>CM073513.1:25505714-26791428 GCA_037074495.1 Acacia confusa | reverse complement strand
TGCGGCGGAATTTTTCTTCCGCCGCAAATTTGCAGCGGAAGAAAACTGTCGCAGCAAATTTGCGGCGGCACTGGGGGTTCCGCCGCACATTTTTGCGGCGGAAATCGAGTGCCGCCGCAAATTTGCGGCGGCACGGGGGTGCCGCCGCACACTGTGGGCGGGACGGTGTCCCGCCGACAATTTGCGGCGGAACACGGGCGTGCCACCGCAATTTGCAGCGGCACGGGGTCTGCCGCCGTAAATTGCGGCGGGAGACGGTGCGCCGCCGCAAATTGCGGCGGCACGCCCGTGTTCCGCCGCAAATTGTCGGCGGGACACAGTCCCGCCGACAATCTGCGGCGGAACGGAGTCTTCCGCCGCACATTTGCGGCGGAACGTCCGTTCCGCCGCAAAATGTTTGCGGCGGAACGGGGTTTCCGCCGCAAATTGTCGGCGGGACACAGTCCCGCCGACATTTTGCGGCGGAATATTCCGTTCCAAACGGAATATTCCGCCGCAAATTTGGGGCGGAATTTTTATTCCGCCGCAAATAGCGGCGGAATATTGAATTCCGCCGCAAATTTGCGGCGGAATTCAACTTCCGCCGCAAATATATGTTATCCCCGACCCTCCTTCATTTTCATTCGTGCCGCCTTCCTCTCGCATCTTGCTCTTTTCTTCTTCCTCTCTTGCGTCTTGCTCCATCCCCAGAGTATCTCTCTGCGTCTTTGCTCCTTTCTTCTTTCTCTCTTGCGTCTTGCTCCGTCCTAGCCTCCACCGCCAACGTTCAGTCCAAGCATCCTGGTGAGCCGTCCTTGCTCTTCTTTCTGCATTCCAAGATATCCTTCAAGAGGTATGTGTTTTTTCTCCTCTTTGACATTTCCTGAAATTCTATAGTCATTTATCAATATTGCATGTGATAATCAATATGTTTGCTTTAATTAAGATTAGTGCTATTTTCATTTTTTATTGGGATTGATTTATTATTCGTTTTTTTTTTTGCCATTAATTTATTTTTTGCTCGAATTTTTTGCCATTAATTGACTGTTATATATATATATATATATATATATATATATATATATATATATATTTGTGTACATGAAAAATTATGATTAGTGCTATTTTGAATATGTTAGCTTTAATCAATATGTTTTAAAACGCATGCTTTTGTGATATATGAATTTAATAAATATTTTTGTGTTAGAACATGAAAAATTATGATGCTGAATTAATTTTAATAATTTAAATTTAAAATATATTAAAATCAAATTTTTGTTATTTTAATTTTGTTTTTGCCTGAATATATTTTCATAACTTATTGATAAAAATAAAATCTTAGAGGTTAACAATTTGAATTAACTATAGCTTTGAACTACTTGTGTAATGATTTTGAGGAAATTCATGAGTTTAAAGAAAAAATGTAATATAATTCTATGTGAATTTAAAGATAAATTAATGAGTACTATTGGATGTAATATAAGACATTCATATATTTATAATTTTTTGAAAAATAAATAAATTAATAACTTATACAATAAATTTATTTTATGTGGTATAACATTTTTATGTTAATTGGTATATTCGTGTTTTAATTTTCTAATTTTGAAAACATAAACTAAATAACACATAAATGTTAATATATTTAAGAATTACATTAGAATAACAATTTGTGTATAATTGTTACTAGATTTATATTTTTAACAACAATAAAAAAAATCATTTAGTTTATATATATTTAGATGTTTTGTCTTTAATCTACTAATTAAGTGATTTAACTATTAGATCCTAATCAACTTAAACCTAAAATCATTAATAAGAGTGAATACAATATTTTATTCTTTGGGAATTTTGCAGGTATTCAGTGTCAAATTATCAACTTAGTTTTAATATAAAAAAAATAAAAAATTTAATGTTTATGTTATCTATCACTTTATAATTATAGGAGAAATATTTGTAGATATAATTTGTAAGTTTGACACAAATAAGAGGAAAAAAATTAAAAAATTATGGAGAGAATTTGTTAAGTGGCCAGTTGTATTTGTCACTTAGGTTAGTAGCTGAATTAATTAGTTGGTATTATTGTATTATGTTCCAAGAATTATCGTGCAAGGTTGGGTTGGGGAAGTATGGAAGGCGATCGTGATAGGAGTTGGATGTACAATCGTCTAACTCAGAAAAAACGACTTACTCGAGTATTCTTAGACGGTTTGGAAGAGTTCATCCAATTTGCTTTAGCACACACAACTAATTCAAGTACCTCGATCAGTTGTCCGTGTGTGAGATGTAGGTGTTTCTAATTTCATGACGCGGGAACAGTCAGAATCCATTTGTGTAGAAAAGGATTCATGAGGGATTATGAATGTTGGGTTCATCACGGGGAAGTCCAACAGACACCAAGTGGTTATTACGGAGACAGTACTCATCGAGTCAACCTTAATCAATATCAGCAGTTGGTGATGGATGCAGCTGGACCGTCGATCGGCCAATATTTTGATCCTGTGACTCATGTTGGACCTTCATGCATGGAAGAGGAAACCGGTATGCATAATCAACCATCACACATGGGAGAGGATCCTAATCCGGAGGCCCGTAGGTTCTATCAAATGCTTCAAGATGCCCAACGTCCTTTATGGGAAGGTTGCGAACACATTGAAAACAGTGAATATTCTTCGCTATCGGCTACCCTAGCAACATTAAGCTTGAAGACTGATCACCATATGAGCGAGAAGAATTACAATCAAATGATACAGATCATGAGTAAGGTTGCTCCCAATGACAATAATTTGCCGAAAGATTTTTACCAAGCAAAGAAAAAGGTGAAAGAGCTCGGGTTTAGTTGTGAAAAAATCCATTGCTGCCCCAACGGATGTATGCTCTATTACAAGGATGATGCTGAGCGGAGTACTTGTAAATTTTGTTCACATGATAGGTACAAGAAGATTAAAGGGAAAACAACCACTCAACCATTAAGCAAGATGTGGTACTTTCCCCTCGTGCCCAGACTTCAGAGATTGTATTCGTCAGAACAAACAGCTGCTCACATGAGATGGCACCGAGAGCATCATAGGGATGAAAAATTTGTCACGCATCCATCTGATGCCGAAGCTTGGCTGAAATTTGACGAGGCGAATCCATCATTTGCAGCCGATCCCCGTAATGTCCGTCTTGGTTTATGCTCAGATGGGTTTGCTCCTTTCAACCAAACCGGCAGGGTTTATTCCAGTTGGCCTGTGATTGTGACTCCGTACAACCTCCCACCATCCATGTGTATGAGAAGAGAGTTTTTTTTCCTCAACGCATTAATCCCTGGGCCATCCAACCCAAAAAAGAAAATAGATGTGTACCTCAGGCCTTTGATAGACGAGTTGAAGATGTTGTGGAGTGAGGGGGTTCTTACGTATGATGTATCATTGAGTCAGAATTTCATCCTGCGTGCTGCCTTAATGTGGACGATAAATGATTTCCCTGCATATGGGATGTTGAGCGGATGGCAAACATCGGGGAAGCTTGCATGTCCGATATGTCTTGAACATAACATGGGGTTTAGCCTGCCATACAGTCGCAAGGTATCTTGGTTTGACCGGCATCGGCGATTCCTACCCCTCGATCATCCGTTTAGAAGAAACAAAAAAGACTTCAGCAGGAATGTGGTTGAACGATCAGCTAAACCTCGTCGTTTAAGTGGACAAGAAATATGGGAGAGGGTGAAGCACATTCAAAGTGTTGAAGAAGGAGCTGCTTACATGAGCCTGAGGGATATGGAGTTCAACATCATTGGAACAAACGCAGCATCTTTTGGGAGCTACCATATTGGAAAGATCAATTGTTAAGACACAACCTCGATGTCATGCATATTGAGAGGAATGTGTTTTGTAATATTCTGTACACCGTCATGGACACCAAGGGTAAGACAAAGGATACAATCAATACAAGACTTGACATACAACAGATTTGTAGAAGGCCTTCTTTGCATTTGGTAGAGACTGCCACGGGTCGGATTTCCAAACCTAGGGCGCCGTACACCTTGAACAAAGAGCAGAATTTAGAATTGTTGAAGTGGGTTAATAGTGTAAATCTACCGGACGGTTATGCATCAAATTTCTCAAGATGTGTGGACTTGAACGAGGTGAAGTTACGCGATATGAAGAGTCATGATTGTCACGTTTTCTTTCAGAGATTATTGCCTTGGGCCTTCAAGGCACTACCGAAGCATGTATTAGATACTCTGACAGAGTTTTCCTTCTTCTTTACAACAATTTGTGCTTCTGAACTTAATGTCGACAAGTTACGGCAGTTGGAGGAGAGTGTGCCAAAAATGCTATGCAAGTTAGAGATGGTGTTTCCTCCTAGCTTCTTTGACTCAATGGAACATTTGCCCGTTCACCTGGCGTACGAAGCAAGGGTAGGAGGTCCGCAACAATATAGGTGGATGTATCCGTTTGAAAGGTAATATATATTTGTTTTCACTGTGATTAATTCAAACACACTGTGACATAGGTTATAAATACTCTCTAATTATCCGTTGAAGGTTTTTACGCACACTGAAATATAAGATCAAAAATACAAGATATGTTGAAGGATCTATTGCAGAAGCGTATCTGGTCGAAGAGGCCACCAAATTTGTCTCATACTATTATCCCCCTGAAGTTATATCAAGATGGAGGGGGGTACCTCGCAACGATGATGGCGGTGAGACGAGTGGTCAAATATCAATATTTAATTATCCTGGCCGGGTCATTCGAACAAATTGTAGGTCAACTCTGGAAGGAAGCGATAAGAAAGTAGCGGAGTGGTACATTCTAAACAACTGTGAAGAGGCCGCCCCGTACTTAAAGTAAGATTTCATCTTTTCAGTAACTGCTACGGTTTAAAGTATTAATTTCTTTCTTTTTGTTACAGATACTTCTCACAATGGGTCCGATCAATAAATCCTTTGATCTCGGATTCCGACCTCGATGAATTCATGAAGGATAAATTTCCTCATTGGTTACGAGACAACTTCAAGCAAAAAACATGGAGTTCAGCTTATGCGTCAGCTCCTCATGATGTTGTATGGAGTTTAGCTTACGGGTCTGCAACAGCTGTTACCAGGATCAAAAAATATGTAATCAATGGGTATCGGTTTGTAACTGTTGAAGCTAACGGAAATACGGAAACATGCAATTACGATGTATGTTGTCGAGGTGGCCAAGTTGACGGGGTGGAGTGCGACTACTACGGCAAGTTAATTGATATAATTCAGCTGGATTACAAGTGGGACAAGTCAGTGATTCTATTTAAATGTGAGTGGTTTGATAACAGTCCGCGTGGTACAAAGGTGGACAAATATGGAAATGTTGAGATCGAGTGGTCACGGAGATATGCAGTTAGTTATGACCCATTCATTCTTGCTCAACAGGCAGAACAAGTTTATTTTACATATTACCCTACATCCCGTCAAGAGTGGGTGGGAGTTATCAAAACCAAAGCACGAAATATTATACCTACTTCAAAAGAGTCAGAAACAAATGACGACATGACTGAACCCTTCCAAGCAGATGTGGAACATGTACTTGCCATAAGTAATGTCGAGGAAGATGTACCTTGTAATGTCTTTGATTCCACTAGAGACTTAGAGCTGATTCCTATCCAAATTGAGAATGCGGAATCAGACAATGAGGAACAAGTGGGTTACTCTAGTACTGAATCTGAATTCGACGATTATAAGACGTCAGAGGAAGAATAGGAATCGTCCGATTGATTTAAGTTAGTTATTTATGACGATCTATTATATTTGATACTTCGTTGCTTAGTTATTATTGTGTTAAGTAACTTTCTTATAATTATATATATTTTGACATCATGTTTATAAGTGTTCAGAAATGGAGCATCCAGGAGGCCATTCAGGTAATGGATATAGTAGAGGTAGCAGCCAAGCCCGTCCTATCAGAGGGGGTAGGCCGACATCATCTACCCCCCATGTAGTCAGAGGGCTTAGCTCTTCCCCAGAGCTTCCACCTCTTTATTTTTCATCTTCACCGCCTACTACTGACTCTGTTATGGGCGATATAGGTGAACCTTTCACTTATACATATCCACCACACCATCAGGCAGAGCAGGTTCAGTTTATGATTTCTGACTGATTTACATATATTTTGTTAAAACATCTATGTTCTACATTTTCAATATACTTATTCTTTCAGTACACTGCATCGCCTCATAGCCAGGGCGGGCAAGCTAGTTCCTCCAACGACCCAGTCTGGGGATCCATTGATCTTGCGACAGGGAAGATGTGGATCCGTCCTGTAAGGAGCACCGAGTAAGTCATGTAATGTTATGATTTTTTACCTTTAGTTTGTATGCTACTATTTGCAACATTCTCTTTTTTTTTCAGGTTTGATCCTTATAAGCCGGTGGCGGATTTCATGGCCGAGCAAATATTTCGTAATTTTGATCAACCTTGGGCCACATGGAAAGCGATTCCTCAGAGCAAGCGAGATGTTTGGTTCACTGAGTTATCAGTAAGTTATGTGATTTATGGTTATTAATTTTTTATTCTCATCAAAATGCAAATTGATTAACTACTTGTATAATTTAGAGCACTAATTGTTTAGTATTGTTTTTCAGGGAAAGTTTAGCTGCTTGCCCGAGCATCTCCCAACTTTAAAGAAGGCTTATAACTTCAAGGGAAGCAAGTGGCTGTCTGATAAATTATGTAAATTGAGGCATGAAAAAGGAAAAAAAAAATTGGATTCAGCCTGAGGTTGCAGGCCAGTTATTTGACAAGTGGGCCACCGACGAAAGATTTTTGAAGCAAAGTGAACAAAATAAATTAAATAGGTCCCACATGGATGGACCGTCATATGTTGGCGGCAGCATTCCAGTTAGTGAGCATCGACGAAAGATTGTAAGTATACGCTATTTTCTACTTCAGCTTTCAATATTTTATACTTAATCAATAATTAATGAATGATTATCATTTGTGTTTGCAGGCAGCGTCTGGGGAAGTTCCTGCAAATTTGATTCCTTGGACCACCTTTGAGCGGACTCATACCCAGCCGGTTGAGAGTCAAGGCAAGCGTTGGATTAACGCCAAGTCCCAGCAATTCGCGGTGAGATATTAATTACATTTATTATTTGTTTCAAACAGTAACATCTTTCTTTTATTTTATATGCATTATTTGTGTTGTATGTTTGTGCTTGTAGGAGACCTATCAGCAGCTGACGCAGGAGAGAGACTTACAGATTCAGAGCGACTCGTCGTCCTCTTATTCCGATAACGAGAGTATCTTCCTTCAGGCTGCAGGCGGAATGGACAAGAAGGGGAGAGTCTTCGGGATGGGTGCTTCTGCCAGCCAACTGAAGTCGTCTTTGAGGCGCTTATCCGGCAGTAGTAGAGGTGGTCCTGAAGGTAGAGTTGTACTTTTGTTATCAATCACAAATCATTACTCCCTCTTTCATATAAATGAAGTATTACAAGTAAATTGACTTCATAATGTTGGTTTTGCAGAGGATAAGAGGGTAAAGATGTTAGAACAGAAGGTGCTGGAGCAAGAACAGAAGGTGCTGGAGCAAGACGAGAAGATGAGGGAGCAAGATGAGAAGATGAGGGAGCAAGGAAATATTATTAGTGAGATGCGAGCACTTCTCCATGCCCTATTGAAAGACAAAGGTACGGGGCTGCCTCCTAGTGGTGACAACGATACTGGCGGTGACGATGGCCAGGCTACTGCTATTTAGAGTTTTTTTTTAGTTCATTTTAGAACATTATAATTTATATAATATTGTGTTTTTATTATGTAAACTTGTATGATGATTGTATAATTAATTTTTATGACATACAATTATTTTTTATTTTTTATTATTTTTTATAATTTTTAATGATTTTTTTTAAAATAATTTTAAATTTTGTGAGGGAAAAACTTTCCCTCGCAAAATATGGCAATTTGCGAGGGAAAAAAATTTTCCCTCGCAAATTGCCATATTTTGCGAGGGAAAGTTTTTCCCTCGCAAAATTTAAATTTGCGAGGGAAAATACATTTTCCGTCGCAAAACTGCGAGGGAAAATAATTCCCTCGCAAATTCAAAAAATTTTGCGAGGGAAATTTGTTCCGCCGCAAAATCTTAACTTGCGAGGGAAAATTTATCCGCCGCAAATTTGGAATTTGCAAGGGAAAATATTTCCGCCGCAAAATCTCTCATTTTGCGAGGGAAAATTGTTCCGCCGCAAAATTTGAATTTGCGAGGGAAATTCCTTTTTTCCGCCGCAAAAATTATTTGCGAGGGCTTTTTTTGCGACGGAGAAATTTCCACCCCAAAATCTGTCACAAAATAATTTTGCGACGGAAAATGCTTGTTTTGCGAGGGAAAAATTCCGCCGCAAAAAATCAGTTTTCTAGTAGTGTCAATTTTGATTCCAGAATACTTTTTAATTTTTCTTCTTTTCATTTTCAAAGGAAATAATTTTTTAAATTGTCAAAATTAAGGACAATATTCTTTCTAATTTTTAATAATTATTGTACTGCCCTTTATAATTTAGCACAATTCTTTTTAAGATGTTTTATGACCCTAAAATGTATTTTTAGCCTTTTTGGCACTTAATTTCCTTTATTCCCTTAATATTTTCCTTTGAACATAAACTAATTATCTTACACTTTGAGACCATATTTTCACTTATCACAAGTAGCCATTCTATTTATCTTAATATAATATTCCAGACAAATGATTATCCGGGTATTACAATGTGTGTGTGTGTGTGTGTGTGTGTGTGTGTGTGTGTGTGTGTGTGTGTGTGTGTGTGTGTGTGTTTGGGGGGTTCACTTGGGAACTAGCTGGTTTTAAATTGAGAAATAAATGAATTTAATGTCTTGAACACAAGATGAAATGTTCTTTTGAATGAATATAGGCAATATGGAAGGAGTATAAATTATGGTTATAATCCATATATTGATTCTTTCTCAACATGTTGATATGCCTTGTACTTATTGTGAAGGGAGTCATTTATATATGAGCATTGACCTAGTACAAATAGTCATTATGTTGTTGATGGTTTTGCTAGAAACCAAACTTGTTTTTACCATTTATTTTGTCATATTCAAAGTTTTGATCAACAAAAGTTTTAGGATCCACATGTCAAGAATTGTTCTAATGAAATTATTATAATCCTCCTTTCTACTCTTATCCACATATTAAAGAATACACCCTCGAGTATAAGGAAAAGTCTAATTTACAAAGATTGTGTGAGGAGTATGTGCAATTATTACAAAGATTTAGTCATCAATAAACAAGAATTTGCCACTAGAATTGAGTCCAGGGTCCAAAATATTGGAATATATGTGAGTCAAATTGTTTCAACCCTCGAGACTATGAGGTAACATAATTCATTAAGCATGATGACAACTTCTTATATTGATGATGCCTCTTGTGAGGAAATTGGAGATGTGAAATTGCATGAGAGTGTGAATAATCTAGAAGATATGACTGTGAGCTTAAAATTGATTTAGATTAGAATAATGGATGTGTAGAAAATGTTTCGACCATGGAGCCTAAGGTTTGTGATTTTGATAATCAAACTAATGTGAATGTCCTAATAGTTGTTATGAATGATTATTCTATACATGTTTTGATTCTTATTGATGAAAGATAAAAGTGGATTTTATGGGATGTTATAAATTTGTGGATGCTCCTAAATCTATTTGCAAGGATTTACATGTTGTACTTTCTCTGAATTTAGTTAATGCTTAAACTCTGAGATTGTGTATGATTAAGAAGGTGCAAGTAATTAACTTGAAAGATCATTTGTTGTATTTGAAACCCTGTTGCTTGAAAATGAATGAAGATAGGTTAATTATGGTGTTTGATACTGTAATACCCTAAAATTTATATTTCCCCTAAAGAACCATATTTTGGCAAATAATACCTATTAAAATAGGAGAGTATGTTGTCTCTAAATTTTTAATTGATTTATTATCATTTTTAGGGGAATTTTCTTTGGATTCTAATAAATCCAAATCCAATTTTCTAAATCTTATTGAGGATCATAAAATATCCTAAGATTATCATAATCTAGCATAATCTTAATTATATCATCTCAACAATTAAAATCATTAGAGGATGATAAAATCAATTAGAGGAAATTAGTAACAATTATTGGGCAATTGAAATTGTAGTAATTGAGATACTTTATTAATTTTTGAGATTAGTTAATGAGTAATTTTTTTAAAGGTCATAATTAAAGACCAAATGATATTGATTAGCATACAAGGAGTTTTTAATCATCAAAATTAAATTAGAAACTTGTCAAACTTTGGTAATTAAGTCTAGTAACCCTTAAAACACTATATTAGCAATAGTAACCAAGGATTTATCTAATTCTTCCTTTCACTAATAAAAGGGGCGAAAATTCCTATTTAATGATGGAATAAATTACACAAATAAATTGGACCAATGGGAGATTTTTCTTCTTGACTTAAGAAAGCAATTAAGATATAAATGAATAATTAAATTAGTAGAGGGGGGACTGTTTCTTGCTTAGGGAGCAAGGAGGAACATAAGTCAAGAAAGATAGTGTAAGGAAGAAGCTTCAAAGGCTTAGGGAGCAAGTTATTTAACTTGGGAAGCAAGTTGTTATCAAATGAGGTGAAAATAGATGAGAATCTATAGAAAATAAATCATATCTTGAAATATTGGAACTAAGTATTAAATATAAATACATATTTGGAATCAGTGAATTATGAGCTTCAACTTGGCTATTCCCAAAGTTATTTTCGTAAACTTTTAAGATTCATACCTAAGTGTTTGGGAAATTAAAAATCGCCATAAATCTAGTCATAAAATTAGGATTACAAAAGTGAAATTGGATTTTGGATTAAAACACCAACTTAGACCCAACTAAATTAGCATTTGGAAGTAATTAGGGGATAAAGTGAAACTTAATGAAGAAGTAGAATGACTTAGGGACAAAGCAAGACTACTTGGTGAAGAAGGGGGGGAGGGTGACGTTTTTTTGAGGTGTAGGGGAGGGATTGAAGCTTCTTTGCTAAGGGAAATCCAATGGTTAAAATGCAAGGTGGAAAAACTACCAAAATGCCATCACATTTCACTATAAATAGAGGCCTCCTCTTCACAAATTTCTCACCAAGTCCTCCAAGCACAACCGAAATTTAGAGTGTGTGGGAGAGATTGAAAGAGCTTCAAGAAGTAGGAAGCAAGGTTCTTCAAGAGGTAAGAGAGTTTTTGGTTCATAAGTTCAAGTTCTTAGTTATGAAGTAGAAATGCTAGAAATGTTGTTTTAATCTTCAATCTTCCAAATATAGTTTTATTTTCATTTTTTAAGGGTTCCACTGTCTTTATTTCGAAAATTTGATGAAGAAGAAGTTCTAGCAAAATTTTTGGAAGATTATGATCAAAATAGCAAAGCTTTGGCGAAATCTTATCGATTAGCGATTCCTGGAGTCAGAGGTACAAACACTAGTATTTTATGAAAAAGATGATGTTCGAAACTTCTGAGAAAATTCATGGTGAAAGTAGACATCTAGGGCTTTCTAAATCTATAAAGAGTGTGTGATTTGAAGCTCTGTGCAAAAAGATAAAAATCTCAGAAGTTAGGTTATGTTTTCTGTGCGAAATTCTGGGCAGCAGTTTGAAATGATTAAACTGGGAATTTTCCATGAGTTATGGGTAAGTTCCAGTATTTTTCCTCGAAAACAGACTTCTCAAGGATTTCGGGAAATTTTACGGATCCTCGGTTCGATTTTTCTAGAATGAGTTATGATTTTTCGAAGTTAGGCGAAATTCTGCCCATAAATGCTGGATCAGCGTTTTTTTTTTCCGAAAATTAGGGAATAGACTGGAAAATAAATCCACCAGGGGTAAAATGGTCTTATATAGCCAAGATATCTCTTGGAATAATGTTTATGAATTAATAGAAACAATATTATCCTTATAGGATATCCCTGAATACGTTCTGACCAACTGTCGCACCGTATTCCGCCAGAAATACCGTATAGCATCAAACGAAGGTACGTCCACGTGCTGGTAACTTTAACTCTGATGTTTACTGTATGCGTATATGTGCTATATGTATGGTATGCTTGTAAGAGGTAATTAATGTGCGTTCGCGTACTGTAACACTAACTCTGGTATTTACAGTATATGTATATGTGGTATGTGTGTTGTATGCATGTTGTGGTGTGTTGTTTGAATACATGTTGTTATTAGAAGATAACTGTACATCTGCATACACTGGGAGTGATATATCTGTATTCACTAAGAGTGGTACTTTTCGCTGGGAGCGGTACATTTGCATTTACTGGGAGTGACATAGTTGGTGACATATTTGGAAGTGAATCAATTGTTGTGTTTATATACCGTATATGTAAATATGAGGTTAACCGTTACCTGGGGTCCGTATGCATGGGACCTCAGCTCTTAACATAGCGTCAGGATCAGGAGAACCAAGGACGGAGGACAAAGGGAAGCGCAAGCAGGACGCATAGTAAACCCGGCTGAAGATTTCCTTTAACATTCTGGCGGAAGCCTTCCTTTTGTTGTTGTACATCCCTTTTGAACCACGCGGTTACTACATCGCTATTGTATTCAGCCAGACTTACGGCATTTTGAAATATAAATATCAGTTACTCTTCCGCTCAAATGCACTACTCTAATGATTTTAAATGATTTTTGTTGGAAAAAAATAATATTCCGCTTTTGAAAATTGGGATGTTACAGATACTTATAAGTAGAAGTTTGTTTTGAGAAGTTTGGTTAAAGACTCTAAATTTAGCGCTTATTGGAAGGCAACCCAAGGTTTTGGTTTGATGTTTTGTTTTGATTTTATAGGATTATTTTCAGCCCTAGATGATGTGCTTTGCTTGGAAAAAAAAAAAAAAAAAAGCAAGAGAAATTGAAAGTGCAAGTCAAGGATAAATTGAGGAGTTTTCTTATATTTTTCTATTTGTCTCATTTGATTGTTGATTGTGCTAATACTTGAAATTTGTGTCATCTCTACAATTGGATATGATTGTTTCTTCACTTTCATTACTTACTGTTATATGTTCACATTGAGGACAATGTGACATTTAAGTGTAGGGGTTAGGGTACCTTGATTTTGCACAACTTATACTTTTTTTTTGTTAAAAAAATTGGTTTCCTTTTGAAAGTTTGAATTTTACTTGTGAGCATTGTCTAGTTGGTTTGATTTGAAGTTGAAAGGATTGAATTTGATTAGGATTTAATTCTATGTTCTTTTAATGTTAGTACAAAAGTAAAGATTTGTCTGGGGTGTTGTAATACCCTGAAAATATATATATATATATATATATATATATATATATATATATATATATATATATATATATATATTAAATATTATATTTCCATAAATAATACCTATTTTAAATAGGTGAGTATGGGGTCTCAAATTTTGGTGTTGTATTTATTTACATTTATAGGCAATTTTTCCATAGAATTCGAGAGTCTAAAAATTAATTTAGCTTGTTAACATATAAAACAATATTGTTGGGATTAAATTAGGATTTAACTCATTATCCCTAATTTAATTCTATGTGATGGAAATGTCTCCAATTAAGAGTAAATGAATTATACAATTATATTAACCCTAAATCCTAAAGTCTAAATGGACCAATGAGGGAATTGTCTTCTTGAGCATGTGAGAACAATAAAGACATAATTGCATAATTAGAATTAAGGGAGGGGGGACAAAATTTTTCAAGGGGAAATGGAAGAAAAATAATAAGTCAATTAAAGAAGTGTGTAGGAGAAGATTAAAACAACTTGGGGAGCAAGTTGTTTGTCTTAGGGAGCAAGTAATTGCTTAATTAGAAGAAATTAGATGAGAACCTATAGGAAATAAATCATAACTTGAAATCTTGAAATTAGATCTTAAAGATAAGTGCAAATTTGAACTCAGTAAAATATGAGCTTCACCTTGGCTATTCCCAAAGTTATTTTCGGTTACTTTTAAGATTCATACTTAAGTGTTTTGGGAATTAAAAATCATCATAAATCTAATCATAAAATTAGGATTCCAAAAGTGAAATTGGATTTTGAATTTAAACACCAACTTACACCTAACTAAATTAGGATTTGGGATTAATTGGGTTAACTTAATGAAAAAGGAGTTTTTCTTGGGGACAAAGCAAATAATTTCTAGAAGGAAGGGGGGGGGGACGGCCAAGGAGGAGAAGGTGGAAGGCTTGGATCATTTCCTCCTCTCCAAGCAAAGATCAATGGCTAATTGCAAGAGAAGAAATTACAAGAAATGCCATGACCTTTGGCTATAAATAGGAGGCTTAGCAACTCATTCTCTTCACAAAATCCTCTAGCCTTGACTGAAATATAGAGAGGAAGGAAGAGAGTGAGGAGCTGCAGAAATAGGAGGCAAGTAGTCTTCAAGAGGTAAGGGAGTTTTTAGCTTTTCAATTTAAGTTCTTAGGTTATGAAGTAGAAATACTAGAAATGTTATTTTGATCATCAAACTTCCAATTCCAGTTTTATTTTCATGTTTTTATGGTTTCCAGTAGCTTTATTTCAAAAAAAACAAGATGAAGAAAGAGTATGGCAAAAATTTCCGGAAGATTATGATCAAAATAGCGAAGCTCTAGCAAAATTTCAGCAATTAGGAACTTCTGGAGTCAGTAGTAAAAATGCTAGTATTTTATGATGAAGATGATGTACGAAACTTCTGGGAAAATTCATGAAGAAAGTAGACATATAGGGCTTTCTAAATCTATAAAGAGTGTGTCATTTGAAGCTCTGTACAAAAAGATAAAAATCTTAGAAGTTAAGCTACATTTTCTGAGCCAAATTCTGGGCAGCGGTTTGAATTCTGGAAACTGGGAATTATCCATGAGTTCTGGGTAAGTTCCAGTATTTTTCCTTGAAAGTAGACATCTCAAGGATTCTGGGAAATTTTACGGATCCTCATTTCGATTTTTCTGGAATTAGTTATGATTTTTCAAAGTTAGGCGAAATTCTGCCCAGAAATTCTGCACCAGCGTTTTTCCGAAAATTGTGCGGAAATAATTGAAAGTAAGTCCACTAAGGGTAAAACTGTCATTTGTGGCCAAGGTGTCTCATGAAATGTTGTTTACGAATTAATTGAGACGATATTACCCTTATAGGATATCAGAGATCGTTTATCTTATCAACAGAACGTACCGAAACTCAAGTATGGACGCGTATTGTAACATTAACGCTTATGCTTATGGTTTGGTTATATATTATAGTTGTTTTCACATGATGATACTCTGTTTTGAAAATTTGCTCATGAATGTTGAATTGTATACGGGTTATAGTCTTAATAACACCGTTGAGTTTTCCTAGCGCTGAGGACACGATGGGCCGTCGTGGCACTGGTTATATGCAGACTGGGGTAACATACATATTGCAGTGGTTGTGTTATGTTATTGCCCTACATGTGGATATGTGTTTTGAAACTGTGATTATGTTGTATATCTGTGATATTGTCATATACTGTTTACATAAGCATGAGGTTAACCATTACCTGAGGTTCAATGGGAATTGAACCTCAGCCCCTGCCATAGCTTCAGGATCCCAGGGAGTCAGGATCGAGGACAAGGGTAAGAAGTCGGTGTGAGGACCCTGTGGAGGCATTATCTTTTTGAGATACTTATGTTAGAAGTATTAGACATGGATGACTGTATTAGTAAATGTTCAGTTAGATACATTACATACAATGTTATTCAGTTACTCTTTGTTTATGAAAAATATTTTCAACTCTCTTAGCTCTGTATGAAAACGTTTATGAAAACGGGATGTTATAGGTATTTTACTTTAGGATGTCAAAGAACATGTGAGGGATTTGAGCCTAATTTATTTGCTCTTTTAAGACGGAGTGCACCTATTTTGACATCAATTCTAAAAGTTGTACTGACTCTAGCAAAAAATTTCTTTGCATATATAAAAATGATTTAAGCAAGTGTTTTTATTTACTACTGTAATAAGTACTAAGTGAAATAATGATAAATAAATAAAAAGAGAGAGAGAGAGAGAGGGAGAAGGAATAAAAACAATAGCAACAGCTGACATCTCTAAACTTGATTTAGTAATCGGGGGCACTTCATCACCAATGTTGGCACTCGTGTCAAATGGTTAAGTCAGAGAGAGTTATTAGCTAGGCTGAAAGCAATTGGCACTACATTGGATTGCAATCTAATTTGTTATTAGGATATATATACGTAATGGGTGGATTGGACTTTGTTTTTCATTATTGAATTATACAGTCATTGATATTAATTTTAGTTACTTAATCTTATTTAGCTTTATCTATATTTAGTAGTTGACTATCATTGAATGAGTTTGAGCATTAGAATTTATCTTGACAAAGAGGATTTTAATTAGGCTTTGAGATTAAGTAATATAAAATTAGATTGCAATCTAATTTGCGATTAGGATGTATATACCTAATGGCCCATATAGTGTTTTATTTATCTTACATCTTGAATAATTATGTTAGAAATAATGTTTTATAATTAAAAAATTGACATTAATGCTAATTAAATTAGTGAAAACAAGTTTATGAGGAATTAATGACTCTGGGTTGGTCGTTTGATAATTGTGATAGTTCATTTATTTTGATTTTAACTTCTTTTCACTTATTTAAAGTCAACTTGGGTTGCTCAACTTAAACAAAAGGGTAAATACTCAATCGAATTGTTAGTACCAAGTCTTCGTGAGAATGCTACTTTTCTCATCTCTTCATTACTTTATATGGCCCATACACTTGTGGAATTTTTGGCTATAATTTTTCCCTATAGAAAAGAAACTTGTCACTCCAACTCCAAAGGAGAAAATCCCCAACATGAATCACTTGCCTTAAAAGTATTGTCACCGTAAATATTGAAGCAATCCCATAACCAACCCTAAGATGATTCTAAGGGAGGAGACTTAAGAGGAAAATTAACAGGTAATGGAAGATTGCATATGCATCTGATAAGGTTGGAAAAATTCATGTCACCCCTAATAATCTCATAATTAAAATCCACTTGGACTCCAACTTGCACAAGCAACCAAAAAAACTTATGAATAATGTTCAAGAGTCACTTTTTGTAATACCCCAAAAATCCTATTTAGCATAGCCACTATATTTTGATAGAAAACACCTATTAAAATAGGTGAATATGTGGTCTCAAAACTAGTAAAATAATTACTTTATTTCTTAAGGTGATTTCTCATGAAATTAGGAGAAATAAAGAGCTACAAATTCCTAAGTGAGGTTAGGGGTTATAAAATACCCTGATAATATTATGATAGATCCTAAGAGGCAACTAAATATTTGTTAAAAATTAGAAAGTATGTTGTCTCTAATTAGTGAATATTAAAAATAATTATTGGGCAAGTGATTAGTCATAATTAGTCTTGGGACTATCTAAGATTAACAAATTGGAATATTTTAACTTGATGAAGTATTAAAAGGGGTCAATATAAGTATCAAATGAATTTCTAAAGATTGTAATTGGTTTGATAATCAATTATAATTTTGGCAATTAAGTCTAGTAACCCCTAAAATACTATGTTAGTAATAGTAACCAAGAATTAATTAATTCTCCCTTTAACTAATAAAAGTGGCGAAAATTACCAATTTAAGAATGAAGAAATTGTATTAACCTTTAATCCTAAATCTTTGTGAAATTACTTGGACCAATAAAAGGTTTTTCTTCCTAAGATGTGAGAGCAAATAAAATGTAAATTGATAATTGAAAATTAGAGAGAGGGGGACAATTTTCTTGAGCTAAGAAGAAGGGGAAATTGTATTAAAACACATACAAACACATGGTCAATAGAGTGTGAGAGAAGATTAGTAGATACTTGGGGAGCAAGTAAAGAAACTTGGGAAGCAAGTAATTGTTAATCAAATGCAAATCAAGGAGAATTCATAGAAATTAAATCATATCTTGAAATATTGGAACTAAGTATTAAATATAAATACATATTTGGAATTAGTGAATTATGAGCTTCAACTTGGCTTTTCCCAAAGTTATTTTCGGTTACTTTTAAGATTCATACCTAAGTGTTTGGGAAATTAAAAATCACCATAAATCTAGTCATAAAATTAGGATTACAAAAGTGAAATTGGATTTTGAATTAAAACACCAACTTAGGCCTAACTAAATTAGCATTTGGGAGTAAATAGGAGATGAAGCAACAACTTAAGAGCTAAGGGGGGAGGGTGGACGTTTTTGGTGAGGTGTAGGGGCAAGATTTTTCCCTCTTCTCCAAGTAAATACCAAGGGCTAAGATCAATTTGAATTGCTTGGAGGTTACTCGTAATTTGGCTATAAATAGAGGCCTCCTCTTCACACAATTTCCACCAATTCACCAAGCCTCAACCGAAAAATAGAGAGCAAGGGAGAGAGTGAGGAGCTTCAAGAAGTAGGAAGCTAGTATTCTTCAAGAGGTAAGAGAGTTTTTAGTTTCATAGTTTAAGTTCTTAGTTTATAAAGTAAAAATGTTAGAAAATATTATTTTGATCTTCAATC
Organism: Acacia confusa; assembly: GCA_037074495.1. Lineage (NCBI taxonomy): Eukaryota > Viridiplantae > Streptophyta > Magnoliopsida > Fabales > Fabaceae > Acacia > Acacia confusa. The sequence goes on along the minus strand of CM073513.1, from coordinate 26,772,946 downwards.
TTCCAAATATAGTTTTATTTTCATGTTTTTATGGTTTCCACTGTCTTTATTTCGAAAATTTGATGAAGAAGAAGTTATAGCAAAATTTTTGAAAGATTATGATCAAAATAGCAAAGCTCTGGCGAAATCTTATCGATTAGCGATTCCTGGAGTCAGAGGTAAAAACGCCAGTATTTTATGAAGAAGATGATGTTCGAAAATTCTGAAAAAATTCATGGTGAAAGTAGACATCTAAGGCTTTCTAAATCTATAAAGAGTGTGTGATTTGAAACTCTGTGCAAAAAGCTAAAAATCTCAGAAGTTAGGTTATGTTTTCTGTGCGAAATTCTGGGCAGCAGTTTGAAATGATTAAACTGGGAATTTTCCATGAGTTATGGGTAAGTTCCAGTATTTTTCCTCGAAAGTAGACTTCTCAAGGATTCCGGGAAATTTTACGGATCCTCGGTTCGATTTTTCTAGAATTAGTTATGATTTTTTGAAGTTAGGCAAAATTCTGCCCATAAATGCTGAATCAGCGTTTTTTCCGAAAATTAGAGAATAAACTGGAAAATAAATCCACCAGGGGTAAAATGGTCTTATATAGCCAAGATATCTCTTGGAATAATGTTTATGATTTAATAGAAACAATATTATCCTTATAGGATATCCCTGAATACGTTGTAACCAACTGTCACACCGTATTCCGCCAGAAATACCTATAGCGTCAAGCGAAGGTACGTTCGCGTACTGTAACACTAACTCTGATATTTACAGTATGTGTATATGTGGTATGTGTGTTGTATGCTGGTTGTGGTGTGTTGTTTGAATACATGTTGTTGTTAAAGGATAGCTGTACATCTGCATGCACTGGGAGTGATATATTTCGCTGGGAGCGGTACATTTGCATTCACTAGTAGTGACATAGTTGGTGACATATTTGGAAGTGAATCAATTGTTGTGTTTATATACCGTATATGTAAATATGAGGTTAACCGTTACCTGGAGTCCATATGCATGGGACCTCAGCTCTTAATATAGCGTCAGGGTCAGGAGAACCAAGGACGGAGGATAAAGGAAAGCGTAAGCAGGACGCATAGTAGACCCGGCTGAAAATTTCCTTTGACATTCTGGCGGAAGCCTTCCTTTTGTTGTTGTACATCCTTTTGAACCACGCGGTTACTACACCTGTAATACCCGGATAATTATTATCTAGAATATTATGTCCATTTATGATAGATATGGTCTCAAAATGTTGTATAATTGGTCTATTTTCAAAGGGAAATACTAAGAAAATTAAATGGAATTTATTGCCAAAAATGTGAAAAATGCATTTTAGGGCCATAAAACATCCTAAAAATGTGATGATAAATCCTAAAGGGCTGTGAAATAATTATTAAAAATTACAAGGAATATTGTCCCTAATTTAGACAATTTATTAAATTATCTCTTTTGAAAATAGAAGAATAGAAAATTAAAAAGTATTATGGGGACCATATTGGACCTTATGATTTTTAATATTATGCATGGAGCATAAATTATTAATGTCAATAAAAAGTTGTGAGATAATAATTATTACTAATTAAGAAAATTGTCAACAATTAGTAAGTGATTAATTAGATAATTAATGGCTAATTGTTTAGACATAAGATAAAGAGAAAAAGGTGGAAATTACTTAAAATAAATATACATATATAAATAAAAACGGAAATTAGAAGAAAAATAAAGAAAAAATGAAATGAAAATTAAGAAATTAATATCTAGATATTTACATTAAAATAATATTATAAGTTAAGACATGTGGTAATTAAGTAATATTATAATAGTAAAAATGTGAACAGGATAAATGACCACGGATAGAAATAAAATCCTACCTAGAAAACCGTGAACTAGGTTTCTTGAGTCAGAGTATATTAGGAACAAGTGAATTTCTATCTCGGGGTGGACTGTCTCCGAAGTCATTTCTGTAACCAACGGAGTGATTTGGAGATCCGGCCAGGAAGATATTTTGTGGGATTAAAGTAGATAGTAGAAATGAGAACCGATGGAAAATAATTCATAGATTGAAATCCAGGGATAAGTTGAGAAAAACCAGAGTATATTATTGATCAGTGGATTTTTATCCAAAGGTTGGCGCCGACATACGATATTTCCGTAACTGGTAGCGATTACTGAGGATTTTTGGCAGGTAACAGAATGTCCTTAATGAGAGTATAAGGTTAGGAAAACCCGATATTCTCGAAGAGAAAGAAAAGACCTTCAGAGTGTTATTTCCGGAATTTGAAGATTTTACAAAATTTCGCGATCGGAACACCGAACAGGGACTTTATCGGTAGAAAACTTCTTGAGAAAGTTGGTGACATCACCTTGGTGACTAAGGATGACATCATCCTTGAGAGGTGTAAGGCCAAGATCTTGCCACCTCCAAGAAGTGCGATCCGACGGTCAGAATTCAACCAGACAAAGTTCAATGAAATTACCGAAATGCCATCGTCTTTTTCTATAAATAGCCTTCACCTTCTCTTCATTCTTCACAAATCCTAGAGCTTTCTAGAGAGAGATTTTAGAGAGAAAGAGGAGTCTGTGGAAATAGCAAAGTGCCGGGTAAGTTCTTCGGTCCCTAGTCTTTAGTTTTAGTGTTTCTTTCGGTAGTTGTTGTAGAGATGTTAGGTTGATCTTTAATCTTCCAGGTATGTTTAGAAATCATGTTCTAGGGGTAATTAAGGTATTAATTTCGAAAATCATTATGGAGTTTGAGATATGTTGAAATTCTGGAAGATTAGGGTCAAGGTAGCAAAGTGCTAGCGAAATTCCGTCAATTAGGGGATCAGGGGCAAAATGGTAATTTGTACCTAAAATGCCTGTTATGATATCAAATATTGATAAATGTGATATTATCATTATAGGATATCAGTAATCTTGTTCCGCTGTCATTTCGCTGTCGTTCCGCTGTTTTCCGTCAAAAGTACAGTTTATCGTCAACGTACTAAACGCTCGTCAACGAAGGTACGTTCGCGTACTGTAACACTAACTCTGATATTTACAGTATGTGTATATGTGGTATGTGTGCATGTTATGGTGTGTTGTTCGAATACTTGTTTGGTAAGAAGTAACTGTACACCTGCATACACTGGGAGTGATATATCTGTTTTCACTGGGAGTGCTACTTTTCGCTGGGAGCGGTACATTTGCATTCACTGGGAGTGACATGTTTGGAAGTGTTTCATTTGCTGTGATTTTGTACCGTATATGTAAATATGAAATTAACCGTTACCTGGGGTCCGTATGCATGGGACCTCAGCTCTTAACATAGCAGCAGGGTCAGGAGAACCAAGGACGGAGGAGAGGGGAAAGCAGCACACTTAGAGACCCGGCTAGAGATTTCATTTTGACTTTCCGGCGGAAGCCTTCCTTTTGTTGTCTACTTCACTTTTGAGCCACGCGGTTACTATACCGCTATTGTATCCAACCAGACTTACGGCATTTTGAAATATAAGTATCAGTTACTCTTCCGCTCAAATGATCTACTCTGATGATTTTAAATGATGAAAAATGATGAAAAATTATTCCGCTTTTGAAAATTGGGATGTTACAACACCGCTATTGTATTCAGCCAGACTTACGGCATTTTGAAATATAAGTATCAGTTACTCTTCCACTCAAATGCACTACTCTGATGATTTTAAATGATTTTTGTTGGAAAAAAATAATATTCCGCTTTTGAAAATTGGGATGTTACACTTTTAAGTTACTTTTGCACTTTGTTATAAGTTAATGGCTATTTTAGGATCATTAACACCATAATTACTTTTACCCTATTTTATGATGTTACTTTTACTTATTTAAATAAAAAAGTTTATGGTTATTATTACACTTTTCAGAAAAGTTGAAGATTATTTAAGTACCTTAACCCAAAAAAATTATGGGAAGAAATGAGGAGGAAAAGAGGGAAAATTTACTAGCAATGAGGAATCGGTATATCGAATGAATTTTTAGGGACAAATTCATAAATTTTTATAGGATTACAAATTACTGCCTCATTTTTAATGAGATATACTTTAATAAAAAAATTAAATTATAAAGTAGATCTTATGTTAATGACAGCAACCTCATAACTTCAGATTTATTATAGCTTCATGCCTTAGCGTCGAGTCCTTTTCTTAAGTTGACTTCCTTGTAATAACCTTCGTACCCGGACCACGTCCTTGTAGTTTTGAGAAAGATTAAAGCACCATTGAGATTTTAGTCTTTTCTTTTTCATTTATAATGAAATTTTGAGAGAAAATATATAAATAACCTTTTCTCCCTTTCTCATTTAAATATGAGACGTCTTTTTATAATACCCCTTGCACCCAATTCATCTCAGTAATTATTGACATTGCTGGCTCAGCTACATCATTCCCAATTTTGTTCTGCCTTTGTCTCTCTCAATGTCTTTACCCGCTGTCGAGGAATATAGAACAAATCAAAAGGAATATAAACTGTGCTAGCAGAGAAATGCACTCTCATTTGCTGATTTTTTTTTTTTTTTTTTGGATCGGGTTGCATTTTAATTTTATTTAAATTAAGGGAGTTAGAATTTACGATAAGATGTATCACTCTTAATACTTTAATAGGGAGAATTACAGACTAGTTCCAAATAAGAAAATTAATTATCCATAGATCTTTGTTACTTATAAATTCAAAAACTTAACATATATGGAAGTTTAACTTGAGACTAAAAAGATATCCAATTTTCTAAATCGAAGTCCTATTTGTAATTCTTTTTTCTTTTTTTTTTAATCAAAGGCTTCCCCTTTAAAGCTTAAAGGGCAAATGATTCTCACATCTCCCCAACAAGTACATTTTTCGAGATTCAAACTTGTGTTCTCCTTCTTATTAAATGAGATCTCTTACCACCTCAACCATCAACTTTGTTGATAAGTTCGATTTGTATGTATTTCTCTCATATTTGGCGACATTTGGTGGCGACATTTGATGTCGCCGCCGAAAGTATAGCTTTCGGTGGCAATAAAATGAGTCGCCACTAAAAGTAATACATTCTGCGGCGACTTTTTTAGTCGCCACTGAAAGTGGAACCTTCGGTGGCGACATATCAATGTTGCCGCTGAAAGTTATACTTTCCGCAGCGACATTTTTGTGTCGCCACCAAAGGTAGTTTCAGTGGCGACTTTATGTCGCCACTGAAAGTTGAATTTTAATTTATTTTTTATTTTTAAAAACCTTTGGTGGCAACATCTTTAGTCGCCGCTGAAAGCTATACCTTCAGCGGCGACATTTTTGTGTCACCACCAAAGGTAGTTTCAATGGCGACTTTATGTCACCACTGAAAGTCGAATTTTAATTATTATTTTTTTTATTTTTTAACACCTTTGATGGCGACTTCTTTAGTTGCCGTTAAAAGTTATACTTTCAACGGCGACATTTTTGTGTCGCCACCAAAGGTAGTTTCAGTGGCGACTTCTTTAGTCACCGCTGAAAGTATAACTTTCAGCGGCGACTTTTTGTGTCGCCACCAAAGGTAGTTTCAGAGGCGACTTTATGTCGCCACCGAAAGTCGAATTTTATTTTATTTTTATTTTTTAAGACTTTGGGTGGGTTTTAAAAAATTAAAAAAAGAAATTAAAATATGGTGCAATTTGGAAAAAATATTTGGCCGCGAGCGGAAACCTTGGGGAAAAATTCGGGATCCCTAAATTTGGGTGCATGTTGTGCTAGGGTTCCGATTCCATACGCTAATTGACCTGTGCGATCTTCTCTGCGATGGTGATCTGAAGCTGAAGTTGGGCTTGTTTTTCTTCCATTTCAGCGACATTGGAAAAGCAAGTGATGGTGGTGGCGATCGACGAGAGCGAGCACAGCGCTTATGCTCTCAAATGGACTTTGGTTCTGTGTGCTCTCCCTAAATCCATTGTCTCTTACACTTGTCTGCCTTCTTTGATCTCTCTATCTCTGCTTTATCACATCGTTTCTTCTTCATCCATTGTGCGCGGTGTGTTGTCTCTTTGCTATCTTCTGCAAGTATTCTACTAGATGAGTGCTGATGAATTTTGTTTGGTTAACATGCAGATCTGTGCAGTACGTCGTTGTCTTCAACTTCTTCTATCGGGAGAAACAACGATTTGTCCTCAGAAAGGTCTATAGGGGATGGGGATTGCGGTGAAAATGAGGCTCATAGCGCGTATAAAGGACCTTTGGATATGATGGAGTCGTTAGAAGAGATGTTGCCAATCATGTATCATGATTTTCCAACTGATCCTTCTCAGATCCCTATTGACTCACTAATTTGTGCTTTTTTATTTTTTGGAAATAAAATTCATATTCCCTAGTTCGAGGTTCAAGATGCAAACTTTGAAGGAGAAGGTCACAGATAAGATATCTCGCCTCTTCGCCGATTCTCTGCAGACTACGCCACATAAGGTTTTGCTTCTTTCTTTCTTTTGTGAAATTAAAATTTGAATGACATGAAAAGGTTTCATCTTGTCACTCTGATCTGCGTTGGGTTTTCTTGTTTATTTCTATTTTGAACAATTAAATTCTAGCTTATATGGCCTTTGTTCGGAAGTTTGATCGGGTCTCTCCAAAATCTGAATTGGGGGTTGAATGTGTGGATTGATGAAATGCTTAAAAGAGAACGAAGTAAAAGAGAGGAATTGGGTGATTTGATTTCAATAATTTGGAGGCACATAAAAATGTCAGGTGTAATTCGCACTTAGTAGAGAATGTGTGTTTGAATGGTAGTTTTCCATTTTTGAGATGGTGCTTTTTTTTTTTCTTTAAGCTGAGAAGGTCGATCGTAGTCATTATCTACATATTCCTCTCAATTTTTTTTTATGTCTTGCATTTTGCATCCAAGTTCTTTGCTATGACATATTTCTTGGTATCCATTTTCCAGGCCTTCTGTCAAATATTAGATCAGCATTTTATTGGCTTCTAGATAATATGGAAGAGAGCATAAATTTAAACATGTAGTGGCAAGTTTAATATAATAGGATTACTCTAATGCGGCACTTGGGGTTGGAGCAGTTGGCTTGTTTGTTGTGTATGTTGTTCTTGGCGGCTTGCAAGAGGCTGATTAATGATTAGTGAAAATAACAATGACAAGTGTATCAGAAAAATTATCCCACAAAAAAAAAAAAAAAAATCTAGCTCTCAAGTCTGAAGTTTGATTGTGTTTTTGTTTTTCATTTTACTTTGATTGTGTTTTTGTTTTTCATTTTACTTTCTCCCTCTGTTGGAATGATTTTCAGAGTTCTAGTTGGGTTGGGAGCTAAAATGATGGATACTATATGTCTATATTAGTAACTGATGTATAAATAAACATAGTAAAATTATTATCCTTACACACACAGTCTAAGCCTTTTCTTCATTTCTCTGTTATCAATCATCCTTCCTCTGCATCTCCTAGTTCAAGCTACGTACCTAAATTTAGTTACAATCAAATGTAGAATTGTTTGAAATTAATATTTGTGTTCTTTGGCTGCTGCTCATCTTGTTTTTATTGCACCCCGGTATGCTTAACTTATTTTCACTACTTATTCATATGATAGTTATACCTAGATACCAGAATGACAAAATTTAGCCAATAGTCTTGAGTTCTAGTGGCATGTAAGCTTCTTTAAGTGGGAAATTTTGGGTACAAGATGTAATGTAAAAAATGTTCAAGAAGTGCTGGGTAGACCAAAAAAAAAAAAATTGATGATGTAGTTGATCAATGAGGAAATAATTCCTGCTTCAAACAATATAATTATGGGTAAAGGTGTAATACCCCAAAAATCCTATTTAGCATAGCCACTATATTTTGATAGAAAACACCTATTAAAATAGGTGAATATGTGGTCTCAAAACTAGTAAAATAATTACTTTATTTCTTAAGGTGATTTCTCATGAAATTAGGAGAAATAAAGAGCTACAAATTCCTAAGTGAGGTTAGGGGTTATAAAATACTCTGATAATGTTATGATAGATCCTAAGAGGCAACTAAATATTTGTTAAAAATTAGAAAGTATGTTGTCTCTAATTAGTGAATATTAAAAATAATTATTAGGCAAGTGATTAGTCATAATTATTCTTGGGACTATCTAAGATTAACAAATTGGAATATTTTAACTTGATGAAGTATTAAAAAGGGGTCAATATAAGTATCAAATGAATTCTAAAGATTGTAATTGGTTTGATAATCAATTATAATTTTGGCAATTAAGTCTAGTAACCCCTAAAATACTATATTAGTAATAGTAACCAAGAATTAATTAATTCTCCCTTTAACTAATAAAAGTGGCGAAAATTACCAATTTAAGAATGAAGAAATTGTATTAACCTTTAATCCTAAATCTTTGTGAAATTACTTGGACCAATAAAAGGTTTTTCTTCCTAAGATGTGAGAGCAAATAAAATGTAAATTGATAATTGAAAATTAGAGAGAGGGGGACGATTTTCTTGAGCTAAGAAGAAGGGGAAATTGTATTAAAAAACATACAAACACATGGTCAATAGAGTGTGAGAGAATATTAGTAAAAACTTGGGGAGCAAGTAGTCAAACTTGGAGAGTAGGTTATTATTTAATTAGCAAGATTAGATGAGAATCTATAGAAAATAAATCATATCTTGAAATATTGAAACTAAGTATTTAAGATAAATACATATTTGAAATCAGTGAATTAAGAGCTTCAACTTGGCTATTCCCAAAGTTATTTTCGATTACTTTTAGGATTCATACCTAAGTGTTTGGAGAATTAAAAATCACCATAAATCTAGTCATAAAATTAGGATTTCAAAAGTGAAATTAGATCTTGAATAAAAACACCCACTTACACCTAATTAAATTAGCATTTGGGAGTAATTAAGGCAACTTGTGGAGGAAGCAAAAGAACTTGTGGGAGAAGAAAGGAGGAGGACGAATTGGAGGAGGTGTAGGGGTGGGATTTATGCCTCTTCATCAAGTAAAGATCAATGGACAAGATCAATTCAAGTTGCTTGGAGGCTACTCATGTTTTTGGCTATAAATAAAGGCTTAAGGCAACACAAACTCCTCACCAACTCACAAGCCTAGACCGAAATTTAGAGAGTGTGGAGGAGTATAGAGGAGCTTCAAGAAGTAGGAAGCAAGGTTCTTCAAGAGGTAAGAGAGTTTTTAGTTTATAAGTTCAAGTTCTTAGTTTATAAAGTAAAAATGTTAGAAAATGTTATTTTGATCTTCAATCTTCCAAATATAGTTTTATTTTCATGTTTTTATGGTTTTCATTGCATTTATTTTGAAAATTTGATGAAGAAGAAGTTATAGCAAAATTTTTGGAAGATTATGATTAAAATAGCAAAGCTCTGGCGAAATCTTATCGATTAGTGATTCCTAGAGTCAGAGGTAAAAAGGCCAGTATTTTATGAAGAAGATGATGTTCAAAAATCCTGAGAAAATTCATGGTGAAAGTAGACATATAGGGCTTTCTATATCTATAAAGAGTTTATGATTTGAAGCTCTGTGCAAAAAGATAAAAATCTCAGAAGTTAGGTTATGTTTTCTGTACGAAATTCTGGGCAGCAGTTTGAAATGATTAAACTAGGAATTTTCCATGAGTTATGGGTAAGTTCCAGTATTTTTCCTCGAAATTATACTTCTCAAGGATTCCGGGAAATTTTACGGATCCTCGGTTCGATTTTTCTAGAATTAGTTATGATTTTTCGAAGTTAGGCGAAAGTCTGCCCAGAAATGCTGGATCAGCGTTTTTTCCGAAAATTAGGAATAAATTGGAAAATAAATCCACCAGGGGTAAAATGGTCTTATATAGCCAAGATATCTCTTGAAATAATATTTGTGAATTAATAGAGATGATATTACCCTTATAGGATATTTGTGACCGCATTCTGACCAACAAAACAAAACTCGTCAACGAAGGTACGTCCACGTACTAGTAACTCTAACTCTGATGTTTACTGTATGCATATTTGTGCTATATGTATGGTATGCTTGTATGAGGTAATTAATGTACGTCCGCGTACTGATAACTTTAACTCTGATGTTTATGGTATGCATGTATATGGTATGTGTGTTGTATGTATAAGGTACGTTCGCGTACTAGTAACACTAACTCTGATGGTTATTATATGCGTATATGTGCTATGTGTATGGTATGTTATATGAGATAGCTATTTGCTCTATGATATGTTCATGTTCTATTGTTATGATTATTCTTGCTGGGTATTGGGATACGCTTGCTGGGTGTGAAACGATTACTAGGTGTGAAACTCTTGCTAGGTGTGACATATCTGCCAAGGGGCTTATATGCCAGGGATACATTTGTCTAGATACTTATGAACTGTTTATGTTTGTGAATATCTGTGATCCATATATGGTATATATAAACATGAGGTTAACCGTTACCTGGGGTCCGTATGCATGGGACCTCAGCTCTTAACATAGCGTCAGGGTCAGGAGAACCAAGGACGGAGGACAAAGGGAAGCGCAAGCAGGACGCATAGTAGACCCGGCTAAAGATTTCCTTTGACATTCTGGCGGAAGCCTTCCTTTTGTTGTTGTACATCCCTTTTGAACCACGCGGTTACTACACCGCTATTGTATTCAACTAGACTTATGGCATTTTGAAATATAAGTATCAGTTACTCTTTCGCTCAAATGCACTACTCTGATGATTTTAAATGATTTTAAATGAAAAATAAATTATTTCGCTTTTGAAAATTGGGATGTTACAAAAGCTGCAAAAATGCACATAGACTTTTACCCAAGGTGCATCCAGCACCATATACTTTTCAGTGGAGCAAAAATGCACAAGAACACTCAAAATTGGTGCAAAAGTACCCTTACCGTTAAAATCCCTTAAACTGACGTTACACACCATATGAAAGTACTAAAATACCCCTAACTCAAAAAAAAAACCTCCCTCCCGAAACTCTCAGTCACCCACATCCCCCTGAAAAACCAACGAAGCATACTCGGATTCGGATACAGGAAATAGAGCTTCAGGGCTTCAACACTTAAACACAGATTGTAGAGATTTAGACTGATATAAAAGCTTTAGATCGTCTGAAAAATACTTTTCATAAAAAGATTAAACGAAACAAAAGGCAATAAATAATAGACGAAAGATTCAATCTCAACACAAAAGCCCTTACTTGAAGAACCCTAATCGCAAGTAAAAATTTGGGTGCAATGTTCAAATAACACAAGTCTCATCCCAGTGAAGCAAATTCGCCCAGAGAGGACACAGTGAAAGAAACACGAAAACAAAATTCAAGCATCCCCAATTAATTGAAATGTATAAAATTGCACTACATCACCATTATTTATTCGATCATTTCGCCTCACGGTCTCCATTACAAGAATCCCAACCTCTAATCAAATGTTAATTTGGCATATGAAAGGAGGAGTAGCTACCTTAGAGAGTTCCAGAAGGGCATTTTCATGGAGTTCGGGGTTGCTTAGTTCAAGAACAAGGTGCTCTGCTTACGCCAGCTTGCATTCCTTGCTGACCTGAGTAACGGCGGCATTCTGAGCTAAGGCACTGGGGGCTCCGAAAGCATTCATAGAAAGCGAATCGCCGACGAAGATTCATTCCCTGAACAAGGCGCCGAAAGATGATCTCGTCGAAGAACTCCACCTTCTGACAGATCCCGACGATTTCTCGCATCTGAAGAGCCAGCTTTCAATCAAATCAACGGAGGAGACGACGGCGTTCTTCTTCCAGTCGAAGGAGGTGACGAATCTGTGGAGGATCTAAAGCAAAAGGTGCCGGAGATTTTGGAGGTGGGGTGGCAAAGGGAGGACCAAGGAATTTAGGAGGCGGTGGTGCGTGGAGAAGAAGGAGAAAGGAGGGTTCGAACATCTGATGAAAGAGAGAAGGGTAGGGTGGGAATTATAAAATGTTAGGAAATTTTTTTGAAAAAAAAGGTGTGGGGCCCACATTAAAGTAACGTCAGTTCAAGGGATTTTAACGGCAAGGGTACTTTTACACCAATTTTGAAAGTTCATGTGCATTTTTGCTCTTCTTAAAAGTATATGGTACTGGATGCACCTTGGGTAAAAGTCCATGGGTATTTTTGCTGTAATACCCTAAAAAAAATTCTACTTAGGATAAGTATCATAATTTAGTAAATAATATCTATTGAAAATAGGTGAATATGAGATCTCAAACACCTTGTATTAAATTTACCTTATTATTAGGACAATTTCTCCTAAGATTAAGCAATGTGCGAAAAGGGCCCTAAAACATTAGATAATTTACAAATAGGTCCCTGAAATATTTGTGGGTCATAAAATACCCTGAGAAAATTATGATAAAATCCTAAGAGGCAACTAAATATTTATTAAAAATTAGAAAGTATGTTATCTCTAATTTAGGTAATTTATGAGATTATTTTCCTTGGGAAATAATGAGGCAAAATTAAATATCATTTTGGGAAACATAAATTGCCCCATGGTTTTTAATATTTTGCATAATGCATAAATTATCAATTTCAGTAAAATAGTTGTGAGAAAATAATTAATCCTAATTAAGAAAATTGTCAATAATTAGTAGGTGATTAAATAAGTAATTAATTGTTGATTGTTTAAACATGAATAAAAGGGGATATCCAAAGTTAATTATATGAAACTCCTAATTTGATATTAATGACCAATGAAGGGTCAAGGTTGGCATAAAGAGTGTTGCTAATTAATTTAGCATAATTAAGAGGTATATTAAGTGAATTACAATTATCCTTAACAAAATAAGCTTGCACTAATTGAGATTAGTTGCATAATTCTTCAAGATGATTAGAGACAAATTAAAAGAGGACTCATTATATTTAAAAATAATTAAGCCAAAGAGAATGAAATAATATCTCAAGAAATTAAGTCTAAATCTTCATATAATTGAGTTAGCTAATGGCAAAATATAATTAAGGAGCATGTAAACACTTGATTAACATGATAATTAAGAATTAGTGTTGAAAAGTCAACAATGACACCTAAGCCTTGATTATGTCATCAAAATGACATCACAAGAGCACATGTGTATGTTGTAAGTGTGTGTGTGCCTAAGTGTTGTGCATGTGTGTGTGTGTAGTGGAGGAAAGAGAAAAGATGAATCTAGAAAGGGGGGAGGTGGCATTTTTGTAGGAGGTGTAAGGGCTAGATTTAAACTTCCTAGTTAAGTTTAATCTAAGGGTTAAAATAGAATGAAAGTTGCTAGGAAGTTAACCAAGGATTGCCTATAAATAGAGAGCTCTCCTCTCTTCATTCTTCACACCAAAGTCATACCAAAGATTGGAGAGTTTAAGAGGAGAGTGAAGCAAGAAGGAGGAAGGAGTTCAAGAGTCTTCAAGAGGTAAGTTCTAGCATTTAAATTTCTAGTCTTTAGTTTTTATAAGTTCTTAGTATAAATGTTAGTTTAATCTAGAAAATTAGAGAATGAATTCCTATACTTGTTTTTAGGCCTCATTGCATTGAAAAATGCCTGAAGAAACATGATAGGAAATAATGTTTGGGAGTCCTTAGATTAAATTCGTAAGAGTTGCAGAATTTTCGGTTCTTAAGTCCTTAGCAGGCAGCGAAAAAGATGCTATGATTTTATGAAGCAAATGAATTTATAAAATCATGAAATTTTCCAGAAATAAAGTAGACATGTAGTGCTTTCCAAATATATAAAATATGTAACATTTTGATCTCTGGTCAAGGAGATATGAATTTTTGAAGTTAAGTCATTTTTGCTGGAATAAAATCTAGGCAACGTTGAGAAAATTTAAAACTGGGAATGATTCATGATGTTCTAGGTTCTGGGAATATTTTTCCTTGAGAATAGACATGCCAAGGGTCATGAGGAATTTTACAGCACCTCAAAATGATTTTTCTAGAATTAGTTATGATTTTTCAAAGTTACCGAAAAATCTGCCCATAAAATACTGCGTTTTTGAATAAATGTAAGGGCAGAATTGTAAATAATAAATCCACCAGGAGTAAAATGGTCTTATATAGCCAAAATATCTCTTGAAATAATATTTTTGAATTAATAGAGATGATATTACCCTTATAGGATATCTGTGATCGCTTTCTGTTGAAACGTACCGAAAGTCATCAACGAAGGTACGTTCGCGTACTATAACACTAACTCTGATGTTTATGTTATGCATATATGTGATATGTGTGTTGTATGTATAGAGTGTTTATACTGTGAAATGCATATAAAGGTTAGAGGGTATCTATAATGTTGGGGGCGATATGTCCATATGCTGAGAGCGATATGTCTGAATGCTGGGAGTGATATGTCTATATGCTGGGAGCGATATGGTTGTATGCTGGGAGCGATACATATGCATTGATTGTGATGGATTGTTTGTATATATTGTTGATGTTGTGGTATATGTCATCCACATTTTGTGTATGTAAGCATGAGGTTAACCGTTACCTGGGGTCCGTATGCATGGGACCTCAACTCTTAACATAGCATCAGGGTCATGAGAACCAAGGACGAAGGAGAGGGGAAAGCAGCACGCTTAGAGACCCGGCTAAAGATTTCATTTTGACGTTCCGACGGAAGCCTTCCTTTTGTTATTTACTTCACTTTTGAGCCACGCGGTTACTATACCGCTATTGTATCCAGACAGACTTATGGCATTTTGAAATATAAGTATCAGTTACTCTTCCGCTCAAATGCTCTACTGTGATGATTTGAAATGATTTTTAAATGATGAAAAATTTATTCCGCTTTTGAAAATTGGGATGTTACATTTGCACCTTTACCCTATAATTATTAAATTTTGAAGTTATAAGTTTGTTGAAGTAAGTTTGTGATTTCTAATTATATATTGAAAATTTTAAAGTGTGTTTAGTGATTAATTAAGTGGGGAGTTTGCTAGTGCTATGGTCATAGATGAATATGAATGTGTGGATGATGTATGTGAGTGAAATGTTATAAATAAGAACATGAAGTGGCTACCATTGATCCTTTTAGAAATGTTATACCAAGTAAATTCAGTCTTTGGGGTCACATGTGTTAATTTTCATCACTTGAGTTGCCATGTTGATATTCATTTACTTCCTTTCATTGCAATATTGATAGTAGAGAGTATTTTGATAATCTGCTTTTATCATTTTGGCCTAGGTGGATGATGGAGTTGATAATCTTGCTACCAGATAAAGCATCTCTAAGTTAGTGAAGATCCATAAAGAGATTGAAAAGATTATAGAGGATATCATCGAGGAAAATCAAGTGGAGAAGCAACATTTGGCTGATTCTGATTAATTGTAGTTGTCACTTACAAACACATGAGAACTTGTTGGAATTTTTTATAGGTTGTCCATGTTTGAATTGAAGTGTATGCATCTTGTTAAATTACATTGATATGGTTGTTAAAAATTAGATGCTACACAATTGCAAACTCATTGGAATTTTTGCCATTTAATTTTTTAAAAAAAAAATTGACTTTCAGTGGCGACTTTTGTCGCTACTGATACCTATTTTTAGCGGTGACACAAAAAGTCACTGCTAAATAAATGTTTCAGTGGCGACAAATGTCGCCACTGATAGCAACGACACAAAAAGTCACCGCTAAATGCATGTTTTAGTGGCGACAAATTGTCGCCACTAATACCTATTTTCAATGGCGACAAAATGTCGCCGCTAATTGTCTACTTTCAATGGCAACATATAAATGTCACCGCCAAAAGTATCAGCGACAGTCGTATCAGCAGCGACAAATTGTTGCCACTGAAAACCTTTTAGTAGCGACATTTATACAAAATCGCCGCCAAAAGTCTTTTTTTTTCTTGTAGTGGTTACTTATAAATTCAAAAAATTAACATATATGGAAGTTTAACTTGAGACTAAAAAGAAGTCCTATTTGTATTTCTTTTTTCTTTTCTTTTTTAATCAAAGGCTTCCCCTTTAAAGCTTAAAGGGCAAATGATTCTCACATCTCCCCAACAAGTACATTTTTTAAGATTCGAACTTGTATTCTCCTTCTTATTAGATGAGATCTCTTACCACCTCAACTATCAACTTTGTTGATAAGTTCAATTTGTATGTATTTCTCTCACACGCACTATATTGATTTATCATCTTACATTGAAAATATTTATTTACAAATATACCTAAAACTAAGAGAGACATATTAGAGTATAAATATACTTCTTTTTTTATAAGCACATATGTTAACCTTTTGGTGGCAAACATGTTCTAGGCATGCACTAATAGTTAATAGTTATTAAATGTAGACACTTCTCTCTCAATAAGATCATATATTCAAATATTGTTGGGCCTAAGTGAGAGCGTCCATTCTAAAAGCATTTCTACATTCACGCGCACTCGAACAACTTGTATCTTAGCGATTACAGCCCCTCCCACTGGAACCAAAAGTTGGAGAATTCAATAATCCAACAATGATCACTAGAGAATACGTGTCGTTTGGTAAGAATTTGCATGAGAAGCTACCCACCACGTGCCAGCAGTTGCCGCCATGAATCAACGCTTTCGTAAAAGCATAAAATGAGTCAGGACGTCGTCGGAGAATCTGCATTTCTTGATTCTGGCAACGTACAACGCATCATGTCGACTTACTTGGCTCCATATATTTTCATTTTTTGGCAAACTCTAATAATGATGACCACTTTCTATCGATGCTCTAATTAGACACAGCTAAGAATTCTGACACACACAGAGGTCAAATTATTTTACGTAAATGTAAAACAAGGCCAGACCTATAATTTCCCAATAAGAGTTCGAATATTATAATACGAGAGAAAGAAAACAAAGAGATAATGTACACAGTGGCGTGCATTTTTCTCTATGACAACTGCAAATTTTGTTTCAGAATTAATCGAAACCCCTTCACGGACTCCACTGAACTAGCTAGTCACGGATTGAGAGAGTCTCTCGAATTCATACAACCATATCAACAAAAATCCAAACTTTCCAATTATGTCTATCCACAGAAGTTTAAGGATGTTTTATTATGTTCCCAGGTGTTGCTAAAATTAGATAAAACCCTAAGTTTTTCTGTTAATACATACCAGTTTTGGCTAATTAATCTTTCTCTACTTATGTGTGTGTGTGTGTGTGTGTGTGTGTGTGTGTGTGTGTAGATAACACTTGCGACTTACAAGGCTATAAAAATCCTAGAAGAGCAATTCTCTGTTCCAAACTCCAAAGTCATCATGTCTTCATCAAAAGCTAGAGCCTTGGTGTTCATCTTCATGATTTTAACACTGAGTTCTCTTCCGCCTCTAACATATGCTTGTCATGATGATCTTAATGATCCTCACTGCCACTGGCATTGTCATCCCAAAACCCATTGCCACCACAAACCGCCTTATAACGGCGGCCACCCAAAATTGCCACCTCCACAACAGCCACCGGTCATTATCATGCCACCACCGGCATCACCGCCGATTATTGTTATGCCAGCACCAGTATCCCCGCCGGTTATAGTAAAACCACCACCAGTTGCTCCTTACCCACCGTACTGGGGTGTCCCTGCTCCTCCTACTCCTCAAGCGAAGTGTCCCATTGATGCCCTAAAGCTGGGGCTGTGTTTGGATGTGCTTGGAGGACTTGTACATGGTGTAATAGGGAACCCTATTGAGCATGTATGCTGTCCAGTGATCCAAGGATTGCTTGAGCTTGAAGCAGCCGTATGTCTTTGCACTGTTATAAGACTTAAGCTTCTTAATCTCAACATATTTGTTCCTCTTGCTCTTCAAGTCCTTGCTACTTGTGGTTTGACTCCTCCTCCAGGTTTTGTTTGCCCACCTTTATCATGAGTTCATCTCTCTCTCTCTCTGGGTAAGCAACTGAAGAAACTAGCTCTCAACTGTCAAATCATTTCAAGTTTATGCTAAATAATAATAGTATTTTACTATTTACATATAAATCTAAAAATATGATTTAATAGTTGAGAGCTGAAGTTAACTCTCATAGATCGAAAGACATGACATCTCTCTCTCTTTACTTTTATGTTCTGGTGTGTTGATGGTCAATCTGATTATATATGTCTGTATCTATCTATCTATCTAGATAAGTTTGAGTATATTTTAGAGTACTGTTCTAAGGTAATTAGCTTGTGTAAAGGCCGTTTAAGTTGTAATCAATACTGTTTTATTATAATTATATATTATCATATATAATTAGCTCATGAGAAGATGAAACATGTTATATGGACTACAGTAAGTTCATCAGTGCTTTGTTCTTAACTGCGCAATGATTATTTTATGTAATTATTTAGTTCCGTGTCACTATTACTATATAGAAGTTCGAGATCATGTTATAAGATTGTTAATGGTTAATATTTAAAATTACTTTAAAAATAATATCTTGATCTAATGTTTCTGTAGAAGAACTAGTTAAGTTAAGATGTAAATGAGAATTGAAATAAGATTTACTTTCAGTGACTGATGGATTAGGTGAAAAGCAGTGACTGTCCTCGCGAGGGTGTGTATTGTTTTAATTGCTTATCAGGTATGGTTTTAATAAAAATTTCATGATTCAGGTCAAATTTAAAATAAAAATTCAATGATTACACATTGTAGTAAGAGTTGAAAATACATACAAAAATTTATAAAAAAAAAAACTAGATGTATATTAACTTGTAGGGCCATCTAGAAATGTAACAAAAATAAAGGAATTAATGAATAAATTATATTAACTCTGAAACACATTTTAATGTAATTTATTTTAATCAAGTTTTGTAAATTCTGAATGATATTTATTCATTATTTTAATTTATGGTTTCGTAAGCATTCTCGATGCTTGTAAATCAATCAAGAACATCATGCATAGCTTGATTGTATTAATTAATGTTGATCAACAGAGAGATTAATGACACAGGCTACAAACACTATTACTATATAGAAGTTCGAGATCAGGTTATAAGATTGTTAATGGTTAATATTTAATATTACTTTAAAAATAATATCTTGATCTAATGTTTGTGTAGAAGAAACTAGTGAAGTTAAGTTAAGATGTACATGAGAATTGAAATAAGATTTACTTTCAGTGAGTGATGGATTAGGTGAAAAGCAGTGAGTGTTCTCGGGCGCTCGTGTGTATTGTTTTTAATTGCTTATCAGGCATGGTTTTAATAAAAATTTCATGATTCAGGTCAAAATAAAATAAAAATTCGATGATTATATATTGTAATAAGAATTGAAAATAGATATAAAAAAAAACTATAAAAATTTTTTAAAAAAAACTGTATATTACCTGGGAGAGCCATCTAGAAATGTAACAAAAATAAATTAAGTAATGAATAAATTATATCAATGTGAAACATATTTTTATGTAATTTATTTTAATGAAGTTTTTCAAATTTTAAATGATATTTATTCATTTTTTTAATCTATGGTTTCATAAGAATTTTCGATGCTTCTAAATCAATTATGCACAGCATGCATAGGTTGATTGTATTAATTAATGTTGATCAACCGACAGATTAATGACACAAAGGCTACAAAACACTATTAGATCCGTGTTTTCAGTTAAAAAATATATTATTACGCCTTTTTTTTTCTCCTTTTGTGATTATCTTATGAAGAAGGTGACATCAGACGTGACAAAATAAGGTTCACGGGATGGCATAGTTTTTGCAAATAGGGACCATTTAAATTCTTGGAGTCAAAAATAGCTTTTTGTCACGGATATTATTGCAGGTCAAAACAGGTCTCGGTACCTTCTAAAAAAATATATATATTAGTCATACTGAATATGGTGACAAAATGTCACAGAGGCTTATGCTTGCTATCTAGCAGCTGGGTTTTTATTTTTGTGCTTTTTCCTTTTGTTTTTTAAGAAATAAATGAATATTTTTTTCGGATTTTATTCACACACACTTATACATATACATACATACATATATTGTTGGACTGGAGGACAGGAGAAGAGAACAATCTGGCCAGGTGAATACTGAATAGTAGAGGAAGAGATGGAGATCAATGAACTAATAATAATACATATAAAATAAAAACACAAACAGATATATTATTATTGGGCTACAAAACTCGAGAACAAATTACAAGAAGAATCTGTGATGATCACAATAACAAGCACTATAAATGTTCATGTCTATTTCCTTCCCTTACAAATTTACGTAAGTAGTAAATATATGGGGAGATATATTATTCACCGTAAACCCATGCACACAAATGACAAAAGAAAGCACAAATATTAAACGAGGTGTTTAGAAACTAGGGGGGAAATGGAAAAACAAATAGAAAATGGCCACATCATCATCATCGGCTAATTAAGTATACTTATCATGATCAAGCACATTGGAAACCACGAGGAACATTGCGAGAGCAAACATTAAGAAGCAAGCTGAGAGAGATAGGAAGGTTGAGGTTAATGCCCAAAATGTTAGCTTTAAGGGCAGTGCAGAGGCATACGGCAGCTTCAAGGTCGGCGAGTCCTTGAATCAGAGTGCAGCAAGGGGTAACTGGTGGCTGTCCAAGGGTCACGTTAAGCAAACCGTTAAGAACATTAGCACACACCCCAAGTTTTAAGGCATCCCTAGGGCATGTGCCCCTTCCACCAGACGGGCTAGGGTTCGGGTTAGGGTTAGGGTTTGGGTTTGGCCTGGGCCTTGGGTTGGGTTTGGGGTTAGGGTTAGGGTAGCCGCCCCCGCATGAGCCGCATGCCGTGACAAGTGAGAAGAAGAGGAGGTTGAGGACAAGGAAAAGGGCAAAAGAGGAAGTCTTGGAAGCCATGGAAGAAGATCGAAGCTAAGCACTTAGGAGCTCACAAGTGTTTATAGTAATAAGACTGCTTGTGAGGATGGAGTTATTTGAAGCAATTGGTAGGGTTTATATAGTGAGGATATGACGTGAAGAATTATATTAAAGAAACATTTTTGAAACGTAAAATTGGGGCATCAATAGGATCATTTTAATTAATTAAGGAAACCATGTGTGAACTAGAAACTTTTTGCTGGCACAGGAAGCTGATAATAATTTGGCAGAATTTTGGATGTTTGTGAGGTAACATCGATCTGTGTATTTATTTATTTAAATTTTGCACCGTTCCAAAGTGATATTCGATTCCACTGGAAAATAACTAAATATAATTATTATACTTCTGCTCTCTCTCTCTCCCCCTCTATATGTGTGTGTCTATATATATATCAGGATCCCGTCTCCTTGCCTATCTTTTAGATAGGCAGGGAGAGCCTATCCCATTTGGACCATCCAAATGAGATTTGTACGGTCCAGATTTGATTTTTTTTTTACTTTTTATTTTTTTAAAAAAATTATTTTAATGGGTAAATAATATAAAATAAAGATAATCTTTTAACTAATATTTTTTCAAAAAATATTTTTTTGATTTAAAAATAGCCAAAATAAAAATAATAATAAATTTGGACCGTCCAGATTTCATTTGAACGATCCAGATGAGACACTCTCCCTACCTATCTTTTAGATAGGGAAGGAAATGGGATCATATATATCATATTTCAATGAAGCTTTTGCATGTGGGCTTGTGTACTGTGTGTCCCTCGTTTCTTACGTAAGACTCAGTACAACTCAAATTATATATTTTTTCTCAATTTCTGTCTGCCTATTACCTTTTTAATAGAAATTTAAGATGAGTTGATTAATCTTATAATAATCTTTGAACACAAACACACATTACTGGTTCGCAGAAAGTAAATTAGAGACCATATTCAACAAATTGATCATAATATGATTTATCTTTTCCAAAATTAAAGCATGTAAGTTTAAATTTCAGTATGTGTATATATTCAAACTTACATGCTTTAATTTTGGAAAATAAGAATCATATTATGATCAATTTGTTGAATATGGTCTCTCTTTAAATTTCTGCGAACCAGTAAGGTGTGTGTACACGCACACTAAAATTCAAACTTACATGCGTTAATTTTGGAAAATATGAATTATATTATGATCAATTTGTTGAATAGGGTCTCTCTTTAACTTTCTGCGAACCAGTAAGGTGCTATACTTTCTTTGTCAAAGTAAAAAAAGAAAGCACTTATAGTGGCACCAAAGCTTCCTTTGGAACAGGACCCTTTTGTTTGACATTCGGACCCCTCCACTACAGCAACTTGGAAAAACAATGATGAGTGGTTGTGTTACGTTCATATATTTTTTGTACATGGCTATTGAATTTTAGTACTTATTAATGTACTAAGTATGGGAGCAAGTTAAGTTGTTTATTTTGATCATAAATGTAAGATCTTAATCCATTTTACTACACAAATTTATAAAGTTTTCTCAAACCGAGCTTTTATTGATTGCATATTTTGCAAGGATTTTTATCAATGGGGATGATGATTTTAGGGAAGCCGACAACTTATAAATAACTAATTTAACTATTAATATTAGGTTAATTAATATAGTGTTTGATTCGTATAGTTTGTCCTCATTTTAGTTTTTGTTTCTTAAAGGGTAAAATGGTTAAAGTTCTTATTAAACTACATATACTAATGTTTCAGCGAGAGAGAGAAATTTTAGAGACCAAAACCCATTATTTAAAATTATATATACAGATCAAAACAGAAACGAAGACAAATTACCAAACATTATATTAATTCATAAATAATTTTTTTAATATATGTGAATCAAGAGTATTATTAAAACTCATGGGTGCGTATTTTCTATTCATCACTGCTGAAGAAGAAGGTGCGGGTAATATTATTTTGAATGATTCAATTGGGTAGATCACATCAAGATCATACGAACAAAACAAAAACACTTCAATACAGTTAAAGTTAATCCTTTATAGCCTATTTGGAGTGGTGGGAACTAATAGATATTGTTTATATATTTCACTGCCCAATATCATCTTGATTACTTTTTGTGTTGTGTTTCTATTTGGTGATCGTTAATATATTTTGGATTCATTCTCACCATCTTAATATGTATTGTATTGTGTAATATAATTCTCCTTTCGAGTAAGAAAAGATTATTCATGTTCAATTAACAACAATAGTAAATCTCTTCGAGATCGAATTGAAATGAATAGACATTAATGAAAATATACCTGTTTGATTCTATTCTCTATTTTTTGTTCTCAGAAACAGTTAAAACAGCTTTTGGAAATCAGTTTTAAAAATAAAAAAAGAAAAATTATTTGCTTGGATAGTTATTTCAAAAAAATCTGTTAAAGTGACATGGTGGTGTGGTCGCGGGTGATAACATGGTGGTGGTCGTCATTGGTAGTTCAGTGTCGATAGAAGATAAGTGGTGGCCTCAAAAAATAAAAAATAAGAAAAACAACTAAAAAATGTTTTTATTTACTACTTTTTAAAAACAGCTTTTTTGTTTGTTTTTAATAACAATTTTTTAAAACAATTTAGCAAATAGGTTTTATTGTTTTCAAAAACAAAATCAAACAGCCCCATAGTTTCACGAGAGTTTTCCAACGTTGATTATTTTACTCAAAATTATTGAGTTCGATTTTTATAAAAACAAGAAGGATATTAAATCATTCAGTAAATTACAGGTCAGCCAGCTACAAAAAAACCCAACAGTTCCATGTGCGCATTGGTACTTGTCAACAACTTTTTTCCTGCAGCCAAAAAAAAAAAAAAAAAAAAAAAAAAAAAAAAAATCTTGGGTTAAGATAATTATTTTCTCTTAATGTGTGATTATCATTAATTAATGGTTAATTATAATGGTGAAAAGAGTCACGGGCTTCATCAATGATGGGGTCCACTGAAACCTGATTCGGTTGCTGGTCGAGGGTTTTCGGAACCAGTGTGCCCTCTGCTTTTACTTTTTTTAAAAAAAATATATATATATATATTATTATTGGCACCGTGTGGAGCCATCTAAAATCCACCCAAATAATAAATTAATTGAATGTAGCCATAGTGTTAATGGAGATCTCTAGATCACAAGCAACCAAAGATGGATCAACACAGCTCTACTTGATTCAATAATCATTTATTTTTCATCAAATTGCGTATAAATAATATTACCTCCTCCCCTTGACATAAAATCTCATTATTAATATAAATTACATTACGGATGAAATCTTATATTAAAAAATATAGGTACTACCAACCATTGAGTTTGAGTCTAGTGGAAGGGACTCATTTATCAGTAAACCAGTATTAGAGTCCTTGTTAAAAGATATGCTCACATTTAGTGTTTGATGCTATGATTATCTTCAAATATCCATGTTTAGGGAGGGAAAAATTGCTTCCAAAATGTCATTTCAAATAAGGTTCTTATAGTGGCTACCGTTGGTTTTCCATCAGAGATCTGTTGACTCTTATTTTCTTTATGGTCGTCCACATATTTGATATATCAATGCCATTACCAATATCGAGCAATATAAAATTTATGAAATCCATATAAATTATAAATAATAATAAAAAATTACTACAATATCTTAAGAAAGGAATGTGATCAAAAAGTTCCAATAATAAGTAGGCAATATAGACTTGTTGACGTTTACTTATGTTACGGTAGTAAAATATAGCCCAAATATGGAGGCAAAGCACTTGGGCTTGGAGGCACATGAGGCCCAACAGTCCAACCCTAACCTTAAGGTACCTGTATAAATATGACCTAAAACCCTAAGGTACAGAAGCTCTTCTCCCTGCCTCTTTACTTTCCTGCAGACATAGAGCACACACCCCACCCCCTTGTGTTTGTGCTCTGTGATCTCCTATCCTTCTTGGTGTCTCATCCATGGATACCTAGAGGAGGGCTACTAGATCCTACATCAATATGCTAGTCCACCCAGGGCTACACATTCTTGTTCTACAGACAGAACATTGGCGCGCCAGGTAGGGGAACGGTAAATTTCGATTCCTACTACCAACGAAATTCAAGAAAAACTCCAAATCCACGGATAGCAATTGAAGAAGGGCCGGAGAAAAAAATTGTGAACCCTGGAGATCAAGGTCTTCATGGTAAGGATGATGGGGATTCAAGACGAGATTTAGTTTGCTGTCAGTGGCTTCTAGAAGTCCTCTAAGAGGACTCATATTTCCGCTCCTTCAAGCGTTTCAACCCTATTAAAGAAACAGCTCAACATCCAGATCTGACGGTTACATATAAAGAGGAGATAATTCATTATACCGAGATGACGACAGCCATTACCAAAAGGCATAGTTTGCATCACCTTGCTGGCACTAGGTATTATTTGCTTGGCGTCAACACGGTCTTTGTACTGAATAGCAAAGTTTAGCAGCGAATCCCAGAGAGAGTCTGAAAGAAAGTGTGGCTTCAACTCCAGCGCTATCAGTTTGGTGTGTTTGGCATTGTAATAATACTCCTTTGCCTCCACTTCTGGTTTAGGCAAAGATACAGCTTGCACTCTGAGCCCAGATATGCCAAGCTTCCAAACTCATCTGTGCCGGGTGAGGTTTTGACCTCAGTTTCGGTTGGTGTGAGACAGGCATTCAATTTCGACTCTTAGGGTTCGCAGCAAGGAACCTGGGATGAAGGAACAAACCTGGTCATGGTGAGCCTGATGTATCCATAAACGCCGAGATGCTTCTTTATGTTCCACGCCAAGGCATGCCGAGATGCATTAAGGGGATGCATGCCAAATATCTCTCTCGAACGACCTCGGAAACACTCTGAGTTGTATGTCGAGTTGCCTCATCATCACGTATGCCGAATATATATATATTGTCGAGCGTGTATGCTGAGTTATAAGGAGCCGAGATGCTCTAGTATTATCCAAGGTCGGAATGCCGTTGGGAATGCCGAGATGCGGTGATGACCAAGGTTCTAAGGTTTGGTGCACCTGGTTGCAAGTGAAGCTAATGAGCAAGGCAGCCACACCTGGTCTGCCACGTTTTATCCTCCTTCATATCTCTGCTTCCTTCGGTAATTCGAGATACGAGGTTTTGTGTTGCTGAGTTTTCTGAGGTCTGGTGCATTTTCTGTTTGCAAAATGGCCGACAAGCTTAAAAAGCTCACAGGAATCACGATATACACGTCTAAAGCAATTGGTGAATTGCCGTGATGAAGTGTCGAGATTCATAGGGCCGAAATGCTGACAATGCCCATAAGGTTGGAAGCATCATAGGGTGAATCCATGCCGAGCTGAAATCCGACATGATATGTCGAGGTACCAAGCTCATTGATGCCGAGGTCAAATAAATAAGCAGCGGTAGTGAAGACCCGTGATGCCAAACTCCACAGATTATCTTCCTGTATGTCCCACGCATAGTAAATGAAATAGAAGCTGAGATATATCAAGGCTGAGATATATCCAGGCCGAGATGCTTTAGGAGACTACTGAAGTAACGTCTTTGCCTCCACAATATCTTCCTGTATAGTTTCAAGGTTGCTGCCCGATATACATCCAACTAAACTCGGTATCAGCAGATTGGATATAGCCGAGATGGGTATTCAACCTCAGTTCCATGCCGAGATTCATGATTCATGAGCGCCGAGTTACCGAGGTTCCGAGATGCAGAGGTTTCAACGTGCCGGGATGTCAAGGTCCCGAATTACCGAGGTTCCGGAGTTTGGTGCACTTGTTCGCAAGTGAACCAAGTTTATTATTATGCCAAGGTCTACCCCGATGCTCTGAAAGCATCCAACGTTCAATTTGCAGTGAACCAGGTTTATTATTTAGCATTTATTTGGCAAACAACACGATGGTGAGTGCTGCAGCAAATGAGTTCAATGGCACTGGGAGGTTGATATATTACTAATGAACGCATCAGATATTTTGATTGAAACTGTCACAAGCATCCAGGATGTGGTGGAATACCTTATCTCTGGAAATGAAGAAATCTCACGCGGAGATACTTGTTTGTCACTGTGAGTGGAGATTCATGGTTATACAATAATGAATGATATTGCTCGCATCTTCAATTGAGCAGTGGTTTTGTGGTGGCATATGGGAGATGTGGCTGCCTCTATAATGCAAATTATATATTTTGGAGTATGAAGGAGAAAGATGTAGTTGCTTGGAGCAACATAATATCAACATATGCACTGCAAGGTGATGTAAAAGATGGAACTAGCAAAGTACAACTTGATGATATCACGTTTCTTGTGGTATTGACTTGGAGAGCTGCATTTCACACCGCTTAGAAAAACTTTCTCACGAGGATGATGAAGTGCTTGCTTCCAGGAAGCTTTCGTGGAAAGCCGATGGAGTTCTAGCAAATCATGGTAAACGAATTATCATGTGGTAAATCTATTATTGATTCAGATGATGAAGTGCTTGCTTTCCTTCTAAAGTGCTTGGATGTTTTGAAAGGTAAGTCCATTGAAAAAAAATGCTTCATGGACTTCGATTTGTTTCCTGAAGATCAGCTGTCTGTTTCCTGAAGATTAGATGATCCCCGTTTCTGTCCTCTTTGATATATAGATAGAATTACATAATTTATATGAAAAGTTTTGTGCAATGCCATATATATACGACTTAAACTTCCAGGAAACTCCACCAATATCAAGAGCTTTACATGTGGTTTTCTTGATGCTTGTACTGTGGTTGCCGCTGCTGCCTTTCCTGTTGTTGCCTTTAGCCAATGGTATAGCACAAATGAGATTAATGCTAGTCTTTACTATGATAGACCACAATTTTGTCCATTTTGGAATACATTATGCGTGGAACCATCTCTGAAAATGTTGCTGGAGATGATTTCTGTACAAAGAAAAATTCTAGTGCTCAAAATATGTGTTAATGAGCATATCATTAATTCTGCTTATTGATCACTGCCTGTCAATAGCGAGAGACTGAAACAATTGCAATTAACTCGCCAGTATAGTGATGAAAGCGTATATATTGAGGGTTATGGACTTATTGCCCAAGCGCATAAAATTGTTCTCAGTTAATGGAGCATCCCATTTGCCAAAGATGATCAATTATGTCGGCAAGGCTGCATGTGCAGAATCAGAAACTCTCTGAGCAAGCTTCTTTAAGCAAGTTTGCATCAATCCTACGTGAAGCCAAAAGAGAACCCCAAGCTATGTGGTCTGGTTCAATAGGCATGTTTTTTATAATATTATATGCACCTCCAAGCTATTTGCTTCTTCAAGCAATCCAGTGCGTCCAAAGAGGTCAACCGTGCATGCATAATGGCGACATATAGCAGGGCGAGCTGAGTAGTGCCAACTTGCGTCCCAGGCGGAGTCGTTAAAACAGCAGGCCGAGATGAATTTTCCTAACTCCAGATTCTAATCTAATGTCTAGGATTCTGAGTTGGAGCCGACTTGGTCGAAGTCCAGGATTGGGCATGTTATATCTACCGAGTTTTCAAAATTATTTGGAGACATCGTTCATGGCTAGCCGACTTGATGAGATAACCAATATGCTGAGATCATGAAGTAGGTAGCCGAGGTTATGACCTGTTACCAAAATCCAGCGGGCCGAGGTTTAGTGATATTCACAGACCCGTCATGGCATCCTCCAATGATTGCAAAGCCGAAGTGGATGCCAGTTTGAGGAGGTTCTTAAGCTCATTATGCCGAGATACATCCTGCCGACTTGATTGAGGTTCTAGAATTATTATGCTAAGATATGCACTCAACGTCGACCTTCCTGGTTGCGGTGCGAGAAAACCCAGGGTGCAGGAGACCTTCCACCGCATTGGGTTTGAAGATGGATCCCGGTTAAACCGAATCTAGTTAAAATTCGAGCTCCATACAAATTTGAAGATGGACCCCAGTTAAACGGAATCTTGTTAAAAGCCGGGCTCCGTGAAAGTTATTGAAGGCGAACCTTGGATTAACTGAATCTAGTTAAAATCCGAGCCCCATTTGGAATCCGTCCCTACGAAAGGGATGAAGGTGGACCCAGTCAAACTGAATCTGGTTAAAGTCCGGGCTCTATATGAGGCGACATCGTCATGAGTCTATGTAAGCTCCGGAGGAGCCAATTGCTACGGCAATATATAAGGCGATACAGTCGCGAGTCTATTTAAATGAATGAATTCCGGGTAAACAAACCTGTTTTCATGAATCAAGTTAATTAAGGTTCGCATGAATGAACAGTTAAAGTTGTACTACAGTTAGCCGACTTACATGAAAGAGGCAGAAATACTGTTAAAGCGGTCCATCATTTAATGCTTCCTGTTAAGGAACTATGTAAGATGGTGACCCTATCTAAAATATGAATACTCTATGAAAAAATGTCTATATAGGCAGGATTGTTTGAGTATGAAAATGCAAATCCTATTAAAGAATTGATGACTACAGCTTGATTATGATTCTATTGTTTTGATTTGAGGTCTCGTGGTACGACCATATCATCAAATGGTATCTTCATAACAAAATTCTTAATGAAAGGGCAATTGCGAAAATCAAAAGCGTTCTTCATGTCAAAATCGGGGACTGCCAAGAGGCCTGATCTAATGATGAGAAACGCTATAAAGAACTAAAGGTTTATCAAAACCTAGATGCATCTGAATTTCCTTTCCGGGATAGAGAAGTGGTATTCCTTACTTGACCCTGATCAGGTCTAAGTGTATGTGAAGAGTTATAACTTGGTAACGTGCACGGGGAAAGCTGCCCTTTCTCGGATCATAACTTAGACTAAATAAAGTCGGAGGGTTGAGTAAAAATCATAAGGTTTTTACAATAAGTTAAAAGCTCAGATTGAATCCAGAGTTAACATATATACGGACTCCGTGATAACATTTTTGACTCTAGCCAAGTCAATAAATAGGAACTTTAAATGTATGTTTGAGTTCACAATCAACTTATTGTTGGAATGAAAATAAAATTCGGACATGAGATCCAATCTTAAAATTAATGCACCCCGGCAGCCCAAAAAATTGGACTACCAGGCTAGGGGGCAGAAAGTGGACAACATTTAAGTTGTCATGGTAATATGAAATGAGGAAATGAAAGCCTTTGTGGTGTACATGAATTTCCAAATGATATCTCGGTTTTTTGAATAGTGCTAGTCAAAAAATACGTTATCACTAACCGAGATCAAGGCAAACAAGCAAAGAATATCAACCCGGAATCTCGGGCTTAGTATATAAACCCGGAATCTCGGGATCAAAGTATATAAACCCGGAATCTCGGGATTGAAGTTTAGTAACCCGGAATCTCGGGATGAAAGTATATAAACCCGAAATCTCAGATTGAAGTATATAAAGCTGGAATCTCGGTATTAGAGTATGTGAACCCGGAATCTCGGGTAAGCATGAAAGTAATTGTGACAACCACATAATGGCAACTCAGAGGCCTAATCTACCAGGCTGGGGGGCAACAGAATGTGGACAACGAGGAATTAATGGAAAGGATGATTATCAATAACCAGAATTGATGCAAACCAGAAGGGAAATCGAACTTCGACAAATATTCAAAAAGCATAACAGTAAGCTTTTTTCATTAATTGTGATTTACTTACATAGTGTAAATGCAGGAACATAGACCGGATAATTATCCCGGGAAGAATCGCCACAAAAGCAAACAAGACAATCAATACATCCCGGCAGCTCAGAAACCTAAACTACCGGGCTGGGGGGCAACTGTTACGGTAGTAAAATATAGCCCAAATATGGAGGCAAAGCACTTGGGCTTGGAGGCACATGAGGCCCAACAGTCCAACCCTAACCTTAAGGTACCTGTATAAATATGACCTAAAACCCTAAGGTACAGAAGCTCTTCTCCCTGCCTCTTTACTTTCCTGCAGACATAGAGCACACACCCCACCCCCTTATGTTTGTGCTCTGTGATCTCCTATCCTTCTTGGTGTCTCATCCATGGATACCTAGAGGAGGGCTACTAGATCCTACATCAATATGCTAGTCCACCCAGGGCTACACATTCTTGTTCTACAGACAGAACAACTTACATTGGAACTTCTCATTTAATGTTATTCTCTTACGTATTTTGGTGATATTCATTCTTTTTGGCTTCACGGCGATTTTCCCTAAGTAGGCAATATGGACTTACTGAAGCAAAATTGTCATCCCCCATCAACCCTCTTTTTCTATTAACTGATACTTCTTTCTCCTCCATCCTTGTACAGTTGTATCCACTTGTTCTTTTGAAGGACGAAAAAATTATTATTATTATTATTATTATTATTAAATAAACACACAATAAATCTGCCGGAAGCGTAAGTGCTATTGATTATATGGCTTCAGTTTTTCTTTTATTTACAGTTATTATCTCGCTTAAGTTTTTCCATTCTTCAATATTTTCTTTTAAATAAGTCATATACTCTTTGAATTACTATTCATCCTGTTTATCACACGGTGAAAAAATCCAGTCTTATGAAATATAAGTTTATAGCAAGTTGCATTATTTATTAGGTTTTGATTTTGTAACTCACCCCTTAGACTTTGTTTAATGCGTGAGAGAGTTACTTCGTAGAGAAAACATTTGATTGCCTAATTGATTTTTAAAAAAAAATGTATATGTCTTATTTTATTCTAAAAGAGAATGAAAAAGAAAAAGGCTGCAATAGAAATGTTAATCACGGTAATAAACTAATGAAGATAAGAGGAGGGATGACACAGACAATGACAAAGAAAAAGAACAATCTGGAATAGGGTTTACAGCATTTTATCAATTTGTGAAGTTAGTGACACTGTCGAAGGTACTTACAAATTTTAGAATGTTGAAAATATAAAATTGGCTTATTATTAATATTAATATTATTTCTTTTGACCGATTAAAATTTGTCCTTGAAAGCAACTTGCTATGGAGACTAATGAACAATAAACCAAAAGCATTGGACTTGTTCACTATTTATGTCAGTTAATAAAAACTTCATTGATTTGTTTTTTTTTTTTTTTTTTTTTGCTAGGATGAGGGTAGGCAAAGTTATTAGTGAGGCCTAAAATCTTAAAATATTAATGCAAACAAGAGAAGCTCAAATGTTAGTAATTTGGAATAGGAATGTTGAACTGAATCCAGACAAGACAAGCTAGCATGATTGCTCCAATTAAGAATTAAGAAATCTTAAAATTTTGTTTTAACATGAAGGAATCTTATATTAATTGGCAGGTCATATAGTTTACAGCCATTGAATTAGGGTCAACAGAACTTTACATTACATTAACTTAGCCAAAAGTAGTTTAGTCATATTTTTTTACTGAAAGTTACAATCTTGGTATAAAAAAATAAAAATAAAAAAAAATTACACGTTTTTTTATTTAATAATTATAAGAATGTTCAGACAAACTAGCTATTAGCCTCTTAATCCATAGAGCTATATATAATGATTAATATAGAATAATGGTCATTTGGACTTTGCAAGATGCTCCTGTATATAGAAGTTGATTTTTGGCATATATATGGAGAATCAATCAGTGTTACTATATATGCAATCTATTTATTTTAATTTTTTTATTCTCATTATTTAATTTTAAATTATGAGTGAGTTGAATCTTAAATTAGGAAAACAATACTAATCAAATTTTGAATAAAATAAATATTTAATATTTTCATACAACTATGGAAAATATTTTCACTCTCATAAATTTATTTAATGAAAATTCTAGTGCACTATTTAACAAATTGCACTAATTTTTTTATTTTGGAATAAATTATAGATGACTTTGGTTTCTATGGCTCACCAAGAGTCCAAGACTATTAGACAAGTCTTAATGATCAACCCACTACTACAAAACATAATTTCCGCGTGGGGAAATAATTTCAAAAGCAACATAAAATGAAAATTTTATAAATAAAAATAATAAATAGCCGGTTAACCACGTCGTTTTTTATTATATAAATGAAAATTATATTATTAAACTTACCCGTGGTTTAAATGAAAAAAGAAGTATATGGTATGTACTTTCTAGGTTCTACGTCAGTTGTCAAATTAAATTTAGAGAAAATACCTCATAAAGACTATTAAAAATTGTAAAAGACGGAGAGGTGATTCCATTATTCATAATCCTATAGAAAGAGTGTGATGGTTAGATTTGTGCTTTTTGAAATAAAAATGAAATGACATAAATGGGTATCGATGAGTTTTAGAACCCAGAGAAGACGACACGATATATGTGGCCGGCTAACTTCCCATACACTAGTGCTCCTCTTTTTGCTGAGACTTGCTCTAATTATTGTGGCTGAAAAGTTTCATTGTTAGGGGTGAGGAAGCTCATGGGAAGAGAGAAGAATGGGTGAGAAGTTGTTATTGTGGAATTGAGGGGGAAGGAAGGCGTTGGCAAAACACCCCTACCGGCCTCACCTTCTTAGGTGGCGGATAGAGGGATTCCCTTTTTATATTTACCAAATATTATATAATTACTATTTATTAATATGCATCAGAGTTTTGACGTGGCAGAACATTTCTCAATTGGATTTCAAACAATACTGGTATAACTAAAAGTAAGTAACAAAATATAGTCCTGAAGGGTTAAGTTTACAGAAATCCACCAGTGCCAGTAAGGCCAAAAGAATATACAATCATCCAAAAATCAAAACAAATAGTAAAATAGTCTTCCACCACCCCCAACGACTCCATCTACTCCTACCCAGCAGTCTTACCCTTTTCACCAGAGTCTGCCCTCAAAGAACTTCCAGCAGCTCTATAAAAATCTGGGATTCATGAATAGATCCCAGAGTAACTGTTAATCTCATATGTAATGCATAAACAATGTATGTATGTAACCACAATTAGGAAAACACCAAATAATAGCATTCAGTAACAAACGTGCAGTAACACAAATACAACATACTAAGTATACTGTGTTAACTGCGGAAGGACTACATGTCCTAAAAACAAACGTAGGACTATTCAACAAAGCAAGCCCTGGATCCACCGTGCTAGGAAAAACACAGTAGTTGAGCTCTGAAACCAGACCACACTGAATACACACAAACACATGTCCCTTTTTAGGAGACATGAGTCCACAATCATAGAAAAATACAAACATACAAAGTAACATAGAACACATGAGGATTGAGGTTACTACCTAGTAGTTGACCAAAATTATCAGTGTAATTTTTCTCCTGGTGCACAAAATGAAAGTAACCCTAGAATAACCAAAATATATATAAATAGAAGTAACTCTTCTTCGAAATATGTATTTGTTGATTTAAAAATAGGCCTTCTTCAACCTTTTTTTTTTAAAAAAAAAAAATCTTTCAATCCTACAGTACACCTTACTATGACCACGTTGGGAGCACTAGAAACATCCACCAAGAATCAATTGCTCACGCCAAGGCCAGACAAACACACCTCTTTAATTGCACAATAACATTAATTTTCAACAACCAATTTTCTTTTATCATAATATCCTTTCTTCCTAAACCTCAACCTTAAGTTCAATCTTTAGTCATCTTTTTATCTAATAATCAGTACAATTTCACGAGCAAAAACGCAAGGTGCTATCACTTTTAACTAAAAAAAAATCATGAAAACATAAAGATGGTTAACTATAGGTTACTTGATCACTTGAAGCTTTTATCCTTTCCACTTCTTCCTTCCCCTTCAGACTTATCATTCAATGTAGCCAAAATAAGTTTCCTCAAAAAAATTTCTGACTCACGTGGAAGAAGATAGAGGAGGTGTAATAATGTTTAAAATCTTTACCTTCCCCTTGGACATTTTGCTTGATGTTCCTTGTGTCTTCAGCTAGTCTTTCCTCTTCTTGATCACCTTCGTCTCTTCTTCACCAGATGCGTTCAGCAACTCAAAAAGGGGAGGAGAGTAGTTCCTTAAATAGATCCCAAGGTCGGTCCTAGATCCTTCTTGTCCAGATTTTCTCTTCACCATTCTAGAGAAATCAAAGGAAATCGCAATCTCCACTCTTGCTTGCCCCGCGGTTTTTTAGGAGAGTTGGTGAAGCAAAATATTTTCTAATTCCTCTTGATCTTCACATCCGACGCTTTGAAGAAATCTGGAAGAAGATCAAGTCAGAAGAAGAAACTATGAAGCAAGAGGGATTTTGGAGCAGTTGAAATTCTCTTCCCTTCCGCCTACTATTCCCGCCAAGTACGATGGAAGTTTTTGCAAGATTTTCAGAGTGATACATGCTTCACCCACGTGATACTTGTAACATCCCAATTTTCTGAGACTTGAATATTGGAATAGTAAGGAAATTTAAATTGTGAAATTTGGGCTAAAATAATTATGAGAATAATTATTGGGAATTAAGACCTATTTTTTTCTTGATTTATTTTGGGAAAAGAATAAATTCAAAGAATGTGTGAAAGTGATAATTGTAGGCCTAAATATTATAGGATTTATTGCCATGATTTGCAATAAAGGATAATTGCAAATAAATTAGTGTTATAAAATAAAAATGATTTATCTCTATGATTATGCAATAATCATAATTAAATGATATGATAGTTAATTGGAAATAAAATAGGGTGTATTAAAAAGAAGAAGAAAAGAAAATGAAACTAGCATGGCCTCTAATTAAGCCCATATATTATCAGCCCACGTGAAGAGATGTATATTTCAGTCTTACCGAAACATTGAACCAGAAAAGCAAAACAGACCCAAGCCCATGCACATAAAGACCCATTACCTATTATCCATTAAGAGGCAAAACGAAAGAGACAGAAGTCTAGCAGAATGAAGAAACAGATCACGACTTAAAGCAGCAGCAAATCCAACGATAATCAGGATTCAGCGACATTGACGGGTAAGCAAAAAATCACATCACGTATTAGACAAGAAACAGAAGGATCAGAAGGAGCCATGCTTCTCGAGCCCTGAGCTTGTTGTCTTCCGGTTAATTGCCTTTGGACCTTTGGGCAGCAACTTAACGCTGAGACTTTATAAATAAATGGCCCTCGTCTCACTTCCACTCTCACTTCATTCAGAATATTGAGAGAACAGAAAAACAGAGAGTGATAGAGGGAAGAGAAACCAAGAGTGAAGGAGAGAATAAGAGTGCGAATCGAAGCTTCTCATCCCCTGTTCTGTGTCGCTGAAAACAGAGGACCGTTGCAGCGAGTGGTTTACTTCGATTCAGGCTTGAATATTAAAGGTAAGTTCAAGAACTCACCTTTCTCGAAGCCTTTAACTTTCCATCGGTAGTTTTAGATATTAAACAAAAGGAAAACCAAACCTAGGCATTTAGACCGAAACTGAAAACGGAAAACATAAAACATGGGCTGAAGACGTTAGCTTTTATTTGTTCTAAGCATCAAAATGAAGATATGTGTGTGTCATTAGCGTTGTCACTGGCCATTGTTAACCTCTATGCTCAAAGTTTGGTTGATGCAAAAAGGAGAACACTTAACATATATATGCATGTCGAGTCTGTCAGAAGGAAGAGGAGGTGTTTTTGCTGCCACATAAGGAAGAGTTTGCTGGATTAAATATCTATATATGTGTATGTTGCTGAAACTTAAAGGGAACTTTCGAAAACATGTAAATTTGCATGAATAAGTTTCCTGTATGAGTGTGGTATGCGTAAATATATATGTAAGTGTGTGTTTTAATAATCTTAGACCCTTTCCTTGCTACATGTGTATTGAGTATGTATGTACACACACACGTGGGTGACTGTTATAAACAGAAGAAAATCTGCTTGTGTGTGTGTCGTGTTTAAGCCATTAAAAAAGAAAGAAAGAAAGAAAGAAAGAAATAGGTATATATTTATGTGTGCATGTTTTGCTACTGGACATAAATATTGGATTGTCAAATTTAAGAGATGCAAGATGCATGCCATGCGTTGGTGTCTCAGTTTGCTTTAAAAATAAAATAAAGTGAAATAAATAAATAAATAAATTGTGATAAGTAATTAATAGGGGTTTAAGTGAATTGAATAATAATAGTAATAACAATAATAACAGATAATGTTATTATTATTGGGAAAAGGTGAAAATAATAAATAAGGAATAAGGAATTATTATTATTATTATTGGGGATAATAATAATAATAATAACAATAATAAAATTATTATTGTTAAGGGAAATTATTAACTAACTGAAAGAGTTAGTAATAATTAATAATAAATTGAAAAGGGAATAAATGAAATAAAATTTATCAGGAGTATAAAGGTCATGAGTGGCAAAGCCTTCTCTTAGGATGTTAAGGCCATTTCTTAGGACCTTAATTATAAGGGAAATAATGAGGTGGTGATATTATAGGATATTCGAGAAGGTTTGAAACCAGTACCGAAAGGTGAACATACCGCTAGCGCCAAGGTCTAAGGTACGGATGCATACTGTAATTCTAACTCTTATGCTGTTTGTATGCTCTATATGTGATGTGATGATTCATATAGTCATGGATAAGATTGGGTCTTGGGTCATGGACTGTGGCTAAGACTGGGTCTTAGCTCACCATTTTAAATACATTCATCTTTGATTTGAAAACGGGTTACAGTCTTGGTAATGTCGTATGGATGTTTTCCTAGTACTGAGAACACACTCCGGGGCGTGGCATGTAACACCCCGAATTTTCATACCATTTACATATCAGAGTAAAACGGAACGGAGAGCATACACAACGTTTAGAAAATGAGTAACTGATATAAAATGCCCAGGAATAAACTGGTTATATTATAATTCCTGAAAGAATATACATGTGATACATTTTACAGAACTCTAAATACAACTTTGCTAAACCAAGTCTTAATTAGACCTATGGCTTATAATACAACACAGTTAATCAAACATATTGGTCAGATCGATGTTTAGTCTAATGGGAGTCTCCCCGTCTTTTACGGCGACTTGTGACAACCCACCGACAAACCCTTTCTTAGTTTAAGCACCAATTAGTTTGAAATAACTTTATCGAATTCAGACCATGAACTAACCTTCTTCAAACTCTTATCTCGAATGGTATGGCTTCATCTACATCATCTATGTCATCTTCTTGAATCTATGCCTCTTCTTTAACCTTTAAAATCAATCTGAGATTTAATGTCCATTGAATCTCAGGTAATAGTTAACCTTGTATGAAAAGTATAAACAATATATGATAGATAATCACAAGATACATACATTCAGCGTTATCATATAAATACAATCATCCACAACCAACTTTGTCAATAAACTTTTACAGAATATATATATATCATGTGAATTGTAAACTTTTTATCATGCAATGTGCAGCCTCCCTTATATCCTCTTCCACCTTATACCGCTGACTGGAGCCATAGGCTAACACATAGTCCAACAGGAATACATCCATTTGACTGAATTATCCCAAGCTCACCAAAACTTAAGATACACCTGGCCAAAGGTATAGAGCTTAAGTCTAGACTATGGCTCCCCTCCTTAATCACAACTAAAGAGGTGTCACATGTCCCACAACTCCAATGAGATCCCGAGCAGAGTATAACATGGAAGAAGGAGCCCTGACAAGTACCATCCACTGTGCACTGAGTGATGGCATTAAAACAGTTTATCATATCAATCCCTCCTAACTCCGTCCCATCAAATATAGCCGCCATGATAACATATCTATTTCAAATTAGTAATTCAACATCGTATGTTTTTTATCGGGTTATATAGTCATTTTGAAATCTGAGACTTAAATAGTAAATCACTATTAAAAAATACGAACAAGTATAAATAGTAAATCATTATACATTTCGTTGGTAGATTGCTGTTCCAGATAATAATTTACACAATCAACTGAATGCAAGCACTCATGATTCAATCAATCATATCAAAGTCATACAAGACATAGGAGAGTTAAAGTTACCAGTACGCGAACGTACCTTTCACCACATAGTTACTATTACACTCGACTTTCGAATCCAACCCCGGACTTCACGGATATCCTAACATATCACCATATCACCTCTATTTACCTCTCTACCCTTGGTGGATTTGTTATTTACAATTCTGCCCTTACATTTATTTAAAAACGTGGTGCAGTATTTTCTGGGCAGATCTTTTTGATAACTTTGAAAAATCATAACTAATTCTACGAAACTTGAAATGGGGATCCGTAAAATTCCCTGGAATCCTTAAGATGTCTATTTTAAGGAAAAATATTCATGTTCACCCAGAATTAGTGAGTCATTCCCAGTTTTTATGTTTCTCAACGTTGCCCAGATTTTATTTCAGTAAAAATAGCTTAACTTCAAAAATCTGTATCTCCTTCCACAGAGCTTGAAAAATTACAAATTTTATATCAAAAGAAATCCCTGAATGTATACTTTCTTTCTAAAAAATTTCATGATTTTTAAAGATCATTTACTATTTAAAATAATTCCCACAATGTGACTGACTCTAGAAAAATTGAAATCTGGGAATTTTCTCAACTTTCACAATATTTTTCCTTTGATCTCAAAAATCATTTCCCATCTTGTTTTCACTTTAACTTACGTTTTAAACTCATTAGAGACCTTAAAAACATGTATAGAAATTTTCTTTACAATTTCTTGAATTAAACTACAATTCTACCAAAAATCTATAAGCTATAGCTCAAGAACTTATCTCTTGAAGTTTCTACTCCTTCTTCTTCTTGCTCCTATCTTGCCTTACTCTCTATCTTGATTTGAGTTTTGGTGTGAAGAATGAAGAGGAATTCAAGCTCTATTTATAGAGTTTTGGATCTCAACTTCTTTTCAAAAATCACATGTTAATCTAACTACCCATCTACCATAAATATGTTTATCTACTAAAACTCATCTTCCAATCAAATATCACATGGAAATCTACCTCATAACCATCTACCCTTCATTTCCATCTACTAGAACTCATCTTCCAATCAAATATCACATGGAAATCTACCTCATAACTATTTATCCTTCATCTACAAATCAAATATTATATTTATATGAATTTCTTAATTTAATTTGGAAGAAAAAAATATTATTTTTCTTTGAGACACATATTTACCTTTGTATTTTGCTAATTTATCCATAAAATTTACTATAAATTAATTTCTCCTAAAATATTGAAAATTTCAGGATGTTACATGGCACTGGTTTATGTGCAAACTATATGGACCTTACATGGGCTGTGTGCTATGTAGAGGTATTGTTAAGATATGAACCGATACATGTGTTGTGTGCTATATATAGTTATATGCTGAAATGTAGATAAATATTTATTATACATACTGTTATACTTGAGCATAAAGTTAACTGTTACTTGAGATTCAATGGGCATTGAATCTTAGAATTTACCCTAGCTTCAGGATCAGGAGGATCGGGAGCAGGAGGAAAGGGTAAGCAACGTGCGTAAAGACTCGAAAGGAGTTTTATTTTGGAAGAAGAATATGTATAAGTTTTTGTGAACCTTTCAGATTACTGTAACCTAACACGTCAACTGAGATTACCGTAATGAATGTAAGTTGTATCACGTTTTTATTCTTTTGGGAATTTTAATTAACCAGCACATGTCTGCGCATATGAAATCAGTTACTCAGTTGTCCAAACGTCTAAGTACGCTCTCTGTTGTGTTCTACTCTGATCTGTTAACGCCTACACTCTGATAAATACACATGAATTAGTCTAATAAGAACCCTAGGACCATAATTGGACTTCATAATACACTTAGAAAATAATACACTTAGGAAATAGAGGCGTTACAATACTCCCACTCTCTCCTTCATTTAATGATGAATTGTTCATTCTATCACATCCTTCTCTTTTATCCGGCGATTAAAGAAGAGATAAGTAATATATATATATATATATATATATATATATATATATATATATATATATATATATATTCCCATTTCCTTCGGCTTCTCCTTCATGCCACACAACTTGAGATTCCTTTAATTGATTTATCACATCATCTCCCTTCTTCATCTAAAGAAGTATGAAGTAATATATTATGATTATTATTTTTCCCCTCTCAATTCCTTCCTCATGTCTGATCACCATTGGACACTTAAAAATATACTTTTTTTCTCATTTAATACTCAACTTCCATTAAATGTGAATTGTCAAATCCATTAGATCATTCTTCTCCCTCAGTCCGACAGATTTAGTGAGTTGAGGAGCAAGAAAATATATATATATATATATATATATATATATATATATATATATATATATATCCCTTTTCACTTCTATCATACAGTGGCATTTATTAAGGAATATATATGTATAAATTTATTTTCATTCATCTATTTTCTCTCTCATCAAATGATAGGAAATAATAGAGTAAAAATAATATGTGCTCTTCCAAGCCTTATTTGATGTGCACCACTTTCCTTCTTAACTAATTAAGTCTCATCCAATATCCACCTTTCAAAGGCAATTTAGACTTATATTGAAACTCCACTTAATTTTTCATCAACATTTTCCCCTCCATTTATTGGATGAAAAATATAAGAAAGATGAGGGAAAATTATATTTTTACCTTCTTTGACATTACTTACCTCAAATTATCTATAACCAAATTTATTAACCACATCTCAAAAATTCCACATTATTTTTCTCAATAATTAATTTATCTTGTGAGAAAAATAATATATCATTGACTACTTTTTGGTGAGAAGTTCTCATATTCCAATAATTAATTTACATGAAAATTTGAGATGTTACAGTTGGTAGAGGGAAGTTTTTATTGTGGAACTGAAAAGACAGACATATATAAATTCCTAGACTTAATATGAGCTTACTAAGTTTGGATATTTTATAACTATCTATTTTAAATTGACTACTTGCAATAATGAGGAAAAAAATATGTATTAATTCATATACTTGATATGAATTTATCAAGTTTAGATTTAAAAATACCAAGTTCGGGTATGAAAATAATCACCACTATCTATTTGTTATTGACCCCTTGTGAAAATAAAATTAAGGTTTGGATTAATAACCCCTTGCTTAATATATATAAAAATCACCACTATATCCATTTGCTATTGACCACTCTTGTGAAAATAAGAAAAAGGTGTGGATTAATTGCTAGACTTGATATGGATATACCTTATTTAATTTGGATTTGAAAACAACATTTCCCACGAGTTGAAATGCATGTAGCAATTACCAATGAGAATTGACACAGATGGTAAGGAATCCAGGACTAGGCCCTTGGGTTGTGGGTTCAATCTCCTCTGCCGTCGCTGGGACTCCTTTGGTAGGCGATCTCGTAAGTCCCCAGTAAGTGCTCATAGAGCCCGGGGCCGTGCTCTGGCCTTGGTAGAAGACTGGTGTCGAACCCTTCCAAAACTTTTTTATATCAAAAAAAAAAAATGCATGTAGCGATTAATAATTGTTCAGAAGAATATAACAACCTAACCTTAGGCATTACCCAAACACAAGCAAGGCTATGACGTACAATATAATGGTATTATAATATTCAATGTCAATTGAACATTACTTCCAGTTAATGTCACTTTGTCATTGACATCACCCAATATATTACCCACAAAATATGGGGTGTGAAATTATAGACTTGCTGAACTTGACCATGTAAATAATTAATAACTGGTCAGAAGCAAATAACAACTTCATATTAAGCATTACCCAGAAACTGGAAAGGCCATGATAGTAACCAATTTTATAATATCCAATGACAAGTGGACGTAAAGATAGTGGTTCCACTTAATGACGGCAATCAAATGCCTTCTTTGAGTTTCCCTGCAACAATTGGCCATTTCCAAACTTCGATCACTCTACAAATCACACAATGATATACCCATATGAATAAGGTTTCACGTTGAACTCACAACCTTTAGCTCCCTCCAAGCTAAAACCATATATGTTTGATAATTAGCATTTCAACTTCTATCGCCTACCATATTCATATCTAACAATGTTTACCTCCCTCCAAGTTCAAAACCCAGCTGCCCAGCAAAGACAACCCATCAAAATGAAGACCAACAACGCCATGGTTAGGATTGCGTGATGAAGAGAATATTGTGGTGTCAAAAATTACTTACTACGCTTCCTTTCCTCGCCTTCAACTCTACTTCCTCCTCTCTTGCCTCCACCTCACGTAACCTTTCTCTTTCTTATTGATTCTTTTCCCTTTTTTGAGATGGATATTTCTGTCATTTCCTAATGATTTCAAAAAAGATAAATTCAGAACTTACACTTCTATGATCCTTTACATCTTGATCAGTCGGATAGTGTCTCAAATATAATCCTTTATATCGTATGTTAGCCAGATAGTGTCCCAAATACGATCCTTTACATATTGATCGACATTTTTTTACTAATCTATCAAGATGTCAAACTTGTTGCATATTATGAGGGTGACATAACTCCTATATTGTCTTGCATTATGGACGATAGGTTTCCAATATTTATCAATTGAATTGCAATCTTTTTGCCTGGCACTTTGACTTAGGACAATCTCTTTCAATCATGCGCCTCTTCTACTAGCCCATAAAGACATGTTACTAGTCTCACTTTGAGATGAGACAAGCTTGCTCTAATTTGCGCTAGTAGGTGGCGTTCCTTAAAAAGGACTAGATTCGCTTTGACCCTTCATTTTCACGACAGGAAGAGAGGTTGAAAGAGGTAGTGGGAGACACTACAAAAAAATTCCGTTTTTGCGACGGAAAAATTCCGTCGCAAAATTGAAATTTTCCATCGCAAAATGGCTTTTCGACGGAATTTGCGACGGAATTTGTCTGTCGCAAAAATCGCGTCGCAATTGCGACAGAAGGTGTTCCGTCGCAAATTGCGATGAAAATGTTTCCGTCGCAGTTGAGACGGAATCTGTTC
The DNA here is from genome assembly GCA_037074495.1 of Acacia confusa. Taxonomy (NCBI): domain Eukaryota; kingdom Viridiplantae; phylum Streptophyta; class Magnoliopsida; order Fabales; family Fabaceae; genus Acacia; species Acacia confusa. The sequence goes on along the minus strand of CM073513.1, from coordinate 26,729,523 downwards.
CGTCGCAAATAGCGACAGAATATTGTCCGTCCCACTTGCGACAAAACAGATTCCGACGCAAATAAAAAAAAAATAATAATTAAATTTTAAAAAATAATTTTAATAAAAAAATAAAAAATATATTTAAAGAAAACGTAAAACATATTTATAAAAAAATAAAATTATTAAAAATTTGTAGAAAATTGCATAAAAATTTTAAAAAACCTTAAAAAGTAATAAATTTCATGATAAATTTTGCATATAATAAAAATTTAAAATAAAAATTATGTTTTACAGTAACAAAATCAAAATATATATGTTCTAAAGTTGCGAACAACAAATACTGAAACATAATCTATAAAGAAGCAGCATGATCATCATCATCGTCGCCAGGATGGTTGTCATCACCACTAGGATGGTCGTAATCACCAGGCGCCGGCAAAATACCCTTAGACTGAAGTGCAAGCTGCAGCTACCTCACCACGTCATTTGTCCTCTGCCGCTCTTCTCGGTACCGCCGCTGCTCTTCTTGGTACCGCAGCTGCTCTTCTCGTTGCTGTCGTATCATCTCGTCTTGTGCCTCCACCAACACCCTCAGCCTCCTAACCTCATCTAAAAAACAAGATTGCAGAGTGAGTTCTTTTTCTCTAACTTCATTTAAAAGGAAGAGGGAATGGAAACGTAACAATGTAGAAGAGTGTTATCATGTTTACCTGGATTAGCACCTTCACTGTGGGTAAGGACTATTGCATAGGCTTCAGCCGGTTCGCAGAGGCACCCATCCCGAAGAGTCTCCCTTTCTTGTCAAATCTTCCTGCAGCTTGAATAAATAAACTCTCGTTATCGGACTGAGAGGATGCGCTCTCGCCCTGACTCTGGGTGTCTCTCTCCTGCGTCAGCTTTGATAGGTTTCCTGCAGGAAAAAAAAAGATCACAGATGATGCACGTGAAATGAATTAAATATGTCACTTCCTAACATGAAAAACAAAAGTAATAAATATCTCACCGCAAATTGCTGCGACCTGGCGTTGATCCAGCGGCGCCCACTACCATCGGTATACTCCTATATATGGGTCCACTCAAAGGTAGCACACTCAACATCTTCTGCAAGAACTTCCCCAGACGCTGCCTGCAATCACAAATTTTGACCGCCACTTAATTAATTCAAAGTACAAGATATCAAATATTGAAATAGAAAATGATTGTGCTCACAATTTTTCGTCGATGCTCGCTGTATGGGATGGAGCCCCTAGTATAAGACGATCCATCCATATGGGCCCTATTTGATCTATTTTTCTCACTCTTCTCTTGAAATTTGGGTTCAGTGTTCCATTTATGAAGTAATTGATCTAAAGCATCAGGATGAATCTAATAAGTCTTGCCTAGACCTTGTCGCACTTTATAAAACCTATCAGACAACCATCTCGCTGCCTTGTGATTGTAAGCTTTTTTCAACGTATCTCGATGCTCAGGCAACCACCTAAAATGACCCTGAAAATCAATTACGGACAATTAGAGCTCCAAATTACAATGTACCTTATCAATTTGCATTTGCATATCAAAATTTACAAAACTTACCAAAAACTCCTCGAACCAAGTTTCCCGATGATTCTTAGGAATGTCTTTCCAATTAGCCCACGACTGATTGAAATTGCGGAATATTTGGGCCAACACGAAATCCATGACCTGATTGTAAGGCTCAAATCTTGATATAGAGGAAAAGACGTAAATGTTAGCATACAAAATAAAAGTAAAAACCGCGTACCATTATCAGTAACTTTACATGACTTACTCTAGATCACCGCGAGGACAAATCCATAACCATCCTGTCTCAGGATCAACAGTTCCCCACACCGGTGCGGCCGAGGAGGAAATAGCTTCCCCGAACTAGCTGTGAGGAGACGCGGTATGCTGAAGGACGAAATGATATTGCAACATTTTACTACACAGTTGCTTAAATAAAACAAAAGATGTAAATCAATTAGATTTCGTAAACTATACCTTCTCTGCCCCTTGTGTGGATCAGGGGGATTGAAAGGCATACCTGCACCTCCCATAATAGAGTCGATAGTGGTCGGTGAAGACGACAGATGAAATGGTGGAAGCTTTGGAGAAGAGCCGTACCCTCTGCCGTAAGACGGGTCTGATGTCGTCGCCCTACCACCTCTAATAGGACAGGCCTGTCCTTTACCACTACTCCGACCACTGCTAGAACGCCCTCCTGAACGATCCATCTATGAACACCCGCAAACATTATGTCAAAATGTTAAAAAGAAACACTTAATGTCACTATCAAAGTAACGGATTATATCCACTAGAACGGACGGTTATAAATAGCGGACTAACATAAGTGAACCGGAAGATTCCGTTTCCTCCACCTCTCCTTGCTCCCCTTCCTCGTCAGTCTCATAGTCATCAAATTCAGACTCACTATCAGAGTAATTATATTCCTCCTTATCGTCTAATTCCTCATCGACAATATGGATAGGAATAAGTTCTAACTCCCTATGCCCCTCGTCAAAAAGATTGCTTTGTACTTCGTCATCGACAACCAGTACGGGCTGTACCTGTTCTACATCAGCTTGAAACGGTTCATTCATAGAGTCATTTGATTTTGACTCTTTCGAGTAGGGTATGATATTGTGTGCTTTAGTTCTGATAACTCCCATCCACCCTTGACGGGATGTTGGATACGACGTATAATAAACTTGTTCCGCCTGTTGAGCAAGTATGAATGGGTCATAACCAACCGTGTACCTCCTCGACCACTGGACCTCAACATTTCCATATTTATCAACTTTTGTCCCACGAGGAGAGTTATCAAACCACTCACATTTAAAGATAGTTACAGACTTGTCCTACTTATAATCCACCTGAATTATATTAGTTAACTTCCCGTAGTAGTCGGCCTCAACTCCATCAACCAGGCCACCTCAGCAACATACGTCGTATTTGCAACTTAGGGTATTTTTGTCCGCTTTTACAGTTGCAAAACGATACCCATTGATTATATATTTTGAACACCGGGTAACAATTATTGCAGCTCCGCAAGATAAACTCCACGCAACATCACGGGGAGCTGTTGGATTTTCCACAAAGAAGTGTTCGAACCATTGAGGAAACTCAGCAATCTTGAATTGTTCAAGTTCGACATTCGATATTAATGGATTTCTGGATTGAACCCAATCGGAGAAAAAGCTGTAACAAAAAAATTTCATTAATATATTTTAATACTAACTGTAACAGTAAAAATACAGGAAGCTTACGTTAAGTACGGGGTGGTCTCTTCATAGTTGTTTATAATGTATCACTCTGCCACTCGCTTGTCTCTTGCTTCCTGTAATACCCTAAAAACCCTACTTAGGATAAGTATCATAATTTAGTAAATGATACCTATTGAAAATAGGTGAATTTGTGGTCTCAAAACTAGTAGAATAATTACCTTATTTTCTAAGGTGATTTCTCATGAAATTAGGAGGAATAAAAAGCTAGAAATTTCTAAGTGAAGTTAAGGGTTATAAAATACTCTGAATATTGTGAGCAATCCTAAAAGGCAACTAAATATTCCTTAAAATAGGAGAATATGTTGTCTCTAAATTTTTAACTGATTTATCATCATATTTAGGGAAATTTTCTTTGAATTCTAATAAATCCAAAATTCAATTTCCTAAATCTTATTAAGGATCATAAAATATAACCATTTAAAATCATTGGAGGATGGTAAAATCAATTAGAGGAAATTAGTAACAATTATTGGGCAATTGAAATTGTAATAATTGAGATACTTTATTAATTTTTGAAATTAGTTAATAATTAATTTATAAAGGTCATAATTAAGGATCAAATGATATTTAGAAGCTGAGATTAAATTAGAAACTTGTCAAATTTTGGTAATTAAGTTTAGTTACCCCTAAAACACTATACTATCAATAGTAACCAAGGATTCATTAATTCTCTCTCTAACTAATGAAAGTGGCGAAAATATTTAATTAAAGAATTTATATAAACCCTTAATCTTAAATCCTTGTGAAATTACTTGGATCAATAAAAGATTTTTCTTCCTAAGGTGTGAGAGCAAATAAAATGTAAATTGATAATTAAAAATTAGGGGGAGGGGGACAAAATTGCTAGGGAAACAAGAAGGGAAATTGTTGTAATAATAATACAAACACATAAGTCAATTGCTTGTGGGAGAAGATTAAGAAACTTAAGGAGCAAGTTGTTTAGCTTGGAGAGCAAGTTATTATCTAATTAGATAAAATTAGATGAGAATCTATAGGAATTAAATCATATCTTGAAATATTGGAACTAAGTAGTAAATGTAAATGCATATATTGGAATCAGTGAATTATGAGCTTCAACTTGGCTATTCCCAAAGTTATTTTCGTAAACTTTTAAGATTCATACCTAAGTGTTTGGGAAATTAAAAATCACCATAAATCTAGTCATAAAATTAGGATTACAAAAGTGAAATTGGATTTTGAATTAAAACACCAACTTAGGCCTAACTAAATTAGCATTTGGGAGTAAATAGGAGATGAAGCAACAACTTAAGAGCTAAGGGGGGAGGGTGGACGTTTTTGGTGAGTTGTAGGGGCAAGATTTTTCCCTCTTCTCCAAGTAAATACCAAGGGCCAAGATCAATTCAAGTTGCTTGGAGGCTACTCATTTTTTTAGCTATAAATAGAGGCTTGAGGCAACACAAACTCCTCACCAAGTCCTCCAAGCACAACTGAAATTTTAGAGTGTGTGGGAGAGAGTGAAAGAGCTTCAAGAAGTAGGAAGCAAGGTTCTTCAAGAGGTAAGAGAGTTTTTAGTTCATAAGTTCAAGTTCTTAGTTATGAAGTCGAAATGCTAGAAATGTTGTTTTGATCTTCAATCTTCCAAATATAGTTTTATTTTCATGTTTTTATGGGTTCCACTATCTTTATTTCGAAAATTTGATGAAGAAGAAGTTATAGCAAAATCTTTGGAAGATTAGGATCAAAATAGCGAAGCTCTAGCGAAATTTCAGCGATTAGCGATTTCTGGAGCCAGTAGCAAAAACGTTGGTATTTTATGAAGACAATGATGTTCAAAACTTCTGAGAAAATTTATACTGAAAGTAGACATCTAGGGCTTTCTAAATATATATAGTTTGAGTCATTTGAAGCTCTGTGCAAAAAGATATAAATTCCAGAAGTTAAGCTATATTTTCTGGGCGAAAATCTGGGCAGCGATTTGAAATGATAAATCTGGGAATTATCCAGGAGTTCTGGGTAAGTTCCAGTATTTTTCCTCAAAAGTAGACATCTCAAGGATTCCGAGAAATTTAACAGATCCTCGTTTTGATTTTTCTAGAATTAGTTATGATTTTTCGAAGTTAGGCAAAAATCTGTCCAGAAAATACTGCCCTGCGTTTTTGAATAAATGTAAGGGCAGAATTGTAAATAATAAATCCACTAGGGGTAAAATGGTCTTATATAGCCAAGATATCTCTTGAAATAATATTTGTGAATTAATAGAGATGATATTACCCTTATAGGATATTTGTGACCGCATTCTGACCAACAGAACAAAACTCGTCAACGAAGGTACGTCCGCGTACTGGTAACTTTAACTCTAATATTTACTGTATGCGTATATGTGCTATATGTATGGTATGCTTGTATAAGGTAATTAATGTACGTTCGCGTACTAGTAACACTAACTCTGATGGTTATTATATGCGTATATGTGCTATGTTATATGAGATAGCTATTTGCTCTGTGATATGTTCATGTTCTATTGTTATGATTATTCTTGCTGAGTATTGGGATACGCTTGCTGGGTGTGAAATGCTTGGTGTGAAACAATTGCTGGGTGTGAAACGTATGCTGGGTGTGACATATCCGTCAAGGGGCTTATATGCCAGGGATACATTTGTCTAAATACTTATAAACTGTTTATGTTTGTGAATATCTGTGATCCATATATGGTATATATAATCATGAAGTTAACCGTTACCTAAGGTCCAATTGGCATTGGACCTCAGCTCTTAACATAGCGTCAGGGTCAGAAGAACCAAGGACGGAGGATAAAGGGAAGCGCAAGCAGGACGCATAGTAGACCCGGCTGAAGATTTCCTTTGACATTCTGGTGGAAGCCTTCCTTTTGTTGTTGTACATCCCTTTTGAACCACACGGTTACTACACCGCTATTGTATTTAGCCAGACTTACGGCATTTTGAAATATAAGTATCAGTTACTCTTCCGCTCAAATGCACTACTCTAATGATTTTAAATGAAAGAAAAATTTATTTTGCTTTCGAAAATTGGGATGTTACACTTCCAGAGTTGACCTCTCACGTTTTCCCACGACCTGACCTGGAAAATTAAATATAGATATCTGATCGCTTGTACTGCCTCCATCGTCGTTGCGAGCTACCCCTCTCCATCTTGATATATTTCCAAAGGGATAATAGTATGACGCAAATTTAGTAGCCTCTTCCACTAGATACGCTTCAGCGATAGATCCTTCAACGTACCTTTGATTTTTGATCTTGTGCTTGAGAGTACGTAAAAACCTATAATGGATAATCATAGGGTATTTAAAACTTTACCACCATGAGAGTGAAATAATAACAACAAGAAAGATAAAGATATATATATATATATATATATATATATAATCTCTCAAATGGATACATCCACCTATATTGTTGTGGACTCCAACCCTTGCCTCATAGGCCAAGTGAACAAGCAAATGCTCCATTGAGTTGAATAAGGTCGAAGGAAACACCATCTCTAACTTGCATAGCGTCAATGGCATGCTCTCCTCTAGCTACCGTAACTTGTCAACGTTAAGTTCAGAAGCACAAATTTCTCTAAAGAAAAGGGAAACTTCTGTCAGCACACTCCATATATGTTTCGGTAGTACTTTGAAGGCCCACGGCAACAATCTCTGGAAAAAAACGTGACAATCATGAGTCTTCATATCAGATATCTTCACCTCATCTATTTTGACACATCTAGCCATATTTGATGCATAACCATCCGGGAGTTTTAGATTTGAAACCCATTTTAACATTTCCAAATTTTGCTCCTTGTTGAGTGTGTATGGCGCTTGAGGTTTAGAAGTCCATCCCCTAGCATCCACCACCAAATGCAAGTCAGGCCTTCTGTAAATCACTTCTATGTCCTGTCTTGCGTAGACTGTGTCCTTCGTCAAGCCTTTGGTGTCCATTACGGTGTAAAAAATATTGCAAAACACATTCCTCTCAATATGCATGACATCGAGGTTGTGTCTCAACAGGTGATCTTTCCAATATATTAGTTCCCAAAATATGCTCCGTTTCATCTAATGATGATCAACCCCATATCCCTCAAGTTCATTGAATGCAACCCCCTCTTCAACACTTGCAATGTGCCTCACCCTATCCCATATTTCTTGACCACTCAATCGACAGGGTTGATTTGCCCGTTCGACAGCATTCCGTATAAAGTCTTTTCTATTTCATCTAAGCGAATGATCAAGAGGTAGGAATCGTCGGTGCCTGTCAAACCAACAAACCCTGCGACTGTTTTGCAAGCTAAAGCACATATTCTGCTCAAGACAAACTGGACATGCAAGTTTTCCCGACGTTTGCCAGCCACTTAACATCCCATAGGCAGGGAAATCATTTATCGTCCACATTAAGGCATCCTGCATGATAAAATTTTGGCTCAATGATACATCGTACGTGAAAACCCCGTCACTCCACAACATCTTCAACTCATCTATCAAAGGCCTGAGGTACACATCTACATTCTTTTTTGGGTTCGAAGGCCCGGGGATTAACGCATTGAGAAATAAGAACTCTCTTCTCATACACATGGAAGGTGGGAGGTTGTACAGGGTCACAATCACTGGCCAACATGGATACCTCCTGCCCGTCTGGTTGAAAGATGCAAACCCATCCAAACATAAACCAAGACGGACATTATGGGGATCCGATGCAAACAAAGGGTTGACCTCGTCAAATTTAAACCAGGCTTCGGCATCGGATGGATGCGTCACAAATTTTTCGTCCCTACGACGCTCCCGATGCCATCTCATGTGAGCGGCTGTTTGGTCTAACGAATACAATCTCTGGAGCCGGGGCACGAGGGGAAAGTACCACATCTTACTGAATGGTTGACAGTCTGTTTTCCTCTCTTTAGTCACAGGTTTGTATATGTTATGTTCACAGAATTTACATTTGGTTAGCTCATCATCATCTTTGTAGTACAACATACATCCATTGGGGCAACAATGGATTTTTTCACAACTAAGCCTAAGCTCTTTAACATTTCTTTTTGCTTGGTAGAAATCCCTCGGCAAATTATTGTCTTTCGAAGCAATCTTGCTCATGATCTGCATCATTTCGTTATCATTCCTCTCACTTATATGGTGATTAGTCTTCAAACTTAGTGTTGCTAAGGTAGCCGACAGCAATGAGTGCTCACTACTTTCAATGTATTTGCAACCTTCCCATAACGGTCGTTGCGCATCTTAAAGCATTTTGTAGAACCTATCGGCTTCCGGATTAGGATTCTCTCCCATATAACATGGTTGATTATGCATATCGGTCTCCTCTTGCATGTGTGATGGTTCAGCATGAGTAAAGGGATCAAAATATTGCCCAATCAATGGTCCCGTGGCATCCATCACCAACTGTTCATGTTGATTAAGGTTGCCTCGATGACTACTGCTCCCGTAATATCCACTTGGTGTCTGTCGGACTTCCCCATGATATACCCAACATTCATAATCGTCCATAAATCCTTTTTTACACAAATGGATTTTCACCTCGTTATACTCTTGAAATTTGAAACATTGGCATGTGGCACAGGGACATACGATGTGTCTACTTGAATTAGGTGAGTGCGCCAAAGCAAATTGCATGAACTCTTCTAGACCGTCCAGGAATGCTCGAGTTATTTCTCTTTTCTGAGTTAGACGATTGGACATCCAACTCCTATCACGATGACCGTTTATACTTCTACAACCTATAACCTTACACAAATATATAGAGTGGGGAGATGCCCTAGTCCATGAAATTATTTAAGACAATTTTATGAATGAGGGTCATATTAAAGGCCATTGCAATTCTATCTTTTCTATTTATAATTATATTTTAATGTAAACAATAATTATAATTTGTTTTTTCAAATTATCTGTATTTATTGTATACCTTGTTAACAAGGTCTTATATTTTCTAGTTACTTTAATATTTGTTTGTAGATTATGATGCGACAACCTTTTTCTATTGCTTAATTCTAATAATTAAGAGTCAAAATTCCAAAAAAAATGAGTTTCATGAATATATAGATGTAGGTTTCCAGTCGTTTCCTTTGTTTGTTCCGTCATGAGCTTTGAGATAATGCACATAGCTAAGAGTAAATATAATACTAATGTTTGGATTCATGTGTTGGTAGAGAAGTGACTTTTTATTCTAATTATATATATTTTGAAAATTGAAGGTGAGGTAAAAATATTATTACAGTGGTATTTATGTTTGGATATAAATTTCTATAAAAGATTGAGTTTAACATAATATTATTTAGATAATGATATATGTAAAAACATAACAAATAATCCTAAGAATAATGAATAAATAAATAATGTAAAAATACACAATAAATGAATGAGAGGAACATTATGGATCTGAAATAAAAAATCATTTTTTAAAATAAAAATTATATATATTCAATCTCTCTTTTTATGAAGATCACTTACACAGTTTTTTTTGTTCGTATAATTGTGTGTGTGTGTGTGTGTATTATAATAATAATAACTTCAACCTTTTTTAAAAAAAAAATATCACTTCTCATAAATTCACTTCATACTCTTTAATTATTTTGATCATAGTCTTTTTTTTTTTTTTAATAACTCTTATATGGGAAGGAATTGACAATTGGATTTGGGTAGAACAAATGATTTTCACTTGCCTGAGTGAATGTTTTAGGGGTCCTACTCTTGAGAATTTTCCTGGTACTTTCCTTATATTAAATTAAATTGTTTATACTACTTGATAAAATAAATAGGTAACAACCAATTAATCAGCTAATTATTTGAAATGCCTAAGAAATCTGAAAACTAACAATAATTCAAAAATCAAAATAACAAACAGTAATTCAAATTTCAAAATGACAATAAATGATATATAAATTTGTTGATTTAGCCTTTTGACCAATATAAATAAATATGAAAATTCAATGATTTAGCCTAATCGATCTATGAAGAATCCTCTAAAACAAGTATAATTTTTCTTGGAAAACAAAATTATTCAAAAGCAAAAGTTAAATTTTTTTAATTTAGATTACAAAAACAATATATAAACCCCATAAAATAAGAATAAGCAAAATGTATTGGAATTTTCTCACAAAATTTGAATCTCAACAAACTAAATATTGAAGATAAAAAAATAATCTTTTTATAAAATTAAATCATACAATCCAATGGCAGAAAAAAATAAAATTAAATCAAAAAAATCATACAAACAGACACATATATATTTCATTTTATAAGATAATATTGCAGAAAAAAAAAACATACATCTGCGATTTGATAAAGGGAGCAGTTTAACATCAATATAATCCATACTACCAAAAAATAAAATTAACCACATACTTAAAAAAAAAAACCAAACATACCTCAGTGAAGGAGACCCTATGGCAGAAGGATTTGAGGCCTGAAGGAGCTGGAACGAGGAAAGTCGCCGGTGGGGTGAGGCACGGAGGAAGAAAATCGAACCACGGAGGATGAAAATCGCTGGAGGGGGTGGAGAAGTTCTCTACGCCGGGGGGGGATTCGTGAATGCAAGCCTCCCTTTGAAGGGAGGCTTGCAGATGGCGGCAAATATGCCGCCAACTAGCGAGGGATGGCCCAATCCGTCACAGGCCCCATTTAGGGCCTGCGACGGATGAAGTTTATGTCGCAGGCCCCGTATGGGCCTGCGACGGATCCCCTTTCCGTCGCGACGGAACTCAAAATTCGTCGCAGACCCCGTATGGGGCTTGCGACGGATCCACTTTCCGTGGCAGGGCCCATGGATTTGTAGATCCATCGCACGTCCCTGCGACGGAGTGTGTATCTGTCGTAGGCTACCTGCGACGGTTTCTCGTTTCCGTCGCTGTTGAGCAACGGAATTTTCATTATGTCGCTATATTTCTTTGAGATAAATTTTTTTAAAAAAAAATTTCTATGTTTTTTTGCAACGGACTGTGTATTCCGTTGCAAAATTTCAGATTTTTGTGACGGAAAATATTTTCTGTCGCAAATATTCAAATTTTTGCCACGGAAAATATTCCATCGCAAATTCCATTTTTTCTAGTAGTGAGAGGTGAATATCTGAGGGAAAGCGAGTAACAGAGAATGGTGGTAGTGGACGAGGAAGAAAGGTTTTGCGACATGAAGAGAGGTTCAGAGAGTGCAATTTTAGTTTTGAACGCAAAGAAGAGAGGTACAATGAGCGAGTTGTAATTAGGGGAATCTTTTAGATTAGATATTTTTAATATTTGGTCTTAAAACTGACAAGTGTTTTTTCTTTCCTTGTCTTTTAAACTGTTTATTATTAAAACCGGTCTTAAAAAGTTCCATCTTTTAAATTGCTTAGACATAACAACCGGTCTTAAAAGTAATCGACATTTTTTATAAAAAAATTTAAACCATTTTTTTCGTAACTTGTCTAAATAATATCTTTTAAACCTCATATTAAAAGACCTGGTTTAAAAAGTTCTTTATATTTACGAAATGGTTACCGGTCATACTATTTAGACTTGATCATCCATATCTAATCTAAATGTCACAGTCTAAAAGCCCCATTTTATGTTAGTGTAATATTATGGATATTAGAATCACATCAGTGCTTATTTAATGGTCTTTATAAAAGATTTTCCCTTAAATTTAATGAAGTATAATGATTATTCAATAGCCTTGAGGACCTATATTTGTTACCCAATAATCATTTAAGTGGGTCAAGCCCAGTTGATTATCTAGAGGCGGGAAGCCCAAATCTTAGAGTATTGTTCATACGGGATCGGATCCCTAGATATTCATAAGGACCCGCCAGAAAGTGTCTGTCTAATCGTCTTTTAATTTTGCAACCCAAAAGTCAATGTGATTTGACACAGATGGTAAGGGATCCAGGACTAGGGCCTTGGGTCGTGGGTTTAATCCCCTCTACCGTCGCTGAAACTCCTTTAGTAGGCGTTCTCGTAAGTCCTCAGTAAGTGCCCATATAGCCCGGGGCCGTGCCCTGGCCTTGGTAGAGGACTGGTGTCGAACCCTTTCAAAACTTTTTTATATAAAAAAAAAATTGCAACCCAAAAAATAAACCATGGTTTTAAATATTTTCAGCCAAACTTCAGATTATCTGCAAAAAGGGCCTTTAAAACTAAAACCATGTAATCAGTTTCCTTACTCACCCTTGGATGAGTTGGGACAGCATTTACTTTTAATTCTTTTTACTTTTTATTTTTTAAAAAAATTATTTTAATAGATACAGAATTTAAAATAAAAATAATTTTAATTAACATATTTTTTTGAAATAAAATTTATACTTACAATATGATAGTTTAAAAAAGTTAAATCTAAACATAAGACAAAAAAACGGATGAGTGGGGAAACTAGAGAATTTGAAATTTGCTACTTCTTGGGAAATTTACCAAAAAAAGAACATTTTTTAAAAAAATTACCAGAATAAGGCACTGTACAAAACAATTACCATACTAAGGTAGTTAGTGGCGTCACTTGACACGACGCCACTAGTAGCATCGTGTCACCTGACGCCACTGGTTAGTGGCATCAGGTTCCCTGACGCCATTAGTGGCGTCAACAATCAATTGACGCCTGTGGTGTCAAAAATATTTTTTTTCAAAGATATAATTTTATAATTATATTTAAAATTATAAATAATAATTCTACTTAATTATAAATAATAAAATTAATAAATAATAACTTTAATTAATAACTAAGAAAATTAAAATATTAAAAATTTCATTTTAAACCTTATGATACAAGACTAATTTGTAAATTATTTAATTAGTGAATTTATTATAAACCATAATATAGATGACTAATTATTTCATATTCTGTACATTAATAATTTGATATATAAATTCTAAATTATTATTGGCTAAATTTAATTAAATAAATTTGTGAGAATAATAATTAGTGAATTAATAAAAATATTTTGTGGAATATGTTGTATATTATATTTTCTAGAGTACGCTAGGATAGATAGGATAAGCTTAAATAGAGAATAATAATTAACTAAATAATTAATCAGTTAGAGAATAATTAATTAGTGACTTAATAATGTATTTTGTTTTTGTAAATTTTTATAGTCAAATTTATTGAGTACACTAAGATACATTGTAAATTATTTAGGTCACTAATTAACTGCAATAAAAATTTGACGAATAAAAATTATTTGACTAATTAATAATTTACAATGTATCTTAGTGTACTCTATAAATTTGACTAATAAAAATTTACAAAAAAATATATTATTAAGTCACTAATTAATTATTCTCTAACTAATTAATTATTTGACTAATTATTATTCTCTATTTAAGCTTATCCTATCTATCATAGTGTACTCTATAAAAAATAATATACAACATATTTCACAAAATATTTTAATAATTCAATAATTATTATTCTCACAAATTTCTTTAACTAAATTTAGCTATTAATAATTTAAAATTTATATATCCAATTATTAATGTACAAAATATTAAATAGTTAGTCTTCTATCTTATGGTTTATAATAAATTCACTAATTAAATAATTTATTAATTAGTCTTGTATCCTAACGTTTAAAATAAATTTTAAATATTTTAATTTTCTCAATTATTAATTAAAACTATTATTAATTAATTATATTATTTATAATTAAATAAAATTATTATTTATAATTTTAAATATGATTATAAAATTATATTTTAAAAAAATTGTTGCATCAACAATTCAATTGTAATTGATGCCTTTAGGTGTTAATTATTGTTGACGCCACTAGTGGCACCTCAAGGCGTTATGTCAAATGACGCCACTAACAACCTTAGTTCGGTAATTATTTTGTACAGTGCCTTATTTTAATAATTTTTAAAAAAATATTATTTTTTTTTGGTAAATTTCTTGCTACTTTTCTATAGAGCCAAGAAAATAGGCCAAGCCCATCGGGCCGACCCGTTTAAGCCCTGGCCCTTTAAGGGCCGGGCTTGAAAAATAGACGAGTTATTTGAAATTAGCCCTAGAGGGTCGGCTCTAACGGGCCACGGGCTTATGAAAGTGGAAGAAATCACCAAGAGGGGGGTGAATTGGAGATTTTAAAAATTCTTTTCAACTCTTAAAAATAAAGCTTAAGAAATGAATAATAAAAGAGTAGAGAAAGAAAAGCTTAAACGCACAAAATTTATACTGGTTCGGTCTCAACCTTGACCTACGTCCAGTCCCCAGATACCTTCTGGGTGTTTCCACTAGTTCAACAGATTTTTAACTACAACAATGAAGACAAGACACAATCTTAATCACCTAGGACTTTCTCCCCCTTACACTTTGTAATTAAACAACCTAACTCACAGGTTCCACAACCTTGAGTTCTCACAAACAAATGCTTTCAAAGAATTACAACCTCTCAAAAGAGTAGATTTTGATAAATACTGAAGATCAAATCATAAAACACAATACAGACTCAAAAATGCAAATGTATTCAAGTGTGGCTTCGTTGTGTATATTTTTCTGAGTCTTCACAACCTTTTATAGCCTAGCTAGATGAACTAGCCGTTGCTTTTTCTTCTCCAACGTTCAGTTGCAAATCTGGAAAATGACAGTTGCAAATTTTGCTTTGTTCTTTCAATTCTTTGCTGAAATCCTGGAATATGTTGTTGCAGAACGTCTTCCAGATTCTTTGTCATTCCATGATCTTAATTTGACCGTTTGAGGTGATCTTAATGTGTTCCAACAGTCTGAACTAAACATCTGGGATAAGGGAGAAGAATCAGCCCTGTTCTTGGTTCTTCATTAAATGCACTTATTCTGGATCTTTAATTCTCTCTGATCTTGTGATGAACCTGTCTGAAACTTATCAAAAACTTGATCAATAATGTTAAGAATAATAATGCAACAAGATATGATAATTTCATATTAACCCATAATGATTTCGCAGATTGATTTGATCTGGTTTTCAAAAGATACCGATGCAAACTCGAGTTTATAATCCTAGACTCGAGTTTGAGATTCATCCAGAAAGCATAACTATTGATCATTGATCCAAACTGGCAGTTTACAAAAGTTAACTCGAGTTTGGTTCTTACAGAGAAGAAAGTCGCGATTTGGTCTTGAATGGGATTTTGAACACATGGCTAAACTCGAGTCATTTAGTGACTGACTCGAGTTTGAAGCTTTTATGAAAATCTTAAGTTTAAGTTCACAGCTTCAAAACTGGAGTTTAGAAATGCAGACTGGAGTTTACAAGACCTGAAGTATTGCATAGCTCTCTGTATGATCCAGACTCGAGTTTTGATATTCAAAACTCGAGTTTCAGTGAAAACTAAAACCTTTGAAAAATCTTTTTATGAGTAAACTGGAGTTTCCATTTTTCAAACTGGAGTTTTCAAATCAGTCATTTACTCGAGTGTTTTCTGTTTGAGCTAAACTCGAGTCACAGAAACCATGACTCGAGTTTCAGTGTGAACTGAAACATTTGAAATATCTTTGAAGGCTCAAACTTGAGTATCTATTTTCAAGATTGGAGTTTAGAAATCATGTAATAACTCGAGTGTTTTCAGATAGTCTTAAACTCGAGTCTCCAGAATCCAGACTCGAGTTTCAGCAGAAACTGAAACTTTAAGAACTTTCTGTTAAGCTTAAACTGGAGTCTCTGAAATTAAAACTGGAGTTTACAAAATGAGCAATAGCTCAAGTGTCTCTATTATAACCCAGACTCGAGTCTTCTAAGTCCAGACTCGAGTTTTAGTTGAGAACTTTAAACTGTGTTTGGTAAACTGGAGTTTGTGAATATGAAACTGGAGTTTTGAAATCTCAACAAACAATGAAACTTCTGTTTGATCCTAAACTCGAGTTTGTCTTTACACAAACTGGAGTTTGGCTAGCTTTGTAAAAACTGATCTTTTGTCTGTCAAGTCCAAACTTGAGTTTCGTTTCCTAGACTCGAGTTTGCCTTGAACAGTAAGTTTTATAACTTACCAAAGACAAACTTCAAATTTAGTTTACAATTGTCAGTTATCATCAAAACACATAGAGAACTAACAGCTTAAACAAGCTAGCCCTGGAAGGCCTCGAGCTAGCCCTACAGACCCTTCTCACTGTAGCTTTTTCCTTTTTTTTCCTTTTTAAATTTATTAATTTATATATATATTGTATTTGTTATATAGTTATTTATCCATTTTACTACAAATACACAATAACTATACTCTAATTTTATGATTTGATTTATTATTTGTAGCAAATAAAGATTATGGATGTGTTCGTGATGCGGGAGAAGAATTTCATGACATTCTTACTCATGAGCTAGGGGCTACTACTCAAAGTGATTAACAATCAAATGTTGTTAAAATCAATGATAGTGACGAAGATGACGACAATAATAGTCATCGTAGTAATGTCACTTAGTGATATGTTTTTTATGTTTTATGTGAATTATTTGTGAACATAGTTTGCTTTTGATTATGAATTAGTGACTGTGTTTATTTATTATGTGAATTATTTGTGAACATAGTTTGCTTTTGATTATGAATTAGTGACTGTGTTTATTTATTGAATAATTCGTGTTGTAATTTGCTAATTATATTTTTTAAAAAAAAAGTGGAGGAAAAATAGATAAAATTTGGAATAGTAATTTCCAAGTCTTGCGGGCCAGTCCTGGCCCTGGTGCTCTTGGGTCGGGCTTTAAAAAACATATGTTTTTCTTACTCCGGGCCTGGAGGGCCAGCCCTGTTAAGCCCTGGCCCTTCACAGGCCAGCCCTGGAGGGCGGGGCTGGCCCTGATTCCCAACTCTACTTTTCTGTAAGCCGATAACGAGAGTAAGCCTAATTATTACCCACAACAAACATAACTCATTTACCTCTCTCCTCTGGATCACTTTCCTCTTTCCTCTGTCTCTTGCTCTCTTTGCTTCAAAAACCGAATCTTCAACGGCCGCTCAAGGCTTACTGGTCGATCAAAATGCATTCGTCGTTGACGTTGTTGTCTTCGACTTCAGATTGTGACGACGTGGTTGTCTTTGGCGGATCCAGAGAAGCTAGTGGTGGTTAGAACACTATTTTTTCTTCTCTTCCAAATCTTGAAGCCGTGCTTATCACCATTTCGTCGTTCAAACTCTCATAAGTCAACAATGTTTTCGGTGTTCTTGGCTTCGGTGGATCCAAAGAAGGTGGTGGTTTGCGTCTCTATTTTTTCTTCTCTTTTGAAGCTTGAAGTCGTGCTTGTCCCCATTTCAGCGAATCCTGTGTTTGTGGTCACTAGTGGTGGTTTGTCAGAGATCAAAGAAGGTTGATAGTGCAACGGGATGAATCAACCTACGTAGAGAATTTTTGGTAGGATTTCTTTGATTTGTCCGGTTTATTTCTTAAATTTGTCCCACCAGCAACTTTTTCCGACGGAGATCGCAGATTGGAGAAGGTTCACTAGTTCTTACACTACTACAAAAGGTGGATACTACTTCCCCAAAAGACGTCCTTATTTTAAAAAAAAGAAGTAAAAAGTATAGGTGGAAACTTAAGACGCCCTAAATATAAGTTTAGGGCGCCTAAAATTAATTTTAGCACCGTAAAAGTTTAGGGCGCCTAAAATATATTTTAGGCGTCCTAAACTTATTTAGGGCATCTAAAATTAATTTTTTGGCACTAAGAGAATTTTTTGAAAAAAAAATTGGCGTTAGGGGTATTTTTCTGGCTTAAGTCTTAAAATTAATTTTAGGCGCCCTAAATATAAGTTTAGGGCGCCTAAAATATATTTAAGGCGTCTTATACCACTATTTAGGACGCCTAAAATATATTTAAAGTGCCCTGAATTTAAATATAGGACGCCATACAACCTAGCTAGAAAATAGGAGGGAAATAATTTTTTTTTTTTGGTTTTTGGCGACCTCATTTGAAACAAGGCACCGTAAGATGATTTTTGGCTCCCTTCCACTGATTCAGGTCGCGGTATAGTTGGTTTTTGGCGCCTTAGTTTTAATTCAAGACGCCTTATAATTGGTTTTTTACGCCTTGTTAGTAATTCAAGACGCCTTATCAGTATTTAGTTAAAGGATAGGCCCATTTAGGCAGACCAATAGATCCACTCTTTAAAATGAGTCAATTTGACAAACTGGCGTGCTAGGGTTCAGGTGTTTAGTGGTATCTCCCTCGACCTCTCGGCACTGGGGATCTCTGAAGACGAAGCGAAGATGGTAACGACCGTAATCTCAGTGATCTATTAGCATTGTAATTGTGTTGTTTGATGGCTTTTTGATCTTCCTACTGGGTTTGAATCATGTAACAGCCGTCCCACAAGACCTTCAGAATCAAGAAGAAGCTAGCCAAGAAGATGAGGCAAAACAGCTACCTTCAATTCAACGCCCTTCAATTTCCAGCTACCTCCTTCAATTTGTTTGGTTAGGTTCATATATAGGAGTCTCACCTCCAGAAGAAATCATAAACGTAAATCGTCGTTGAAATCATAACCATAAATCTCCAGATATGTTCTTCTTTTCCTTTGTGTCGCCGTCGATCTCACCGGATCTCCTTGTCTGGTCGTGATACTTAGTGCACCATGTCAGTCTCTTTGCTTTTTGTGCTTCTCTTGCTTCCCTCCAGATCTGATTCCACCAGCGATAACCTCTCTAATCTCTTCTCTCTTCTTCCGATTCTCATATCTATGCTTTGATTTACTTGGAAACTCCCTTGTTTAGTTGTATTTCCAGATGCTCTTTGGTTCTGTTGTATTGACTGTATGTGAAACTCCCATACTCTATTTAGTTATATTTTCAGATTCGCCCTTGGATACATATGTACGGGATATTCTTAGTTTCAAAGTTGTCATAGTATTTATTGTGATTCTCCTCCTCCCAATATAAATCTCTTCACTAAATTTTCAGTAACTAGATGTTCTTCCTATATTGTCCTGTTTGATTTCAATGTTGCTTCCCCTAGAATCATTACGCCCGTGCTCTATATCGTTTGAATCAAACCTTTAAGCAAGCTTGTCTTAAATAAGGCGTCCTATGACAAGTCAGGACGCCTTAAATAAGGCGTCCTGATATAATATTAGGACGCCTTATATAAGGCGTCCTGTATATTAATCAAGACGCCAATATTCAAATTTTTTTACTCCCCTTCGTTAGACGTCCTCTTTTTTAAGGACTTTAATTGGGCCTTATTTATGACGTTATTTATCTTTTTTGTAGTAGTGTTTACTTGGGCGCTAGTCCTGATGACTTCCTAATTTTAATAGATTTGAGGAATATTTTGATATATTTAGGAAGTCATTAATACTAAATTAAAAAGATTTTCTTAAGATTTTAAGAGAAATCAAGTTGGCATATTATTTGTGGGGTTTCAATTTAAAATAAATGTTTTTTAGTCTAGGAAATAAATAATAGTAATTAGAAGTTAAAAAAAATAAAAATTCAGTTTTATCATTATTTGACTATCATTATTATTTAATTTCTTTCCTTTCATTTTCTTCTACAATTAGATGCAATAGGAGCACGTCACACTTGGGCTGAAGGTGATGGAATGAATTGAAGAAATTGGGCCCACGTTGAATTTCAAACTGGTTTGAATTCATTGGAATTGGGCCACGCATAAAGCTGAATGAATTGGGTTGCTTGGAGTTTCATTTAATCAATTGAAGTGGGCCCATAATACATTGAATGAATGAGTGAATCAAATGAGCAAATGAAAACCTAAATAAAAGGAGGATCTGGACGAAAAGAAAAGGGCGCGCGGGAATGAATTGAAGAAGCAGAGGAGGACGCGCAAAGAGACAGAGACACGGAGAAGCAGAAAACGCGACAGCTGGGGGCGTAAATTTGAATCCAGAAATCACGAGCTGGACAGAATAAAAGAAGGAACGCTGGAGCAACACGAAAAATCAGAGCGCGAGATTTGGGGGCTGAACAGAGAAGAGACGGTGACAGAAAAATTGGAGAAGCAGAGATGCAGTACTAATTTTTTGTTCCTATTCTTATTCTTGGTTCTGTTTAGTTCAAATTTCTTTTCATTCTTCATGTTTCTGAATGTCAATATTAATGGTAGACTCTCTTGTTCTTTGGATATGAGTAGCTAAACATTTTATTCTAGGATTCTTTTGAACCTTTTGTATGGATTAATACTTGGATAATCCTCTTTTTTAGTAGATAAATATATATATGTGTTGATTTCAACCTAGGCTTAATGCTTCTAATTGATTGACCACCATTTAGATGATTTATTCACTTAGATTTGACTTGAGAAAGCTAATCTAGGGTTAGAATTTGATTGAAATCATGTTTGTCTTGAAGTTGACTTGATAAATGGATGATTTGTTGGTAAAATAGATATATATTCACCAATCTTGCATTGTCACATTAAGGTTGTTGCTTAATATTGATTCTCATTAATTGTAGCAAGAGATTGTGCATTTTAATGAGAAGAGAAACTTGATTTTGACTTGAGAGCGCTTGTCAAGTATTTGTGAACCTTAGACTAACACATATATATATAGAAATACTAAGAAAGAGGAAATTAATTCAATATTATGAAATGCAAAAGGGGAAAAAGAATCCTAGGCTTTTATTAGTTAGTTTATTTTAATTTCTTTTCTTTTAATTAAACTCATTTTGTTTTAGCTAAACTTAAACGAAAGTGTAAAATCAATGTCTGATCAAAGTTGTGAATACTAAGTCCTCATAGGAACGATACTTTACTTATCACTTTACTCGTACACTTGCGAGGCAAACAAGTCCCCACTGCTGTCTTTAGTCTTTACTGCCTCATCTTCCTCCTTTCTGCCTCACTTTTCAGCTTTCCCCTCTCTCTGTTTCTTTTTCTTTTTCTTTTCTTGTTTTTTTTAAAAAAAAACAAACAAGAACTGAAACTCTTCTCATTGTCTACTCCAGGACCAGGATTACCCCTTTAACTGGATTTATATGCTTGCTCCTTCCACTTGGATTTCTTCCCTACGTGGTAAATGAATCCTTCAATGTGAAAAGTGTGACTCAGAAGTGATCAACCAAGATAATTTGCTCCTTCTACCAACTAACTATTAGAATTTAGGAAGAAATCTCATAGTTTATGAATAAGAAGAAGGATAGAAAAGAAGAGGAAAAATAAGAAGGATTGTGTATGTGGTAATAAGTCCCACGTTGGTTAGTTGGAAAGTATATAAACTTCAACTCTGCTCCAACTAAATGGGCCATTTGCCTACCCACTTTTATGGAGGGGTGAAGACTTAGACAACCCTTGGTCCACCACACGCGCGCGCCGCCCCCGTCACCACTCCGTTGGCTTGGCTTGATTCGGTCGGTCGCGCGTGCCGCCCACCCGATCTGGTCCGGTTCACGCATGTGAAATAAAAAAAATAATTTTTATTAAATAATTTTTAAATCAAATAATTATTATATTATTAATTTTGTTGTGTCTCTTCAACTTCCTTTCCAACCAACGACTGTGTTTTACAATCCGTTCAGATCGTTCCCTCCGTCTGGTGTGTCTGTTCGTAAGAAACACCAGTTCGCCGGTAACAGACACAGGTCATCTTTGTTCGTAAGACGCACCGGTTCACCAGTAACAGACACAAGTCATCTCTGTTCGTTCCGTTCTGGTGCATCTGTTCGCACAACGTACCAGTTCACAACAACAGACGAGTCCATCTAATTGTGTTTTTCTAAAGTCTATAAATAGGGGCCCCTAGTTACAGAATAAATTATGTTTTTCCTTTCTGCATACACTCTTTCTATATGTACATTCTATGTGTTCCAAAAGCAGACTCGTTGGATTGGCTTGGGCTTCAGACAGACAGAGTCATCTCTCTGGAGATGAATAATTCGCTCTATCTTGGAAGGCAATTGCTCAGAAACCTTCGGCATGTAACATCCCAATTTTTCTAGGACCTGAATATTGGAATAGTATGGAAATTTAAATCGTGAAATTTGGGCTAAAATAATTATGAGAAAAATTATTGGGAATTAAGGCCTATATCTCCCTTAATTTATTTTGAGAAAGGAATAAAATTAAGACGAGATCATTGAAAGTGATAATTATGGCCTAGATATTATAAGATTAATATTTTATGGCCTAAGAAATTAAGAGTTTAATTTCTTTGAAGATATTGCAATTAAATCTAATTGCAAATAAATTATTGTTTTAAAATGATAGATGAAACAAGACATGGACTTTCAACAAATAAAACACCTCAATTGGGCCAGACGTGTGAACAGTCCAACAGCCCAGTTTCATTGCCCAATATCCAATATTTGCTAACCAGCACTAAATCTTGGCCCACATAAGCAATAAAATGGTCACGTGAGAGATATGGATCTTCAACAATGAAACATCTTCTTCCAGATTCAGTTTCGACGGGAAGGAATGGATCAGCGAAAAACAAACAGACCAAGGGGTTTAAACAATGCCCAGCTCAGTTTTTCAGCCCATAACGGAAACCCCTCCCCAGCCATTATCCAATATTAGATCAGCAAACAAAAAAAATGCAGAAACAGAACCGAAAAACCGAAACAGCAGAAGATTTAATCTGGTTTAAAGAGTTGACTTGGCAAGTTGGGAAACAAATAGCATTTAATCTTGCAACACGTCACATATCCAGATGTCAGCTCCAAAAAGCATGCAAGATCACTGACTTTGAATCTCTCTTTAAATGCTTCTATCGCCCCATTCTCCTCCATTCTTTCGGCATTCACCTAGAAAGGAAACCACAAAGTAAGAGAGAGAGAGGTGAGAGTTCGATAGAGGAAGAAGGAGAGTGTGGGAGTGGAGTGTTATCCGAAGCTCTTTGTTCCTCTGTTCTATCATTGGTGAAACAGAGGAGAGTCAACCTTGTTCATCCACGTTTAGACTGAAGTATAGAAGGTGACAGATCTTTCTTCTTTCTTCTTCGTTTTCGGTTGCTGTTTCATGCATTAGGAAGTTAACTGAATCAAGGGGGGCTGTTAACTGAACCAAAATAAACTTTGCTGTCATCAGTTCTTTTTGATCCATGGTTGAGATAAAAAAAAACGTTGAAACTGAAAACTGAAACCATTCATGCTCAAACCGAAACTGAAACTGAAGCTAAATATGTGTGTGTGTGTGTGTGTGTGTGTGTTAGCCGATAGACAAAGGAAGGAAAAAACGCTACTGAATATGTGTTGCTATGTAAGTCGTGACTTAAATAAGAAAGGATGCATCTGTATATAGATTTCTAGTCACGTCATTAAGTAGGCCGTGGGAGACTTCAACCTTGCATGATGGGTAGATATGTATATATATATCTCAAGGGTGCTGCATGGTGAGTATTTTTCTGCAACTTGATGGCTAAAACATAACTGACAAATGGAAAGAGGGCTGTTTAACTGAATGTAGATTAAATAGAGAAAGCTTGCTGTCATCGGGTTTATCTCTCTCGTTGCTGTATGCATGGGCGGGACCTACATGGGGGGTGAGGGGTGGCCCCCGCCCCCCTAGTTTTTTTTTTAAAAAATATTATATATATAATAAAATGATATTTTGGTAATTAGCTAGGCTCCTTATTTTAATTAAGTCATAATTTAAATCCATCATTATGCTCGTGGGAGCTTAA
The DNA here is from genome assembly GCA_037074495.1 of Acacia confusa. Taxonomy (NCBI): domain Eukaryota; kingdom Viridiplantae; phylum Streptophyta; class Magnoliopsida; order Fabales; family Fabaceae; genus Acacia; species Acacia confusa. Next base: position 26,705,780 of record CM073513.1, on the reverse strand, counting down.
TTCTTTTATACTGTAATTGATTATCAATTGCAAGAATTAAATAGTAGGTTCAATTATAATATTGTTGAATTGCTTGCTTTGAACATGATTTTAGATCCAAAAAATAGGTACAAGTCATTTAATAGTAATGATATTTGTAAACTTATTGATAAATTTTATTTCAGAGATTTCACATAACAAGAAAAATTGCATTTAAAGATGGAGTTACAATATTTTGAGCATGACATTCCTAAATATCCAAATTTGATTATTTTATCAACCACCTCTAAATTATGTCAATGGCTAATAAGAATTATAAAGTCCATAATTTACTTTCTTATTAATAAAATAATTAAACGTGTATTCATTCTTCCAATTTCTATAGCCATTACTAGAATATATTTCTCTACTATGAAGATAATAAAAAATAAGCTTCAAAATAGAATAGAAGATCAATTTCTTAATGATTTTTTGATTACATCCATTGAAAAAAAAATTGTTTTGAGTTTTAGCATAAATTCAATTATAAATAAGTTTAATAATATGAAAGCATGTAGAGTAAAAGTCAAGTAAAGTGATCTTAATTTTTATAATAGATTGCTTTTAATTTTTTTGCATATTAGTCTATATTGTATTTTAAGTACTTTTATAGAAAGGAAAAAAGAGAACGTCGGTTTGCAATGGAAAGGAGAGTTTTTTTTTTTTTTTTTTTTTTTTTTTTTTTTTTTTTGGTGCTGTCACAAGTAGAAGGAAAAGAAAGAAAAGGTTGAGCGCGGGATCTATATATGTGTGCGTGTAAGAAAATGATGTAAGAGTATAAAAAGGAGGTAAAGAGTAGTTCATCTTCCCATGCCCATGTACATATGAATGCTGTGGCTAAGAAAAGAAAAAGGGAGAATAAGTTAAGTGTTTGTTAAAGGTGTATACATATGTGTACGTGTGGTATATATATGTGCTATTAATAAATGTTAATATACATGTGTGTGTGTAAAAGAAAATGTTCTGCAAATATTTAGAAGTGGTAAATGATAAGCCCTTGAGATTTTGTGATTTTTGTTAGGGAATTAATTTTACAATGTATTTTATAAATATGTTTAACTCAAAGTCATTGGGGAGCATAAATTATGATTGTATTAGTGGTTTTGATTTGCATACTTTCATTTTCATTTTGTAATAATTAGTATTTATTAAAGCATGATTCAAAGTGTAATGTATGTTTGTTATTGGATAAGTTCTAGGAGTTTAAATAAATAAATTATTTAAAATCCTAACTTAAAAGAGAAAGATAACTCATTAGAGTTTAAAATAATGATGGGGCAATAATCAAATAAATAAATGTGGTTATTAAGAAAAGAGAGATTTTTAAATAAAAAGGAATTATTGATGAGTAATTAATAAAATTGAAATAATGATAGAATAAATAAATAGGAATCAGTGATATTATTAGGGAATTAAGAATAATTATAATAATATATAGTGTTATTATTACTTGAAAAGAGTGATAATAAGGATAATAATAAATGAGGAATTATTATTATTATTATTGGGAATAATAATAATAATAACAACAACAATAATAATAAATATTATTAGGAATGAGAAATGTTAAAGGGAAATTACTAACTAACTGAAAGAGTTAGTAATAAATAATGAATTAAAAAGGATATAAATATAATGAAATTACTGGGAGTAAAGAGGGCAATAGGGATAAGGTCATCTCATAGGATGTTGATTGTAAGAGAAATAATGTGGTGATGATATTATAGGATATCCGAGAAAATTTGGAACCATCAGTACTGAAAGGTGAACGTACCACTAGCGTCAAGGACTAAGGTACGGACGCGTCTTGTAACTCTAACTCTTATGTTGCTTGTATACTTTATATGTGATGTGATGATTCATATAGTCATGAACAAGACTGGCTATTGGGTCATGGACTGTGGTTAAGACTGGGTCTTAGGTCAGCATGTTAAATACATTCAGCTTTTATTTGGAAACAAGTTACAGTCTTCGTAATGTCATATTGATGTTTTCCTAGCGCTGAGGACACGCTTCGAGGCGTGGCACTGGTTTATGTGCAAACTATGTGGACCTTACATGAGCTGTGTGTTATGTAGAGGTAAACCTTAAATGGGTTGTGTGCTATGTAGAGGTGAACATTACAATTGCTGTGTGCTTTGTAATTGTTGAGATATAAACTATTACATGTGATGTGTGCTATGTATGGTTTTATGCTGAAATGTAAATGAATATCTGTCATGCATATACTGTTATAATTGAGCATAAGGTTAACTGTTACATGAGATTCAATGGGCATTGAATCTTAGAATTTACTCTAACTTCAGGATCAGGAGGATCGGGAGCGAGAGGAAAGGGTAAGCAACACGCGTGAAGACTCGGAAGGAGTTTTATTTTGGACGAAGAATATGTATAAGTTTTTGTGAACCTTTTGGATAACTGTAATCTAACGTGTCAACTAAAAACACCGCGACGGATTTACTTGTATCATGTTTTTATTCCTTCGGGAATTTTAATTAACCATCATATATCTACACATATGAAATCAGTTACTCAGTCGTCCAAACGCATAAGTACGCTCTCTGTTGTGTTCTACTTTGATATGTTAACGCCCTTATTCTGATAAATATTTGCAAGATAACTTAACTAGAGCCTTAGGACCCTAACTGTACTTCATAATGGACTTAGGAAATAGGGGCGTTACACGGCATCCGTAAAAAGAGTAAAATTGTCTTAAGGACATAATGAAAGTTGGGCCCGGATTTCTACATAGTTCATAACCATATTTGGCAGTCTTTTGAGTTTGTTTATAACTTTTTTCATATGATACAGACTTGTTGTATGCTCTCTGTATATTATATTTAGTTAATACATATTGTTGTTATATTGCTTTGTTTACTGTATATTCAATTTCTACCTACTGTTTTAACAACACTAACTTTGTTTCTGTCAATTTGTTGAATATGTGATGAAAAATATAAATAATTTTGCCGTCTGAGTTGACTTTATGCAATTTCCATTACTCTGTTTTGTATTTTAGTATCAACTAGATTTAGCTATTTTTTGCTTTCAAGATTTACTTCTGTGAGACAAAAAGAATGTAGCTTTATTAATCAAACTCACTAAATGCGTGCATGGGTTCTAATCACCTATGGTTTTTAGGACTCAGATTTGGTGAAATCATGCTGGTGTACAATGTTCGGGATTGAAAGTATTTCGGTTTTGTCTTCTGTGTTGAAATAATTATTCTTTTTTGCCCCTTTTCCTATCATCTCTATCTATGGTTTCTATTATTTGTTAGGAGAGTGGTGAATGTGTTTGGATCAATTATATTGGTTTAGCACTTCAAATGAGTAAGCTGTGTAGAAATAAGTGAGAGTCCTGAATCCTGCATGAATAAGTGTAGTGATGGACAAATTGACTAATGTAAGAGGTCACATTATTGAAGATTTTAGTGGACCATAAGCTGGATTCAGTAGGTTTCATCTACCATACGACTACTGCAGTTAATTAGTTATCGCTATAGTTAATTGTTATTGGCTGTCCCAGGTGCGTCATGTTTTACATTTTGCTCCTACATTAATTTCTGTTTGTCCGATCTCTTCAATTCTTCAGCTACTCTGATTTTGTCAGATGGTTCCCTATGATGAATAATTGTGTTTGGTGTTTTCTAATAGACTGTTTATGGTTAAAGTATATAAATATGAGTATTTGTTTTTATTATAGAGAAAAACACTATATTTATAAAGATCTTAGTTAAGTTTTCTATATTTTAAAACAAAATATCACTCTTAAAAGTTTTATTTTGTAGCCATCAAACATTTTACTATTGTATAAATAACGTATATTAATATCAAAGATATTGTTTTATATAATTACTATTTATAAAGGATTTTTGTTTATACAATTTATTAATACATATATGTTTGATATAATTTTTACAATGTTACACGATTTACTAATGTTATAAATTTAATTTTGTACACAACTTTATGTAATTTTTTGTATTTATTATGCCATTTAATATTAAAAATATTTTAATACAACATTATCCTTTATATGCAATTATAATAAAAGCTAATGTCTTTTTTAATAAATTTGACCATGAAAAAAGTAGTATTTTGATAACAATATCCTAACATTATTGTTTTAATCAAAATCAATTTTTTTTCACAAAATTTATTATTGAAAGGCATTTTTACCACTTTTTATTCATAAGATCCAAAAGTTAATCCAGACAAGTTTAATATGCTTCAATTAAAAATCTTAGGCATTAAACATCAAATATTAGGATATAATGAAAAGCTTAGTTTGATGATTGGATCCAAAAGATTCTTTGAGTTTTTCCCCTTGAACAAAAATTCTTTTCCAATACCAATATAGTTTTAATTTAGTGGAAAGGGTTAGTCTCTCATAGCATGATGAACTAAGCTGTTCAAATCTCACTAAGAAACGCACGTGTCAACATTTAATATTTAACAATGGTTTGAACAACATTACTTCAAGTAGAAGGGTACCTACATCTTTTAAGGGCTGAAAAAAAACCTTTTCCAGTCCATTATATAAAAGAAAAAACCCATATTTCACAATTTTATTATAAAAATAACTAGTGCAAATAACCTTGTATTATATTAACATAAATGTCCCCTATTAATTGGAGATCGTGAGTTTAATCCCGTTTTTAACTTTTGGTTGTTATTACTTTTCCTTTTTAATTCAAAAAAGTAGTAATTATTGGTAAGGAAAAATAAATTTTTAATATATTTATGTATGTATAAATATGGTATGTATGTATACATACTTAATTATCACCAATTTGCAATTTTGTTTTTTGACCAGTGATAATTCTCCATATTTTATATATTTAAGGTATATTTTGGAGATATTTGGAGAGTTATCTAAACAATTTTGAAAGATTTGGTGTATCATTTGTGAGATTTCAATTTAAAAGAAAAGTTTGGGTTTAGTAAATAAATAATAGTAATTAGAAGTTTTAAAAAGAAAAAAAAAAGAAAAGAAAACTAATATTTATTTCTATTATTATTTTGTTTTCAAAAAAAGGAAACATCATGCGTACAAGAATCAGAATTGATGAATGATTAAATATTGTGTGTGGGTCATGAAGTAACATTGATTAATGAATTGGGCTTAAATGAATCAATGAATGAACTTGGGCCAGGGAGCACGTCAATTTGGACTTTGGGCTGATATTGAATGATTCAATTGAGCTGGGCCCACGGTGGAAATGAAATGACTAAATCAAATGGAGACCTAAAAGGCTACACGGAAAGAGGAGGCGGGGAAATGAATAAAAGGAAGAGGCGGAATGAATAATTGGAGAGGAGAGCATCGGAGAACAGAGACGCGATAGAGACGAGAACGCGCAGAACGAAAAGGGAAAGCAGAGAGAGACACGAGAGCGAACCTTCATCTCGCCTCCACACCGTTACATCTTCTTCCTCGCCGGCGACACCTTCACCTTATCGTCGCCGGCGAGATTCTCTCTCCCTCACCATCTCAGGCACAGCTGCAACTTGGAAGCTCCAGAGGCAGATTCTGACGGTAGAGAACATTGAAGAACCATAGTGGAGGCAGGATTCAGTCAAAGCTTCAGTTGAATGGTCCTATCTTGTGATTTTCTTATTGGTCCTTAATTTGGAATTTCTGTGCTGTGAATCTGAACTGGGAATTTAATTTGCTGTGCTTTGGATTCAATTAGTAGTTAAAACTTTTTATTCTAGGATTCTTTTAAATATGGATTAATATTTGGATAATCCTCTTTTTCTCTTTAGTAGATAAATATATATATATGTGTGTGTTGATTTTAATCTAGGCTTAATGCTTTTAAATTGATTGACCACCGTTTAGATGATTTATTCACTTAGGTTTGACTTGAGAAAGCTAATATAGGTGTAGAATTTGATTGAAATCATGCTTGTTTGAAGTTTACTTGATAAATGGATAGTTTGTTGGTAAAATAGAGATATATTTACCAATCTTGCATTGTCACATTAAGGTTGTTGTTTAAATATTGATTCTCATTGTAGCAAGAGATTGTGTATTTTAATGAGAAGAGAAACTTGATATTGACTTGAGAGAGCTTATTAAGTATTTGTGTGTAATACCCTAATTTTTATAATACACTTAAATATATATTTAGATAAATAATACCTATTGAAAATAGGTGGATATGAGGTCTCAAAATATTGTGTAATTAGTATATTTTCAAAGGAAAGTACTAAGAAAAATTATGGAAAAATTCTAGAAGGCATGGAATAATTATTAAAAATTTAGGAAATATATTATTCTTAATTTAGACAATTTAATAAAATATTTCATATGAAAATAAAAAGAAGGAAAATTAAAAAGTATTCTGGAATCGAAATTGATTCTATGACTTTTAATAATTTACATGGAGCTTAGATTATTAATGTCAATAAAATGGTTGTAAGAAAATGATGAGTTTTAATTAAGAAAATTATTAGGAATTATTAAAGGATTAATTAAGTAATTTTTGGGAATTTTATAAGCCTAAATCCATGAAATTGCTTATGGACCAATAGGAAATTTTTGTGGAAAATGAATATAGGATAAATGTAATATATGTGGTTAAGGGAAAAATTAATTATATATATATATATGTGGATGGGCCGAAAATTTGGAGAGATAATGATGGATTGATATTTGTAATATTATAATAATATAAGATTAAACATGTGGTAAATGGATAATATTAAAATAATAAAGAAAGGTGAACAGGATAAATGAGAACAGATAGAAAATAATTCCGTTGCAAGAATCTGGGGATGAGTTAAGAAAAACCAGAATACATTATTGATCAGTGAATTTTTATCCAGAAATTGGTGCCGGCTGGAGTTATTTCAGTAACCGGTATCGATTACCGAGAATTTTCGGCTAGTAACATAATGTCTTTACTGAGAGTATAAGGGTAGAAGAACCCAGTATTCTTGAAGAGGAAGAAAAGATCTTCAGAGTGTTGTTCCCGGAATTTTAAGATTTTATAAAGATTACGCGATCGGAACACCGAACCAGGAATTTTATCTGATAAAGCAAGATGACATAAGGCTAGATGATGTCATGTTTTTTGTCTTTTGGGGGGAGGGGGAATTTCGGCCTAATAGGTGTAAGGCCAAGATGAAACCACCTAGCAAAAGTGCGATCCAACGGTCAGAATTCAACCAGATAAAGTTCAACGAAATTACAAAAATGCCATCTGGGTTTTCTATAAATAGCCACCCATTCCATTTGCAATCCTCACACCAATCCTCTTGAGGATTTCGAAATTTGGGAGAGAAAGGAAGAAGGAGGAGTTCGGAGAAAAATCATAGCGAAGCTCTGAATAAGTTCTTCAGTCCTTAGTCTTTAGTTCGGTAGTTCTTTCAGTAGTTATAGTAAGATTACTAGAATAGTCTTTATTTTTTCAAGTTAGTTTAAGTATCATGTTTTAGGAATAAATATAATATTTATCTTAAAAATATGATATTATCCTTATAGGATACCCAAAATCACGAACCGTTGTTTCCGCTGTCACCGTTGTCAAATCACCGTCGTACCACCGTCAAACGTACCACAACGCTACTGAAGTGCCCGAAATCGTCAACGGAGGTACAGACGCGTATTGTAACCTTAACACTTATGCTGCTCATATTCATATATATGGTAGACATGTTTATATACTGAAACTCTGTCGTGGGTTGTCAGTCATACATACAGCTTGTTACGGGTTATAGTCTTGATAACGCCGTTGGGTTTTCCTAGCACTGAGGACACGATGGGAGATCGTGGTACTGGTTTATGCGCAGACATAGTGTGGGCTGTGTGCTTATGTTCTGTCCATTGTTGATCATGCATCTGCTGTGTGCTTATGTATTGATGTGCTGTTATGTTGTTATGACTATTTGTTGCCTATATATGACTTATTTGAGCATAAGGTTAACCGTTACTTGAGATCCAATTGGGAATTGGATCTCAGCTGTAGCTTCAGATTCAGGAGGATCCAGGGTGGAGGAGAGCGGCAAGTAGCCGATGTAGGCGGATTGGAAGAGCTTATATGTTTTAGTTTATGAACTATTTAGATATTGTCTTTTTGGAATCAACAGATGACTGTATAAGGATGATTACACTATGTTTATGTACTTCTAAATATCCAGTTACTCGTTTAATCGAAATGCTCGACTCTGATCATGGTTCATTTTAAAAGAAAAAAAAAATCGGCATTTTCAATTGGGATGTTACATTGTGAACCTTAGACTAACACATATATGTATGGAAATACTAAGAGAGAGGAAATTAATTCAATATTATGAAATGCAAAAGGGGAAAAAGAATCCTAGGCTTTTATTAGTTAGTTTATTTTAATTTCTTTTCTTTTAATTAAACTCACTTTGTTTTAGCTCAACTTAAACGAAAGTGTGAAATCAATGCCTGATCAAAGTTGTGAATACTAAGTTCTCGTGGGAACGATACTTTACTTATCACTTTATTACTTGATACGACCCGTATATTTGCGGAGTCATAGGCTATAAAGTTTTGCCCTATCAACTAGTACCAATTTGTGAATAACGGTAGAAATCCATTCGCTTATGATTTGAAAGGGATTTAAAAGGGAGTGTTTTTTCATCTCCTCTCAGTTTATTTAATAAAAAGAGAGGAAAATTTCCCCCCTTTACATATACTTTCAACCATTGTTATCAAATTCACAAGTTAATTCTTCGAGTTTATCATTTTTAAGTTTCTAATTTATAAAATCAAATCAAATAACTGCTAAACTCGTGTTATAAACTCAGATAAACTCACGAGTTCATACACTAAGTTGATTTGAAAAAAACTTAGTCGCCTTTGGGGTCAAATCACAAAATATGTCATAAATTAAAATGCAATATAGTGTAAACAACTTGTGATCACTCTCTTATCAATGAGCTTTTTATTTTGAATTTTTTAAGTTAAACTAAATGTTAAAAATATGGTTATAAATGAGGTTTTGAAATTGATTTTCTCTAAAGTAAAATTCATGAAAATAAAGCGATTTATAAAATTTTTGGTTTTTTTTAAAAAACAAAAAAGAAATGTTTTGGATTTAAAAAGATAATATGATAAAATGAGTCTTGATAGCAAAGTAAGCGGTTTTCCTAGCTTCTAAAAATGAATTTGGAAGTTAATTTTTCATAAATTCAAATTGAAAACTTTAAGCAATTGCATTGAATCAAATTTATCTAATTAATTACTAATCCTACTACCGCATTTATAGTCATCTCTCAAATGAATTGTTAAAAGCTACTTGATATGTATTTCAAAATTATTTTAAAGCACTTGATTTCTTTTAAATAAAAACACAATTACAACACTCAATATGAATTAACTCAATCACACACCACAATAATAACATATAATGCATAATATGATTAAAACCTAGGAGGAACTATGTTCAATACAAGATTTAACACAAGAGCTCTAACATCCTCCCAAAATTACCATTTAAATAATTATTTTATACCTAAACGTACTTAATTCCAGTCAAAATAAATCATTCCATAGTAAAATTCATATCAATAGTTACTGTTTCTATTATAAGTTTTAGTATGGAGTGGAATAATCAAAATATGCAACGTACCAAAAGAGGCCCTAAAGTTTGGCAATATACATCAAATTATTCTCATGTAACAAAATAAGACATACAAGATTGATACCTTTGATCAAGTCTCGGATGCCTTTTTCCCCTGAGTATTCTCGCCTGAAAAAAAATGACAGGGTGAGTCACAAAGACTCAGTAACCACATATCCAATTTAAAAGGTATACAGGGAATGATTACAAGATAGTTAAGCAGACTAAGTATCCATTGTATATCAATAATTCTGTATAATTCACCAAACCAATTAGTAAAATTTCAATTTTTTTCAATATGCATTTAACTCCCTCAACTCTCCTTATAACCTCCTTATAACTGATGACAGAACCCATGGGCTATAATATAATAGGTTTAATCTCTATGACGGAATTATTCCAAGCTCTCCAATGATGAGGTGTAGCCTGGCCAAAGGCTACAAAACTCATATCGGACCATGGGTTCCCTTTCTCTTGAATATAGAAAGGTGTCACTTTCCCAAGGGCTGACCTTAATCCTGGCCAAAGGATTTGGATGATACCAAGGGCAATATCTGGCCATCCACTGTGCGCTCAGTGGCGATAATACCACGTGTTATAAAATCAATCTCCTACAATCACATCTCATCTCAACCCAGAACACCTTAAAATGCAGTGCATCACAATTTTCAGCATCAACAATTCACAATTATGTTTAATATTCAACATCATGCATAAATTTCCATGATTTCAAAATAAACAATTTTAATTATAACAATATAAAACAGTTTAAGTCCATTTAACTAAAAATTTACCTTCAAACAAATATCTCACACATGGATACATTTTCATAGGTAACACAAACTATAATATCTTTATATCATTTAAATATATATAAGCATACACTTATAATCACCTCAACAAGTATACAAGATAAATTGGAAAGTGGTTACCTCAAGTTCTTGACACAACACTATCCGTGAGAGAAATTAGTCCCCTTTAGAAATAAATGCATAATTATATGTTAATAGAATTAATACTGATTACTAACATCTAAATAAATTTTTTTTAATTAAACTATTATCTCATTTTAGTTTTCTTAAAATAATAACAATTTATCTATTCCTCAGTTTTTAACCTGATATTAACTTTTATAAGTATAACCCAATTTATTAAACAATCTCCACATCTCAAAATCAAACCAATCTCTAATTTAAAATCTCAGATCCCAATTCATAATTTCATGTAGTCCAAAGATTTAGTAAAACTAACCGATTAAATTTATTTACTAATCATGCTTGACATATATATAGCCTTCTATTATCAAAACTCAGAATTTTACCAATGGTCTAATCCTAAAGTTTTCAATAATCAACACTATTTTATCCTCTTTAGAAAGAGAAAAATAAGTAGACCAACTTTCATAAAGGAAGTTTATTGAAAAGAAATTAATCTAACTACCTAAATGATTCTATAAAATAAATAACGTACCTTAAATAAGCTCTTTTCCCCTTTTTCTTCCAAATCCCGTCGTCTCTCTCTCACTCACACTCTTCACAGGTTCTATTGCATGTTAAAACACCACACACACACACACACACACACACACACACACATATATGATAATCCCCCTCTGCGCCATAATAAGTGGCAGGACGCTGCCACTTCCAAATTTGGCAGCTTACCTGCCACAAAATAGCCATTTATATATATATTTTCAAATTTTTTAACAATTTTTTTAAAAAAATAATTTTCTAATATTTTTTTAAAGAAAATTTATGATTGTTATTATTTTATTGTTATTTATTATTATTATTATTATTATTATTATTATTATTATTTATTTTTATAATGTTACAAGAGCAATCTATTATAGATATATAACCACTCTTCTAAGTTTTCTACACATGTATCAACAAAAAAATCATCATCAATAGGTCTAAACACAATGATAAAAGCTAATGGAAAACTACTAAACTCCTCTTTTATCTCACTGAAGCTCTAGTCACTTCCACCAAAATAAAAGATTTCTTTTCTTAAATACCTACAATATAAGATTAAATATAAAGTACATCAAAAGTTCAAGAAATTATTTGTATGAATAATTAACAAATTATGACCATTTTACCCCTAATTAGATTTAATTTAACATAAATGTCTGTAACTCAAATTAGTCTTTAATCATGAAATAATAATGTTTTAGAATATGCATTAAAAATCCTAATTTAATTATGAAAAAGCCTATAAAAATATGGTTTAATAATGAGTTTACTATTTTTTGTATTTCCAACTTATAAAACCATGTTAACTCACTTTTAAACTTGTGTTAACTTTTTTTATTTAAACATGTTTAGCAACATTAGATGTGAATTATATAGAAATTTCTTTATTAAATATGATAAATTATTAATTTTAATGGATTTAATTTTAATTATTTGGATTTAAAATATATTTAAGTCAAATTGTTGTCATTTTTATATTTTAATTATTTAATTATACATTATTAATACATATTTAATGTTACAAGTAAACTCTTACAAGTTTATGATATAAGTTTATCTTACCATCATAAGTTTGAAAACCTTGCTCCCAACCATATCTTATGTTAATTACCATACTTTAATTGGAAAAAAAAATTTATTGCTAAATATTTGAAAATACTAAAACAATAAATAAAATTTCCCATGGCCCCATAGCAATTTATAGTAAGTCATCAATGCCGGCTAACATTAATGTTTTGTCCACCTTAAATGGTGTAATATTAATCTGAACATATTGTTAATTTAGGAGCTAATTGACCGAATTTATTATTTTTAGGTTTGCAAATTTATAAAATCATATCAACTCATCCTTAAACTTGAATTACTCATCATTAGACTTGCGTTAACTGTAAATTTAGTTGAACTCACAAATTCACATATTAAGTTTACTATTTTTATTTTGTTAACTTACAAAATGTGTCAACTTGCTCTCAAAGTCAGATTGGTTTTTTGGATTTGATCATTTTAAGTAACTTCATATATGAAGTCATAAAAATAATTATTTATTGAGTAAGACAAATTATGAATATTGATGAATTTAAATTATTTGGATTTAAAATATATTTAAACGGAATTGTTGTTATTTTTTATATTTAATTACTTAATCATATACCTTTAATAGCTATTTATTGATAAAAGGAAACTTCAAGAGAGTTTATGGTTCAACGATGTGAGTTTAAATCCATGTCGCTAATGCTCATCCCATTATTTAGCTGTTCAATATTTATGAACCTAATTAACTCAATTAGGTAAAAGAATCTTAATATCCGAAATCACCTATACATTCAACTCAAAATATACATTAACCTTGAGTAATTGATGTATGTATATTCCTATTATTTAATACAAGTACATAATTTCATCCAAGTATATGTGTGCGTGTGTGTTGTTGTATTGGTATAATCTTAATTATAATCATTATCACTTGCATTTTGCGCCATGAATTATGAATGTAGATCATATCTCATCTCATATGCACATGAAATCCATTTTGAAGATAAATTATATCCTTTGATGATGTGGCCCCACGTTCAATGTACTGAAAAATCCAAGAACATATTTATTTAACATCACAAAATGGAAATAGCATCAATTCTTGATCAACTGTATGCGTATATATACAGTACACATCCCATTATTTGGGTCGAAGCAATGAAACTACTTACATCCATTTCAGACCAATTTTCCTCTGCGCCATTGACCCACGCGTTAAACTTGGAACCCTTAGCTACGAGGTATGTATATATAACTATACATCCACTTAAAATTACTTGTTTTAAGTTGTTTATTTTCTTCTTTACATGATTTGCCACGTGCCCTATCTATATACAGGGTCGAGAGAGGAAGTGTAATTCTGATCAATATATTGATTCATAATCTTAATTAGCACTTGAATCATTCAATTATGTTGATAGGATTTGATGTGGGATTAAGTTGCGTGCATATGGGAGGTAGTCCTAACAAGATCTATGAAGTCTCATATTGATTGGGAAGGAAAACAAAATACATTTTATAAAAGGTTTAGATATCTCCTGTACGCATTTTAAAACTGTGAGGATATTGGATTTTAAAAACAAGCAATATTGAAAGCGAGCCACTAAGATCCTACTAAATTGGCATCTCTATGATCAAACATGCATTCAGGTAAGTATTACAGTTCCCAATCAGATAATATATTTACTCTTCAATTAATGTTGCAAAGACTAAATCAAAGAGTCGATTTAATAAGGTGAGTTTCTTAATGATGATGATATATATTGAATGCGTAACCTTGATTACCTTGATTACATTGATTATGTATGTTAGGGTATTGGCTTTGGCGTTACAAATAAAAAGGCATTCTGAGATACAAAAAAGAGCTTGTTCTCCAGCTAAAGTTGCTGAATTGAGACGAGTAAACAAAAGAGCAACTTGATGAAGGCTATTCATTGAAGAACCGATCAAGATACCATTAATAGGGAGGGAGGGGCAGATATTGGTTCTAGCTACCATGGAAGACAGCTACACCTTAATTAGCACCTCCCTCATGTATACAAGGACGCTGTTATTTATGCGAAATTTGCTTCAATTAAATAAACAATTGAAAAAAGAAACTTTCTACATCGTTAAACAAATTGACCAACAAAGAAAGCCTTTTCTACAATTTTGCCGGCAACCTCAGGGACATGTTCATTTTCAATTTTAGAATAGGAGGATTCTTTTTCTCTAAATGTCTTAAACTCTATAACTTCACCATTGAATGACTTGGGAGGAGTTTCTTATAGTTAATGTCATTAGATTATTCTTCATTTCATTGTATCCTTGGAATTAGGCTTTAATTATTGGAAGCTTATAAATAGAAGTCATGTACAAAGCATTGCCACACACAAGAGAATGAGAAATACTCTTTGAATTTCTTGTATCTCTATTCTGAAAGTCCCGGCTGAACCCAAGAGGGAGGTGAATTGGGTGAAGATAAAAACTTGCAACCTTTGAAAATCTTTTCGCAATTTGGTAAAATCAGTTTGAATGATAGTAAAGAGTTATAAAGTTATAGATAATCATTCAAACATATATGCTGGAAATAAAAGAGATTAAGGAAGAGAATTGCAAACTCAGATTTATACTGGTTCAGTCCAATCCTTGACCTATGTCCAGTTCTCAAGCTCCATTTGAGATTTCCACTATCTCCTTGTTTAACCAGGCACAAGAGAAAAGCCTTTGTACAATCTCACAAGTTTAGCTAGGCACTTGTGCAGCATTTACAATCTCTCACAGAGACTCTCCCCCTTACTCAATGTAAGGTTACAATCAACACCCACTTAAGATCACCCAATCTTGACTAACTCTCAAATATAGTGATTTATAGTGAATCTTCTCTCTAAGAAGTGAATAGATAATCACTGAAGTACATAGGAAGTCATTTCACTTTTTCTAAGATAAGTTATGAAACATTATAAAAAACAGAGTGTTCAAGAGAATCAGAATATTGGCATTATGACAGTGTAAGCTCTCTCCATCATCTTTGTGCGTTTTGAATGTGGCTTTATTTATAGATGAGGATGATATGAATGTTGGGAAATATAGCCGTTGTAAACAAAACCGTTTGAGGATATAGCTGTTGAAAACTAGCCGTTAGAACCTTGGTTTTTGAACCAGCTATGACATCAGCATCTGCTTTAGTCTTGATCTTCAGTTTCATGCCCTTTGATCATCTGAAACATGTCCACAAATGATATAAATGAGGTTAAGAAGAATTACAAATCATTTGGATAATCATTTGGAGGATCTTGAGCAAAAACGAGATTTTCGCAACGGTCATTTTTCTGAAGTGACGGTGTATACTTGAGATTTGACTTGAAAACTCGAGTATTAAGGCTATCAGGCTACTTTAGATTCCTCTCTGTCTGATCAAAACTTGAGTATTGACTTACATACTCGACTATTGAAGAACTTTTGATGATAATTGCTCTCTGTCTGAGCTAAACTTGAGTATTCAACTTATTCTTGACTTTAGTTGCTCTCTGACTTGATATAGCTTTGATTTTGGCAAACCAATTATCCCCATATAGCTCTTTATGTCTTCTTTCCAAAGCAACAAGAATTAGCTCAAAGATCATTGTATTTTGTATGTTATGATCCAATGAATGAAGCCTTGTTCTTGACCAGCGTTTTTGCAACGTTCTAAATTGTCAGTCAACTTTCAAAGACCATATCTCTCTGGTCTGATCTTCATTTTTGTTGAATCAAGTCTTGATGGAAACCCTTACGAGTTTTCTTTCATATGCCACCGATTTCAGCTCATTTCGATATGTATATTGTGAGTTACACTCAAAACATTGAAGCTTGATCTGATGTGTGGCGTGAATATTTGATCCAACTTTTGAAATTTATAGCTCTCTTATCTAATATTCTTTGAGCATGAAAATTTTTCAAGATGACGTATTGGATGTCTAGTTTCGTACAAATTTGATTTCACCTTAATCTGATCTCTGGTTTAGGAGATATCATCGAATTACCAGAGCTCACCCAAAGTTGAACGTAAAACAGAGGTGAACAGAGTTGCTGATTAACATTGGATACTCGAGTATTGAGTTGGATACTCAAGTATTGTCAGGCCCAGAGACGCCAGAGATGCTGAAGACACCCAATACTCAAGTCATTAAGTTCCATACTCGAGTATTTAGGCACATACTCGAGTATTGACCTCCAAACTCTAGTTTTCTTGTATTCCAGAGACAAATCATTTCCAGTAAAGTAGGAAACTTGAGTTTTGACCATCAAACTCGAGTTTTCTCATCCAGAACCTAATTTTGCTTGTTCTAACCTTTAATTGAGTCATTCCAACTTCCACTTGATCATGGACACTTCTATAATTAATTTTGGAACTTGTACAATGATATTTTCATCAAGTACTTCCAATTTCCATCTTGATCAACATTCACTATTTAACTTTAGCTCATCATTTTCTACACCTTCAACATTCTTCAATATTTCCTTTTCTTCATTTTCTTCTTTTTGAAATCTCATCTCTTGAACATACTCCATAATTCAACTCTTTCTTTCTTTCAATTCTCTTGAACATTCTTCACAAATATATTTGAGCTGATCTTGAATATCAATTTCTTCCATCTTCCAACTCCCTTCTTCTTTTTGATTATCCTCAAAATCTATCAACCAAGAACTTGAATAATAATATTTCATTCAACAAGTTATTCTTTCTTCAATCTCTCTTCTTCTTCTTGATTATTCTTCATGATTCAATTTCTTTCTCTCTGAAATCTCTTATCTCCTTCTTTAATCTCTACAATTTAACTTGGATTAATCTACATTAAGTATAACAGTTAGTCAATGTAGGAGATAACTATATCACTCAATCTTTTTGCTTTTAAGAATGACATTTATGTAAGACATCATCAAAACTAATCAAAACTAACATATTCTCCTTTCCTACTCTCTAACTTTCTCATTTTTATAGCACTTTTAAATAAGTCATCTCTCAGAATTACTGTTCATTCCGCATATGACAAATAGGGAAAAAATGCAGTCTTATGAAATATAAGGTTTATAGTAAGTTGCATTTTTCAGTAGGTTTTGATTTTGTAACTTACCCCTTAGACTTTGTTTAGTGCGTGCAAGAGTTAGTTGGTAGAGAAAACATTTGTATTGCGTAACTGATTTTATGACAGCTGCAATCAACATAATTACTTGCTGATCATGTTGATTTCTATTAATTTCATAACATCGGCAATCAACATAATTGCCAGAAAAGTTACCACAGTAATTACAGAAAAAATTAAAGAAAAAAAAAGGTTAGGTGATAGTACCCTTTCTGCTGATGGGAATACATGCGCCACAGATGGCAACTACGAGTTAGGAGATACGTTATCTTAGGTTATCTGGATATCACTGATTGTCTGATTCCAATCTTGAGTAGCGGGGTTTAAAAACTTGAAATGAGAAATATTATTACGTGCTGATCACAGTTCAGAACCGGAAATTAGAGTCTGTTGCATTTATTTTCTACTTTCTTTGTATATTCTAACCACAGAAGCTTTGGCTACTTCGGGTAAATTAATCCAATGCTGTTACGTTCGTGGCTTTTCTCGTAGGTCCAGATGATGATAATGATCAGCATGACACTGTAAGTTCAGTGGATTCTGGCTTTAAATCTTCTCTTTCAAAGAAAACAGTCCGAGCAAATAGGTCCCCTTCATGTACAGTTTCTGTGTTATCCACGATGATAAGAATGAGCCCTCGAAAGGGTAGTGATAAAAACTTAAGCATGGGCTGACCACGCAAGCTGGACCATGAGAAATGGTCTGATTCAAAACCTGAAACTCCGGTATCAAAGTCATCAACTTTGAGCATGGGCAAGGTAGATAATATCAACAGGTGTAATTCTGAAGTGCCTTCAACTTTGATCATGCTTTCATTTTTTTTTTCTCTGGTTTAGCCAAGACGTGTCTTCACTATCGCATTTGGAACATTCTTCTATTAATTTCATAACATCGGCAATCAGCATAATTGCCACAGTAATTACAGCATTTCATTAAATAATCCCTTCATTATATGATGATTTTTTGATTACATACATTGAAAAAGTAATTGTTTTGAGTTTTAGTACAGATTCAATTATATATAAGTTTAACAACATGAAAAAACGTAAAATAAAAGTCTTGTGAAATGATCGTCTTAATTTCTGTAATAGATTCTTTTTTTAATATATATTAGGCCTGTATTATATTTCACATACTTTTATTTTTGATATAATATTTTTTATTTTCGCCCTCCATCATTAAAATTCCTGGGTCTCCCATTGCACAGGGGTCAAGAGAATAAATTTAATTCTGATATGTGTGTAATATTAATTAGCACTTGAATCATTCAATTATGTTGATAGGTTTTGAAGTTGGGATTAAGCGCTGCATCCATACGGGACTTACTTTGTTGCCTTAAATTTTATACTGGTTTTTTTTCACTTTTGCCCTTATTTGCGAAAATATTCAATTCGTTATCACTTATATACTCTGCTTATAAAAACGGTATAATTGAAAAAACGAATACATATCTCACACATATGCTACTTTTAACCAGTGTTATTAAACCAAGATTGGACTGGTTGGTTCGGTTTGAAAACCGGCGAACCGGTTCGATGACATTAACCTGATTTACTTATTTTATTTTTTTAAAAAGTAAAATCATTTTGTTTCCCTTTATAATTTCATATTAATAATCTTGAAATATTCATTTTTTCACCTATTTAACCTTGAGTTAGCTCTGGTTTGACCCACTAACTTTTGATGACCTAATACCTCCGATCGATTTAGTGACCGATCTGGGTTTAATAACCTTGCTTCTAACTAATATTTTAAACTATGTGATTTTAGTATTTGTTTCTTACAAAAAAACACATATGGGAGTAATACATTGTAGTAACTATTGATTAAGGCTTACATACCACAAAATGTCTTTTCCTATGATGAGGGCATTTTTTATCTTTACCCTAGGGGTCTACAATAAAAAATAAACCAAGGATTGCATATAGACAAACCTAGGATCGTTCTTGATTGAACCATATTTTTATATGATTGAATTGAATTAATTGATTCAATTTTATAGTTGAATTGGATTAATTGATTCAATTTTATAGTATTTGTTTCTTGATTTATATATATATATTTCCAGATTGTGGTCTATGTTCAGAGTCTTTGTTGCATATATTGAGGGACTGTACGTTTGCTAAAAATTACTGGTTGAATGTGGTTCACCCTAATTGGTTGTCTGGTTTTTTTGCAGCACCTTTGAGAGATTGGTTTAGTCTCAATCTCAAGAAGGAATTGGGGAAGTCTAATACTATTGGTTGGCCTTTATTGTTTGGTGTTAGTGTTTGGAAATTTTGGACATAGCATAACCAAATGATCTTCCAAGAAGATTTTATTAAGCTAGTGAACCCATCTGTGTCTATCTTAAATACTTGGAAGCTATATGTTTTCGATCAGGATCAGTCAGAGGAAATGTCACAGTCTACATGGCAGGCTCCAAGTGTTAACTGGGTCAATATTAATGTGGATGGTGCTGTGATGGCATAAGGTAGCAGGGCAAGCGCTGGGGGAGTTATAAGAGATTCAACAAGCTCATGGATTGCTGGGTTTTCAGCAAGAATTGGTATATGTGGGCCTAAGGAGGCTGAGGAATGGGCTTTTCTTAAAGGTCTACAACTAGGGTGGAATTTGCACTACAAGCAAGTGTTAATGGAATCTGATTCAAAGGTGCTCATTGACAATCTTCATCAAGAGGAGATCGAGTCCGATGGATAGCTTAATTGTGTTGTAGATCCAAGAACTTATGGCAAGGAGCTGGGAGGTTTGATTTAATTATGTTCCTAGAAGAAAGAGTGTTGTTGCTGATAGGTTGGCCAAATATGGTCTTTCCTTTGATCAGTTTTATGATGTGTGTCCTAGTTTCCTTAGGACTTTAGTTCTTCATGATTGTATGGGAGTTGCTCCCCTTTCTCCTTTATCTTAATGTACGGCTTTAGCCTCTTTTAATATAAAAAAAAACAGTGGGGCGGAATTGAGAAAAAGGAAAAGAATATAAAAAAAGAACGGAGCAAGCACGATCGAGAGGGAGGCGAAGGACCTGGAGGCGGAAAAAGAAAAAATAAAGACGGAGCTGCAAAGGAGAACAAGACACCATACGAGCAACGCCACTAATCCATCCTTCCTTCCTTCCTCCACCTTTCATCCCTTCACCGTCAGCCTTCCTCTCCATCACCGCCACTAGCCACCATTGGAGCAGACTATAGATCTGAGAATTTGGGAATTGGATAAGCTACTCGTGTGGGCTTCTTCAATGAGTATGAGCAGTTGATCTCATTTGCTTCTTGGGATGGATTGTAGTTGGAGTTCCAGAGCATTAAAACAGGGAGTTAATTTTGTTTAATCTATTTTCTCTAATTATATTTGAATTTCCTAGCTAGTTTTAGGAATATTTGATTATATTGTTGAAACTTAGTTTACCCGTTTGGATAACTTTGTGGATTGAACATATGTGATTAGATTTGATTGTTGTGGCTTGTTGGATATATATATATATATATATATATATATATATATATATATATATATATATATATATATATATATATTCCTTATTGATTCAATTTTATTATGCTTTCTACATGTTATTGTTAGATAGTATAATTGAATTGGATTAATTGAGTGGCGTGTTATCGCATTCATATTAAGAGGAAGCAAGTTGCATTAGTCTAATCCTAATTGCACACAAATTGTACTTCGATAGTGCCTTAAGAGGTGATTGCTAACTACGATAGTAGGAGTAATAACTAATTAAGAACACTAGATTCAAGCGTTTGCCTGGGGTTTTTCATCAAGAATTAGTGAAAATTTACTCCTACATCTAATTGAATTATGATAGCCACTATTCCATTTCCAAGAGCATCCATCATATACATTTTCATATTCCATTCCATTTTATAAAGAAAATATCAAAAATAGTAGTTTAGGATTTAATTTAATTGCATTACTATTTTAGTTTATTAATTCAAAAATCCAAAACCCAATTTCCCCTTATTTTTATTACATTTTCATGTCATTTAGATTACTTAGGATTCAATAAAAGGCTCTTCGAGAAGAGAGAACGATCTCAAGTTTGCCTATACGCAATCCTTGGTTTATTTTTGATTGTAGACTCCCAGGCTAAAGACGAAAAAGGCCGCCTCATCAGTTCTCTCTTCTCGAGAAGCCTTTTATTGAATGCTAAATAATTTAAATGACATGCAAATGCAATAAAACAAGGGGAAAATTAGTTTTGGATTTTTGAATTAATAAACTAAAATAAGAATGCAATTAAATGAAATCTTAACCTATTGTTTTTGGTATTTTTGTTATAATGGAATGAAGTATGAAAATGTATAATGAATGAATGCTCGAAATGAAGTAGTAGCTATCATAATTCAATTAGATATAGGAGTAAATTTTTAGTAAGTCTTGATGAAAAACCCCAAGTGAACTCTTGAGCCTAGTGTTTTTAATTAGTGATTACTCCTACTACCGTAGCTAGCAATCACCTCTTAAGACACTATTAAAGTACAATTACTATGCAATTAGGATTAGACTAATACAACTTGCTTCCTCTTAATATGAATGCGATAACACGTCATTTAATTAATCCAATTCAATTATATATACTATTTAACAATAACACGTAGAAATCATAATAAAATTGAATCAATAAGGGAAATATATATATAAATCCAACAAGCCACAAAAATCAAATCTAATCACATATGTTCAATCCACAAAGTTATCAAAACTAGTAAATTAAGTCTCAACAATACAAACCAATATTCCTAAAACTAGGAAATCTACATATAATAAGAGAAAAGAAATTGAACAAAATAAACTCTCCTATTTTAAACTTAGAAATTCCAGCCACTTGATCCTTCTCTAAGAGACAATGAACTCAGCTACCCATAGCAATCAGGACACTCGCCAGAATCTGGAAGTGTTCGCCGGAAAGCTCAAGCTCTTACCGAAAGTGGTGACTGGTTCCTATTTCGACAATGGTGGTAGAAGATGTAGCTCGCTGGAATGGATGGTGAACGGTGATGAAGCAGGTTGGAGTGGAGGAAAGAAGGTCCAGTCTCACGGCTCAGCTCTCAATCTCAGATATGTCATGTATATCATCTGTGTCATGTTTGCTTCCTTTTCTCTCTCACAGTGTAGATGGGCAACGGAGGTCGCCGGCGACGGTGAAGGTCTGGTTCTAGAAAGTTGCCGGCAACCAAGGAGGAATGGTTGAAGACGAAGGTCCACTGGAGGGTCGAGCTTCAGCGGCGCTCCTACATTCTCGTCTCCGGGTCCTTGTTTATTTGTCTCTGCCTCTTTTAATTATTTCCCCTAAGCTCCAGCGCCAAAAGCCCACGGTCTAATTTTGAATCTGACCTAACGCTGGTCAAAACGCAAGTTTTGACTAGGGACTAAAGTGAAAAGAACTGAAACTTCTGGTCAGGGACTAAAGTGATAATTTTCAAAATATTTTAAGGCATAATTGAATTTTCCAAAACTTTTGGGTCTTTTTTGTAATTTTTCTCTGGATCTTTTCCTTCATAGATTTGTAATTTCTAGGAATTCTAGGGCTCTTTTCTGTAATTTTCCCATGTCTTCAAAAATATTAATTTTGACCCAAATGACCTTTTTCCAAATTCTTCAATTTTCTTCCAAAACACCTACATTAAGCAAAAGGTAGTATCAAAAGTCCAATAAATCATTTGTATAAATAATTAACAAATTATGACTATTTTGCCCCTAATTTCACTTAATTCAATACAAATATCTTTAACTCAAATTAGTGCTTAATTATGCAATAATGTCTTAGAAAATGTATTAAGAATCCCAATTTAATCATGAAATATCATATAAAAATATGGTTCGATTATCCTACAGGGATGCTAAATGGTTTTTCTTGACTCTATATGAATGATGAATAGAGAAATGCTCTATTTTGTTCTTAGTCACTTTCTCTTTAGTGTGTAATGGCCACCTAGAAATTTGTGCTTTTTTTTGTTATCAATTTACGTGGCACAGCCCCCCCAAGGCCCAGGGAGGGGGAAAAAATCTAACTTTTTCATGAAGAAATCTATTTTGTTCTTAGTCACTTTCTCTTTAGTGTGTAATGGCCGCCTAGAAATTTGTGCTTGTTTTGATCAATTTACGTGGCACATCCCCGCCCCCCCAAGGCCTGGGACGGGGAAAAAAATCTAACTTTTTCATGAAGAAAATTAGTCTAACCTGGCCCACTCCTTGAACAAGAGCCAGCAACACAGTCATATTTGATAATTGATATGGATTATTTTTTAAGTGAGCTAATGTTGGAATATTTTAAAATGGAGGGATGTGTTTTCTTTTTTAAAGTCATGTTCATTAAATTAAAAGATTTATATGAAAAGTTGTGTTGTGTTTATGATAAAACTCTACATAAAATAAAGTATAACGGTTCATTTGACTATTCATGTATTGACATATGAGATTCATGAATTTAACAAATCGTTATAACTTTTAATTGAAAATGTGTTGTTTCAAAATGCACCACTTTAAAATACCTCTTTGTAACATCTCATTTTCATAAGCATTTCCATAGTATTTCTATCCAGAGCTAAGTGTTGAAAACATTTTTCAAAATAAAGAGAGTAACTGAAATAACATTGTATGTGGTGTATCCCACTGAACGTTTAATAGTACATTCATCCATGTGTTTAATACACTTAAATATATATCCAAAATAATATTGCCTCCGCAGGGCCCTCATGCCGGCTTCTTACCCTTGTCCTCGATTCTAATTCCCTGGGATCCTGAAGCTATAGCAGGGGCTGAGGTTCAATACCTATTGAACCTCAGGTAACGGTTAACCTCATGCTTATATAAACAGTATATGACAGGTATCACATAATAATAACATAATCACAATTTCAGATCAACATGTAAGGCAATAACAAACACAGCCACTGCAATATATATGTTACCCCAGTCTGCACTATTCACCAGTGTCACGATGGCCTAACGTGTCCTCAGCGCTAGGAAAATTTAACAGCGTTATCATGACCATAACCCGTATTCCATTCAATATTTAAAGAACAATTCAAAACAGAGTCTTAGCATGTGAGTACAACTATCATATATAAGAACATCATAAGCATAAGAGTTAAGGTTACAATACGCGTCCGTACCTGAGTCTTGATACGTTCCGTTGGACAGAAAAACGATCTCTGATATCCTATAAGGGTAATATCGTCCCAATTAATTCCCAAACATTATTCCAAGAGATACTTTGGACACAAATGACAATTTTACCCTTGGTGGTTTTATATTTCAATTATCTCCACAAAATTTTCGGAAAAATCGCTGGTTTAGCATTTCTGAGCAGAATTTCGCCTAACTTCGAAAAATCATAACTAATTCCAGAAAAATCAAAACAAGGATCCGTAAAATTTCCTGGAATCCTTGAGATCTCTAATTTTAAGGAAAAATACTAGAACTTACTCAGAATTCACGGATAATTCCCAGTTTCAACGTTTCAAAGTACTGCCCAGAATTTACCTCAGAAAACGTAGCTTAACTTTTTGAATTTTTATCTCTTTGCAAAGAGCTTCAAATGACATACTCTATACATATTTGGAAAGCCCTATATGTCTACTTTCACCATGAATTTTCTCAGAATTTTGGAACATCATCTTCTTCATAAAACATTAACGTTTTTGCTACTGACTCCAGAAATTACTAACTGATGAAATTTCGCCAGAGCTTCGCTATTTTGATCATAATCTTCCAGAAATTTTTGCCATACTCTTTCTTCATCAATTTTTCGAAATAAAGGCAATGGAGAGCATAAAAACATGAAAATAAAACCATATTTGGAAGATTGAAGATCAAAACAACATTTCTACTTCATAAGCTAAGAACTAGAACTAAAAGACTAAAAGCTTCCTTACCTCTTGAAGAACCTTGCTTCTTGCTTCTTGAAGCTCCTCTACACTCCTCCTCACTCTCTAAATTTCGGTTCCTAGCTTGAGGAATTGGTGAGAAATTTGTGAAGGGGAAGGTCTCTATTTATAGCAAATTGTGATGGCATTTTTGTAGTTCTTTCACCTTGCATTTTAGCCATTGGATTAACCTTAGCAAAGAAGTTTTAATCCTCCCCTTACACCTCCCAAAAACCGCCCCTCTCTCCCCCTTCTTCTCCAAGTTATTTTGCTTCATCCCCAAGTTACTTTGCTTCATCCCTAAGTTACTTTGCTTCATCCCCAAGTTATTCCAAATGCTAATTTAGTTAGGTGTAAGTTGGTGTTTTTATTCAAGATCTAATTTCACTTTTGAAATCATAATTTTATGACTAGATTTATGGTGATTTTTAGTTTCCTGAACACCTAGGTATAAATCCTAAAAGTATACAAAAATGACTTTGAGAATAGCTCAGTTAAAGCTTATAATTTACTGATTCCAAATATGTACTTATATTCAATACTTAGTTCCAATATTTCAAGATATGGTTTAATCTCTATGAATTCTCCTTGATTTGCATCTTGACTAACAATTTACTTGCTCGCCAAGTTTTTTACTTTAGACTTCAACTCATTATTTACTTTGGTTAATTCTTGACTTTCTTAACTCTTAGACACACACACACACACTCAACATACACACACACAACACGCCACGCACACTATACACACACACTTTTCTCTTCTTGTTCCCCAAGAAAAACCATCCCCCTATCTCTATATTAATTATCAATTTACATTTTAATTGTTCTCATAATTTAAGAAGAAAAATCTTTCATTGGTCCAATTTAGGATTTAGGATTAAGGGTTAGTTTAATTTGGTTCTTCCATTTATTTGTGTAATTTATTTATTTCTCATTAAATAGGAATTTTCACCCCTTAGTGCTAAATTAAGAATAATTAATTAAATCCTAATTTTAATCTCTAATATAGTGTTTTATATGGTAACAAGCTAAATTAGTTTTTAGACTCTTAAATTCTATGGAAAATTGCCTATAAATAAAATTAAATATAACACTCAAAATTTGAGACCACATATTCACCTATTTAAAATATGTATTATTTATGGAAATATAATATTTAAGATAAATAATTTTTCGGGTATTACACTCTTCATTGCCGATAAATACCCAATACAATCAATCATTATAACACATTAGAAATCACACAACAAGAGATCAAACTTATTTATCTTTTTTCCTTAAGTGTACACAAAGATAAAGCTAAATTATTATTTTGTAAATGCCATTGTTATTTTTCTTCAGTATAGGGAGTGCAATCCATACTCAATGATTTTTGTTGTATCCTGCAGAAAGTTCGCCAATGAATACAATTTGCATCCTATAAGATAGGTATAAGTGGGGGCGAATAAAGCCTAAAAAAAAGTGCTACTCATGTCTTAAAAACATTGGACACTACTTCCTTCTTCATTTCTTATTCTTGTATTAAATACAGCCCCTCCAACAACTAATATATGATATATAAATTGAATTAAGGATCTTTGAAGCATAAGTTTATATATCCACTTCACTATATAAATTCAATCTCAAATGAGGAAGAAAAATGAACAAGGGAAAAAATAGTAATAACAAGAATTATTCATTGACTCCTTGTTAGTGAAGTTTAATTTGACCATTTGTAGCGGATCATTATTACGAAGTTATTTTAATTTTTTTTATTAATGAAAGAGATAAAAATGAGTGTTACATTTTTTAATTAATTATTTAATTTTATAGAAAATCATGATAAAAACACTTTAAAAACATATTAACTTATTTTCAAAATAAAAAAAGAAAGAAAGAAAATTGTCTTTGCTATGACTATTGGCCTTATGGGCCTGCTTTTGTAATCCTTTTATTACAGAAAAACTGATTAAAAAGAGAAAATTTATGTGAGTTGGATGGAAAGGTTGACAAGGCAAGATAGACCTTAGGATTTAAAAAAAATTAAAAAAATATTAACATATTACCCACTAAAAATAAAAAACGAAAAAGAAAAGTGGTGGTGGTGGAAATATCACATGCTGTCGGACTACAATAATAGTGGAAACCTCACAGACTGTGTCGTACATCGAGAATATAACATCCCATATAAAAGAAGTTCACGGGAGTGCCTCGAGATCCATTGGTCAAAACTCAAATATAAATAATTTATTCAAGCGTTCATCTTTTCCTCTGAATAATATTAAATTTCCAACAAAATATTTAATATCCTATCGGAAAGTGAAAACCCTTTACTATTATTTATGCCAAAACCACAGGCTTTGCCAGCGAAAACTCGACGACAGCTTCGTCGTTTATTACATGGGCAGTGATGATGGACTACGCCTCAAAGGCCCAAACACACACAATTAAGCCTGTGACATCCTTGATTAATGTCCATCAAAACAAAACATTATTATTTACCTCAAACCCCTATAAATACTCGCATTGATAATCCCTAATCACTCCTTCATTAAGCCCTAATTATCGCTAAGTAACTGGAGCTAGGGTGAAATAATGGAGTCTTCTAGATCTTTTTCAACAATCTCTCTCTTTCTCAGCGTCATTCTTCTTCTCTCCGTATCAACTTCAAGTGGTTGCTTCACTTGTTCACTGCCTAAGCCAAAGTATAACCCTACCCCTAACCCTAGTCCAGCCAAGAGCTGTCCGAGAGATGCACTGAAGCTAGGAGTGTGTGCAAACATTCTGAATGGACCCGTCGGTGTGGTGGTGGGGTCCCCGCCGGACCACCCATGTTGCTCGGTGCTCCAAGGGCTCGTGGATCTTGAGGTTGCTGTTTGCCTTTGTACCGCCATTAAAGCTAACATCCTTGGCATTAACATTAACATCCCCATTTCTCTCAGCTTGCTTCTCAATGCTTGCGAGAAGAACCCTCCCAAAGACTTCCAATGCGCTTAATAATTAAGCCTCGACAACGATTTATAATATCGATCTTAAGAGCATTAGGTTATTATTAATGTTTCATTAATATTTGTACGTGCTTTATTAACTGGGTCTTTAACTGTGTCTGTGTACTTTTGGCTCGGTGCTAAGTGACTACTATTACTACTAGTACTAACTTAGTACTCATATAGTAATTCTTACACTGAGGTATTGTTATCGTTGTTGGAATTAATTGTAACTGTAATTGCAATTTCTCATTTTAGTTTGAGTATGTGATAGCTTTTTTTAAAGTTCCATCGATGTTTGCTTGCTTTCTAATTGTAGTAATTATGAGATTCTCTTTTAAATAATGTCTCTGTATCATTTGATTGAGTAAAAATATATAAGTTGCACTTGTCTTCGGATATGAAAATAAAACTATATTTTCTATATATATTATCTTGTGGATGCCTGTGAAGATTCTTTCAAATTGGATACTATATATTATTGATCAAACAAGTTGCAAAAGAAAAATAATTTTCACAAGGGAGTCAGTAACCCTTAGCCACGAGCCTATCAGAGAGAGTGCTTCATCAGATGCATGCATGGGACTATGGGAGATCACTTTTTTTTTTTGAAGAAAGATATTTAAGGAAACCTGCACCACCTTCCAATGTGAATCGCTATTCGTTTTTGTGGCCTAAATCAAGGGTTTATCATAATTCAAAATTAGTCTTTTTCGCCAAAATACGTGATAAACAGTAGGAGATTCAGTTTGGATCCCGATTTATGATTATTATTTTTTTTCAAAATTGATCAATTAAGGAATTATACTTAAAAATAATTTGGTTATTTTTTAAATTTTATTTATTATTTATGCAATTTATTGATTTGATAATTGTAACATCCCAATTTTCGAAAGCAGAATAAATTTTTCTTTCATTTGAAATCATTTAAAATCATCAGAATAGTGCATTTGAGCGGAAGAGTAACTGACATTTATATTTCAAAATGCCGTACGTCTGGCTGAATACAATAGCGGTGTAGTAACCGCGTGGTTCAAAAGGGATGTACAACAACAAAAGGAAGGCTTCCACCAGAATGTCAAAGGAAATCTTCAGCCGGGTCTACTATGCGTCCTGCTTGCGCTTCCCTTTGTCCTCCATCCTTGGTTCTTCTGACCCTGACGCTATGTTAAGAGCTGAGGTCCAATGCCCATTGAACCTTAGGTAACGGTTAACCTCATGTTTATATATACCATATATGGATCACAGATATTCACAAACATAAACAGTTCATAAGTATTTAGACAAATGTATCCCTGGCATATAAGCCCCTTGGCGGATATGTCACACTTAGCATACGTTTCACATCCAGCAATTGTTTCACACCAAGCATTTCACACCCAGCAAACATATCCCAATACCCAGCAATAATAATCATAACAATAGAACATGAACATATCACAGAGCAAATAGCTATCTCATATAACATAGCACATATACGCATATAATAACCATCAGAGTTAGTGTTACTAGTACGCGAACGTACATTAATTACCTTATACAAGCATACCATACATATAGCACATATACGCATACAGTAAACATCAGAGTTAAAGTTACCAGTACGCGGACGTACCTTCGTTGACGAGTTTTGTTCTGTCGGTCAGAATGCGGTCACAAATATCCTATAAGGGTAATATCATCTCTATTAATTCACAAATATTATTTCAAGAGATATCTTGGCTATATAAGACCATTTTACCCCTGGTGGATTTATTATTTACAATTCTGTCCTTACATTTATTCAAAAACGCAGGGCAGTATTTTCTGGGCAGATTTTCGCCTAACTTCAAAAAATCATAACTAATTCTAGAAAAATTAAAACGAGGATCCGTTAAATTGCTCGGAATCCTTGAGATGTCTACTTTTGAGGAAAAATACTGGAACTTACCCAGAACTCCTGGATAATTCCCAGATTTATCGTTTCAAATCGCTGCACAGATTTTTGCCCAGAAAATATAGCTTAACTTCTGGAATTTATATCTTTTTGCACAGAGCTTCAAATGACTCAAACTCTATATATTTAGAAAGCCCTAGATGTCTACTTTCAGCATGAATTTTCTCAGAATTTTTGAACATCATCTTCTTCATAAAATACTAACGTTTTTGCTATTGGCTCCAGAAATCGCTAATCGCTGAAATTTCGTCAGAGCTTCGCTATTTTGATCCTAATCTTCCAAAGATTTTGCTATAACTTCTTCTTCATCAAATTTTAGAAATAAAGACAGTGGAACCCATAAAAACATGAAAATAAAACTATATTTGGAAGATTGAAGATCAAAACAACATTTCTAGCATTTCTACTTCATAATTAAGAACTTGAACTTATGAACTAAAAACTCTCTTACCTCTTGAAGAACCTTGCTTCCTACTTCTTGAAGCTCTTTCACTCTCTCCCACACACTCTAAAATTTCGGTTGTGCTTGGAGGACTTGGTGAGGAGTTTGTGTTTGTAATACCCGGATAGTCATTATCTGAAAAATTGTATTATAGAAATAAAAATGTTTATTTATGGAGATTTATGTCTCAACATGTTATAGTATTAATTTTGTTCAAAGAAATGAATTATGAAAAATTAAAGGAAATTTATTGTCAAAAATAACATTTAAAGCCATAAAATATTCCAAGAAAATTATGGAAAATTCAAAAAGAGATAGAATAATTATGAAAATTTAGAAAAAAAAATATTATCCATAATTTAGAAAATTTAACAAAATATTTCCTATGAAAACAAAAGAAGGAAAATTTTAAAAGTGTTCTAGAAATCATAATAGGCTCTGAAATTGATAATAAATTGCATAAAACTTAGATTATTGATGTCAATAAAATATTTATGAGAAAATGATAAGTTTTAATTAAGAAAATTATTAGAAAATATTAAGGGATTTATTAAGTAATTTTTGGGAATTTTATAAGCCTAAATTCATTTTGGACCAATAAGGGAATATTGTGAAAAGATAAATATAAGATAAATATAATATATGTTGGAAAATTAAAAAAAAAAAAGAGAGAAAAGAGGGCTGGCCGAAAAAAAAAAAAATTGGAGGGATAAGGATGAGAAGATTTTTAGATATAATAATAATATAAGATTTAACATGTGTTAAAAAGAAAATCATATAATAATCAGGAGAAGAAATGGACAGGAAAACGAGAACGGATAGAAATAAAATCCTACATAGAAAACAGTGAACTAGGTTATTGGAGTCAGAGCATATTACGGACGAGTGAAATTTTATCCCGAGATAGCCGGTCTCCGAATTCATTTCTGTAACCGATAGAGCAATTTGGAGATCTGGATAGGAGGATATTTTGAAGAAATTAAGCAGATAATCAAAATAGGAGCTCTTAGAAAGTCAGACCGTTGTGGCAATACGGGCATAAGTAGGGAAAAACCAGAGCATATTATTGGTCAGTGGATTTTTATCCAGAAGCTAATACCGGCCAAAATTGTTTCTGGAATCGGACACGAAAACTGAGGATTTTCAGCTGATAACGGAATGTCCCTAACAGGATCAGAAATCCAGTTAAAATATGACATTTGAAAGAGGAAGTAAAAAGCTTCAGCATGTCATTCTCGGAATTTTGAGATTTTACGGAATTACGCGAACCGGACACCGAACCGGGAATTTATCAGATAAAGCAAGAGGATGATGCAGCTAGGATGAGATCATCAAATTTGTCTTCTAGCAAGAGGGAGAGGACGGTTTTGAGGTGTAGGGCCAAGATTAATCCACCTAGCAAAAGTGCGATCCAACGGTCAGAATTCGACCAGACAAAGTTCAGCGAAATTACGAAAATGCCACTCCCTTTTTCTATAAATAGCTCTCATTTCTCTCATTTCTCTCCACACCAAATCCTCTTGCCATTTTCGAAAATTTGGAGAGAAAGGAAGAAGGAGGAGTCCGGAGAAAAATCTCAGCGAAGCTCTGAGTAAGTCTTCGGTCCCTAGTCTTTAATTCAGTAGTTCTTTCAATAATTATAGTAAAAGTGTTAGGATAGTCTTAATTTTTCAAGATAATTTAGATATCATGTTTTTAGAATAAATGTGATAATTATCTTAGAAAAATATTATAGAAAAGATTATAGCAAAAATTTTGGAAGTAAAAAGTCGGAACAGCGAAGCTCTGGCGAAATACCGCTAAAAAGGCTAACTAAGGGCAAAATGGTAATTTGTACCTAAAAATGCCTGTTCTGGTCTTAGATATTCATACTGGTGATGTTATCCTTATAGGATACCCAGAATCACGAACCGCTGTTTCCGCTGTCACCCCTGTCGAGCCGCTGTCAAACGTACCGTGAATTTGACGGAAGTGTTAAAAGTCGTCAACGGAGGTACGGACGCGTATTGTAACCTTAACACTTATGCTGCTTATATACATATATGTGATAGACATGCTAGATACTGAAATTCTGTTTAGGGTTGTCAGTTATCTTACAGCTTACTACGGATTATAGTCATGATAATGCCGTTTGGGTTTGCCTAGCGCTGAGGACACGATAGGCCTTCGTGGCACTGGATATGTGCAACCATTATGTGGGGCTTTACATATTGCTTTGTGCTTATGTTCTGCCATTATTTGATCATACATCTGCTGTGTGCTTATGTAGTGATATTCTGCTGTATGTGATTATGTTAATGCTGTTATCAATATACTGTTTTATTTGAGCATAAGGTTAACCGTTACCTGAGATCCAATTGGTAATTGGATCTCAGCTGTAGCTTCAGGGTCGGGAGTACCGAGAGAGTGACGGTAGAGGCTAGTGGACGGTATGGAAGGGCTGAAGAAGTTTATCAGTTTATATTTGTATATACTGTTAGAAACTATCTTCTTTTGGGATGACTGTATAATGAGATTACACTATGGTTATGTATTTTGAATTCAGTTACTCTGCTTATGAAAAATGCTTTACTCTGATCACCGTGTTTAAAAAAAAAAAAAATTCCCATCATTTTTACTGTTTTTAAAGTGGGATGTTACAGTGTTGCCTCAAGCCTCTATTTATAGCCAAAAAAATGAGTAGCGTCTAAGCAACTTGAATTGATCTTGGCCCTTGGTATTTACTTGGAGAAGAGGGAAAAATCTTGCCCCTACAACTCACCAAAAACGTCCACCCTCCCCCCTTAGCTTTTAAGTTGTTGCTTCATCTCCTATTTACTCCTAAATGCTAATTTAGTTAGGCCTAAGTTGGTGTTTTAATTCAAAATCCAATTTCACTTTTGTAATCCTAATTTTATGACTAAATTTATGGTGATTTTTAATTTCCCAAACACTTAGGTATGAATCTTAAAAGTTTACGAAAATAACTTTGAGAATAGTCAAGTTGAAGCTCATAATTCACTGATTCCAATATATGCATTTACATTTACTACTTAGTTCCAATATTTCAAGATATGATTTAATTCCTATAGATTCTCATCTAATTTTATCTAATTAGATAATAACTTGCTCTCCAAGCTAAACAACTTGCTCCTTAAGTTTCTTAATCTTCTCCCACAAGCAATTGACTTATGTGTTTGTATTATTATTACAACAATTTCCCTTCTTGTTTCCCTAGCAATTTCGTCCCCCTCCCCCTAATTTTTAATTATCAATTTACATTTTATTTACTCTCACACCTTAGGAAGAAAAATCTTTTATTGATCCAAGTAATTTCACAAGGATTTAAGATTAAGGGTTTATATAAATTCTTTAATTAAATATTTTCGCCACTTTCATTAGCTAGAGGGAGAATTAATGAATCCTTGGTTATTATTGATAGTATAGTGTTTTAGGGGTTACTAAGCTTAATTACCAAAATTTGACAAGTTTCTAATTTAATCTCAGCTTCTAAATATCATTTGATCCTTAATTATGACCTTTATAAATTAATTATTAACTAATTTTAAAAATTATTAAAGTATCTCAATTATTGCAATTTCAATTGCCCAATAATTGTTACTAATTTCCTCTAATTGATTTTACCATCCTCCGATGATTTTAAATGGTTATATTTTATGATCCTTAATAAGATTTAGGAAATTGAATTTTGGATTTATTAGAATCCAAAGAAAATTTCCCTAAATATGATGATAAATCAGTTAAAAATTTAGAGACAACATATTCTCCTATTTTAAGGAATATTTAGTTGCCTCTTAGGATTGCTCACAATATTCAGAGTGTTTTATAACCCTTAACTTCACTTAGAAATTTCTAACTCTTTATTCCTTCTAATTTCATGAGAAATCACCTTAGAAAATAAGGTAATTATTCTATTAGTTTTGAGACCACAAATTCACCTATTTTCAATAGGTATCATTTACTAAATTATGATACTTATCCTAAGTAGGATTTTTAGGGTATTACAATAATTTGATTTAGAAATAGTTACATCATAGTCCCACATTACAAATGATTATTTCCTAATTTAAAATTTTTATATTTCTTCATATATTTGAAAATTATTTGATTATTTCTTAAATTTCCTTTATTATTGATGCAAAATATGGATATTGATTTGATTTAGAAATAGTGATACCATCCACATTATAATTTATAGATGATTATTTCTAATATTTTCTTATTTCCTTTTTTAATATATTTTGAAAAAAATATATTTTTTTCATATTGTATTAAGCAATTATATTAGTTCATGGCCCCTTTTTATACTGATAATCTACTTAATTATACAGAAAATTCATGCCCCTCACTTTACTTTTTTCCCCATGAAGTGCTAACTTCAACATTTTGATTATGGTCATTACATTTTTGTTAATTTTGGAAATAATTCCCTTTTGTTTAAAACATTCAATTTCTCATTTCTCAAGTCAAGAATAATGCCCCACACGTCCTCATATGTGACCCTAATCAATTTTTATTAAATATTTATATAATTGCTTTTTAATTAACATATTGTATACTTTTTTTTATCAATGTCAAAATGCATTAACATATTTTATACACTTAGAATTTTTAATTAATATAACTTCAACTAAAAAAGAATTATTTATCAATATAATATAATTTATGGTGGCTCAGTGAATATATTATGACGCAAGGATATTCATAAGTGGCAAAAAATTATAAAATCAAACTTAAATATACAGGTCCAAAAGGCAAATATCATGCTATAGGAGTATAGCCTAATATAACATGACAACACCAAACACAATTAAAAATAAAGTAAACTCAAAGCATAGACTACATTCAAAAACTCAAAACAACACATGAGAAATCATTTTTCTATTTTTATGTTCTTGATGATTGCTTTGTTGGCCCTGAAGGTTGGGTGATAACTTCCCAATTTTAATAGATTTGACATATATTTTGATGTATTTGAGAAGTCATTAATACTAAATTAAAAAGATTTTCATGAGATTTTAAAATATATAACTTTGGGTATATCATTTGTTGGATTTCAACTTAAAATATAAGTTTCAATAAAATAATGATATTAATAATAAATAGTAACAATTTAAGATGCTAAAGAAAAAATAATAAAATGGATTAAGATAAGGAAAACATTTTTTTCAGATCTCAGAGAGCTTCAGCGTTGCGTGACCTCCTGACCTTTGACCTTCTTCCTCCTCTCTCGCCGGAGGTGTTATTCACAACCACAGGCCGCTGGCGAGCATCATCCCCCAACGCCATGGACTGAACGAGATTCGTACTTGCAGAACATTGAGCAGAAGGAGCCAGCTGGAAGGGAGACCACGACAGACAGAATTTGAACCAGAGGATCTGATTGAAGCAAATCTGTGGCTGATTTGGTGCTTTGGTTAGTAGTAGTTTTCCTTTCCATATGAATTTGACTCCGGAATTTTTTGTGTTGTGATGTTCATTAAAATCAAGTGTGACTAATTTCTCATTACAAGTTAGAAGTTAGAGGACCTATGAACTTATGGGTGAATTGGATTTTATTTTAATTGTTTACTTATAATTAATATTAATTTTGGTTACTTAATCTTGTTTGGTTTTATCTATTTAATGACTGGCCATCATTAAATATGAATTTGAGCATTGGGATTTATCTTGACAAAGGAAACTTTAATTAAGCTTTTAATTAAGCTTTGAGATTAAGTAAATGGGATTAGATTACAATTTAATTTGTGGTTAGAACATATATATACCTAATGGCTCCAAATAATGGTTGACCAGTGTGTGTTCGATTTTTGATGCCTCTTGAGGAACTATGTTAGACACAATAAGTTATATTCAACAGAGGGTTGTAAGTAGATCAACAAGTATTTATAGCTATTTATACTCAAAATTAATAATTTTGATATTAATATTAATTAAATTAGTGAAATCAAAGTTTATGAAGCTTATAAGGGATTAGTAATTTTGAGTTGCTCATTTAATATTTTGGGTAGTTAATTTTATTTTTAATTTCTTTTCACTTAATTAAATTCAAGTCTAGTTGCTCAACTTAAACAAAAGTATAAAATTAATACCTAACTAAAGTTTGGATACTTAGTTTTTGTGGGAACAATACATACTCGCTCTTTATTACTTGATATAGCCTTTATACTTGCAAAGTTATAAGCTATACATTTTGCCCTTATCATAGGGGGAAATATATGAAACAATCACACATCTCTATTATCAGTTAATGGAGCGTCATATCTCTTTTTTCTCTTTGAAGGAGTGTTTGAAGATCCTGACGACTAAATTTAGAAGGTCATCATTGTTTTGAAAATTTTCTCCTGACATCAATGTTGTCAAGGAGCTTGAGGTATCTATTTCTATTTTGGAAGGTTGACAAAAAAGACGCAAGGAATAAATGAAACGACAAACAAATTGAATATATAATTAAGTACTCAATCACAATATGTGCCACTATTAACTAAATCATTTTTTTACCGTCAATTTTGAGTATGTAAACAAAACTATTGGATGAGTATTCGATGTAGCACCACTTGATATCTAAGCCTAACAATAATTTCTCTTCCAATATAGTGCTCCAATTGATTTGGGAAAGTTTCAAACTCTCCTTTTTGCAGTTAAAGATAAATCTTAATAAAGTCAAGTATGGAGGAATATAGAAAAAAGAAATTTAAATTCAAAAATTAATATACTACAAGGCACAAATGATCAAACAAAAGAAGGAAAAGAAAGGATTGAGGTAAGTGCAACAGTTAACTTTTCATCAAAAGGTAAAGTCTTTTAGTCATCTTCAACTTCTTGATAACCTCAGCAATGATGGCCAATGTATCATAGATATCCTTTCGGTCATCAATATCCCTAATAAGCTCACTAACAATGAAGTTCAGAGAACACAAAACAAAACACATTCATAACGTTAATATATATAAGTAATATTATAATCATGAGGCCAACTATATTTCTTGCAAATTAAACTTCTTGCAAATTTAGTTTAAATTATGATTATGATAACTCCTTGATTTATGGGCTAAATTATTATAATAACTCCTTAATCATGGGGCCAACTAATAATTTATGGATTTAAAATATATAATATTGATATTGAATTATAAAAGAGAGTGATAAATAATTATGATAACTAAAAGACGGATTTTGATATTTATTGGTGTCAAAGTAGATGGAATTCACTAATGGAGTTAACAAAGGGGAAAAAGATAGGGAAAAAAACTTTTAATTTGCAAAATTTCAAACAAGGTATTTCCCAAAAAGAAAAAAAAGAAAAGAAAAATGAGTTATGAATTGCTTATTAATTTTGGTCATTCCCTTATAACTGTTGTAACAAAACTGATTTGAGATTTTGTAATTTCAAATGTATTTTTCTATCATTTTCCCTTAGAAAAACACAACTATATTTTAAAAATTTTTTGTTAATGGAATGGTTTTTAACTGCGTTATTATAAGTACTATAGGAGATATAGATTCGAGAAAAATTGGTAGAGGTAGTAGTGTGGCCTGAAAAATTTTAGGGAAGCTAATTAAGAAAGAAAATCCCTATAATGTATTAATGATTTATTTCTAGGAATTATTTAATGTCTTAAACAACAATTATAGAAAACAAAATTATTAGAAGCAAAATGGTCCAGTGGAATTATATAGCCAAATCTCAGCCTTTCTCCCTCATTTGCGATCTGAAGATTGGGAATATAGTGAGTGAGGAAGGACAGAGAGACGAGACCTTGAAGGAGCAAGAAGAGGTAGAATCCAAGGGCAAATCTCACATGCAAGCTTGGATTTGAGTTGAGGTAAGACTCCGAAGCACTATCCCCCCTCTGATCTGTTTCTTCATTCCTGTGCGTATTGGGAGGATAATTGTGGCTCAAAATCTGTTTTAGAGAGTTGAAATGAAGAACACTATATAATAGTGCAAGAAAACGTTAAGGGATAAAATAATATAGATTGTATTTTCATTTCTTGGCTTACATGATTGAATAATGTTGTGCGGAAGATGAGTTCGAATCAGAACCTTGCTGTTCAGGGGTGTTTTTCCTTTCTCCTTCTTACTTAATCCCATAGAAATATTTAAGTGTTGAAGTATGAAGATTATATAAATGTTATTTGCTAGTATGATGCTGGGAGCATTTGGGAACTGAGGTTTGGGAGTGAAAACCAAATAGAACATACCATGTCATACTCTTCGGAGTGAAATGAGTGTTGGATTCTTAAATATGTTAAAGGTTTCATTAGATTGACTAAATTGACATGATAAGTTGCTGGAAAATATTCTGCAACTTGAAAAGAGTTTCTGTTTAAAAATTTTGCAAGACTGAGAGTCTCTATGCTAGCTATATAACATGATTTAGGTTGTTTTGATTGTGGTAAGATAGCTATCAAGAAAAATGAAATTTAGAAGCTCTAAATTAAAGGGAAACCTTACTATTTCATGGTATTAAAGTATCAAGTTTTAATGTTGACAGCAAAAGAAGCCAAAAAGCTGAAAATTTCAGGGTACTCATTTGGTATTGGCCGAATGATTAAACAGTTAAAAAGGTGATAGAAGTTTATTACTATATAGTGGAAGCATTAGCATAAAATGTACGAAGTAGGTGATTAAATTGCAAATGATTGGTTGATATTGAGTCTGGAAAATTGGAGTGCTAAACGTGGTGCTGTCCAAATTGTTTGAAAGTGTTCAAGTGCTCAAATGTTAAAGAAATTAAATAGTTTCAGTGTTAGCTAGTTGTATGAGGATGAGTACTTGATGGAATTAAATTTTGGATGCTTAAGGACACAGTCCAACTGTTTTAAAAAAGCAAGAATGACGTCTACGTATAGGTGTTCTAAGTTGATAAATTTTTCAAATAAGATGCTTAAAGGCTCCTTAGTTGTGAATTGTAGCAATATAGTCAAATTCATCAAATATTTTTTTATAGCTCTGTTTAAGCATGAAGGAGATGAGTTTTTGCTAAATTTATGGCTTCCAATGGATTTAGAAGGGATTTTTGTGTAGTATTACATCCCTAGTGCATGGTTAGAAGTAATTCAAGTGAAAATGGAATTTTATGAATCGAAGCACTGATTTTATGTGAGCTAAGACTGGGCATATGACCTCTTCTTTCCGTGAAATTTGGTGAGCATTTAGTGCACATCTCAAGCTTTAATATAAGTCTTAGAACACGTTAATAGGATGTGTACATTGAAAGCTACGAATTCTCAAAGTTTGGGCAATAAAACTGAAAAAAAAAAATCATGTTCTACAAAATCTACAATGTGTTATGAATATACTTATTATGTGGATGTCCATTAACTCAAGACCTCTAAATATTACACGATGACATGGGACCCGTGTATAGTAATTTACTATTTGGTGGGACCCGCATGAAATTATACAAACTCACGAAATGCATTCCCATGAGTGAACAGTTGTGTAATGAAGGGAAAATTGCATCAAATGACCCAGAGTAGAAATTACACTAAAGACTCATTTTCCTTCTATAAATAAAAGTCATCTGTAACTATTAAGATACTTGAAAGAGAATCCATTTTATCTCTCTAGAATTCTCTCTGATTTCTCTCTAGATTTTCTTCAATTTCATAACACGTTATCAGCACGATGGCTTCTCCTTCGGCTAATAATTTCTTCGCTCTTACCGATCAGTGAGCTTCAGCTTCATCCTCCTTCTTTTTCTTTTCTTGTTCTCCCAGATTCTATACTTGTCGCTCTCTCCAACTCTTCATCCGTCGAGTTTTCGTCCATGTAACACCCGAATAATTATTATCTGGAAAATATGTTATAATAATAAAAATGTCTATTTATGGAAATTTATATCTCAACATGTTATAGTATTAATTTTGTTCAAAGAAATAAATTATGAAAAATTAAAGGAAATTTATTGTCAAAAATAACATTTAAAGCCATAAAATATTCCAAGAAAATTATGGAAAATTCAAAAAGAGATGGAATAATTATGAAAAATTTAGAAAACATATTATCCATAAATTAGACAATTTAATAAAATATTTCCTATGAAAATAAAAGAAGGAAAATTTAAAAGGTACTCTAGAAATTTAAAATAGAGTCTAAAAGTCTTAATAAATTGCATAAAAATTTAGATTATTGATGTCAATAAAATATTTATGAGAAAATGATAAGTTTTAATTAAGAAAATTATTAGAAAATATTAAGGGATTTATTAAGTAATTTCAGGGAATTTTATAAGCTTAAATTCATTTTGGACCAATAAGAGAATTTTGGTGAGAGATAAATATAAGATAAATATAATATATGTTGGAAAATAAAAAAAAAATAAAAAAAAAGGGGGCTGGCCGAAATTTTGGTGGAGGGATAAGGTTGGATGGATATTTTTTATATAATAATAATAAGATAAAAACATGTGTTGAATTGGAAATAATATAATAATCAGAGGAAAAACGGACAGGAAAAACGAGAACGGATAGAAATAAAATCCTACATAGAAAACAGTGAACTAGGTGGTTGGAGTCAGAGCATATTACGGACGAGTGAAATTTTATCCCGAGATAGCCGGTCTCCGAATTCATTTCTGTAACCGATAGAGCAATTTGGAGATCCGGATAGGAAGATATTTTGAAGAAATTAAGCAGATAATCAAAATAGGAGCTCTTAGAAAGTCAAACCGTTGTGGCAATACGGGCATAAGTAGGGAAAAACCAGAGCATATTATTGGTCAGTGGATTTTTATCCAGAAGCTAATACCGGCCAAAATTGTTTCTAGAATCAGACACGAAAACCGAGGATTTTCAGCTGATAACGGAATGTCCCTAACAGGATCAGAAATCCAGTTAAAATATGACATTTGAAAGAGGAAGTAAAAAGCTTCAGCATGTCATTCTCGGAATTTTGAGATTTTACGGAATTACGCAAACCGGACACCGAACCGGGAATTTATCAGATAAAGCCAGAGATGAAGCAAGCATGACATCATTTTGATGACTCAAGATGATGTCAGCAAAGAGAGGTGTAAGGCTAAGATGAAGCCACCTCAGAAAAGTGCGATCCGACGGTCAGAATTCAACCAGACAAAGTTCAACGAAATTACGAAAATGCCATCGGGTTTTTCTATAAATACCTCTCCATTCTTCACCATTTTCACACCATTCTCTCTTGCCATTTTCGAAAATCAAGAGGAGGAAGAGGAAGGAGGAGTCTGGAGAAATTCTTAGCGGAGTTCTGAGTAAGTCTTCGGTCCCTAGTCTTTAGTTCGGTAGTTCTTTCAGTAACTATAGTAAAAGTGTTAGGATAGTCTTAATTTTTCAAGATAATTTAGATATCATGTTTTTAGAATAAATATGATAATTATCTTAGAAAAATATTATAGAAAAGATTATGGCAAAAATTTTGGAAGTAAAAAGTCGGAACAGCGAAGCTCTGGCGAAATACCGCTAAAAAGGCTAACTAAGGGCAAAATGGTAATTTGTACCAAAAAATGCCTGTTATGGTCTTAGACATTCATACTGGTGATGTTATCCTTATAGGATATCCAGAATCACGAACCGCTGTTTCCGCTGTTTCCGCTGTCACCGCTGTCGAGCCGCTGTCAAACGTACCGTAAATCTGACGGAAGTACTAAAAGTCGTCAACGGAGGTACGGACGCGTATTGTAACCTTAACACTTATGCTGCTTATATACATATATGTGATAGACATGCTAGATACTGAAACTCTGTTTAGGGTTGTCAGTTATCTTACAGCTTATTACGGATTATAGTCATGATAATGCCGTTTGGGTTTGCCTAGCGCTGAGGACACGATGGGCCGTCGTGGCACTGGATATGTGCAACCGTTATGTGGGGCTTTACATATTGCTTTGTGCTTATGTTCTGCCATTATTTGATCATACATCTGCTGTGTGCTTATGTAGTGATATTCTGCTGTATGTGATTATGTTAACGCTGTTATCAATATACTGTTTTATTTGAGCATAAGGTTAACCGTTACCTGAGATCCAATTGGTAATTGGATCTCAGCTGTAGCTTCAGGGTCGGGAATACCGAGAGAGTGACGGTAAAGGCTGGTGGACGGTATGAAGGGGCTGAAGAAGTTTATCAGTTATATTTGTATATATATACTGTTAAAAACTTTATTCTTTTGGGATGACTGTATATTGAAATTACACACTGGTTATGTACTTTGAATTCAGTTACTCTGCTTATGAAAAAAATGCTTTACTCTGATCACCGGGTTTTAAAAAAAAAATTTCCCATTATTTTTTTATTGCTTTAAAAGTGGGATGTTACATTTATGGTATCAGAGCAACTTTCCTGGCATGAATCTGGCTAAGTTATAGCAAACCTTTTGGTGTCTAAGGCTGGGTTAATCTGTGTGGACGCCAATCAATCGCCGTATAAGTCGGTGAGGCCCCATAACAGAACCCTACCTGGCCAATTGGTTTAAATAATAAAGCTAGATTTTACGCCTTTTTGAAAAGAGTACTGATATAACCTTGATGTAATGTAGAGAAATGGATGAATATGGTAATCCATATATCACCTATCTGGGGAGAGTAATGCGCACGGCTAGGAAGTCGGTAAACCCTGCAACGGTGGGACGGAGATTGAATCCCGAACCTCACTATCCGCCACCAGAACCCGTGAACCACCCTGAGCCTCTAATTAATCCCGATTTCTCGGAAGATCCCTCGGAGGAGACGGAAGATCCCTCAGAAGACCCGGAGCCCGAATATCACCTAGGTCCTGAGTATTCAGATTCCCTGTACGACCCTAATCCTGTCAATGGATATGCCCCTGAGATTGAAGATCACGTAGCCCCAAGTCCGGACGGGTCGGATGCTTCCTCAGTAGCTGACAACTTTGATTATCCTGATATCCGTGACTTAGACAACGAAGAGACCGCCCCGGAGGATTATTACTACCTTCTAGATAACAACGTCACGCTGATACGACTTTTCGAGTCCTATCAAGCTCAGGCTGAACAAACCACCCACACAGTAAAGCAATGGTACTTGACTTTCCTTGATAAGATCGAGAATGACTATACCCTGATCAGCCGTTTCTTACCGGTTGACATAATCAAATCCACTTTATTCTATTTTCCTCGAACCCGTTACTGGGCCAGGATAATCAACGAGTTGATAAGGGACGGACCCATTCTGGAAGTTCCCATCTATCTCCGCTACTTGAAATGTTTGGTTCGCCAGAAGATGTAGAAGACGGGGGACAGTTAAAGAAAGCTGTGGCAGTATCTGGTAGAAGTTAGTTAGGACTAAGTATGAAATATCTCCCTAAATACCTTGGGAGGTTGTAAAATATTTGATAAATAATGGGGATGTACCTATATGTGTGACTAGAAGTATAAAAGTAGGACCACTATATGTAAAATTATGATGCAATATATATACATATGTGTTTATCTACTTCTTGTTGCAGTAAATCTAAAAGTTACTTCTGCCATTATCTTTTAAAGGACAAACTAAAATTTAAAGATGGTAATCATGAGAGGAGCTGGAGCCCCTAGGGGCCGTGGTAGAGGGAGAGGCAGAAGAGGTAGACAAGCCCGAGCAATTCCAATACAGGGACAAGAACTCCACCAGCCGGAGCAGGACGATGCTTTAGAAATGAGGAGACAGCTACAAGAGCAAAGAGCTCTAATTGATATCCTTTTGGCTGAGAGACAGGAAAGACAA
Source organism: Acacia confusa (assembly GCA_037074495.1). Classification (NCBI taxonomy): domain Eukaryota; kingdom Viridiplantae; phylum Streptophyta; class Magnoliopsida; order Fabales; family Fabaceae; genus Acacia; species Acacia confusa. The sequence goes on along the minus strand of CM073513.1, from coordinate 26,661,611 downwards.
AACGAAAGACATCAATTCCAGGAGCAACAAGGTGAGCAAGAAGAAGAGCTGAATGAAGAAGACCAAGATATGAATAATGAGGAAGCCGAAGGGTCAGACCAGTCTCAATCTCCACCTCGTCAAGAGAGAGAGCTAAGAAGGCCCCTACAAGTTAATCAAGCAACGGGAAACTCGCAGTACTGGGTGACACAGTTCTGCAAAATGAAACCACCAGTTTTCCGAGGAAGGATGGACTCAGCCGAAGATTGGTTGATGCGGCTAGATAAAATATTTGAAGTTATGGAATGTCCGGAGGATAGGAAGGCCCAGTTGGCGATCTTCAAACTAGAAGGAGACGCTGACCGCTGGTGGAGGAACGTGGCCCCAACAGTTCAAACGCGAGGTCAACCAATCATATGGGAGCTATTCTTGAGTAAGTTTAACGAACAGTATTTCCCTCCCACTGTTCGTATAACTAAGGAATCAGAATTTTTACACATTAGGCAAGGGCAAGAAGAGTCCTTTGACGACTATTACGCTCGTTTTATCAACTTGTCTCGATATTCCCCTCATCTGAGGCAAGGTGACAATGAGAGCAGTCTTGCCAATATCCTGATCTATGGAGTAAGATTTGAGATCCGGGAAAGGCTAGTGTCCCAGCAGTTCTCAAAAGTTATACAAGCAGCAGAAGCCTGCCGATTGGTGGAGCGGAACTTAAAGCAGCTCCGCAGGTTCAACAACAGCAATTCAGGCCGAGGTAACTCTAGCCGAGGAAACTTTTCACAGAAAAGAAGGGCACCCTGGAATAATCCCCAAGGCGGAAATAAGAGGACAAACCAGTCTGGGCAGCGAAATGCTTATGGCAACAGGGGACCCCAACCCTGCCCAAAGTGCAGAAAGAATCATCCGGGTACTAACTGTGATGGGCAGCAGGTTTGTTTTAAATGCCAGAAGCCGGGACACATAAGCCGGAACTGTCCTGAATGGACTGCTGGAGCAAGGCCACAGAACACCGGAAGAATCTTCGCTCTAACCGACGTTGAAGCCAGAGAATCTCCTGACATGGTGCAAGGTACGATATCTTTGAACGGGAATCTGATACAGGCATTGTATGATTCAGGCGCTAGCCATTCATTTATCTCTCATGATTGTGCAAGTCGCTTAGGAATGCATGCCTCTAGGTTATCGTATGATCTTATAGTATCTACACCGCTTGGTATTAAATCTTTAGCTTCAGATGCTTGTGTAAATTGTACTATTCTTGTGGATGGGCGAGTTTCTAAGGTAGATCTTATCCTACTACCACTTCATGGCATCGATGCTATACTCGGTCTAAACTGGCTCACGGCAAACAGTGCAACCATTGATTGTGGCAGAAAAATGATATCTTTTCCCGATACGTCTAGCAGAGACAAAATTGAGACCAGTCTAAATTTCCTCTCTGCTTCGGAAGTTGACAAGTGTATAAAGCAGGGATGCCAGGCGTATCTGATATTCTTTTCGGTTAAAGCAGAACCCGAACTTTCTTTCAAAGACTTACCTGTAGTATGTGAGTTTCCTGATGTCTTCCCGGAGGATCTCACTAAACTACCTCCTACAAGAGAAGTGGAGTTCACCATTGAGTTGATGCCGGGCACGGGGTCGATATCAAAGGCGCCGTATCGTATGGCTCCAAACGAGATGCAGGAGTTAAAGAAGCAGCTGGAAGAACTTCTGCAGAAGGGGTTTATCCGACCCAGTGTATCACCGTGGGGAGCCCCAGTCTTATTCGTAAAGAAGAAAGACGGCAGCCTTCGACTCTGTATTGACTACCGCGAACTCAACAAGGTGACCATCAAGAACAAGTATCCACTTCCCCGGATCGATGATCTTTTGGATCAGTTATCTGGGTCTACTGTCTTTTCAAAAAATTGATTTACGCTCGGGATATCATCAGTTGCGAGTTAGGGATAGTGATATTCCCAAGACAGCCTTCAGAACCAGGTACGGGCATTATGAATTCCTTGTAATGCCCTTTGGACTGACTAATGCGCCTGCAGTCTTTATGGACTACATGAATCGCATTTTCCGACCACACCTAGACCAATTTGTGGTGGTGTTTATCGACGACATACTTGTTTATTCTAAAAACAAGGAAGAACATGAGGAGCACCTGCGACTCGTATTGAGTATACTCAGGGAAAAACAACTCTATGCTAAGTTTAGCAAGTGCGAGTTTTGGCTGCCAGAGGTCAAATTTCTGGGCCACGTCATATCCAGCGGTGGTGTTGCAGTTGATCCAAGCAAGGTGGAAGCGGTTCTAGACTGGAAGAGGCCAGAGACAATAACAGAAATACGTAGTTTTCTGGGTCTGGCGGGTTATTACCGCAGATTTATACGAGATTTTTCACGTCTGGCTCTACCCTTGACCAAACTTACAAGGAAGAATCAACCCTTTGTGTGGGGAAAAGACTGTGAGGAGAGCTTTCAGACTCTGAGGGAGAGGTTGACTAAAGCACCAGTGTTGATTATCCCAAATCCAGATGAGACATACGTGGTCTACAGTGATGCCAGTGGGCATGGATTGGGATGCGTCCTGATGCAACAGGGCAGAGTGGTGGCTTATGCCTCTCGTCAGCTGAAGCCTCACGAGTTGAATTACCCTACCCACGATCTAGAACTCGCAGCCATCGTATTCGCCTTGAAAATATGGAGGCATTATCTGTATGGTACAACCGTGGAACTGTTCTGTGATCACAAAAGTTTAAAATATCTCTTTGATCAACGGGAGCTCAATATGAGGCAACGTCGCTGGATGGAGTTGTTGAAGGACTATGACCTGGAGATTAAATATCACCCGGGTAAAGCAAACGTAGTTGCAGACGCTTTGAGTAGAAAGTCGGTACGGGTGGCATACTTGATGATTCGAGAACAAAGATTGCTCGAAGACTTTATGAATCTGAACCTGTCAAAACACATCTACTTGAATCACCCTACCCCCAATAACGCTTATCTTGCAAACCTGCTTGTCAGTAATGGGGAGTATGATCTGAAAGATGAAGTGGAGAAAGCACAATTACAAGATGAGCGGGCCATAGCTATACGGGGGATGATCTCTCGAGGCGAAACTCAGGATTATGACCTCTCGCCAAGTGAACTGGTTAGGTATAAGAAACGACTTTATATACCTCCAGTTGATAAATTAAAACGCAAAATACTGGATGAAGCCCATAAGAGTAAATATACTCTACATCCAGGGGTAGTCAAAATGTATCACAACGTGAAGTCCGAATTCTGGTGGCCTGGACTGAAGAGAGATGTCACTCAATATGTGGCCAAGTGTCTGACCTGCCAAAAAGTGAAGATTGAACATCAACGTCCAGCTGGCCCTCTTCAAGGGTTGCAAATTCCGGAGTGGAAATGGGAAGATATCACTATGGATTTAGTGGTAGGTTTGCCCAAAATCAGGAATCATGACGCAATTTGGGTCATTACGGACCGATTAACGAAGTCGGCACACTTTATTCCTATCAGCATCAATTACTCATCCGAACAATTAGCAGAAATCTACATCAAAGAAATTGTGCGACTTCACGGAATACCCAAAAGTATTGTCTCGGATCGGGACCCCCGATTCACATCCCGGTATTGGCGGTCATTGCAAGAGTCTATGGGCACTAAGCTCAGGTTAAGTACAGCTTATCATCCGGAAACAGATGGGCAATCTGAAAGAACCATTCAGACACTAGAAGATATGCTCAGAGCTTGTGTATTAGATTTCAAAGGGCATTGGGATCGGCACCTCCCATTGGCAGAGTTTGCATACAACAACAGTTATCATTCAAGCATAAAGATGGCACCGTTTGAAGCCTTGTACGGGCGAAAATGTCAGTCACCTTTATGCTGGACGGAATTGTCTGAGAGGCAGCTGCTGGGACCAGACATAGTTGAGCAAACCTCTGAACAGATCGCCCTAATCAAGAAGAGATTGTTAGCAGCTCAAAGTAGGCAGAAAAGCTATGCTGACAAAAGGAGAAGGTTGCTGGAGTTTGAAGTAGGAGATCATGTGTTCCTCAAGTTGTCCCCGGTTACAGGTGTTGGAAGGACGCTTAAGAGACGAAAGCTAAGTCCGCGGTATGTGGGACCATTTGAGATTCTGGCCAAGCGTGGACCAGTTGCCTACCAACTAGCTCTACCCCCAAACTTAAGCAACCTCCATGACGTATTCCATGTGTCGCAACTAAGGAAATACCTACCAGATCCTGAGCACGTCATCGAATTCGAAGACATTGAGGCACGCCATGACAATACCTTTGTGGTCGAGCCGGTGCAAATTCTTGAACAACGTGAGAAACGTCTCAGGAACAGGAGCATTCCTATGGTAAAAGTGGTTTGGAAAGGGATGACACCTCGTGAAGCGACGTGGGAAACAGTGAGAGACATGGAGGAGAAGTACCCAGAATTTACAGCCCAGAATTTAGTTACACTAGAATAAATTTCGAGGGCGAAATTTTGTTTAAGGGGGAGAGAAATGTAACACCCGAATAATTATTATCTGGAAAATATGTTATAATAATAAAAATGTCTATTTATGGAAATTTATATCTCAACATGTTATAGTATTAATTTTGTTCAAAGAAATAAATTATGAAAAATTAAAGGAAATTTATTGTCAAAAATAACATTTAAAGCCATAAAATATTCCAAGAAAATTATGGAAAATTCAAAAAGAGATGGAATAATTATGAAAAATTTAGAAAACATATTATCCATAAATTAGACAATTTAATAAAATATTTCCTATGAAAATAAAAGAAGGAAAATTTAAAAGGTACTCTAGAAATTTAAAATAGAGTCTAAAAGTCTTAATAAATTGCATAAAAATTTAGATTATTGATGTCAATAAAATATTTATGAGAAAATGATAAGTTTTAATTAAGAAAATTATTAGAAAATATTAAGGGATTTATTAAGTAATTTCAGGGAATTTTATAAGCTTAAATTCATTTTGGACCAATAAGAGAATTTTGGTGAGAGATAAATATAAGATAAATATAATATATGTTGGAAAATAAAAAAAAAATAAAAAAAAAAGGGGGCTGGCCGAAATTTTGGTGGAGGGATAAGGTTGGATGGATATTTTTTATATAATAATAATAAGATAAAAACATGTGTTGAATTGGAAATAATATAATAATCAGAGGAAAAACGGACAGGAAAAACGAGAACGGATAGAAATAAAATCCTACATAGAAAACAGTGAACTAGGTGGTTGGAGTCAGAGCATATTACGGACGAGTGAAATTTTATCCCGAGATAGCCGGTCTCCGAATTCATTTCTGTAACCGATAGAGCAATTTGGAGATCCGGATAGGAAGATATTTTGAAGAAATTAAGCAGATAATCAAAATAGGAGCTCTTAGAAAGTCAAACCGTTGTGGCAATACGGGCATAAGTAGGGAAAAACCAGAGCATATTATTGGTCAGTGGATTTTTATCCAGAAGCTAATACCGGCCAAAATTGTTTCTAGAATCAGACACGAAAACCGAGGATTTTCAGCTGATAACGGAATGTCCCTAACAGGATCAGAAATCCAGTTAAAATATGACATTTGAAAGAGGAAGTAAAAAGCTTCAGCATGTCATTCTCGGAATTTTGAGATTTTACGGAATTACGCAAACCGGACACCGAACCGGGAATTTATCAGATAAAGCCAGAGATGAAGCAAGCATGACATCATTTTGATGACTCAAGATGATGTCAGCAAAGAGAGGTGTAAGGCTAAGATGAAGCCACCTCAGAAAAGTGCGATCCGACGGTCAGAATTCAACCAGACAAAGTTCAACGAAATTACGAAAATGCCATCGGGTTTTTCTATAAATACCTCTCCATTCTTCACCATTTTCACACCATTCTCTCTTGCCATTTTCGAAAATCAAGAGGAGGAAGAGGAAGGAGGAGTCTGGAGAAATTCTTAGCGGAGTTCTGAGTAAGTCTTCGGTCCCTAGTCTTTAGTTCGGTAGTTCTTTCAGTAACTATAGTAAAAGTGTTAGGATAGTCTTAATTTTTCAAGATAATTTAGATATCATGTTTTTAGAATAAATATGATAATTATCTTAGAAAAATATTATAGAAAAGATTATGGCAAAAATTTTGGAAGTAAAAAGTCGGAACAGCGAAGCTCTGGCGAAATACCGCTAAAAAGGCTAACTAAGGGCAAAATGGTAATTTGTACCAAAAAATGCCTGTTATGGTCTTAGACATTCATACTGGTGATGTTATCCTTATAGGATATCCAGAATCACGAACCGCTGTTTCCGCTGTTTCCGCTGTCACCGCTGTCGAGCCGCTGTCAAACGTACCGTAAATCTGACGGAAGTACTAAAAGTCGTCAACGGAGGTACGGACGCGTATTGTAACCTTAACACTTATGCTGCTTATATACATATATGTGATAGACATGCTAGATACTGAAACTCTGTTTAGGGTTGTCAGTTATCTTACAGCTTATTACGGATTATAGTCATGATAATGCCGTTTGGGTTTGCCTAGCGCTGAGGACACGATGGGCCGTCGTGGCACTGGATATGTGCAACCGTTATGTGGGGCTTTACATATTGCTTTGTGCTTATGTTCTGCCATTATTTGATCATACATCTGCTGTGTGCTTATGTAGTGATATTCTGCTGTATGTGATTATGTTAACGCTGTTATCAATATACTGTTTTATTTGAGCATAAGGTTAACCGTTACCTGAGATCCAATTGGTAATTGGATCTCAGCTGTAGCTTCAGGGTTGGGAATACCGAGAGAGTGACGGTAAAGGCTGGTGGACGGTATGAAGGGGCTGAAGAAGTTTATCAGTTATATTTGTATATATATACTGTTAAAAACTTTATTCTTTTGGGATGACTGTATATTGAAATTACACACTGGTTATGTACTTTGAATTCAGTTACTCTGCTTATGAAAAAAATGCTTTACTCTGATCACCGGGTTTTAAAAAAAAAATTTCCCATTATTTTTTTATTGCTTTAAAAGTGGGATGTTACAGTCCACCCAGATCTCAAGTTCACCATCGCCCTCCAGATCTCTTCCCCATTGCTTCAGAGGCAATCGCACACCATACCTTTAATCTGCAGTCATACACGCGTCTATTTCTTCACCTTCTATTATCATCTTTCTCAGCGTAAAATTGCCTGGATTTTGTATCTTGGCCACAATCTCATTTCTACAACTATCATCAGTCAACTCTTATTCACGAGTCATACCCTCTTTACATGTGGCTTCTCCTTTTTCCTGTTTCTCTCTTTTTAGTTTCCAGCCAGGGTCTTCTTCCTTCCTTCAAAGATTCTTCTATATATATATATATATATATAAACCTTCGTCCTCGTTCTCTTCCACTTGCAACTTTATGTAATACCCGGATAATTATTATTTATAATATTATGTTATAATAATAAAAATGTCTATTTGTGATGATTATGGTCTCAAAATGTTATATAATTAGTCTATTTTCAAAGGAAAACACTAAGAAAATTAAATGGAATTTATTGCCAAAAATGTGAAAAATGCATTTTAGGGCCATAAAATATCCTAAAAAGAATTATGAAAAATTCTAGTGTAATACCCGAAAATTTTTATCTTAAAATAAATAATATACCTTACAAATTATATGTGCATAAATAATACCTATTGAAAATAGGTGAATTTGTGGTCTCAAAACTAGTGTTATAATTACCTTATTTCCAAAGGTGATTTCTAATGTAATTAGGAGAAATAAAGAGCTAAAAATCCCTTAGTGAATTTGTGGATTATAAACTATCCTGAGAATATTATGATAAATCCTGAGAGGCAACTAAATATTTATTAAAAATTAGAAAGTATGTTGTCTCTAATTTAGATAATTTATGGGATTATTTTCCTTGGGAAATAATAAGGCAAAATTAAATATCATTTTGGGGAACATAAATTGCCCCATGATTTTTAATATTTTGCATGATGCATAAATTATAAATATCAGTAAAATAGTTGTGAGAAAATAATTAATCCTAATTAAGAAAATTGTCAACAATTAGTAAGTTATTAAATAAATAATTAATTGCTGATTGTTTAAACATGAATAAAAGGGGATTAAGCACATAATTAGAATTAATTAATTGTGCCCCAAAAAGTCAACAATGGCAACTAGTACATGGTGGAGCTTTGTGAGCCAAGTGTTTTCAAGATATTTTCATATAATTAAGCTTAAGCCTTCAATTAATTAAATTAACCAATGACAATTATAATTTAGAAGCATGAAAACACTTGATTAAAGGGTTAAATTGAGCTTCTTATTCAGCCCAAACAAATAGTACGTCTAGCTCAAAAGAAGAATGAGAAGTGATGATAGTTTTGTGTTGAAAAGTCAATTATTTCAACACACCAATTAGAAAATGGAAACATGGAGTATTTAATTAATTGAAAACATCCATTTAATGGTTGGGCAAGGGAGTGACGTTTTTTTTGGGGACTTGAGGAGGAAGAAGCAATTTATAATATTCTAATGTAGATATTATTTCATAAGCACATGAGATAATTGCATTGAACCAATAGGAAAATTAAGGGGAAAATGCTCTAAATCCTATGTAATTAAAATTAGCCAATAAGAACATTTGAGGCTTGAATTTGTGTCTTCATAAAAGACCAACACCCATGAGCCATTGATTAGAAAAGATCATCCAATGGGTAGGATTAAGGATGAGAGTTTGAGCATTACCAAAGTGCCATAGCATTTTTCTATAAATAGGGAGCCTTCCTCTTCATTTTTCTTCACACCAAATCACACTTCAAGAAGGTGATTTCTAAGTAGGAGAGTGAGGAGGAATCTTGAAGAAAGAAGGAGAGTCTTCAAAAGGTAAGTTCTAGTTCTTAAATTTCTAGTCTTTAGTTTTTATAAGTTTTTAGTATAAATGTTAGTTTAATCTAGAAAATTAGAGAATAAATTCCTATACTTGTTTTTAGGCCTCATTGCATTGAAAAATGCCTGAAGAGGTAAAAACATAGTAGGGAATAATTTTTGGGAAGCAATGGATTAATGTTATAAAAGTTGTAGGATTTTTGGTGTTAAAATTCTGTGCAGCCAGCGAAATTCATGACATTATTTTATGTATCAAATGAAGTTATAAAATCATGAAATTTTCCAAAGAGAAAGTAGACATGTAGGGCTTTCCAAATATATAAAATATGCAACGTTTTGATCTCTGGTCAAGGAGATATGAATTTTTGAAGTTAAGCCATTTTTACTGGAATAAAATCTGGGCAATGTTGAGAAACGTAAAAACTAGGAATGACTCACTAATTCTGGGTGAAAATGAATATCTTTCCTCAAAAATAGACGTCCTAAGGGTTCCGGGGAATTTTACGGATCCTCATTTTGATTTTTCTAGAATTAGTTATGATTTTTCAAAGTTAGACGAAAATCTGCCCACAATGATGAAATCAGTGTTTTCCGAAAATTTAGGGAATAAATTGGAAAATAAATCCACCAGGGGTAAAATGGTCTTATATAGTCAAAATATCTCTTGAAATAATATTTTTGAATTAATAGAGATTATATTACCCTTATAGGATATCTGTGATCGCAATATGTCGAAACGTACCAAAAGTCATCAACGAAGGTACGTTCGCGTACTGTAACACTAACTCTGATGCTTATTGTATGCTTATATATGATAGACAACTATACAAGTGAATTGTATAGATAACTTTACATGTGATGTGTATTGTTAACTTGGATAACTATACAAGTGAATTGTATAGATAACTGTACATGAGATGTGTATTGTTAGCATAGATAACCTTACATGTGATGTGTACGGTGGATATATTAATCTTGCATTTGCTATATACTTATGTGTTGATTAATGTTGTGGTGTCATACATATATTGTCTACATAAGTATGAGGTTAACTGTTACCTGAGGTTCGATGCATGGACCTCAGCTCTTAATATAACTTCAGGATCAGGAGGACTAAGCACCAAAGATAAGGGCAAGCAACATGCTTAGAGTCCCGACCGAAGAATTTCTTTTTGGACTTGTATTACCATACCATATTAGTAAATATTCAGACCTTTGTACTGTTGTATAAGCAAACTAAGTACCTCAACGGTGGATGTTTATCAGATACTCGCTCTTTTAAATTGCCCCGATGCTCTACTCTAATGAAAGTACCTTATTCCGCTTTTAAAAAATGGGGTGTTACAAGAGGGCATGAGAATAATTATTAAAAATTAGAAAGAGTATTATCCTTAATTTAGACAATTTAATAAATTATTTCCTTTGAAAATGAAAAGAAGAAAAAATTAAAAAAATATTCTTGAACCAAAATTGACTCCATGATTTTTAATATTATGCATGGAGCATAAATTATTAATGTCAATAAAATAGTTGTGAGAAAATAATTAATCTTAATTAAGAAAATTATCAACAATTAGTGAGGGATTGATTAAGTAATTTTTGGAAATTTTATAAGATTATAAAAAGTTAGGAAATATGAAAAATAAAATAAATATAATTATTTATTGTAAAGGGCTGAAATTTTGGGCCAAGAAAAATGAAGGAAAATGAAATGGGAATTAAGGAAAAATATCTAAGATATTTTGTAATTAAATAATAATATAATTGTGAAAAACAAACAGGATAAATGACCACGGATAGAAATAAAATTCTACCTAGAAAACTAGAAACTAGGTTTCTAGAACCAGAGTATATTATAGACAAGTGAATTTTTATCTCGAAGTAGGTTGTCTTCGAAGTTATTTCTTTTACCGATGAAGTGATCAGGAGATAAGGCCAAGAAGATATTTTGTGGAATTAGATCAGATAGTAGAAATGAGAACTGATGGAAAATAATTCATAAACTGGAATCCGAGGATAAGTTGGTAAAAACTAGAATATATTATTAATCAGTGGATTTTTATCTAGAAGTTGACGCTAACCGACGTTATTTCCGTAACCGACAGCGGTTGCCCGAAAATATTCGGCAGGCAACGGAATGTCCTTAATGAGATCAAAAATTTAGTTGACTCAAGTAACTTGAAAGAGGAAGAAAAGACCTTCAGGGCATTGCTTCCGGAATTTTGAGATTTTCTAAAATTACGCGATTAGGACACCGAACAGAGAACTTTATCGGATAAAAGCCCATAAAGCAAGGTGGATGACACAAGCATGACATCATTTTTTTGACTTTTGGGGAGGGGGAAGGTCGGCCAAGGAGGTGTATGGCCAATATCAACCCATTTCAAAAAATGCAATCCAACGGTCAGAATCTGACCAGACAAAGTTCAAAAAAATTACGGAAATGCCATCCGTTTTCCCTATAAATAGCCTTCAAATCTTTCATAATTTTCACCTCAAATCCCTTTCAAGGAATTCGAAAATTTGAGAGAGGAAGTAGAAGGAGGAGTCTGGGGAAATTCGTAGCAAAGCTCTGAGTAAGTTCTTCGGTTCTTAGTCTTTAGTTTAAGTAGTTCTTTCGATAGTTATAGTAGAAATGCTAGGGTAATCTCTAATCTTTCAAGTTAGCTTAGATATCATGTTTAAGGAATAAATATGATATTTATTTTCAAAAATATATTGGAGGAAGAGTTTTGCCGAAATTTTAAAAGATTAGAGTCAAAGTAGTGAAGCTCTGGCAAAATTCCACCGATCAATCAAAACTAGGGGCAAAATGGTAATTTGTACCTAAAATGCCTGTTATGATATTAAATACTCATAACTGTGATATTATCCTTATAGGATATCTGAAATCACGAACCGCTGTTTTCGCTGTTATCGCTGTTGTACTGCCGTCGTACCGCTGTCAAACGTACCATATTTCGACGAAAGTGCCAGATATCGTCAACGGAGGTACGGACGCGTATTGTAACCTTAACTCTTATGCTACTCCTATACATATATGTGATAGATACGTTCATATACTGAGGTTGTGCCTAAGGTCGTCAGTTATACATACAGCTTTATACGGGTTATAGTCTTGATAACACTGTGAGTTTTCCTAGTGCTGAGGACACGATGGGCTGTCATGACATTGGATATGTGCAGACATGTTGTGGGACTTTACATACTGCTTTGTGCTTATGTTATGTCAATGTTGTGATCATGCATCTGCTGTGTGCTTATGTAATGATTTATTGTTGTTATGTGATTATGAATATCTGTTGTCTATATATTGTTTTATTTGAGCATAAGGTTAACCGTTACCTGAGATCCAAATGGGAATTGGATCTCAGCTATAGCTTCAGGATCGGGAGAACCAAGGGTTGGAGATAGGGGCAAGCGGCGATGTAGGATTCAAGACGAAGTTTTTATGTTTTTAGTTTATGTATTTCCCTTCTTTTGGATATTAGCTGACTGTATTAGTACAATTACACTATGGTTATATATCCTTAAGGTTCAGTTACTTGTTTTCTAAAATGCTCTACTCTGACTATTGTTTTTTTAAAAAAATTCCGCTATTTTCAAATGGGATGTTACACTTTACTTATTTTATATTTTCTCTTTCTCTAAATCTCATTCTTATTCGATTTCAAAATCCAATTTGTCCTTAAGTTTGACTCTTCCATGTCCAGCATCAGATCCTTTTCCTCCACCGCCCAACACCAGACTCTGTTGCACCATATTATTATGTCTCTTCCTCTTATGATCATTAGCCTCCATCTTCACCAATTCATGATACAATCCACAGCAAGAAAATGTGAAAGAGGGAGCGAGAATTTAAAAAAAAAAGAGGGTGCTGCCGACAAAGACAGAGGGAGGGAGGGAGAGAGAGAAAAAATAAAAGAAAAAGAAAGGTTAAAAAATTATTTTTTTATTATGATATTATGATTGTTTTTCTTGTGTTCAGTGGGGAGTTCATGTAAAGGGTATAGAAAGTATTAAAAAAAAACTGTTTCAGCCGACAGTTTAAAAAAAAATAATATTTTTTTTTAAAAAAAGGGGGCCAGAAGTTAAGACTGTCGACAATCCAAGGTAAGTAGATTTTTCAACTCTATTTTTTTATTATTATTATTAATTTGACTCCAGATTGGAAATCTAGATTTAATCTTTCTTTTTAAATTGTTTTTATTTGATATTTTATTATTGTTACTAACTTTTACTAACATTTATTTTTATGTAACTAACATTTAATTTACGTATTTACTTTTATTGTTACTAACATTTTTCATGGAGGCACACTAGTATTTATTAGTGAGCTCCATTTGTTTATTTTACATTTATTTATATTTTATGGCAGCAACACTATAATATAGTGGACTCCATTAATTTTTATTTATTTACTGCTTTATATCCCCTTCTCTTTTATTTTTATTTATTTATTTATTGCTTTATATATCCCCTTCCCTTTTATTTTATTTATTTATTTTTATTTACTGCTTTATTTATTATTTATGGCAACGACACTAATATATACATGTATATTAGTGGGTTCCATCTATTTATTTTATTATGCTTATATTTTATATTTATCCTGACAAAAAATTGTTAAAGGCCATATATATCATGAGATCAAAATGTCATGGAGATATGAGGCATAAATTGGTTGAGACCATGAGAAGGCATAAATTGGCTAGAAGCCAAGATATAAATTAGCTTGAAGCTAAGAGGCAAGTTAGCCTGATAGCCAAGAAACAAATTATGAAACATGGCTTGATCCATAATTTTTTTTATGTCATCAGTTGTATAAAGGTCTCAATTGTATATTTGGCATTATAAGACTCCCTTGTTCATTAAAACAAATTAAAGGGATTGTATGACCACCAGAAGATGGTTGTTCTTCTGAAAGTTTGTTGTAAGTGGATGTATCCAATTTGCTCCTAAAGTAGCAAGATTGTGAATTCTGAATTAATTTCTCACATCCATATGGTTAAACAAAACAGAGTTTTTGTTGCAAGAATTATAAATCTCAAGGCTTGATTACATTCTCAGAAGTGAATGACATAATGAATGGTCCAATTGTGGACGTGAACATATGTGTTATGCCTACAGTCTTGAGTATGATAATGATTGTAATTGTGGTGGTTCAAATTCTCACTTGAAGTGGAGAAAGATTGCTGATAAGGACCACAAAAGGAAAATTGGCATAATTAATATGCTAAAATTAATGATATTACTATCATATCTTGCTCCCCATGATTTTATGAGGAATGGACATGAGAGTCCTATAATTAATAACTTTATGTTTACACCAGAAATGATGGGTAAACAAAAGAGTGGCATTGGATTATTATAAAGGCCCTGAAGGCATATGTATCAAATATTGAATGATACGATGAATTTTCAATTATTGTCCTGAAGACAAATAACTACAGAGAATTATGCTACTCAAGAGTAATAATTTTAAAGGCTAATAGTCCTGAAGACTAATTAGCATAGTATGTTCAACGAGAGGCCAATGTTGAGACTATATTTGGTAGCATAAATTTGAAACTCCGGAAGAACTATGAAAATCTAAATCTGATTTAAGGCTTCGGAAGTTTTGTTATCTGAAGGAACAAAACTATGCATTGATTATGCATTTTATTCTACCAAGTATAAGTACAAAATGAAACTTGTTGAGTTTCTAAGATATCTGCAAAAATAGATATCGATATATGCTATTGTAAACCTGAAGTTTACAAGTAATAATGCAAGTTTGCATTTACAAACCAAAAATTTGCCAATATAAACTAAATGTTTACTGCCAATGAAATATTAGGCAATGAGCTGTAGGGATATATATATGCCCAAAAGGTAATATGATGCTTACTTTTTGTTGTTATTTCTATTATGATCACATATCATAAATCTATTGTCATGAGAATTTTCTGCTGAAAAATTTCCATGTATGATTCTAAATCTATGTGATTCTAAGTTATTTTAATCATGAATATCTTTATATGTGATAAATTGTATAAATTGAGGTATGGTAATTCCTGAAGAACTATATGAAAGAAGATTTATATAATTTTTGAAAAACTAATGATTATGAAATTTATGACCCATAAATTTTCATAAGAGTTTTAAGTACTCTATTCTATGAAATATAGTACATGATCTTTGAAAGTCTATTGGTTTACTACATATTGATTTGTTTTTAAAATAAAAATATTATGCAAGTAGGAGATTATTCAATTGGAGTAATTTATATGGAATTGATAATTTTGGTGATTTTGTATTCTGTATTTTGATGATTGAATATATGAAATCCATGAATTTATGTAAAGTATTTTTAATTGATGTAACATCCTAATTTTCAAAAGCGGAATAAAATTTTTTTTAATCAGAGTAGAGCATCGAATCAAGTAAAAGAGTGAGTAACTTATATATCATTAATTGTGGCGTATCCATCTGTTTATAATGTATAGTACATTTATCAGAATGATGTTATAACTGTATACGTCTAAAAATAGGATCTTCAGTTGGGTCCTTACGCTTTCTGCTTACTCTGCTTACTCCTATCCTCAGTCCTTGTTTCCCCAGACTTGAAGCTATGATAAGAGCTAAGGTCCAATACCTATCGGACCTCAGGTAACGGTTAACCTTATGCTTATGTAAACAGTATATGACAGGTATCACATAATAAGAACATAATCACAAATTCAAAATCATAACATGTAAGGCAATAACATAACACAGCCACTGCAATATGTATGTTACCCCAGTCTACACTATTCACCAGTGCCACAATGGCCTATCGTGTCCTCAGCGCTAGGAAAACTCAACGGTGTTATCAAGACTATAACCCGTATTCAATCAATATTCAAAGAGCAAACTTTCAAAACATGGTTTCAACATGTGAGTACAACTATCATATATAAGCACACCATAAGCATAAGAGTTAAGGTTACAATACGCGTCCATACCTTCATTGACGGGTTTTGGGGTACGTTTGACGGTCGGAACACGTTCCCAGTTTATCCTATAAGGGTAATATCGTTTCTATTAATTCATAAACATTATTCCAAGAACTATCTTGGCCACCAATGAAAATTTTACCCTTGGTTGAGTTATTTTCAATTATTTCCCCAAAATTTCGGAAAAAAACGCTGGTTCAACATTTCTGGGCAGAATTTTGTCTAACTTTAAAAAATCATAACTAATTCTAGAAAAATCGAAACGAGGATCCGTAAAATTTCTCAGAATCTTTGAGATCTCTATTTTCAAGAAAAAATACTGGAATTCACCCAGAATTCACGAAAAATTCCCAGTTTCAACATTTCAAACCTCTGCCCAGAATTTTCCCCAGAAAACGTAGCTTAACTTCTGAAATTTTTATCTCTTTGCTCAGAACTTCAAATGACACACTCTATATATATTTGGAAAGCCCTATATGTCTACTTTCACCATGAATTTACTCAGAATTTTAGAACATCATCTCCTTCATAAAAAATCAACGTTTTTGCTACTGGCTCCAGAAATCACTAATCGATGAAATTTTGCCAGAGCTTCGCTATTTTGATCATAATCTTCCAAAAAAAATTTCCATACTTCTTCTTCATCATTTTTTCGAAATAAAGGCAATGGAAAACATAAAAACATGAGATTAAAACTATAATTGGAAGATTAAAGATCAAAATAACATTTCCTAACATTTCTACTACAAAAACTAAGAACTAGAACTAAAAGACTAAAAGTGTAACATCTCAAATTCCATGTTCGAAATCGTGTCGGTCGACACTTAGTTTTAAGAAAATCAACAGAGTTTGAGATGCTACAGCTTAGAGAACTGCGGAAGTGGATAGCGTGCGTTAAGATTCGGATAATGAGTATCTGATATAGAATGCCCAGACATATGATGATGCCTCGACATAAGCTGATATATTAAATATCCTGAAGGAATATTCATGTGATACAATTTACAGAGATTAAATACAATTCTCTGATAAAGAAAGTCTTAAACGAGACCTATGGCTTGGAACCTAACATCAGTTAATCAAACAATTTGTCCAGATCGGTGTTCAATCTAATGGGAGTCTCACCAACTCTATGGCGACTTATGACAACCTACCGATGAACCCTTCCTTAGTTTAAGCACCAAATGGTTTGAAGTAACTTTATTAGATTCATGCCAGAAACTAAGTCCTAATAACTTCTACTGACCTTCGTCTTCGATCGCAGCCTCTTCACGGTTCTATCCTCCGGCACCTTCTCTATCCCAGTTTCTTCCCTGTACTATTCATTAAGATTGAGGTCCAATGCCCATTGGACCTCAGGTAACGGTTAACCTCATGCTTATGTAAATAGTATATGACAGGTATCACAAAAATAAATACACAATGATAACTATCAAAATCATAACAACAAGTAACATAACACAACCACTGCAATATGTATGTTACCCCAATCTGCACATAACCAGTGCCGCGATGGCCTATCGTGTCCTCAGCGCTAGGAAAACTCAACGGTGTTATCAAGACTATAACCAGTATTCATTTCAACCTATCATGAGTAACTTTCAAAACAGAGTTTCAACATGTGAACACAACTATAATATATAAGCATACCATAAGCATAAGAGTTAATGTTACAATACGCGTCCGTACCTTGATTTGACAGATTTTTGGGTACGTTTGGCGTCGGAACACATGCACAGTCTATCCTAAAAGGGTAATATCGTCTCAATTAATTCTCAAACAATATTTCAAGGGACACCTTGGCCACAATTGACAGTTTTACCCTTGAAGGATTAATTTTCAATTATTTCCCCATAATTTTCGGAAAAATCGCTGGTGCAAAATTTCTGGGCAGAATTTCGTCTAACTTTGGAAAATCATAACTAATTCCAGAAAAATCAAAACGAGGATCCGTAAAATTTCCAGGAATCCTTGAGATCTCTAATTTCAAGGAAAAATACTGGAACTTACCTAGAACTCATGGATAATTCCCAGTTTCCACAATTCAAACCGCTGCCCAGAATTTCGCCCAGAAAATGTAGCCTAACTTCTGGAATTTATATCTTTTTGCACAGAACTTCAATTGATACACTCTTTATATATTTAGAAATCCCTATATGTCTACTTTCACCATGAATTTTCTCAAAATTTTAGAACATCATCTTCTTCATAAAATACCAACGTTTTTACTACTGACTCCAGAAATCACTAATCGATGAAATTTCTCCAGAGCTTCGCTATTTTGATCATAATCTTCCGGAAATTTTTACCATACTCTTCCTTCATCATTTTTTTTCGAAATAAAGCCATTGGAAACCATAAAAACTTGAGAATAAAACTGGAATTGAAAGATTGATGATCAAAACAACATTTTCTAGCATTTCTACTTCATAAACTAAGAACTTGAACTTATAAACTAAAAGCTCCCTTACCTCTTAAAGAACACTTGCTTCCTACTTCCTGAAGCTCTTCCACTCTCTCCCACACACTCTAAATTTCGGTTATGCCTTGAGGAATTGGTGAGGAGTTTGTGAAGCCAAGGACTCCTATTTATAGCAAAGCCTTGAGTAGCCTCCAAGCAAAATCCAATTGATCCTAGCCTTTGGTCTTTTTCTTGGTGAAGAGGTAAAGATCCCACCCTTACACCTCCCCCCAATTCGTCCCTCTCTCATCTCTCTCCTTAAGTTTTTGCTTTGTCCCCAAGTCATTCAACTTCCTTCCCAAGTTGTCTTAATTTCTCCCAAATGCTAATTTAGTTAGGTGTAAGTGGGTGTTTTAATTCATAATCCAATTTCACTTTTGAAATCCTAATTTTATGATTAGATTTATGGTGATTTTTAATTCCTGAAACACTTAGGTATGAATCCTAAAAGTATATGAAAATGACTTTGAGAATAGCCAAGTTGAAGCTCATAATTCACTGAGTTCAAATATGTACTTATTTTCAATACTTAGTTTTAATATTTCAAGTTATGATTTAATTTCTATAGGTTCTCATCTAATTTCTTCTAATTAAGTAATTACTTGCTCCCCAAGATAAACCACTTGCTCCCTAAGTTATCCCAATCTTCTCACACACACTACTTATTTGACTAATGTGTTTGTATTTTAAAATCATTTTTCCTCCCTGTCTTTTTAAGCAAAAACCATCCCCCTCCTTCATTCTTAGTGATCAATTTATGTCTTAAATGTTCTCACACATTCTAGAAGAAAAATTTCTCATTGGTCCACTTATTTGTGTAATTTATTTATTCCATCATTAAATAGGAATTTTCGCCCCTTAGTGATAATTTAGGAATAATTAGTCAAATCCCAATTTTAATCTCCAATATAGTGTTTTAGGGGTTACTAGGCTTAATTACCAAAATTTAACAAGGTTTCTAATTTAATTTTGATGATTAACAACTCCTTGTATGCTAATCAATATCATTTGGTCTTAAATTATGACCTTAAAAAACTTAATCATTAACTAATCGCACTTCTTTGAGGTGGCACGATCCTGGCCTTACACCTCACTATGATGACCTCATCCTGAGTTATCAAAGTGATGTCATGCTTGCATCATCTCTAGATTTATGTGCCTTTATCTGATAAAGTTCCCTGTTCGGTGTTCTAATCGCATAATCTTAGGAAATCTCAAAATTCTGGGAGTAAGGTCCTGAAGATCTTTTCTTTCTCTTTCAAGATACTTGGGTTATCTATATTTTTGATCTCATTAAGGACATTCCATTGTCTGCTGAATACTTCGGCCAAACGCCGTTGGCTACGGAAATTGCGTCTGCCGACGTCAACTTCTGGATAAAAATCCACTGATTAATAATATACTCTAGTTTTTACCAACTTATCCCCGGATTCCAGTTTATGAATTATTTTCCATCGGTTCTCATTTCTACTATCTGTTCTAACTTCACAAAATATCTTCTTGGTTTTATCTCATGATCACTTCGTCGGTTACGGAAATGATTTTAGAGACAGCCTAATTCGAAATAAAAATTCACTTGTCTATAATATACTCTGACCTAGAAACTTAGTTCATGGTTTTCTAGGTAGGATTTTATTTCTATCCGTTCTCGTTTATCCTGTATAAAATATCACAATTATAATATTATTTGATTACTAAATATCTTAGATATTTTTTCTTAATTTCCATTTTAATTTTTCTTTATTTTTCTTCATAATTTCGTTTTTATTTATATATATATATATTATATATATATATATTTTTTTTTTATTTTAAGTAATTTCCACCTTTTTTCTCTTTATCTTATGTCTAAACAATTAGTCATTAATTATCTAATTAATCACTTACTAATTGTTGACAATTTTCTTAATTAGTAATAATTATTATCTCACAACTATTTCACTGACATTAGTAATTTATGCACCATGCATAATATTAAAAATCATGGGGTCCAATATGGTCCCCCAATACTTTTAGATTTTTCTCCTGTAATTTTTCCAAGGTAATAATTTAATAAATTACCTAAATTAGAGACAACATACTTTCCAATTTTTAATAAATATTTAGTTGACTCTTAGGATTTTATCATAATTTTCTCAGGGTATTTTATAACCCATAAATATTTCAGGGACCTATTTGCAAATTATCTAATGTTTTAGGGACCTTTTCGCGCATTATTCAATCTTAGGAGAAATTGTCCCAATAACAAGATGAATTCAATACAAGGTGTTTGAGACCTCATATTCACCTATTTTCAATAGGTATATTCTACAAATTTATTATATTTACCTTACGTCAAATTTTAGGGTATTACATTGCCCAAGCTAAAGAACCGTCCCTCCCCCTTCATTTTTATTATCAATTTATGTTTTAATGTTCTCACACACTTTAGAAGAAACATTTCTCATTGGTCTAATTAATTTCACAAGAATTTAGGATTAGGGGTTAATATAATATTTCTTCACTCTTAAATTAGTAATTTTCGCCATTTTTATTTAAAAGGGAGATTTAATTAATCCTTGGTTACTATTGCTAATATAGTGCTTTAGGGGTTACTAGGCTAAATTACCAAAATTTGACAAGGTTTCTAATTTAATTTTGATAATTAACAACTCCTTAATTATGACCTTTACAAATTAATTATTAACTAATTTAAAAAATTATTAAAGTATCTCAATTATTGCAATTCCAATTGTCCAATAATTGTTACTAGTTTCCTCTAATTGATTTTATCATCCTTTGATGATTTTAATTGCTAAAATGGTATAATTACGATTATACTAAATTATGATAATTTTAGGATATTTTATGATCCTTAATAAGACTTAGAAAAATTAGTCCTTAGGCTTCCTAATTCTAGAAAAATTGCCTAGGAATAAAAATAAATACAACACCAAAATTTGAGACCACATACTCACCTATTTAAAATAGGTATTTATTTATCAAAATATAGTGGTCATGCTAAATAGGATTTTTAGGGTATTACAACTGACTCACACTTGAGGGGAAGATTTGTTAGAAAGCAAATGTGAGTTAGAATACAAGTGTGAGCTAATTTTTGAAAAGTTATATACTTCTCACACAAAGCCGAAAAGATCTCCCAAAATGGATGTCAGATTATGAGATAGTAAACCAGAAGTTTACTAATTGTTGGTATGACTTGTTTGATCATCCAAGTCATATATATAATAAGATTATGTATTGACATCCATCGAAGAACCAGAAGATTCTTCATGATGTGCTGCTTGTTCTCAAATAGAAATAATTATGAGAATATCATTGGTCATGATTGGTAATGGATCTCGGGAAATATATCAAACAAATTTATATGGGCCCATCGAAATTACATGTGAACCTTACAATTGATAGATGCATCTATAAAGGTTACATGTGAGATTATTATCCAGCAACTTGGATTTTGCAGTGATGTTTGCAACCTAAAGTTTGTATGTTTGATGTTTGAATAAAAACGTACAATTTCCAGATTGATTGATCCAGAAATCATGTATTAAAGCCGCCATAAATTGATATGAGAACAATGTTTATATGGTAATATATTTGCAGCAATTATATAAAAGCCAACAAAATTCTCCCTGTAAAATTGGCTTTTGGTCAGAAGCCAGATTAATTCCATCTTAAAGGTTTGAATGTGCTATGATTATTGTTCCACCACAATGCACATAGATGGACATAGAAATTGAATGTGCAATGATTATTGTTCCACCACAATGCACATAGATGGACATAGAAAGAAAATTGAGATATTGCTAATTTGATATTGTTTTATCAACATGAGGGGGAGAAATTGAATAGCTGGAAAAGAGAATACATGAAATGCATTATAACCATGAAGTATATATCCTCAGATAAAGAAGTATGAACTAGAAGTTCATCAAATTATGCATTCATAAAATATCTACCAGATAGAATTACTGACCCAAATGAGATTTATTCTCATATTCCAGCTGAAAATGCTCCAAATACAAATGTGACATGCCTGAAGCATGAAAAACTATTCGGTTCCAAATAGTTATATTATGGAGCATATTATAAAGATGATCATATTAAGGAGGTGACATAACTAATTGAAAAAACCTCAAAAGAGGTTCAGGTACCTGAATAATATTGATATGTTATGTTGAATTGGAAAAATGGAACCGAATAGATAAAGATGTCGACAATAATTTTGAGTATGATATCATGTGATCAAATGAGGATATAATATGTCATAAGAAGATGACATACAGATTATTGGCCAAGAGGATAAAGTGAAGTTGAAAATGACGCAAATATAATTATATTATGATAGTTATGGACCAGAAGTCCAAAATTTTTGAAATATATGATTTTGTGGTGGAAACAATAATTTTGTATATCTGACAATTTATGAAAGGAAAATTATGCGTCTATTAGATACTATAGCCTATGCATATGGCTCAATAAAATATGAAGATTATAAAAATCTTCAAATGGATCCAAAAGTGCTAAAAGCACAAGTCCCTAAAGGATTCAAGATGCTATAGAAGCATCAAATTCTCGAGAATAATCAATTAAATAAGTTCATATATTGCATGAAGCATTTATAAGTACATATTGTATCATTATTTGAATGAACATTTATTAAAAGTTTTATATGCATATGTATATGTATGAAAAGATTTAAATGTATTTTATTATGATTATACTTGAAAGATTTAGATCTTGAAGGTATACAATGAACAATTAGACTGAGTGTTTCTATAATTATTCCATAGCGAACAAATACTTGATGACGGGATGAAAGGCATACTCAGAAAGATATTGAAGCAATGTTGTCATCAGGGGGAGTAATACTAATGTTGTCAAAAGGAGGAGACGATACACATTGTACTCTTTTTCCCTTATCTAGGTTTTGTCCTACTGGGTTTTTCTAAAAAGGTTTTTAATGAGGCAGCACTTGATAGTGTATCAATGAATGATGTACTCTTTTCTTTGACTAGATTTTTATCCCACTGGGTTTTTCCTAGTTAAAGTTTTTAACGAAGCACATTCATAAATAGACATCCAAGAGGGGGTGTTATAAATATACTTATTATGTGGATGTCCATTGACTCAAGATCTCCAAATATTACAAGATGACATCAGACCCGCGCATAGTAATTTACTATTTGGTGGGATCCGCACACAATTATACGAACTCACGAAATTCATTCCCGTGAGTGAACAGTTGTGTGATGAAGGGAAAATTGCATCAAATGACCCAGAGTAGAAATTACACTAAAGACCTATTTTCCTTTTATAAATAGAAGTCATCTGTAACTATTAAGATACTTGAATGAGAATCCATTTTATCTCTATAGAATTCTGTCTGACTTCTCTCTAAATTTTCTTCAGTTTCACAACACAATGAACATTCACGTGGAATTATGAAATTAGGTTTGTGTGTGTGTGAGAGATCCCAAGTAAATACTAAGGTAGAAGGTAAATCAAAAGAAAGCACGAGGTAGTAACACTTTTCATTTCATGTGATTATGTATTGATATGTTGTATGTTTGTTTGTGCCATTACGCTGATTATGCATGAGAACATGTAAATTGCCTTGCATGAGATTATTTTCCATGGGAATGTACACTAGTTACTTATTCATTTAAATATGAATACACACTAGATAGCGATTGACTAAGTTATCTATATGATGTATTGACATCATTGAAGATACATACAGTTTTGTTCTCTATGGCTTATTTTGCATGCTTAGTTTGATCTTGCATGATTAATATGAAGAATTTTGGTTACTACTACTGAGATTTCCCCAAATCTCACCCCTTTCTTCCATGATACACAGCAAGAGCAGGTACTTGAGCAAGGGCATTGTTGTTGGTGAAGCCTGAAGAAGGTTGAAGCTGAATGAGTAATAAATTATTATTTATCCTAAGTATTGGCTATTTCTTAGCCGTGTTGTCTTTAAATATTGGAGATATGTATATATTGTGTGTGTGTGTGTGTGTAAATATTTAGGAATGTGAATAAGGAGGAGAGCTATAGACATGGTAGACTATCCGTAAGTGTCATGCGGTGATGATGGGATTATATTTATATGTAGTTAACAGTAGAAGTAGATAATATTGCATGATTGATTAGTATTTATTATCTATTTAGAAGCTCGGGTGATGCATGAATTGTGCCCTAAGATATTTTCATGCCAAATTTACAGGTTATGTTGCTAAAATGACAAGTAGATTTGTACTTGTTGTTAAGTAGCTACTCCCTTTGGTCCTAATTATAGAACAACATTTGAGAATTGGTTTTGGTCCTAATTATAGGACAAAATTTAATTTTTTGTTAATTTTTTTCCTAAAACACCCTTATTTTATTCTCTCAGGTGTGTTTAATTTTTGATAAGTATATATATTTAGGTGCATAGAATTTTTCAGTCAATAAAACTCTTAAATTGTTGGATTTTAATTTGTTTATCAATGAGTTAACATTAATTTACCTATATATATATAAACACACATATATGCATAGACACACACATATAGACATACACACGCATTATATAAATATGTGTGTGTGGTTGTGTGTTTGGGGGGGTGTGGGGGTTTCTATTTATGTGTAGATATGTGTGGGTATCTGTGAGGGGTTGTAGATATTTGTGTATGTGTGTGTGTATACACATACATACATATGTGTGTGTACACACACACACACATATGTATATATAGCAAGACTATCATTTTAATTAGAAAGCATGGAAAGGAAGATTCTATGTTTGGGGTATGTTAATGTTAATAAAAATTTATATAAGGGCATTTTAGGAAAATGAGTGAAATTAACTAATTTAACTCCCTTCTTTAATCTCCCCAAAATCGGTTAAATATATCTTATAATTAGGACCGGAGGGAGTACTAAGTAATTAAGTTATGAAAGTGTGAATATGAAAGGTTAACTGAAATAGAAGATAAGCTTGTGTCTTATTTATTTATCTAAAGTTCTTCAAAGAGGTTTGATGTATAAATGAGTTATTGAGTTTAGATTTGAAAGGAATTAGCTAAAGATTTTTAAGTTTATAGAAATTCACATTCTTAATGAAGGAACTTTTTTAAAAAAGTTGAGTCTTTTAGGTTGCTGAATGGCTCATTAGTGGCTAAGAATAAGTCAAACACTTCTATTAGACCTATTATATAGGGTATGTTAGAGTCTTGGAGTCGGTGATTGAGTGAGATCTTTTGATTAACAATCTATTTAAAGATTTAGTTGTTAATAAAACATAATGTCCTTCATGTTGCTAATCCCATATAATGGGGTAAAACTTTGTTGTCGTGGTTATCTAATATTTGGCAAATTAATAAAAGGGAAAATGGGGAGGGGGTGGATTTTAATAAGTTTTACTTGAAAAAAATTAGGGAAGTGAAATTAAAATTTTTTAATTATTTTTTCCTATTTTTTTTATCTTGTGTATTATTTATATCAAAATTTTATAATCTTACTTTCTCAATTTTTTTAAAAAATAAAAGTCATTAAAATTTCCTCTCTCCTGCCCTTCTTTTTTCTCATATACTAAACATACCTTTAGAATTGAAGTTAAAAGGAGGCCCGTCAAGAATGAAAAGCTTGTGCCCATAATCAGTTTTCAGTGGGCTTTTATATGTCCATTATTATTTATGAAGGCAATTACTTATTTAGAACTTTAGAAGCCCTATCTATCAGGACGTTCCATTTAGGCCCAATAATCAAAATATGTCCCCCCCCTCTCTCTCTTTTTTTATTTTTATTTTTTTTATAGTGAAAGGGGAAAAAAAACTCGAGCACTAGCTACATGCATACAAAATCTCTCAAGATCATTTTATCAAAAAAAAAAAATCTCTCAAGATCAGCCGACAGAAAACGCCTAACGTAATTCGAAGGGGTATCAACTATCAGCAAGTCGACTGCCATGCGCCATGCTTCATTAGCCAATGCATCTGCAACTGAATTAGACTCTCAATTGCATTGCCTCAACTCAACATGCCATTCTCGAATGAGTGAGGAACATTGCAAGTACAATTAAGACAAAGGATTACCAACAATGTTAGTTCAACGGGAAATTTACCAAATTAAAAACGACTTAAAAAAACCGAAATAGGGTACTGTTTAAACATAATACTAAAGTAATGCAGTTGGTGGCGTCATCTGACATGGCGCCACAAGTGGTACCACGTCAGCTAGCGCTACTGGCAAAGTGGCGCTGGAGCAAGAGGCGCCACTGTGACTCATGCCATATGTGGCGTGAATCAGGCTGGCGCCACTAAGTAGCGCCAGCATGATTGGCGCCACTTTGTGGCGCCTGGGTGATTAACGCCACATGCGTTAGTCACCAGCTAGCTGCCTGTGCCAGGCAGCTTTTTGAAAAGTCGTCTGCCCAGGAAGCTTTAATAAGTTGCCTGGCGCAGGCAGCTGTCAAAGGCGTGTTTTTCACGCCTCTGACTATTTTTAAAAAAATTGTAAATGCAGGGGCGTGAAAACACGCCCCTGCCAAAAAAAAAAGTTCATATTTTCATTTCTCCACACTTATAAAGGCAGAAGACATACTTACATATATTCACTCATACTCATTGATATAGGCGGAAGTAGAAAAAATTAATAAAAAAAATAAAGGAAATTAATAAAAAAATCAAAATTCATAATAAGTAAAATTATTCAAATTTATATAATAATGCCAAAAATTACTGAAATATTATAAATTCTTTATGATAAATATCATAATAATAATGTAATGACAATTAATCAAAATTTTAAATTCATTATATATAACTATAAAATAAAGAAAAAAGAAGTATATAATAATAATGAAAATTAATAAAAAAAATAAAAATTCCTAATAGATAATAATAATAATACAAACGAAAATTATATATTAGTAATGAAAATTAATAAAAAAATGAAAATTCATACTAAGTAAAATAAATCAAATTTATATTCTAATAAGGAAAATTACTAAAATAAATGAAAATATTATATATATATATATATATATATATATATATATAATGTAAAATTAAATATAATTATATATATTTTCATTATTATTTTTTATTCAATGTTCTCATCCAACTTTAGTGTTTTTCTCTAATGTGCAACTAAATAATTTGAAAACTAAACCGATTAAAATTTACATTATATCTCTATTGACCCAAATAAACTCTTTACACAACATTTAATCGGTGAAATTATCCTATACTACTAAAATCTTACAATTCTTAAATGGAAAAATTATTTTTCAATCTCTCTAACAAAAAAAAAAATCTAAACCCCTTCAAATTTTATATTAATAGTTCCCTTCATAATTACATTTATTGTCAAAACTTAAAACTTCTAAACAATTATAACTCTACCATTTTTACTAAACAACACAATACTACCATCATTGCAAAGACAAAAATATAAACAAAATCTTTTATCAAGGAAATTTGTTGAAAAGATCCTAGTTTAGCCACCTAAATAATCTTATACAATAACTAACATACCTTAAAATAACTTTAGAGTCCCTTAAAATAACTTCAAAATCTCTTCCTCTTCTTGCTCCTCGTCTCTCTGCCTCTGCCGTTCCTCTGTTGTGTATTGTGTGTGTGGGTGAATTTGTGACTTGTGAGAGTTTAAATAGATGAAGTCCCCTCTCTCTCTCTTTGCCTGCCGACAGCCCTCCCCCAATTTTTAATTTTTTTTAAGGCAGGGCGTCAGTCTTTTTAGGGCAGGGCGTCAGACTGACGCCCTGCCTAACTGACGCTACGTGGCGCCAGTCTGGTTTGACTGGCGCCAAGTGGCGTCAGTCACCCTGGCGCCACCTTGTGTCAGTCAATATTGACTGGCGCCAGGTAGCGCCAGTCATGTTGGCGCCATTTAGTGGCGCTAGCCTGACTCACGCAACGTGTGGTGTGAGTCATAGTGGCGCCTCTTGCTTCAGCGCCACTTGACAAAGTGGCGCCATGTCAGATGGTGCCACCAACTACATTACTTTGGTATTATGTTTAAATAGTGCCCTATTTCGGTATTTTTTTAATTCGTTTTTAATTTGGTAAATTTCCCCAAAGAATGAACAAAGTGTGGAGAGAGAAGAGACCAAGTTGCTTCTAACAATCAGAAAAGTTCTCTAACGGTCTTATAAATGCTTGCAATGGTTATTAAACATACTCTAAGTATAAATAGAGCAACATTCAATTCTCTTCAACAACTATTGAGCTGAAAAATGAATCAGCATTTAATTGTTCATTTATTTCTTGAGCTTTCTGTACAGAGTATCAGTTGATACTAATTGAGCTTCAGTGTTCATCTTATCTGCTCTTTTAAGAGAGTTCATTATCGGTAATTCATTTATTGTAAGCAATCTCAAGTCTAAGGACTTGAAGATTTGGGAGTCTTTGATTACAACTTGTAAGGCGGAGCAAGTTTTAGGGAGAGAATTGCTTCAGAGTTATAGAGTGTGTAATCAAGTGACATAGTGATATACTTGGGCGCCTGAGGACTGGACGTAGGCCATAGAGTTGGGCTGAACCAATATAATCCCTTTGTGTCCATATTCTCTTCCCTGCTTTCTGTTTCGCTTTGCCTTATCACCATAAAACAGAACCAGTCGAAATTTTTTTAAGAATCCCCAATTCACCTCCCTCTTGGTGATTCAGCTCTACTTTCAATCTTATCTTACAGGAAGAACTCAAAATGCAAGAATAAGAGGGGTCATTTGTGTCAGATAGGAGGAAAGATATTCTTACCGTTACGACTGGAAAACCGGATCACGTGGGGCATGTAAGGGGAATTGGAGGGCAGGTAGCCTGAAGGAATACTTTGGTAAATCCAAACGCCAAAAACAAGCAATGGTTACCCAGGAGGAGATGGAACGTACGCTGGCCAAAGCAATTGAGGAAGCAGAGGCCAGAGCAGAGAAGAAAGCAGCTGAGCGAGAAGCTTCATTAAGTGCAAAGTTTCAAGACGAGTTGAAAAAGATGAAGGAGGAGATGATGAAGATTGTCAGCTCTCGTGGAGAGAGCACTGTTCCCTTCCCACACTCACCTCCACTTGTCCAGCAAAGCATTAAAGGAACCTGCATTGTTAGAGAGTCAGCGGAACATTGTCAGCTTTACGTGGAGGATCCTGGTAGATGATTGGTTGCAAGAGGGAATGTCTACAACTTGGGATCAACTATACACCACCGACAAATGGCTGATGATGAAGTCAGGGTGTCAGTTGAAGAGGTGATCATCGCTGATGCACCTATCCCTCTTCAAACTGATCAAATGAAACTTGTGAGTGATTGCTTGGGAGGCTTCATCTCGTGGCCAGTGAACCTTGTACGTGTTTGTACTCCTCCTCAAGCCCCAGTCCCTGCTGATGAAGCTGCAGCCCCGCGTGATATTTTGTCTACTCTTAAGTTGACTGCCAAGGATGAAATTGGATTTATGGTAGTCAATCAAACTTTTGGATTCAAATCGTGGCCTATAAATGCTGAAGTAGGCCTAAAAGAGAAGCAACCAGTCTTCATTGACCAAGAAGATTTAATCTCCCTTCTCTTTCCTAAAATAGAGATAACTAATGCAATTGTGTTGTTATTGATGAAGTAAGTAGTATATTCTTCTATGAGTACGTACATAATTTTAAGAGGGGTCGTTTAGACACGTACACATACATATATACTAGCTAATTCACTAATGCATGTCATTATTGTAGGTTGATGCATCGTGAAATGGGAGTACAGGGTAGAGAATATGACTTTGGATTCTTGTGCCCAAACTACATAAGTGCAGCAACTGTAAATCAAAGAACAACATACATATCTAGGAGGTTGTCTACCAATATGAGAAGGTGGTACCTTGCACCATTCAACCAAGGTAACCATTGGCAATTGGTCCTCCTTTCCGCGGAGGAAAATAAAGTAGTATTTTTATGCTCCCTTCACAATGAATCAGTGCCTACATCAAAGTAGATTGTTGATAAGTACACGCATGTCATTTTGTCACTGATTTTTGTCTGAAATCTCTTCTGTGAATTTTCAATTACCATTATTGATGATAAATGAAATTTTTGATTTCGATAATAGAGCCATGTTGGAATACCAAAAGAATGCCAAGAGAAAGGCTAGGCATCAGGTTAAAGATCCTATATGGAGCAAACCAAAGGTTAGTACACATGGACATTGCCTTGTGAACTTGGTTATTATGTAACAAATTATATGCTCTTATATATATATTATATATATATATATATATATATATATATATATATATATAGTTTGATTTTAGACACGTCGGCAACCACATGCTTCTAACTTATGTGGGCTTTACATCATGCGACACATGTATAATATTATCACGCGAAGAATTCTGTCTATCACTGAATAGGTAAATGTATTTGATATTATACATAAGTTTGGCGTGCTAACTGCTGACCCCTTTGATGCAAGGAATTAAGGTCTAATATATATTTCTGTCTTTGATATTACATACGTTTGATTGCGCTGACCCCTTTCTTGATGGTGATATTGAGCGCATACGCCAAGTCATTTGTGAATATCTCCATCAGGAAATCGCAAATGCCCCCCAGGATTAATTTGTAAATATGTGTTGTAGACCTATATTACATCTTCTATAAATAATAATGAACAATTGTACTGTTTAATGATAATAATGAACAATTTTACAGTTTAATAATCAATAATTGATAAATTTGTTTATTCATTCCAACAAATTATATTGATGCTCTCTATTTTTTGTTGCTGAATGTATTGCATGGAATTAGTTCTTAAACCTTTAGGACAGGATGTTATAAATGAGCTTATTATAAAGTTCAAAATGTCCAGTGAGACTTTTAGGACCGTCTATTTCATAATAGTTCGGTCCTGAAGGGCTTTTTAAAAATACTTTTTTAGTTTTAAAAATATGCTAGACTTTTAGGAGCGACTAGTTATTAAATGTTCGGTCCTAAAAGTCCTTTTTAAAATATTATGAGACATATATATGTGGGTCCCACCATTTCATGTGTTACGTAGGAATCTTCTTCTTCTCATACAACATGAGAAATTTTAACTAAAATATTGGAGACTATGTGGGTCCCACCATTTCATGTGTTACATAGGAATCTTCTTCTTCTCATACAACATGAGAAATTTTAACCAAAATATTGGAGACTTTTAGGACCGTCTATTTCATAACAGTTCGGTCCTGAAGGGCTTTTTAAAAATATGTTTTTAGTTTTAAAAATATGCGAGACTTTTAGGAGCGACTGGTTATTAAATGTCTGGTCCTAAAAGTCCTTGTATAGTTTTTGGCACGTATACCTTTAGGACTGGCTTTTTATATATCTATGGTCCTAAAGGTCTTTTTTTCATAAAAAAAATTAATTATTCTATTTCTTTTAGACAAACTAAAATTATGTTCAAAACAAATCAACTAAGCAAATATATCATGGTTAATTTTAAAGTCAATCAGTGATAACTCACGAGGACTTTAATTTGCATGTTTTGTATGTTCTTAATTAATGTCGTTATTATTATTTTATTTAACAAATTAATGTTGTTATTATATAACTTATGTTAATTTCAAAGCCATTTATGTAACTTCTCAAAAGTACGCAATCAGGTAATCCAAGCAGGTTTGTCCAAAATGGCGGTCGTGGCCACAATTATATATATATATATATATATATATATATATATATATATATATTATGCTGCCCTATAAGGGCAGCAACCAGTACATGAAAAAAAACAGGCAAGAAAATTAAAAAAAATCTAATTAATCCTCCATATTGTTGCCGGAGGAGGAGGAGGACGTAGTTTCTGCTTCAGAAGTAGGGACCTCGACGTCATGGGCATCGAGGATCATTTTGATCTTGTAGTTTCTGCTTCAGAAGTAGGGACCTCGACGTCATGGGCATCGAGGATCATTTTGATCTTGTTGTTGATGGTATGAAGGAGGCCACAGAGTTTGCCCAGTTGTCGGTCAATGTGATCAATGCGGGCTGTAACATCCCAATTTTCAAAAGCGAAATAATTTATTTAACATTTAAAATCATCAGAGTAGTGCATTTGAGCGGAAGAGTAACTGATACTTATATTTCAAAATGCTGTAAATCTGGCTGAATACAATAGCGGTGTAGTAACCGCGTGGTTCAAAAGGGATGTACAACAACAAAAGGAAGGCTTCCACCAGAATGTCAAAGGAAATCTTCAGCCGGGTCTACTATGCGTCCTGCTTGCGCTTCCCTTTGTCCTCCATCCTTGGTTCTTCTGACCCTGACGCTATGTTAAGAGCTGAGGTCCAATGCCCATTGAACCTTAGGTAACGGTTAACCTCATGTTTATATATACCATATATGGATCACAGATATTCACAAACATAAACAGTTCATAAGTATTTAGACAAATGTATCCCTGGCATATAAGCCCCTTGGCGGATATGTCACACTTAGCATACGTTTCACATCCAGCAATTGTTTCACACCAAGCATTTCACACCCAGCAAACATATCCCAATACCCAGCAATAATAATCATAACAATAGAACATGAACATATCACAGAGCAAATAGCTATCTCATATAACATAGCACATATACGCATATAATAACCATCAGAGTTAGTGTTACTAGTACGCGAACGTACATTAATTACCTTATACAAGCATACCATACATATAGCACATATACGCATACAGTAAACATCAGAGTTAAAGTTACCAGTACGCGGATGTACCTTCGTTGACGAGTTTTGTTCTGTCGGTCAGAATGCGGTCACAAATATCCTATAAGGGTAATATCATCTCTATTAATTCACAAATATTATTTCAAGAGATATCTTGGCTATATAAGACCATTTTACCCCTGGTGGATTTATTATTTACAATTTTGTCCTTACATTTATTCAAAAACGCAGGGCAGTATTTTCTGGGCAGATTTTCGCCTAACTTCAAAAAATCATAACTAATTCTAGAAAAATCAAAACGAGGATCCATTAAATTGCTCGGAATCCTTGAGATGTCTACTTTTGAGGAAAAATATTGGAACTTACCCAGAACTCCTGGATAATTCCCAGATTTATCGTTTCAAATCGCTGCCCAGATTTTCGCTCAGAAAATATAGCTTAACTTCTGGAATTTATATCTTTTTGCACAGAGCTTCAAATGACTCAAACTCTATTTATTTAGAAAGCCCTATATGTCTAATTTCATCATGAATTTTCTCAGAATTTTTGAACATCATCTTCTTCATAAAATACCAACGTTTTTGCTACTGGCTCCAGAAATCGCTAATCGCTGAAATTTCGTCAGAGCTTCGCTATTTTGATCCTAATCTTCCAAAGATTTTGCTATAACTTCTTTTTCATCAAATTTTTGAAATAAAGACAGTGGAACCCATAAAAACATGAAAATAAAACTATATTTGGAAGATTGAAGATCAAAACAACATTTCTAGCATTTCTACTTCATAACTAAGAACTTGAACTTATGAACTAAAAACTCTCTTACTTCTTGAAGAACTTTGCTTCCTACTTCTTGAAGCTCTTTCACTCTCTCCCACACACTCTAAAATTTCGGTTGTGCTTGGAGGACTTGGTGAGAAGTTTGTGTTGCCTCAAGCCTCTATTTATAGCAAAAAAAAAAAAAATGAGTAGCCTCCAAGCAACTTGAATTGATCTTGGCCCTTGGTATTTACTTGGAGAAGAGGGAAAAATCTTGCCCCTACAACTCACCAAAAACGTCCACCCTCCCCCCTTAGCTCTTAAGTTGTTGCTTCATCTCCTATTTACTCCCAAATGCTAATTTAGTTAGGCCTAAATTGGTGTTTTAATTCAAAATCCAATTTCACTTTTGTAATCCTAATTTTATGACTAGATTTATGGTGATTTTTAATTTCCCAAACACTTAGGTATGAATCTTAAAAGTTTACGAAAATAACTTTGGGAATAGCCAAGTTGAAGCTCTTAATTCACTGATTCCAAATATGTATTCATATGTAATACTTATTTCCAATATTTCAAGATATGATTTAATTTCTATGAATTCTCCTTGATTTGCATTTGATTAACAATTACTTGCTCCCCAAGTTTCTACTAATCTTCTCTCACAAACAATTGACTTATGTGTTTGTATTATTATTACAACAATTTCCCTTCTTGTTTCCCTAGTAATTTCGTCCCCCTCCCCCTAATTTTTAATTATCAATTTACATTTTATTTGCTCTCGCACCTTAGGAAGAAAAATCTTTTATTGATCCAAGTAATTTCACAAGGATTTAAGATTAAGGGTTTATATAAATTCTTTAATTAAATATTTTCGCCACTTTCATTAGTTAGAGGGAGAATTAATGAATCCTTAGTTACTATTGATAGTATAGTGTTTTAGGGGTTACTAAGCTTAATTACCAAAATTTGACAAGTTTCTAATTTAATCTCAGCTTCTAAATATCATTTGATCCTTAATTATGACCTTTATAAATTAATTATTAACTAATTTCAAAAATTAATAAAGTATCTCAATTATTGCAATTTCAATTGCCCAATAATTGTTACTAATTTCCTCTAATTGATTTTACCATCCTCCGATGATTTTAAATGGTTATATTTTATGATCCTTAATAAGATTTAGGAAATTGAATTTTGGATTTATTAGAATCCAAAGAAAATTTCCCTAAATATGATGATAAATCAGTTAAAAATTTAGAGACAACATATTCTCCTATTTTAAGGAATATTTAGTTGCCTCTTAGGATTGCTCACAATATTCAGAGTGTTTTATAACCCTTAACTTCACTTAGAAATTTCTAGCTCTTTATTCCTCCTAATTTCATGAGAAATCACCTTAGAAAATAAGGTAATTATTCTACTAGTTTTGAGACCACAAATTCACCTATTTTCAATAGGTATCATTTACTAAATTATGATACTTATCCTAAGTAGGATTTTTAGGGTATTACACGGGCTAACAGATGCTCCACCGTCTGCTTGACTGTTGGATTTGGCGGCAGAGGGGGAGGTCTCGCAGGTAGGAGAGGTGGAGGAGGAGGAAAAGGAGGACTCGATGGTCGAGGTGGTGGGGTAGCCATTATAGAATCAAGTCAGAGATTTTAGAAGGAAATGAGGATGTGGAGAAGAATGTGAAGAAGCTAAAGTAACGAGGGGCTTAAATAGATTGAGCACCATCATTGGATTGTCCTCAGAAGCTGAAAAGACTCTGAATCATCATTATAGAGTGTAAGGATACAACTGCACCTCTTGGAATTTGGAACAAAGGCACTTTTAAGACCGCATATTCTAAGAGATCAATAGGTAACACAACTCTAGGATACAAGGAGATTCATCTAACTGAAGCATTAACTTTAAGGATGCGACTCCCAATATCGGAATTCGTATCGACGGAACTTTTAAGACTGCATATTCTAAGACAACCGTTCTTATAAATATAACAGTAAAAAAAATATTTATATTGTACTTTTTAAAAAAAAAATAAGGACACAATTTTATGTTACGAGGAGACTCACCTGAACTGAAGCATTAAATTTTAGGTTACACATTGCACCAATATATAAGTAAAAATATTGATTTGAAAATTTTAGGTTACGCATTGCAAAATGCAAATATAAGGCATTTAATTATAATATGAAAAAATAAGTAAGAATAAAT
This sequence comes from Acacia confusa, assembly GCA_037074495.1. Classification (NCBI taxonomy): domain Eukaryota; kingdom Viridiplantae; phylum Streptophyta; class Magnoliopsida; order Fabales; family Fabaceae; genus Acacia; species Acacia confusa. The sequence continues at coordinate 26,625,651 of CM073513.1, read as the reverse complement.
TTTTAAAAATATTTTTAGGACCGATTATTTAGAAAGGACGGTCTTAAAAGTACTTTTGAGACCAGCCATTTGTGAAATAAGATCTTTAAGATATTACGAATTTCAACTTAAATTCTGATTGGTTCAAATTAAAAATTAGTAATAGGCTTATAGGACCAAACGTATATAATTATTAGGTCTTAAATATTATTACCAATTATTTATATCCAATTGAATCTCAACATTCTCACATTCTTATTTCGTATCTCTCTACTCTACTCTCCTCTGCTCTAACTATTAACTACTAGAAAACTGATCTTTGCCCTAACTCCCCTAAACCAAGATAATGGTTAGATACAAGATAACCCTATAATACCCAGATAATTACTATCTGGACTATTATGTTACCATAATAAAAATATCCATTTATGATTATCATGGTCTCAAAATAGAGTATAATTGGTCTATTTTCAAAGGAAGGTACTAAGGAAAAATTATGGAAAATTCAAGAAAACATGGAATAATTATTGAAAATTTAGGAAATATATTATTCTTAATTTAGACAATTTAATAAAATATTTCCTATGAAAATAAAAAGAAGGAAAATTAAAAAGTATTTTAGAATCAAAATTGATTCTATGACTTTTAATATTTTGCATAAGGCTTAAATCATTAATGTTAATGAAATTGTTGTGAGAAAATAATTAATTCTAATTAAGAAAATTATTAGGAATTATTAAAGGATTAATTAAGTAATTATCAGGAATTTTATAAAATTAGAGAAATTCAGGAAACATAAAAAATAAAATAAATATAAATAATAATTATTAAGGACCGAAATTTTTGGCTAATTAAATAAATAATAATGGTTAAGATATAATCTTAAAAAGTAAAGATCAATGGTTTAGGATTTTTCAAGAATTTATGAAAGCCTAAATCCAAGTAATTAGTTATGGACCAATAGGAAAATTTTGTGGAAAATGAATATAGGATAAATATAATATATGTGGTTAAGGGAAAATATATATATATATATATATATATATATATATATATATATATATGTATGTATATATACATATATATATATATGGTGTGGGCCGAAATTTTAGGGGAGATAAGGATGAAGAAGATATTTGAATATAATAGTAATCTAGGTTTAAGCATGTGATAAATAAGTAATAATATAATAATAATTAAAAGTGGACAGGATAAACGAGAACGGATGGAAATAAAATCCTACATAGAAAACCGTGAACTAGGTTTCTAAAGTCAGGGTATATTGTGAACGAGGGAATTTTTATCTCGAGATGGCCGGTCTCCGAAGTCATTTCTGTAACCGACGGAGTGATTTGGAGATCTGAATAGGAAGATATTTTGTATAATTAAAGCAGATAGCCAAAAGGAGAACCGATAGGAAATAATTTCGTTGTGGGAATCTGGGGATAAGTGGGGAAAACCAGAGTATAATGTTAATCAGTGAATTTTTGTCTCGGAGTTGGCACCGGACAACGTTATTTCTGTAGCTGGGCACGAATATTGAGGATTTTCAGCTGGTAACAGAATGTCCTCAGCGGGATCAGAAACTGAGTTAAATTAGATAATTTGAAAGAGGAAGAAAAGACCTTCGGAGTGTTGTTCCCGGAATTTTAAAGTTTTTACGGAATTTCGCGATCAGGACACCGAACCAGGAACTTATCAGATAAAGCAAGAGGATAAGGTTTGATGATGCAGCTAGGATGAGTTCAGCAATTTTGTCTTTTAGGGGGGGAAGAAGTCGGCCTAATAGGTGTAAGGCCAAGATCAAACCACCTAGCAAAAGTGCGATCCTACAGTCAGAATTCAACCAGACAAAATTCAAGGAAATTACGAAAATGCCATTGAGATTTTCTATAAATAGCTTCCATTCCTCTTCATTCTTCACCAATTCACTTACAATCCTAGAGAGAAGTTAGAGAGAGAAGCTCTGGGAGAAGTTCATAGCGTAAGTTCTCTGGTCCTCAGTCTTTAGCTTAAGTAGTTCTTTCGGTAGTTATAGTAGAATTGTTAGAGTAGTCTTTAATTTTTCAAGTTAGTTTAAATATCATGTTTTAGAAATAAATATGATATTTATCTTAGAAATATGTTAGAGGAAAGATTACAGCAAAAATTTTGAAAGCGTAAAGTCAAAACAACGAAGCTCTGGCGAAATTCCGCCAAAAAGTCAAACTAGGGGCAAAATGGTAATTTGTACCTAAAATGCCTGTTATGGTCTTAGATATTCATACTGGTGATATTATCCTTATAGGATACCCAGAATCACGAACCGTTGTTTCCGCTGTCACCGCTGTCAAATCACCGTCGTACCGCCGTCAAACGTACCACAACGCTACCGAAGTGCCCGAAATCGTCAACGGAGGTACGGACGCGTATTGTAACCTTAACACTTATACTGCTCATATTCATATATATGGTAGACATGTCTATATACTGAAACTCTGTCGTGGGTTGTCAGTCATACATACAGCTTGTTACGGGTTATAGTCTTGATAACGCCGTTCGGTTTTCCTAGCGCTGAGGACACGATGGGAGATCGTGGCACTGGTTTATGTGCAGACATAGTGTGGGGCTTTACATATTGCTGTGTGCTTATGTCCTGTCCATTGTTGATCATGCATCTGCTATGTGCTTATGTATTGATATGTTGTTATGTGGTTATGATTATTTGTTGCCTATATATGATTTATTTGAGCATAAGGTTAACCGTTACCTGAGATCCAATTGGGAATTGGATCTCAGCTGTAGCTCCAGGTTCCGGAGGATCCAGGGTGGAGGAGAGCGGCAAGTAGCCGATGTAGGCGAATTGGAAGAGCTTATATGTTTTAGTTTTTGAACTATTTAGATATTGTCTTTTTTTTTTGAAATCAATAGATGACTGTGTAAGGATGATTACACTATGGTTATGTACTTCTAAATATTCAGTTACTCGTTTAATCGAAATGCTCGACTCTGATCACGGTTGGTTTTTCTTTTTTTTAAAAAAAGAATTTTCCAGCATTTTCAATTGGGATGTTACAAACCCCTCACAGGAGTACTCCTGAAACTCCTTGGAGGATCTTGAGATATCTCGCTGGTTTACATCCTTTTCAGCCCAAGAAAAGGCGTTCTATTCAGACGAAGGAGTCTCAAGTCGTTAGACCTATTGTTATTTCTGATGATAAAGAGGTTGTCAGCCCTCTCCAGCCTTCAGACCATGAAGAGTTTCCCGCTCCCCCTCTTCAGCCTCCTGGTCCCAGCGTGAACATACAACAGGAAATTGCTGATATCCAGTAAGAAATTTCTACCGCTGAAGCCGATATCGACAAGACATTAGCTGATAATCAGCCTTAGGAATTTTAGTCACATTATATGTTGTTTTTGTTAATTGTAAGTTTGTTGTTCTTAATTTTCTTTTCTACTTGCACATTCTCCATTAATGTAAAAAATCAAAATGAACTAACTATATTAATGGAAAAAAGTTTATTCTCAACTGTCCTTTATTTTCATTTCATTGTTGCTGCTGCAATCTTTTAGTTTAATTTTAAAGAAAATGAGGACTTTCACTAAATTCAAAAAAAATGAGACCTTTAGGAGCAGATTCTTAATAAGTAACCGATCTTAATGAATACCTTTAGGAGCAGATTCTTAATACGTAACTGATCTTAAAACTTCTATACATTTAGGACCTAATTCTTTATAATTAACCGTTCTTAATGGAATTAAATATAAATGACTTTGTCATGCGGAAAAGTTAAATTTTCCTCTCTGAACTTATCTTATCCCGCCAAAAGTGATAATAACTCCTGTTCACTATCAACTCTCAAGTGTTTGTGTGTTGCTTCGTCGCTGATGCAAGACAGATCTCTCGACAAGCTAGTGCTGTCAGCTTATCACTTTCTGGTTGGTTCTTTAGCTAAACGGCGATAGACCTATAAGATGTGTATTTCAGTTACATATATTTTTTTATTTTTCTACTCTTCGTTCTGAGTTTTTCATGGTTTGCACGAAATCGGTGAAATGTTGGCGTGGGTTACTTGTTGTATTTGAATACTGTACTTTGAAATGCACTTAGGGTTACTTTTGTTGTCTACATTTATTTTCCGCATCATGCATTTATTTTCCTTAACTTTTTAGATTTACTGTACGTGATACATTTATGAGCACAAGTGATTCTTCATGTTGCATTTAATGGCGAAAGTCTCTTTTTTTTTTGGAACAATACTAGGATATTACTGTTAAAAGGTATTACAAGATAAGAAAACAGGCGTCCTCATAAGGGAAATTTAAAGACAAATAAAGTGATTCTTCGTGTTGCATTTAATGGACAAAGTCTCGCTCATATGCATTTGGACTTTGTAACATCCCAACTTTTCAAAAGTAGTATAATTTTTTTTCATTAGAGTAGAGCATCGGAGCAAGAGAGTAACTGATACATATTGTAACATCCCAATTTTCGAAAGTAGAATAAATTTTTCATTTAATTAAAATCATTTAAAATCATCAGAGTAGTGCATTTGAGCGGAAGAGTAACTGATACTTATATTTCAAAATGCCGTAAGTCTGGCTGAATACAATAGCGGTGTAGTAACCGCGTGGTTCAAAAGGGATGTACAACAACAAAAGGAAGGCTTCCGCCAGAATGTCAAAGGAAATCTTCAGCCGGGTCTACTATGCGTTCTGCTTGCGCTTCCCTTTGTCCTCCGTCCTTAGTTCTTCTGACCCTGACGCTATGTTAAGAGCTAAGGTCTCATGCATACGGATCCCAGGTAACGATTAACCTCATATTTACATATACGGTATATAAACACAACAATTGATTCACTTCCAAATATGTCACCAACTATGTCACTCCCAGTGAATACAGATGTACCGCTCCCAACGAAATATACCACTCCCAGTGAAAACAGATATATCACTCCCAGTGTATGCAGATGTACAGTTATCTTCTAATAACATGTATTCAAACAACACACCACAACATGCATACAACACACATACCACATATACATATACTGTAAATATCAGAGTTAGTGTTACAGTACGCGAACGTACATTAATTACCTCATACAAGCATACCATACATATAGCACATATACGCATACAGTAAACATCAGAGTTAAAGTTACCAATATGCGGACGTACCTTCGTTGTCGAGTTACGGTACGTTTTGACGGTTGGAATGCGGTCACAGATATCCTATAAGGGTAATATCGCCTCTATTAACTCACAAATATTATTTCAAAGAGATATTTTGGCTATATAAGACCATTTTACCCCTGGTGGATTTATTTTCCAATTTACTCCCCAATTTTCGGGAAAAAACGCTGATCCAGCATTTCTGGACAGAATTTTGCCTACCTTCGAAAAATCATAACTAATTCTAGAAAAATCGAACCGAGGATCCATAAAATTTCCCGGAATCCTTGAGAAGTCTACTTTTGAGGAAAAATATTGGAACTTACCCATAACTCATGGAAAATTCCCAGTTTAATCATTTCAAACTGCTGCCCAGAATTTCGCACAGAAAACATAACCTAACTTCTGAGATTTTTATCTTTTTTCACAGAGCTTCAAATCACACACTCTTTATAGATTTAGAAAGCCCTAGATGTCTACTTTCACCATGATTTTTATCAGAATATTTGAACATCATCTTCTTCATAAAATACTGGCATTTTTACCTCTGACTTTAGGAATTGCTAATCGATAAAATTTCGCCAGAGCTTTGCTATTTTGATCATAATCTTCCAAAAATTTTGCTATAACTTCTTCTTCATCAAATTTTCGAAATAAATGCAATAGAAACCATAAAAACATGAAAATAAAACTATATTTGGAAGATTGAAGATCAAAATAACATTTTCTAACATTTTTACTTTATAAACTAAGAACTTGAACTATGAAACTAAAAACTCTCTTACCTCTTGAAGAATACTAGCTTCCTACTTCTTGAAGCTCCTCACTCTCTCCCTTGCTCTCTATTTTTCGGTTGAGGCTTGGTGAATTGGTGGAAATTGTGTGAAGAGGAGGCCTCTATTTATAGCCAAATTATGAGTAGCCTCCAAGCAATTCAAATTGATCTTAGCCCTTGGTATTTACTTGGAGAAGAGGGAAAAATCTTGCCCCTACACCTCACCAAAAATGTCCACCCTCCCCCCTTAGCTCTTAAGTTGTTGCTTCATCTCCTATTTACTCCCAAATGCTAATTTAGTTAGGCCTAAGTTGGTGTTTTAATTCAAAATCCAATTTCACTTTTGTAATCCTAATTTTATGACTAAATTTATGGTGATTTTTAATTTCCCAAACATTTAGGTATGAATCTTAAAAGTAACCGAAAATAACTTTAGGAAAAGCCAAGTTGAAGCTCTTAATTCACTGATTCCAAATATGTATTTATATTTAATACTTAGTTCCAATATTTCAAGATATGATTTAATTTCTATGAATTCTCCTTGATTTGCATTTGATTAACAATTACTTGCTTCCCAAGTTTCTTTACTTGCTCCCCAAGTTTCTACTAATCTTCTTTCACACTCTATTGACCATGTGTTTGTATGTCTTTTAATACAATTTCCCCTTCTTCTTAGCTCAAGAAAATCGTCCCCCTCTCTCTAATTTTCAATTTTCAATTTACATTTTATTTGCTCTCACATCTTAGGAAGAAAAACCCTTTTATTGGTCCAAGTAATTTCACAAAGATTTAGGATTAAAGGTTAATACAATTTCTTCATTCTTAAATTGGTAATTTTTTCCACTTTTATTAGTTAAAGGGAGAATTAATTAATTCTTGGTTACTATTACTAATATAGTATTTTAGGGGTTACTAGACTTAATTGCCAAAATTATAATTGATTATCAAACCAATTACAATCTTTAGAAATTTATGTGATACTTAATTATATTGACCCCTTTTAATACTTCATCAGGTTAAAATATTCCAATTTGTTAATCTTAGATAGTCCCAAGACTAATTATGACTAATCATGAATTTAACTTAATAAAAATTCACTTGCCCAATAATTATTTTTAATATTCACTAATTAGAGACAACATACTTTCTAATTTTTAACAAATATTTAGTTGCCTCTTAGGATCTATCATAACATTATCAGAGTATTTTATAACCCCTAACCTCACTTAGGAATTTGCAGCTCTTTATTCCTCCTAATTTCATGAGAAATCACCTTAAGAAATAAAGTAATTATTTTACTAGTTTTGAGACCACATATTCACCTATTTTAATAGGTGTTTTCTATCAAAATATAGTGGCTATGCTAAATAGGATTTTTGGGGTATTACACATATATTTAAAATACCGTAAGTCTGGCTAATTGCAGAAACGGTACAAAGACCAAGAGTTTTTAAAGTAAACAACCACAGAGGTATTCCCTTGACATTACCCATGCCGTGGCAACAAAAGATGGTCTTCAGCCGAGTTCCTATAAGTGCTTCTTGCCTTTCTCCTCGGTCCTCGGACCTCCCGATCCTGAAGCTATCTTAAGAGCTGAGGTCTCATGCATACGGACCTCAGGTAACGATTAACCTCATATTTACATATACGGTATATAAACACAACAAATGAATCACTCCCAAATATGTCACTCCCAATGAATGCAAATGTACCACTCCCAGCGAAATGTACTACTCCCAGTGAATATAGATATACCACTCCCATTGCATGCATATGTTCAGCTATCCTCTAACAACACTAAGTAATCAAACAACACACCACCAATATGCATACAACACACGTACCACATACACGCATACCATAAATATCAGAGTTAGTGTTACAGTACGCGAACGTACCTTCGTTGACAAGCGTTTAGTACGTTGATGATAAACTGTACTTTTGACGGAAAACTACGGAACGACAGCGAAATGACAACGGAACAAGATTACTGATATCCTATAATGATAATATGACATTTATCAATATTTGATATCATCATAGGCATTTTAGGTACAAATTACCGTTTTGCCTCTGATCCCCTAATTGGCGGAATTTCGCCAGTACTTCGCTACCTTGACCCTAATCTTCCAAAATTTCAACATGTCTCCAACTCCATAATGATTTTCGAAATTAATACCTTAATTACCCCTAGAACATGATTTCTAAACATACCTGGAAGATTAAAGATCAACCTAGCATTTCTACTACAACTACCAAAAGAAACACTAAAACTAAAGACTAGGGACCGAAGAACTTACCCGGCACTTTGCTATTTCCACAGACTCCTCCTTCTCTCTAAAATCTCTCTCCAGAAAGCTCTAGGATTTGTGAAGAATGAAGAGAAGGTGAAGGCTATTTATAGAAAAAGACGATGACATTTCGATAATTGCTTTGAACTGTGTCTGGTTAGTTTCTGACCGTTGGATCGCACTTCTTTGAGGTGGCACGATCCTGGCCTTACACCTCACTATGATGACCTCATCCTGAGTCATCAAAGTGATGTCATGCTTGCATCATCTCTTGATTTATGTGCCTTTATCTGATAAAGTTCCCTATTTGGTGTCCTAATCGAGTAATCTTGGGAAATCTCAAAATTCCGGGAGCAAGGTCTTGAAGATCTTTTCTTTCTCTTTCAAGATACTTGGGTTATCTAAATTTTTTATCTCATTAAGAACATTTCGTTATCTGCTGAATATTTCGGCCAAACGTCGTTGGCTACGAAAATTGCGTCTGCCGACGTCAACTTCTGGATAAAAATCCACTGATTAATAATATACTCTGGTTTTTACCAACTTATCTCCAGATTCTAGTTTATGAATTATTTTCCATCGGTTCTCATTTCTACTATCTGTTCTAACTTCACAAAATATCTTCTTGGCCTTATCTCATGATCACTCCGTCAGTTACGGAAATGACTTCGGAGACAGCCTAATTCGAGATAAGAATTCACTTGTCTATAATATACTCTGACTCTAAAAACTTAGTTCATGGTTTTCTAGGTAGCATTTTATTTCTATCCGTGGTCATTTATCCTATTTACTTTTCACTATTATAATATTATTTAATTACAAAATATCTTAGATATTTTTTTTCTTAATTTCCTTTTTAATTTTTCTTAATTTTTCTTCATAATTTTCGTTTATATATATATATATATATATATATATATATATATATATATATATATATATATATATTAAGTAATTTCCACCTTTTTCTCTTTATCTTATGTCTAAACAATTAGTCATTAATTATCTAATTAATCACTTACTAATTGTTGACAATTTTCTTAATTAGTAATAATTATTATCTCACAACTATTTTACTGACATTGGTAATTTATGCACCATGCATAATATTAAAAATCATGGGGTCCAATATGGTCCCCCAATACTTTTAGATTTTTCTCTTGTAATTTTTCCAAGGTAATAATTTAATAAATTACCTAAATTAGAGACAACATACTTTCTAATTTTTAATAAATATTTAGTTGCCTCTTAGGATTTTATCATAATTTTCTCAGGGTATTTTATAACCCATAAATATTTCAGAGACCTATTTGCAAATTATCTAATGTTTTAGGGACCTTTTCGCGCATTATTCAATCTTAGGAGAAATTGTCCCAATAACAAGATGAATTCAATACAAGGTGTTTGAGACCTCATATTCACCTATTTTCAATAGGTATATTATACCAATTTATGATATTTACCCTACGTCAAATTTTAGGGTATTACAGACTTGGCTTAGTTTATATGCAATTTTCAATTTTTACGGATAATGTATGTTAAATCTTTTCGTCTATAAGAATTCTGATCTACACATGGATCGTAGTTGGATAAATGCGAGACGGACGAGTGTTGAATATGAGAATGGGGTGAGGGAGTTTATAGAGTTTGCTAAAGGAAATGCCCATAATGGTAGTGGGAAGTTTTATTACCCATGTGTAGAATGTTTGAATGAGAGGCGAGTAAGTCCTGAAGTTATATACACACATTTAATATGTGAAGGATTTTGTAAGACCTATACAATATGAGTATGGCATGGTAAAAAAGTTCCAAGTGCATCTCAACATGGTGAAGTGTCCTTTGATGATAATGACCTGAATATGGATGATTGCAGAGAGGACATTATTCATGATGTAGGCGAAGATGCTTTTCATCAATCACATGCATATGGTAATATATGCAATGATGCTAAGACGCCGTTATACCCTGGGTGTAAAAAATATCAATTGTTGAACGCCTTATTGAAATTGGTCAGCTTGAAAGCACGTCATGGATGGAGCAACAAGAGTTTTTCTGAAATGCTTGAGGCCTTTAAGGACATGCTTCCAGATGATAATATGTTGCTTCGTTGATACTATGATGCTAAAAAAATTCTTTGTCTACTAGGGATGGAGTACAAGAAGATCCACGCATGCCCGAATGATTGCGTGTTGTATAAAAACAAGTTAGAAGAGAAGCTGAATTGTCTGATATGTGAAACCCTAAGGTATAAGTCAAATAAGGGGCCTGCAAAAGTGTTGTGGTATCTTCTAATCATACCAAGGTTCAAGCGCTTGTTTGCTAATGAAAATGATGCAAGAAATTTGAGGTGGCATGCAGATGAGAGGATTTCTAATGGAAAGCTTCGACATCCGGTCGATTCTTCTCAATGGAAGAAAATCGATCAATTATTTCCGACCTTCGGTGAAGAACCTAGGAACCTTAGGCTTGCCCTTAGCATGGATGGTGTGAATCCCTATGGAAGCCTTAGCAGCATACATAGCCTATGGCTTATACTCCTGATTATTTACAACTTATCTCCTATGTTATGCATGAAACGAAAGTACATCATGCTGTCTATGTTGATTTCGAGACCAAAACAACCCGGAAACGACATTGATGTTTACCTTCAGCCCTTGATTGAAGACTTGAAGAAGTTGTGGGAAGAAGATGTCGATGTTTTTGACTCTTTCAAGAAAGAGGTCTTCAAAATGAGAGCCATGATATTCTGTACTATAAATGACTTCCCAGCATATGGGAACTTGTCAGGGTATAGTATAAAAGGCCATAAAGCATGTTCGATTTGTGAAGAAGGCACACGCTACCATCAACTTCAACATAAAAGAAAAACAATTTATCTTGGATATAGAAGATTTCTTAGATAGGGTCACCCATATCATCGATTAAAGAAAGCTTTTTTGGTGGCTAAGAGTATGAAGATGCTCCGGTGGCATTGACTGGGGAGCGAGTGTTTGAAAAGATGAAAAATATAAGTGTCATCTTTGGTAAGACTGCAAAGGGTAAAAAAGAAACAAATATATGGAAAAAGAGATCTGTCTTCTTCGATCTTCCATATTGGCGCAACCTTGATGTGAGACACTGTATTGATATCATGCATGTTGAGAAAAACATATGTGATAACATTGTTGGCACGCTTCTCAACATACAAGGTAGTTCCAAGGATAGTGTGAAGGCAAGGTTGGATTTGCAGGCAATAGGATACGGGAAGACTTACATCTAAGGCCATATGGTAAGAGAACTTATTGTCCGCCGGCTTCTCATACTTTATCTAAGGATGAGAAAAGAAGTTTTTATGAGTGTTTACATGGCACAAAAGTTCCATCGGGGTATTCTTCAAATCTTAAGAGGCTTGTATCGATGAAGGACTTGAAATTAGTAGGCTAGAAGTCTCATGATTGTCATGTATTAATGCAACAGCTGCTCCCAGTAGCTATTCGAGGCATTACCGAGTATGATCTTCGACCCATTTTGACTAGGCTTTGTTTCTTCTTCAATGCCGTTTGTAGTAAAGTTTTCAAGATTGAATAATTGGATGAATTGGAGAATGAAGGATATCTTATCTTGTGCCAGCTTGAGAAGCTTTTTGTTCCTGCATTTTTTTGACATCATGGTTCATCTAATTGTCCATCTAGTGAGGGAGATAAAGTTGTGCGGCCCTGTCCATTTAGAGAGAAAGAGGAGTCTGTGGAAATAGCAAAGTGTCGGGTAAGTTCTTCAGTCCCTAGTCTTTAGTCTTAAGTTCTTTTGGTAGTTATAGTAGGAATGTTAGATAGATCTTTAGTTTTTCAAGTATGATCTAGACATCATGATTTAGGGACAAATATGATATTTATTTCATAAATATGTTGGAAGAAGAGAGATGTTAAAATCTTGGAGAAATAGAGTTAAAGTAGCGAAGCTCTGACGAAATTCCACCGATTGGTAAGGGTAGGGGCAAAATGGTAATTTGTACCTAAAATGCCTGTTATGATATCAAATATTGATAAATGTGACATTATCATTATAGGATATCAGTAATCTTGTTCTGCCATCATTTCGCCGTCGTTCAGCTGTTTTTCGTCAAAAGTACAGTTTTCCGTCAACGTACTAAACGCTCGTCAATGAAGGTACGTTTGCGTATTGTAACACTAACTCTAATGTTTATGATATGCATATCTGTGGTATGTGTGTTGTATGTATAGAGTGTTTATACTGTGGAGTGCATATAAAGGTTAGAGGTTATCTGTAATGCTGGGAGCGATATGTCTGTTTGCTGGGAGCAATATGTCTGCATGCTGGGAGCGATATGGTTGCATGCTAGGAGCGATATAGTTGCATGCTGGGAGCGATACATATACATTGGTTGTGATAGATCGTTTGTATATGCTGTTGATGTTGTGGTATATGTCGTCTGTATATTGTGTATGTAAACATGAGGTTAATCGTTACATGAGGTCCGGTGCGTTGGATCTCAGCTCTCCATATAGCTTCAGGGTCGGGAGGACCAAGGACCGTGGATAGCGGCAAGTAGCCCGCATAGAAGACCCAGTTGAAGACTTCCTTTTGTTGTTCCGGCGGAAGCCTTTCCATTGTTGTTTTACTTCACTTTTGAACCACACGATTACTATACCGCTGTTGTAACCAACCGGACACACTACAGTTGGCACTTTGAATATATACATATCAGTTACTCTTCTGCTCAAATGCTCTACTCTGATTATTTGAAATGATTTTAAATGAAAAAAAAAATTATACTGCTTTTGAAAAGTTGAGATGTTACACGAATAATGTTGATGAAGTTCAAGCCAACATAGCTTCAAATCAAGAAGCTGTGAGGAAAGAAAATCCCCAAATGACTGAACAAAGGTTGATTAGGGAGCATAACAGAACTTTTGCAAACTTGTTCAAACAAAAGTTCGAGGGAGAGGAATCTGTTTCTGAGACAATCAAATGGTTAGCACGTGGTCCTGAGATTGATGTCATAAGTTGGAATTTGTATGTGATCAACGGTTACACATTTTACACGAAGTCCTTAGATGATAGGAGCACCATCCAGAACAGTGGTGTAATGTTAAAGGCTGAATCTATGCACTTCTCCAGTTCGAAAGACAAGCGGCCTAAATTGGCAGTCATGTCATATTATGGGGTTATTTAAGAGATTTGGGAGGTGGACTATGTCTTCATTAGATTTCCCATTTTCAAATGCAAGTGGGCTAATGCAATAATGGTGTTCAGATTGATCAGCTAGGATTTACATTAGTCGATCTCAATAGTACAAGTTTTGGAGAAAATAAAATGTGGTCTGTAGCTCTCCAAGGAAAAATGGTCATTGATATTGATAAGGAAAATGATGCAAATTATGGTCTTCCTAAGCATACTCCTTTCTCAAGGGGTCTACCAGACATCAACGAAGAAGATGAAGCGGATAATGAACCCGGCATAAGAAATGATCATCAAGAAGGGATATGGGAGGATATCCCTTTATAAAAGAGTAATCAATTCATAAGGTAATATTCATCTGCACAATTCTTTGAAAACTTTAAGGTTTTAATTTATGTTTTTAACTATATTCAATTCCTTCTTAATTATGTTCTTAAACAATGTCACTGACTGTCTTTTGTTCTTATTTTTATTTTTCCTATAGGATCCGATCGAAATGGGCTAGCTTGTTAGAAAAGAAGAGCAATGGTAGTTATGTTCGTTGTTATTGGCCAGGTAGTTATCCGATGAAGACAAGGTGATGAATTGGTATATATATGTTCATTTAGGTGTTGTACACTGTTATTTGTAACTCATTGGTATATATATGTTCATTTAGGTGTTGTACATTGTTATTTGTAACTCATTGTTTGTATTTGTCTTATTGTATTAATTACATTCATTAATTATTAGGTTTGTACTGTAATAGCTAGTAATAAGCTCATTCATTACGATGCCTGGTGAATAATATTTGTATCCATTCCCAATTCAATTATAGCTTGTAGTTTAGAGTACTGTCTTTTAAATGCTGGATTTTTTGGCGAATTTGTTTTGAAGAGGGGAAATTTCCACTTTTAAGACTGGTCTATTGAATGTTCGATCTTAAAAGTTAGACTTTTAAGAGCGGAGGCTATTCCTTACGGTCTTAAAACTACTAATAATGGTCTTAAAGACTAACCTTTAAGACTTGTGTATTTGATGTCCAGTCTTAAAAGTGAGACTTTTTAGAGCAGACGCTATTCTATACGATCTTAAAAGTTCTAATAACGTATAAAAAAAAGACCAACCTTTAAGACCACACTTATTAATTTAGCCCGGGCTTAAAAGTAATATTTTTAAGACCGGTTATATGTTAAAGTAAGGTCTTATTTTCTTTATTTTTGAGACCGGTGAATATGTTTGTTCGGTCTTGAAAGTTACATATTTTTAAGACCTAATGACATTTGGTCTGGTCTTGAAAGTGGTGTATTTAAGACTGGACCTTTTATTGTCCGGTCTAATAAATTCTGGTTTTAAGACCGAACTTTATATGTGTAAGGTCTATATAGTGCGATTTTTAAAACCTATTGTTTCTTAGGTTCGGTCTTGAAATATTTCTTTAAGACCGGTTCGCGTCCTTTCTTAAAAGTTACATACTTTTAAGACCGCCTGGAACGAGACCGGTCGCTGGTCCGGTCTTACGGGGCCTATTTCGTCCGGTCTTAAAACACTTTTTTGTACCCGTGAAGGTAGGATACAACAAACAAAATGCACTAAAGATCTCAAACCAGAGAATAAACTTTGTCTAAAAGGACAAAAAGCACTTATGAGCCCATAAAATAGATCTAAACCGGAAAATGAATATTGCCAAGGCTTCAAAAATCCTCAAGATACAGTAGAACCAATCACAATAATAACCACATAAGGTAGCCACATGACCAGATTACAACACAACAATATGAAAACTTGTAGATAAGCAAACCATAAAAGGGAATACACTAAACTAAGGCTTCACAATTCTTGATAGCAATTGGCATATTAGTGACCAAATAGAAGCAATAGTCACCTAGTGACCAAATAACACATTTTTACAACTAGAAAACAACTAACCACCAAACCCGAAGATAACTGATAAAAAAAAAACATGCTGAAATGGAACTGGAATCAATGATCCACTTCGAGAAAGAAGTGGAAATACTAGAAGTAATGTTACTTATAGCAAGAACAATTGAAGGACCAAACTTAGATTCAGCCATCGATCATCATCAAAAGCAAGTTGAACTCCACAATAAGCAATTGAAGAAGGTTTGTAAGAAATCAAACAATTAGATGTTTCAAACATCAAATAAACAAGGGTGCAACCACAATAGGCTCTTCAAGCAAGATTACCAGCCACTAAAAAGACCAATGAACCTCCAATTGACAGCAAAGAACACTATTTCCACTAGTGAGAACAAAGCCTCACTAAAGAGAAACCCGGAAGAGCTAGTTTTCAAATCACGAGAGAAGAAAACATGTTGGAGATAGTAAAGCCAAAGCAAAAACGTCCAAATGGAGCACAAATATTCAAACGAGCCCAAATAACTAGTAGAGTTGCCTAAAGAAAATGGTCACAACAAGCAAACAAGGCATCGATAACCTCTTTAAACACAACAAAACTATTCGACCCGAGATTACAACACCCAAGCAGTCACAAAGAAGTCAGCAAAACCAAACACGACATCAAAAATAGAAGGAGAAAAATTCGCCAAAAATTCACAACTTCACCAGAAAATATAGAGCACTCGTCAAAATCTCACAAGAATCTAGAAAGTTCGCCGAAATTTGGAAATCTTGCCGAAAATAATAGAAGAAGACCGATAGTGGCGGTCTTGATAGAAGTGATGTGATCTTTGACAACAAAACAACGAATCTTGACGGTGAAGCTTGCTGGAACAATGAAGACCCTTCTTTCTTCTTTGCTGTCGTTGCTTGCTCACGATCAAGAAGGAAGAAGAGGGCCCCACTGACACACTCTCTCTTTCCCTCTTGCGATTTCATGGTCACTTTTCATGTAACAATACTCTCTCATGGTCATTATTCATGGAACAGTACCAAACTTGTCACTGTAACAATCCCAAACTCCACCAAAAAATCGACAGAAAACGAACCCTAAGGCTCTGATTCGATGTAAACTAGAGAGAAGGAGACAGAATAAATATATTTACATAAGTGTGTACAAGTGTGTCCATGGAAGGATTGCCTATTGCCTATTTATATATAAAGGAGGGGGACATAAATATAAACACTAACATATATTAAGGAGGAAGTTAGGGTATTATCCCAACACCAATCAATCATGAGTCCTTCGTTTTTCAAGCATGTTCGTATCTATAATTTGCGCTAAATCGGTGATCTTTCTCCTTCTGTACGGCTGTTGAGAGACAAATAAACAACTTATTTCCCTTTTGTTATATACCTCCTTTATGGCTGGATCTTTCAATGATGTATCCATGTGATTAAGAAAAAGAATATAATTCTGCGAATCTTTCTCTGATCTCCAAACAAAAATCAACTTTAACACTAATTATGTGATCGATCATCCCCACGATCAATATTAAAATATAAAAATTTATGATTACCCTTGCTCTTCATAAGTTGAAGAATAAGATTTAATAGTATGTTCTGTGAAATACATGGGAATCTATCTAACATCACAAATATTATAGGAAGAAGATAGTTTTTGGTCCTAGAGTTATTGTCAGCTTGATTAAGGTACTTGAAATTGTTATTTATTTTGGTTAACGTCTTTTTTTGGCCATCCTTGGTTAAAGGAAGTAACTCACATACATATCTTGTAATACCCGGACAGTTGTTGTTCGGAATATTATAGTATATTAATAGAATGACTATTTATGATAAATATGGTCTCAAAGTATCAGATAATTAGTCTATTTTCGAAGGAAAATACTTAGAAAATTAAATGGAATTTATTGCCAAAAATGTGAAAAATGCATTTTAGGGTCATAAAACATCCTAAGAATATGATGATAAATCCTAAAGGGCTGTGAAATAATTATAAAAATTAGGAGGAATATTGTCCCTAATTTAGACAATTTATTAAATTATCTCCTTTGAAAATAGAAGAATGGGAAATCAAAAAGTATTCTGGGGACTTTATTAGACCCCATGATTTTTAATATTATGCATGGTGCATAAAATACCAATGTCGGTAAAATAGTTGTGAGATAATAATTATTACTAATTAAGAAAATTGTCAACAATTAGTAAATGATTAATTAGATAATTAACGACTAATTGTTTAGACATAAGATAAAGAGAAAAAGGTGGAAATTAATTAAAATAAATATATATATATATATAAATAAAAACAAAATTATGAAGAAAAATAAAGAAAAATAGAAATAGAAATTAAGAAAAAATATCTAAGATATTTTGCAATTAAATAATATTGTAATGGTGAAAAGCAAGTAGGATAAATGACCACGGATAGAAATAAAATGCTACCTAGAAAACCATGAACTAAGTTTCTAGAGTCAGAGTATATTATAGACAAGTGAATTTTTACCTCGGAGTGGCCTATCTCCGAAGTCATTTCCGTAACCGACGGAGTGATCATGAGATAAAGCCAAGAAGATATTTTGTGGAATTAAGACAGATAGTGGAAGTGAAAACCTATAGAAAATAATTCATAAAATGGAATCTAGGGATAAGGTGGTAAACATCTGGACATATTATGAATCAGTGAATTTTTATCCAGAAATTGACGTCGGCAGACGCAATTTCCGTAGCCAACGGCGTTTGGCCGAAACATTCAGCAGACAACGGAATGTCCTTAATGGGATCAAAAATTTAGATAACCCAAGTATCTTGAGTTTTCCCAAGTTTTCGCGATTGAGACACCGACCAGGGAATTATATCTGATAAAGCAAGATGATGATGCAGGGTTGATGACATCATTTTTTTGACTTTTTGGGGGGGAAAGGACGGCCAAAATGAAGAATGGCCAAGATCTCGCCATGTGTCAACCCTAAATCCAACAGTCAGAATATGTCCAGACGAAGTTCAAAGAAATTACGAAAATGCCATTCGTTTTTTCTATAAATAGCCCCTTCATTTCTCTTCATTCTTCACCAATTCACACACAATCCTAGAGAGAAGTTAGAGAGAGAAGCTCTGGAGGAGGAGTAAGAAGTTCATAGCAAAGCTTTGGGTAAGTTCTTTTGTTCTTAGTCTTTAGTTTAAGTAGTTCTTTCAGTAGTTATAGTAGGAATGCTAGAATAATCTCTAATCTTTCAAGTTAGCTTAGATATCATGTTTAAAGAATAAATATGATATTTATTTCAAGAATATGTTGGAGGAAGAATTATGTCAAAAATTCTGAAAGATTAGAGTCAAAATAGCGAAGTTCTGGCGAAATTCCACCAATTAATCAAACTAGGGGCAAAATGGTAATGTGTACCTAAAATGCCTATTATGATATTAAATATTCATAAATGTGATATTATCCTTATAGGATATCTGAAATCACGAACCGCTGTTTCCGTTGTTACCGCTGTTGTACCGTCATCGTACCGCTGTCAAACGTACCGTTTTTCGATGAAAGTACCAGAGATCGTCAACGAAGGTACAGACGCATACTGTAACCCTAACTCTATGCTGCTTATATACATATATGTGATAGATCCGTTCATATACGGAGGCTCTGCTTAGGGTCGTCAGTTATACATACAGCTTTTTACGAGTTATAGTCTTAATAACGCCATTGAGTTTTCCTAGCACTGAGGACACGATGGGCTGTCATGACACTGGTTATGTGCAAACATATTGTGGGACTTTACATAATGCTTCGTGCTTATGTTCTGTCATTATTGTGATCATGCATCTGCTGTGAGCTTTTGTATTAATATGCTGTTATGTTATTATGAATATCTGTTACCTATATATTGTGATATTTGAGCATAAGGTTAACCGTTACCTGAGATCTAAATGGGAATTGGATCTCAGTTGTAGCTTCAGGATCAGGAGGACCAAGGGTTGGAGATAGGGGCAAGCGGTCAGAGTAGGATTCACGACGGAGTTTTGATGTCACTAGTTTATGTATTTACTTTCTTTTGAATACTAGATGACTGTACCAGTACAATTACACTATGGTTATATATCTCTAAGGTTTAGTTACTCACTTGCTAAAACGCTTTACTGTGATTATTGTTTTAAAAAAAAAAATCCGCTGTTTTAAATGGGATGTTACATATCTTAATTCATAAAGGGTTAAACTTGCAACATCATATTTATAGCAAGACCTAAGAGCGGTTCTTATTGTCATTAGATCAGAAGGCCTGGCCTAACATATTGTCATATTATCAATTATAAAGACGGGTCTGCATTACGGTCAGCGAATCTCTGAGCTTTGTAGTTCATCTCGCAAAATGACGTCATTTTGCGGGATGAGCTACTAAGTTCATGGATGAGTTGAGCAACTAATTCGATCTTTTCGAAAGACTAATTCATTGATGAAAAAATTATAAAGACTTTAGCTCAAATTTGACAACAACTTTGAAGGAAATAAACTATTTTCCGTATATTTTATTGCAAAAACTAAATCAACATGACACATTATGCGCTTTATAGATCAATTTAAACAATATGAACATTTATTTATGTTAAGTACCGAACCCAATTTTGAAAAATATTTTATGGCTAGCGTGCTAAATTTATTTTCTAATTTGAACAGTGACATAATATTTTGTAGGGAGAGATCCTTATGAACCTGGTTTGCCACATCATTTATGGTTTAACAACTAATATTAATTATAGTTGACTGCTCATGTAATTCACAATTTTATTTTTCTGTAAAAAATAATCCCTTAATTAAGATTTCACAAGTAATGAAAATGTAAATATTGTGAAATTTTTTAATTTTATTAATATTCTAGTTAATTTTTTTTTAAAGATGTCAAATCAATTCATGAGCTGTTGTATTTTAATTAATTAGATTATAAATGACGTGATGAACTAAATTTATACAAGAATCTCTCTTTCGTAGGTTGTAGCATCTTTTTAATCATTAACATCTATCCTGTAACCTCATGATAGGGGACCTAGAAGCCCACGGTTTTTAAGTGATACTAATGGCGGAGGAAGTTTCCAACACGTCAACCTTGGGAAAATATAATATTTGCCATCGCCTAGCTAGAATTGATGATGATTCGAGTCACGTTCAGATTCCAAATTAATTCAAATGATACACGCACATTCACCTTGCTAATCAAACTTATGACACACACACACACATAATGCATCAATTATTGCTTTATTTAATTACTTTCAAAGTCAACTTTTTTATCACCAGTCACCACATATCAATGTTGTGTGTGTATGGGCCTAAATATATATAATATTTATATGTTTGTATGTACATATATGTTTTGCATAACAGCTTGACATCTTTTTTTCCTTGAAAGATAAGAGAACAATAAATTAGTAATGATGAGAAACGAGGGTGCATTATTACAAATAATATATCTAGAATAAAGTTAGGGAATATTCCCATAAATTATATCATGTTGCAACATTCTCATAGATACGCTTTATTTTTTTTTTTTTTCTTGCCCAAATATGTAGATATTGCCTTTAGTTCTTAATATGAAATATACTTGGACAATTTATACTTCAAAATGGTTCTTATATTCTTATATCAATTATGGGAGGTAATATATTCTTACTAAAAAATACTCCATCCGGTCCTTAATATATGACCTAATTGAAGAATTGATCTTAATAATAGATATAATAATTTTTTTTTTTGGTATTTGTCAATCTTTTTCTTATTAGTCCTTATTGATACTTCCTTAACAATAATTAAGTTAGAGATATATATAGAATTAAAGAAGATGATTATAGTGTTTTAGGAAAAGATTGTTGTATTAACTTAACTAACTTTCTTATATTAGGAACCGGAGGAAGTATAAAACTAGTGCTCCTCTAGTCTTTAATATAAAACATATTTGAGAAGTTGATCTTGGTCATAGATATAAGATAGGATTTTGTATTTGTTAATTTTTTCCTAATTTATCCCTATTGATGCTCCATTAAGAATAATCAAGAGAAGAGAAAATGAAGAAATTAAGGAAGATGATTAAATTACTTTAAACAATTCATGTTATACTAATTAACTTTCTTAATTTAACCACACTGTGTGTGTGTCTTATATGAGATTCGAACGTTATTGGATTTAAAAAGAGTTAACTTTTTCAAAAATGTCTTTTACACAATTGACCTTTTTAAAATTTTCTTACCTCATCTATCTTATTATAATAAATCAGATTGATTTCATCAAGTGAAGAATGATATATGCATAACTTGTACAATTACTCAAGTTGAAAGCTTATTATTAACTCATCACACATCAAAAGATGATAAGAAAGAGATAACTCGAGTACTAATAACGATTTTTATTTTATTTTTTTGGCCTGAAGTACTAATAACGATTACGACTTAATCAACATCATGTAGTTGACTACGTGACAATTTGAATATCACAACCAGATCAACATGATAACCAATAAGTCGGTTTTTGCCGACCATGATACAAGTTATCGTTCAGAAATTAATTGCAACGTATTTTTTTTGGCCGCAATTAAATTGTAATATAAATATATATCTCCATTAGTTCTATATAGGCAATTATTCATTGAATACATGAGGAGTGCTGTTTAGTGGCTAGTATTATTTGACACGTGGATGGTCTCTCTCTCTCTCTCTTCCATTATACACCTTTTTAATATATTTTTTTATTTTCATAGTTTTCATGTGGAAAGTGAGGAGTTGAGAGGTGTAAAATATAAATATAATTAAAAAAATTGATGTATTATTTTTTTTTGGGGAAATATTTTTAAAAAACAACTGAAATATTAAAATTTTAAATTAGGTTGTTAAATTTAATAAATTTTAAATCAGATCATATGACGTAAAATATAATTTTAGAATTCAATAATTTTATCTTACTACCCTTTGATTTTAACTCAATTAAACAATACTCTTATGTGTAATTTGGTGTCACTCATTCATCTCTAGTATTTTAATTTCTTAAAAAAAAATAAAGACTCATTAATTACACTCTTTTTATCAATAAGTTATTGGTTGAAGTGGTATACACCCTCACGGTTGAAGTGGTAAATAGCCTTAACTCTATAAGGAGAAAAATACAAGTTCAAAATCTAAAAAATGCATTTATTAGGAGAGGTGAAAACACTTTAAGGGGAAACTCTTAATCAAATAAAAAAAATTAATTACACTCTCTTCCCCCTACAAAAATTTTCCATTTTAAAAAATTCTCTCTCTTTCCACCTCTGCTGCACCACTTCTTCCCTCCCTCCCTCCCTCCCGCCACCTCAACACCTCTGCCGCCTACACGTTCTTGTATTGAAAGAGAGAAACGAGAAATAATGTGATTATTTGTGGGTTCTTATTGATCCATCTCTATTTTTAAAAAACATCTTTATATCTATCATTCATTTTCTTAAAAAAAAATATCTCTCTCAATTCATACTTTGCATTTATTCATGTGAAAGTAAACAAAGGATTTGGGGGGAAAAAAAGTTAAACAGCGGATAATTTTTTATCTCCTTTTAAATGTTGGTTCTTAACATCTTAGTTAATAATTGCAAGGTCAGCATAAGAGAGAATGGTGCACCATTTTCCTATCTCATCTGGACCGTCCAGATGAGATCTGAACGGTCTAAATTTGATTTTTTTTAATTTTTTAATAAAAATCATTTTTTTGAAAAATTATTAGTTAAGATATTATTTTTATTTTAAATTTTCTACCCATTAAAATAATTTTTTTAAAAAAATAGAATGTAAAAAAAAATCAAATATGGACCATCCAGATCTTATTTGGACAGTCCATATGAGATAGGAAAATGGTGTCTATCTTTGAGATAGGCACCGAAATTGGATCTGTCAACTCATTCCTTCGTCAGTAATATTTGAAACCTTTAATATTATTCTACAATTATTTGGATAGAAAGAAAACTATCAGTAGGAAAAATCCCTCCCTTTCATTAAAAAAAACAAAAAAAAAAAAAAAATCCCTTCCTTCTTTAGTATGTATCACCCTCCTTTTTTTTCCTACTTTTTTTTCTATCCAAATATATGGTTAAAATGTTAGAGTATTCATATTGAGATATTCTGATATGTTTTTTTCCCCTAACCCAAGAAAAAAAATGAAAGTAAGGTGAAGGTAGAAGGGGAAATTAAAGCAAACTATATGTAACTGTAAAAACTGAAAAGGATTGAGAAATTGTATTACGTGGAGGGGATGAATAGTTGAAACTTGAAAAGGGTATTATGAGTTGATAGATAGCATTTGGAAATGGGAGTGTGAAAGCATTTAGAGAGCTTCAAGAATGGATAAGAGGCTTCTTATGGGCCAGTGGTGCAGACGTAGACGTCTAATAACACAGTGGACTTGTTAGGTATGCGAGTGGGGGGAGAGAGACGTGAAAGAAATAATGGCGCAGCTGTGGTGGAGAGAGAAGGAAAATTGTTGCAGAAGAGAGAGAGTAATTAATAAGGGTAATTACTGAGTTGGAATCAAATGAGGGTAGATAAAATTATTGAGTTTTAAAATCCTATTATATATCCTAATTTAAAATTTATTAAATTTATTGACCTACTTTAGAATTTAAATAATTTAACTGTTTTTTTATAGGGATTTTCCCTTATGTTTTTCTTAATTGAGCCAACCCACGTGTACGTACGTCATCCAAGGGAAAGGAAAAATGCCTCTTCCATATCGTGTATGCCTAATCAAGTGGCCACCTGCTAGAAAGCGATCATAGATTCAAATTAATCATTACAATTACAATTATAGTCAAATTAGACTAATAATATAAAAGTGATCAATAATTTGAGTCTAAGAACCCTTTATATTATAATAAGAAAATTGTTTGACATGAAATGTGGAAAACTAAGATCAGATAGAACCTCCACAAGACGCACGGTTTCTCTGTTGCTTTTTAGCGAGGTGTTATTCGTAGATTTACATTTAAATACTCTCTGTTGTTGATTTACGAATTAATAAATATATTTTATTAGATTAATCTAAGTTCAAACCGTCCCTATATCCAAACAAAGGAGATTTAATCAAACTTGTGGTGGAAATTAAACAGCGTTAGTCTTCACATGCACTAATTAATATTTGCACAATATATACTAACTAATAATGTTTATAAGGTAAGGAGAGAATATTTATTTTAATCATATTTATAAGTCACACTATTAATTTTTTCATAAAAATATGAAATTTTATTTTTTATTTATTATTGTGAAAACCTTATTCTTATAGGTATAATATGTATTCGGTATGAACCTAAGTTAGAAAGTTGTTAAATTTTAAGACAAAATTAATGAGGTTTGAGGTTTTTATTAGCTTAGATAAAGTAACTTATAACTACGATCACAATAGTATTTTCAATATGTGAATGGGGCTTCTCATAGGTACTTTTATGAACTGCTCTCTCTCTCTCTCTGGACGAATACGAAATAATCTATTCCAATTACCTAATTTAATTGATAAATTGCAATAAGATATATGTATTCATTATGAACACTTAAGTTTATTTGTTTCTAATTTTCAGTGCAATTTTAAAGGTTCTTTTCCAAATAGTAGTACTACCACGAGTTATAAATATAAGATATAGTTTCTAATGTAATTCACACTATAAACTATTTCTTACATTTAGGATTGGATGAGTATAATGACATCATTGAGTTTGGACGCCAGTGTTTTCATTAATTTGAAAAGAAGTGAAGGGGCACATGAAGCAAATTATAAACTACGGAAAGATACAAATTTATCTAACTTTCTTGTTACGAAAAATTCTTTTTAATTTTTTTTTCTTTGTTTATTTGATGACCACGGCACTTGTTAAATCATCATGTTAATTATTACCATGTTAATTGTAGTTAGGTCCCAAATTCATAACAACAATCGTTATTAATTTTCATCATTACTAATTTTAACAATGATCAAATTTAACTGTCAATAATTAAGATGAGACATCTTCCTTCCCTGTTAAGTGTTTAACAACCATCGATGGCAAAAACAAAGTTCAACAACCATCACTAAGACTGTTTTTTAACCCCTTACTCCTTTGGTCTTATTTATAAGATAAAGAGGTGAACTTTTTTTCTATCCCATGTATAAGCTGCGTCATTAAATGATTATTTAGACACATAATCTTATCATTTATTTGTTATTATATAGATTTTATTTTCGTGGGGTATAGTTTATATTAAATAGATATAAAATTGGAAAGTTGTTGAATTTAAATATATAGTTAATAAGATTTTAAGAATTTTTTAGGTTTGGGTGAAACATGTTGGAAGTGTTTAATAAAGAGGATAATAGAAGTAATTAACAGCAATGTTAACAATCTCCCTAGCTACAACTACTAGCTTCAGTGGATTTTGGTTGAAAATTATTTCATTGAAGCTGTATCGAAAAAAAGTTGTAAGGTTCAACTACGATTATAAAAAATTGTTAGAACATGATTTATGTATTGAGATCATGGTTTAATAATTATTCCCATAGTTTTAAAATATCGCTTAGTTTAAAATTTAAATAAAAACATTAATTTTTTTTTACCATTTTATCCTTTATTAATAAAAATAACGAGGTGGAGCATATGGTTACTTAGAAAAAACAAATAATGATGTTTTTCTAGTCTAATATATATCACTAAATTTTGTAACACTTCATAAATATATTTCAAGCTTAAACTTTATATATAATTACGCATTTGTATAAGAAAAATTTGATAAGAAAAACATATAACCTCTGCACCTGCAAAGTCTGTTTAATAAAAGTTAATGTTTGCTGATTTGGCTACAGGAAACAGACAAAATGAGGATAAGGTCGACAAGGAGAGTCAAGACAAATAAACTTTCATTTTCTTTGTTCCTTTGTAGAGAAGGATATATGAAATAAGTTTAATTAATTCCAGCTTTTTACAATTCAGTTCAGTTCCATTATATTTACACAAGTTAATGTAGACAATATCCATATAGATATAAACAAAAAAAAGAGTAAATAAATGTAATCATAAGATATATAAGTAATATAACCCATATGTATAAATATATTTTCTTGTTAATCATACTCTTTCATAATACATGATTGCTTTAATAATAAAGGAATTCAATTCGCTAGAATTATTTTAAGAAAGCGTCTTGAACATAAATAGGACATCCCTCGCGAGGATAACTACAAACTATAAATAAAATAAAATATGCATAATTTCAATTTCAAAGTGTTTATAGTAGTATTAAATTAGGTTGCCTGGAGAGAACAGCTTCTAATCCATACCTGGCCATTAACGATATTAAAACAAATGGTGGTATATAGCAAAATAGCGAACGAAAATGATAATGTTAGGTAGTTATCAATGTGTAGCCAAAGATTGAAAAAACAGTGATCGATGTGATTGGTGAGTTAAATGAGTATCACAAGGCTACTTTCAGATTCTAATTTGGGCTTTAATAAAATTGACTTATCAATTCATTATTAAAATTTAAATATTAGGATCTTTCATCATGCTATTCTGAAAATTACTGTTCCTTTTTTGGGCATCGGTCTCTTTCTATTGGAGAATTTTTCATTTATATGTGGATATTTCTTTTTCGTGATTTGTTATGTTGGGTAGGACTAGATTTTTGGGAAAATTACACTGTAGTCCCAAGGACCAGAAAAAATTGCAAAAAAGTTTCAAACCAAAATTTCATTTCAGAAAAGTCCAAAAAAGTCCCTGAACTTTTGTAATTAATTGAAAATGGCAAATGACTCTTTTGCCCAATTTTTCAGTTGTTAATATAGTATTTCAATCTGAGCTAAGCTGGTATAGTCTAGTCCAGTTCATATAAGCAACATAATGAAATCAGACAAAACTAAATCAAATTGACTAGTTGGGTTGGACAAGGTTCCAACCCAGGAAACCAAACCACTTGGATTGACCCATTCTAGTCTAGGTCAATTTCTTTAAAATATTTTTTGTAATTTAAATGTTATATTTTATTTAATGTTGTTGGAGTTTTTTTTTTTTTTTTGAGTTTTTTATAATTAAATTTTTTATGATGATTTTTATATGATTTTTATTATCTTAATTGTATTTATCATGTTTAAATATTTTTTCCAACACACACACATTATTGTTGTTGTTAGATATTCTTATAGATTTATGATGTTTTAATTTTATGTGACACGATTTATATTATTATAGGTACTTTTATGGTTTTAATTGTGTTTAATAGATTCAAGTTTTGCCTTCCAAAGAGGGGGAAAAAATTAAATTTAAATCCTAAACTACCTAAATCAGTCGAGGAAGTCCACCAAACCTAATATTATCTAGCTCGACCTTAGGTTGATGCTCGACCAAGCTAGACCATGGTTGGTGTTTAACCTAGTCGAGTCCGTCCGAAGTCATCGCTAGTCTTTTCTCTATAACCAATTCTTATTGATAAAATTAAAAGTATTATTTATTAATAATAAATGTTCAACCGCGTGATTTTCTCGATATGACAAAAGACTCGGGGGCCAAATTATGAATTAGCAATCTATGTGGGACCAAAATGGTAGATAATTTTACATGGGACCCATTTGAAGAATGTCTTATCTATATATGAAACAAAAGACAAATTTGTAAGAAACTCAAATTGTAAAATGGATTATTTTTAATTGAGAAGGACCACAATGAAACTCACTCAGATGCAACCATCTCATCTAAAATCCTTGCGATCGTCCTATTCATTCCGAATCAGCCTATCCCTTACCCTAGTTTAATCTGTCATTACTCTGTCCCAACCCAAATTGACTCAAACTCATAATCATTTACCCATTATTTTATACAATAATTCAGGCAGTAGTATAACTAAGGCTGGTATAAGTCCATAATATTAATTATGAACAATTTTAATATCCTACTTTTCCCTGGCCCTTTCTTGTATATATATAGGACCAGCACCTTGTGAGAAAGATATAATACCATACCAGCACCTTAATCATCATCACATAAACAATCTTTAGTACTCTCTCCACAACATAATGGCTTCTCTTCCTCAGACAATGTCTGAAATAATCCCAGACGCCTGGGATTTCAAGGGCCGACCTACTCTCAGATCCAAATCTGGTGGTTGGTTGTCAGCCGCCATGATTCTAGGTTATCTTACTTTCTATCTCAAGCTTTTCGGTTTTCTCATTCATACATACCCCACCCCTGATGGGAGCTTTATGCACTAGATTGCCCTTTATACTTCAGTTACAGTTACTTGAACCAACAAGGCTAGGTTGTCTTTTTTTTCTTTTGGTGATCTGAAATATATAGGTGGAGAAGCATGCGAAAGGTTGACGACGCTGGGTATCGCAGTGAATTTGGTGACGTATTTAACAGGAACGATGCATTTGGGAAATGCTTCATCTGCTAACACTGTCACCAACTTCTTGGGCACTTCTTTCATGTTATGTCTTCTCGGTGGTTTTGTCGCGGACACATTTCTCGGCAGGTTTGACCACAATATCTCCGGATTCAACTTCCTTATTTTTTATTTTGTTCTTTTCGTTTTCATGTAAGGTGATTATATATTAATTATTTTATTCAATATTCTCTTCTCCTCAGATACCTCACGATCGCCATTTTTGCAACCTTCCAAGCAACTGTAAGATTTCATCTATATCTTTTAACAATCTATCATACTCTTGCCTTTGTAACTTTTAGGTATAAAGATTCAAAAATTTATCAAAGAGAATCATCAAGTCAGTATGACGACGTTAACCGACTAGGTGATTAACTTCGACGTAGTATCTTTACGTCAATTATTAGATATTTTTTTTTTTAAGACAATCTATTTGATATTCTGTCTGTAACATCTGATGGGGGACTTCACACTTTTCATATATGGCAATGAAGTTGAATATACATGTAGATAGACTCACCGGAAGTTATATTGAATACTATAGGGTGTTACAATATTGACGTTATCAACCGCAATCCCAAGTCTTCATCCTCCAAAATGTGATCCAAAAACAAATGGCTCATCATGTGTCCCCGCCAGCGGAGTACAGCTAACGGTTCTCTATTTAGCTCTCTACACCTTGGCCCTCGGAACCGGAGGCCTAAAGTCGAGCGTGTCCGGGTTCGGGTCGGACCAGTTTGATGATTCGAACCCGGAGGAGAAGAAGCAGATGATAAAGTTCTTCAACTGGTTCTTTTTCTTCATAAACATAGGATCCCTAGTTGCAGTGACAGTCCTTGTGTACATTCAAGATAACGTTGGAAGAGAATGGGGATATGGGATTTGTGCTTGTGCCATTGTGATTGCTCTTTTTGTGTTCTTGTCGGGTACTAGGAAGTACCGGTTCAAGAAACTGGTCGGTAGTCCGTTGACTCAGATCGCGTCGGCGTTCGTGGCAGCTTGGAGGAAGAGGAAGATGGAGTTGCCATCGGATCCGTCGTTTCTGTTTACTATGGATGATCTTGCAGACGGACAGAGGAAGAAGAAGCAGAGGTTGCCTCACAGCAAAGATTTCCGGTAATTATTGGCTTATTTTAATTAGATACCCTCTTTCTTTTTTTAATGGTCTGAATCTTATCCTATTTCCTAGTTTGGTTCATTGATTAATTGTTTAACTCTTAGTAGTTGAAACAATTTTTGCTGGGTAATTACTAATTATTTCTTTTAGGAATGGTTTACGTGTAAGCTTTTTTGTTGTGAAGCTTCAAGGGATTTGTCGTCCTCCTTTGATTCTTATTCCCACTTTCAATTAATTTTTTTTTCCCCTTCAATGATTATAAACTTTGACGAAAGAGTGGGAAAATATCAATTTAAAATATAAAAGTTATCAAGGTTATAAAAAAGCTCAAAAAAATGCAATATAACATATCAAAGATTTTTTGTAACAAGATAACATCATTATAAAATATAGAATGAATAAAGAAATGCATTATTAATAGGTTAATTCGGCACAATTTAACTTCTCGGAATCTCGGCCTCTTTCTTGTTAGCTATTTCACACATAATTTTCCACCTCCCCTCCCCCCCCCCCCCCAATATATTATTATTTTGATGTTTTTAAACTGTTTAATTGAAACAATTTACTCTCTCTTTCTTCCTTTTTTCCTCCCAAATAAGTCCTGCCTTATATGTGACTTCCCTAGTCCTGGCTGGTTGTGGTAATTCCTTCGCCGAATCTTACGACAATTGGTCAACGGACCCTTTTTTCTCAATTCAATGAATTATTTCTTATTTCTTTAGTTGTTTTATTAGGAGCACATGGGTTGACCCTTCACATTGAAAAGGAAATTTTTTTTCTCATTTTATTTTATTTAACAAGATATGAAGCTAACGTTTACAAATGTAATCACAACTTTAGGGTTAAAATTTTTGTGGAAGGCATAAATGATTGATTAAAATGAGCCAATAATATGGTGTAAATGTGTGGTGCCCATAGATTTAGGTTAATTGATTGGGTGGCTGGTAATGGATGTATGATGTATGATCAAGAAGATAATAGATAGGATTCCCTATAATAATGAACTTATCCGAAGGGTGGTGGGCCTCTATAAGTTGAATAATTAATAATCGTGAAAGTTCAATTCCTTATCAATTATGCAATAATCACATTCTTAAATGGCTGATCAAGTCGATCGCTTTGACTCCTTGTTCACACCATCATTAGTATAGCTTAGCATTATTAATCCTTATTATTTTGGATCTTAATTATCTTATTTTGTCTACCCTCTTTTACCATTATATTTTTGATAACGTGAAAATCATTCATATATACTCTCTCTTATCTCTATCATAGGACTTCTAATAAAAGGTGTTCTTAGTCTTTTTTTTATAGAGCATTCTTTGGTTTTAAGGATTATTAAATATTTTTTTTTCTATATATACCCATATTTAATAATGATGGTGAGATATAGTAAAAATTAATATTATGTTGGAGTTTATTATAGTTGATAAGAATAATTTGAAAATCATTTAAATTTTATGATAAATTTAATATTTTTAACTGTTTTGATTAATGCCTTTGGGACAAGAATCTTTTATGTTTTAGAGTGTAGTAATGTTTTTTTTTTTTTTTTTGTGCAGCTTCTTGGACAAGGCAGCAATAAGAATCCCAGACATGCCTGCAGAATCAATGAAAGAGACAAAGTGGTATCTATTAACAGTAACTGATGTTGAAGAAGTGAAATTGGTTATAAGAATGTTACCCATATGGGCCACCACCATCATATTTTGGACAGTCTACGCCCAAATGACTACCTTTTCAGTGTCACAAGCAACCACCATGGACCTCCACATCGGAAAATCCTTCAAGATCCCTCCGGCCTCCCTCACCGTCTTCTTTGTCGGGGCCATCCTCCTCACCGTCCCGATCTACGACAAAATCATCGTCCCCATCACCCGAAAACTCCTCAAGAACCCTCACGGATTGACCCCGTTGCAACGCATAGCCGTCGGCCTCGTATTCTCAATCTTTGCCATGGTCGCGGCGGCCCTCACGGAGATCAAACGGCTGAGATCCGCAGAAGCAAACGGGTTGACAAACGACCCAAATTCCCAGATTCCGTTGAGTGTTTTCAGGTTGATACCTCAATTTCTGCTAGTGGGGTCAGGGGAGGCATTTACGTACATAGGACAGTTAGATTTCTTCCTAAGGGAATGTCCCAAAGGTATGAAGACGATGAGCACTGGGTTGTTCTTGAGCACTCTGTCTTTAGGGTTTTTCTTTAGTTCTGTGTTGGTGACGATAGTTCACAAGGTGACTGGTCATAAAAAGCCATGGCTAGCAGATAATCTCAACCAAGGAAGGCTCTATAACTTTTATTGGCTTTTGGTTATTTTGAGTACTTTGAACTTAGTCATATATTTGTGTTTTGCAAAAGGGTATGTGTATAAGGAAAAGAGACTCGCTGAGGAAGGCATAGAATTTGAGGAGCAAGATGACGAAGTTGTTGGCCATTAATGAGTCCGAATTCTACCATACGACGTCGCTTGTACGTTCTCATATATATATGTTTTTTTGTTTGCATTTTTTGCAGTTTTAATTTATTTAGTATAATTCTTAATTATATCAGGGTGATGCGAAGCATCGATTCAAACGACACCGTTTTGTATTGCAATATTGGGAACAACGTTACTTCACTGATTCATGTGAGGTGGTCGGAATCTGGTGATCAAAAGCGAGGCTGTAAATTCCCAATAAAGGTTCTATATTATTTGCATGTATCATGTGAACATGTATACCAAGTTTATAGAGGAAATTAACGGGTTGCTTTTCATGATCATAAGTCTTATTTATTTTCTTTCTTACAAGAAATCTCTCCCTCCCTCCCTCCCTCCCTCCCTCCCTCCCTCCCTCTCTCTCTCTCTCTCTCATAAAAAGTCAAAATCTCAACTATTTAATTAGAATGAAGGCCAACAAAAAAAAAAAAATCTATTTAATTAGTGTAATACCCGGATAATTATTATCTGGAATATTATGTTGCAATAATAAAAAAAAATGTGAAAGATGCATTTTAGGACCATAAAACATCCTGAGGAGAATTATGAAAAATTCCAAAAGGCATGGAATAATTATTAAAAATTTAGAAAACATATTATCCTTAATTTAAACAATTTAATAAATTACTTCCCTTGAAAATAAAAAGAAGAAAAATTAAAAAGTATTCTAAGACTAAAATGGACTCTATAATTTTTGATAATTTGCATGGAGCCTAAATTATTAATGTCAATAAAATTCTTGTGAGAAAATTATTAGTTTTAATTAAGAAAATTATTAAAAATTATTAAGGGATTAATTAAGTAATTTTCGGGAATTTTATAAGATTATGGAAATTTGGGAGATATGAAAAATAAAATAAATACAAATAATTAATATTAAGGGCCGAAATTTTTGACCTAATTAAATAATAATAAGGGTTAAGATGTAATCTTGAAAACAAAGATCTAAGGCGTAGGATTTTTCAAGGAATTATAGAAGCCTGAATCCATGTAATTGCTTATGGACCAATAGGAAAATTTTGGGAAAAATAAATACAAGATAAATAGGATATTATGGTAAATGGAAAAAAAAATAAATATATATGTGTGTGTGTGTGAGCTGGCCGAAATTTTAGGGGGAGGGATAAGGATGATTTGGATATTTGTATATGATAATAATATAAGATAATGCATGTGTTAATTAAGTAATATTATAATAGTAAAAAGTTAACAGGATAAATGACCACAGATAGAAATAAAATCCTACCTAGAAAATCGTGAACTAGGTTTCTAGAGTCAAAGCATATTATTGATCAGTAAATTTTTATCCAGAAGTTGGCGCTGACCGGCGTTATTTCTGTAGCCGGTGGCGGTTACCGAGGATATTCGGTAGGTAACAGAATGTCCTTAATGAAAATATAAGGTCAGGAAAACCCAGTATTCTCGAAGAGAAAGAAAAGATCTTCAGAGTGTTGCTTCTGGAATTTTGAGATTTTCCAAAGTTACGCGATTCGGACACCGAACTAGGACTTTATCAGTAGAAACCTTCTTAAGCAAGTGTGTGACATCACCTTGATGACTAAGGATGACATCATCTTTGAGAGGTGTATGGCCAAGATCTTGCCATCTTAAAGAAGTGCGATCTAACGGCCAGAAACTAATCAGACAAAGTTCAAAAGAATTACCAAAATGTCATTGCCTTTTTCTATAAATAGCCACCATTTCATTTGGAATTCTCACACCAAATCCTCTTGTGATTTTCGAAAATTTGGGAGAGAAAGAAGAAGGAGGAGTCCGGAGAAATTCGTAGCAAAACTCTGAGTAAGTTCTTCAGTCCATAGTCTTTAGTTAAGTAGTTCTTTCGGTAGTTATAGTAGAATAGCTAAAGTAGTTTCTAATTTTTTCAAGTTATCTTAGATATCATGTGTTAGGAATAAATATGATA
This sequence comes from Acacia confusa, assembly GCA_037074495.1. NCBI lineage: Eukaryota > Viridiplantae > Streptophyta > Magnoliopsida > Fabales > Fabaceae > Acacia > Acacia confusa. The sequence continues at coordinate 26,591,486 of CM073513.1, read as the reverse complement.
TGTATCTTAGGAATATGTTAGAGGAAATGTTATAGCAAAATTTGAGAGTTTAAAGTCAAAATAGCGAAGCTCTGGCAAAATTCTACTAAGTGATCAAACTAGGGGCAAAATGGTAATTTGTACCTAAAATGCCTATTATGATTCCAAATGTTCATATCGGTGATATTATCCTTCTAGGGCATCCGAAACCACGAACCGCTGTTTTCGCTATCGTGCCGCTGTCAAACGTGTCGTACTTTGACGAAAGTGCCAGAAATCGTCAACGGAGGTACGGACGCGTATTGTAACCTTAACACTTATGCTGCTCATATACATATATGTGATAGACATGCTTATATACCGAAGCTCTGTCTAGGGTTGTCGGTTTTACATACAGCTTTATACGGGTTATAGTCTTGATAACGCCGTTGGGTTTTCCTAGCGCTGAGAACACGATGGGCCGTCATGGCACTCGTTACATGCAAACATGTTGTGGGACTTTACATACTGCTTTGTGCTTATGTTCTGTCATTATTGTGATCATACATTTGCTGTGTGCTTATGTAGTGATTTACTGCTGTTATGTGTTGTTAAATAGCTGTTATCCATATACTGTTTTATTTGAGCATAAGGTTAACCGTTACCTGAGATCCAAATGGTAATTGGATCTCAGCTGTAGCTTCAGGTTCGGGCGAACCAAGGGTTGAAGATAGGGGCAGACAGCTGGAGTAGGATGGCAGAAGGAGTTTCATGGCTTTAGTTTTATATGCCTAGTTAGGTGCTGCTTCCTTTTGGACAGGAGATGACTGTATAAGTACTATTACACTGTGGTTATGTAATATTAAAATTCAGTTACTCATTTTGCGAAATTGCTCTACTCTGATCAAAATTTTTTTAAAAAAAATTCCGCTGTTTTTAAGGTGGGATGTTACAGTTAGGATATACAGACTTGAATTTCCATGTAACCTAACAAGGGCGAAGTCAGATTGTAATTAAGGGGCGGCAACAATTATAGAATAAAACTCATATGTTCATAAAACTATATTTCAACCCTATGAATATTTCAATATTTTCAGTTTAATCCATCCATATAACTTTACATGGAGAGACTAAAGTGAAAATAATGAAATTTTTATAGGCTAGAATGTAATTTATTAAAAATATGGGTTCTATTATGTAATTTTTGGGGGCCATCCTAACCCCTAAATCCGCCCCTATAACCTAGTGATAATAAAACACTTATCAAGTAAGAGATCATGGTTCGATCCCACTTGTAAACTCAGACTATTAGTGTTTGCCCTTCTAAGTCAAAAGATAAAAAATTAGAATAGTTAATTAAGATCTAAAAACAAACAGAACATTACCACATATCCCTAACATTATATTTGCAATTGTTTCCCAATTCTTTACTTACTTTTTGTATCTTGGTCTACAATTTCTCTCACCTTCGTAGCTTCAATGAGGAGAAAGATTAGTGTCAATGATGCTAATCTCTTGGATGCTAAAAATGTAAGAGTCATATAATTAATTTTGTAGATATTAAAAAACAGTTATTTATATATTAAAAAAAGGTAGCTAGTTTCTCTAAAATACCTCTTTTAATCAAATTCATTGAAAACTAATCATTTAATTTAAAAGAAATCTTAATAATGTGTCATCAATACAAGGAGTTCAGGGAAGAAAATTATAAATTGAGGGAGGCAAACTGGTTTGAGATCTTACGTTTATGACCAAATGAATCCCTATACTAACTTTTACACTTACGACTAGAGGGATTATATTTTAAATAAACTTTAGAGATTGCATCTTTTCTGATATAAAATGAAAGTGCAAATTAATTCGGATTCATAACTTGAATTCATGATACTGAGTCTATGAATACACCGCATAGAATAATAAATAATATCCATTTTGTATTTTATATTTCTCATGTTTAAAATATATTTATAGGTTTCATATAAAACAATTAATAGAAATAAAATAGAAAAACAAATATCTCTACGTTTTATAATTATTTCATTTGTAAAATTTATGGTAAGCTTAGGTCTATTACTCTTTCAAACTTTGGTATTAATTAATCTCCACTCAAAATTAACTAGCTGGAGAAATATTTATCTAGAATCTAAATCTAAAATGAAATAATCTTATCACTTTTTCCCAAATCTTATCTTGTGACCCATCTTAATTAGACGGCAACTATGTAAACTTCGGGAGTAATACCGCGTAATTAACAAAGGATATCAATTAAGGTTTAAACTAACTACAAGTTGACATTTTTTGCCTTGATAAACGAATATATCTTTAATCAATGTTATGTCTGTTAATAATATCCCAGGACAAACGTTCATAATCTCATCTAATATGTGACAAACCTTCTCACAAAAAGAATTAAAATTAAATTTACGCTGCTTGCATTAAACGCATAAATTTTTTTATTTACTGGATTGACTAATTTTTCTTTTTTTCTTTTTTGCTCCCATCCAAAGAAAACATGTAAAATAAAACAAAACCTGACTCCAGCTATATATCATTCGTGCATTGAATATGAAAAGATTCATTCAATCGGAATCGGAATCACGAACCATACCTAAAACTTCCAAAATTACAAAAGACCGTTTATTAAAACTGCAGGTGATGGGTATTATATATTGCCAAAATTTTAAAACCAGGCTGCTGATCACAAGTTAATTATTATAAATCAACTTTCTTTAGAATAATCCCAAATCGATACTACTCCGATCTCTGTTATAAGGCAACTGAAGTCCTTAACTACCTCAGCAGAATTAAGGAAAGTTAACTAAAGTAATTAACTTTGTTTAAAGGAAAAAAAAAAATGACTTTCCCTCGTTTAGATCTAAGAGCTCATAGAAGTTGCCATATAATTAATAAGATATTAAGCGGGCCAAACATGAAAATAAATGTAATTAATAGCCCACTTATGACTTAAAATATTGACCGGCTATTTTTCTTTTTTATTTTATTATTATTTTTTTCCCCTTGAAATGTGTCTTTTAATGAGAACCGTAGCCATTCTTAACCATGTTTCGTGGAAACAGCTAGCAAGCAGTGTGGGAAAATATTGAGAAAGCTAAGCATGATTCTGTTTCAAGGTTTGGGTAAATGAGATCTTGTTATTTGAAGACCTCGTCTTGTCCAGAAAATGGGAAGCAAGTTCTGGAGAATAAAAAACTGTACCCACAAAACTATTTGTAATAACATATCCATAAATTTCAAAATTGCACGTCTTTAGATATGGAAAAAGGTTAGGCAAACCAAATTCTGATTAAATAGGTCTGAACTAATAATGGGGCAAAAAGCATATGGTTATACTTGAGTCTGAATGCTTTTTTTTAAACTCAGGTCTGAGCCTTCATAGGGCTTGGTTGAACTTAAAACCTTTCTAAAGACCTACTTAACATATAAACCCTTAAAAAGACTTCATATCATAAGCCTCAAAGGCCATTAATAATAAGTTTTGAGCCTAACATACCTACATATTTACAAATTGTAGCATTTAAATAGGCTTTTAACCTACATATAATTTAGATACTATCTTATTATCATCATTATTCCACCAAAATTTAAACCTAACAATATAATCATCCAAAATAAAATCTTATTGTTAATAAAGAGAATATTAAGGATGCAGCCATATAGATAGTTAGGGGACGTTCCAAAAACAATTTCCACCAAAATTTCTTAGCATTTTCCTATGGTAAAGTATAAGCAAGCCAAGATTTATCACAACAATGAATTCCTAAGATGTTAAGCGTCCTTGTATAGACCTATTCAAAGGGAAAAAGAGTACATGCCTTCAAATTGCTGTGCGCGTTCTATGAAATTTCCCAATGTACAGCGTGAATAACCGAAGCATCTGAAATATTGTGTTATTTATAACTTGAAATTAAAATATAAGAATATAAAAAATATAAATATTGTGTTATTTATATGATATAAATATAATTATATTTTTTAATGCGTAAACCGGACAGGCTTGAAGGCTTACAGTCAAGGCTTTAATAAAATAGGTATAACTTATTTACATATTATTTACACCTTTAAATAAGCCTTGGTCTATCTTTTTAACAAACAAGTCTGACCATACCAAGTCCTAAGTAGGCCTAGTCGTTGGCTGTTTGATAGGAAATTGACCTATTCCCACCCTACGTGTTTGTCAATACTTGATTTTAAAAAAAAAAACCAATAACTGAAGGATATTGCGCAAATCAAGCAAAATCATTATTAATAAACACCTTCCTAATAAGTTGTTGATTGATATAGTAAGCAGTCTCACTGAAAAATCCATATTGTTATTATATATTTTCATACTTTATTTAGGGATTTTTTCCCCATAGTTATTGAGTTTAAAATGCATTGCTTGTAATAAATTGAAATTAAGAGTAAATATATTAAATTAGAACCAAAAATAGCAAAATTGTCATAAAAAATGTAATTACTCTTAATTGGTGATTTTTAAGGAGATTTGATGTTGATTTAATTATTTTTAATTGTAGTTGCTTAAAAAATGGGAATAAATTTAAAAATGGAAGTTTTGGGCTCAAATTGCAGAATTACAATTTAGTACCACAAAGTCTTAAAACATCACAATTTAGTCCCTTTGTGGAACTACAACGTTTTATCCTCTAGAAATTAGGTCAAAGCCAACCTTCTCCGTAGGCGAGAGTAATGGAAGGGTTGGACAGCCCGAAGCTAAACCCATAGCTTGCCCATTTAACTATAAACAGATGTGGGCATACCGCAACACATTTAAATTTGTGTAAACAAGCTAGCACATAAATGGTCGGGTTTTCCAAGTTTTGGGTAACCCATTTACATTTGACTTGTTTATTTTTTTAAAAAAAAACATATATAAGCGTTAAGCATCTATCCAAATTCATCATTCTAAATTTTGAAATCCGAATCTTTACAGTATAATTCACATAAAACAACATAAGTTTAGAAAAGTACCATCATAACATAAGTTTATTCAAGATAGGGAGTCGGAAAACGCATTAAGTCTTAAATGGGTGAGTTCTAACCTGCCCCATTATGCGTCTTTTTGGGCGAGCTCAAAATAACCCCATTATAGTGAGTTGTGATGGGCGGGCTCATGGGTTATGAATTCCCTACTCAGCCTTACTTCTCCATCCACAATTTTAGAATCGAGCAAATGAAAACAAAATGGAACTAATATCAACGAAATTGCAAAACAGAGAGCTTCACTTCATCACCATCTTCATCCAAACTGGAGTTTGTAACTTTGCTTCAGAAGACAAAACTCAAGTTTCCAAACTCTGACTCGAGTTTAGTTATTCCAAAGAAGAACATCGTGATTTGAGCATTGAAGCACAATATGAATGAATGAGCAAACTTGAGTCAATTAGTGACTAACTCGAGTTTTGAACTTATGATGAGAAAATAAGTTTAAGTCTATAAAGCTCGAAACTGAAGCTTTTAAAATTTAACTAAAGTTTTCAAATCACAAATATAGAGCATAGCTCTCTACTTGGCTGAAACTCGAATTTTACAAAACTGCGCTCGAGTTTTCTTTAAAATTGAAAATCTTTGAAAACTCTCTGTCAATCCCAAACTCGAGTTTACAAAGTTAAACTCAAGTTTTGTCAAAATTTAGAAAACTTAGAAAACTTCTTGGCTAAATGCAAACTGGAGTTTGTTGTAACAAATTGGAGTTTGCTCAGGATGAAATGCCATTAAGACTCTCGGTCAAACACAAACTCGAGTTCATGAAAACTCAACTTGAGTTTGGTCAAGTTCCAAAATTCTTGAAAACTCTCTCAAGGACATAAACTCGAGTTTGCAAAAGCAAACTGGAGTTTGTTATACTTCATAAAATATTGAAGGTTCTCTATTTAGTGCAAACTCGAATTAATACAACTAAACTCAAGTTTGTCTTAATGTGAAAAACTTTGAGTATTCTCTATATCTTACAAACTCAAGTTTGTCTACACAAACTAGAGTTTTCCTTAGTTCATAAAAATTGGGCTACTCTCTGTCAAAGTCCAAACTTGAGTTTTACATCCAAAACTTAAGTTTGCCTTTCACTATAAGTTTTTCAACTTACTAAAGACAAACTTTATCTTGAGTTTACAACTGTCAGTTATCATCAAAACACATAAAGAACTAACAAAATTATTAAAATAGAATCATAATAAATTCTCCCACCCCATTCTCATATTCTTCACTATTTCTTAATGCATTATCCAACTATGGTTCATTTTATTACCATTTAAGTCATTTTCAACAACACTTAAGTTTAGAACAATTATCTTAAGGACATGTGAATTAAATATGGGAGAAGGAAGGATTGCCTTACTCATTTTTAACAAATTTCAGCTCCATTTCCCACTAAAAGTAAGATATCCAAAAAGTTTCAAGAACAATCCATTTTAACTCAATTCAAACAAAACTATTGAAGCAATTCAATACTATATCAACAATTTAATCCAGCATTTTCATCAATATAAAAGATTAAAAAGTATAGTAAAGTTGTCTAATTCACAAAATAAAAATCATAGACTTCCAAGCATCCACATCCAAACAAGTTCGTAAAGGTTAACATGATACATTTTTTATGCTTATTTACACTCTAGTTCTTCCATGTAATTTTACACACATGTATAAACTGATTCTAACGTTTGATTCCTAACACAATCGCAAGAACCAGAGCTATTTACACCAACATTAAGCATGCGATAAGGAATCAATAATTATAACCAGTTTAACACACACTATCATCAAACAATCAAGGCAACATTAATGTTAGAGTTAGCAACTTTGCTACCTTGCTCTTTGTTTCCTTTAAAACCTTCCACTTTGGATACTTGACTTCTTGTCTCACTACTAGAAAATACTAAAATAGCGAGGGAATTTGTAAGGGAAAAAAATATGTCACAAATTGCAACAAAAATTGCAACGGAACGCTAAATTCGTCGCAAATTGCAATGAAAAAAAATTCCGTTGCAAATTGTGATGGGAAAAAAATCTATGGCAAACTTTTGCAATAGAATTAAAATTCCGTTGCAATTTGAGATGGAAAAACAAATCTGTTACAAAACTTTGCAACGGAACAAAAATTCTGTTGCAATTTGTGACGAAAAAACAAATTCACTGCAAAAATTTGTGACGGAATAAAAATTCCATTGCAATTTGTGACAAAAACACAAATCTGTTGCAAAACTTTGCAACAAAACAGAAATTCCATTGCAATTTTGACGAAAAAATGTATCTGTTGCAAAACTTTTCAATCGAACAAAAATTCCATTGCAATTTGTGATGAAAAACAAGTCCATTGCAAAATGTTTGATAGTTAAATGTTAAACCTTTTGTTATATATATATATATATATATATTGAAGAAAATCAATATATATTAAATAAACATAAAAATTACATTTGTTTAAAAAACGTTTTGATTTAAAATGTGCAAAAAATTGTGCGGTTCATGAACTATACATAATGTAACTAAATATTTACTTAGATTCTAGGCATCATCCAAGCCATGTGCAATCAGTGTTACTATGACATTAAAGACCTACAATGTATACTATAAGAGATAGAAATATTCATGAGTATCTAATAATATATAATATCTCTTATGACATGTATATGTAGTTAATCAATAGGTAAATTAAAGTTTGCTTCGATTAATTAACTATTTCCCATTTTAACCATTATATATATTCATTTTTTATACTTAAACAAAGTCTCTTCTTTCCACTCTAACATTATTGCCTAATTCACACTATCATAATTACTGACATATTTCACCAAACATTTTTTTATGCAATTTTACCGGCCATAGGCCATGTTGAAATTTAATACATTGAATATAAATATAATGATTGCATAGGAGAAATAAAAATGACTTTAGGGATGGTGTGGTTGAAAGGTCAAACACACCTCGTCATTTAAGCGGCCAAGAAATATGGGAGAGGGTGAAGCACATTCAAAGTGTTAAAAAGGAGGTTGTTTTTAGTGAACCTGAGGGATATGGCATAGATTATCATTGAAACAAACGTAGCATCTTTTGGGATTTACCATATTGGAAAGATCAATTGTTAAGACACAACCTTGATGTCATGGATATTGAGAGGAATGTGTTTTACAATATTTTGTATATTGTGTGGACACCAAGGGCAAGACGAAGGATACAATCAATGCAAGATAGGAAATAGAAGTGATTTGTAGAAAGCCTAACTTGCATTTAGTTGAGTATGCCATAGGTTGCATTAGTGGCGGAACCATAAAAAAATTTTAGCTCGGGCCAAAAAATAAATATGATGAACTATTTACAAAATAATATCGCATAACATTAAAAATATGAATAAATAATAACCAACAATTATAAATCAAAACAAGATATAAAATGATAACATTTTCAGTAGGTATCTGAAACAAAAATTTTACTTTCCTCTTACAACTCAATGAGTAATGAACCAAATATTATCCTAAAGATATCATAAATACAATCATAATAATAATAATAATGAAATTTAATAAAATGAGCACTTAAATACACATTCCACCTACGTTAAAACAAAATAATTAGAGAACATAAAATAAATATAATATGAACACCAAAAAAATATTTTAAAAAAACATAAAGATCTAATTAAATTTCAACTAAGCAAATAACCTATTATAATCTATTTCTTTAAAGAGAAAATCACTATAAAATCATTAGACAACCAAATAATAAATCCAAACTGATTAAAATTAGTCATTAATCATCATCTACATATATATAGTTATCTATTGTAAAAACTCAAAACTCTGCCAAAATCATAATCCTAAAATTTTCATTAATCAACACAATATTACCCTCATTAGAAAGAGTAAAATATGTAGAATAAAATACTTAGCTAGGGCCAAATTATTGGCCAAAATAAAATATTATATGATACATATATATAAATACATAAGATAGAAAAAGACTTGGCCCCAGCTGGCTAGCATGTGGCCCCGCCACTGGGTTGCACTTCCAAACCTAGAGCGCCATACACATTGAACAAATAGCAAAATTTAGAATTGTTGTCATGGGTTAAAGATCTTAAACTCCCGGATGGTTATGCACAGAACTTGTCAAGATGTGTTGACATGAATGAGGTGAAGTTGTTCAAGATGAAGAGCCATGATTGTCATGTTTTCTTTCAGAGATTGTCGTCGTGGGCCTTCAAAGAATTTACAAAGCTTATATGGAGTATCCTGACAGAATTTTCAATGTTCTTTAGAGAAATTTATGCTTCTGAGCTTAATGTTGAAAAGTTACTGCTTTTGGAGGCAAGCATGCCATTAATGCTATGCAAGTTACAGAAGGTGTTTCCTCTTAGCTTATTTGACTCAATGGAACATTTGCCTATTTACTTGGCTTATAAAGCAAGGGTGGGAAGTCTACAACAATATAGATGGATGTATTCGTTTAAGAGGTAAAAAAAATTTCACGCAGTTATTTAATTGATTCACATGGTGCTTTAGTTTATAAATACCCTCTAACTTCCATTATAGGTTTTTACGCACACTTAAGTACAAGATCAAAAATCAAAGGTATGTTGAATGATCTATCGCTGCATTGTATCTAGTCGAAGACGCCACTAAATTTGCAGCATACTATTATTCTCCTGACATTATATCGAGATGGAGAGGGGTACCTCGCAATGATGATGGCGGTGATACGAGTGGTCATATATCAATATTTAATTTTCCAAGACGAGTCATGGGAAGATAATTTAAGTCAACTCTGGAACAAAGAGATAAGCAAGTAGTGGAGTGGTACATTCTAAACAATTGTGAATAGGCTACCCCGTACATAGATTTCCTATATTTTTATAGCTGGTCTTACCATTATGATAAGTATTAATTCCATTGTTTTATTACAGTTACTTCTCTAAATGGTTCTGATAGAGAAATCATTCGAGGTCAGATTCTAAAGTTGATCAAGTCATGACCTCTGAGTTTCCTCAGTGGTAATGGGAGTACTTCTTGCAAAACCAATCAATTCCACATGATGTTGCGTGGAGTTTATATTATGGACCTATAAGAGTTGTTACTCGTTTTAGAAAATATGTAATCAATAAGTATTGGTTTGCAACTATACAATTATGATGCATGTTCTTAAGGTGGCTAGGTTGACAGAGTTGAGGGCGAATACTATAGGAAGTTAACTGACATAATTCAGCTGGATTACCAGTGGGACAAGTCAATGACTCTGTTTAAATGTGAGTAGCTTGATAACACTCCACGTGGAACAAAAATAGACAATTATGGGAATGTCCGTTTGGCAAGAAGATATACAATTGGTTATGACCCATTTATACTTACACAATAAGCGGAATAAGTTTATTATACATCATACCCTATATCACACCAGGGTGGATGACCGTTATCAAAATCAAAGCTCGAATTATTATCCCCAAGTCCAATGAATCATAAATAAATGACAACATGATTAAACAATGCTAAGATGGCATGGAATAAGTACTGCCCATAAATATTGTAGAGGACTACATACCAAACAATCTCTTTAATTCCACTGCAGAGTTAGAGTTAATTCCTATCTCGATAGACAATGAGGAATCATACAATGCAGCATAAGAGATTTATTCAGGTAGAAGAAGAAGAATCATCCAATTGATTTGTGTTAGTTCTTTATTTATGGTGATTTATTGTACTGAATACATTTTATTTCGCTCTTGACATATTAAGTATATTTCTTATATTTATATATGTTTTAACATAATGTTTATAAGTGTTCACAAATAGAGCCTTCAACTAGGCGTATAGATAGTGGTGGTAGTGGCGATAGAGCCTAGGCCCGTTCTTCAGATGAGGTAGGACGACATCATCTACCCCCTTTGTAGGTAGAGGCTATACCTCTTCCCCAACTCTGCCTCCAATGAATTTGTCATCTTCACTATCTACTATCGACTCCGTTATGAGTGGTACAAGTATGCCTACCACTCTCACTTATCCCTAGCAAGGGGCAAAGCAAGTTAAGTTTATGATTTTTGATTGATTTACATATATATTGTTTTCTTCAAGCATTTATGTATTAACTTTTTCAATGCTTAACATTTCTTCCTTTAACACACTACATCGCCTGGGAGTCAAGTTGAGCAAGATAGTTCGTCTGATACGCCAGTGTAGGGATTGACTAAACATGCAACAGGGCTGACGTGGATCCATCTTATAGGCACTGCCAAATAATTCAAGTAAAGTTACTAGTAATGTCATAATGTTTTTTTCCTTTGGTTTATATGCTAATATTTTCAACACAACATTGTTTTTAGGTTTAAGTCTTAAAGAGTAGTAATGGAATTCATGGATAAGCAATTGTTCTGTAATTACAATCACCCATGGGCAATTGGTCAAAGATTCCTCAAGCTGTCCACGATGCTTGGTTCAATGACTTCTTGGTAAATTATGTTCATTTTATGGTTATTAATTGCTTCTCATCAAAATGCAAACTAATTAATTACTTGTATAATATTGAGCACTAATTGTTCATTTTTTATTTTCAGAACAACTTTAGGTGATTGTCCGCTCATCAACGAGATTTGGGAAAATATTATAACTACAAAGCAATTAAGCAGGTGATTGTCTACTCGCTTTCATAAATTGAGAGAAAATAAAGGCAATGAAGATTGGATTAATTTGAAGGTTGCAGCACAATTATTGGCAAAACTAGGCTGCCAATGAGAAATGATAGCAGAAATTTGTGCAAAATAAGCTAAATAGGTCACAATTGGATGGACCCTCATATATCGAGGGCTCCATTCTAACAAGTCAGCATCGAAAAAACATTGTAAGTATAGGTATTCAATATTTTCTACTTTGAAGTAATTCATTAATGATCCTTATTTGTATTTGCAGGAAGCTTCTAGGGACGTACCTCTAGAAATAGTAGATTGGGTTACCTTTAAGCGGACCTATTCCCACAAGTCTGTAGTTGGTGAGAAGTGTTGGATTAACGCCAAGTCAAAATAATTAGTAGTGTCATTTATTATATTTATTATTTGATTCAACAAACAACATGTTTATTTCATTTTACATGCCACCTTTGTGATGTACTTTTGTGCTTGTAGGAAAATTGGGAGATGCTTTCATAGGAGAAGGCCATGCAATTTGTGACAAACCCTACATCCTACTCCTCTCAACACTACTAGAAAATTGAGATTTTGCGACAGAATTTGCGACGAAATAATTTCCATCACAAATTTTTGAATTTTTGCAACGGAAATAAAAAACCGTCACAAATACCCGAAAATTTGCGACAGAAAAAAATTTCCATCGCAAAAAATAAAAATAAAATTTTTTTTTTTTCAAATTTAGCGACAGAAACAAATTCCGTCGCTGTCCCCAGCTGGGGCTAGTGACGGTTGGCGGACATTTTGTCCGCCAACTTGCCTCCCCCCCGAAAACCACATTCCCCCCAGCCACCCCACCCGGCAAACCACCCTCCCCCACTCCCATCCCCCCTCCCGGCGGACCCCCCCACAACACCCCCTCCACGACCTCCCCCTACCCCCACATCGCCCCTCCGTGACCTCCCCCCCCAACCTCCCCCCTCCCCGTCGAGCCCCACACCCCCTCCCCACCACCCCCACCCCCTAAGACCCCTAACTCCCACCCACGCCTCTGCCTCTCCTCCTTCTCGTTGGCTGGCGTTTCTCTTCTTCTTCCATTGACGTTTACTGCTCCTTTTTTGGCAACACTTTCCAATAACCTTCATCCTTTATCTCTTTTCGTTCTGTTATTCAATTTCATTTTTTGGAAAATACAAGGCTATTTTTTGTATAAATTTCATTGTAATTCTCTTATCTTATATGTATAAAATTTTAAGTTTCTCATGTGATAATGTATAAAAATTTTTGGAATTGATCTTGCTCCTCTAAATAATTACAGCAGACATGAATTGATGAAAACTGATATTTAGATATAAGAAAATTAATTAGGAAGTTTACTATTTGATATTTGAAAGTAGAAAATATAAAAGAAAGTTCTAACTCTACATTTAATTTTATAGTGATAAATATAAGCAAAAAAGTTAATGATATTAATTCATAATTTGCTTATTTATTTGGATTATGGTTATTGTTTGGATAAAATTCCATGATTTTTTCAGTTATTGGGTTTTCTTAATGTTTATTAATGAGATTGATATTTTTTTTAATCTTTTATTGTATTGTTTTTTATGGTTAATTTTTTGTAATGAAAAAATTAAGTAACAAAATTATGATATTCTATTGGTTGGTTATGATACATAAATCTATAAATAGGAAGATATTGAAATGTGAAGAGTATAGTGTTGATAAATGATGTTTAAGATTAAGACAATTAAATTAATAATTGATGTAAAGTAGAAGCAGGAATGTGTGCCTTTAAAGAATAAACAATTTGTATGTTAAAAATTAGTAGAATTAGCTAGTTGATACAAAATATGTATTTCTATTAATATAGAATATATATTCTATTAATTATAGTTTTTTATTTTATTTCAGAATTTCATATATATAATGTAGAATTCTAAAAATATAATTATAATATGAATGTCATATTTTAGATTTCTTTTTCTTTTTTTTTTATCTGTGAGAACATCCTCAACATGTTATAGTTATGCTTGGATAATTTGTGAATTTTTTTAACATTTATTATTTAAATCTACAAAGTAATTTTTATTCTTTTAGATTAAACTTTGTTCAATTTTAATCAATTGACATTAAATTAGTTAAACTTTTTATAATTAGCTTGAATTGATCGTAAATAGCATTACTTCCATATTAGATTATTTATAACCAAATGCTTTAATTTAAAGGCAATTGGTTGACATGAGTGGCCAGTTGTATTGGCCACTTATTAATATTTGATTCATGTTGTTTTGTGGACTGGGGTATCTCCATGCTCTATATATTTGCGGAGGGTTAAATTGTAGAAGTATGGACGGCCGTCGTGATAGAAGTTGGATGTCCAATCGTCTAACTCAGAAAAGAGAAATAACTCGAGCATTCCTGGATGGTCTAGAAGAGTTCATGCAATTTGCTTTGGCACACTCACCTAATTCAAGTAGACACATCGTATGTCCCTGTGCCACATGCCGATGTTTCAAATTTCAAGAGTATAACAAGGTCAAAATCCATTTGTGTAAAAAAGGATTTATGGACGATTATGAATGCTAGGTATATCATGGCGAAGTCCGAAAGACACCGAGTGGATATTACGGGAGCAGTAGTCATCGAGGCAACCTAAATCAATACGAACAGTTGGTGATGGTGCTGCGGGACCATCAATTGAACAATATTTTGATCCCTTTACTCATGCTGAACCATCATACACGCAAGAGGAGACCGATATGCATAATCAACCATGTCATATGGGAGAGGATCCTAATCCAGAAGCCGATAGGATCTACAAAATGCTTCAAGATGCGCAACGACCGTTATGGGAAGGTTACGATCACATTGAAAGTAGTAAGCACTCATCGCTATCGGCTACCTTAGCAACACTAAGTTTGAAGACCGATCATCATATGAGTGAGAGGAATTATAACGAAATGATGCAAATCATGAGAAAGATTGCTCCGAAAGACAATAATTTGCCGAAGGATTTCTACCAAGCAAAAAGAAATGGTAAAGAGCTTTGGCTTAGTTGTGAAAAAATCCATTGTTGCCTTAATGGATGTATGTTGTACTATAAAGATGATGCTGAGCTAACCAAATGCAAATTCTGTGAACATAACAGATACAAACCTGTGACTAAAGATAGGAAAACAAACTGTCAACCATTCAGCAAGATGTGGTACTTTCCCCTCGTGCCCAGGCTTAAGAGATTGTATTCATCAGAGCAAACAGCCGCTCACATGAGATGGCACCGGAAGCATCGCAAGGATGAAAAATTTGTGACGCATCGATCCGATGTCGAAGCTTGGCTTAAATTTGACAAGGTCAACCCTTTGTTTGCATCAGATCCCCGTAATGTTTGACTTGGTTTATATTTTGTACACCGTAATGGACACCAAAGGCTTGACGAAGGACACAATCTACGCAAGACAGGACATAGAAGCAATTTGTAGAAGGCCTGACTTACATTTGGTGGTGGATGATAGGGGACGGACTTCTAAACCTCGAGCGCCATACACACTCAACAAAGAGCAAAATTTGGAAATGTTAAAATGGGTTTCAAATCTGAAACTCCCGGATGATTATGCATCAAATATGGCTAGATATGTCAAAATAGATGAGATGAAGATATCTGATATGAAGACTCATGATTGTCATATTTTTTTCCAGAGATTGTTGCCGTGGGCCTTCAAAGCACTACTGAAACATATATGTAGTGTTTTGACAGAACTTTCCATTTTCTTTAGAGAAATTTGTGCTTCTGAACTTAACGTTGACAAGTTACGGCAGCTGGAGGAGAGCATGTCATTGATGCTATGCAAGTTAGAGATGGTGTTTCCTCCAACCTTATTTAACTCAATGGAGCATTTGCCTATTCACTTGGCCTATGAGGCAAGGGTTGGAGGTTCACAACAATATAGGTGGATGTATCCATTTGAGAGGTAATATATACATATATATCTTTATCTTTCTTGTTGTTATTATTTGAATCTCATGGTGGTAAAGTTTTAAATACCTTGTAATTGTCCATTATAGATTTTTACGCACTCTCAAGAACAAGATCAAAAATTAGAGGTACGTTGAAGGATCTATCGCTGAAGTGTGTCTAGTGGAAGAGGCCACTAAATTTGCCTCACACTATTATCCCTCTGGAAATATATCAAGATCGAGAGGGGTAGCTCGCAACGACGATGTAGGCAGTACAAGCGATCAGATATCTATATTTAATTTTCCAGGTCGGGTCGTAGGAGAACGTGAGAGGTCAACTCTGGAAGGAAGAAACAAGCGAGTGGCAAAGTGGTACATTATAAACAACTGTGAAGAGGCCACCCCGTACTTAACGTAAGACTTTCTGTATTTTTACTGTTACAGTTAGTATTAAAGTATATTAATGAGATTTTTTTGTTACAGCTTTTTCTCCGATTGGGTTTGATCCAGAAATCCATTAATATCGAATTTTTAACTTGAACAATTCAAGATTGCTGAGTTTCCTCAATGGTTCGAATGCTTCTTCGTGGAAAATCCATCAGCTCCCCATAATGTTGCGTGGAGTTTATCTTGTGGAGCTGCAATAGTTGTTACCCGGTGTTCGAAATATATAATCAATGGGTATCGTTTTGCAACAGTATAAGCGAACAAAAATACACTAAGTTGCAATTACGACGTATGTTGCCGAGGTGGCCTGGTTGATGGAGTTGAGGCCGACTACTACGGGATGTTAACTGACATAATTCAGCTAGATTATAAGTGGGACAAGTCCATGACTATCTTTAAATGTGAGTGGTTTGATAACTCTCATCGTGGGACAAAAGTTAATAAATATGGAAATGTTGAGGTCCAGTGGTCGAGGAGGTACACAGTTGGTTATGACTCATTCATACTTGCTTAACAGGTGGAACAGGTTTATTATACATCGTATCCAAGATCCCGTCAAGGGTGGATGGGAGTTATCAAAACCAAAGCACGCAATATCATACCCAACTCGAAAGAGTCAGAATCAAATGACTCTATGAATGAACCGTTTCAAGTTGATGTGGAACCAGTACAACCCGTACTTGTTGTTGATGATAAAGTACTAAGTAATCTTTTTGACGAGACGCATGGGGAGTTAGAACTGATTCCTATCCATATTGTTGATGAGGAATCAGACGATGAGGAGGAAGATAATTACTCTAATAGTGAGTCTGAATTTGATGATTATGAGACTGACGAGGAAGGGGAGCAAGGAGAGGTGGAGGAAACGGAATCTTCTGGTTGACTTATGTTAGTCCGCTATTTATAACCGTCCGTTCTAGTAGATATAATCCGTTACTTTGATAGTGACATTAAGTGTTTCTTTTTGACATAATGTTTGTGGGTGTTCATAGATGGATCGTTCAGGAGGGCATTCTGGCAGTGGTCGGAGTAGTGGTAGAGGCCGGGCCCGTCCTATCAAAGGAGGTAGGGCAATGACATTGGATCCGTCTTCCGGCAGAGGGTACAGCTCTTCTCCAGAGCTTCCACCATTTCATATTTTGTCTTCATCGACCACTATCGACTCTATTATGGAGGGTGCAGGTATGCCTTTCAATCCCCTTGATCCACAGCAACGGGCAGAGCAAGTATAGTTTACGAAATCTGATTGATTTACATCTTTTGTTTTATTTAAGCAACTGTGTAGTAAAATGTTGCAATATCATTTTGTCCTTTAGCACACCGCGTCTCCTCACAGTTAGTTCGGGGAAGCTAGTTTCTCCTTGGCCGCACCGGGGTAGGGAACTATTGATCCTAAGATAGGATGGGTGTGGATTTGTCCTTGCGGCGATCTAGAGTAAGTCATGTAAAGTTACTGATAATGGTACGAGGTTTTTATTTTTATTTTGTATGCTAACATTTACTTCTTTTCCTCTGTATCAAGATTTGAGCCTTACAATCAGGTTACGGATTTCGTGTCGGGCCAAATATTCTGCAATTTCAATCATCCGTGGGCCAACTGGAAAGACATTCCTCAGAATCGTCGAGATGCTTGGTTCGAGCAGTTTTTGGTAAGTTTTGTAAATTTTGTTATGCAAATGCAAACTGATAAAGTACATTAAAATTTGGAGCACTAATTATCCGTAATTGATTTTCAGGGTCATTTTAGGTGGTTGCCTGAGCATCGAGATATGTTGAAAAAAGCTTACAATCACAAGGCAAGCAGATGGTTGTCTGATAGGTTTTATAAATTACGACACGGTCTAGGCAAGACTGATTGGATTCATCCTGAGGCTTTAGATCAATTGCTTCATAAATGGAACACCGATCCCAAATTTCAAGAGAAGAGTGAGAAAAATAAATCAAATATGGCCCATATGGATGGACCATCTTATACTGGGGGCTCCATCCCACACAGCGAGCATCGACGAAAAATTGTGAGCACAGTCATTTTTTTCAGTATTTGATATCTTGTACTTTGAATTAATTAACTAGCGGTCATAATTTGTGATTGCAGGCAGCGTCTGGGGATGTTCCTGCAGAAGATGTTGAGTGGGCTACCTTTGAGCGGACCCATACCTAGGAGTCTACCGATGGTAGTAGGCGCCACTGAATCAACGCCAGGTCGCAGCAATCTGCGGTGAGATATTTATTACTTTTGTTTCTCATTTCAAGCAGCGACATATTTATTTTATTTCACATGCGTCATCTGTGATCTTTTTTTTTTCCCGCAGGAAACCTATCAGAAGCTGACGCAGGAGAGAGACACCCAGAGTGAGGGCGAGCGTGCATCCTCTCAGGCC
Source organism: Acacia confusa (assembly GCA_037074495.1). Classification (NCBI taxonomy): domain Eukaryota; kingdom Viridiplantae; phylum Streptophyta; class Magnoliopsida; order Fabales; family Fabaceae; genus Acacia; species Acacia confusa. Next base: position 26,573,120 of record CM073513.1, on the reverse strand, counting down.
GATAACGAGAGTTTATTCATTGAAGCTGCAGGAGGATTTGACAAGAAAGGGAGACTCTTCGGGATGGGTGCCTCTGCGAGCCGACTGAAGCCTACGTAGCAGTCCTTACTGCGCAGTGAAGGTGCTGATCTAGGTAAACATCATAACACTGTTCTACATTGTTACTTTCCATTCCCTCTTTCTTATAAATGAAATTAGAGAAAAATAACTCACTCTGCAATTTTGTTTTTCTTAGATGAGCTTAGGAGGCTGAAGGCGTTGTTGCAAGCACAAGACGAGATGATACGGCAGCAACGAGAAGAGCAGCAACGGACAAATGACGTGGTGAGGCAGTTGTAGCTTGTGCTTCAGTCTAAGGGTATTTTGCCGGCGCCTGGTGCTGATGACCCTCTTGGTGGTGATGACGACCATCCTGGTGACGATGATGATGATCATGCTACTTCTTTATAGATTATGTTTCAGTATTTGTTGTTTGCAACTTTAGAACATATATATTTTGACTTTGTTATTGTAAAAAATTCTGTATGATTTTTATTTTAAATTTTTATTATATGCAAAATGTATCTTGAAGTTTATTTACTTTTTAAGGATTTTTATAATTTTTATGCAATTTTCTATAAATTTTTAATAATTTTATTTTTTTTATAAATATGTTTTACGTTTTTTTTAAAATTTAATTTTTAAAATTTTTTTAAAAAAAATTATTTTTTTTGAATTTTTTTATTATTTGCGACGGAACAAATTCACCCATTTCGTCACAAAACCCAAACGGAAGTTTTTCCATCGCAATTGCAACGGAAATTCATATTTCCGTCGCAATTGCGACGCCTTTTTTGCGACGGAAAAATTCCGTTGCAAATTTCATCGCAATTTCATTTTGCAATGGAAAATTGCAATTTTGCGATGGAATTTTTCCGTCGCAAAAACCGAATTTTTTTTGTAGTGCAATCCCATAATGAGAACCTCTTCATTTAGGTCGCAGGAGGATTTAACAAGAAAGGAAGAGTGTTCGGGTTAGGTGCCTCTACCAGCCGAGTGAAGCCAAGCAAGTGCTATTCTAGCCATGTTGGAGATGCTTATGCAGGTAAACATAATACTTTTGAAACTAATTGTTTTATATTATCACCCCTAGTCCATTTAAATTAAGTACAAAAAATAAACTTACTTTGTAATATTGTATTTTCGTATAAGATTAAAAGGGTAAGACAAGAGCTAAAGCAGGTTACGACATAGCTAGTAAATCAACAATAAGAGATGATGAATCAATAAGTAGAGATAATGAAGAAGATGTAAGAACAACTCTAGTTTCTATTGAAGGACACGCAAGAAAACAATAAGGATAAGTGGTCAACTCCTAGCGATGATGATGAGCATGACCATGCAACTACTTTATAGACATTATTTTTTTGTGTTGTTTAGTTTTTGTTTGAAATATTGTTGTTTATATTTTGTTTTCTTTATGTATAATTTTTTAGGATTGTTAATATGTTTCTTCATATACACTTTTTTTTAATATATCATTTAGTATTTTTTATTTCATAATTTTGTTTCCATTATTTGAGTAGTTGTTGAGGAAGAAGACTAATAATTACAATATTTTTTAGAAATAATTCCTCAGTATTCCGTTGCAAATGTCACATTATTTGTGATGGAATATTATATTTTTTTTCTAATTTGTGAATTTGCCACAAATTTGTTTACAATATTTAGTTGCAAATTGGGACAGTAAATAATCCCTCGCAATTTGCAATGGTATTTTTTTGTCGCAATTTGCAGCAGAAATTTTTCTTTCGCGCAATTTGCAACGGATTTTCTTTCATCTCAATTTACAAAAAATTTTCTTCCGTCACAATTTGCAACAAAATTTATTTTCGTCGCAATTTGCAACAAATTTTTGCCGTCACAATTTGTATCAGATTTTGTTTTCCAACAAATTTTTGTTCCGTCACAATTTACAACAAAAAAGACATAAAATCCATCACAAATATTATTTGCAACGAACATTTTGCAATGGAAATTTTTTTATGGCAAAAGCTGTTTGCAACGGATTTTCTCTATTTAGCGACAAAATCCATCACTAAATTTTATTTTTTTTTTTGAAGTGCCCCTTGCAAATGTCGATCAGAGCCTACATACCAATGCAATTTAATGCACACAAAAAGACTAGCCATATTACAAGCATTATGTCATTAGAAACTATACTTCCCTTTCTTCTTTAATCTTTAATTTTTTTACTTTTTCTTTCATAAGTATAAAAATTAACATAACATGTTGGATATAATTAGTTTTAATTATGTCTCATATTTTTGCCATTAATAAGAGCAAAAAGATTGAGTAATCTGTTTATCTTCTTCATTGACTAATTCTTGAATTTAATGTAGAATCAAAGGTGTAAAGTTTATGAAGAATGATGAAAAGGAAGATTTGGCAAAGAAAACAAAGAAGAAGAGGAGAAATTGAAGAAGAAAGAATCTATGGAATGGGTAATCCTTATTCAAGATCAGCCCAAACATATTTTTAAAGATTGATCAAGAGATGAGATCTCAGAAAGAAGATATTAAAGAAGAGGAAATATTGAAGAAGATGATGAGATGAAGATAAATGATGAGAATTGATCAAGATGGAAGATGGAAGATGGAAGAAGTTGATGAGGATATTAGCATCATCTCAAATATAAGTATAGAGAATGTTCAAGAGAAGAGAAGAAAAAAAAAGAATAGAGATATGGATAATGATCAAGTGAAGCGAGGAAAGAAAAGGAAGATCTTGTAAAAAAGAATGAGAAAAATCAATATACAAGGTCTTAAATTGATATTACAAGTCTTCACAATCAATTGGAGGTTGGTTGGGTCAATTTAGAGCTAAAGATAGCAAAAATCGGTTTCTGGAAGAGAAAACTCGAATTTCCAGGTCAAAACTAAAGTATACAAGCTTACTGCAAAAATTTGTATCTGGATGAGAAAAATGAAGTTTGGAAAACTAGAGTTTGGGAAACTCCGGTTTGGAAGTCAAAGAGTCAAAAGTTGAGTATTGAAGTCAATACTCAAGTATTGGGAGTTTTCAGCTTCTCTGGCGCCTCAAGACCCGACAAAACTCGAGTTTCCAAATGAAAACTCGAGTTTCCAGCCCTGTCAGCAACTCTGTTCACCTCTGTCTCACGATCAAATTAGGCGAGCTCTGGTAATTCGATGATATCTCCTAAACCAGAGATCGGATTGAGGTGAAACCAAATTTGTATAAAACTAGACATCCAATGCGTCATCTTGACAAAGTTTCATGATCTATGAAGATCAGATAAGAGAGATTTGAATTTCTAAAGTTGGATCAAATACTCACGCCACACTTCAGACCAAGCTTCAATGTTCTAAGTGTAACTCACAATCTACAAATTGAAATGAGTTGAAATCAGTGGCGTTTGAAAGAAGACTCATAGGACTTTCCATCAATACTTTATTCAACTAAAATGAAGATCAGAACAGAGTGATATGGTCTTTGAAAGTTGACTGATAATTCAGAACACTGCAAAAATGATGGTTAAAGAACAATCTTCTTTCATCGGATCATAACGGGCGAATTCCAACAAATTAAGATCTAATTCTTGTTGTTGTGGAAAGAAGAATCTAAGAGCTATATGGAGGATAAGTAGCTTTCCAAAATTGAAGCTATATCAATCAGAGAGCAACTGAGGACTGAAAAAGCTCGAAAACTCGAGTTTATAAGTGAAAACTCAAGTATAGCTCAGACAGAGAGCAATGAACGTCAGAGGATCCTCAATACTCGAGTATGGGAAGCAAAACTTGAGTATAGATCAGACAGAGATGAATCTGAAGTAATGCTACAAGCTCAGTACTCGAGTATACACCGTAACTTTAGAAAAATCAGAGTTGTGAAAATCCTGAAACTAATCCAAATCAACCAAAAGTTTACCCAAATGATTTGTATTACTTCTTAACAACATTTATATCATTTATGGACATATTTCAGATAATCAAATGAAGGATTTCATGAAGATCAAAATGTTGAGCTGTCAAGTCCAAAAAGCTGAAATAACGGCTATATTTCCAACTGCCACATCCTCAAACGGTTCAGATTACAATGAATATATTCTCCAACGTTTAAAAGACCTTCATCTATAAATAGAACCAAATTCAAAACGCAAGAAGGTGGAGGAGTGAGCTTACACAGTCATAATGCCGAAATTTTGAATCATCTTCTCACTCTGTTTTCCATGTTTTCATAGCTTATCTTAGAAATAGTGAAATGATCTCTTATGCACTTCAGTGTTTATCATAATCACTTCTTTGAGAGAAGAATTATTGTAAAACATATTTCTCTGAGAGATACTCAAGGTTGGGTGACCTTGAGTGGGAAATTGGTTGTAACCTTACAGATAGTAAAGGGGAGTCTCTGTGAGAGATTGTAAAGGCTGTACAAGTGCTTAGACAAACTTGTAGGTTGTAAACGCTTGTCTCTTGTGCCTGGTTAAACAAGGAGATGGTGAAAATATCAAATGGAGCTTGAAGACTGGACGTAGGTCAAGGGTTGGACCGAACCAGTATAAATATGAGTTTGCAATTCTCTTCCCTTAACTCTTTATTTTCAGCATACATGTTTGAATGATTGTTTATAACTTTATAAATTTTCATTATCATTCAAATTGATTTAACCGAATTGCCAAAAGATTTTAAAAAGGGAGCAAGTTTTTATCTTCACACAATTCACCCCTCTCTTGGGTTCAGCCGCATTTTTCATAACATGCTTGTTTCCTATAATTTTCCATACAAATTCCATTTTGAGCTCAAATGGATCAAAAGACACCTCCTTTCACCTCAATTAGTCAAAATTGAACTCCCCAGCTCTTAATAAGCTCGCTAGTCTTTTGGGATTGAATTATCCTTTAGACTTGTGTTCATAACAGCCACCACCTCACCTCTCCATACAATGAAAAGCCAGAAAATACTTGTATCCACTATTGTCAATGAACATTACTTTCTTTTTTTTACTTCCTCAATTGGCGTCCTATTATAAAAAAAAAAAAAAGTAAAAAATAAATGCGGTGACATTTTTGTAATTATATATGAGAAAAGTTGACTTTTGGCGTCTAACATTTAAACTTAGACGCAAACAGTGATGTTTTTAGCGTCTAAGTTCAATATTTAGACGCCAAAAGTGGACCCTAGCGTGAAAAATTAGTGCCAAAAATTGGTTGGCGCCAAAAGCAAGACTTTTGGCGTCTAAATAAATCTATTAGACGCCAAAATGCTTTCTCTCTTGCCATTAATAAAATATTTGGATATCTGCTTAGACGCCAAAATGCTGCATTAATAAAATTTTTGGTTTTCTTCAGCGCCATTAATAAAATATTTGGCGTCTAATTAATTGGCTTAGACACCAGAAGGCCTTCTCCAGTGCCAATAATAAAATATTTTGCGTCTAAGTAATTGGGTTAGATGCCAAAATCTTTGTCCAGCGCCACTTAATTATTCCATCGTGTTTCATTTAGATAGTAGAGGGAGCAGAGTCATTTTACATTGTGCGATATATCTCAGTTCCTGTGTACATCGGCTGCCGACTCCTTATTTGCGACGGCCACCTTCTCAGACGACAGCGACGAAGGATTCCAAATCAATCTCCGCCGCTACTCCCATCGACGCAAAACCCCTCGATTCCAAACCCTTCGTCCTCACTCTCACTAAGGTTTCTCCGCCCACGACGCCCTTGTTAACAAATTTGTGCTTCCACCGCCGGACCGCCCTAAACCAAATCTCTTGCTCTTGTTGAAAGTGAGTTATCTTCTTTCCTTTTGTTTCTCACTTATTATTATTTTCCTTTTCCTTTTCTATGTCGCCGGAATTTTTTTTTTTTTGTTGAAAACGGAATTTCTTATCAATTTTACCCTTTAGTTGTTCTCTAATTTCTAGTTGCTAGCCTGGCTTGGAAACTTGAGACTGTGCTGTGATTATTTATGTTGAAGATTGATTATTTAGTGTTGAATGGAAACAAAAGTAATTTTATGAAATAGTAGCTATCGCACCATTGGTTTTTTTTTTCTTTGTAGGTTAAGCATGATGATAAACGCTCTAACTAGGTGCTTGTTGAAGTCTTGATTGTAATCTCTAGTCAAATTCGATATCCAATTTTTTTTTTTTTTTTTTTTGAAAAACCCTTGATTAGATATAACAACAGATTTGCTTGAAAGTGTAGCAAACCAGAATGCCTTAACATGATCACAAGTAAAGAAGATTTTCTCTGAAGATTCATAATCAGGATATGTTTTGAGGTCCTTGGATGTTTGTTAATGGTGGAGCCACGATAGTTTCTTGACTTTGTTCTTTACACATTCCTTGATGTGTATGGCTTGTTTTCTTTGTTTAAGCTTGATCTGCCTAATTTAGATATGAAGGAAAAATACTTTAATAACTTCAGTCAGTTGAGTTTTGATATGTAGTTTGAACACTTGATTTATATTTTGCCCAGTAATCTAGATCCTTCATTTGGTAAGAATGCCCTTGTATATTGATCTTATATTGTTTGTTGTTGTTGTTGATTATTGTTCCTAATAATATGCCTAAGTAATTTTAAATAGCATTTTTTATATGTTTTACTTCCCTTTGCTGTATATTCTTGAGTATGTAACAGATTTGTTGATTATTGATGTATATTCTTCAGCTGGTTCAAGATTGTTGGATCTTCGGAAGAAACAATTTGCTCTTCTGTTGCATGTGGTATGTGGTCGAAGCTTGCACATGTTGTGTTCCTGTTTTTAAATTTTTTCTTTTTGGTATTGACTGTTGTGTACTATGTTCCAGTGAAATACTTAGTAGTCGCTTAATCATATCCTAATTTTTTGTTAACTCAATTCATTTTCTAAGATTTCCATGACATGTTTAAGATTATTTCTTTTATTTGAGCAGCAAAACCTTTACGTTAAATTGTCTTGTATCTCATATCTCCTAATAAAACTTCATCTCCTGATAGTACTGGGCATTCCCCCAAGAAGTTTGCTAATTAAGAAAGTCGCTACTGATGTATCTCTTTGTGATGTGTTTATTGCCTTGTAGGTGGATGAGTTGCAGAACACAATAGAGAAAGAGCAGAAGAATCTTTTAGATGAGATGAGAGCAGCACCTGAACCTTTGATATCATGGCAGTTAGGTATGAACCTTCATTTCTATGATAGTTGAGTTTATCTATATATGCTTATGCAAGAGCTGTCTGGTTTGAATGGGGTTTGGTTACAGAAACAAGAAAAAGTTCTATATTTAGGACAGAGATTGAAAATGCATACCCCTTTATGAAAATATGAAATATGCAGCTCACATCACCTAATGGTCTGATCTTAGATTCGCTGCCTCCTTTAGCTTCATGAAGCATTTGTTGAAGACGTTAACAGGATTGACTAGCATTTCTTATAGGCTGACGACAGGGAAGGAATAGGCTGATGCATTAATTGTTTATATGCATTAATTGTGTATCTGCTTCTTTCGTTATGTTATTTTCTTTAATTCCGGTTTGTTTCAGACCCCTTTATGCCTTTAATTGGATGCAATCTCTTTGCTAGTCCCAAAAAAAAAATACAAAAAGAAAGCGAGTGAAATAGTTTTCAGGATACACACACAGCTTGACCACTTAAATAATTATAATACAACTCAAAAGCTTCTTCTATTTTTACTTTCTCCAAAACATCCCTGTGCTTGTTTGGTGAAAGGCTTCCTCAAGCTCAAATTTAAATTTCAGCTTGCTCTTTTGTCTGAAACATCTACATGATATATTTTGAGATTGTAATGTTCATTGATCCTGTAGAGGTCTATTTGAGAGACAAAGGGAAAGGACGAGTTGGTATAATGTTGGACCAGTACTGTTGAGAGGATATATGCACGTTGCAATGTAATCATCATGATCATATCTAAAATATACTTACTTGTGTGCTGATTTAAGTTTGGACCCAAATTGAATCTATTTCCTTACTTGAATCTATTGCCTCTAACATTCTAACTACTCCATCCCAACATCTTCTCATGATTCCTGCAAGTGCACTTAGGCAATATCTTGGGATTTTTGGTCACAAATTCTGTTTACAAAAACCAAAAGTAGTTTCACTCTATGCAACAGTGAATGATGCATGATATAAGCTGAACACTTCCTTAAAAAAACTATACAAACTATAATTGATCCCAAAAAAGCACCATAGCTTTAGTCAAATGCTCAACTACATATGTCTTGGATTTATTTTTGTGGTTATATTTGCAGAAATATAAATATTGATATGTTTAACCATTAGTTTGAGAAGTGTATCAGGTTAGTTGGGAGATAATTCCCTTGCTTATGTATACTTACACTATTTATATCTGTTGCAGGCTTCACCTAGACTCTTGGATGCTTCATGTTTGGAGAATAAGCACTCTATTATAATTTCTTGCAGGGATCGTCACAGTGCTATACTAATAGGTACGTATTTTAAACTACATGCTGGAGGAAACATTCAAGAACCATATAGTGTCTCCATATTGACTGAAGTTATGGCACATTGATATTTATTATTATCATTGGGGATAGGGGTGGGAGAATTAAGGAGTTACTTGTGCTGAAGAATAATTACTATATATAAATAAAATAATACACATTCAAATTACGGATCATGCTTCATCGTGCCTATAAGTAGTAAGTAAACTAGCTATATCACATGTAGGCACATGTAGCATTAAAAAAGTGAAGAGTTCATGGTTTACCATTACCATTGAAGTATATGTTAGTACGAATAATTCTAGTGTTCTCTTTGTTGATGAAAGTGTTGAATTTAATAGCTGATATTGTTCTAAATTGCCTTAGTTAGTAAGTTTTGTTTGAATTAAGCTGGAATTTTTTGTTATTGAAATTTTGGGATATCTTACTTTTAAAGGGAAATGCTGCTGAAATTTTTTACTAATATTGAGAAAAAAAAACATGCCATCCTTGAAATTGTTATAAACTTGAGTGTTGTTGGAAATGTCATAGGTGGTAATAAAATGGATCATAGTTGGATGAATGCTTTGAAAACTAGTGAAAAATATGAGAATGAGGTGGAAGAGTTTATTGAATTTGCTAGAAGGAATGTGGCTACAAAAAATGGGATGCATTTTTGCCCCTGTGTGAATTGTTTAAATGAGAATAGACGGGATATTACTGATATAAGGGATCACCTACTTTGTGATGGAATAAACCTTCGATACAAAACGTGCATATGGCATGGTCAGGAAGTAACAACTACTGTGTCCCACGATAATGAAGTTGAGGTAGATGATGATTGAATGGAGAGAATGATTCATGATGTTGAGGTAGAAGCTTTTGATCAATCACATAAATATGATAGCATGCGGAGTGATGCAGAGACACCTTTGTTCTCTGGGTTTACTAAGTATACATGGTTTACTAGGACCATACATTTGGTCAACTTAAAAGCAACTTGTGGGTAGACCAATAGTAGTTTCACGTTGCTGCTTGAATTGTTGCGTGATATGTTGCCAGATGATAATGTACTTCTAAATCGTATGTATGAGGCCAAGAAAATATTGTCTACGATGGATATGGAGTATAAAAAGATACATAGTTGCCCTAATGACTACATATTATACAGAAATGAGTATGAAGGCCTTAGTAATAGTCGGAAGTGTAAAACTTTACGATACAAAGTGAAGAAAGGTGGTGGTTCTTGAGATCAGACAAGAAAGAAGAACCCTTTGAAGGTGTTGTGGTATCTTCCTATAATACCGTGGTTTAAATGTCTGTTTACTAGCACATCAACGGTGAAGAAGTTGAGATGGCATTCTGATGAGAGAATATCTTATGGAACATAGTTTCGGCACCCGGCTGACTCTCCGCAATGGAAGAAAATAGACGAATTATTTCCTCAATTTGGTAGCGAGCCAAGAAACCTTTGGTTGGGGCTTTGTACAGATGGCTTCAATTTGTATGGAACTCTTAGTAGCACCCATAGTGCATGGTCCCCAGTCCTCCTTGTAATATACAACTTATCTCTCTGGCTATGTATGAAACGCAAGTATGTGATGCTTTCTATGATGATTTCTAGACCAAAACAGTTAAGGAACAATATCGATGTGTATTTGGTGCCTTTGGTTGAAGATTTGAAGAAGTTGTGGAAGGAAGGTGTAGATGTGTTTAATGTATATAAGGAGTCATTCAAGCTGCATGCAATGATTTTTACCACGATAAATGACTTTTCTGCATACAGAAATTTGTCAGGGTACAGTGTGAAGGGGCATAAGGCATGTTCGATATGTGAAGCAGACACACACTTCCATCAACTAAAGCACGAGAAAAAAAATGGTCTATCTCGATCACGGGAGGTTTCTTCATCAGTTCTACCCATATCATAGGTTGAGAAAGCGTTTTAATGGCTTACCTGAGTATAGAACGGCTCCAAAAGCATTAGCCAGAGAGGAAGTTTATAATCGGATGCAACATATCAATGTCATCATGGGTAAACAGCAAAGGATTGTGGGTGAGAAGAACATAGTGGAAGAAGAGATCAATTTTTTTTATCTTCTATATTGGCGTAGTCTTGATGTGAAACACAGTCTTGATATAATGCATGTGGAGAAAAACGTTTGTGATACCCTTGTCAGTACACTTTTGCACATACCAGGGAAGACTAAGGATGGAATTGATGCCAGACTAGGCCTAGTTGATATGGGGATAAGAGAACAGTTACATCCATAACTAAGAGAAGATGGTAAGAGGGCATACATGGGGCCAACAGCGGATACACTATCAAAAGTGGAGAAAAAAAAGTTTGTGTGGTTGTTTATATAACATTAAGGTTCCACAAAGGTATTCTTCTAATATAAGTAGGTGTGTGTCAATGGAAGATTTGAAGTTAGTGGGAATAAAGTCCCATGATTATCATGTGTTAATGCAACAACTATTACCAATAGCTATTAGAGGCATTATGAAAGATGAAGTGCGAACTACTATAACAAAGCCATGTATTTTCTTTAATACTATCTGTAATAAAGTCATCGACATTGAAAAGTTAGATGAATTGGAAAATGATGGTTATATTATTTTGTTCCAACTAGAGATGCATTTCCCTCCCGCATTTTTTGATATTTTTGATATAATGGTGCATTTGATAGCATTTGGTAAGAGAGGTAAGGCTTTGTAGTCCAGTTTACCTCAGGTAGATGTACCCTTTTGAGCAATATATGAAGATCCTATAAGGATATTTTAAAAATCCTTATCGACCGAAAACCTCAATAGTTAAAAGGTAGTTGAAGAGGCTATGGACTATTGCAAAGATTATCTATCAGGTGTCATGGTACAATCTCAACATGACGAGGGGATAAGCAACTAGAGAACTCAAAATGAAGAATATGCCTCGTGAAGAGTTGTTGCAGGCACACTTATATATCTTTAATAATATGGAAGAAGTTCAACCATACATAAATGAACATAGAAAGAGTTTAAAGAATATGCATCCAAGGAAGATGACATGCAGATAACGAATGAGCAAAACAATACATTCATCAAGTGGTTCAAAGAGAAGGTGTCGCACGAGACTGGTGTGTTTGATACTATCGAGTGGTTCGTTTGGGGGCCTTCTTTTTAGATCATCACTTGGAGTGGTTATGATATAAACGATTATTCTTTTTATACAAAAGATCAAGATGACAAAAGTTCTATGCAAAATAGTGGAGTGATGGTTGAAGCTGAATCCATGTACTTTTCGAGCTCGAAAGACAAAAACCTTGTATTAGAATCAATGGCCTATTATGGAGTTATTGAAGAAATATGAGAGATGACCTACAATAAGTTTAGGGTTACTTTATTGAAATGTAAGTAGGTTAGTAATAATATTGTTGTAATAGATCCACAATTTGGATTTGTCTCAATTGATCTTCAAAGAGTTGTTCATAGAGATGAGCCATTTATTCTAGCAAGTCAGACGAAACAAGTGTTTTATGTCATAGACCCTGCAAATAAAAAGATGTTCATTGTAATCTAAAGTAAAAACAAAAAAAAGAAGTATGGTGAGGAATCCTTCAACCTTGACAATATTCCACATTTTACAACAAATCCACCTACAGCAACTGAATAGAATTGGTAGATGATGAAGAATATGCTGTAAGATATTATCATTGTGAAGGGTTATGGGAAACCATATAAAGTAAGACCTTAAGTTATGAAATAGTACTACGTAATTTTTGTTTTCATTTTACCGGTTTCTTTATTTTATTTGTTTAATTACAACTTAATAACCTATCTTACATTTATTTGTCTTAAAAGGAATATGGACAACTTGGATGGGTCTCATAGCAATGGAGCTGAACCTGTTGTGAGAAGGGTTAGAGGCAGCACAAAGCTAGGAGCTTTGGTTGCACGTCATCAAGAGCAACGAGAGAGGCTACATGTGGACTTTGATGCATATAAGAATCCAATTTGTCTCAAGGAAGACAAGTTCACTAGCTATGTTGGCTATTTGGCAAAGAGCAAAATTTGAATTACGTACGCTAATTGGAGGTCGGTTCCAACCAAGATCAAGGAGATGATTTGGTGACAGCTTTTGGTATATAACTTTTGATATATCTGCATTTGTATCTTTAGTCATATTGCTTGAAATGTAATTATCTTATCATTTACCTTGCAGCAAATGTACGATGTCCCAGACACCAAGGAGATGCACAAGCACTTGATGGGAGAAGTTCGCCTTCAATGGAAAGATTTCAAGAACAAGCTCTCCCAAAAATATGTTCGAGGGGCAAGAAGGAATGAGGATCCATGTGTTAAGTATATGTACATTTCTCAAAAGGACTAGAGATCATTTGTCACATCACGGCAAGAGCCTCAATTTATTGTAAGATTTTTTCTAACTCTTATCTTATCTTTTATTTCCATATTCTTGACATCATTGACTTTTTTTTCATTTCATAGGAAGTAAGTAAAGCAAATAGAGCCAAGCAAGCAGCAAATATGTACCAGCATTACATGTTTAGAGCTGGTTATAAAAAGCTTAAGCGGAAGATGATGGCAAACAAGTTGGAGAAGAGGAAGGAAGCTACCAAATCTGATCCTAGCATGATTATTGAGGCCCCAGATCCTCCTCCACGCTACAAAAAATGGAAATTTGTGAGGATTAAGGGTGATAAATACATCAATCCAATTGTTGCTGAAGTTGCTTCAAAGATAGTAAGTAGTTAAAATTGAAGTATGTAATTTTGAAAATTGTTTCATATTACACATATTTAATTCTCATTGGAGTAAAATTGTATAATACAATATGAACTTGAAGAAAAGAGCAGCCAAGGATCATTTACGCTGAGTCACAAGATAGACATCCTATCAACTGCAATTGGGAAACCGGATACCCTGGTTGTCTTCGAGGGGAGCCAAGAGGAGTTAGTATCGGAAAATATTTTAGACACACTCCATATTGTTGTTCAAATCATAATCCTAGTCTAAAGTTGATTGCCAAAATTCGAGCCGAACTCCTTGGAGATATAATGAAACAAGTACGTGGGTGAGGTGGCATCTATGATACAATCGACGAAGGAACATACAACCCAAGAGTCCCCGACCGCCTCCAGCACGAAGGAGAGTTATAACCCTCCTGAGGTCGTACACTGCACACCTTCTATCTCTCATCAAGGTGGACGACCCTACAAGCTATATATGGATGTTCTAGAACTTCATCATGTTGCCGATGCTCTCGTTCACTCACAATCAACCACCCACCATAATAAACAAATTCCAGACATCCAATGTAAGGTGAGCGTAACGTGTGTTTGAGAAGGAGAAGAAGCAATAGACATCCCAGTCCCTGATGATGAGGTTCCCACACTAAGTAAGGCGATAGGATCGTTCATCCTTTGGCCAAAGAAACTTATTAACTGCGCTTCGGCACCTCTAATGGTGAGAAATACTAACTATTACTTGACTTTCACACTTGCTTTCATTATTGGTGTACTTATGTGTTTGAGAGCAATTCTTGTGCGTATGACATCCTTTTGTTATGATTTGGGGATTTTTCTTGTCAACCTACTCATAATATGTATTTTATGTTTTATTAGGATAAACACCAAGTGACACAATTTCCCTTCTTGGCACGATTGCAGCAGTTGTACAAAGGCATTAAAAAAATCCCCATGCAGATGCCTGAGGGAATTCTCGGCTCAAGAGTGTCGTCTTATACTTTTGTGATTGACAAGAAAGATCTTAGGGAGTTTATACATTTAGAGGAGCTCGATATATGTTGGCTCCAACTGGCAATCATGTAAGTAAATTTTTTTTCCTTCAATTAATCATGTTATTTTTTTGATTTTATATACTCAACAATTCATTTATCTTTTTAATTTTATCATAGTTTCTTCCACAACATGATCGTCGAAATCGGAAGAAATAAGTTATATGGATTGTTATGTCCATCGAATATCGCAAGGACCCATAGTACCTTGGAAATAAGGACTTCTTATGTGGGTTATACATTGGAAGAGACAAAATTTCCTTGTTATATCGCACCAATTCATGAAGGGTACGTATTTCTTTTTTTGTCTATTTAAGAAGTTTAAGAATAAATTGCCTTCTTATCTTAACTTAATCTTATTATGTATGTGATGTTGTAGGTATTATTGGACTTTGTGTGCTGTCTGTCCAGACAAGAACACCATTTATTAGTTTGATTCCTTGGATAACATGTCACACAAAGAAATAAAATCCATTAGCAAGTAATTAAACTTTTTTCTAAATCACTGACATTCTTGAATTAAATGAATCGTTATAATGTTTGATCATTTTCAATTTAATGATAGTGCATTGAAGGCATATCGATTGATTCGTGGGCTTAAAGGGGGTCCAAGTAGAGAGCCAACATGGGTTTATCCGATAGTAAGTAATTTGTTTCAAGTCAAGTTATTTCATTGACAGTGAATTTCGATATGCCTTTATTCATTAAAGAGGAATTCAAGTGACCATTTGCTTTTGATTTATAGTGCACTCAACAGCCAGGGAAGACTGAGTGAGGATATTATGTTATACTCTACATGTATAACATTATTCAGAACGGGCATACTTTAGATTTTGATCAGGTACTCGCTCATTTATTCTCAAATGATAATCAATTTTCAAGTTGTACTGTAGTTGTTTAATTAATTAATTCACTTGATTGATTAATCATATATCTTGTGAAAATTTTACAGATTTTTGGTAGTGAGGCTGCCTACTCAGAGGACGATATCGATTTGGTTCGAAACCTGTTGGCTGGACATCTTCTTCAACACATAGATGAATGAAGTTAGTCTTGTGGATTTGAAGGTTACTAGTGAGTGTATGCCTTCTTAAAAATTATTTTATGTTTTGATAGAATTTAAGCAAGCAGAGAGAAAGTTGCTTCATTCAAGTTCTAGAAATTAGGAATATCACTTATTTGAATCAAGTTCTAGAAAGTTGCTTCATGGATTTCAAGCTTGCTGCCATTTTTCATCAAATTTCTTTTCTCTGTGAATTAGTTGCTAGGCATTCATTCTTGGTTATGCAATCTATATTTCAAGCTTGTTATGAAATCTATATTCCATTAAAATTTCATTGCTTAGTTTGTGTATTGAATCTGGAATTCAAGTTTAGTACTAGAATAATTATTCTAAATCATTTTGTATATTGGAGTTTAAATCTAGATTTGAAGTTTACGTTGGAAAAATCTTGTCATACTCTCATGTATTTAAAATCCTAACTTCTTCATCTTTACATGTTTGTTTTACTGATTGAGGGTGTTTTGACTTGTTGAAGGTGCTATTATCACATCTATCTATGAATTCCTTTAACTTGGTTTGAATTACTTCAAATATCTCTGAGTACGTGGGCTAGGAGGTCAAACTCAGTGAGCAATTGCAGAAAACTATTGCACCAAGCGCCATACCATTCTCTACTAAGTCCTCTCTTACTCGTTGTTATCTGCTGGTGATTGGCTTTTGATTATTGTGTACATAGTCTAGGACAAGAGGAGGTCAAACTCATTACTAAGATACTAATGTGAGATTTTGGATTCCAACATATTGAATTGAATATTTTTCTTTCTTTCTGTTTTGATCAGACCTTTGTTAGATATGATTAGTTTTAATGATGTCTTATATAGATGTCATTAGAGCAAAAAGTTTACATACCACATTGATCAAGTCATCCATGATTGCATTTGGTTAATATCCTTGCTTCTCTATCAGAAAGCTTGCTGAGATAAATTGCACATTTCAGACCATCTTTAAAATCCTCTGGTTAATATATCGATACAGGTAAGGATCTAAGGAAATGTGGTTCAAGTCAACGTCGTCGGACGCCATACATAGCGGGATCTTGTTCTGATTCAAAATGTGAAAGTCATTTATGAAGAAGAAGAAAAGAAGATGTGGAGCCAAATGATGAAGAACAAGAAAAGAGAAAAAAGAAAGAGTTAAATTATAGAGAATCATCAAGAGAAAAGAAAAAAGAAAGAAAAAATTGTTGAATGGAATGAGAAAGTCATTATACAAGCCCGCATATTGATTCTAAAAGTCTCCATGATCAAATGAGAGTTGGAATGGCTCAAATCGGAGTTAAAATAAGCTTTAGAATGAGTTAAAATCAGCAAAATCATGTTTTCTAATAGATTACCTTGAGGCAGAGTTATTTACCTCGAGTTTGGGCCAAAACTCAAGGTAGACAACCAACCTTGAGGTAAATATGCCTTTCAGCAATTCTGTTCTACTCTGTTTTGAGCGACGTTCAGTAAATCGATGATATCTCCTAAACTAGAGATTGGATTGAGGTGAAATCAATTTTGTATGAAACTAGACATCCAATGCATCATCTTGACAAAAATTCAAGTTCAAAAAAGATCAAATGAGAGATCTATGAATTTTTGAAGTTACCCCATCTGTCACCGTCATACAGCAGACCAAGGCTCGCTAAATTGAGGATATCTCACAAAATACAAATCGGAATGAGCTGAAATCAGTGGCATATAAAACTAGACTCACACACCTTTCCAAAAACATCAAGATCACAGAAAACAAAGATCAAATGAGAGAGATGTGATCTTTGGAAGTTGAGAGTTTGTTCAGGATGATGAAAAAACGTTGGTTCAAGAACAACTTTTATTAACTGATGATAGTGCTCAATATGCAATAAGTTTAGAGCTGATTCTTCTTGCATTGGAAATAATACTTAAAGAGTATTCTAGTGATATATGTGATTTGCCAAAATGCTTAACGAACGGAGATGCTATGGTTACTGGAACTTAGCCAACAAAGTGAAAAATCTTGAGTGCTGAGGATTGCTGTCAAATTAACTCGAGGCTGGGATTTGTAACTCGAGGTTGTAAGAAAACTCGAGGTTAAAAATATAACTCGATGTTGAGTCCATGTCTTACACTGTCCGTGTTTTTTAAATTGAACATACAAAACCTCGAGATAGGAAACTGAACCTCGAGGTTAAGGTGAAACTCGAGGTGGTCAACAAAACTCGAGGTTATATGGTTATATGCTTCTTTCGCTGAGTTTGCATATGTTTCATAACCTCGAGGTAGTTAATTTAACTCGAGACTCCTAAGAAACTCGAGGTTGCATCAGTGACTCGAGGTAAAATAACTGGCTAAACAGATGTTCAAATCATTAAACTGATCACTGATAACTTAAACATCTGTTAATCTATTTCTGATGTTTCTGATTCATGTTGTGTTTATTGTTGCTAATGATACTTCAAGAGCTATGATTATGAAGAATTTCAGGAAGGGATTAATGCTCTGAGATAAAAAGCAGATGGTGACGTGAGCTTCAACGGCTATTTCTCTAACGGCTACTTCCAACTGATGTCCAATGTTCAAACACTCGCAACGGTCGAAACACAATAACCTATAAATTGCGAAGTCTTCAAATTGGAAGAAGTGACGATAGATGAATGATTTCGATGAAGCCAATGGAATGATGTTACTGCTTCCCCGTTGATACTCATATACTATGTTTTTCAGTATTCATAGTCACAGTAGAGAGTAGAGAGTAAGATGAATGATTTTGTACTTCAGTGTTTACATATTCACTTCTGAGAGAGAAGATCTATTGTAATCATTCTATTTGAGACTTGAAGAGTTACTCAAGATTGGGTGATCTTGAGTGGGAACTGATTATATCCTTACAGTTGAGTGGGAACTGATTATATCCTTACAGTGTGTAAGGGGGAGTCAGTGAAAGATTTGGCTTCACAAGTGCTTGGTAAACTTGTGGGTTGTAAAGGCTTCTCTTGTGCCTGGTTAAACAAAGAGATAGTGGAAATCTCAAGTGCAGCTTGGGGACTAGATGTAGGTCAAGGATTGGGCCGAACCAGTATAAATCTCTATTTGCAAATTCTCTTCTCTAAACTCTTACATTTCAACATATATATTTTGAATGACTGTCTATTGGTTTATAAATTATTATTGTCATTCAAACCTCCTTTAGTAAGTTGCGAAAAGATTTTCTAAGTTTCCAAAAGTTTTATTCAACACCCAATTCACCCCCCTCTTGGGTGACAGCCAAGTCTAACAACCTTTATTTGTACCTGCAAGTAAATTTGATGTTGTGGTGATGTTTCTGTTTCACTACTTAGTAGGCATTAGTTTTTATCATACTATCATGGTGATATATAGAAGGTTTTGTAAGGGATTATGGGCAGTGAGTATAATTATATGAAGTAGCAATTTAAAAAAAAAAAACTAATGCCTACGGCGTCTAAGACAACTTCTTAGACGCCGTAGGTAAGAGCTAAGACATCTAAGTCATATTCTTAGATGCTTTAAGCATGAGTTAAGGTGTCTAAGTCCTTTCTTAGACGCCTTAATCATGAGTTAGGGCGTCTAAGTCCTATTCTTAGACGCCTAAAGCATGAGTTAAGGCGTGTAAGTCCTCTTCTTAGACACCTTAACTCATGAGTACTATGGACCAATGGCACCTTAACCACATACTTATGGCGTCTAATATGAGTTAGACGTTGTAAGTCATAACATACGGTGTCTAAGTTAAATATACTATGCCCCCCCCCCCCCAAAATAGGCGTCTCGCTGAAAAAAGATGCTAAAAGTGCAAAAAATAGGATGCCGTGAACCTATTTTATAGTAGTGATCCTCAAAACCAAGCAAAAACGGAAAGTGTCATCCTTTCTACGTATGTATATGATGGCAACAGCTCCCAAATAAATTAACTAGGGTTTTCTCTCCCTTCTTTTCTTTTCTTTTTGTAAATGAAAGAAATTAAATTAAAAATTAGACCTTTGAAATTTGGGCCATTCCTTACGTAAGATTGAAATCCGGGGGCACATCACCTCCTCGGTAGTCCCACGTTCCTCATTGGCATAACATTAGTTGAATCCTTCCTAGTCCGGAAAATGCCGTTTAGACAATCACCTCGGCCTCCTCCACCAACGTCACTTTCTTTCCCATCGATGCTCATTCAACCTTGAGAGTTCTTTCTATTTTTCTGCCAATCCTTACTGTCCTATAGCTTCCCTTTCTCAATTGATCTATCCTGGCTAGATACTTTCTAAGCTTTCATGTATGATATGCTTTTAGGTAATTAACCAGTTACTCCATTCAGTCTACAATATTAGTCACTTGCATAATGATCAACTCTTGTCAATTTTACCCATATAATTAATGTTTAAATGTAACTCATTATATTTTTCTCTCTCATTCCTTCAAAACATCATTCAAAATAGATAAAGTTGGAGAAAATTCAATTTAAAACAGATTCAATTAGTTGGCTATCATTTCTTAATTTTGGTGAATTAGTTATAAGTGAGTTATATTGTGGAATAAAAAACTACGTTATTATTTTCATTTTCATTAAACTCTTTCAATAATCATGTCTCTGCATGAGAAGTTCATTTCTTTTAAACTGAATTAAATCTGTTATTATTTTCATTTTCATTAAACTCTTTGAATAATCATGTCTCTGCATGAGAAATTCATTTCTTTTAAACTGAATTAAATCCGTCAAGTGATATGAGATTAAGACTCATAAATTACTTACATTACTCAAGTTGAAGGCTTATTATTAACTCCTAAAGAAATGTTTTCACACTAGTCCGAGACGTTGACCAAATGTTCATTCTCTTGACCACAAGTTAGCCCAATTTGCCTTTGTGGCCATTCAATGCCCAAACAAAAGAATCTCACAAAAATATTGAGCATTCTGGAATCTTCATAAAAAATAGATAATGAATGTGCATTCTTACGTTAATCCAAAACGTTGGCCAAATTTTCATTCTCTTGACCACAAGTTAGCCCAAATTGACTATGTGGCCATTGGACACCCAAATAGATTAATCTTGCAACAATGTTGAGCATTCGGAAATCCTCATGAAAAATGGAGAGTGTATGTGCAATTTTATGTTAATCCAAGATATTGACCAAATTTTCATTCTCTTGAGCACAAGTTAGCCCAAATTGCCTATGTAGCCATTGGGCGCCCACACCGATGAATATTGCAACAATATTAAGCATTCTAAAATCCTCATAAAAAAATGAAGAGGGTCTGTGAATTTTTATACTAATCCGAGATGTTGACCAAACTTTCATTCTCCTCACCACAAGTAAGGCCAAAATCCTATATGTGGCCGTCTGGGGCCCAAACGGATGAATCTAGCAACAACGTTAAACATTTTGGAATCCTCATGAAAAATGGAGGGCGTTTGTGGGTTTTCATGTTGATTCAAGATGTTGACCAAACTTTCATTCTCCTCACCACAAGTTAACCTAAAACACGTATGTGACCGTTCAGGGCTCAAATGGATGAATTTCGCAAAAACATTGAACATTCTTGAATCCTCATGAAAAATGGAAAGGTATGTGGCTTTTTATGCTAATCCGAGACATTAACCAAACTATCATTCTCTTAATAAGAAGTTAGCTTAAATCTTGTATGTGACCATTTAGGGCCCAAACAGATGAATCTAGTAACAATGTTGAGCATTCTGGAATACTCATGAAAAATGGAGAGGTTTTTTGGTTTTTCACACTAATTTGAGACGTTAACCAAACGTTCATTCTCTTGACCACAAGTTAGCCCTAATTGCCTATATGGTAGTTCAGCATGGAAACAGATGAATCTCACAACAATTTTAAGCATTATAAAATCCTCATGAAAAATAGATAGGGTATATGAGCTTTCATGCTAATCCAAGATATTGATAAAACTTTCATTATCTTGACCACAAGTTAGCTCAAATCCAGTACGGGGTGGAGAGGGTACGTGGGATTACCTCTTAATAAGTAACTGAAGTATATGATTCTAGTCGACCGAGTGAAAATTTGAAAGTCACAATCTGATGATGAAAATTGCTAAGTCGGTTTTGCCGTCCATGATAAACGTAATCGTACAGAAATATATATATTTTATGAACTAACATTCACATTAGCTTTATATATGCAATCTATACACGTACACATACTAAAATTACTAGTATATAAAAATAAAATAAACTAACATTCATAATTAATTAATTATTAATCCTTTTCACCTCAAATTCTTAGCGCGGCTGCTTGAAATAATGGATGGCGAAGATAAAGACAACTTGATTTTGCCTACAAAATCAGTATTAATGACACGTGGACAGGCTTCTCTCTCTCTCTTCTATTATGTGCCATTTTCATATCTTTTTTTTTTAAGAGTTTAGTAGAGCGGTGTCATATAAATTAAATAATTAAAGGCTCTTCCAATATCACGAAAGGCCATTTAATGACACTAGGAAAGCCATTTATAGATTCAAAATTATTTAATTAAAAATAGCTTGTTTTTTAGGATGTTTTATTCGAAATCGTCTATTCTATCTATTAACAATTGATTATTTAGTTAAATAATATTTATTTCATTAGATTAGTCAAAGTCCCGACGATGTCATCCAAAGCCTTTTTTTTGTATAAAAAAAAAATGTGGTGGGAATTCAATGGCCTTAACCTTGGCAGAATACATGTATCAACATTTGAATGGAATGTCCCATAGCTTTTGAGAAAGCAATGATCTAAGAAAAAGAAAAGGGAATCCAAAGCATAAGACGCATGTGAAAGAAAAAACACTGAAAATTAAACCAACAAATTTAAAAATAATTACATAATCATCAATATTAATATAAAATACATCCTACAAACTTATACAAACAATTATACTATTCATAAATTAGGTGATCTGGCACACGTCCAACATTTTTGCGACATGTGGACACCGCTAAAAAGAAGGAAAAATTAATTCATTA
Organism: Acacia confusa; assembly: GCA_037074495.1. NCBI lineage: Eukaryota > Viridiplantae > Streptophyta > Magnoliopsida > Fabales > Fabaceae > Acacia > Acacia confusa. The sequence goes on along the minus strand of CM073513.1, from coordinate 26,550,881 downwards.
GTCATTATAATTTCACCTTACGCTTAATTAGGTCCTATAATTTTTTTCTCATTTTATTCGGTGCTCAGTCTTCTCAATTATAGTCATTGCCCATATGCCATAATATGCTCATGCTGATTCTTATCAAGCAACATATAAGTTTGATTGCCAAAAAATACCAAATGAAAATAATTTATTTAAAAATAAAATGATGGAATAAAATTTATTTATTATCAACATAAAAAATAAAAAATTATTATGGTTATAACCATCTCCTTGCATTCTCACATATATAATCTGTAATCTGGTTGGTTTTAATTTTATTTATACTCATGTAAATAAATCAAATTAGGTGCATATTGAGTGAGAGCTATGTCATTATTAGGTAGTAATGTTATTTGTAGAAATCAGTAAGTTATGAGCATAGGGCTCAATGCCATAAGACGAAATAAAAAAGAATAAAACTACGAAGACTTGTTTAAGGGAAAGGTGTAATTTTAAGGACTTACATGTTGATTTTCTCTAAAAAAAACATAAATAACCAATATACATGTAATATTTCCGAGTATATATGACAAAGAAAAACTTTCATTTTCTTTATTCACATTTTTTTTTGGGTGGGGGGGATAAGAGAAATGACTGGAAACTGACAAGAAACTGAATTACCAAAGAAGGACAAGAAGAAATGGTAGCATATTGTACGTGATTCCAAGGAAAAACAAAACTGTGTTAGTGAAACAAGAGGTGGTATCAGAGCCAAAAAAAACAAAAAAACAAGAGGTGGTACATTAGTATATAGTCATTAACGATCGAATGAAAATGATAATTTTACTTTTGAACAAAAAAACAATGATAATTTTACTTAATTAATTAATTAATAGTGCGATTGATGTAATTTAGCTGCAGTTACATGATTTTCACTAAGCCCCCATCCATCAATTTTATTAATAATGCTTTTGGATGGATCATGGATCCTTCCTAGTTCCTATGTATGTATTTTCCTTCTTTTTAATGCATGGCTGCTTCCAAGTGTATCAGAAAATCTAAAAACAAATTAAATTTCGTGGAAATTATGTGTATATAGGTGATTATATTAGAAATTATAATTATTCATATCAATATTAATATAAAATACGAAAACTCTAATGAATCATAATATTTATAATTAATGAATAGGATGACTATCTTTTTAAGTTTCATTAAATATAAATAATTGTTATATATCTAGTTGGAATTACAAGTTAACATAAAGATTCAAAAATTGAACTTGTTCTCAGGTTTAGGACAAGTTTAGTGCAACATTTGTCGTAATTTATATTTATGATTATAATTTCATATGATATTTTCAAAAAAGTTATTGTAATATCTAAAAATTTATAAAAACTTTTGAATGTCGAATGTTATCATAATTTTTAAGACACTTGAAGCATGCAATTTATACATCAAATATATATCTTTAAATTCATTTTTATATAAATTTTACATATAAATGCAATTATCAAGAAAAAGTAAAAGACAATGGATTGTTTTTAAAAATTATATTTGTAAAAATTTTATTGATGTATTCCTTCGCAAAATAGAATTTCTCATTGACTTTAATAAAATTAACTCATCAATTTGATCAATATTATTTAATTTATTATACCTCAAATAAAATTCATAGTAAGAATAATTTTTTTCTCAAGTGTCTTTCTCTATTTGATCAAAGAATATATAATAGATGACACCCATGCTATGCAGAATCAAGCAACTTCCATACAGATATAATAACTATATATGGAGGGGCAAAATAAATTTCGCTCTACCTAAAATCCATGTAATAATAAACTAATTTATTCTAAATTAGCCAATCATGCAATGACTATATATGGTTTAATTTTGTTACATCAATCTGTCATAATCCAGTGATATATATAATTGCTCATATTCATATTATTTATTTATTTATTTAGCAATAAGTAGAATAGAGACCCCTCAACACACAAAGTCCTAAAATGCATCAATTCCAGGGGCAACAGTAACTATATAGCAATTTGATTCTAATTGTGTGTGTGGGCAACAGTAACTATGTAGCAATTTGATTCTAATTGTGTGTGTATGTGTGTTGATTTACATTAACTGTAAATAGCTGGTTGGACTATAATAATAAAGGACAATTTTAAAATTATAATTTTCTCTGACCTTTTTGTGTATATATAGTGCCCCAAATTCCCTTGCACCAAATCACCTTAATCGTAACTACTTTCCCCTTCTTCTCGTCCATAGTACTCCAAATAATCTTCCTCAAACAATGTCTGAGACAATCTCAGATGCCTGGGATTTTAAGGGCCGTCCCGCAATCAGATCCAAATCTGGTGGTTGGTCTGCGACCGCCATGATTCTAGGTACTTCCTTTCACTCTTGTTTGAGATATATATATATATATATATATATAGACACACACACACACACTTCAGTTACACTTACCTTGTCTGGTTTTTCCGATGATTTGAATTAATTAGGTGGAGAAGCCATGGAGAGAATGACGACCCTGGGTATTGTTGTGAACTTGGTGACATATTTGACGGGAACGATGCATTTAGGAAATGCTTCATCTGCTAACATAGTCACTAATTTCTTGGGAACGTCTTTCATGTTGTGTCTACTCGGAGGTTTTGTCGCCGACACATTTCTCGGCAGGTTCGACTGGATTATCCTCAGATTTAACTTCATTTTAATTTTTTTCCTTCTATATGTTTGTTTCCATACGGTGACTAATGATCTGATTATTTAATTTATTCCCTTTCTTCCACAGATACCTCACTATCGCCATTTTTGCAACCGTCCAAGCAACTGTAAGATTTTTGCTATCTATCATCTTTTACTCCTTCCGGGCGGTCCTAATTATAAGGTATAGTTAACTTTTTTGGAAAGATTAAGGAAGCTAATTAAATTATTTTAAAGTATTTTTATTTTTTTCTTTAAACTAATTAGTTTGACTAATAAATTAATATATAATCTAAAGAAACACAACATATGAAAATGATTAAGTAACTTATTTAACTTCCTTAATTTCTTCAAAGAAAATCAACTATGTCTTATAATTAGGATCGGAGGTAGTAACTATGTCTTTCATTGTTTGTTCAGCTAGGTCTTTGGACTTTTCTCCTTAAAGATTCGAATATTTCGATGGAAAAATAGTTGGACATTGTTTAGAATTAGAAGTGTAACGACGTTAACTCACCTGGTGATTAACGTCGTGGTGACTGATATATAATATTGTCGTCTCCGTCCTCCTGGAGTGCGGGGAGATAAATTTAATTTACCCCTCTCTTAAATTAAATTGATATGTATAAATTTTAATGTTTAACTTGCGGCGAATTTTTCTCTGTCCATCAAATTAAAATAATCTTCACGTTAAAAGAGAAAAAGACTTGTTACCAAAAAGAAACACCGAGGGAAAGGGAGATTGCTTTGTATTTGTAGTAAAAATGGTATTATACTATATATTGTTCAATTAATATTAACCATATTTATTATTATCACACTGCTTAGTAATGGGGAACAGTATCATTAAAAAAAATAGTGTCTCACAAACACAAACAGATTTTCAATTTTTTTGCCCCCTTTTCAATGCATAATAATACCACTACGGCGAATAACTTAATTTTTTTTTTTTTTTGGTCTGAAACGAATAACTTAATTTAGTGATGCCCAATTCTCAGAGTTTGACCTTTGTCTTCTTGTTCGTGATGCTAATGAAGCAACCCATAGACAGCTTTAGAATAATTTTTCCGGTGCTTATTTATCTCCACTTTAAAAAAATTAAAAAAAGGCTAAGGTGCAAAAAAACACATGAGCTTTTTCCCCAGGAGCAAAGATACACATATGCTTTTTTGAGGAGAAAAAATACATATGTGATTACCATTTTGGTGCAAAAGTCACATCACACCGTTAAGTCACTGTTCACCTTGATGAGAGAGAAAGAGATTATATGAACAGTAACTTAACAGCGGTGAACAGTGACTTAATGGTAAGATATGACTTTTGCACAAAAATGATAACCACATGTGTATTTTTACTCCTCAAAAAGGCATATGTGTATTTTTGCTCCTGGAGAAAAAGTTTATGTGTATTTTTGCTAACCCAAAAAAAAAAAATTTACATATAAAACTTCTCTTACATGTTTAGTAAAATCATTACTTAAAAATACTCATGGTTATGTTACAATTGTTACTATAGGGCGTTACAATCTTGGCTATATCAACTGGAATCCCAGGTCTTCGTCCTCCAAAGTGCGATCCAGACACAGATGCCTCATCATGTGTCCCAGCCAACGGCATGCAACTAACAATTCTCTATTTGGCTCTCTACATCACCGCCCTCGGAACCGGCGGTCTAAAGTCTAGCGTGTCAGGGTTCGGGTCGGATCAGTTCGACGATAAGTTGGAGAAGAAGCAGATGATAAAGTTCTTGAACTGGTTCTTCTTCTGCATAAACATAGGATCCCTAGTTGCAGTGACAGTCCTTGTTTACATTCAAGACAACGTTGGAAGAGACTGGGGATATGGGATTTGTGCTTGTGCCATTGTCATTGCTCTTCTCGTGTTCTTGTCGGGTACTAGGAAGTACCGGTTCAAGAAACTGGTCGGTAGCCCGTTGACACAGATCGCGGCGGTGTTCGTCGCCGCCTGGTGGAAGAGGAAGTTGGAGGTTCCGTCGGATTCGTCGTTGTTGTTTAATGTTGATGATATTGCAGATGGCAAAAAGCAAAAGCCCAAGTTGCCTCATAGCAAGCAGTTCCGGTAACATATATTACCTTCTTTTTAATTACTAGTTTCTTAATATTTTATTGTTCTTCTTCCTTGTTGGCAGTTAGATTTTTTTTCTTCGTTTATTTGCTACCTTTGAAATAATTCTCTTTTGCTAATTACTAGAGTCAACAGCCTGTTTTCATCGTTTAATCTCTAATCTATATATATATATATATAAACTTAGGGATAGTTTGGAATGGTTATGAAGAAAAAGACGATATTTGAAGGTTTTCTAGAAATGGAATATAATGAGTTGAAGGGTGGGCCAATATGTTTGAAAATAAGTTCACAGTTATGTATAAATCAGAGGCTTTAAAATGGCCATCATCAATCGGGTTGGCTTGTTGTGGAAATTATAAACACATAACAAGGACAAAAAACAGAAGGACCATGCCTTTGTCTATATTTGAGAGAAATTATCTTTTTTTTTTCCCTCATAATTGGATTTATTCTTTTAACCAGATTCTGACTTAATACATCAACTATAACTCAGTACTACTTAATTCTTAAACTTTTAACTATAAAAACTTAGTCTTTAATATGTACACCATTTTAAAAATTCATCATTTTCGTCATTATCTCAGTATGAGTTGTCACCAACTCAGCTTACATGACAAGGATTAATTTATAAAATGGTAAAAATATTATGGATTGTGTTTTAAGGGAGCTAAAAGTTTAGAAACCAAGTCGCATAGAGTTATATATAATTGAGGGGTCCAGTTAAAAGCACTCAAAGACTAAAAGATTAATTTTTCCTTTATTATATTTTCATACTATATTTATGCACTTCTTCAAGTAGAACAATTATATGTTTGGGAGTATAATCTGATCTTTTGTTTTTTTGGTTTTTGGCTTTTGTTGCTTCAAATTTTGATGAACAGCTTCTTGGACAAGGCAGCAATAAAGAGCACAGAAATGCCTGAAGCAACAGCAACAGAGAGAAAGTGGTATCTATCAACCCTAACTGATGTTGAAGAAGTGAAACAAGTAATACGAATGTTACCCATTTGGGCCACCTCCATCATCTTTTGGACAGTCCACGCCCAAATGACCACCTTTTCGGTGTCACAAGCCGAGACCATGGACCGCCACATTGGAAAATCCTTCCAGATCCCTCCGGCGTCCCTCAACATCTTCTTGGTTGGAAGCATCCTCATCACGGTCGCCATCTACGACAGAATCATCGTCCCCATCACAAGAAGGCTCCTCATGAACCCTCATGGAATGTCACCACTACAGCGCACAGCCGTCGGATTGTCCTTCTCGATCGTGGCCATGATCGCAGCTGCCGCCACCGAGACGAAACGGCTACAATCCGCACATGCACACGGGTTGACAAACCAACCACTTGCGACGATTCCGATGAGTGTGTTCAGGTTGGTTCCGCAGTTCTTGATTGTTGGGGCAGGGGAGGCATTTACGTACATGGGACAGTTAGATTTCTTCCTAAGAGAATGTCCGAAAGGTATGAAGACGATGAGCACTGGGTTGTTCTTAAGTTCACTGTCATTAGGGTTTTTCTTCAGCTCTGTGTTGGTGACGATAGTTCACAAGGTAACTCGTCACAAAAAGCCCTGGCTAGCTGATAATCTCAACCAAGGGAAGCTCCAAAACTTCTATTGGCTTTTGGCTATTTTGTGTGCCTTGAACTTTATAGCATATTTGTTCTGTGCAAAAGGGTATGTGTACAAGGAAAAGAGACTTGCTGAGGAAGGCATAGAATTATTGGAAGACGACGAAGAGGTTGCTGCTTGTCGTGCGTAAGAAGCTTCCTCTTCGACTTGACCTGTTTGGATCTGCTTTTTTTAAGCTATTTTACGAGACAAAACTATTATATGTTTTATCTCGTATAGCGTAACTTGACTTATAAATTGATTCAAACTGGCCCTAGGTCCCAAGGTCCTGGTCTCTCCAAATAAATAGGTTAGGACCCAAAAAAGGGTGAAGAAAACTCGTACTTTAATATACAATAATCAGAAATCTATCATTTCGTACACTTTTCTTGGCATTTTAATTTGTGTGTGTAGTTTAATAAGCTTTATCACCCTCGACTGTAGAAGGAAATGACAAGGTATTTGGGAGCCATGATTTCGAAGGGATTTGGATTCTGTGCATTAGTAAAGTTATGCCGAGTATCACGTGGAATCAGTTTCCTGCTCGTCCAAAATCTCGTCCCCTAGGCACCAGGGCCGGGAGATCTAGACCATCTATTTTTATTTTTATTTTTACAAGATTTTTTTTAATTTTATCATGATTTATTTCAGTACCAATAAACATCCTAAAATATTTTTTTAATACCAGCCAGTAGCTTAAACAATTTTGTCAAGATTTTAAAATAATGTTTAGTACCCTAAAATATCTTTTTAATATAAATCTATATTCTTAAATATTTTTTCAAGATCTTAAAAAAATATTTCAAAATATTAACCGGTACTAAAAAAATACTTCAAGGTACTGATTACTTTTTTTCAATACCGTTGGATACTCTAAAATATTTTTTAAAGATCTTAAAAAAGTATTTCATGATACTAAAAAACATACTTAGGATACTGATTGCTGCTGAAAAATAATTTATAATCTTAAAAAATTATTTCAATATCCTAAAAAAATATTTTAAACTTGGTACTAAAAAAATATTTTCAAAATACTTACTAAACTTTTTAAAAAAATCCTAATAAGATTTAAAAAAAAAAAAATCTTATAAAAATAAAAATGGACGGTACAGGAGAATCTCCTCAGCGCTCAGTGGCGGTGTGTCTGCTGGAGCAAAAGTGAAGGAGGAGGATGAAGGTCCAGCGGCGCTCTCTATCTCTCAAAATCTCAGATCTGTCAGGACTCCAGCTCTGGTTCACGGTGCCCCCTGCCTCGTTAATGCTCTCTGTCTCCTCTGTTCTTCACCGGCAATGGAGTAAGGTGTGGCGGTGGTTGAGGGATGTCGCCGGCGACGATGAAGGAAGCTAAGGTCGCCGGCGACGGTGAAGGAATGGAAGGTGGAGGAAGGAAGGATCGAAGCTCTCCCTCACAGCGCTCACTCTCTCCTTTTCGTCTCAGGTCTGTTCTCCTTTTTTTTTTTTTTTTTGCGTCTGCGTATTCCTCTTTTTTTTTTTTAATCTCCAGCGCCTCTCCCTTTTTTTTTTTGTCTCTGTCCGCGTCTCTCTTTTTTAATTATTCCGCCTCCTCTCATTCAATGCGTCGCCCCCTCCTCATTTAATAATTGTCCAGCCCTTTTTTTCTTTTAGGTCAGGTCAAAACACAAGTTTTGACTAGAGATCAAACTGTAAATAATAAAAAAAAACTTTAGTTTTAGGGACTAAATTGAAAGTTTTACAATTTGACTTCAGATTTTCATTTTTAAATTGGATCTAATCTTTTTAGGTTTTTACAATAAAAAATAATTAATCTAACATTAAATTTTTCCATGAAAATCAATGATTAAGAGTAATTACAATTTCTTTTTAGTCTTAATTTAATGTATTTACTCTTAATTTCAATTTGTCACAAGAAATGCATTATTTTAAGCTCAGTAACTATGACAAAATGCATCGAGAATCCTCATTTAATTATGAAATATCATATAAAAATATGGTTTGATCAGTGTCATAAACTAAAATAATTTTTTAATACATCTAATATGAAAAATATAATATTTTTATTAAAATTTTAAAGTTAGCCCTTGATGTTTGTTTATCTTTTTTTTTAATCATTAATATTTTGCTAGTTTCACTCTCATGATAACCGTCTTCAATATTAGTCACATCTATATTTATCGACAAGCAAAACATTTGGGACTTTCAATATATATACGAATCATTTAAAATACATTATTATAAAATAATTACATTATTTAGATTACAAACAAATATTGCTTATTGTGCATGCCATAAAAAAAATTTCCAACCATAAAGATTGCATTATATAGTAAATATTACACACCTCATAAAACAATACTTTAGAACCATAATCTATCCTTCCATGCTTACGATTACAAAAGCTTCAGAAGCTCAAAATGTTACTCCCTCTAATTCTTATTATAAGACACTAACTAAATTTTCTCACAAGCCAATAAAAACAGTTAAAGTTAATAAAGTTGTCATCAAATTTAAATAATTATCAATATTACCCCTACTAATTGCACTAAACTCTAATATTATATTATTATTACTCTCACCCACTACTTTTATTAATTATGGGAATACATGAAAAAGAAATAAGTAATGCTCATTGAAGATAAGCAAGTACTTTATAAAAAAAGACCACATATACTTACTAGTCAATGTCTTATAATAAGAACTAAAGGAAAAATATGTAAACTTTCTCATGGGGGTAGCAATACTTGTTTCATTAAATTTTATAAAGAATCTTATATTAAATTCCAATAAGTAACACCTCGATTTACGTGGTGCAATACCAGAGAAGCGCCTGACACAATCTGGGAGTGTATTGACAGAGCATTAGGGAATTATCAGTTAAAGGAACTATTCCCTCACATTCAGGTTCATCATGTCACACCTGCAGGGTCTAATCATCATTTGCTGCATATCCAATGTCAACCAGAGATTTTCTGGAAGAAAAGAACATTCAGTTTTGAACAGAGCGGGACACATCACACTAATTATCATCAGTTTGTGGAATCTCTATGGTGTCGGGCTAATGGGGAAACGTCTTCTGCAATTAATACCTTTTCGGATCAACTAGTAAGATGCAAGGAAGCATTAATGGAATGGAGTGAAGCCGAATTCCCTAATAATGTGGTGTTACTAGGAAAATTGGAGAAGCAACTTGATTCTCTCTCTCTCGGGGGATTCGGACAGAAGCTAATATCAAGGCCATATATGACGTGAGGCTAGCTATTGAAAATACACTTGCTCTAGAGGAAAAGTTCTAGTGGCAAAGGTCAAGGGTAAATTGGTTATTAGCAGGGGACCAAAATTCTAGATTCTTCCATATGTCAACAGTCCAAAGAAGATAGAGGAATACTATTGTGAGCATAAAGAATGATGTGGGGCAGTGGCTTTCAGATAAGAAAGAAGTGGCTGATAACATTGCAGTCCTCTTCCACCAACTATTTGATTCGACTAATCCAGGGAACTCTGAATCTGTGCTGGATTTTATTGATAAAAAGATTACAGATGAGATGAATCAGACCCCTATTACAGCCAATTACTAGGGAGGAGATAAGGAAGGCTGCTTTTAATCTTGGTGGCACGAAGGCCCCTGGCCCGGACGACTTCTCTGGCTCTTTCTACCATAACTCTTGGACGGAGGTTAGTAATTCTATCTGCTCTATGGTTTGGGAATTTTTTGTTGGGAATTATGACCTAAACTCTATTAATGAGACAAATCTAGTTCTAATTCCTAAAGTAGATAGACTAGAACATGTTTCTCAATTTAGGCCCATAGGCTTGTGTAACTTCTCTTATAAAATTATCTCAAAGCTTATGGCCAATAGACTGCGGCCCTTGCTAGATCATTGTATCTCTTTTAATCAAGGAGCCTTTGTGCCGGGGAGGTGTATTCAAGACAATATAATTATTGCCCACGAAGTATATCATTATTTGAGAAGGAAAAAGTTCAGTAAGAAGTATGAATTTGCACTTAAGATGGATATGAGCAAAGCGTATGATAGGGTGGAATGGAGTTTCTTAGAGAATGTGTTTGGTTTTGATGCGGTCTGGGTTTCACTGGTAATGAAATGCATTAGATAAGTAAAATTGAATGTTTGTCTTTCTAGAGAAGCGGTTAACTCTTTTCAACCGAGGAGGGGTCTTAGACAAGGGGACCCTCTGTCGCCCTATCTTTTCATCTTGGTCGTTGAGGTGTTATCCCTAATGATTTCCAAGAATATGGATGCAAGCCTGATCACAGGCATTAAATTAAGCCACAGTTGTCCAATGCTGACTCATAGTTTTTTTGCGGATGACGCTCTTATTTATATGAGGGCTAACCGTTCCAATTGTGGTCAATTGGCAAAGATTTTGAAATTGTACTGTGATGCATCTGGGCAACTATTAAATCTAGATAAATCTAGCCTACTCTTCTCGACCAATACACCAATAGAGGTGCGTATGGATATGGGGAACATGCTGCAGATCCCTATATCAGAGGACCCTGGCAAGTACCTAGGCATTCCTAGTATTTGGGGAAAAACTAAGCAACAGGCCCTTGCTTATATACGGGAACGGGTTGCCAATAAGCTACAAAGTTGGAGCCACAAATTCCTTTCATCAGCTGGTAGAGAAGTGTTAATCAAAGCAGTAATCCAAACGATCCCCATCTACCCCATGAATTGCTTTAGGTTTCCTCTCAAGACGTGCAAGGAAATCCAGGGGATGATAGCTAATTTTTGGTGGGGAGGGAATGCCTTTGGAGGCCGAATGCATTGGAAAGCTTGGGACTGTATCTCCTCAAGCAAAGGTGTGGGTGGTATGGGCTTCTGGGACCTAACAATTATGAATGAAGCATTATTGGCCAAAACAGCTTGGAGACTCCTAAAGCAACCTAATGACTTATGGGTCAGAGTAATTAAAAGTGTGTACTTTCCTAAAGTGCAATTTATGGCTATAAAGAAGGGGTACAAAGCATCTTGGTGTTGGTCGAGCCTAATTGATGGTAGGGAATTTTTAATGAAAGATCTGAAATGGGATGTTGGAAACAGGCAGTCAATTAAGATTTGGGATGAACCATGGATCCCTAGTATTCAACCTCTAGTGAAACCGCAACATAATTCAAATTATATGGTTTCAGAAGGGTGTGTGAGCGACCTCATTGAGGAGGGATCTTGGAACTTTGCGCCCATAATTAATTTGGTCCCGATTGAGGTAATTGAGGCTATCAGGACCATCAAGATACCCTCCAATGGACTGATTGATCGCTTGGTATGGACGAATACTGTGAATGGCGAGTATAGTGTTAAATCCGGGTACCACTCAAGGAAAGACAGGGATATGGAATCGAGAAATAGAGCAAACTCTTCGGTGGTGATCCCTCCCTCAATTTGTATAAGACAATTTTATAAGTAATTTGATTCAATTTTCTAAGCTAAAACAATAAATTCAATGCTCGATGAGTCAACTAGCAAGTTGGAGGGATTAAGAGACATGAATAAAATTGATGCAGAAATTATTATCACAGCTAATCGATTAATATTAGAAAGATCGATGGGTTTTTTTTTTTGAACAGTAAAAGATGAGTTAAGTCAATTTTCTTGGTCATATTAAATCACCTAAAGTGACTTGTATATAAAATCAAAGAGACGAGTGTTTTCCAAGATATTTACTAGAGGATGTTAGGGAACGCTGTCTTATTTTAAATTAATATAGGGACAAAAAAACAACCACCTTATATACTTAATATAAGGCCTATTTTACAATAGAGTTTTATTTAAAGTAAGGTGTGGTTAGTTTGAAAGAAGGGAATGGGAGGAGAGGGAGGATATTGACTAAATTGTCATTAATGAAATATATATATATATATATATATATATACATATATATATATATATATATTATATTAAGAGTGTAATTTTAAAATATTGAAAATTATCTATGGGCTATTAAGGAAAGATGAGACCCTCCCCCTCTCTTCAAACCAAACAAGCTATTAACGAGGAAGCAAGACCGAGAGGAGGGCAAGGATTGTATGAGCTACCCAGACCTAATCCACTCGGTTTAGCACAATGTTATCAGACTTGAACCAGTCATCGACTCGATCGGGGTACTGAGTCAATGGATCTCTGATTGAACCGCATAACTATGACTTATTCTCGAAAACCATACTATATTTATAAATTATACAACTATACTTATAAATATATATATAAAAATGAGTTTACAAAATAAAAGTACCTAAAACATTTTTACAAGTTTAAAACATGAATAACTCAATTAACTAGGAGCAAAATTAAAGATGAGTCTTTTTTTTTGCTCGAAGCAAAAAGATAGGTTTACAAAATAATCTCCAAACACAATAAAATCATGGCAAAGAATCCAAAGGCACGGTGCATCAATGAAAGGCTCTCTATCATCATCAAAATAATGTGACCAACAATATCTTCAGCAAAGTTATAATAAAAAAAATATTTTAAAAAAAAACACCAACCAGTTGGACCGGTTTTCTACAGGCTTCCGGCGGTTGGACCGGTCCAAAACCCGTTTTTGACACATATCCAATCCTATTACTAGATCAAACTGGTTGGGTGACCGATTTGCCGGTTTCCGGGTTGACCCAACCGGTCCGATCTAGTTCTGATAATACTAGTTTAGCATAACAACTAGCCACACTTGAAGTATTATAAGTAAATTTAAGATTTCTTTCTCATTCAACAACATACAAAGCATTTGTTTGTTCTTATTAAAAACCTGTGTAACTGGAATAAACAAATTTACAAATGAAACATACAAAAAATATATATTTATTCACGGAGGATGAAAATATATCTTGTAATCTAATCTAATTTCTAATAAAATGCAAACCACAATGAAAATAATGTCTGTTCCCATCTAGTAGCAGCAGCTATACTACATCAGAGGGAATCATAAATAAGGGGAAACAACAACAGTTCATACTAACAACTAGAATATTTTTATTCTAAAAGAAGGAAACATAATAACACTACAATATATATTCCTAACATAGTGAGGACTTCGCTAAGCTGAGTTATTTTCTCAGAGATTATGACTACACCCCAAAAAAAAAAAAACCTTTGCAGAGCTATAAATACATGATCAAGTAAATAATGCTTCCAGGGTCAAGCAAAAATACATGTCGTCCAGCTGACAGAGGCTATTCCAAGTAAATCCCATATTTGCTAAGCAACTGTAAGATAAAACGAGTTGCCTTATTTTAGTTCCTTCTTTCTTCTGGTTTATCACTTCCATATCACCAACAAAAAGGCAATAACGAAGCTTAATGTTGTTGTAGCTTTATTTTAAGCTTATGCTGTGAACTTAGAGGGCCCCATTTAAATGGAGGTTCCACCGTCCCTTTCATTCTGTCTTAACAACACTGCCCCGTTTGAATTCTGCCTTCACTACCAATATCTGCAACATTAATGTCAGGTCATTGTCACAGGTTTGGCCAGCTTTGGTGGTAATAATTATGCGTCCAGAGACCAAACAGGAACAGTTTTCTCAGACAAAAACTCAGGTGACTTTCGGGATTTGGTATACATCACCCAATGAACATTCACATATATGAAGCAAATCATTTAAACACTGAACCATGTATATAAAATTATATTTTAATCTGGCATGCCTTGATTGGAGAACATAACCATAAATGCCTGAAAATGGCATCTAAGCATTTTGTTTTTCACACAAGTTGCATGCGCAAACATATAATTGATTTCTAAAGGAAAAGGCATGCAAAAACAAGTTCTTCATAGAGAGTATATCAAATGATGAAATGTTCCCCTACCTGAAGTGAAATCAAGATACATCCAAAGGAGAAACCAAGTCTCCATTAAATTCACCAAATATATTTGGGCATCCATCCCATTTTCCTTGCCCTTTGGCTTCCCAATACCCGCCCATGTATCGAAATGTTCGGTTTTCACCATCTCTTTGGAACCATTTAGGTTTCCAACCATTTTCTTGTATTTTTCTTGACTGCAGACCACAGCAAGAACCAGGATCATTATCAGTATAGTTGGAAAATATATATTTTGAAATTAATGATATAGTATTTGTCTTTATGGTTCTGCACAAATTCCAAATCAAAGGTTCGTAGAAAATATTCTATCAGCGCAAAAATAGGAAAGTGAATGCTTAAGAATAAATATTAGTATGACAGCGATAAACATGAATCAGAACTGTGCACAATTTATGTCACAGTTTGCTTACCGCTGACACTTTTAAGTACTTATCAACAAAGTTCTGATTAAAATTAAAGATCAAAATGCATAGTTCATGTTATGCACACTTAACAACTCAAATTAACTTACTTATATATGGCCCCAATAAATAAAAAACAAACAACTCAAAGTAACCATCTCGACTCAAATATAAATACCCCAGAAAATATTGAAATTAAACACAAACGTATAGAGGAAGCGATAGTGCACTTGAAAAGAACCCCTGTACCACCAATGCTTTAAACTCTCTCTAGACTTTAATGTAAGACATATTTGGGGAGTTCACTTTGATTCTAAATAAAAGACATAATTTTCATATTTGTCAATCTTTTTCTATGCTCCCTCAATGATAATCAAGGACGAGATGGAATGCGGGAATTTAAAAAAATGACTATGATGTTTTAAAAAATGCATGTTATATTAACTAATTTTTTTAATCTAATCAAATTCGGTATATATGTCTTTGGAGTAATATAATGTGCTTATCAAGAACCGCAGTTCAGTATTATCAAAGTGCAAGATGTAAACATACCATTCTTTGTCTCTTCTCCAACCTTTGTTTCTCCAAATTGGCCTTCTCATATTCGCCATTCTCTAGATGCCGCTGATCTGGCCTGAGCCTGGAATCCGTGGGCGGGAGCTTCTCCTTTAATCCGTGATCAAATACCCGGGATCAGACAAAGCTATAAAAAACCATTAGAAATGACTAATAAGAAAATGGAAGCGCACATCAAATAATCATTTAACACGTCATGACTACCTTCAATCCTGGTACAAGCTCGTTCAGAGTGATAGCGAACGATGTCATGTTGTACCGAGTGAGATTAGCAGGAGGTTCAGTCCTTTTCCACAACATTGATGCATCTGATGGAGTATGCTTTGACTTGACATACTCATCACCAATAACGTAGTACATGCTGTCATCCCACTTACCAAATACCGCAGCAGCTTTTTTCCCCGAAACATCTTCAACAAATCCATGCACCTAGTCAGAGACATTACATAGAGAGTGAGGTATTAAACAAATAAAAACGTAGAAGATTTAGTCTTTCGGAATTTGAGTGAGACAGTGTGGGAGAGCAAAGGCGGGAAGAAATTAAGGTTTCAAGAAAATCGATAAAAGAAAAATAAGTAAACCAACAGAAGTTTAAGTATTAGGTTAGGGATCATATCAGAAAAACAGATCAAGCTCCAAGAAATAAGAGGAGAAATACTTCTACTTACTAGCAGAACGGAGGGTTTGGGGCATCTAATGTGTCTTTCTCTAATGCTCCTTGCGATGCCCCAACCTCCCAAAAGTTTTGTTCTTATTTCTTATAATCATTAGGTTCTACATAAAATGAGTGACACTTTGATATGATATGTGCAAAAATGGTGAAGTTTTGAATTTTTTATAATTTTTCAAAGAAAAAATACTTTAAAATTGTGCATTGTTTATTTTTATTTTTTTAAAATCATAAAAAATTCAAAATTTCACCATTTTATGCCCACAAAATATCAAAACACCACTCTAGAATCTAAGGATCACAAGAAACAAGAACAAAACACATGGGAAATTGTATAATTTTAGAGGCATTAAAGAGCACATTAGAGAAGGCACATTAGAGGCCCCTACCCCCAGAACGGAGCAATTAAGCCCTACCTGGTGAGGATTTCGGTCAAGAATAGTCTGCTCTTTAAACTTGAGTCTGCATGAATACTGACGATTACCACGTATGTCCATGTGTCCATGATGATCACAGTATATTTTACCAAGGATAAGATTATAAATTGTTGTGGTGACCTAACAAGAGCAACAACAATAACAATCGTAACAACGTAAAAATAAAATAGTACTACAACAATAACATATTTTGAGGTAAGCAGAATTGTCTCCAGCAACGCACACCTTACTCCACTGAAATATTTCACCGTCATCAAATTCTAGGGTCAGAACTCCCACTGGGTCAAGCTGAATTGACCTGCCCCAAAACTTTGAATGAATGTTACTGTCACCCCAAAACTTCCATCCTCTACCTTCACAGTGGCAGGCAATGAGAGTTGGATGATGACTGACCTGTTAAGTTGATTGTTGCAAAATGATATAAAGAATAATTAGGCATGTAAGGAGAAAGTAATTTTACATGCAAATGAGTACACAGTTGGCACAGAAGCTGTATGTATTATTATAGATGAAAAAAGCATATTGCTTTCATTTCCTAATCTCTCACTGAAGGTTCATAAATCTAAACTGTATTTGTTTTATCATTTTATAAAACCCAAGATAATTGGCTTAGATCAGGCGTCAGCATACAGAAAGGGAGTTAGTAACCATGAGCAAATGGCACTTCCTTCTCAAAAGCTATATGACTAACACCACTGTTTTTATGGACTGTTTGGCCTAGCTTCTGAAAATGAATTTTAAGTGTTCAGCCAAGCTTTTGTAAATGAATAAGCTTCTTTCTAGTCGTAGCAAAAACACAATTTTGTGGGAAATTACGTTATTATGCATTTATGTAGGTAAGTTGTTTTCAATTTTTTTGTTTTGTTTTTATTAAGGCTTATTTGTTTTTTACTTACTCTAAAGACGTCACTTCTATGCATTTTAGGATGAGCTTAATCGTTCTGTTATGATTGAGATAGTTTGTTTCATATGGTGAATTCAAAGGATCATTAGCCCTAGGCTCCTACAAATTTGGGGAAGATAAAAATTGGAGCTTCTCCAAGGAAGCAAGGAAGAAACAAACTAATGACATCAATACCACCCCCTGAGGCAAAACCATTAATTAGCATACCTCGTTTTTCGGACCACCCTCTTTAAATGCTTGCCCTTTTATGTAATTTCGTAGAGAAAGCAACTTATTTTAAAGAGCAGCCAATCATGATAAAATATCGATACAAGTGTTTGTGTTTTTTTTTTTTTCTAAACACAAATTGCACTCTAACAGTGCTTAACCATAATTGAAGAGAAGATATTTCAAGAGTTAAAAAAATATACATCGGCCCCTAATGTTGATATAATCCAAGAAATTTTAATTTCTCATATATAACATGTCAACATTGCAAAAATGCCGTAATAGTTGCAGATCAAGGCTAAGTTGGAACCATATCTTCATTTATTTAAAGTTATCAATTATTTTTACATAACTTTTTTTAGCCACAGGGCTAATTTTTTTAGTGAAACTTTTAAGTTTTAGTATTTAATGATTTAATTATGTTTTACAAGGAAAAAGTTTGAACTATTGGTATCCAAAATATAAGAACTTTCACGTAAATTATAATATCATTTCTTAGGCAAAACTTCACAGAACTTCTTCAAAACTCTGTGTGCGTGTGTGTGTGTGTCTAAGGCATAACTCTGCATCATTAATCCATAAGGCACTGACCTTTTCAGAAAAGAATCGAATTCCTTTCTCAGGAAAATCAGCTTCATAAGTTTCCCCCAACAAAGGATTGAAGGGTTTACAGTGACGACCTTCAGACGATGCATATCCAGAAACTGCAAAGGCTGCAACATTCAGTGCCCGAAGGAGATTGTTTCCCTGAAAATGACAGTTTCACATTTAATTAATAGCATCAAAATGAAGCAACATTTTACACTCATGATCTTCAAACAAATTACCAAAGTCAAATGCAAACCAAGGAAAAGAGAAAGATCAAGATCTATCCAGTAGTTGCCCAATCATTTATAGAAGAATTATCCTTAAAAATGGCTCAAACTCGTTAGTTGAATTTAAAAAGGATCACCATATGAAACAGCACTTGCTTACTGGTCAAAACATTCACCAGTTAATATGGGTCTCGTGCAACTGTCCAAGATATGGGTCACCAAAAAGGGGAGATAAAATGTCACCAAAAAACGGGGGAGATAAAAGTGTCCAAACTATGCCCGGCCTAACTTAATCAATGTTCAAAACCATCAGCATTTAAATACTAGTCACATACAAAACCGAACTTATTAGCATGAAATATTCAAGCATGTTTCCAAGTATGTTACACCTGAATGAATCATTGTTCAAAATTGGGTTAACCCAAGTTCTATGACGAGGTTAAATTATAACAAGCAGAAACTATGGTTTTTTTTTTTTTTTTTGCATTCCTCAACTCAACATGAGTCTAACTCCAGCACGAACTCGTTCACTCAATAAAAAGGAAATGTCAATTGCTGCAGTACCACGTAAACATTTCAAACTCAAGATCTTAAAAACATGATTTGTGCCTTCTTACCGATTTTCCATACTCATAAGCTCGGTCCAAAAGGTAAGAGTATTCTAGGTCCTCACAGCATTTCTGAAGAGAAGATATTGGCTCATTAAAGTACACAGGAAGGCAAATACGTGAGAGATCCTTTCCCACATTGTCTTTGATCATTGACCAAAGACTAACACCCTTCTCTTTCTCAACAGGATCAGGAAGCTTTCTTCGTCTTGAGATCTGAGGCTGAATTTTCTTGATATCATCAGGTCCTGATGATGACCCACACCTGAAGCCAGATTCTGCAAAGTCCTCTGCAGTGTCGTAGTATGAGATTTCATCTTCGTCTGACACTTCTTCCATCTCCTGTTTCTCAATATCTTCAGATGATTCAGTTGTACTGCATTCTGAACAAACAAACGAACATGAAAATGACTTTACATAAAAATGCTGCAAAACAAGTTATATATAAACAATTTTTACCCAAAGGCACTTCCATATCTATCAGAAGACAAATTGATCGTTCAAATTTATAAACAGCTTTGAATGACTAAAGTTAAGGTTTTTAATAGCAGTTTGCATCCATAATTGTGATCACAAACTTGCTATTATGATTAATGGCTATACTATGCTATATTTGTTGCATTTTCATGCAAAGACCACAATCGGAATTTGAAACCTTGATCACAGAATCCAATGAAAAGAGAAAAAATTGACATATTTTATAAAGCACAGATTAAAAGATGTGGAAGACCTGTAACTCAAGTTCACAGAGCCACAACCTTACACATCAAATAAACTATATATCAGTAGAGGTTAACAAGTAGAAATACCAGGATTTACCAACAGTATTAACTAGACCAAAAACGATGCATTGGCAAATCATGGCCAACCAGTTAAATTTTAGACCACTAATTTAGCTTCAAACAATGATTTCAAACAGCTTTGGATCTTAAAAGATGCGAATAAAACAAATAAATAGACGGCAGGGAGATTCCCTGATTTTATAATAACGGTGGTAAAAAGATATATTTGTAAGAAGTAAAATTCAAACCCATTAAAATTAGACAAGACAAAAAAACATTTGGATTCATGAGCTAATGACATTCAACAAATTAATTTCAATAATTCAAGACATGTTTGTAGTTATGTACAAACTATCTGATGTCTGCAGTATTATTAATGTTCAAATAAGACAGGACCAAAGGCCCCTATGTTAACATAGAATTAGAAAGAGGTTCTTAATATAAACCAAACCACACGCTAATGAGATTACTTCAAAAAGGAAGAAAAGTAATTGAAGAGTACCACTATACTTTCCACGTCCCAAACTTGAAAATTCATGCTTAGTTAACTGGTATTCACCATCATGGATCCCAGAGGCCTCAGGTTCAATGTTAGCTGCCTGTTTAGAATTAATAGAAAATATATTTCTTGTAAGTCACAGACAGAGGAACAATTGGATAAGTTGGAAAGTGAAAACAGACAGAACATAAAATGCAAAAGAAATCATTCAATAAAAATCAAGAATAGATGTGGGAAAAAAAAAAAAGAAAAATAATAAGAAACAGGAATATGTAGAGTACTGCAAATAATGACAAAATTCCGAGGGATGGGATATGATATTAAACTGTTGATAGATTAAATACTCAACCAAAGTGACCTTCGACACGATTGCTGAAAGACATTGTACAAAAAGCACCGTAATAGCAAATAACCTCAACCACTGGAACTAATAGAAACTAACGCGTATTATGTAGCCTGATTTAAAACAACAGCGCAAATTACCAATTTCAATTTGAATTGCGCAAATCAAATGGGATTCTCATCTCATATAATAATGGAGTCACATATTTCTTGAGCAGCCATCCAGGTGCGGTAAACAAAACATTTATATAATTCTTCGTATAAAGGAGATACAAAAAAATTCAAGATTGTAATTGTCAGTAAAAACACTCAAGCCTTCGCCTTGGAGAGAGTACATCAACATTTATCAGGTTATTTTGTGAGATTATATATTCATTATCATATTGGAAGTTTTAAACTACCACAAAGAAAAATAAAGAAAAAAGGTGAGATCAGAAAGAAACATCAGTTGCCGCAAACAGATTGCAAATACGAAAACCACAAGAAAACTCTCACATTAATTTTTTTTAAAAAAAAAACTTGAAATAAACTTAACTGAAGAGCTAGAAACAAAATGGAACAAAGGCAAAAGTGAATAATATGACTGTTAGAAATAACGTCTCGTCACAAAAAAGTTAAGGAATACGACAACCTATCATGGTCAAGATGACTGACTAGATACAGTATACCCAAGATCAGAACCACCACAAGAAAATGAAGGCAAGAAATCATGCAACTTAAAAGTCAAATATATTGTGACAATTTGTAATGTAGAGAGCCTATATATATTCTCCTTCAAATCCATAATTGAAGTCGAGTTTTGCAAGGAGAAATTAATATGACAATGACTTGGGTTTTATACAGAACCGAACATCAAGATTGTAACAAGTGTTCCACAGGTAATGTCCGTAAGATCACATCACAGTAATTTTTTTTTTTTTAAAAAAAAAAAGAATCTTTTATGAAATGCATCAGGCTCCCAATCCAACGCCAGTAAAACTTCTTTAAAATACAACCAAAAAATAATGACAATAATGTGATGTATTAAGTTACCTCCAACTGCCTTATTGTATCAAGCAAATTTGATCGCTCTTCACAAAAAATTTTAAGCTGCCCTTGCATTCTCGAGAACTCAGAGAGCATTATTTGTTCACATTCCTTCACAACATTTTCAGAAGCTCCTTCCTCAAGCAAGCGCTTCTTGAGGCTCTCAGTTGATATAGATATATCAGTGGGTACAAGGGAAATATTATTATCCTTCAGTGATCTAAGCGGATGCAAGCAACGAGTACATTCCAATGCTTGTATCCATGCCTCTCGATCTTTCCTTGAATCAGTTCTAAGATGGAGAGTCTTGGTAGCAGTAAAGATATAGAACCGTCGATCGTCTGATTTGCTCTCTCTAAATGACGAAACCTGCCAAACATTCACACAAGATATCATTTTAATTTTAGAGAAGAAATCAGCATTTTACAAAACAGATTAGATTCAACGAAGATGACAACTTCTGAGTAAATGTTCTGAGCATTAAATAAGTTAAATAAGTAATAGAAAAATGAAATGCTCACGTCAGTTAGATTCGAAGAAATCCATAAGCAGCAGACAAACAAAGCCCAAAATTTGCTAGCCATAAGAGTTAAACCACAATATGAACTCCAATGGAGAATGACGCTGCTAGAAAAATTGAAGACAAGGAATGCGAAGAGAGAGCGTGGGTTCTTTAACAGTAGGAGCATAGACTCTCTTATCCTTTACTAAAAGGCAAAGAAGCATAAAACGTTAAACTCCAAATGCAGGACATACCCCACATATATTGCTGTGTCTGTCAAGTCCACGTATATAATTCTTTAACAAGAAAAAAAAAAAAGGTGCTGAATGTAATTTTTTTTAATATTTTTTATTATAAAAGTATGTGTGAATTACTACTGTTCATCGAGCAAGAAAATTACTACTGTTCAGCGCCCTTCAAAACAGACTTGTGAAAATTCAATGCAAAATCACCAACTGGAAATTTTTTTTCTTTGCTTTTGTATCTTAGTCCTCAAAGTCCCCACCTTCGTTGAAGTTGCTTAAAGTAACGTAGGTTACGCAACGCAACATGCTTCAAATAACGTCAAAGGCATTATGATTATAGCAAACCCCGAGACGCTTCAATTACAATCACCACGGTCCAAGATCCCTAATTACCCACCGTTCGATTAATCACCTCAATGTTGCCATAATTCTTTTTCTCACCTAAGAGTTAACGCCTTCAAATTTTCTATTGCCAAAAATGATAGCACTAACAATAATAATAATAATAAAATCTGATAGCCAACTTGCGGTTTACTTTCTGAAACCAGGACGAATAATAATCGTATCAACGGCCCAGAAACGCAAAGCTATAGCTTCAGAAGAAGGAAAACGGTGAATAGAGATGAGCAGTACCAAACGCTTGAAGATTAGTGGGATCTAGCTTGTTATAATCCAAGCCATTAGTACCTGCCTTTGTCATTGATAAAAAAAAAAAAAAAAAAAAAAAAAGAGAGAGAGAGAGAGAGAGGGAAGTCATTTTCGAATTTTTGCAGGAGGGGAAATTAGTTCGGATTTGCAAAAAAAATGGCGGAACGAAGGGGTGTGGGAAGAAATAGGAACACAGATTCAACCAATGTGGCAATGACAATGAAGAAGATGATGTGACCGGCAAAAAAAAAAGTATATATAAATGCCTAGGGCTACGATGATGCAGGCTATCTCGACTTCTCGGTCACCACCTGCTGATGTGACTCACTCTACATTAACAAGTAGTTAAAACTGCAAAACAAGGATTCAAAAGTTGAATTTTCGAAATTGAAATCCACAAACAAAAACCCAGCAGAAGAGAGAGAAAGTCACGAGCGACCACCGGTAAAACCCGCGGTTCACCACATCATAGCTCAGACATCCAAGCTTCTTTACCTTTTTGAAATTTTCATGACGCAATTGGATTATCCAGCTCTAAAGTAAGAATAGAAAAATAAAAATTATTAAAACCACTAACAGTAATGGTATTTGAAATCAAACCGTCGCTGCTACAGGAAACTCGCAGTGAACTAGCGCGAAAAAAGTTAACACCCACTGGCCAGGAGATTCTTAGCTCCTTTTTCTTTTTCTTTTTTTTTTATTTTGAGGAGAAATAGAGGGATGTATGAGGCGTTTCAAGTACCCAAGTACGTTAAAGTACCTTGAGGTGGACGACGCCTGACGCAGATTTCTTGTTCTTCCGACGCACGCTATTACTCACGCTGTCCATCCTCGCCAATTGGTTAGTTGAGATTTCGCCAATCAACCTGACGTCATCCGTTGGCGTGAGGAGATTGAGGTTTTCCGGCCACCGGATCTTGGCGTAAGAGAGGACGCCATTTCTCAAGAGGAACCACCGGGATCTCCATCCTTTGCTGTAATTGGTCCACTTATAGAGGATCCCGGCCACCGCCGCCTCCGATCCCCGAGCCCGCCCACCGGCATTGTGCTCAGATCCGACTAAAGCCAAACTCTCCGGCAAACTCCTAGTCCTCGAAAGCAACGCCTCCGGTGATTGGTTCCCGATTCCGGGACTCTCCAGTGAGATACAGCAAAGAGGATGCATTTCTTTCACCCGCATTTTCACCTATTCGCTCACGAGTTTCAATTGCCCATTCGAGATGAGGATACAGCTGCTTCAGTATGCGAGTGAGATCGAAGATCGAGAGGTTAATTGATGAGGAAGGAAGGGGAAAAGGAGGTTACATTGAATACGAAATTGGTGTGGAATGAAACGAAATGGAGGTTGCTTGAATTTATGGGAAAGTGAAATGAAAAAGGAATGGAAGGGGTTTTTGGGGAATATTTAGGAATAACGAGAAGAAGCTTTTGGGGTACGAAAGTGAGAGTGAAGGAGAAGGAGAGTTTGTTTATATAGACGGAAAACGCAAAGGAATAGGTAAGGAAGAGGGGATTTGAGGGGGTTGGGTACTCAAGGAGGTGGCAGAATGGTAATTATTTAATCTTCCCTCTCCTCCTCCTACTTCTTCCTCCTCTTCTTGGTCTTCGTCTTCGTCGTGGTGTTCCTGAGTCTGCAACTTCTGCTCTGTTCTGATGCCCCTCCTTTGCCTTTTCAACTTTTGAAATTGGTGGGAGCTTGGGGAGAGAGAAGAGGGGAGGGAGGAGATATCGCGAGTAATTGGGAAGGGGATGATATCGGTAAAATATCGGGCGAGTTGGGGAAGAAAGAGGAGAGAGAGCGTTGAAGCAAGGGACCAGAGAGAAGAGAGTGGCAGTGTGGGACGGCCATTGACTCGGAACCTGAATCCCCTTATAATAAATGTCATTTACTGCGTAATCATGATATTTACCATCTTTTTTTCTCAGTTTTGTAAAGAAAAAATTGTATTTACATACATACTTTTTTTTAATCATATTTATAAAAGGTTTAATATTTCTATTTTTATTACAGAAATATTTTTTTTTACACTCATATATATAAGTGGGTTGGTTCCATTATAAAAAGAAAAGAAAGAAAATATTTTTATAATGAATTACACTCATTTATATGTCATTGTGGCAGAAAAAATATTTATGCTACAAAAACAGAAACATCAAAACCCATATATAAATTACTTTTAGCATGTTTTAATATTCACTCTATCTTAAAACTCAATGATTTTTTAACTTCATACTTTATAAAAATTTTATACAATAATAAATAAATAATAAAAAATGTATACATACATGAAAGATAAATAATTAAATAGAGGAGCAGAGTGCCAATCACCTCTCTACTTAGCCTATCTAGATTGATTTTTGACCATCCAAATTTAATTTAATTTAAATTCTATATTTATATTTTAAATGATGTTTTATGTAATACATGTACAATTTAAAATAAATATAATCTTACAAACATCATTTATTAAAAAAATATTATTTAAAAATTATAGATTAAAAAATTTAAATTTGAACCCTTCAAATTAGATATGAATATTTTAAATCTTATCATAATGATATTGAGTACTTATTACTATGATGAACCACATAATGAGTATAAGAGAAAATTGATGACCAACCTCTCACAATTACAAAGTTTTTTGTCCATATGTATCTAACGAGTCCACATTATATCCTCATCCTTATATCTTTGTTATATCCTTATCCTTATTATAGCCTTTGGAAACTGATTTTTTTTTTTTTTTTTTTGCCTGAAAGATAAAATGATGCTTATCCCAAACAACAGAAAAGCATATAATAAGGACATAAGGCCAAACATATAATGTGGACTCATATCTAATGACCTAGATTCTTAAACGGGTGAAGCTCATTTTCAAAGATGCAACTCTTTCTTAATTATATGCAAAATATCATTAGTTTTATACACATATCTTCTATTTTACACACAATTAAAGATAAGTTGTATTAGTTCTTTAGACAAACATAAGGTACCTTTAGATAATAAGATTTGCAATAGAAGATTTTTCAACAATTTTATAGAACAAGAATCGCTCCACTTCCTTTCGTATCCATTTCCCTCAATTCTTTATTCTCATCGTTATATCAACTCTAAACAATTGAGATTTAATACTCTATAAAAGTATTATTAGGATATCAAATAACAAAAAAATGTATATGAAAAAATTTAAATCATTAATATTTGATCTAAATCATTCATATCTTTAAACTTTTACTAAAATATTTCATATATATTTTTATTTTTTATAGGATATTGAATCTCAACTATTCATAGTTGATCTAATGTTTGAGAATAAAAAAGTGGAGGGAAGTACATGATGAGGGCAGTAAAGAGTCTCCTTCCCCCAATTTTATACTCCCTTGGTTCCTTTTATAAAAACTAAAAATTTAAATTGTCTGAACTTTTTTGTGAAGAGCCCAGCAGCAAGAGTTATTTGAGTAGTTAATGAGTTTTTTTTTTTTGAAGTTTCTTGCTCATTAATTATATACATTACATTAATTAAAATGCTATTAACACTTATATTTGTCTTATTTATATCTTTTACTGACCCTCATAAAAAAGGACATACATGAGAAAATTTTATTTTAAAACCTACTTATCATTATTAACTAATTTTAACCGCTCTTTTAAATCAAATAACTAAGTATCATGCTCTTATAAATAGAATTAGAGGGAGTACTATTCAAGTGATGGAAATGATCAAGATTGTGAATAATTTTTTTTTTCTTTTGGACAAAGATAATTTTAATTGTTCAAAATATTCAAAGTGTCATTTAGTCAAGAATTTTAATTAGTCAAAGAGATTTTTGTGCCCCAATATTAGCCGGCGGGAGTCAAGTGAAGACGTGGGAGCCATGAGCATGCTTCTTGTTGGGTTGCACAAAGGCAAAAACAAGGAAACAAATGCATAACAAGAGATTTTTGTGCCCCAAATTTCTACATGGCCCATTGTGATTATTTGTATATATTATACTCACATAACATTAATCATATTTATTATTTTCAGATTTCGCTGGCAAAAAAATTATATTCTATTGAGATTTCAAATGATGTTGCTTATCCACCTACTAGTTAATAATTTTTTAACATTTTTGGAAGTTTGACATTGTTTGTTTTTCATTACCCTAGGATGAGAAAATCATCACTATAAATTCTATTTTTGGAAACTTCTCCCTTGTCGAGGTCAAAAATTCCTGCCTTCTTGTTACCCATGAGTTTCTTGTCTCAATCAAGGTAGTTAAATTTGAGATTTTACGTAAACTTAGAAAAAGGATAAAAAATCGTAAAATGTAAAATCGTATGGTAAAAAAATCGTAAAAACATAAAAGCATTTGAAAAATTAGTAAAATTGTTTTAATGAAAAAAATTGTAAAAACATAAAATCACAATGATAAAATGAGATTTTAACTACCATAGTCCCAATACTAAGAGGTTTTCTCCTATTAAATGCTCATCTAGATTAATATTAGTAAAAATGATTCTCTCTCCGTTAATTTTTATAATTAAAGTTGGAATAACCGACAAAAAATTGGTCAAGTCATAAAAAATTCATGAAATCTCCTTAAATCTTGAGTTTGGATTATAAAGGAGACACTTCTTTTTTATGGGGGTCGAAAGTGGAATAGCTTGAGTTCTATAATTTATGATTATACATCTTATTAAAAAAAGGGTAAATATACTTCTTGATAGTGTACTTGAATAAACCATGATACTTAAATTAATAATATTTTAAATAATTTGTTTGCATAATTTCTAAAAAATTTGTATATATGTAAGATTTTTTTTTTTAAAAAAAATGACTATTATTTATCTAAATATTACCATATTAAATTTAAAATAAATAAATAGTAGTGAGTCATTATAAAATTTATTAAAATTAAATCTTATTTACTTGTTGCTAGCTACTTCATTAATTT
The DNA here is from genome assembly GCA_037074495.1 of Acacia confusa. NCBI lineage: Eukaryota > Viridiplantae > Streptophyta > Magnoliopsida > Fabales > Fabaceae > Acacia > Acacia confusa. The sequence goes on along the minus strand of CM073513.1, from coordinate 26,523,080 downwards.
TTATATAAAAAAAAACCCAAGATTTTCAAATAAGTTGAAACTTGAAGAGTATGTAATATCAGAATATTCCCATCGTGATTAGTTATTTTAAGAAAATAAATATAATTATTGTGATAGTAAAAAATCTTGCTAGTTCTTGTCCATAGAACTTAAAAGGCCACAATTTTTTATGAGCACAAAACATTTGAATCATAATTAGAATTTCTTCCCATTTTTTATTATAGTTGTTAACCGTTCAAATCAAATTTTAGCAGTTTAAATTTTTTATATTTTTAAATAAGATTATAATAATATTTTTATAAAATCCTAAATCTAAATTATTTAAATTTTAATCCAGTAATAGAGATGAGAAAAGGGGAAGAGAAGCCAGTCCCTTCAAGTGCCTATGCATTTTGTCTAGCTATTCGTGGTGGGCGAACAGTCACTCCAAGCAGGACAAAGACAAAAACAAAAAGAATTAAAATCAAGTGAGTCGTATTGTGTTTTTCAGAATAGTAAAATTCGCTATCAATTTTACCTGATATACCCCTTTGATTTCATTTATGACATATTTCTAACATATTTCATATAGGTTAAAAAAACCATTAAGTTAAATTATTTCATCTTAAAATTTAACAACTTTCCAATTCTACCTTTATTTAACTACACACTCTTCAAGAAAAATAACTATCTATACAATAATAAATGAAAGGCAAAATTATACGTACACTTTTGTAAAAAAAAAAAATTAACAACATGCTTTATAAATATGACTAAAAAATTTATCTTTCTATCTCTACTTTATAAATAAGACTAGAAAAAAGTATATTAGGTTATTTGTCACATAAATTTTATACTTTTTACAATAAATAATTGATCATATCAATAGCGTGCATGGCATGGTAATATGGTATGGCCGATTACTTATCTCTATTTGAATAGAGCTATGTGTAAAATTATAATCCCTCCTCTTTTTTTACATATAAAATATATTTGAGGAGTTAATTTTGGTCATGAATATAAAATATAATTTTTATATTTTTCAATCATTTCCTAATATATCCATGTTAATGATCCCTCAATAATAATCAAGAAGTATGGGGAAGGACATAATTGAAGAAGATCACTAAAGTGTTTTAGGGGGGGAAGTCATATTAACTAATTTAATTAATTTCTTTAATCTAGTCAAATTAATTAAATATATTTTATATTAACAATTAATTTAGATGATTGAGATTTGACATTTGATATAAAAATATTAATAAAAATAGTTTAAAAGATTAAAATAAAAAAGATCAAAAAATACTATTTAAACTTCAAAATCTTAAATAAACTAATTCCTTTTAAAAGGAGTTGTTAATTGATATACATTTGAAGGTAATACCCATACTTTTATAGGTAATAACATTGATTTAGGATTTTAAAGATTAAGGGGCCTTCTCTTGTCTTTTTCTGAAAATTAAAATTAGATCTAAATAATTAATAATTGTTGTAAAAAGTTCTTAAAAAAGAAAGTAAAGTGACTAGAAGTTAATCCGCAAAGCAGGAAGATGATCAGGTTGGTAGATCCGATAATTGATGTGACCAAAGGCCCTGTGTGAATGGACCATCAGCAATTAGCAATTTCCCCAATATTTTTTTTTATATATATAAAAAAGTTTTGGAGGGGTTCGACACCAGTCCCTTACCAAGGTCAGGACACGGCCCCAGGCTCTATGAGCACTTACTGGGGACTTACGAGATCGCCTACCAAAGGAGTCTCAGCAACGGCAGAGGAGATCGAACTCACATCCAAAGGGACTAATCCTATATCCCTTACCATCTATGTCAACTCTTCCCCAATATTAATATCACATTCTGTGACATCTTATCTTGGCAATTTATTCAATGAATTCGCCCCCATTGCATATTTTCGTCCCCTGTTTCAAATAAGTTAAATTTGTATATATTGATCATTTTCAATATCTCCACCCAAGCAAAATTTTAATTTGCTTTAATGTGATTAAAATTAAATGTTATTTGAAAAAAATAATAACTTTTTCTTAATGATCTATTAAAAGTAATCAAGACCTGGACAAATTGTTTACATTAAACTGACATTAGACAAAGCAATATATTCAACAAGAAGTACTTCATACCTCAATTTAGACCCACTTTAATTTATGGGAAAACATTTTCTCATGTTGTAGAAAAATTATTTTCTCATGTTATACACACATGAAATGGTGGGACTCACGTATACATATATATAAAATTCATATATGTATATGTGGGTCCCACCATTTCATGTGTGTGTTGGAAATTTTTTTTTCTCATGTAACATGAGAAAACTAAAGCTCTTAATTTATACCTCTGAAATGTTTTGATCAAACCGTACAAAAATTATAAATTTAATTATTATTTTATATTTATTATTGATAAATGCATTTTTCCTTCTATTGAAAACAATAATATTTGATGCATAATCATCTGCTACTAAATATCAGCACTCTCCTCCACAAAGATTCAAATTTATATATTTATGTTAATTGATGAACCTATTTTTCCTCTCCATTTGTAAGTCTCTTGACTATTGTCTAGAGTTCCATAGCCACGCTCCCCCATGCGTTCCACGTGGGTGGGTATGGGAAAATTAGTGCTTAGACGATTTATTAAGATTAAGTTTCATCACTAATTAGAAAAATATGTTAAGCAAATAGAATAATGTGTCATCCATTTTATTTTTTTTTAATGTGCAAATTTACCAGTTTTCACTCAAAAGTATTGAATATCTTTTTTTTTTTTTTTGAGGGGTGTTTTAATGACGCATTTGTTGTTTAGGTTGCTATTTGGGAAGTGTGGAATCCACATTCCATATTTGTCCCTAAATAAAATAGGCTTTTTTTATTTTTTAAAAAAATATGACATGCACTAAATATTAATTAACTTAAGATATTATGTGTTGAAAAAATATTTCAGATATTAGGTGTTACTGGAAAAATATTTTAGAATACCAGTGTTACAGGAAAAATATTTTTGAATACAAGACTATTGATTAATTAATTTGAGATACTTAGTACAAAAAATATTTCAGGGCAACATACAATTTAATTCAAATAAATAAGAATACATAACAACAACAACAACAACAACAATAATAAATGGTCCCTACTCCAAAATTAGAGGGATAAGTACTATATTCTCATCTTTTGAATAAACATGGAATGTGAAACACTACAAAAAAACATTGGATTAGCCATGGAATTTACACGCGGAAAAATTCTATGGGAAATTATCCACGAAATTTCGTAGGTAATTTCCGTAGGTAATTAATTTCTGTAGCAAAGAAAAAAAGCTTATTTTCCCTTTTGTTTTTTTGCGACGGAAATTTTCCGTGGGGTAATTTTCATTACCCACGGAATTCCGTGGATAATTTCTCACAGAATTTTTTTCATGGGTAAATTCCGTGGCTAATCCGGTGTTTTTTTGTAGTGAAACCTGAGAATGTGCACTTGGCTTGGGTGTGAGTTGTAGGAGGTTAGGGTTTCTATTTGGTTTGCATTAGTCGTGAAAAGAATTGATCTATGCAGTAGTGGCAATGATGGGGAAGAACGAGTGCTTAGGCTTTGTTTGAGAGTTCCATTTTAAAGGAAAAGGAAAGAAAAGGAAGGGTTTTAGTAGTCAATTCCTTTGTTTGGGAGTTTTAAAAATACGAGGGGAGGGAATCAGTGATTTTTACAAATCTCCCAAAACCCTCTTTCTTCAAAAAAATAAAGTTCCCCCAATATGGGGGTTTTAAGGGGGAGAATAAATTAATTATTTTTTTACCCTCATTCAAATAAAATACTTTCGTTATTTCTGATTTCTTTTTTCTTTTCTATTGTTGGAGTGCACACAAAAATATTTTTTAGAGAGAGAAATACTTTTTTAGGGGAAAATATTTTTTAGAGAGAGAAAATACTTTTTTATGGGAAAATATTTTTAGAGAGAAAAAAAATACTTTTTAGAGAGAGGAAAATACTTTTTAGAGGGGAAAATACTTTTTAGAGAGAGAAAATATTTTTTGTAGGGGGAAATATTTTTAGGGAGAGAAAATAATTTTAAAGAGAGAAAATACTTTTTGATGGGAAAATATGTAATACCCGGATAATTACTATCTAGACTATTATGTTACCATAATAAAAATATCCATTTATGGTGATTATGGTATCAAAATAGAGTATAATTAGTCTATTTTCAAAGGAAGGTACTAAGGAAAAATTATGGAAAATTCAAAGAAAATATGGAATAATTATTGAAAATTTAGGAAATATATTATTCTTAATTTAGACAATTTAATAAAATATTTCCTATGAAAATGAAAAGAAGGAAAATTAAAAAGTATTTTAGAATCAAAATTAATTCTATGGCTTTTAATATTTTGCATAAGGCTTAAATCATTAATGTTAATGAAATTGTTGTGAGAAAATAATTAATTCTAATTAAGAAAATTATTAGGAATTGTTAAAGGATTAATTAAGTAATTTTCAGGAATTTTATAAGATTAGAGAAATTTAGGAAACATAAAAATGAAATAAAATAAATATAAATAATAATTATTAAGGACCGAAATTTTTGGCTAAATTCAATAAATAATAATGGTTAGAATATAGTCTTAAAAAGTAAAGATCTATGGTTTAGGATTTTTCAAGAATTTATGAAAGCCTAAATCCAAGTAATTAGTTATGGACTAATGGGAAAATTTTGTAGAAAATAAATATAGGATAAATATAATATATGTGGATAAGGAAAAAAAAAAAATATATATATATATATATGGTGTGTTGGCCGAAATTTTAGGGGAGATAAGGATGAAGAAGATATTTGAATATAATAGTAATATAGGTTTAAGCATGTGATAAATAAGTAATAATATAATAATAATTAAAAGTGGACAGGATAAACGAGAATGAATGGAAATAAAATCCTACATAGAAAACCGTGACCTAAGTTTCTAAAGTCAAGGTATATTGTGAACGGGGAAATTTTTATCTCGAGATGGCCGGTCTCCGAAGTCATTTCTGTAACCGACGGAGTGATTTGGAGATCCGAATAGGAAGATATTTTGTATAATTAAAACAGATAGCTAAAAGGAGAACCGATAGAAAATAATCCCGTTATGGGAATCTGGGGATAAGTGGGGAAAAACCAGAGTATAATGTTAATCAGTGAATTTTTGTCTCGGAGTTAGTACCGAACAACGTTATTTCTGTAGCTGGGCACGAATACCGAGGATTTTCAGCTGATAATGGAATGTTCTCAGCGGGATCAGAAACTGAGTTAAATTAGATAATTTGAAAGAGGAAGAAAAGACCTTCGGAGTGTTGTTCCCGGAATTTTAAGTTTCTATGGAATTTCGCAATCAGGACACCGAACCAGGAACTTATCAGATAAAGTAAGAGGATAAGGTTTGATGATGTAGCTAGGATGAGGTCAGCAATTTTGTCTTTTAGGGGGGGGGGGGAAGAAGTCGGCCTAATAGGTGTAAGGCTAAGATCAAACCACCTAGCAAAAGTGCGATCCTACGGTCAGAATTCAACCAGACAAAGTTTAACGAAATTACGAAAATGTCATCCGGGTTTTCTATAAATAGCTTCCATTCCTCTTCATTCTTCACCAATTCACTTACAATCCTAGAGAGAAGTTAGAGAGAGAAGCTCTGTAAGAAGTTCATAGCAAAGCTCTGAGTAAGTTTTCGGTCCCTAGTCTTTAGTTCGGTTGTTCTTTCAGTAGTTATAGTAGAAGTACTAGAATGGTCTTTAATTTCTCAAGTTAGTTTAAATATCGTGTTTTAAGAATAAATATGATATTTATTTTAGAAATATGTTAGAGGAAAAATTATAGCAAAAATTTTGAAAGTTTAAAGTCAAAACAGTGAAGCTTTGGCAAAATTCCGCCAAAAAGTCAAACTAGGGGCAAAATGGTAATTTGTACCTAAAATGCCTGTTATGGTCTTAGATATTCATACCGGTGATATTATCCTTATAGGATACCCAGAATCACGAACCGTTGTTTCCGCTGTCACCGCTGTCAAATCACCGTCGTACCGCCGTCAAACGTACCACAACGCTACTGAAGTGCCCGAAATCGTCAACGGAGGTACGGACGCGTATTGTAACCTTAACACTTATGCTGCTTATATTCATATATATGGTAGACATGTTTATATACTGAAACTCTGTCGTGGGTTATCAGTCATACATACAACTTGTTACGGGTTATAGTCTTGATAGCGCCGTTGGGTTTTCCTAGTGCTGAGGACACGTTGGAAGATCGTGGCACTGGTTTATGTGCAGACATAGTGTGGGGCTTTACATATTGTTGTGTGCTTATGTTCTGTCCATTGTTAATCATGCATCTGCTGTGTGCTTATGTATTGATATGTTGTTATGTGGTTATGATTATTTGTTGCCTATATATGATTTATTTGAGCATAAGGTTAACCGTTACCTGAGATCCAATTGGGAATTGGATCTCAGTTGTAGCCTCAAGTTCAGGAGGATCCAGGGTGGAGGAGAGCGGCAAGTAGCCGATGTAGGCGGATTAGAAGAGCTTATATGTTATAGTTTTTGAACTATTTAGATATTGTCTTTTTAAATCAACAGATGACTGTATAAGGATGATTACACTATGGTTATGTACTTCTAAATATTCAGTTACTCGTTTAATCGAAATGCTCGACTCTGATCACAATTCATTTAAAAAAAAAATCGGCACTTTCAATTGGGATGTTACAAAATATTTTTAGAGAGAGAAAATATTTTTTGAATATAAAAATTACATAAATAATTTTTTTAGAAATTTAAATTTATTTTTAAAGTATAATAATTATATTAATTTTTATAGAAAATGACAAAATGGTAAAAATAACTCGTTAATCATTCATCTTCCTCCCTTACTATTTTTTTGACTCCCAAATAAGGGGAGAAAATATCCTTTATTTTCCTTCCTTCTCCTCCCCTCCAAACTTCTTGCATCTCTTTCCTTTCATTCTCCTCCAAACTCCCAAACAAAACCTTAAGAATTGCGAGTTTGAAGGCTTCGATGTTGTGGATGGAAGACTTTAGGGAATATGGCGAGTCTAGAGAGCCGAGGCCTCTCTCCTTGACGATGCTACTCTAGCAAGTCTTTTGATTTCAAGTATTTTGATCTTTTTGGACTGGTGATGGATTCTAATAGTTTTCCCTTCACAATATAGCCGTTTTACTTACGCTATTAAATAATTGAAGATTAAAACAAGTTATGAAGAATTATTAAAATAGCTCCAATTATAAGAGGCATGATCTAGAGTTGAATGTAAAGCATTATTTAAAAATTAATAAAGGTTAAATAGTTGATGAAAAGTTGGAATATAGTTTCTAATGACATAATGCTTGAAATATATGGCTAGTATGTTTATGTGCATTGAATTAAACAACTTTATAAACTTGTATGAATGTGGATGCTTAGAAGTCTAATATTTCTAATTTATGAATTAGACAACTTAGCTACGTTTTTTTATATTTTGTATCGATGAAATTGTTGGATTAAATTGCTAATATTGTCTTGAATTACTTCAGTTAGTTAGTTTTGTTTGAATTAAGATGAAATGGGTTGTTATTGAAATTTTGAGATGTGTTATTAATAAAGGGATATGATGTCATAATTTTTGTAAAATGAGTAAAAGTCAATCCCTTTCTTGACAATTGTTTTAAACTTGATTGTTGTTGGAAATAACTTGGGTGATAATAAAATGGATTATAGTTTGATGAATGCTTTGAGAAATAATAAAGAATATGAGCATATGGTGGAAGGGTTTATTGAATTTGCTAGAAAGAATAACCCTGCAAGAAATAAAATGTATTTTTCCCCTTGTATCAATTATTTAAATAAGAGTCGATAGGATATTGATAATATAATTGATTGCCTACTTTGTGATAGAATAAACTTTCGGTGTATAAAGTACTTGCTTGTGCGTCACACAAGAAGCGGAAGCTGTGGTAAAACGCCTTGAAAAACCTTTCACTTGATAGTTTAAAGAAATGTGACCATGGCTTTAGATCATTTAGGCTATTGTTTTATTATTAGGCCCAAACATAATCATAAAATTAAATTCAATATCATAAAATTTGTACTGAAAATGAAGGAGATAATAGTGGATTTAAAACAAAAAGGTTACAAGAGAGAATGGATTATTTTTATTTTGGACTTGACAATAAATAGTTATTCAAATATATATTACAAACGTCTTCTCTCTAGCTTGCTCCCTTTAAATGATGGGTTAATCTTGCTCCAAGAAAAATAATAGGTTAAGGGTCAATTTTTACTCTAAAAGTATTTCTGAAGTTATGGGTATTCAATTTTGGTTTCTCTTACTCAAGATCATGTTGGAAGTGTGGACCAAAAAAATAAAGCAATGATGCCACTGTTATTAAAAAAAAAAAAGGGTTAAAAGTCAACTTTTTTAATTTTAAAGCAACATTGCTTATTCTTTAACACTTTCATGGTGATATACTGAGGGGGAAAAAGCTTCAGAATATTCATAACTCCTTTGTAAATACTTCTATAATAAAAATGACCCTTATCCCTTTAATAATTAAGAATTAAGCTCTCACACAATTTGTGTCTCTTTAAAATTGAATTTATTTAGTCACTTTAACTATGTGGTTAAAATTGAAACATAGTCTTAAATTGAACACAAATAATTTAATAATAAAAATGGCTAGATAGGGACATCACAGAAAGGGCAGGTAGATGGCCAAATTTGGCTGATCTATGAATGTGGTAGCCAACATAGTAACAGAATACACTTTAAATTGTTCATCTCTAATTTCTACCCATTTATATATAATGTAAAAATTAAAATAACTCATATTTTCCATAAGTCACAAACACGACTTATTTCTTAAAATACTAAAAAAAAAAAAATCAGAGCCAACAACTAGGATGTTTTTGTTTTTGTTTCTCTTTCACGCTCATTGGCCATATGCAATTAAATGAAATGAAAGAATAATTTTGTCTATAAAAGATGCATGCTTTATACTCCTAAATAATTTTTTTTTTTAAAAAATAAGTGTATATTATATACTCCTAAATAAGAATACGATAGGTATTTCAGTCTTCATTTTTAATTAGTATCATTAAAAAAAGAATACTTTTCTATTCAATAATATACCAAACTAGGTAACTTTCCAAATCAGGTCTGTTTAGCACAGAACAAGCAGTTGTGTTAGTTTCAAGACAACGAGTTCAGAAACCCGCCCAAATACCTGTGATCTTCTTAAAGATTTAATTTAATAATCAAATAGTAAACTAAAATGCTCCATAAAGACAACCATATGAGATAAATAGAGATTTTTAAGGTCTAAATATGGAATTGATTGTTAAGGATTTTTTATTTGAAATTTAAAGACAACCATAAAGAGAAAAAATAGAGATTAGATAATTATCTAAATAAAGTTTGTTTATTTGGATTGTTAAAAAGTTTAGGCAAGTTGAAAATAAAACCATGGTCATAGTCATCTATCATGGGGAGTGGCCGGATATCTCGGGAGTTATCAAGTATATTTGAAGGTATAATCTGGCTTCCATTCACTTCTTTTCCCATCCTCTTCTATCATCTTTTTCATCTCAACCATTGGATTGAAATATGAACGGTTCAGATTTCGTCTTTTATAAAAATATTATTTTTTAATTTTTAATATTTTATTAATATTTTTTAAAAGATAAAATTTGAACCGTTCATATTTCAATCCAACGGTTGAGATGAAGAAAATGATGGAAGAGGATGGGAAGGGAAGTGGATGAGAGTCAAATCTGTATAACAACAATTACAATAGATTAAATAGTTTAATTTAATTAATATCATTTGATAACTACCTTATCATTACTTTTACTTTTATTTGTTAATATAATCCTAAATTTAGATGAGGAGTGACTCTTGACATCACTCCTTTTATATAATCAATAAATATATTGATATTAGATATGTATTCCAATACATATTAATTTTGTGTTCTTTTTTTTTTGGCAAAAAGATACAGCCTTTTGTTTAAAATATAATGCATTATAAAATTGTTGGATTAAATAATTTATCTCTTAGTCATTGGATAAAATCAATAAAACCAAACTCTGGATTTTTTTTTTCTTTTTTAAAAAAACAAGAAGATTCCTTAGAGGAGAGCACCAAACAGTGTTTGAATTAAAGAAAAATGATTTTTTTTTTTTTTTAAAAAAAACAATTAGTCACCCAAGATTAAAAGTGTCAGGGCTTTGTGAGACCAAAGCTATCTACTTATCTCTAAGCCATGTGTCCGCATTAAGGGGGATCTTAATGCTTCATGCCATTTCATGTGTAGGGCCCCACAATAGCTCAATTATATTTAGTTAGTCCCAATCACAAGTCTCTTCTTTCTTTGCTTTATTATTATTTTCCCCTTAAAAGAAGGCTTAGCTAGCTGCCAATCTCAATCTCACTTTGTCATTCCCTTCAATGTCACTTTCCCACAAAGCAACTCTCCCCAATTTAGCCTTTTTCTCCTTCCTTCTTTATTTTTTGGTGGTCTCAAAAGATGAGGATAATCTCGAAAAAGTTTTAAGAAAAATTTAAATGTTAAAAAAATCTTAAAGAGTTATAAATCTGACTGATAGAATTGTTAATCATGTAGATGAGAGTAGTTAATCCTACAGAAAGAGTTGTTAATAAGATTTTTTGACATGCAAATTTCTTTAGGGACTATTTAGAGATTCTTTTGGTCCCTTGAGACATGAATGAAATTTTCCCTTCTTTTTTAAGCCTGCTTGGTTGATTGACTTGGGAATAGTTTGTTTTGTTTTTGTACATTATGTTTTAATTAATTAATCAATTATGCAAGTGTGGTTAGTAAAAGTTGAGTCTAGCTAACAATATGAAAGAAAAGTTGCTGAAAATTTACTGCTCAAGAGTATATGAATTATGTTTAATTAAATACTTGGTTGCAATTTATCTCCGCAATATAATAAATCTATTTTCAGTTATATGCAATGTATTTTGTTTTGTATATAGGTAAATATATCTTTCATTCAGTTGAAAGAGAGATTTTTTTTTTTTTTTTATGACATTTGGATAAGGAAAAATTTCTCGACAAATTTTCATAATATGAATTGCATATCTTTCAAAAAGAGTTTGAATGTTACAATTAATATAAATTCTTTAAAGGTAACTAATTAATCCGTAGAATTTCTTTGAAAGTGAGAAAATTATATTATTAACTAATAATATAGCCCTTTTCTCCTCCTTTCTTTTTTAAGCCTGCTTCATTTTGATTGACTTGGAAATAGTTTGTGTTTGTTTTTAAGCATTATATTTTAATTAACGAATTAATTATGCAGGGGTAGTACAGTTAGTAAAAGTTGAGTCTAGCTAATAATATGAATGGAAAATTACTGAAAAATTCTTGGTCCGAAATTCATTGCTCAAAATATATGAATTTATTTAAGGATCCTGCTACAACCTAGCTATCTCTAATGAGACAATTTTTTTTTTTTTAAATTATATACAATTTATTTTTAACTATGTACAACGTCTGCCATTTTTCATATAATTAATTAAAGATAGGCTTTAAATAGCTAAAAAAGAGTTTCACACACTTAGATACATTTGGATAATCTGAGATTTGTTAGCAGTTTTTCCTGACATGATTTACACATCTTAACAAAAAAGAGTTTGAATGTTGCAACTTGCAATTGATGTAAATCTGAGTGAATCTTATTATTGAATTTAATAATTTTTATAATCAAACTCATTCAAACTTTTTTTAATGTATTGGTTTTCTTAAAATAAGATTTTTAATTAATTATTTGCATTGGATATCATTTCCTTGATAAAAAAAATCCTTTGACATGTGTACTTAATAAAAAGAGTTTAGAAAAAAAATAATAAATTGGATTGAAATATCATATTTGAAACCAAAATAATTTTTTACATATACTAACTCTTATATTTATTAAGAAAAAATGACAGAAAAATATCATTTGAATTACAAAAGTCCCAAAATGTGTCTACTAAATTAGCAAAAGAACAAATATGTAATCTAATAGGAAAATAAGATTTTGAAGTTAAGGTGTTGATAACTTTTGTATAAGAATTAACAACTTAGGTATAAAAATTGATAATTTGATACTCTTAAGTTGTGATTGTATATACGCAAGTTACTAATTGCTATTCTTAAGTTCTTATTGTTTAAGTTGTCAACATCCAAATTTTAAAATCTTATATTCCTATCATATCACATATTTATAATTTTACTAATTTAATAGACATTTTATGATTTTGTTTTAATTGAATTGGTTTTTTTTTTTACCATTTTTCTTATTTATTATGAGAGAACGCATTAAAGTACGTAATCCTAGTTTAATTTACTGTGTGAAGATTTTGGTTTCGATGGCTTGAAATTCTGTTTAACTATGATGTGATGTCACCTTAAAAATTTATCATTGAGACTGGTGCAATCATACAGTACATAATTATTTAATTGAAACTGCTTTATCGCATGCGAGAGATTATTACACATAAATCCCATCATGTGAAGAAGTCATTCCGAAGCGAGGGCAAAAGAAAAAAAAAGTCATTCAAAGGGAACTTTGATCAGATACGCAAATCTTGTTTATTTATTTTGGATCAAAGTGAAAAGGAGTGAAAGCTAAAAATAGTGAATTACTCCTTGACTTCTCAAAAGCTATTATAGGGATATATGTGTTACATTAATATAAATAAAAATATATAAACATATATGTGTGTGTGAGTGGTGTACAATGTAGGATGTGAACATTAATCAAGATCGTCCCTTTGTACACGACATGGTTGTTGTCTCTTTATTATCTTTTTGACCAATCCTCAGCTCATACTACACATCTCATTGCTCAGAAGGTTCTGTTTAAAGGTCTTCGCCTCTGGTCTCTTGGATCTCACCCATTTCCAAACTGCTCCACTCATGAAACTTTAATTGCTAGCTAGCTCTTTGACAGCAAATAGTTAACTATGCACGATTGTGATGTGTCTCTGTGGACACACACACACACAAAAACCCCTAATCCCTGTTAAAAGTCCTTTTTTTTTTTTTTTTTTTTTTTACAATTATCATGAGGTGCCACAAGTTAAAAAATACAGTCACTAAAATTTCATAACCAATAAATAATATACAATGATAAGTTTCAGTTTAAAAAATAATAATAAGTTCATGTTATTCACTTGACATTAGAATTTTTTGGTGATTATATTCCTTCATTAGGATATTACAGTGGTTCCCCCTTTTTCTTGCCTTTTTAATTTCCTTCAAAAATATTCCTCCCTTTAGTCCTAAATGGAGGAGTTAGAGCTAAAGGCCTTATAGCCTAATGGCATGAGAGCTTCTCTCTAAGTAGAAAGTCACGGGTTCAATCCAATTTATAACCTCAAGTCGTTGATGCATGTCCCTTCAATTTAAGAAGAAGAAGAGGAATTAGATAACTAGTTTGTAGAAATTAAGAAAAATAGATGCTTGAAAAAAAATTTGTACTGATTTTCCTAAAATATCTTTTTTAAACATTTGTATTGAAAACTATTTACTTGATAAAAAAATCTCCTTAGTATGTTTAATCAATAAGCTAGTTTTTGAAAATTATAAATTTAATAGATGAAATGGATTAAGGTCTTATATTTAAAATTAAAGTAAGTATATCTACTAGCTCATACATTTAGCACAAAAGGAAACACTAAAAAAAGCTAGATGTGGATCCTGTATATCATGTAGACTTTAAAAATATAAAGAGAATATTTTTTAGGTACAAGAAAGTTCAGATACAGAGAAAACTAGGGAGAGAACCTCTTTTTTATCTCTCTCCACCCAGATTAATTCCAAATTTATTTGGAGTGAATCCAACAAACAAATAAACCTATTGTTTCAACTTGTTATAAATTTTTTATGTAAAATTCATAATATATAATAATCTTGTAAACTATATAAAGTCAATTACATGGTTTCCCATGTAGTATACATATAATTTAAAGAATCATTCGGAGTTTTGGACTATTCATGAAAACAATTACATGATTTATTATAGATTCTTTGTTGATATTGATTTGTCATAGTTGGAAACTAATTAAAAATAGATTTTTTTTTCCCGATTGACTAGTGGATTAAATTAATAATAAAACTAACAGACTAGATATGTATCAATAAGTTGACACACAGACAAATATCTTTAGTAGGATTAAATAGGAGGCTTAATTTCGGACAGCATGATATTTAATTCTCATGAAGCTGACCCTTCTATACTTGAAAACTAAACGGTCTTTTTATAATAATAAATGCATGCTTTGTTGGGGGGTTTTATTAATTAAAAATCTATTGATCTTTTGATTTCGTTCACATGACGTCCTTTTGAAAAGTGTTGGGGATGGTTTGCATATATTAATCATTACGTCTCGCCAAATCTCAGTATGTATATGTGTAGTATCATTTTTCAACACGAAAAATGTTGTAATTGATCTTCAAATTCTATTATTAATTAATTAGTAACAACTGCAAACAAATAAGACTTCATGAATACAAGTATCAGATTAATTAAATTAATAATAATTAATTAATTAATGCAAGATATAACGATGGGAATAACTTTATGCCTTATAAGTTGGGTGAGCTAATGATGCTAGAGCTAGGAAACAAAATTACAAATAGAAAAATCTCAACTTTTCTTGACCTTATCTATATAAACGTACAAATCAATTTGATTCACTCGGTCTGAACTGTATTTTTCTCCCCTGATGAGGCATTCTCATATTGCAGTAAAAACAATCAAGCGTCACATTGATCCTGTTGGTGGAATTACGTGAGTTATTGGAAGATGTTTATCAAATAATGCGTTTTTATCCATGTAGCTAGCAAACGAGGTGACAGCTATATGCTAATATTGTAAAGGGAAAATCACTATAAGTTCCCAAAGAACAAATATAATCACGAAAAAATTTCATAACAAATAAGCAGCATAGAAAATAATTGTTGGAGTCATAGCATTTAAAGTGGGTGTTTCAAATAAAATAAAGTTTCACATTGCTTGGGAGAAAGAGAATACAAATATATATATATTATAACTTGTGATTTTGAGCTAGTGAATAAGCCAAGAAGACGAGCAGGCTCGTGCGCAAAACAATAGGCTAGTAGGAGGCAAACGTGATAGAAATCTAGCAATGGATCCCCTGCGCATTAGCTAAATATGAAATTTTTTGTAAAAATAGCTCACTGGATAAGCCCATAGACCTTAATGTTTCGGTCACAAGGGCCATGAATTAGATTTTATTTTGCTTTAACCCGTTGTCTCCTCCAGCATTCAAATGTGATTCATGAGCTCTCAACGTTCACAACAGAATGTTCATTGCAACTAATGTTTGTAATTGAGGTTAGTGTCATTAACGAGTTTAATGGGTTTTGGAGTGCTATCCAACGGGTGCCTTGATGAGTGCAGCTTCCTGTCAGCCGGTGGCAATGGAAAAGGTCTTAAGGACAATGTTTGTAGACGTGACTCGGATTACACACTTTATTTGCCGGGGCTATGCCAAAATGAAAATAGGCCTCTAATGCTCACTTGTTATATATTGAGATTTTTTATGATTACGTTCAATCCTTAGCTATGTAGCACAGAAACGCTAAATTCTCAGGTTAGAACGTTTTGGATTCGCGACTCTAGCCAAAACGCTGGGAGACGTGGAGACGACGTCTATGCCCCAAATCGCTGAAACTGTCTCTGCCTCCATCTCTGTTGCCACCGTCTCTATGAAAGAAGATTAAAGAAGAGGTTAGAACTTTTACTCTTAGAGCACAAGTAGTGAAAATTGAAGAGGTCAAAGCTGTCACATAAGGTCGCTGCACGTCACGGCTTTCGTTCCAAATGTTTTGGCGTCGCAAAGCAGAGAGGAAGGGAATTGAGTGCTTCAATACTTGTACTCTAAGAGTATTTCATTTTTAATACTAAACCCTATTTATTTAATAAACCATGAAATGACGTGGTGATGAGGTGGCGTGAAATACACATTTATTTTTAATATCACCATTCTAGGAGTATTTCAATCTAAGCACAAGTAGGGAATGTTGCAAAATGATATTAAAAATGGTGAAAATAATATTAAAAATGAAAAGTCTATAATGAGGGATGTGAAATACACGGTCTATATTAAAAATATTATTTAAAACTAAGACATTTCGGAACGTCTCGAAATATTAGTATTTTTGAAGTTATGTTTTAGTAATGTCTCAAAAAGCACCATATCGGTATTAGTATATCATAGATCCTTAAGGACCTTATGGTGAGTTTTCCTACTGTAAATCACTATGATGCAGTTTCTTTTTGTCCTTGTGTGTCTTTTCTTAAATGTTAATATTCTTGCTTCCAATTTAAAGTTGTGTCCCTTTTTTCAACAAAATATTATAATCATGATCCTGCTTTGGCAATGCCGTGAGGAATTAGAATTACATATTGAAATCATGATGCTTAGACTATAAGGTTAAGTAGAAACAATTGCTCGTGTTTATAACTATCAGCTATAGCTTTTGGCCTAATGGTAAGCGCACCTGATGAAAATTCCAACAGACATAGAAATTGGCCGTACATGGGGATCTAAACCATTAAGCAGAAAACCCAAAAACTTGGTATGGAAGCAAAGCAAAAAGCCAGTGAATTGCACATGCATTGCAATGGGATTGAGGCTGCATGGAGATTTTCAAAGATATATCAGAACCCCCAGAGAGAGAGAGAGAGAGAGATCACATTAATTTATAGGTGGGGCATATAGATTCAGATGAATCTAATTAACCCATATGGTGATATGATATAGGTTCATGATTTTTTCTGCATAATTGGAGGATATGAAACAAAGTATGAAGGAAAGAAACAAATAACAATCGAATCCATGTTTCCAAAGTACTGGTCAATGAACAATTACTTGCTTCTGTGGGAGATATTGATCACAAAATAAAAACTTCCAGATGGGAAACAACTCATTGAAGCACTAACAAGCAGGAACAAGAGGCCCCTCCCACACCTACCAGTGTCCTCTATGAATGAAGCAAAATGTATATATATTTATTCTTTACCTTCAAATATTATATTATTTTTAGACTTAATTATTAATGTCATATCACTACCTTGCCTAACCCTGCTCATCACCATGTGCTTGCCCATACTGTAGTTGTAAAGATTTTCAAAATTTGGGGGGTGGATTCCCTCTCAATTTAGTTTAGTTTTTTAGTTTTGATTGATTTGAAGTTTTTAGCGAGATGTGAAGTGGCAAGGATAAAAAAAGATGATATTGCTGATTATATTTGTTGACTAATAATTAGTGCATTACATGATTGAAGTTGGCAAGGTGGGACACTCGCAGACTAAATAACAAGCACACAAATGTTGAAGGATTTAGATAGTTAGGTAAACAAACGATAAATTATTTTTCACATAAAGGGAGAAAAAGTGGACATAAAGGTGAAGTTTTCTCTCTTTCACACACATATATTATTAATAGCAATATTGTGATGTGTGTGTGTGTAAAAGCATAAAATGGAGATAGTTGAAATGAGGATGTTGAGATGAAGTGTGGTTATATATATATATATAATAAGTTTGTAATAAACTCATATGAGAAAGGGTTAGAGTTGCAGCCATATTAAAAAAAATGGTAGAAAATCGTTGGGGTGGTTTAAACACATACAAATAAAGCTATTGGATGGATACTTCATTAAGAATGATAGATTAAGTTGTTTGGATCACACTCATAACAAATAATAGAGGAAGACCAAATATAGAATGCTCAACAAAGTTGTTGAAGTATGAGATCTCTTAGTTAACAGTTTATCTAAAAATTTGATTTTTGATCAAATTCAAAAGTATCATGTGACCTACCATTCTGATTTTATTTATAAGTCTATTTTAACCAAATCTCACATATTAAGGAGAGGTAGTTAACTCAATGATTATGTGGGTAGATTTTCAATTTTACTCTCATTTATGATTAGGTATATATTTTTCAACCTTTTCTTTTCTCTATATCTTTATGGGTAAAATTGTCACAACCTCATTTATTATATGAAATTTGACTGATAAATATGACCAATTTTTTTGATCAAAATGGACTTATAAATAAGAGCTGAGTGATATGTTTATGTATATCTGACGTCACCTATACTCATTTATTTGGATGAGACTTTGTAGTTGTCATGTATTACTTAGTAGGGCATAAAATTTTCCACTTAGTGGCGTTTTGTAAACCCTACACACTCCAATGCCACCTATTAGTAGGGGATTAGGTTTCTCTCATTATCATTTTTTCATTGTCTCTCATAATCTCTAAATTATGTCCGTTGAATCAATACACTATCACTTTAACTTTTCTCTTACTTTCCCAATCAACGGTCTATATTAGATGAGGAGAGATAATGAGAAAATATGCCAATGTGAGGATCCAATTCCGTTCAGTAGGTCATGTTTTGTGAAGCGCTACGAGAGGTGCTGCAAGCATTGCTACAACTGATTTTTCAAAAAAAAAAAAGAAAAAGAAAAAATTTTCACTCTACCCTTTTTCCGATAACCTTTTGAGTCGTTCAGTATTCAGCAATTTTTCTGAATTTTGTTTCCACATTTAAAAGCAACTAACTAATTTTAATAAAGAGCTTACGATCAAAATACCTCTTACATTGGTCTTTTTAAATAAGGTGAGATTTGAATTCAGTTTGCTCTCCTTATAGTCTAGTTGATCCACCATTAAACTAAGTATTCTTAGTCACCACTTTACCTTTTATTTCTCTCATTTTGGTAACCATTTAGTAAAGCGCTACTAAACTTAACTGGATTCATTTTAGTAGCATTTATTATGATGGAAATGTGTTGTTAACATGCATGCTACCATCTAAAGCCACTTTTGTAATAGTGTCGTGAAGCATCAATACATATACTGAAATTTATAATCAGTAATATTATTTATAAATATATTATAATATTAATTTCATGATGTACTGACTTGAAAAGATCTAATTTTGTTTGTTTTGTGGAAGATGAACAACTCAAATAACTATATCCAAGTTGTAGCAAGAGGGGAAGCAAGGAGCTGTATTAATTTCTTTGAAGATTTTAATATAATCAACCGTGCACTCTCAGTCTCATCTAACTTTGCTGTACATATAGACATATAGCGTTGGGCACAATATAGCTGGTGACAGAATAATCTGCAGTGACCAGTGGGGCCATATCGTACATATATATACATATATTTGTCTCTGAAGCTACAAATCAAAATTGATTTAGTCTTCGTACATAAATAAATAGTATTATAAGGCTTTTCTACTTTATTATTCCCACCAAAGGCACGACCATTTGTGTGTCTGTGTATGCTACTCTACTGCTTAAAGAATCTGGACAAGAGTTCAATAATGTGACACAGATATGTAGATGATCAAAATTTTTAAGTGAGAAAAACTAAAGTAGAGGATCTCGTAGAGAAATAGAATCTATCTGGTTGTATTATGCCTCCCATATATATTTCAATAATGTGATGTGTTGTTTGAGATAGAAATGTCGACATAAGTGACTGTTTTTTTTCAGATTGGTTTTTCAAATGAAAGATAGGATATAACTCAGGTTGTAGATGTGATTTGCATTTGAAATAATGATGACAGAACTGACTTTTTTCCAAATGAGTTTATGTTTGGAATAATGTTTAAAAAACAATTTCATATTAAAAATGATTGAAAATGACATAAATTTTATTGAATATTATATATATATATATATATATAATTGAAGATACAAATTTAAATTTGGTAAAAAATTACATTATTATTAAAAAAAATTCTAAAGTACTTAATTAAATATATTCTAATGATAGATTAGAATGCATATATACAAATGCATATTTAATAGCATATTGTTTATTGGATCATCTATCCCTAGCATTTTTCTCCAGAAGCTGCAAAAAATCACTCCAAAAACTTAAAAAAAAATGTGAATTATATCCAAAGAGAAGTTACTTTTTTATAATAAGTCCATAGACTATGAAGTTATTTCAAACGGTTTAGATTAGCTTCTTTTTTTTCACTGTTACCGTTTGATAGGCTTTTTGTTTCTGCAACAGCCATGCCAAACAGGTCATTATATAAGTCTTACACTTTTCCTTTCTGCCTCTGTCTCATGCCTATTTTTTTTATGTCGCTGGACTTTGGAGTACTAAAGTTGCGCTTTATTATTCCCTCAGTACCCCATGGCGATAAGATTCGGGTCATGATCATCACTAACTAAATGGATAATTATGAAAAGTATAACGATAATAAAGTGATTGACCGAAGTTAAACTTTTTGGATTACAATATCTAATTATAAATGTAAAACACGTATCAAAAGTTGTGAGTGAGAAAGAGAGAGAAGTGGGGTACTAGGGTTAAAGGGGGCAGATCCAAAATGATGCTTAATGTGTTTGTATAATGAGTAGTAATACAATGCTAGAATATTATATGGTTAACGGGAAACACCATGAAGTATTTTGTTATGTGCATCCATCAGCTTCAAATATTTTTTCATATAATTTTGCAATTAACAATTTAAGTAATTAGGGTGCTCCATCATGTAATTGAAAAATACTTAAGATGTTGAATGCACCAAATAACAGTTTCGGGTACTAGATGCACTTGAAAAATAAAGATGATGAATGTAGGGTAAAAAAATATTTCATCCAAGTGCACCACAAAATATTTTAAGGCATTTGATACAACTTGCAAACTATTTTATGATGCTGAATGCAATTTAACCTTGTATTATAACATGGGTTAATACTATTGTTAGTCCTCACCATCTGAATAAGTTTTAGTTTTAGTCCATGTAGTTTCAAATCGTTGTTTTTGGTTCCTCTAACTTCATAAAGACTTGGTCTTAACATTGTTAAGTATAGGAACAAAAACCAAAATTCATTTATTTATTAAAAAACAAAAATTTGTTAAAATTAGAGAGGCCACAACCAAACCTCATTTAAAATACGTACACATGCCAATCGAGTTTGTTTTTTGTCCCTATGTTTTGTAGTGTTAACTCAGACTAAGTGTCTATTTGAAAGTTCCCCAAAATCTAAGTTTTATGCAAGCCGAGATAAAACTTCTCTCATTTACATATCTCGTATTATGCAAAACTTAAATTTTGGAAAGTTTCCAAACACTATCTAAGTCTTGATAAAACTAAGTACTAATAATCGAGTTTTGGTTTTGGCCACTATTTCATAGTGTTAACTTAGATCAAGTCTTTATAAAACTACGGTGATAAAAAATCAGGACCTTAAACTCTAACGGCCAAAATTATTAAGCTAAGACAAAACTTTCATTACGTACTTACCTCGTACTATGCAAAACTTAGGTTTGGGAAGATTTCCAAAAACTATTTAAGTCCTGATAAAATTAAGGACCAATGATCGAGTTTTGGTTTTAGCCATTATATTTCATGGTGTTAACTTAGATCAAGTTTTATGAAACTACAGTCATAAAATATCAGGACCTTAAACTCCAAAATCATTATTCGATGAAACGGCAAAAAATGACAATAATATTAACCCTATATTTTGGAATTTGATTTTCCAGGAAGCTGGTGTCAGTATAGTGGTCATTGTTTCTTCTTCTTTCTTCTTCCTCTGAATACGTCTCTGCCACCAAGTGCTCTCTGAATATTCACGGCAAAACTGGAAAGACATGTAAAACCCACCAGTTTTTACCTTCAATATCCATTTTGATATATATCAATTAAGTGGTCCTCACTAACTCTAGCTAGTAGCTACCCCACTTTGCTTTTTCAGAATCTGAGGTCATTATTCATCCAAATGGGTCCATCCTCATTTTTATATGTCTCAGTTCCTCACCCAATCCCCTTTTAACTCTTCTCTTAATCTGCACGAATCACCTCAGAGATGAAAGCATCACATGACTGTACCAATTAATATGTGTCTGCGTGTGAGTGTTGTTTGTATATATATTAGTGTGAATGTGTGTGAATGGACGTTGAAGCTAGCTAGGGCTGAAGTACAGTTCACAGTCCATATGGTCCTAAAGTTTTGATCGGAGGGGTTTGACTGGTCTATGAGATAATATTGGAAGCTTTATGATGAATTGTCCAGATCACACAGCTGAAACCAAAATAGGTGCTGTACGATAGAATGCGATAGCTAGCCACCACGTTACAAAAATGGTGCCACGATATATATATATATATATATATATATATATATATATATATATATATATAACGGGGCTTCATATCTTCTCCTTGTTTCAGAACAAGAACCCTGACAAGTATGTACAGACACATATATACTAAAGCCAAACTATAGTCATTACTATGAATGTTGGAAACGGTGACGCATCCAAACGACTTTTTGTTGTGTTTGTGTTGAATATGCGAATACTTGAAGGCGAATCTTAAAGTTGACGAGAGTTGAAATGGGATATGTGTGTACGTGTATGTGTGTGAATCAACTTTCACCGTTACAGCATAACCTGCTAGTTGCAGAAAGTCAGTGTGTCTCGTAATTATTATTCAGATTAAACACTATAATCATGGAGGAAGAGAGAGAAGGGGGGGGGGGGTCGTACGACGATCCAACTACTCCAAACTTTGAGCAACAAAACCATAAAGTAATATTGCAGAGAGGTGGGTCCCTTGAGTTTCATGGTTTTCACTTTCAACTTGCTCCATCCCACTATTGTTTTACTAGGAAAGAAGGATTAACATCATTCTAGATTCTTACTGTGAAGTTCAATAATAGCTACGGAGAGAAAGAATAACATCCCTCCCCCGATGTGTTTTACAATCATGAGGGTAACAAGGCCCCAAATCAAACAATTACAGCGAACAAATGCTATAGTGTTACATATATAGTATTGGAGTCAAACTTGAGTCAATATGTCATGTCAGCAAACACTCTAGGTCAATAAGTGGTAGATTGTGAAATCCTACATTGGTATAGGAGGGAAATGGATGATACCTTGTAAGAGTTTGGATATCTCCTTTCCCAATCTATGTATTCTAAAACCGTGAGAAGCAATTAGGTCACAAACACACAATTTCAAAAACGAGGCACTGAGATGTTATATAAGGATTTAGTTGAAAACAAAATTTTATAAAAATATGAGGACTAAAATCAATAATTTGAAACTATATGACCAATACAAAAATTTGATCAAGCTAAAGGATTAACAATGCTATTAATCCAAAAAAAGCAGTAATAATTTCTTCAAGCTTTTCAGATTCTTATCGCTTATTTATCTGCGCGTGTGAAACAGAAATGAAACAAAGGAACTTATTTAGTCAATGTTTGGCAGACTAAAAATACACACGAGAAGGTGAAATGATCATCAAAGGCTTCTCAAAATTGATTGATATCTTTGAAATTCCATTAAAAGACAGTGAAGAAATCAGCCCCACATACCTGTCCATTTCAACAATAAGAACCCTAATTAATACTATCATTCACGTTTGACTCTTGGATCTTTTTGGATGTGTTGCAGATTTCCAATGATGGTTCCAGCACATTGTAACAAAACAATCACCGTCGGCAATAATTTAGCTAAGTTTATGAATCTTTTTTCAAACCAATAGAAGGCAAAAATAAGAAATAAAAACATAAAAAAAGAAAAGGCGTATAACATGCAATAATAATCAATTGGCCGGTCAGCCAATAACATTTTATCATCATAAAAGCCTATATATTCCATCCCATTTCTAGGCACTGGTCCTACAAAAACTTTATCTTTTTAAATTGATGTTACTCTCAAAATAACCAGAGATAAAGCCAATCACTTTTTTGTGTCTCAAACTTTACCCAAAGCCATTTTTGAATTTGTGATTCCTTAAGAAACTCGCAAATAACACACACAGTGTATGTTTTCGATCTTGCAGAATGCAAGGAAAAGCACCTATGTATAAAACCTTGGATTCTAAACTAGGTCAAGATCGATTGTGGCAGTAAATGTCAGAAAAGATAACGAATTTGATGATTTGAGGAAGACAAATACATGTACATATACATATACATATATGGAGAGTGGTCGAGTTGAGACCAGATTGTGTTTGCATAATTATGAGTATATGTTTGTCTGGAAAAACATTAGAAATGTCTGACAGAAACCAGCAAGGTTGCACATGGCAAAAAAGAAAGAGCTCGTTGGTTTTGTCAGTAAAAATCCCAATGCTGTTTGTTTGATAGGGAAAATAATATGAAGACAAAAGGCTGCGTAAAGAAAATGGTGCACAGTTTTGGTTGTACCAAGATTGCTATGATATGTATGTGTCTGCTTTGTCCTCTTTTATCTGTATATGTATGTGTGAATGATGAAGAAGGGAGATGATTTTCACATCTCAAGTTTTGGATCATTCAACACCCAATATCAATAGTGTTTTCACTCAAAGTTGGAAGAGGAAAATCCATACTTTTTAGGTAAAACCTTTGAGTTGAAGACTTGTAAATGAACAATAAATTTAAATTACATTACGACTTACAAGAGTTTTATATCTCTTTGAAATCCACCTCAGTAGAATCCAAAATAAGTCATTAATTATTGATGTTTTGGATTAGCTTTTGTTTTTTTTTTTTTGGAAAATAGATAATGCCAAAAGCTAAACCAGTATGCTTCATTTTTGGAAAATAGATAATGCCAAAGGTTTGGGCTTGGCTAAAACCACGTTCGGATAAAAAAATTACTTTTGACATCCAATCCGAACATACAACGTGGAATAGTGATGATGAATCTCTAATTTATTATATACTAGGGGTTAAGGTACAAAAATACACATGAGTTTTTCTCTCAGGAGCGCTCAACACCACGTGCTTTTTTTTAGAGCAAAAATACACATATGGTTATCATTTTTTTTTAGCAAAAGTCACATTCCACCGTTAAGTTACTGTTCACCATGATGAGAGAGAAAGAGATGAAGTGAACAGTAACATAATGGCGGTAAATAGTAACTTAACGGTGAGATGTAACTTTTGCTCCAAAATGGTAACCACATGTGTATTTTTGCTCCAAAAAAAGCATGTGGTGCTGGACGCTACTAGGAAAAAAACTCATATGTATTTTTGCACCTTAACCCTATATACTAGTATACTTTATTAAGAGATTTTGTATTAAATTTAGGGTTTATTTGCTGCAGTTGCTGGAAGGCCACTTCTTCTTCTTCCTTTTTCGCTTTTATCACCATATGTGGCTTGAGTTCCTAATTTGTAAAGGGAGTTATTTTATTTAATCTTTTATAATGTACATGTTACTATGACTTCCTAGATTTAGGTTTCGATTTATTATGTGAGACTTTAAATTTCCGTTGAATATTCGTTGTGATTAAACTCTTGTACTTCATTTTTTATTTACAATTTCAAATATTACATTTTCATATTTTCTATATTTTTTTTACTAAATATAGGTATCTCTTATTAGAGACAATCTTATTTGAGACACTGTCAGACATTAAATGTGGACACCACTTTTAGTGGAGATTTAAACTTTGATTCACCACATTGTAAAAGACTATATCCCCTTCCACTAGACCAACCCCGCTGGTTCATATTTTCTATATTGATTTTGTGTTTTCTTGCATAAGTAGTTATGTTTGGATTATATGAATCTTTTATATCTTGAATCTTGAGTTGAGCTTTCTTGAAATATGAACAATTTATAAATCAATCTTGAGTTATATGCTAAGTGGTTCTTAAATAGATTATTGAAAATTATTTATTTATTTATTTTAGTTTAGGAGTATTTATTAACCAAGAAGACTAGATTTAACGAGATGTTCAGGTTTAAAATCTTGATGTAGTAATTAATAATTATGTATCCTTTTGAGAACCTATCGATGAGGCCCATCAAATTTTGGCGCCATTGTCCGGAGTAATTTCATTTTATTCCAAATGACTCCTAAATTAATTAAGCATTCTTGTTTTATTTTTAGTGTGCATGCTAAGTCTTGTTGTTTTCGGTTTGGTAACTTTTGATTTTATACTTACTGCTGGCTGAAAATAAAAATATACTTAATCTTTTTTTAAATAAGAATGAAAAAATCGGCAGACAATCCCGTCCAACTTTCTCACTGGTGAACAATTTTTTCCATGACAAGTCGCCGTGCCCTCACAACGTTGCCCTCTCATTCATTATTGCTCTCTGACAAAAGCTAGGGCAAAGAAAGCTTTCCTCTTCTTTTCCTTTTTCTTTTTCTATTGTTTCGATGTTTAGCTTAGATATTCTCAAGCGCCATTATCATGAGTTTCTGATGGACTTGGAGTGCCCACTAAGTGGGAGCATAATATACAAGCTCAAAAGATATGATCAACAATTAACTACTAAATGAAAACTTCAAACATGGCAAGCATTAATGGATGTAATATTTGTATTAAAAATTCTTGACTTGTATTTCAACAATTAGCTTCTTGAAACTATATTTGATGGATTTGTTTCCTTGTTTAAAGTACCTTTACCATCAATTTATACTCCGTGATGGCCTTGCATCGATCCAGGTTGAAGTTCATCAGTCACTACAGCTCTTCAACTATAACAACTCGATGAAGGCACATGGTCTTCAGGGTCAATCAAGAGCACTAGCAGATTCATTCATTGCAATGGCATAGGGCAAGGACCATATCTTCTTAGCACCTTGGTCTTTACCCTATGCCACTTGATATTACTCAATTTTTGAAATTTAATTGTTTGCTAACACTTTCTGATCGTATTAGAGTAATTGATTCATGTTTTTTAATCTCATCAAGTCTCCCGCAGTTTTCTCTCTCCCCCTCTCTCAAAACTTCAGAGGTGGTGGGAGTTCTTTCTCTCGTCAATTGGGCGGGCATGGTTTCACGGCATCTCTTTCCCTGGCTTTGGTTGAAAGAGGAGATGGTGTTGTTTTGTGTTGATCTCTGTATTTAATTTCATATGTCTTTTTAGGTTTTTTATGGCAGTGTGGTTGGTCTCTGTGGCAATAATAGATTTGAGGGATTCTCAATGGTGATAGATCTCTTGCTACGGCTTCGATTTGGGTTTGGAAGTGTTGAATTTTGATGACAATAATCCTACATCTTGATTACCACATCTTTGAGGGAACTGTTGCTGGTTATTGGTGGTTGTGAATTCAAATGGTACATCTCTATTCTGACCGTTTTGTCCGCTCTGCAACTCTAGGGGAGGACGACTTCTTCATCTTTTTTGTTGGTAGTTGTGGGTATGCTTTTGCTTTTGTGACGTCTTCTCATGGAGGTTCTCCATCAACCATGTTGTGTTTTTACTTTTTACCAATAAGAGGGTCGGGTCATTTGGGGTTGGTTCTTTCGAACCCTCATTGAAGTTAGTTACAAACAATTGTAAATAGGATTTTAAATTTTTTATAAATGTAGTTTTGACATTTTAGAGTTAATTGGCCAATTTTGATTATTAGTTTATCTTAGCCATTTGGTTTGGGTATACTTGCAATTAGGTTTTGGGATGCATAACTAATTTGGGAAATAATAGTGTGCATTGTTGGATTTTGGATTTGATTTAATATAATGAAATTTGGATATATAGTTCGGGTTTTGCATTATTAAATGTGGTTCTGGTTCAAACACACACACATACGCCCTTGAAAAACCATCAAGTATATATATAGCCATTATCTTAAGTATATATTAAAAAGACTGTCAAGTAAATCAAAGTTTTTTTTAAAAAAAAAGAAAAGATCAAGACTAGTACTTGTTTTTTTGGGTATAAACAAGTTTAGGTGCCGGTATACATTAGTACCCCATTAGGGTTATGACACGCTTATAGGCTCAAAGAGCACTTACAGATGTATTTACAAATTGTCTACTAACAAGGTCCTCATATCGACTAATGGGTATCAAACCTTCTTCCTTTTGGAGTGAAGGCCAAACGCTTTAGCCAACTGTCTGTCCTCATTGGCAATCAAGACTAGTACTTTATGATAAAGTTAAATAGCAAATCTGTCCTAGAAGTATACACCTAAGTGTAATACTACTTTAAAAGTTTTTTTAAATTCAATGTTATTCTTGGAAGTTTTAAAAAAATATAGTTATGTTGCCCTTTTTCATTAAAAAATTTAACGGTCAACTTTTTAATGGTATTGAGGGATATTGCCACATTTTTTAAAATTTTTGGAGTGACATTGAATTTGAAAATTTTCAAAGGAACATTACTCTTATTTGTATACTTCTATGACAGATTTACTACTTAACCCTTTTTTATTTCATCCTTTTAATTGTTTAACTATTAAGTAAGGTTAATAAAACTTTAGTAATGATATGAAATTAACAATATCTATATTAAAGCTCTAAAAGTAGGCTGAATTTTCAACCAAAAAACAAAATAAAGGGGTTAAAGTTTATTATTGTCCTGTAAGTTGTCAAAAGATCTTAATTTTTCCCCGGAAGTATTTTTGGAGCAATATAGCCCTTGAAGTTTTCAAATCATAGCAATTTCACCCCACCTTTATATAGGCTAAGTTTGATTATTAGTTGACTAAATTTGATAAGCTTATAAGTCCACATGCAATCCATGTCATTTTGTTTAAGTGTAAATTTGCTTTGAAAGTTTCACTCAAGGTAATGTTGCCTTAGAAATTTCATGGGTTCAATATTACCATGAAAGTTTCCCCAATGTAGCAATGTTGTCATGATCATTAGTAGATTCAAGACACTTTGAGTAAGATTACGGAGAACAAGGCTAATAATAGTAACTCTCCATTGTTGTACCCCAACAACGTCGAGATAAATAGGTACCTCTTCGATTTTTTATCACGCAATATATTTTTACCTCTTTCATTTTCTTAATCATTCATATTGGCTGCATTTTAAAAAAAAAATTGAAAATTTCAAATAAATATCATTGAAATTTGAAAAACCCAAAAAAAATCTTTTAACCCATGGAAAGGACAAATAATTCTTAAGGGACTAATATGATATTTTGAAATGTTGTGTTTTTACAAAAATACTCCTCAATTTTATTTTATTTTTTTAAAATAAAGAATCACCACTGACACCAGAACTCTGCCAACGGGCCTCCAACGACTGGAGCTCTGGTTACTACTTGAGTAATAAAATTGACTATTTGAGTATAAAAATCGACTACTTGAGTTCTATAAGCCATATCCGGTATTGTTGACAAGTTCAATAAAAGCAATGATAATTTGCATTATTGAGGTTGTTAATAGCTACACTCAAGTTGTCATTGCCTTTATTGAACTTGTTAACAACGCTTGATAGAGTTTAGAGAGTTCAAGTAGTCAATCTCATTATTCACGTTGTCACTGAAACTCCGACCGTGGGGTGGTGCTGGCTGGTAGAACTTCGACGCTAGCAAGGGTTTATTCTTCTTTTGGGGAAAAAAATAAAAGCATTTTGGTAAACATTTCAAAATCCGAGAATAGTCTCTTAAAACCTATTTGTCCTTTACTTATGCTAACAGACTTTTTTGGGCTTTCCTAATTCAAATGTTATTTATATGTATTTTTTTCAAAATAAAAATTCCTTATTTATAAATCTAGTTTTGAAAAACAAAATGAACTGAATGACATATATACTTGTAAGATAAATATATTTGGTTAACTAATGGGTAAACTTAACTTGGATAACAATCATGGTGAAATTACTACTATTTGAAAACTTCTGTGGCAACTTAACATCTAAACCCAAAACAAAAATAATGTAAATGTAGTATAGATTGCAAACTCGACATATTTGATAAATTAATGATCAAATTTAACCTAAAAACTTCATGTGTAAAATTGCTTCAAGCAAAAAAAAAAAAAAAAAGCTTTCAAGACAATTTAGCTTTTTGAATAACTTCCAAAGCTGAAATGGAGCTTAACCCAAAATAAAAATAGGCTGAATTAAGGGATGACGAGTTCCGTCCAAAAACAAAAAGTATCATTAAAAGAACCCAATAATAGCCATAGATTCGGTTTCCATGAAAGTAGGCCCGTTTTGTTGTTCAAACTCAAATATGGGCCTCAGGAAAACGAACCCAACAATTATTTGGGCTTGTCATCTAAACAAACCAATCCAAATCCTTGTTTACTCACTGAAGATTCTCTAATCTTGTTCCAAGGGAAAAAAACAAACAAGAAGAAGATTCTCTTGTCTGTTTCGGCCATATCCATAGCCTTAAAATCCATCCCAAGTTATCAAAGTTGCCTTTTACGTTGACAGGATTTATGATTTTCATTTTCAGGTTTAAATTTTTTTTAAAAATTCAATATTTAGTAGATGAAAAATTTAACCTTTAAGATAAATCTTGGAAGGTGAGAAATATAAGGTAAGGATTTTAAGGAAATGGAAAGTGAAATGAAGAAGAGAATAGAATGGAAAATAAAATTACAAAAATATGTTTGAAATGCATGAGATATAGTAGCAATAGAAGAGGAGTGTAAATAAATAGAGCAAAAAAGTTTCATATACCCTTCATGCATATGAAACATATCTATTTATTTCCATTCTAGAGGAACGTGACCTAAATTTGTGGCCCTTGTTAGAGACCAGAAGAACAATATGATATACTCCCTCTTGTGTTTAATATAGGATATATTTGAAAAATTAATTTTAATGATAAATACAAAACATAATTTTTATATTTATCAATATTTTCTTAATTTACCCCTTATTAATGTTCCTTCAACAATAATCAAGGATAAAAAGAAATGAGTGTATTAAAGAAGTTAGGTGTGTAGAAAATACATGTTAACTGATATAACTAATATAATCAAACTAAATAAATAGGTCTTATATTAAAAATTGAAAGGAGTATTGATCTACAAATATATTACAAAGTATCATAAAAAAAATAGGACAAGCACATAATTCCAACAACTTCAAAAAAGAAGGATGGTCGGGCTATCCTAGTTGTGATCTCTTTAGTAAAAAGGTTTGAGAGGACCATATTGATGAAGACTGATATTCCTCTTGTGGCAAATGGTGTTAATCAGAACAATGATTCCATGCATTCATTGGATATGGCTATCTCTATAAAGTTGACATACAGTGTTCTTCAACTAGAATTCAAAATTAGTTAAAATCTTAGATTAATTATTTAAGATCTTGCATTCAAAAAACACATTTATTACCCTTCATAAGTTAAGAATGTGAAGGGTGGTTTAATCCTCACTAAAGAGTGGGTAGTTGATGATTTCCTAATTTTAATAGATTTGAGGTATATTTTAATATATTTAGGAAGTTATTAATACTAAATTAAAGAGATTTTCTTAAGATTTTAAAAGAAATCAAAGTAGTGTATTATTTGTGGGATTTCAATTTAAAATAAAATTTTTAAGTTTAGGTAATAAATAAATAAAAATTTAAAGAAGACTTAGTTTTATTATTATTATTATTTAATTGCTTTTATTTTCACAATCATACACGCACAGGAGCAGTTTGGGCTGAATGCATTGGACCTAGAAGCATTGAATAGCAAATGATACTGGGCCCACGAAGGAATTGATCAATGAATTGAAAAAAACGAAGAGTCGTGGGCCTGTTTTGCATTGAATTGGCAAATGAATGGAATGAAGAAATGATGCTGGGCCCACGGCTTGGATAAGGTAATGAATTAAAAAAACCAAAAGCCCTACACAAATGGGAGGAGTAGGCGTGAATCAGTTAAAAGAGAAGGGAGGCGGCATTTGGAAACAGTGGAGGCGGCTGGAAAGAAAAGAGACAGAGACGCGAGGGAATTAAAAGAGAGAGGCGGCTGGGCATTTTAAAAATCTCGGAGAAGAAAACAGAACAGAAGACGCGGAGGAAAATTAAATCAGACGCAGAGAAGGACTGGACCTTCGTCTTCTTCTTCCTGGAGAGTAGTACCACTGATTTTCTGTTCTTATTCTTGTATTGTATTGTGATATCTCACTTACTCTACTTTTTGTCTGGCTCCAATCTCTTATCATTTCCTCATGTCTCTAAACTTAGATTTAATTTTCTATGCTTTACTGAGTAGTTGAACCCTTTTATTTTATTCTAGGATTCTTTTAACCTTTTGTATGGATTAGTATTTGGATAATCCTCTCTTTTAGTAGATAATTATTTATATGTGTTGATTTTAATCTAAGCTTAATGCTTCTAAGTGATTGGCCACCATTTAGATGATTTATTCATTTAGGTTTGACTTGAGAAAGCTAATCTAGGTGTAGAATTTGATTAAAATCATGCCTGTCTTGAAATTTACTTGATTAATGGATAGTTTATTGGTAAAATAGAAATATATTTATCAATCTTACATTGTCACATTAAGGTTGTTGTTTAATATTGATTTTCAGCAAGAGATTGTGCATTTTAATGAGAAGAGAAACTTGATATTGACTTGAGAGAGCTTGTCAAGTATTTGTGAACCTTAGACTAACACATATAAGTATGGAAATACTAAGAGAGAGGAAATTAATTCAATATTATGGAATACAAAAAGGAGAAAAAGAATCCTAGGCTTTTATTAAATCCTCAAAAATCCAAAAATCATTTGCTTTTATTAATTTTTATTTTTAGAAATGGTCTTTAAATATTTTCATTTTTCATCAAAGCTTGTTTTAGCTCAACTAAATTGAATTCACTAAGTTCATTGTTTGACCAATTTGTTATACTAATCCTCGTGGGACGATACTCTACTTATCACTTTCTTACTTGCACAACTCGTACACTTGCGAGGCAAACAGTAGTTAATATATATTCCTTTGATCTTATTTATAACTTTATTTTGACTAAAAAATTTAGTCTTTATTATAACTAGTTTCAGAATAATAAATGTGTGTTTTAAAAAAAAAAACTTTTTTACCCCTATTAATTGCAATAAAAAAAAGACTTTATTTATGTTGACTTTTGGAACTAATCATAATAAGGGAAAATTAAAAATTTAGCACATAATTAAAAAGTTAACTAACTCTCCTTGATATGTGCGAGTTAGTTAATTTAGATTTATAAATAGGACCAGAATGGTACGTACTCATCTTATAAGTCCTTAAGATATAATGAAAATAACTTACTTTATTATTATTATTATTATTAAATGAAATACCAAAATAACTCAAAACTTGTGGAAAACTGAAATTTTCAATTGTTTTATTTGTTTTATATGCATGTGTGTGTGTCTTACGGTTCAAATATTTATTTAAAACTCAACTTTTTTGTGTTATCTATTTTTTTATGGGCTAATTTGGTGGAAACACATATAGATAATTATATATGTGTATATCCAATGACAAAAATTATATAGGGAAAATCAACATTTTGTTTTTTTTATAGTTTTAACTCATTTGTAATTCAATTTGACTCGGTTTAACTCAATTTTTATATTTTTAACTCATTTGTAACCTAGCCCTTCAACTTTAATTCTCAGTTCCTATAATTTCAATCATTTTATAATTTATATAATTTTATTTTATAAAGGACATGAACTAAATAATAAAATAATTAAAACTATAGGACTCAATTGCATCAAGTCAAAATGTATGAAATAAATTACAATTGAGTCAAAATATTATGAACTAAAAGATTATTATTTTTTTATTATATGTGTATACCCCATACTTGTATCCTATGATTTAAAATTCATCGTATTCAACATATCGTATCCTATCATGTATACCCATGCCTATGCATTATGAGACATGTTTAATGTAAAAAATAAAAATAAATCTAAAAATATTGGGCATCATGATTCATACTAATTTCATTTTGCCGACATAGGTGATGATATGGGGTGAGTGAGAATGAAAGTTTGGAAAATAAGGATTGTAGGTCAAACCGGCCAGGAACTGAGAATAATGAGTATGTTCATCTTTAAACAAGACACTGTTATTATATTTTTTTTCCTTGTAAATATAATTAAATTCTTGTAATACAAGTAATATTACAGCAGCATCATTATTTTTCACGCTTTCATGTAGGGCTGTTCTTGTACATGTAATTTTGTGTTTACTCTTTACACTCTCATTGCCTTATATTATAATCAATACTCCATGCGGTTCTTAATATATGACTTAATTGGGAACTAAAAATATGACCCTTTTTTTTATTGATATTTTCATAATTTATCACTATTGATGTCCTTGTAAGCATATGATTGACTCATTAACTTTATTTGAAATAAAATATTTTTATAACTTTGTCCATATCTAGAGCATAGAGAAACAATATATTTGACATCAAGGAGCATTCACTCTTATCCTTATTATAATACATTTTAAAAGATATGGATGATCGAAATTATAAATCACTTCAAAGGTGCTCTAATCCTCTTATTCCATTTGTAATTAGGTGGAGAGAGAGAATTTTTTTTTATTGTATTTATAATTCATATCATTGAAATTTTCTCTTTATTTTACCTTTGATTTGTTATTGCATGGGATTTACAGTTTTATACTTTGGGTCAAGCGTAAATGAAATAGGGTAAAGTTTAAAAAGTTATAGCCCTACAATATTAAATTTTAAAATAGAAGTAATGAGATTTAATAATTTTGTTGATTTTGGTGAATAATTTTAAATATCTAATATAATTTTATTGAATAAAATTAAATATTTAGAAAAATTTAAAAGATATTTTAAATTATATAAAAATTAAACTAACGTTTTGGAAAGTAAAAAATATTTATAAGTTTAACATGAGGAAATGAACATGTTTTGTATTGCCCTTATAGTAATATTTATAAATCACTTTTAATATATTTTACTTAATATAAGGAACAATTTTCTATTTTCATCCCTATCTAATAATTACTCTCTCTAATTCTTTTTATAAAGAACAATCTTTGGTCCTTAATATAATTAAGGAACAAATCTTGTTTATCTAAACTTTTAAACTAGTCTTTCTATTTATATCCTTATTAAATATATGTCATTTTCCTACTCATTATCTCTCTAAAATGAATTTTCACTTATTATTTTTCATATAATTTCTTCATAATTAACAGTATAATTAGAAAGAAAAATATATATCTCACATATTTATTACTATTAACTAACATTTTGAACCATCTGGTTTTGGTAGTTGTTCCTTATAAAAATGATAAGAGGAGGGTTACGCCCATTAGAATAAAATCTAACGTTAAGGTTCATACAACACTCTAAATTATTTTTCCAGGGGCAGCTAGTTTCCTAAAGTAGTTTTTGGTATATCTAGCATCTTGAAGTATTTTTCTAAATACACCCAGCACTAAAATATTTTGTGACACATTCAACACCCTAAAGTATTTTTTAGATGCGTCCAATACCATAAAATATTTTTTTCAAGTGTGTCTAGCACTCTAAAGTTGCTACTGAAAAATATTTTAGTTGTTGGATACACTTTCACTTTTTAGAAGTTCACGACAAAGCTTAAATTGCTCCTTAAAAATTTCTTTATGGGCAAAATTTCTTTCAAAAAATATAGATTTAGAGGCAAAATTGAGCAATAGAATACTATATGGTACTAGACCAATTTAAAAAATACTTTAGAGTGTTGAATGCACCTAAAAATGCTTCAGAATGTTAGATGCATTTAAAAAAATATTTCATGGTGCTGGACTCACCACAAGTTACTTTAGCATATTAGATACACCTAAGAAAATATTTCACGGTGTTGGGTGCACCTTAACCATAAAATATCTATAATAATTAATAAAAGTAAGATTTTTGTTGTAAATTATATGTGTGAATGTCCATAACCTCTCACTCTTAAGATTCCTTATGAGTTCAATGCTCTAAACCTATAACTTCCCTAATGAATGGTTCGTGGGAGTTTCATGTGATTAATATCATTATGCTCATATATACCTATGACTTCCCTATTGAATGGTTAGAGGCTTATAAATAGAGGCTATATATAATATATTGGTACCAATTAAGAATGAAGTGAATGAGAGCTCCTCCATATTTCTCCTCCATTTTTTTTCTCCTCAATCTTTTCTCTCTCCATGATGTCAATATCTTATACTTTTCTTTTTTTCATAACATATTATATTGGTACAGTTTCTATTTCTTCTACTCTCTTTGTGGCATACAATGATATTCTATATAGCTCTCTTTTACCCTTTTCTTCCCTTGTCGAAATTATCATTTGCATTTTTTAGTCCTTATGCTTTGCTACATATTATATTCTTTATACTTTTTATACATTTTAATTTTGTTAATGGAACCAAGAAGATTAAGTTGTTGGCAACAATTTTGATAATAATTTTACGTGATAAAGTGAGGATCTTATGTGTAAATTTGTTATGTAAAGTAGGTAGAAAGGCGATTGGCAAAATGGAAAAAAGAAATGAAAATAAAAAAGTAATGAAAAAATTGGTGCATTCTTTCTATATACGAAAAATATGGACTTGTAGTCCAAACACCTAAAATATAATGTTATTATGAGATATATGAATATTTATGTGAAAATAAAGATCTTCACAAATGTATAATGATGATTATGATGAGAATCTTATTTTGCGGTGGATGTAGTAAAATTTGCTTATGTTACTTGTCTGACAGTATATGAAAACAAAATATGCATCTATTGGATATTATGATGAGACATCCTATTTTGTGGTGGATGCAGTAAAATTTTGGCATGTTACTTGTTTGCCAGTATATGAAAACAAAATATGCATCTATATATGGGATATTATTATAGCATGTGCATATAGCTAGGTAAATAGTGAAATTTATACAATAGTCATTGAAGGATATAAAATGCCGGAAGCATATCCAAGAGAATTATTCTATATATAAAATGTCATCGGGGTTTTAAAATGATTCGAATCTGTATAATTTATTTAGAAAAATGTATTGAAAAACGAATAATTTTGTATGTTACTTGACTTGTAGATCGAGTCATTAAATGCCTTAATGATTTCAAAATTATAGATTTTTGCTATGATAATTTTGTTTGCATAATGTATATTGAATTTAATTTAATAGTCTAGAAGTTGAAAGATGTGGTTGAACCCAAGAAGGGGGGTGAATTGGGTGAAGATAAAAACTTGCAACCTTTTTTAAAATCTTTTCGAAACTCAGTTAAAATCAGTTTGAATGATATTAAAGAGTTATAAATCTATAAACAATCATTCAAACATGTATTCTGGAAATAAAGAGTTAAAGGGAAGAGAATTTACAAACTTAGGTTTATACCGGTTCAGTCCAATCTCGACCTACGTCCAGTCCCTAAGCTTCACTTGAGATTTCCACTATCTCCTTGTTTAACCAGGCACAAGAGACAAGCCTTTACACTCTCCTTGTTTAATCAAGCACAAGAGATAAGTCTTCACATCCCACAAGTTTGTCCAGGCACTTGTGTAGCCTTCACAATCTCTCACAGAGACTCTCCCTCACAACCTAAGGGATATATTCAATTTCCCACTCAAGATTACCCAATCTTGAGTATCTCTTAGAAAATAGAATGTTTACAATATATCTTCTCTCTAAGAAGTGATTATGATAAACACTGAAGTGCATTTACAAGTCATTTCACTCTTTAAAAGATAAACTATTAGACATTGAAAAACAAAGTGAAAAGAGGATTCAGAATTTCGGCATTATGACTGTATAAGCTCACTCCTCCATCTTCTTGTATTTTGAATCTGGTTCTATTTATAAATGAAGGTCTTCTAACCGTTGGAGAATGTAGCCGTTGTAATCAAAACCGTTTGAGGATGTGGCAGTTGAGAATATAGCCGTTATATTCATTCAGCATTTGACAGCTCAACATGTGTAGATCTTCATGAAATCCTTCATTTGATCATCTAAAATATGTTCACAAATGATATAAATGATGATAATGATTGTCAAAGATCATTTGCATAAACTTCTGGTTGATTTGGATCAGATTCAGGATTTTTACAACTTTAATTTTTCTAAAGTTACAGTGTATACTCGAGTATTGAATTGGAAACTCGAGTTTTG
This sequence comes from Acacia confusa, assembly GCA_037074495.1. Classification (NCBI taxonomy): domain Eukaryota; kingdom Viridiplantae; phylum Streptophyta; class Magnoliopsida; order Fabales; family Fabaceae; genus Acacia; species Acacia confusa. The sequence goes on along the minus strand of CM073513.1, from coordinate 26,485,205 downwards.
AGCTTGTAGCATTACTTCAGATTCGTCTCTGTCTGTCCTATACTCGAGTTTTGATTACCATACTCGAGTATTGAGTATCCTCTGACGTTCATTGCTCTCTATCTGAGCTATACTCGAGTATTCATTCGTAAACTCGAGTTTTCAAGTTGTTCAGCACTTTGGTTGCTCTCTAACTTGATAAAGCTTTAATTTTGGCAAACCAATTATCCCCATTTGGCTCTTTGTGACTTCTTTCTAATGCAACAAGAATCAAATCTTAATTCGTTGGAATTCACCCGTTATGATCCGATGAAAGAAGATTGTTCTTTAACCATCGTTTTTGCATCGTTCTGAAGTATCAGTCAAATTTCGAAGACCATATCTCTTTGGTCTGATCTTCATTTTATTTGAATCAAGTGTTGATGGAAAGCCTTATGATTCTTCTTTCAAATGCCGTCAATTTCAGCTCATTCTGATTTGTAGATTGTGAGTTATACTCAAAACATTGAAGCTTGTCTGAAGTGTGGCGTGGATATTTGATCCAACTTTAAAAATTCATATCTCTCTCATTTGATCTTCTTTGAGCATGAAACTTTGTCAAGATGACTCATTGGATGTCTAGTTTCAACCAAATTTGATTTCACCTCAATCCGATATCTGGTTCAGGAGATATCATCGAATTATCAGACCTCACCCAAAGCTGTACGTGAAACAGGGATGAATAGAGTTGCTGAAAAGTTGGAAACTCAAGTATTGTAGAGGAAACTCGAGTTTTGTCGAGTCCAGATGCGCGAGAGAAGTTGAAAACTCCCAATACTCGAGTATATAAGTTCCATACTCGAGTATTGACTTCCATAGTCAAGTTTTAACTCTTTGACGCCCAAACTGTGGTTTCCAAAACTCTAGTTTTCCAAACTACAGTTTTCTTGTCCAGAAGCAAATTTCTACAATAAGCTTGTATACTCTAGTTTTGACTTGGAAACTCGAGTATTCTCTTCTAGAACCCGATTTTTACCGATTCTAACTTTGAATTGACCCTCTCCAACATCTATTTGATTGTGGACACTTCTATAATCAATCTAAGATCTTGAATATCAATTTTTCTCATTTTTTTTGACAAGATCTTCCCTTTCTTCAATCTTCTCCACTTGTCATTCTCCACAATTCTTTTCTTTCTTTCTTCTCTTCTCTTTTCTTGAATATCTCCCACATTCATATTTGAACTAATATTGACATTCTCATACTACCCATCAACCTTTTCATCATCTCATCTTGATTATCCCCAAAACTGAACACTCTCATCCATTCTTCAATACTTCTTTATCAATCTTCTTCTTGATCATTCTTCATAGATGAGCTTCACATCTTTGATTCTACATTAAACTCAAGAATTTAGTCAATGAAGAAGATAAATATAGTATGCAAACTTTTTGTTTATACAAATGACATCAATATAAGACATCATCAAAACTAATCATATCTAACAGAAGTGACATATATTTCATGAGAATATTTGCGTATCATGTTGATATTGTATTCACTACTACATATTTGAGCATTTATAATGCTTACTATATAGTAGTTACAACTAATAAATGTGAGGTATGTCAAAGTGGAAGTCACATAAAGATATATAATGCTAAAACGTAATGGCTCATTATTCATATTGTCATATATTGCAAGATGGAATCCGTGAAAACACAAAAATAATAGTTGTAGCTAATAACCGTCTTTTATTTATTGACAAAACATAACAGTCTTCAAAAATAATTGTTATCCAATTACTTCATAACCCTCCATAACATTTGGATCTTCAATGTCATAACTCATAATCTTACATAATCCTGTTGGACCTTAATAAATTATGACATATAGCCTTTTGTAATCCATTAGACCTTTATTTGAAATCAATTATTCATTGACTTTGTGATTCTTAATACTTTTCTTTATCGGCCTTCTACTTTTCTCCATTATGTTAAAATCCCAGGGAACTCCTCTACCGCACCCCCCTCAAGGCTTATTGGTAGCAACAAATGGCTCAAATATTGAAGATCCTAACCACATTGTCCCCTTCACCAATCCATCTATTGTGATGAATGATGAGATGGCACAAGAGAAAAGAACACTGAGGAAATGTCTTATTGTTATGAAGGAGGTCCAGAAAGCAAATTAAGAGAGGGGAAGAAACTTATTGTCAGATGGAACAAGAAAAGACAAATTGTGAAATCTAAAGTTCCTACTCTATTGATCATTTTTTATGTCACTTCTGAAGATACTATCCCTAGCAAATACATCTCCTTTTTGGAAGTATTTATATCTTCGGAAGTTACTTTAAAAAGTTCAATAAGAGTGTGATGAATAAACTAGTTCAATTTTACATGAGAGTCATACATAGACAAGCTCTATGAATAAACTAGTTCAGATGTATTGAGAGTCATACATGAACAAGCTCTATAGATAAACTAGTTCAGGTGATATATTGAATTGCTTTTGTGAAGTTATGTTTTTATAGAAATCTCATAATGCTCTGACTCAAGGTTTCTCTCTTGTTTTTAGATTGAGCAGGTAACACTAATTTAAAAGCTATGAAATTCAACATCGTGATTAGTCCTAGACTCTTCAATGTGAGACTTTTTAAGCTACTTGATCTCACGCGCGCGCACACATAATAAAGTAGTACTTCCCATATTGAGTAGTCATGCAATTTGGATGAATTAAGATTTTATAGGCTTTATGGTTGGAATCAATCGCAGTTCTAATCTGTACATATAATAATGTAAGTGTTCACCTGTACCTGGTGTATTTTGAACAATTAAGCCTAGAAAGCAAAGGAAGATAAAGAAAAAACAAATATCTCTATCAAAAAGGGTGCAAGGGTCATGTAAACCCTTAAGTCTAAGGGTTTGCATATCCCTCTGCACTTTTTCATAGGAGTATATATTTTTTTCCTAGAGTCCTTTACTTTCTAGGGGTTAATTCATGTGGATAGACATAATTATATATAGGTCACCAGTTACATTATCACTTATATACATAAAAAATTGCCATTGATTCTCCCCACAAAGGCTGAAATGTCTTAATCCATGCTAAATTGCATAACCACTTGATGTAGAATGTATTATTGTTCTATTATATATATAAAGGATACCAACTAGCTCAAAAACTCTCACTTGAAGAGTCTTGTATCCAAAAATCATGGTTATTATATAAAAATTGTCATGTGTTATAAATGTTCACAGTTATTATTTATAAAACATTATTTATATACTTAATATATAAAGGTTGTCTATGTGAGACCGTTATTAATTTTTATTAAAAGTCATGGTTAATCTTGTATACAAACTGTTATATATGTTACTTTGATAAATAATGGTTGTAAAATAATATTATTATATATTATGCAAGTAATACCATATATTATGAGGATTATTTATGTGTACCCGTTAATTATTATCACAACAATGGGTAGATCGCACCCTCACCAAACCCTAATACATAATATGTGGTATACTATAACCATTATAATAGGTCCAAAATAAATAATGGTTTGGAATTGTAAGGTATCTGTGTCAAGCTTTTATAGCACCCGTGTGTTTGATGATTCAGAACCATGATGTATAACAATTAATAACAGTCATATATCGTGATTTCTATAATAGTTAGGGATGTAAAAAGGCCAGGGGCCTGTGGCCTAGCCTGTTAAAAGCCTGGTCAGGCCTGGCCTGTCAGGCTAAAAGGCCAGGCCAAGGCCTCTTATGAGGCCTGTTTTCCCTTAACAGGCCAGGCCCAGGCCTGATAAGAGGCCTTTTAGGCCTGTCAGGCCGGCCTGTTTATATTATTAATATTAATTTATGTAATTTTGGCCTGTTTTTAGCCTGTTTAAAGTAGGCCTGTTTTCGGCCTGTGGCCTGTTATTTATATTATTAGTATTAATTTATATAATTTTGGCCTGTTGTTAGCCTGTTTAAAGTAGGCCTGTTTTCGGCCTGTGGCCTGTTAGCTTAATTAAATAAAAAAAATTTTAAAAAAATTTTTTTAATTTTTTTTTTTTTTTTTAAAAAAACACAGGCCTTAACAGGCTACAGGCCAGGCCAGGCCTATATACAGGCCAGGCCCAGGCCGAAAAGTAGGCCTGTAACAGGCCACAGGCCAGGCTCAGGCCAGTATGTTACAGAACAGGCCTGGCCTGGCCGGGCCTGGCCTGTTTACACCCCTAATAATAGTGATTCAATATATTCTTACTAGTAAAATTAAGTTTCTATGCAATGGATAATGAAATTGATATTTCTAATATTTGTTGTGATAGTTCTTCAAAACTATTACATGAGACATTTATGTTCAGAACAAGTTAAACATGCATATACAAGATATATCCTGAAGATATGGTAAATTGATAATTTCAACATATAATTTGATTTGATGATAATACATCATGTAACGTTCAAGTGAAAAGGAGATTAGCTACTTGAAAAATCAATGATGACAATCGCATTTGAGAAATTAGTATACTCTCAAGGCATATGATAATTTCATAATAATGAGTGATATTGTCATCAAGGGAGCAAAAGTATTGTTATCAAAGGGAGTAAAGATCAAAATTTACTTATGTACTTTTTTTCTTAACCAAAATTTTGCCTCATGGGTTTTTTCTTATAAGGTTTTTAATGAGGCAACTGTGTAATATGTATTAATGTACATTTTTCCCTTTAATAAGTTTTTGTCCCATTTATTTTTTTCTAGTCATGTTTTAGTGAGGCACAATGTGTATTGTAATGAATATTCAAAGCAGAGTGTTGTGAACTATATGTGTGAATATCTATAACATTTCACTCTTAAGATTTTTTATGGGTTCAATGTTCTAAACCTATAACTTCCCTAATGAATTGTTTGTGGGAGTTTCTTGTGATTAATACTATTATGCTCATATTTATTTCCAAGTAACTATATGTATAGGATTTAATGGTTAGAGATCTATAAATAGAGACCACGTACGTTGTACGTATCAATATATATATAATAACCCATCCTTTCAAGTTGATCCTTATACGGCTTAGTGATGGCTTAAGATACATTATGTAGATATCAATATATATATAATAACCCATCATTCAAGCTGATATTTATACGGCTTAGTGATGGCTTAAGATACATTTCACTGTTCATAAGCCATCCTCATTTTTCCTTGGGCTGCGTGCAAACCATTTCCTATTTTCCTCAGACTTTCTATGTTACTCCTTCGTTTGTTTCCCCTACGCCCTTCCTTCTCACGGGGTAGTCTTGTATCTCTTTTTTTGGTCAGAGACAGTCTCATACCTGAATCCGGATTCAAAATTTGAATCCCTTCTTCTCCCTCCCTTATCTTATGCCCCCTTTTTGTCTCCCCAACGCCAACGCCCTTTTCATCTTTTGCGGGATTCAAAATTTGAATCCTGAACTCTCTTTCTCTTTTTCCTTGGATTCTCTCATAGCCTCGAGAGCCCTTTCTTTCAATCCCCATCAAATTTCTTCTTCTCCAACTCTCTCTTAGTCATCTGCTCCGAAGGGTAAGGGAAGGCAGAGTCGAGGGTGCCTTGAAGTAAGGTGGGGAGTTTGAGACAGATTTGTTTCTCTTCTTAAAGGTAATCTTTAACCCGAACTACTTCTACTATCTTCTGGATCTTTCAGTATTCTAGCGATTTGTCTATCTGCTATCTGTTTCTATTTTGGTTTGCTTTTTAAATTTTTTATAAGGGTGGCCTCAAGAAGACCAATCAAGGGTTGCTTTTTAAATTTTTCAGTAGAAGGTTTTCCACAAATGAGAACACTTTTACGGTTGGAGGGTCATTTGCTATTGACCATTTGACACATCGAAGCAAGACTCAACAACCATTGGAAGCTCGGGGTCATACCACGTTTATAGTGTTTGACTGAATGATAAAACATGATAGCTTCCAATCAAATCTGGCTTTAGTTTAAACATGATAGTTTAATGTGAAGTAGCTATTTTTCCTATCAAATTTGGCTTTAGTTTAGTGACAATACGTTCAATATTAACTTAACATTTATATGTGTGTGTTGGGGGGGGGGGGGGGGTTAAAGCACTTCTTCAAACTTTTTTACTTAACCATATTATGGATTTTTTACAATATGCATTTTTCTAGACATGTGCTTTTGCATTTTCTTTGATTCTTTAGTGTTGAAATGTCATATCTGCTGATATATAGAAAACATAATTTAGAATCATTAATTGAAACTAAATATTATGTATTTTTGAAGAGTTTTTGGATGTCTGGGTTATGTGTTATTCCTTATATATTGCTGCTTTTGTATTTTATGATTTTTAAAAGGACCATGCATTAGATCAATATAGGCGAAAGACAAATGCTGACTGACTTTTGTATTAATATGGTAAGGGAAAAAAGTTCACTGGCATTACAGTATGTCAGTTGCTGATATTTATGAATTTTATTGAAATGCTACAACTCGGTATTGATTTTCCTTTTGATTTGATCTTTCAGACAATACACTACTCGTCACCTACATCTGCTGGTGCTGAGTGCGTTGATCCTGGCTGTACTTGGGTAGAACAATGGTAAAATATTTGCTTCCCCAATTCTATGCTGAGTTATGGCAACTGATTATACGTTAGGTGTTTTTAATGATTAATAAAATGAAAAAGGGTGAAAGGGTATTATTTGTCTCAGAAGATGGGTAATAATAACACATCATACTAAATTGTATCTGAAAATATTCATATCTCACACTAAAATTAAGAGGAAGTTTAGGTTACTGAGAAGTCATATGCCCTTTTATAGGAAGGTACCACAACACAATATTTATTAGATGATTTATTCTGCATGTAACGCATGCCAATTCCCACTGCGTATGTATATGTGGATAGTTATTTAACCTGCTATTTTTTTTCATAAGTTTTGTCTTGTAATGTACATCCTTCCTCAGATTTCTGAATTTTGGCATTACTACTAATGCAAGGATATCTATTTTCAATCAAATGTGCTTTAAAGCAATATTTTTTGTTACGCATATGTGGGTTGTAATTTAACCTACCATTTTTTTACATTATTTTTATCCTTCCTCAGATTTCTTGATTTTGTCATTACTATTAATGCAAGGATATCTATTTCAATAAAAAATGTTTAAGCAATATTTCCTGTGGTCAATGTGTGCCTGCAAGTGGTTCTGTTTGGAATGAGGCAAGGCATAAATTAAGTGTGTCAGTATCTCATTCAATAGGTTCCATATTTGTATTTCATAGCAGCAGAGAAAAATAACAGAGCTTTTCTTTAACAGAATACAATTTTGATGCACTATTTGTTCAGGATTAACAATCAAATTAGGACCTAAACACATTAGCAGATGTGTGGGAATGTAGACTTTGAATATCTTAATGATTGCATAGCTTATTTTCCAAGTTGGAACAGAAAGAAAGAGATACCAGGAAACAAGCAATGGTGACTATTAATTATTGTTTTGGTTTACCATATTTGAGGTTCATCGAACAATTCTGCTTTCTGCTCCTTTTAAATCTTCTTGAAGTAAACAATGTTATTTTTTTGAGATTAGCACATATGGTAAAATGTTCTGATATCTTTTTAGGGTTCATCGAGCCGGGCCTCGTGAAAAAATTTACTTTCAGCCTGAACATGTCAAGGCAGCGATTGTAACCTGTGGAGGGCTCTGCCTTGGTCTTAACGATGTCATTAGGCAGGTTAGTTTGTTATTGATGCTTTGCTTAAAGCTCTAACATTTTTTCCTTATGTGAAAAGAGAAGTTTGGCAGGAAATCTTGAATTTAATGCTGCACTGCTCCTACAATTGCACTTAGTTTAATTTTATTGACTTTATTCTCATATACGAGTTATCACTCCTGAGCGGAAAAGTGATTAGTGCTTAAGCTAATGCCTTAGTTGTCACCTGAAATCTATTCTTTGATTATAGTTTTTTGACAATTGCTATCAATGCTCCCACCCAATATATTTAGCAGTTCGCTTAATAAATGTAAATTATTCTGTAGTTTGTATTCAGGGATCTTCCCAGTTTGGCTTCTGTGGTAACCTGGTTCTCATTGTCATGGTCTGTTTAAAGTTTCTTACTGTTTTCTTCTATATACGATGTGCTGTAGATTGTAATCACACTAGAAATATATGGTGTGAAAAAAATCATGGGGATTCCTTTTGGTTTTCGTGGATTTTCTGACCAAGAATTGACAGAAATTCTGGTAAATTCATGCTATTGTCCTTGCTGATGTTGGCTCAATAATCATTTTACATAAACCTGAGCCTTAATCATAACTCTAGAAAAATGAAAGCTCCTTTTCATGACTTTTTTCTTTTATATTCTCAGCTGTCAAGGAAGGTGGTTCAGAATATTCATCTTTCTGGTGGAAGTTTGTTAGGAGTTTCACGTGGAGGACCAAGTGTCAATGATATAGTGGATAGTTTGGAGGTGGCTAACTGATCCATTCTATCAATAAATTGAACTTATGGCATATTTCCTCTGGACTATGTTCTGATTTATGTATTATTGATTTCAGGAAAGGGGGATCAACATGCTTTTTGTGTTGGGTGGAAATGGTACACATGCTGGTGTCAATGCAATTCACAATGATGTTGTTAATCCTTTAGGCTTGTATTTAGCGATTGCATTTGGTATGGATTGGTTTGTGCTATGATGAACTTTCTTAGGTGGTTATATCTTGGAAATATGCTGTATTGGATATTCATAGAAAGGTCAAATTTTCAATTTCTTTTGACTCACTTTGTTATTTTAAAAACCCTTAAAATTAAACTATGTATAATAAAACTCATCCCTCAAGCTGATCTCTTTCATGGCTTATCAGTGGCTCCCCTCACAAAACACTGTAGCTAAGCCGATCTCTTTCATCCTCGGCTTCTCTTAAGCAGAATGTTTATTGCAGCGATCAAATCAAATCAAAACTAATAAAAAGCTGGAATAAAATTCTGGTAAAACATATGATGCATATCGAACTTAAAAATCTACTAGTGCTGATGGTATATTTATCTTTTTCTTTCTTTTTTTCTTTTTGTATATGTTGGTATTGATTTAAGGAAATGAAATTGATATAAAGTTCTCAATCATTTCTTAGTGCTTTGATGCACGTTTTTGTTTTTCATTGCCAATTTTGAAACTTTTTCTCTTGCCCTCTGAAGTTTTTATAGGTGGAAGACATTGGAATGACTTTTCTGTGAATGATTTTTGATACTTAATAAACCATCTTCTTGGACTTCAGTTATTCAGATACTAATCTTGATGAATTGGGGAAGGATGCAACTACGGAAGATGGTCGGTCTGCTGAGATGCAAAATGAACGCAACTATGATAGAGAGACATTGCATCCAGTGGCTTGATGGATTTTGTCATCTCTGCTTATCCTTTCCTCATTTATTCCTTCCCTCCCCTCTCACGCCAATGCCCTGCCTGTCACTTCCCTCTTTTTTTCAGTGTTACTTGCTTTTTTAATTACAAATTTGATCTGATGATAATTGATTAGTTTATAAAAGATGTGCACAAGTATATTATATTATGTATCGTTCAACAAAAATAACTTTATCCCACTAGCTACATTGAATGATGTGCTTTATGAAAGATGTGCACAAGTATATATCATTGTAAAAAATCCTATTTCATGTAGAGATTTGTAATAGACATTTGTACAGATTTATGTATTTTATTAAATTAACATTACTCATAATTATCAAACATAAGTGATCCTACCTTTGGCAGTAAAAAAAAAAAAAAAACAAAAAACAAAAAACAAAGCTTAACCTCTTCAAGAAAGTTTAAAAACACTCTTCCAGCAATAGAAGCATTAAAAAAAAAAAAAAAAAAAAAAAAGCTCAATCTTTTTTTCTTTTTTGTTTGTGAAGACTCATTAATCCTTAGGCTGATACTTTGTATCTTCTTTTCAATCATATAACAATTACTTAGTGAATGATCTTCTAGTGGGACAATAACCCTAGACAATTCCATGTTATAAATTGATCTAACATTCTTTAGGATGATATTCATTAATAATATATATATGAAGATGTTGTGCAACTTATGTTGTTTTTTTCCAGGATTCTTAATTGAATATCGTCCAAAGACAATAATGATGTAAGACATAGTTAATTCTTAAAGTTATTTAGTTGGATCTCTTTGATGTCTTATTTTAAGTTTTCCACGTATATCAATTATTTTTTAAAAATAGTAGAGCTCTAAAAATCAATTTCAAATTTGCTTATTGCTCAATCTTCAAATTTAAACCAATATTTCATTTTTAATATATAATGATTCATTGGTAGTGAGGTTTAAATGTTTCTTAAAAGCAAGATAGTTGTATCACTTATAAAGTAAAATATGTTTGAGTAATCTGTGAAATACTATCATCCGTGCAACACACGGGAAAGTATAAGCTCGTTAGCATAAAAAATAAAGTTAACTAGAGCTCCTCCAATTTTCTCTTCTCACTCTTTTCTGTTTTCCTCATGTCAACCACTTGTATTTTTTTATTTTCATGACAACTTTTTTTATTTTCACTCTTTTCTGTTTCCCTAATGAATAGGATAATTTTTTTTTTCTCTTTCCTTATAACTAGGATCACTTAGGGTTTTTCCCCTCAACCACTCATAGGAGTAATTGATAATTGAATTAGCACTAAAATTTACGGCAATAAATGCACTAACCCTTATTATATTTCCCATCCTTCCTGCCCCAAGGCTATTAGCTGCCTTACCTATATTAGCTGAAAAAAGGCCAACAAGACCCAAAAAAAAAAAAAAAGCTAGCTACATTGATTTTTTATACCCCGGAAATAAATGCTAACTACATTAATAACACAACAACACACATTAGAAATCTTTTGTCCCCCGCACAATTCTTATTATTAGACACTTTTAATCACCTAATCAAAACTAAAAAAATATTGTTAAATCATTAATTTGGTCTAAAAATAAAAATAAAAATCATTTTTTTTTAGTGTATGATGTTGGAATTTAGTGTTGTTAATGAGCATACTATTAGTAATAACTTAAATTTTATGGTAAATGTAATGCTCTTAAATATTTTATTCTTACGTATCGATTAGTTAAATGTGATTTGTAATAGGGATGGGTAAAAAGGGTAATCTATTTTTTCTAGAATGTGCTTTATGGGAAAACATTTTTTTATGTTGTAGGAAAACATTTTCTCATGTTACGCAGATATGAAATGGTGGGACCCACATATACATATATTAATTTATATATGTATATGTGGGTCCTACTATTTCATGTGTGTGTAGGAAACTTTTTTTTCTCATGTAACATGAGAAAACCAAAGCCCTGTGCTTTATACAGATTTGTTCTTATTTATGAGTTATTTCCATCATATTTCATTGGAATTAAGAAAAACATTAAACCCCATAAACTCTATCTTAAAATTTAATAACTTTCTAACCTTATCTTTATTTAATAAATGTGTTACATATGTTTTTTTTCCAATTATATCCTTATTTATGAAGATGATAATTGATAGAGAGTGAGTGAAAAACTAGATGAGCAACATCCTAGTGAGGAAAAGATATGAAAGAAACATGTAATTAATTGAGGTAAAAATGAAAATAGTGCATTAATTTCTTAGACAAAAACCAATTTTTACTTATATACAAGACCAACCTTATTTGAGAAAATGTTATTTATAGATAGAACTAGACGGAGTTTAATTAAAAATTTTAATTTTTTTTAAAAATATTGTTTTATTTAATACTAAATACTAATTAACTCACACTTAATTAATAAAAGTTGTACTAAAAATGATATTATTAATAATTTTTTAAAAAAGTCACGTATAGTCATATTAAAAAAAAAAAATCCTTAAAGAAAATCGGGTCAACCGAACAACTCGCCTGATTGATCGAGTTGTGTCTGGGTTGACATCGGTTCAACCAGGTTGCTCAGAATCCAAAGTTAGAGACCTGCCCGAACTAGTTACATAGCGGGTTGCTGGTTTTCAAGCTGGCCCGGTTGGTATGGTTCAAGTTTTATAATCACGTTTTCACCAACTTTTTCAACATAATTAAATCAAGCTAGAGCCGGAGGAGGATACTAGAAGGGGCCAATGGGGACCCTTTTATGCCACGTGGCATTCACTCAAGTAACACGTGCTTCGGCACTCTTGCAACTGGGCCCACTCGCTGATCGCTCTAGGTCTCTACTCAACCATTTTGTCCCTTCCCCTGGTACCGTCCGTCCTCCTTTGTATTTTGATAAAAATAGCTTCTCATAGAGGTGGGCCCCGCATCCATTTTCAATGACAAAACTAGAAAGTATCCCAACCTCCAAAACTTGGGGGAAAAAAAGATTGAAAGGTTTTAAAATATTTTCCTAATTTATATACGGTTGAGGTGTAAAAATACACATGAATTTTTTTTAGAAGAATGCTTAACACCACGTGCTTTTTTTTAGAGCAAAAATACACATGTAGTTATTATTTTGGAATAAAAGTCACATCCTACCGTTAAGTCACTGTTCACCGCCGTTATGTTACTGTTTACTTCATCTATTTATCTCTCATCACAGTAAACAGTGACTTAACGGTGGAATATGACTTTTGCTCTAAAATAGTAACCATGTGTGTATTTTTACTCTAAAAAAAACATGTGGTGCTAGGCGCTCTTGGAGAAAAAGCTCATGTATATTTTTGTACCTTAACCCATTTATATATAACTTATTTTAAATAATTTATATATTAATTAATATGTTAAACTTATCATTGGTACAATTTAAGTAGTAGTCAATAACATTATCCTTATTAACTACTCCTTCCCATCCTAATTAGAAGATTTTTTATCTTAAATATAATACAAATATTTTTTTCTTCCAAACTTGTACCTTTTCTCTCAAATTATTTATATTGATTTCGCATTGTAATTGAGTTTTTCATCGAAGAAATGGTATCAAGTACAAATGATTAAAAAAAAGATAACCAACGGTTGGCCTAGTGATGTAATTGAGTCTTAAATGAGTCATTTGTTTTTAGGAAAGGAAGCCATGAACGTCGATTCAAATACTTAATGACAATATTAACAAATAATTAAAAAAGATAATTTAAAGAAATCAACTTATTTTTTTAACAAGGGTTAAGGTGAAAATTTAACAACAAACTATTTCTCTATGGACACCTAACACAATTAACTATCTTGGTTTGCAAAAGTATATATAATCAATTTTTTTGGTAGTATACAGCAACCTATTAGTCATAGTTAACTTCTGTTACTTTTTGTATTGTGACTCTCATCAATCTTCTTACTCTCTATTATTTTATTATATTATTATAAAGGTAAATGAGCAAATTCAGTAATAAACTATTTCACTATAAGCACTCAATACAATTATATTTTAATTGGGTCTAAAAAGCATACATGAACATTTTTTATCTTATAAATGCACATAGTTGTCTTGTAAATTTCTTTATTTACCTTGTAAGTGACCATATTTCTCTTGTAAAAGGGTTTAAACCAATCTAGGGGAAAATTTGCAGAAATAAACCAAAAAAAAAATCATGAAAATAGACCACTGTACAAACATTTTTCAGAAGTAACCTAGTTGGTAGCGCCACATCAGCATGTGGCGCCACTTGCAAAGTGGCGCTGCCACGTAAGTGGCGCCCTACGTGGCAGCGCCACTTGTGGCATGCTAACGTGGCACGCAACATAAGTGGCGCCACTTTTACAAAAGTTTTTTTTTTAATTTTCAAAATTATATATTATTATATTTAATATATATTAAATATAATATATATTATTTTATATAATATATATATTATATTTTACATAATATATATTATTTTAATTATTTTATTTTTTATTTATAATTATTATAATTATATATTTCAAAAATTTTATGAAATATTCCTTTTAAAATGATGTTTTATTTTCGAAAAAAATTTCTGGACGAGGCGCTGCCCCTTGACCCCGCCCGCTAACTGCTATCGGGACCGCCGTAGGGTTCCAGCTGATTCTTCATAGCGCGAGAAATAAAATCATAATATATTATATATGCATTATATAATAAATAGGTGCAAAGAGGTACAATTTTATAAAATTTAATGTTTTTCTTGGATGGAGAAATACTCAGTGATGAGAAATATCCACATAATAGTTAAAATTTTGGCACTAGGCATATAATTGTACTACAAATTATATCATATATTTAGAATATGAGGTATTAATACAGTAATTGTATTAACAATAATTTGAGGTTTGACGCCCTAGATCTTTTTTGAGAAAACAGGCAAATAAATCATGTGGATTATTCCTTTTTTTAACATGTAATTAATATTCCATTGAATCTTCAACCAGAAGATGCAACGTGGAAATAATTAGTAACGGATGCTTTGATATCATGCAGCAAATAATTTCATCCACCATTAAATAGTTAGATGGCAAGTGTAAATTAAAGCTTTTATTACAAAATTAACTTCACTTTCTAATTAAATTACCAGCTCACCTCAACTGTCCAAAAAAAAAAACACCAAAAACATAACATAGAGAACATTTTTGGACACTTCACATAATTAATCTTAATAAATAAAAGAAAATACGTTGCTTCAATTAATTAAGATTCTTCTGTTGATACTATCCTATAAAAAACGTCAATGTTCTGAGTGGTAAATATTCATGTCAGATACAAAAACGTAATTTCCTATTTAGCAGAAAGAATTAAATGAAATTTTAACGTTACTGTGGATACATGGGACAAATCTGAAACCACAAAACCCAGCGTTCAGATTTCAGAGTCCCGAATATGATAAGTCATAACTTTTTGTTTCCCCTTATCAATGGAGTTTGTTTTTATCAATCCAGATCAAAACGAAGAAGACAAGACCACTTTAAAACGATTCTGGTAACTCCACAAAAATCATATAAGGGCATTACTGTAATTTTCTACTCTCACTAAGAAGTACCACCACTCTCATCTTCTTTATAAGATTAAATTAACTAATTCTCATATTTTAAGAAGAGTTGATTAATTCATTAATTAAAGGATAAATTTTTAATTTTACCCTTATATATTATTGATTTAAAAAATCAACATAAATAAATTAGGGTTAAGGTGTAAAAATATATATAAGCTTTTTCCTCTAGAGCGCCCAGCACCACGTAATTTTTTTGGAGCAAAAATACACACCTTGTTACTATTTTTGAGTAAAAGTCACATCTCACCGTTAAGTTACTGTTTACTATGATAAGAGAGAAAGAGATGAAGTAAACATTGAGATGTGACTTTTGCTCCAAAATAGTAATTACGTATATATTTTTACTCCAAAAAAAAACACGTGGTGCTGGGCGCTCCTGAAAAAAAGCTTTATTTTTACACCTTAACCCAATAAATTATTTTTATCTATTTTAACTAAAAGGGTGTAAAAAAACGTATTTATTACCTGAAACTGTATTTATAATAAGTATAATTTTATATAAAAATGATTTTCTAAATAGCAGGAACAGTGGTGCCAGTAAAACTAAAACCATTTATTATCGCCTTTTATCACGTTTCATCTTCTACCTTTTTACTCCTCTCCTTTCCCATTCACATAATAATATGATACCTCTGAATGACCAAAATCCATCTTCTTCCCTCCGAAATCTCTAGGGAGAGAGAGATTAGGCCCGTGTTTGGCTTTCGCAATTTCTGACTCCGTCACCGGCCCAGGTCCGTTTTCTTATGGCGGGCGGATGGGTTAAGTCGTTGCACTGCAAATCAAGAGCCTTTGAAGACGTTTACCACCCAAGCCCCAGGATTCTGATACCCACTTCCGGTTGTAGAAACAGTGTTCAGAGTATCAAAGACGTCGTCGCCGATAACACCTCTAAACTTAAACCCAGAAATATTCCGAAACCCAAACACCCACTTGAGAAACATCCGAGTTCGAGGTACCCACAGAGAGCAACCAAGCCTGAATCTCCGGTTAATCTTACTGTTATGAATCGGTCACGTAGTAGTACCTCCACGCGCCCTGCGCGTGCGCCGGAATCGTTCTTTCCGGCGCTAACGAAACTTCCAGTGGGGCATACGTCGCGGAATGTGGTTGAGATTATCTTTCATAGTAGTTGGGGTACGAAGGCATTTTCGGGTCGGATGGAGATGATTTTTAAGGTTCAGAACGGGTCCAAAACGGTGTCGCGGTTTGAAGAGTATCGTCAGTCGGTTAAAGCGAAGGCTCGGATCGGGTCTGCCTATCCGGCGGAGGGGAGTAATTGGGATGAGGAGAATGCACGGTGCGTGGCGGACGGGAATGAGATGATGCGGTTTCATTGCTTGGGTCCGGCTTCGGGTGGCGAACTCTACGATGCTGCCACCACCGGCGGTGGAGGAGGTGAAGGTTGTGGGTGGTCGTTTCCTGGGGGGAAAGGATCGGCAATCTGCACATTCGGCGGCAGCGGCTCAGCCCATGAGAATGCCGGCGGTGGGAGGGGACGAAAAGCTATGCTGGTGTGCCGGGTCATAGCGGGTCGGGTATCGAAGCAAGCAGGGTTCATGGACTCGTTGCTGGATGGGCGAGTCGGTTACGACTCGGTAAGTGGGGAGAAGGGCGAGTTGTTAGTATTTGATTCGCGGGCCGTTTTGCCCTGTTTTCTCATTATCTATAGATTGTAAAAAAAGGAAAGGAGAAATATTTACCGTTTTTAAATCTCTTACCTTCCTATTTTGATTTTTTTTTTTTTTTGGAAAACAATGGATTTGTATCTACTTGGCGGTCTTCAACCTCTTTTGCTTGGATTTTAAATATCATGAACACTTTTTTTTTTTTTTTGGTTTTAGTTTTCTGGGTTTGGTTTTTACTTAGGGAGGAATTTAGGAAGATTAATGCTAATTAGAGGAGCTTCGTCTCATTTATTTGACTGCTTTTACCTTAATCATCATGCTTGTATTGGTTTCCGATATATTAATACATAAAATTATTTGTGTATTCCTATTTTATTTATCTATTTATTTCATAGTGAAATATACTGACACACCTATTTTAGTTACACTGGAAATAATCCAATAAATGACAATGTCAATGAAAACGATCTTCAATATCTCTTGATCAAGAGGAACAAATTTCTCATGATTACTTTAATAGCGGATATGTTAGTACTTCTAAAGGTGTTTTTTGAGTTTAAAAGCTTGTTTAGGCTTTGATTAGCTTTCAAATCCAACTTACCTAATTTTTTCAAACCAAAAATTAGAAAGTGTGTTGCTTGCGGGGACTTGACTGTTTCATAGGAGGCTAATCACATCACCTTATCTTCCTCTAATCTTATTTATTTGCTTCAATTTTTTGAACAAGCTCTCTCTTTCTTTTTGAGTTACATTTTGAAAATGTATGAAAGTATTTTTTTTTTTTTGGCTCCTAATTAATTATACTCTATCCGGTCCAAAATATAAGAAGTCTTTTCATAGATATGTTGGTTTCAGAAGAGGTTGACATGAAAATTAATGATTTTTTTTTTTTTTTTTTACTTTTTACCCATTGAATAGAGAGGGAGGGATAATAGATAATAAAAGTATATTTGAAAGTCACATTCTCTTATAAGGGTAAATTAGATAAATTTTAACAATTTAAAACATATTTAATAAGTTAACTGACATTAACTAACCCTGGCTTTTTAGCCATCTTTTTTATCCAAAAAAAGAAAAAAAAAACATATGTTTAATAAGTTAACTAACATTTCTTATTTTATGTTTGGATGGGAGGAAGTATTGTTCTATTTATAAATCACTTACAATATATTTTACTGAACTAAGGAAAAAACTTAAATTCATTAACTCTTTTTTAAGATTTAATAAATTTTCAACTTTACCTTTATTTAATACATATACTTTGCATCTATTTTAATAACATACTCCCTTAGGTCCAAAATAAAAGAAGTCTTTAAAAAAAATTAATTTAAAATATGAGAGGTTGACAAGGTAGTTAATAAAGTTATATGAGGGAGACACCTACCCCTTTATAACACACACACACACACACACGTATGTAGGTATGTTTACATATATATGTGGTATAATTTTTGACATGCCCCTTTAATGTTTTTTTGAAAAAAATTTATGTATGTATGTGGTATACTTTGACATGCCCCTTAAGTGTTTGTTTTAAAAAAGTTATATGTGGTATATACTCTGCTAATAGATGGAGCATATTCTTAATGTCTTGAATCATCCCCATATTTTCTGAATTAGACTTGGAGAGCAAAGTAAATCCTTTAAGCGAGAATGCATATATGGGAACGTGTTGGATTTAATACATCATAATGGGAAATCTACTCTTATTGGGGATAGTTAAAACAAAACGAAGTTTTATTTTTTATTTTTTGCCTATTGCCCATGTGGTATCTAAAGTACATTGGTCCGCGACTAATCCAGATTTAACTCTAGTCAGACTCACATTTATGGGAGAAGAGCTTCTAAACCCATCTTTTCAATCTATACGCCGAGGACGTGTTTAAGGAAAAACAAATCTCCCAATAGGTATTGATAAAAAAAGAAAAAAAGAAAAAAAGATTTTTTTTTATACATAAAAGTTTTGGAAGAGTTTGACACCAGTTCCCCACCAAGGCCAGGGCACGGCCCCGGACTCTATGAACACTTACTAGGGATTTACGAGATCGCCTACCAAAGGAGTCCCAGCGACGGCAGAGGTGCTCGAACCCACGACCCAAGGGTCTAGTCCTGAAACCCTTACTATCTGTGCCAACTCTCATTGGTAAGAAAAAAGGAAGGTTTTTTTTTTTTTTTTTTTTTTTTTTTTTTTTAATATAAAGAAAAAAGGAAGTTGAACAATAAGACTTGGGACAGAAATAAGACAAAGCCCAAAGAGATGGGTTCTTAAATAATTGGATTGTTGATATTACTAACCCAGAGAAGACAGGCCTGATTAATTTAACTTAACTATGGAACCATCCAAAATAAAAACGACTTCAAATCTGCGTTTAATGATTTCTCAAGCTTCAGGATGATACTCCAACAACACATACAATGGCTTCCCATTCAATTTCTCACGACCCTGCACACAAAAATTACAACACCATTGTTTAAATTAATGAACTCCCTCAATACTAATCCAACAAAATAAAAGCAACAAAGCCTTATCCTATCCTAGTGAGACCGATACTAATCCAACAACTCGTGTTCAACATACCTTCAATTCTGGTAATTCAATCACACATGCACATTCAACCACTTCTGCTCCCACACGTTCTGCACAACAACCACCATTTGATTAACCCATTCATCCCACGATTTGTTCGTCGATCGGATTGCAAACAAACGGTTGGATTAATGCGTTTTTAGTTTAGTAGTAGAAACTTCCTTTTCGACGTGATTTATGGTTTATAAGATAAGTATGAGTTTTATTTCGACTTCTGTAAACGTATCTTTCAAACGCTAACTCAATTAGACACTCTTAATGCATCTTGTATGTAAAAATTCAAATATGACAATGAAACTTACCTAATAAATCCATGGCTGCGCATAAAGTTCCACCTGTGGCAATCAAATCATCAACCACCAGAGCTCGGTCGCCAACTTCAACAGCTCCAACATGCATCTCCAAACGATCTCTTCCATACTCCAATGTGTAATCTTGAGAGATCACTTTCCCTGCCATCCCCACCACCACACATGTAACTTCCTCTTTTTGTGTTTGGTTTATTTAAGCTTAAAGTAAGTGATTTTTAGTTTCACATATTTACCGCGTACAACACAAAACCACTTGAGATAAACTTACCAGGCAACTTCTTGGGTTTCCGCATGGGAACAAACTTGGCTCCTATTGCGAGTGCAATGGGAGGACCAAATATAAATCCTCGAGCTTCTATTCCTGCCAGAATGTTTGCCTCTGTTAGGACTTATGAGAACTATATCATTCATATTCATAATTTATAAACAGTACTATGACATAAATGGGTGATATTATATATATATATATATAGATGTAGATTACAAAATCGTACATGACAACCTCAAGAGTGGCAAAAAACACCATTTCATTCTATATACACTCACACACACAATTTCATGAGAAAATATTGCTTTGAGCTTGGACCCCGAAGTATGCATGAAAAAAGAGAAGAAGGTTAAGAAAGAAATTCACCTAAAAACCAAATTCTGCGGGACTAATAAAACATAAATAATCAGCCGGGCCAAAACCATAACACATGGATTTATTGTTTGTTTGAAATAATGATTGGAGCCTTTAAAAACTGTTTTTCAATCACAATTTCTATAAGGTGATGGTAACTATATGAAAGAAATCTTGTATTGATTTGCGTACATAAACACGTTTGGGATGGTGTTTCACATGCAACAGCAATTTGAGACTGCTTGATATGAATACCTCAACTTTTTATCTTTTTAAAAGTGCTTTTATGCAGACAAAATCAAAACTGCCCTTACGTAATTACCTCATACTCTCTCTCGGTCAAAATATAAGAAGTCTTCTTGAAAAAAAATTTAGTTTGAAATATAAGAGGTTAGTAGGATAAATAATGATTATATTCACTTTTACCCCAAGAAAAAGAGGGACACAAATATTAAATGCATATTTAAAAATCATAATTTTTTTTTAAACGGGTAAAATAGGTATAATTACTCTATTTAAGATACATTAAATGACAATAACTAATATCTGTTAATTCTTGTGAACTAGTGAACAAAGTTTTATATTTTGAACTGAGCGAGTACCTAAAAATCACCTCCAAAACAACTGAACCAAGCTAAAAGTACACGCCTTCAGACAGTAGTATCCAATTACCTAAAACATGTGTAACAGCTAGTATTTATAGTACATAAATCAGAACACCCCAAAAAAAGCACGCTCGCAGAAAAGATGTACCATATCATCTGAAACATGCAAGAAATCCAAAAAAGTTACAATCACACTACAACCAACACTCACTCAACTATGAAGTGGGAATAGGATATTGGATGCTCTAGGAACAGATATTCAAATTTGCGATATAAGAGAAGATGAGAAAGAGAAAGGACAAAAAAGGAATCCACAACGCACAAGAACATAGTATAAAGGAGGCACTGTAGATGAAGTCACCCTAACAGTGAAATATGGGATACGATATATAGTGGAGCCAAATGAAACTGGTCCATTTGAAACTTGCACATGGAGAGAGAAGGAGAAAGGGGGGCCCACTTGCCACAAGTTGATATGAGAAGGGGAAATATATAAACTTCAGAAAGCAATCAATGCACAACCCACTAACCACAACTCATAGTCAAACTAAAAATCAATCTCAAACCCAAAACCTACAGTTACTTCCATTGTTTACTGTGCTTATAAGCGGTTGAAGCCTTAAAAATAACATTTTAATAGTAACTAAGTGAGTGAAATTTTATCTCCGTTTAAATAAATAAATATATCACCCCAACAACACAAAACTTGAACTTTGTGTTTTATTAAATTGTTTCTGCATATTTCTTCTTACACACATGGACCCTACCCAGTACCCACCTTCAAGTTTTAATTAGAGTCATGAACCTACCCCTTGAAAAACAATAAGAAAGAAACATAGGATTTAAGTCAAGTTGTTTTTTACCTGCAACAACAGAGATGTTCTTGCCTTTATACCGTTCAACGAACAAATCGATTGTGTCCTTGAAGGCTTTTGGATCGAGCAGGAGAGTAGTGATGTCTTGGAACATAATACCTACCATTGCAGATAAAAGCAAGAAAACCGAGAAAACAAAGACATGAAAACCAGGAAAGAGATAAACAGAGCTCAAGAAGAAGAACATTAACAGGAAAACAGAGCAGAAGAAAGCAACTGAGATTTTGTACAAGAAACTGATAAGAATATTGGACCGGTAAAGAAATACAGAAACAGAACAAGAACAAGGAACAAACCGGGTTTGGGGAAATTAGGGACGACACGAATCTTAGTTCTGATGCCATGGATACGAGGATCCTCATCTCTGTAATCCGACATTGTGCGATGGTCAGAGATAGCAGGAGAGAGAAAAAGGAGGCTCCTTTTAGCTCAAAGGAGAAGAAGAAATCTGAGGCTGAAAGAAACACAAACGCAAAGAAGCGAGAAATATAACAAGAAAAGAGAAAGAAGAAGAAATAGAATACTATATTTGAAGTGGAGAGAGAGGAAGAAGAAAAGTGTCGTTATTTATAGCAAAGCAGGAAGGGCACTCTCAGTAGCTTGTTTGGCTTGAGAGGAGTGACGAATGGAGTTTATCTCATTTTTACTAAATAACCTATATATATTTTTAAAATATTTTAAAAATATACTTTTAATAAAAAAAATTATTTTTTTATTAATAACAATTTAGTTAATATTCATCCTTCTTTTTCATTCTCTTCTACCCTCTCACATCAAATCAATTACACCCTAAGTGGTAGATCTTTTGGATAATTAAGAAAACGAGGTTCCTAATTTTCTTTCTTTTTTATTTTTTTTCAAAACAGAAAATAAAAAAAATTAGATTTAGATGTCAAACAAAAGGAGGAATCGCGAGGTTCCACTCTTGTCCAATCTCCCTCCTACAAAGGAGCATATATGATTTGCTTCATAACTCTTCTCGTAAATTTATTACATATATCATAAATCAAGTTAAAAAAACAGTTTTTATTACTAACTTAAACAGACATTAAATATATTTTTTCTTATAAATTGTCAATATACAGACATGCATTATCAAATCTATAACAAAAATTAATATTTACAAATTACAAATAATATGTAATGTTGTGTGTGTGTGTATTCATTCCGTGAGCATAAAAGTATTCTTCGATTACTAGCAATATATTTTTAGGGCATAATTAGATATTAAATGTGGGAACAAACTTTTTGTTTTTTTAGATCCAATTCCTATTCATGTTACTCTAGACCTAATTGTTTTTAATTAGATTTTTTTTATTAAAAATTTTTAGGAAAGGAATTGGGTTCATTCACGATCCAAATGTAAGACGAAATCTCTTTTTCTCCTAGATGATACAAATGTTGAGCAGGGCAAGCCGTCTATTACCCTCAGGCGTTTATCTAGGCACTCAGAAACTAAGATGTCTTCTCCAACACCTTGACTAACTCTAAGATTGAACCCCCTTCCTTTGATGAGAATATCCGACCCCTTTCTCAATTGAGCCTAAGGACAAGAGGCTTTTAATTAGATATTAAATTCATACCAAATGGCAACACAGTTCAACAACACTTAATTTCTTACATCGCTATCCACCTCCCAATCCATGGGTGGAGAAAGATCAAGGAAACAAAATTTTTGTATTATATTATGAGACCACTTTTAACTAGATGATTAGTATGAGAAAGATTCTCTCTGAACATTAGTCATAGCACTGTATGTCCAATCTCTATATGATATCTATGAATGGGTGATTGTAATCACACCCTTAAACAACCAAATTAATAACCTCTAGGCAATCTAAGCAAATGGTTACATTGTAATAGCTTATGTTCTAACAAAAGTGAAGACCATTCAAGATGCCCAAGACCTATACAATTGCTAGTGGGACTTGGATGAATTTACGACTGAAGCAATATATTCAGTGTCCCTTTTATCTCTTTTCTTACTCATGCTTTCTCAAACTCACACTCTTTATAATATTGGTGTATTTGAAAAGCACAATCATACTCCTTTAGTTACTTTTTATAAAACAATTTTTTAATATAGCCTGTTTTTGTTTATAAGACACATTTAAAGGTTCTCTCTGATTTTTTTTAATTCCTATTTTACCCTCTTAAAAAAGGAACGATGGAGCCTCTATTTCCAACCCATTTAGTCATTTGTGGCTTATATATAGGAGTAGAGGGAGTACCATATAAATATTTTAACCAACCATATATATGCATAAGCCATAACTATGGATAACCATACATTGTATGGCGTCCTTTTTTTTCCCCAGGACTTGTGTATTATACAAATCTCACCCTATTTCATGATAAACTTACAAGTATTGCAACCTTGCATGCTAGAGTTCGTATGGTGGTAGCTACCAACTTCAATACGAAAATAATGATACCCAAGGCTCCAGTCTCTAAGAAGGGGTGCATATTGAAGCCTTAGTTGTCCTTAATCGTAATTTCCAATTTGAGAGTTATTTTTTTTAATTAATCATGAAATTCTTTTTTAATTAATATCATTCTTTTGAAAATCTTTCTGACCCAAAAACATGTCCTTTATATGTTTAAATTATGGCCACAGTTTTTTTCATGAATGTAAAATAGGGCATAAAGAAAAAAAAAAAATTAATTAGCTATGGATGTTGAAGAAGAGAAGGTCACAACATGTTGCACACGGCAAAATGTGAACTAGTGTCGCCAACGTTACATTGTCTAGTTTTTTTTGCTCGAATAGTTACAGTGTCTAGTTGGGTCTTATAGCCTAATGACAGTA
The DNA here is from genome assembly GCA_037074495.1 of Acacia confusa. NCBI lineage: Eukaryota > Viridiplantae > Streptophyta > Magnoliopsida > Fabales > Fabaceae > Acacia > Acacia confusa. Next base: position 26,460,835 of record CM073513.1, on the reverse strand, counting down.
AGTGTCTTCCTTAAGTCTCAAATTTAAATGGATGGTATAATAATTATGTGAATTATGAAAATAAAAAAGTCAAGCTATCCTAGGAAGAAGTGGCGAAATAAAATTGGAAGATGGGAAAGAGGTTATAATTAGTAATTCTGTCTTATCATAATTTTTTAGGGAAGAATTACTGTGAGATTCCAAGAAAAAAAAAATGATCACTAAGAAGTCATAATAATAAAGTAACAATATGAACATGTTGCCGTTTATTACCCCAAATCTTGTCACTATATGATGCTAAGTTGTTATGAAGCGACTTTTTCTTTTCTGTCCTATAACTTATCATTATATGTTGTTTAGTTATTATGAAATTTGTCTTTTTTTTTTTGAGATCACATAATAATTCTCGTATTTTCTGTGGCAAGCAAGTCTTATCATAATTTTTATTATACATTAGATATGTTTTCATGAATTATTATAAAAAATAAGTAGGCAGTATATGGACATATTATTATTTTTTGATATTATAACTTGTAATTGCAAGTTATTCAATTGTTGTGAGATTGTTTTTTAATAATTACAGTCTCTTGGGATCTCACGGTAATATTCTCTCTCTCCCTCTCTCTTCTTGATTGATGAATGAGATAGATATAAATCTGAGATAGATATGGTTGGGAGGGTGGCTAGGCAGAGCACATGGATGGATGGAAGGCAGAGTGGAGAATGAGTGTGGCTCATTTGGGGGTGTTGCTTTCAAATCTCTGCACTGATACTCCTTTGCTTTAACTATGTCTCTCAACATGCTCTCTTATACTTTTATTTTTTTTATTTTTTTTATTATATTATTATTTGTTATTCATTTTGAGATTTGTAATTACTCATCCCAGTATAAATATATATATCCTTTGAAACTTGAGGTTGAGATCTAAAAAAGATCTAGTGGGGTCTTTTATATATTACTATACCAACTCTATGTTTGTGATCTCTTACGCCTGATTAATATATGAAGTTTAGCTATTTAGCTTCACATGCTTATTATACTTTTGTCAATCAAGAGTTTGTTATAAAATAAATAATTTCATTAAAATAAAATATAATTACTAGGCATTTAGTTAAATAAAGTTTAGATAAATTGGGGATCAAATGCTGACTAGGTGTAGAGCATTTTTCCAGTTCAAAAAACATATTATATATTAATTACTAATAAAATCCTCAAATTATCATTTTAATTCTTCTAAATATTATAATTACTTTACTATATTTTAACTATTAGAAAAAAAAAACTTTAAATTTGTAATTCTTCAAGATGTGATTAAAATTGCATTCTATGTTTTTCTTGTGCCTTCCCTTCAAAGACGCTTCATTCATTCTATTCTTAATATGAAAGCTAGATAATCATTCTAAAATATTTTCTTTAATCATCATTTGCATTTGAACTACTCTTAATAAAAACACTCTTATTATGTACATTTAACAGAGATATTGATAACAAAATTTAAATATAAGAGATAAAATGATTTGATATATTATATTTTTGATCAAGTAAACCCTTAACAACATTTTATATTTCGTAAAACATGAAGACGGCAATTTGCATATAAATCCTTGGCTGTTGACTTTGACCAAGCAACTTTTTTTATAGGCAAAGAAGAGGAGTGCATTCATATAATAACGGGCCACTGGTGCAAAAATATAGTCGAAATCTGGCATTTTCTCCCCACCTCTTGTACACGCTAGCTAAACCCAAATTAGACACCTGTTATTGAGGTCATGAAATGAAAGTTCAAATATCATTTTGGATTAAAAAAAAAAATTAAATGGAATATGCCATTACTTTCTTAATTGTGAAATATTGGCATTGAAGCGCACATTACAGTTTTTGAATTTCATAAACGGGATTCTTAATTTAGTTTTAATGCTATTTGCTAGCTCTTAGTGTGAAAACTGGACATTGGTCTTTCCAGGCGCATAAACTGATTTCATGGACAGTTTTTATTTCCTTTAATACTGTGTATTTATTTCCTAGCATTCGAAACCGATGGTATTATATATGGCTCCCAGCGTTAAGAAACTGATTCTTTAGTTACAGATTATATGAGGTTGCCCTGCATTTGAATATGTGAAGCCTATACAAGGCAGTATCTGCAAGAGGTTCAGATACATGGCTCTTGAATTTTGGAGCACCCCTTCTTCCTCCTCTTGGATATTGTTTCACCTTTATCTTTCGCAGTTCTATTCACTTTGTTCTTACAGGAATAGTTCATTTAATCTTTAGGAAATACCACCGGTAGTTACATAATATCTCTTAAAGAAAGTATCTTTAGATATGACTCGAACTATATATTCTGTTGTATTTGCCGTCGTCGCCAACACTTTATTCAAGAACACTTCTAACTATGTGATTATAACAATGTGACCAAAATTAAAGAGGAATAGTTAAATCATTGAATAGTATATATATAAGAGTAAATGAAAGTTTACCTCTATTTATAAGTATAAATTTAAAGATATTCAAAAAAGTTGTAAATAGGGGTGATTTAAAAAACTAATGAATACTTTCCGTTTCCATGCAAAGTGATTGATATATAGAATCATTCTAAGAAGTGACTAACATATAAGACAATAGAGAATATTTGTCTAATAAAAAAATCTCTTGGATATTCCGAATTCATTGCTTTCCAAGGACTATATTAAACAGGAAACAAAAGAAAGCATTCTCTTTTAACAGAGCCTAGATGGGCTAAGAAAAGCTGTTTAGTTCACTAATGACTAAACAATATAAAGAAGATAGAAAGAAACTTCAGAAAAAAAGACCTTCAGATTCTGCACATAACATATTCCATTTAGTATTATTAATTTGTCTTCAAAAGATGGGAGAATCTGCACTCAATTAATTGTCTTACTTTCATGTACGTGAAATTGTATAATATTGCCTCCGGTCTTAATTTAATTATGAGACCTAGTTGATTTTTTATAGAAAGATTAAAGAAGTTAGTAAATTACTTAATCATTTTATATGTTTGTGTATCATTATATTATATATTAGTTTATTACTTAAACTAATTAGTTGAAGAAAAAATAAAAATAATTTAAAGTAATTTAATTAGATCCGTTAATCTTCTAAGAAATTCAATTTAGTCTTATAATTAAGATTGGATGGAGTAAAATTTATGGCATATATATTAGTTATAAATTGATGTTACATAATATTTTTCTTAAAAAAAATTGAATTTAATTAGTATAATCTCAACTCGTGTTAAGATCTAAGTGTTATGCAGCCAACCAAGTAACGGCATTTCCATTCATCATCAGGTTTTTTAATAGTTAAAGTCATCGAGACTTGTGTGTTATATATTTAATAAATTTTATTATTTTATTCACAGTATGTTTTAATTATTTTCTCATAGAGGAAATAATGAAAGAAAATACGCCTTTAGCTTCACATATCTATTTATTTTATTATAATTTTAGGGCTTAGGGTTTATATGTATATTCTTCAAAAGATGTGAGGATCTCTGCCCTTTATCCCCTCTTAGCAATTTGCAATTTGCAATTTGCTTTCTTTTACGGGGAATGCACCCTTATCAACTAGGGCTTCCAAGGCCTACCATCTATCTTTGATTCTTTAACCCATCTTTTCTCCTTTGGTCATAAATAGTAGCAGTAAACAATCATAAATATCTAATATCAATTAAAAAAAATGCGACGTACTACTACAAGAAACAATATTTACGTGCTTACTATATCACTTGTATTTATAATTTTATATCCTCAAAAAGTGACATACAAAACAGACAAACATAAAAAGTGTTTGTTGTAATAGTGTGTGGTATATAAGTAAATAATTCCAATGATACTTCTTTTAAAAAAAAATACGCCATCTTATACTAAAAGAATTATTTTGGAGTGTTTGTTAAAAAATATTAAATTTAATTAATTAATTAATATATTTTACAATTTATGAGATAAATATATGAGAGGAGTTTTACCTTAATTTATTAAAAAAAGTTTTTAAAACTTTAGATTTGATGTTTACCAAGCATGAACAAGATTATCTCATTGGCTAATTTTCTCATCATTTTTTATTATTCAATCCAAACCATTGATGTTTAGAAGAGAGGTTAGTAATATAAGCAATTATATTAAATATATGTTTGAAATTTAAAATCGAGAGAATGAGAAAAGGTTAGGATCGGAGCCCTACCAAGCATGCACGTTGAGGCCTTAGGGGGCATATTCTCTAGCATCTATTTGCACGTCGTTTCAAGTGCTTTTCACAGTGTTAACTTTTGTGTGTGCTTTCTGATTGTGAAACGATTGTTGCTTCCTTCTTCATCCATATATTAATATTATACGGTCAAACAAAGCAATTAAGTGTTGCCTGTCTCTTCAAAAGAATTACTCGGGGTTCAATTTTGAAGTGACCTTCTTTTTCTGTTTTCCATATCTGAAGCATTATCACCCTCTTATTCATTCGTTTACTTTCTTCATTTATATCATTCTCATAGGATACCCTTTCATAGCTATAATTAAATATATAGAGGTCAAAATTAAAGAATTTAACCACCAATCTACATATAGACTATAAGTCATTTTGTATATAATCTATAAACTACGTCGAAAAAGATTGCGTGATATACTATTTGGTTTGTAAATATATACTTGTCATGATGAGAGCTAATTAGCTCATGTTGCCTTGCATGACTTGTTATACATGTGGCGTAATATTTTGAGTTTTTTTGTTTCTCACTTTAAAATAGGTGAGTTCTATTAAATACTCCTTCCGTTACTAATTAAATATAGAAGCTAGTTGATGGAGTCATTTTAATTCAGTCTTGATGGCAAAAAAAGACAAGAAAAATTAGACCTTAATCTATTTTATCTTAAAGTTTGTAACTTTTTTCTAAATTATCCCTATTCTCACACATATTAAAGAACAATTTCTATTAATGAGCTAGTTTTCTATGCAAATTAAATAACTAGATGAGTTATTTTAGGAAAATTACCATCTGGCTCTTAAATTTAAGAGTGAAGAAAGAATGGATTTTGTTGTATTCCGGTGCATTGAAGGTATCGATTCAAACCAATCGTAGGATGGTGAATATAGACCAACTTAAGATCAAACAAGCATAGTTGAAGGGTGGATTTGCAACTCTTATGCATGTAAGAAGCCTAATTTAAAGAAGTTTATCTTTTATTTATAATACTAAGACAAAGATTAATTAGTTTTGACTATTAATAGTATTATAACCTGGTGATATAAATACTTTCCTATAAGTGGATGGTTAGAACGAGTTTGATTTCATATATAACCTCAGATAATTAGTGTATGCATCTCTAATTTTAAAAATACAAAAATAGCGATATACCTCATGTTTTGAGAAAGAGCGAATATATTAAACAATTGAGTGAAATGGATTCCATCCCCTTTTAAAAATAAGGTTGAAGGTTTAAACATTAAAAATAAAGGAATCACATGAATAATTATTCTTAAGTGAACCTAAATGCCTTCTAGGATTGACTTTTGAAAATAATTTTTAGAATTTATAAAGTAAGTATGTGAAAGGAGTTTTGTCTCAGTTTACGCAAATGTAAGTTTAAAACCTAGGGTTTAAGAGTTTTCAAACACTACCTAATAAAGATTCGGGTCTTGTAGCCCCAGTGACACTAAATTTTTTCATGAAGTCAGTTTTTATCAAATTAAGGGCATTTCTAAGTCACTTAAAATTCGATGCTAATCTCATTCGAGATTTAGAGCGTGAAAAGTTTTTCTCTTTCTCAATAAGTGTCATTCCTGAAATTTAAACATGTGCTCTCTTTACATCTCTTTACAGTGAGATGTCCCTCACCATTTCAACTACAATGTGTTTGTTTATATCTTAATGGTTTTAAAATGTGAGGTTGTGAGTTAGATGCGTATGAGTACAACAAGTGAGTTATGACAACAACAAAAAATAGGTGGAAGATAAGGCTGGAAAAGTGAAGCAGAGGAGATCTTTGAGGATCAAGAAGTGGGAGTAAAAGACAGAGAATGGCAACACAAATACAAAGAGACACATCAATCTCTTGTTTTGTTTTATACGCAAGTCATGTATGCACGGATGAATATTGCCGATAGTGACCATGACAACGATGAAATCCTTCTACTTTTTTCTTTTTTTACTCTCCACAAACAAAACAACCAAATATGAGTCGCACAAGCAGCCAAAACCTTGGTGTTGGTGGGGTTCATGTTATTGTCCTTAACAAAGAAATGGGTGCCCTTTGCGTACTAAGGATTGTTCATATAGCGAGGAGATTAATGAATCAAATTAGTCGGTTACCGCTATATCATGCAATGTTGACATGCCTTGCAATATTATATATTGCATGAATATATATCAGACAAGATCATATATTCATTGTGGTTGTCTTATATATATAAACAATCGCAGAGTTTGGGATAAATATTTGGGAGACTAGATGTATAAAGATAAAATCCATCTTTACATATTATATTAAATTTTTAGGAAAAATTTCTAAGCAAATTTTTGGAACACCGAAATTTTTTGGGGACCATTGTCCCCAAGAAGCTCCGTCTCTGTATATAAGCATGCAATAATGTAGTTTCATAAAAAGAGGAGAGAAAATCCTATTTTTAAATATGTAGTTAGTGTGTATTGGGTACAATGTTGATTATCGAAAGTAAACGTCTGTCCGAAATCCATGGCATGTTCTTTTACATTATAGGGCTAAGGTGTAATTTTGTCATGAAGCTAAGTTTAAGTTTTTTTTAGGTTGACTGAAATAAAATTTCTTCTCTTGATAAAAAAAAAAAAAAAAAATTCTTCTATAGAGGGTTGACTGAAATTTTTCCTAGGTCCTCGGCAACATGTAAACACATATTATTAAGCCCAATTTAATATAATCGATGAGACTTTAGCACATCAAGTTTAGTCTACTTTTTATATATATATATATATGAAATTTACTGTAGAGAGGCTTAAATTTGTTATTTTGTGAATGAAAAAAAATTGTGCCTCTAGACATGATAGACCTAATGCACAATAATGCCACCCACAGCGTTTGGACGGTGTCTCATCTTCGAGTCTGGCATTGACATTTGTGTGTGTGTATTTAAGTTGTATTAAATTAAAAAAAAACTTTTTTATGAAAAAAATCTTTAAAATGTGAAATATTACTAACATATAATCAAAAAAATTAGAATCCCTATTATGATGCTTCTCTGTTTTTTTATTTATAGGTTTATTGGCCCAAAACCTTTGCACCATTTAAGTTGTTGCGCATATTTTATACTAAGTTATTCAACTAGCCAAATACTGATAATAATTCATATAATTTATTTTAATATCTTTAATTGTTAGATGCATATCATATGAATTCTGAGTCACTAATTATGGATCATAATTTCATAATTATTAGTATAACTAATTATTGATCCACAATTTGTGTTTCCTCTTAAATTTATTTCTCTGTGCTCTCTCATCTTCTGCCTTTCATATGTGGGGAAGACTATGAAATTATTTAATCAATCTTTTGGTACAAAAATGAAATCTAAACCATGTATTGAAAATGCCAATTCCTTTTTATACAAACAAAATATGAAATTAATAACTGTCCTAAGAAATATCTTAATTATTTATGCCCGTCTCTGCATTTGGAAGCAATGGTACATTTAGCTGTTTACCTATTATTGAAGGCTAGAAAAGGTTAAACACATAGACTTCACTTGGGGGGTTATTTTATGGTTTTTTAACAATCCACCAATATCAGTAATGTTGAAAATTATACCCTAGAGACTGATCATTATATAACTAAAATTTAAATTGAGATATTGTATCTCGAATTTTATTTATGAAGATAAATCAATCATTTAATTAAATTGAGATATAGTATCTCAATTTTAATTTTATATATATATATATATATATATATATATATATATATATATATATATCTTTTATCATATTTAATTTATAGAGATAAATTAAATCAGAAAGCTTTTGATTCAAATTAAATAAATATATTACATTAGATCTATTAGATATATTTAATTAATGTATTTTTAATCAAGATTCAAAATTCGAATTTCAAAATTAATGAGGATTAATTTTATATAATACGCCCATCAGGTTTAGAAAAACTTATGGGACATTTTGTCGAACGTATTATAGAAAGCCGCGAGAAACCCTAGAGTAAAATTGAGAGAGACGCAAAACGCAAAAGGGCGCTAGCACGCTACCACAATTAGGTTCGGGATTATTCGTGTGGATACCAGTAGAAGAAGCCGATTCATAGAGTCGACTTCTGTTGATCGTGAAGGTAGTCCACCAGTTCAAATAGAATGAGACGCACACGAGCTTTTGAAATGTATTATTTCTTATAATGAACCTTGATTTAAATGCAGTTGAGCGATTCTCTACGGGATTCGTAAAGTTTTTTTAAAAATTTTAATTCGTTGCGTGTACGGATCCCAACAGTGGTATCAGAGTCAACTCAACCATTGTTTAAATTGAGTTTCTCTACATGTATATGTGATATATATGTTTAAATCGAATCTTGTAAGCATGTAAATTGATAATTCGCTTAGGGTTTCTATGAATAGCTAGTTATTGCGGCCATTTTTGAATTGTTCAGAACGTTGGATGATCATGCTAAATCATCGATCACGTTCGCACATAGGTCGTATTCTGAAACGTTCGGAATGAACGATCATGCTCGGATTTAATCTAAGATAAATTAAATCTGTAAGCTTATAATTCGAATTAAATAAATATATTAGATTAGATATGTTGGACAAATTTAATTAATATATTATTTTAATTTTATATCATATTATATGATATTATAATATAATATAAATTCGAAAGTAATAATGATATTATTTATAGATAATAATATTATTATATATAGTATTTAATTTATTTGATAAATTAAATAACTATAATAAATTGAGATATTATATCTCAAATTTGATATTCGAATAAAGATATAGTATCTCAGATTTAATTAAATTGAGATCTAATATCTCATATTTAAATGAATAGAGAGATATCATATCTTAGATTTAATTTATCAAGATAAATTAAATTTATAAGTTTTTAATTCGAATTAAATAAATCTATTAGATTAGTTCTGTTGGACTGATTTAATTAATATATTATTTTAATTTTATATCTTATTATATGATAGTATAATATAATATAAATTCGAAAGTAATAATGACATTATTTATAGATAATAATATTATTATATATAGTATTTAATTTATTTGATAAATTAAATAACTATAATAAATTGAGATATTGTATCTCAAATTTAATTTTCAAATAAAGATATATTATCTCAGATTTAATTACATTGAGATATAGTATCTCTATTTAATTGAATAGAGAGATATCATATCTTAGATTTAATTTATCAAGATAAATTAAATCTATAAGCTTATAATTTGAATAAAATAAATATATTAGATTAGATATGTTGGACAGATTTAATTAATATTATTTTAATTTTATATCATATCATATGATATTATAATATAATATAAATTCGAAAGTAATTATGATATTATTTAAAGATAATAATATTATTATATATAGTATTTAATTTATTTAATAAATTAAATAACTATAATAAATTGAGATATTGTATCTCAAATTTGATTTTCGAATAAAGATATATTATCTCAGATTTAATTAAATTGAGATATAGTATCTCTATTTAATTGAATAGAAAGATATAATATCTTAGATTTAATTTATAAAGATAAATTAAATATGTGGGCTTATAATTCAAATTAAATAAATATATTGGATTAGATCTGTTGGACAGATTTAATTTATATATTATTTTAATTCATATTTAAATTTCAAAATTAATTGGATTAATTTTGAATATTTTAATACGGCTCATTAGAGTTTTAGAAACTCTATGATATATATTAATCTAGTCGTATTATAAAACGGATGAATTAGAAAGCCGTGACTAGTTGTTCGTAGTGCGAGAATTTAAATCATGATATTTTATATATATATATATATATATATATATATATATATATATATATTAGAAGATTTTTATCATGAATTAAAATATGTTCTAATTTATCTTTCAATGTGTTGTTTGGGTTTGGTGAACAACATGACTCTAGAGTTTTACAAGTGTTGTAAATTTAAATATGGCCTGCGAGCCATGCCTCTCTCTAAATAATCTTCATGTACATTCTCTTCTCATCTTACTCCCCTCGAATGTTAAATGAGGTTTCTCTTTATGTATTTTCTTTTATTATTTAGAGAAGTCCCCTCATTGGCTTGAGAGGACTCTAGGTTAGGTGAGCCATGTTGTATCACGAATTTTAATTATATTTTTGATATGATCAATGCATGATTAAGTAAGACACTATATGATATACAATAATGATAGCATTCACATAGGTATAATTAATAGGATTAATTAGATAAAATATTAAATAATACCCTCTAAATAAAATCTTAAGTCACAATGTCGTCAATTAATGAATACTTGTCAAAACCTAGATCACTCATTTGTATGTTCCACCAAAGTGGATGCATCTGAGTAATCTTGGTGAGGCAAGAGAAAGTAATGGTGATACTCGCATTCATTATTGTCTTGACTTAATTGAGATCATCAAAACAGTTTTGGATCGCAAGGCATTAGATGGAATTAAACGTGTCGATCATATGATAATTGAATCTCATAAAGATCTAAGAGTTACATGTGATGTAATTGGCAAAGGGGTTGCCTATCTAAATAACTTGATTTTAAGCGTCCCGCCAAAGCGAACTTAAATTTAAGCCAAATATGTATCTTAGCCCACTAATTATAATGAGGGTTATTAATTCAGTGGGATGTTACTACTTGAACTTTGCATATATTAGTTGTAGAATCATATCGTCTAACAATAATGTCACATCAATGCGATATGTACTTAAGAAGGACAAACTCAATGAGACAAACTTTTTGGACTTGTTTGGGAATTTAAGCATTGATCCCAAACATGAAAGAAAGGAGTATCTCCTCGATCAACCTATTCCTGACAAGCCAGCAACTAAAGCTCCAAGAGCTCAGAAAGATGCTTACACGAAGCATCTGAATGACTCAATGGATGCAGTATGCCTGATGCCTGCCACTATGCTTCTAGACCTCGATGGAGACCTGGAACATATAGAAGGTTCTGAGATGATTGATCATCCTATGGAAATGTTCCAGCAACAAGCAAGGCAAGAGAGGTATGAGACCACAAAGGCCTTATTTTCTTGCAAGATGGCTGAAGGTGAATCAGTTAGTCGTCATTTGTTGAAAAATGAAAGGCTACATTGATCACCTTAAGAGGTTGGGATTTCCCATGAGCCCGGAGTTAGCAACAGATATGATCTTGAACTCACTCCCGAAAGTTATAACTAGTTTATCATGAACTATAATATGAACAACATGGAGAAATCAATTTCTGAATTGCATGAGATGCTCAAAACAGATGAGCAAAGCATTAAGAAGATGCCCAACACTGTTTTGATGGTTCAGAAAGGAAGGGGTATGAAAAAGAAAGATAAGAGCAAAAGATGGGGTAAAGGCTCAGCTGGTAAGACCAATGAGTCAAACAAGCCCGAATCTAAGCCTGCAGCCAAGAAGGCAAAGCATCCAAAGGATGGGGTCTGCTACTTTTGCAATGAACTTGGTCATTGGAAGAGGAATTGCAAGCTCTACATCAAAGATCTAAAAAGAACAAGAAGGATAGCGGGGCTATCGCTTCAGGTATCTATGTCATAGATATTCACTTCTCTACATCCTCAACATGGGTATTAGATACTGCATGTGGTTCTCGCATTTGTATAAATGTGCATGATCTCAAGGATAATAGAAAATTGAATGGTATTTCTGAACGGAGGAATCAAACTTTATTAGATATGGTTTGATCTATGATGAGTCAAACAGATCTTCCGCCATCCTTTTGGGGCCATGCTCTAGAAACAACTGCGTTCACACTAAATCGTGTTCCATCAAAGGCAATTGAAAAGACATCATATGCGATATGGATTGGGAAGAAACCCAGTTTGTCATTTCTTAAGATTTGGGGAAGTGAGGTTTATGTCAAATAACAAACCTCTAATAAATTATCATCCAGATCCTTAAAATGCCTTTTTGTGGGGTATCCTAAGGAAATTAAAGGATACTATGTCTATAATCCCACGGATCACAAAGTGTTTGTTATCCGCAATGGTATCTTTTTGGAAAAAGAGTTTATCTCTAAAAGAACTAGTGGGAGTAAGGTGAACCTCGAAGAAGTTCGAGAGTCACAAGACAACGTAGAACCACAAATGGAAAAAAAGAGAAGACTCATAACAAGTTGTTGAGTCTGCTCAAGTAACACAAGGCCCACGAAGGTCCGATAGGACACGGCAAAAGCCTCAGAGATATGTACTTCTGACTATTGGAAGTTGTGATCTCTTGCTCATTGAGTAGAATGAGCCAACTACCTATCGAGAAGCCGTAGTGGGACCAAACTCCGAAAGATGGCTAGATGCCATGAAGTTTGAAATGCAATCCATGTACGACAATAAGGTATGGACCTTAGTCGATCCACCTGAAGGTATAAAAACCATTGGGTGTAAGTGGGTTTTCAAGGAGAAAACTGACATGGATGGCAAAGTAAGTGTCTTCAAAGCACGACTAGTTGCAAAAGGATTCACTCAAACTCATGGTATAGATTATGATGAAACCTTTTTCCAGTTGCAATGGCCAAATCAATCAAAATCCTTCTTGTTGTTGCATCATATTATGACTATGAGATATGGCAGATGGACATCAAAACAACTTTCCTTAACAAAAAGCTGCTTAAGGATGTGTACATGACACAACCTGAGGGTTTTGTGCATCCAGAGGACTCTGGTAAAGTTTGCAAGCTTCAAAGATCCATTTATGGATTGAAGCAAGCATCTCAGAGTTGGAATCATCATTTTGATAAAGTGGTCAAAAAGTTTGGATCCATTCAAAACATAGATGAACCTTGTGTTTACAAAAAGGTTAGTGGGAGCACAGTTGTATTTTTGGTGCTTTATGTTATGACATCCTACTCATTGGGAATGACATCCCTACCTTACAGAGTGTCAAGTCTTGGTTAGGAAAGTCTTTTTCAATGAAAGATTTAGGTGAATTCACTTACATTTTAGGGATCAGGATCTATAAAGATAGATCTAAGAGGCTGATAGGCCTAAGTCAAAGCACATACATAGACAAGATACTGCATAGATTCAGTATGTAGATTTCTAAAAGAGGTTATATGCCCATGTCTCATGGCATCCATCTCAGCAAGGATCTGTGTCATAGTACATAAGATCAAAAAGACCACATGAATCAGATTCCATATGCCTCTGTTATTGGATCTATCATGTATGTCATGTTATGTACTCGACCGGATGTGTCATTTGCCTTGAGTATGACCAACAGATATCAACAAGATCCCAGTAAGGGTCACTGGACTGTTGTCAAGAATATCCTAAAATACTTAAGAAGGACTAAGGACTTATTCTTAGTATATGGTGGCTTGAAGGATGAACTCTGTGTGACTGGTTACACAGATGTGAGTTTCCAAACTGACCAAGATGATCTAAGATCGCAGTCAGGATATGTATTCCTATTAAATGGTGGTGCGGTAAGTTAGAAGAGCTCTAAGCAGAGCACTGTAGCTAATTCTACAATAGAAGCTGAGTATATAGCAGTATCGGATGCAACTAAGGAGGGCAATTGAATTAGAAAGTTAATTACTGAACTTGGGGTGATTCCTACCATCTTAAATCCAATAGACTTGTTCTGTGACAATAGCAACACTATTGCACAAACCAAGGAGCCTGGGTCACAACAAAAGACCAAGCATATACTCAAGCGATTTCATCTTATCAGAGAAATCAATGATAAAGGTGACATAAGGATATGCAAAGTATTAGGAGAATACAATGTCGCTAATCCTTTTACTAAGCCGCTTGCACAAGCAAAACATGAGTGTCATGTTAGGACAATGAGAATTAGAGTAATTAAATGATTGCACTTAGTGCAAGTGGAATTATGTTTGAAAGGCTAAGTCATTGTACTTTAGACGTTTATGTTATTTAAAGTATTCTCTTTTAGTTATCATTTCATTTGCATGTTTATATTGATCACTATATCCCTGGATATATCTTATAGATCATCCTAAATGTCCCTGGTTGGTTATCTACGCAGGAGTGAAGATGAGATAAGACCAATATGACGTTGATGAGGTATGGAGATACGAATCAAAGTCATGGGAACTTGTAAGAGTACAAGGTGCTGGACCAACCCACTATGAGAAAGCAGCATAGTTTTAATCATAAGCTTATCTCATGTATAACCGTGTCACAACGCCCTATAACCTGAGATTATCATGGATTCCTACATGATGAGTCACTGATCTTTGACTTAGTCAAAAGTCACCTTTGACCGGGTGATGATAAAGGCTTGGATCGGGATCAGTGGTTTTCATGCAGAGGAATGTGAATGGTCAAAATAGAATTTGTCCCTCACATTTGTAGAAAGATAATACTGGGCCCTTCAATGAGTGAGTCTGAGAAACGTATGGTCATACTACGGTGGAAAGGAGTTTTCATTTCAATTATTAGACTACTCAAGAATCGAGAAAGTAATGGTCAAGAAAAGGAAGTTGACATTATCCATGCCTCATCGTTGACCAAATTATCGCGTGACAAAAGGGACGTGACATGGTTATACGATAGGTTGTATCGTGTCAACGATCCCCATATGAATTGGGTAGTCGCAATGTCTTGCTAGAGGCTGCTTGCGACTTGTGGGCTGGTACAATATTAGCCCACTGCCAATCTCATGTGAGCCTGCAGGGTCGCACACAAGAATAGCCCAACACGAGCAATAGTGTCCAAATTCATTGAATCTTAGATATGTCTAAGAATCAATGAATACGTTTTATCTGGGGAGGATATATATATATAATGATTGCACCTAATGCAAGTGGGAGTTTGTTAGAAATTATGCCCTAGGAGCTAATCATTATATAACTAAAATTTAAATTGAGATATTGTATCTCTGATTTAATATTTAAATTAAATATATCATATATCTTATTAATTGTGTAATACCCTAAAATTTGACGTAGGGTAAATATCATAAATTTGTAGAATATACCTATTGAAAATAGGTGAATATGAGGTCTCAAATACCTTGTATTGAATTCATCTTGTTATTGGGACAATTTCTCCTAAGATTGAATAATGCGCAAAAAGGTCCCTAAAACATTAGATAATTTGCAAATAGGTCCCTAAAATATTTATGGGTTATAAAATACCCTGAGAAAATTATGATAAAATCCTAAGAGGCAACTAAATATTTATTAAAAATTGGAAAGTATGTTGTCTCTAATTTAGGTAATTTATTAAATTATTACATTGGAAAAATTACAGGAGAAAAATCTAAAAGTATTGGGGGACCATATTGGACCCCATGATTTTTAATATTATGCATGGTGCATAAATTACCAATGTCAGTGAAATAGTTGAGATAATAATTATTACTAATTAAGAAAATTGTCAACAATTAGTAAGTGATTAATTAGATAATTAATGACTAATTGTTTAGACATAAGATAAAGAGAAAAATGTGGAAATTACTTAAAATATATATATATATATATATATATATATATATATATATATATATATATATATATATATATATAAACGAAATTATGAAGAAAAATAAAGAAAAATTAAAATGGAAATTAAGAAAAAATATCTAAGATATTTAGTAATTAAATAATATTATAATTGTGATATTTTATACAGGATAAACAAGAACGGATAGAAATAAAATCCTACCTAGAAAACCGTGAACTAGGTTTCTTGAGTCAGAGTATATTAGGAACAAGTGAATTTTTATCTCGGAGTGGACTGTCTCCGAAGTCATTTCTGTAACCGACGAAGAGATTTGGAGATCCGAATGGGAAGATATTTTGTATAATTAAAGCAGATAGCCAAAAGGAGAACCGATAGAAAATAATTCCGTTGTGGGAATCTGGGGATAAGTGGGGGAAAACCAGAATATAATGTTAATCAGTGGATTTTTGTCTCGGAGTTAGTACCGGACAACGTTATTTCTGTAGCCAGGCACGAATACCGAGGATTTTCAGCTGATAACAGAATGTCCTCAGTAGGATTAGAAACTGAGTTAAATTAGATAATTTGAAAGAGGAAGAAAAGACCTTCGGAGTGTTGTTCCCGAAATTTTAAGATTTTACGAAATTTCACGATCAGGATACCGAACCAGGCATTTTACCTGATAAAGCAAGATGACATAAGGCTTGATGATGCAGCAGGGATGACATCATCCTTGAGAGGTGTAAGGCCAAGATCTTGCCACCTCCAAGAAGTGCGATCTAACGGCCAGAAACTGATCAAACAAAGTTCATTGAAATTACGGAAATGTCATTGCCTTTTTCTATAAATAGCCTTCAGTTTCTCTTCATTATTCACAAATCCTAGAGCTTTCTAGAGAGAGATTTTAGAGAGAAGGAGGAGTCTGTGGAAATAGCAAAGTGCCGGGTAAGTTCTTCGGTCCCTAGTCTTTAGTTTTAGTGTTTCTTTCGGTAGTTGTTGTAGAAATGCTAGGTTGATCTTTAATCTTCCAGGTATGTTTAGAAATAATGTTCTAGGGATAATTAAGGTATTAATTTTGAAAATCATTATGGAGTTGGAGATATGTTGAAATTCTGGAAGATTAGGGTCAAGGTAGCAAAGTGCTAGCGAAATTCCGCCGATTAAGGGATCAGGTGCAAAATGGTAATTTGTACCTAAAATGCCTGTTATGATATCAAATATTGATAAACGTGATATTATCATTATAGGATATCAGTAATCTTGTTCCGCTGTCATTTCGCTGTCGTTCCGCTGTTTTCCGTCAAAAGTACAGTTTATCGTCAACGTACTAAAGGCTTGTCAACGAAGGTATGTTTGCGTACTGTAACACTAACTCTGATGTTTATGTTATGCATATATGTGGTATGTGTGCATATAAAGGTTAGAGAGTATCTGTAATGCTGGGAGCGATATGTTCATATGCTGGGAGCGATATGTCTGTATGTTGGGAGCGATATGGTCGCATGCTGGGAGCGATATATTTGCATTGGTTATGATAATTTGCTTGAGTATGCGGTTTGGTTTTGTGGTATGAGTTGTCTATATATTGTGTACGTAAACATGAGGTTAACCGTTACTTGGGGTCCGTATGCATGGGACCTCAGCTCTTAACATAGCGTCAGGGTCGGGAGAACCAAGGATGGAGGACAAGGGGAAGCGCAAGCAGGTCGTCTAGAAGACCCGGCTGAAGATTTCCTTTAATGTCCCAGCAGAAGCTTTCCTATTATTGCTTTTCTTCACTTTTAAACCACGCGGTTTCTATACCGCTATTGTATCCAACCAGACTTATGGCATTTTGAATATATATATCAGATACTCTTCCGCTCAAATGGTCTACTCTAATGCTTTGAAATGACTTTGAATGAAGAAAAAAAATTTTATTCCGCTTTTGAAAATTGGGATGTTACAAATTGAGATATAGTATCTCAGTTTTAATTAAATAGATATATATATTTTTTCTCAGATTTAATTTATAGAGATAAATTAAATCAGAAGGCTTTTGATTCAAATTAAATAAATATATTACATTAGATCTATTAGATAGATTTAATTAATGTATTTTAATCAAGATTCAAAATTCGAATTTCAGATCTGGCTTTTATTTTAGACTAGATAAATGTATTAGATTAGATCTATTAGATAGATTTAATTAATATATTTTAATCCATATTTAAAATTCAAATTTCAAAATTAATGAGGATTAATTTTATATAATATGCCCATCAGGTTTAGAAAAACCTATGGGACATTTTGTTGAGCGTATTATAGAAAGCCACGAGAAACCCTAGAGTAAAATTGAGAGAGATGCAAAACGCAAAAGGGCGGTAGCACGCTGCCACAATCGGGTTCAGGGATTATTCGTGTGGATACCAGTAGAAGAAGCCGATTCATAGAGTCGACTTCTGCTGATCATGAAGGTAGCCCACCAGTTCAAATAGAATGAGACTCACACGAGATTTTAAAAGGTACAGTTTCTTATAATAAACATTGATTTAAACACGGTTGAACGATCCTCTTCAGGATTCGTAAAGTTTTTTTTTTAATTTTAATCCGTTGCGTGTACGGATCCCAATAAGTAATTAATAAAAGGAAGGTGCATCAACAAGTTTACTGCCATGTCTTAGTTTGCCAGTTTGGTTCTGTAAGATGGCTCTATTGTTGGAAAAGAATAGCAAATTTGCTTAGTTCCTTTTAGTTTTTACCTTTGTTCCTTCATGCTGCTCAATTTCATAGCTCCAAATCAACAAAGAATCATTTGGAAAAACTAGACACTTAGGTTCAAGTTTTTTTAAAAAACTTTCTAATCTTGTGTGTAATTTTCTCTTCCTTCCTCAACTGCATGATTTAATCTACTACTAAAACAACTACTATTATTAGTAATGTGATTTTGTATGTTATAAAAAAAATATATCCACTAATATAATTTGTCAAAAATAATTAAAATAGGTTAAGTTTTGCTTCAAGTGCTCGATGAAACTTGAATGAAAATGTAATTTTATTGCAAAGTATAATAATATACCGCAATTCTTCTTTCACTCTTTGAGACGCGCGCACTCATTGTCTCACTCAGACACACTCACTCACTCAAGTACGTGACGGTCAAATCACTAGATTGGTGAACTGGTTTTTTAATTAGTATAGTTTTTTGGATGAGTCAACAAAGTTTGACGTTTTATTTCTCTTCATGCTAAATCTAAAATGATACTCTCTCCTAGTCTAATTGTCCTAATTATAAGAACATTTTTGTAGTACAAATTGTACTATAGATGTAGTATTATAATTAGGACAGAAGACAATATTGTTTTGAGTACAAAAAATTAACAATCCATAAGGTTTGTATTAGAAAAAATTGCACTCAGGTCTTGAATAAGGGAAAATACGATAAAATAGTCATTTGAAATCTCAAAATTATGGTGAAGTCTCGTGAGACTTTTTTGTAATATTTTTCATATGTGAAAAGATACAAAAATGTCCACATATGCCTATGTTGACAAGTCCATGAACCTATTTTAACAAGTCCATTAGCATGTTTTGACAAAACCATGTGCATGTGTTAACAAGTTCAAGTGCATGTGTTGACAAGTCTATAAACCTATTTTGACAAGTTTATGTGCATGTATTGAGCCTCTATGGGGGTATGTGTCTTTTCTCAAATGGAAAATATTGTAAAAATATCCCGTAGGACTTCACTGCAATTTTAAGATTTTAAGGGATAATTGTGTCTCATTTTCCCTTTATATTTTATGTCATGTTTAGTTTATACATAAACGTTCAATTTACTTGCATTAATGAATTTTTTATTTGAATATTACTCTTTTCTTTTTCTTTTTTTGCCATGAATATTTCTCTTTTCATAGGTACATAAAAATACTTTATATATTTTAAATAAATTATATTATTTTAATAAACTTGGTTTGACTCCAATTTAATCATTGTTGGATCATCAATCATTGAACTGCCGTTAGGGGTGTAAACAGGCCAGGCCAGGCCTTGCCCTTAACAGGCCAGGCCTGTTCTGTAACATACTGGCCTGTGGCCTGTTACAGGCCTACTTTTCGGCCTGGGCCTGGCTTATATATAGGCCTGGCCTGGCCTGTGGCCTGTTAAGGCCTGTGTTTTTTTTTTTAAAAAAAAAAAAATTTTAAAAAAAAATTTTAATTTTTTTTTATTTAATTAAGCTAACAGACCACAGGCCGAAAACAGGCCTACTTTAAACAGGCTAACAACAGGCCAAAATTACATAAATTAATACTAATAATATAAATAACAGGCCACAGGCCGAAAACAGGCCTACTTTAAACAGGCTAAAAACAGGCCAAAATTACATAAATTAATATTAATAATATAAACAGGCTGGCCTGACAGGCCTAAAAGGCCTCTTATCAGGCCTGGGCCTAGCCTGTTAAGGGAAAACAGGCCTCATAAGAGGCCTTGGCTTGGCCTTTTAGCCTGACAGGCCAGGCCTGACCAGGCTTTTAACAGGCCAGGCCATAGGCCCCTGGCCTTTTTACATCCCTAACTGCCGTCACAATTAATTTAATGTTTGTTCTTTAGTACCTTGCTCTTTGCCTACTTTACTCACATCTACTACAATATCCAAAGCCAATTATTATACTATTAAAAATGGTAAAGAAGAATCCCAAATAAATACCATATAAAATGTTAAAACTCTCAAAGGTTTGTTAATTTTGTAAATGACAGGTAACAAATTGATATTTTAAAATGTTGACAAATTTACCATTATTCCATCACT
Source organism: Acacia confusa (assembly GCA_037074495.1). NCBI lineage: Eukaryota > Viridiplantae > Streptophyta > Magnoliopsida > Fabales > Fabaceae > Acacia > Acacia confusa. The sequence goes on along the minus strand of CM073513.1, from coordinate 26,440,405 downwards.
TCCTCTTTCTCTCTCCTTACCCTCTCTTCCTCTTCCTCTCTCCGCTACCATGGAAGCTCTACAAGATCTCTCTCTCTCCCCCCCTCCCCCTATCTTCTTCCGTTGGTTGAAATAGTGATGTTGTTGGTGGTCATGATGTAGTGGTGGTCAAAGCTTACTAACGATAGTGAAGATGAAAGCTGTCCTTGGCAAGGAAGAGAGGCGGCGGTGAAGGAGTGGTTGTCGACTATGAGGAAGAAGAATGTGAACATTAGAATGGGCTTCACAAAATTCCTAATAGGATTGATAAGTTTTATAATGGTTTTGACAAGAATTGTAATGGTTTTGATAAAAACGTTTGCTGATGAAAACATGCAAATAGGATTATTGTTCTTGTGAAAACTATTATGAATCTTGTAAACTCATTACTAATATTGTGAATCCCATTATGAATTATGTTAAAGGCCAAAAATGTTGGAAAATTCATAAGCTTGCTGGAAAACTTATGAACTCGCTAGAGGTTGAGGAACAAGAAGGTGAACAATAGAATGAATATCACAAGATTCGTGATGAGATTGACAATTTCAGTAATGGTTTTGACAAAAATGTTTGATAATGAAAACATACAAGTCAAGATTATTACTCTTGTGAAAACTATTACAAATCTTGTTAAACTCATTATTGCTCTTGTAGATCCCTTATGAATATTGTCAAATGCTACAAATGTTGGTAAATCTTGTCTAACGTTTTTGTATCAGGAAACACTTTTGTGAAAACCATTACAACAAATCTTGTCAAATGCCACAAATGCTAGAAAATTCATAAACTTGCCATAAAACTCATGACCTTGTCGGAAACTGAAAAAGTTTGGTGGAAATTAGTTTCTTCCAGCATTTTCACTTTGTTTTACCTCGACCTTCACTCCACCATCATCGTCGCTTTCGCTTCACATTGAGAGAGAGAGAGAGATATGTGAGGGTATTTTGGTAAAAACATTTAAATTTCAAAATATTATATTCCTCCCAATCACCTCTGTGTCTTTCTAATTTTTTCATAGACTTTTTAGGATTTTAGAACTTTATATTTAGAACTTTATATGGTATGTAAATGACAGTTTCCCAAAAATAATACTTCTTTAATTAGTCACAAGAAATTAATTAAATATATGAGTTTCTTAATCTTTAAAACTGAGCATTGAGTCTAATTGTTTCATGCATAATTCTATCATCTAGGGTTACAATCACTTTTTTTGTTTTTTTTTTTAAAAAAGCTCTTTCACACTTTACCCAAAATTCCTTTCTCATGAATTTATTTCCTCCAGTGTATAATTATTTAAAATAAGTTAAGATGTGGTTAGCATCTCACATAATAAATTCATTGACTGGGGATGTGAAACAATTGTGTCAAGTTAAGAATAATTTTCTTATACAGTTCAAGAAAATTTCGGATTAAGTTTCTCTCATTATTTTTTTCTTATTATCCCTCATAATCTTTAAATTATACCCATCAATCAATATAAAATGTCAAAATACTTTTCTCTCACCTTCTCAATCAACGACCTAAATAAACTTATAAAGAATAATGAGAAACAAAGATAACGAGATAATCTCTTCCCAAAAATTTACAGTAACAAATGACGCATCTAAACCTTTGTTTCCATTTTCCAACATCAATCACTATTCACTGATTTCATTATTTGTCTTTTCCTTTGAAAATTTTCACCACGTGTCATAATTGATGCAGGACTATGAGTACTGAATATTGTAATTCTGTTGATCACGTCATATGCAATATTGCCACAGGGATTTGAATTCTCTTGTCCTCAAATGGAATCTCACTCTTTCTTTTCTTTTTCTTTTTTTTTTAATTTTCATAAAATCTTGATAAAATATTAATCTTGCACCACATTGATAGATTTTTCAAGTGACCTTACATGGGAAAAAATGATGCAATTGAATTCTATATGATTAGACACATTTCTAAGACAAAATCAAGCAATTTCTAGTAAGATAAAATACATAAGAAGTCAATATTTATAAGATTTTATCTTTACTTTATTAATATGATGTTTATCTTTAATTAAAGTAGAAGGCACTAAGGCTGGCATGAAGTTGCACGCAATATTAACACGCACAAATCCATTGATAAGATCAAAATAATTTTACCAAAATATTGTTCTTTTTTTGAAAATTCTCGAAGTATTGTTTTGTATAAATGTCAATTTCAATTTTTCAATTTGGTCAAATTTTTTTTAGTGTTTTCAACTTTGTTTTTTTTTTTTCAAGAAGTCGGTTCCATTAATCATTCCCCACCGCCTGAGTTGTACATGTTTGTAAATTTGATGGACGTTTTAGATGATATTGCTCACAGAAGGAAAAAAGAAAAAAAGAAAGAAAGAAACGAAAGTCCATTTTATTTTTATTTGTAAATCAGGCCGAACCCAAAACCAACCCATATAAGATTTTAATTCACACCCCAACCATTTAGCTGAGGGTCAATATACTCCAATTTACCAATTCCAATTAACTCCTACTTTGCTTCTATTTACAAGTCCTGTTTTACTAAAAAAAATTGTCCTATTTATATGTCCAGTTTCAGAGTAGTAAATGAGATTGTTACAATTTTACCTATATTAATTGTATCAATAAAAATAGAGAGAGAATAAAAAGTTAAAAAATACTCATTCATAAAAGAAAACAAAGTTGAAAATTTACCTCATAATCATTGAGTTAACTACCTCTCATTAGTATGTGTAATTTAATTATAAAAGACATATAAATAGAACTAAAGTGATAACTCTTAAATATTTAAGAGAGTTAGTTAACACATTAATTATAGACTAAATTTTTAATTTTACCATTATTTATGAATAGCTCAAAGAGTCAATATGAATAAATTCTTTTTGTTTATTACAATTAATAAGGGTAAGATTATAAAAATTTCATTTATTCCTTTAAAGGGGACATTTATAATAACTGATAAGGACCAAAATTTTTCTTAAAAACGACTTATAAATAAGATCAATAAGATATTTCCTTTTTTTTTTTTTTTGAATTGTCCATAGTAATTATAACATTCTGTGTGTGATCAATATGATTGTTTCTAATGTAAATTCTTAAAATGAGAGGTATTTTAAGAAACTAAAAACATATTTTTTTAAAAAAAAAAACTTAATTAACTTGTTTGATATGTAATTATTTATTTTGCCCAAGCATTTAGGATTTTAGGAAGCCTTAATTTTTGTGAAAATTACAGAAACATACTTTGAAAATAACGAAAGGACAATTGAGATGATGAATTTCAATACTACCAAAACTATTTCCCATGAATTTTCATGTTGGTAAATTACATCATTGCCTTCACTTTTTTTTTAACCTAGCACCGCTTTGGTGCTGGTGACCATTGCTAGTAGCCAATTCCCAAAGCTTTGATGACCTTACCGGTGACCATCCGCTTGAGCTCCGCCAGCTTAATATACTTTTTGAATTTCTTAAACAAAAGTAGTTAATCGCAAAACTAGAGTAATAACTAAGGTTTTAGATAGTCACTATTAAGTCAAAATAGTCAATATTGAAACTAAAGTAGTAAAAAGTGAACCAAAAGTAGTTAATTACTATGAACTCTTCAGCAACAATGAACCTTTTTACTACTTTAATTTCACTATTAATTACTATAGTTTTGATATTAACAGCTCTTTTTTTTTTTTTTATACAAGATATTAACAGCTTTTGTTTCAAAATTTCCAAAAAAAAAAAAAAAATGCCGCTAGAGCTCAAATGATTGGTCATTTGTGAAGGAGCTCTAGCCCCTGGTCACTGACTCTAGCTAATGTTGAGGGTTGTTGAGGTAGCATTTTTTTTAAAAAAAAAAAAAACAGTAAAGGGCAATGATGTCTTTTCCATGCACTTTAAAATTCCAAAAATTGAATTGGGATTAATGGAATTGGAATCACTAATTTGATATTTCTATATTTTAAGGGTATTTATTTAAGACTTCCTTAACAGAACAAGTAAACTGTTATAAATAATATATTAATATGGATGTGTATCTCACTATTATTTTTTCATCTCCTTATTATTTCTTTCAATTATTTTCCTATGATTAGAGAATCAAATTTATTGTAAATTATAGATTTGTGCCTATAAATAGAAGACATATGTTATAAATGGTACACATGTCTAAATAGTGAATAATGTTGTTTTCTCTTATTCTTCTTATCTCTCTTTTATTTTATTATACATTATTAGCACGACACTCAAATTAGAGCATCATAATTTAGTATCTCTTTATTTTGATTATATGTTCTCCTTCTCCACTATTTCCTTTTTTTTCTATTCCCATGTAACTTGAAGTTATCATTTTCAATAGCACCTGAAGTTCCAATTAATATTTTCTCTCGAATGACTTGACGTCACTATCTTTGATGGAATTAGTTGTAATTGATATTTGATGTCACCATCATTGACAGAACTTGAAGTTTCAATTGATATTTGCGGTCTCTCTAAAGGATTAAAGTCAGATCTATATACTTTATCTTTTTATTTTTATTTATTTATATTATTGGGTTAAGGGATAAAAAGATAACACATTTTTTTCTCCAATGACTTATCACCTATTTCATTTAGATTTGAAGGACCCACAATTACTTCCTTTGTTTGTGTTGAAATATGATTTTATTTTATATTTTGAGATTATATGACCAGAAGTCATATAACTTTTATCCTCTATATTATTAAAGGGCCAGAAACCATATAATTTTAATTTTTTATTGAGTTATTTAGCAAGAAGCCATAAATTCACATCCTCTATCTTATAATGGCCAAAACCCGGAAACCCCAATCAAGTAAAGCATGATTGTGTATATTCCATCTAAGGACGTGTTTGGAAACTAGTTTGCCAAAACCAAAACCACATTTCGGCCTTTTGGCAAGCATGAATAGTGTTTCCAAACAAATACGAAATTAGTGTACCCATGAAAGAGGTAGAAGTATTATGCTACAACCAAGGCTTGTTTCATTATGACGCTGCCACCTCCTCATCATCAGAGTCCCCATCCTGAAGACTCTTCTTATGTTGCTGCTCATCTCCAGCGTTCAATCTACTCCTCTTCTCCTTTCTTTGCTTCTTTTGAAATTAGTGTACCCATGAAAGAGGTAGAAGTATTATGCTACAACCAAGGCCCGTTTCATTATGATGCTGCCACCTCTTCACCATCAGAGTCCCCATTATCTGAAGACTCTTCTTTGTGTTGCTGCTCATCTCCAGCATTCAATTTACTCCTCTTCTCCTTCTTTCTTTGCTTCTTCTTTTGACGCTTCAACCGCTTCTTTTCTGTTCGTTCCTCAGCAGCTTTTAATCTTTCCTCCCGTCTCATATTAAACTCTGCCACTTCCTTCCTTTTCTGATAATCAACTTCCATCCTCGCAAGTCTATCTTGCTCTTTCCGTCTCATCTGCCGATACTGTTGGATGAGGAATTAGAGTAATACAGGAAAAGGGGAAAAAATTAGAACATATTTATTGCTTTCCGACCTTCCCAACAAGTTGGTACATGATTATACACAAATGCTTTTGTCAAGGAAATACGACATGAAGCATTCCAATGCCACTGAACTGCTTCAATATAGTGTTTAACACGGATTTATAGAGCACAGACACACTTAATGTCAAGTGTCATGGGAACAAACCACCCAACCAGCATGTATTTGACACGTATAGAGATGTAAGGCTCAAACTTGCACCAGACACAGCTGAACATATAGCTCTTTCACATTGTTCATGTAGCACATAAATAATCATAAAAGTAAAGTTTAACATCTCTTAGTAGATGTTGGATATAAATAAGCACAGGCCCATAACTCATTTATTCTGCTATTGTTCAATAATCTATTTTTTCTGCTTTTCATTTTTATTATTTTAGCTATGTTACCGTTTGTGATTTAGGAGAATGAGGTAGATATGATAAGTCTAGGAGTCAAGAGTTTATAGGTAGTATCTAGAAAGCACCAAACCCTACTATATATTGTATCGATGTCAACATTCAGAAAGATGAAAAGCAGAAAAGCCTCTGTTTCTTCAATAGATTTTCTAGGGGGCAAATGGTGTAGGCACTTAAAAGATAAGATAATGTTGGTCAACTTTTTCACTAAAAGCATATCACCAAATAGAAAATATCAAGTAGGGAATGAATATAGCATATATGATAAGATGTAGACCATTCCATGTTATATTTTACATGTTTTAGATTTGACATATCAATGTGTCACCATGTCCACATTATGTTGGTGCGGATCAGTATGCCTACATTTATTACCAAATATTAATAAAGTCAAAAGATAACGTAACTTATTGATTGGGCTTAGACTCCATATTCTCCTAAAAACAAAAAAATAATAAGTCAAAAGATGTCTGGGGAGGGTTTTCATGGTCTAGATGTTTGTTATATAAAGCATAAATAAGTAATTAGGGCGTAAATAATTAGTTGGGACTGAATAGGTGGCACAATATTAATCCTATGAGGCCACGTGGCACTATATTAATCCTATGAGGCCATTAGCTAGAAAAGAGTAGTTAGGATAGCTAGGATTCTGTATTATGATTGCTGTTATGATTTGTTGTTGCTTAAGTCTAAGGCCATATCCCATATCCTATATAAAGGGAGAGCCTAGGCTAAATGACTCATGTATGTTGATGTATTGTGTATGAATGGAATACAGAGCTGTTTCGAATGTGTCTGTTCCCCTAATCTCCTAATTCTCTACAGCCCTCTCAACAATGTTTTGGTGAGAGGTTTAGCATCAGACCCTGATGTCCCAGCTCAAAATTATTTGAAACAGATCTAAACCAAGAGACCTTGCAGACTAACCAAAATCACACCCTTTCTAGCGAAAATCAAGAACCCGTTTACAAGAGGCCTTGGCTAACGCAGCACCTTCACCTAAAACAAAAAATTTATCAATATTATTCCTAGTTTAGCATTTCCCACTTCCCACCTATCCATAGACTCCTTATTTTTCTCCTTTTGTCTATCATTCTTGGACAACATTTTGAAGTGAAAGCTACTCATTAATCCCCAAACATTAGCGCATCATCAGCTGTATAATGTCCTTAAGAATCATTAACCACAAGGTCAATCTCTCCAATATACTAGATGAGCAAAAAACATTTTAACATGCACCTTTAGTTCATGAAACTACCACTTCTATACACTTTCTTTCAAAAACTCACATTTATGGCCCCACAAATGCATAAACCAAATCCCCAGAATGGCAGATAAAATTACATCATCACTTTTTTCATTTTGGCATTGAGGATCTATATAATATATTCTATTACAGAAAAAACGACGTGATGCCCTTTGCTTCATTATTGATAGGTTCATTAATGGATTGGACGAATTCGACATGCCATCAACCTGAAGATTTAGTACAAAATATACTGGCCTGGATAATATTAACCAACTACCAGCACTATAATATTAATTCCACTTCCTCCAAACAAGTGCTAACAGTAATATACATTCTCATTATCAAACTTCTTTAAAACCAGCTAGACTAAAAAAACGAAGAGTACTGAAAGGAATTTTTTTTTTTAAAAAAAAAGTTATATTTTGCTTCCAATGGCTAAAAACTAATTTTGAATCTTTCAAATTACCTGATGAAAGTCACCAGAGCCAGAACCAGCGGAGCTACCAGAGGTGTTGTTGACACGAACAGGCACATTCTCAATAATCCGTCGAAGCTTAATCTCAAGGTCCTCTTCTTCCTCCTTAAAAGCAACTGGGGTATATTCCACAAGTGCATTGGATGCTGCTGTCGCCGGTGCAAGCGGTGGTTTTGACTTATCTGTCATTGAAACCACCTGAAGATCACCATCTTTGGGTTTGCCCATTGACATATTTAAATTCTTGTAAGACCTAAGTTTTTTAGTTCAAGAAAATCCCCAAATTTCAGCCCAAAGATCAATCAAAATACATCATTCACTCAGTCGAATGCAAGTAACTAAGTTGAGTGCATTGGGATAAAATAAGAAAGAGCAACAGATTTTACCAAAAAAAAAAAAGAAAGAGCAAAAGAAAATTTCAAGGATTCCCAAAAACAAAGCCTATATAGACTATACACTTCTATTCACAAAGGAGGGCAAGGATGAGGCACCGTGATAAGCCTATGATGGCAATGGATACAAACAACGACAGTGGGTTAAGGTGGGAGGGAATTCAGGGACGAACCAAAGAAGGGTTCAGATTAGGAGGCTGAATCGATAATAGTTGGGTTTGGATTTTGGCGTCAAATTGGCCATTGATGTGGGATCCAAAGAACTGACCCGACCCATATGAGAAACTGGTTCTGGAATGCCAACCTCTTAAACCAAGCTAGACCTTGTAGGTAGGGATGTCCATGGGGGACTGGGTTTGGCCTCATCTTGAGACATGATAAATATCAAACTTAATAAGATAATGATTAAATCTAAATAAACCATAATATTCTAACAACCTACAAACTATATCTTTCTTTCTTTTTTTCAATCATCATCAATATATCAATATATAAATCATCATCATCATCAACATATGGATATATACTAAGGAGGAACAGCAAATTGGTTGCAAATTATGTGAGAGCGTTATAGTTCATAACTAGGGATGTCCATGGACCAGACCAAACCGGGTTGGGGTCAACCCGAGGTTTAGTCCAGGAGGGACCTTGGGTTGGATAAATCAGCCCGAGCTGGACCAAACCGGTCCAGTGGACTGCCTGGACCAATCCAGGACCTTTTTTTTTTTGCCATTTCTTTGGACAATCATATATGTAAAAAAATGATGGAGATCTTAAATAACAATTAAAGAAACATGAAAACCACAACAGATTCTAAATAACAGTAATAATAGTAAATGCTAAGTGACTGCAGCAGTCAACTTCAAGGAAGGAGGGAAAAAATTAAAACAATGATCACCGTTGTTTACAATACATATTAGCAAGATTCAAGATGACTAGAGAAAACAGTCAGCAACATTCATTCAAGGCTTACCTACAATTTTCCACAGCTAAACTACTTAGAGCAATACAGAATAGCAAGATTCAGGATGACTAGAGCAATAATCAGCAACATTTACACAAGGAAAACAAAGGATGGGAAACATCAACGTCAATAATAAGCAATATGGGTACAGTGAAGGGAAGATGCCTCCACTGTTTAAAGAATGAGCAACGAACAATCATGGGTACAGTGAATCAGGGTATTCATATATCAATAACATCAATAACAATGAGCGAAGAACAATCTGATTAGAATCTTAATCAGATTGAGAAACATCAACATCAATAATAGAAGTCACCCACAATAAGCAACGAACAAGCAAAATAGTAATAAGCAACGCTATTCATATATCAACAAAAAAACAATGGAAATCAACCCCAATACCAAAATTTTGCCAGAATCAAAGCTGGATTTCTGAGTTCTAAAATTCGAAGGGAGATGCCAGAATCAAAGCTCTAAAATTTTGCACACTCCAGTCAAGTAAGGAAGAAAAGAACCTTACCGAAGGTCTGAGTTCAAATTCGCGTCGCCGCCGTCGGATCAAGGTCGAGGATTGAGACAAGCTGACGGAGGACGGCGGACTTAGGGTTTACGAGCTTCAAATCGAAGCAAGAAGGAAACTGGAGGACTGAGGTCGAAGTCGAACAAGAGACGAGAGACGGAGGTCGAAGTCGAAGTCGGACGGCGACGGGTTAGACTCCAGAGGCTCACCGCGCAAACAGAGTGGGGAGTGGGAATGAGTTTGGGAGGGAGAGACGGGGAAGAGGGTTCTGGTTAACTTACTTTCTCATCATTCCTTGTTAGGGCATCTACACCATTATTGAGAAGAAGAGTTCATGAACACTACACTATGCACTATTCAGTATTATTAAGAATATTCACTATTCAGTATTATTAAGAATGAGAGAAAAGTTAAAGACTTAAAAGTAATTAACGGTCCTAATTATAAGATATAGTTAATTTTTTTGGAGAGATTAAAAAAGCTAATTAAATCACTTTAGAGTACTTTTATTTTTATTTTTTCTTCAAACTAATTAGTTTGCCTAATAAACTAATATATAATATAAGAATATACAACATACGAAATAGTAACTTATTTAGCTTTCTTAATTCCTTAAAAAAAAGTTAACTATGTTTTATAATTAGGACCAGAGGTAGTATAACTTAATAATGTGACTTATTTTTAACTTTTTAAATTTGATTTAATGAATATGATTTATAAATAATGAAGGATGATGATGAAATAGATAATGTGAGAATCCTAACTCATGAAATGGAGGTTGAATCAAGGTGTCCCACTAGGGTTTTCCGAATGTGTGAAATTAATGACTAATCAGCTCAATGTGCAAATACAAAGCAATGAGGTCGAATGCTTTAAATTATTTTATAGAAAAAAAAATTAATTTTTAAGTTTCAATGTTTTCATTTAATTATTAATTAGATTAGATCCATGTACCTTTTTTTCCCTTTTTTATCAGTGGCATAAAACTACATCTGACTGATTTTTCTTGATTAAAAGCTTATGATCCCACTTGAATAAACAAGAAAAAAAATTAGTTAAATTTCACAATAACAACAGTACCTATATATTATTAAGTTAAATGAGATTTATCCTTTACCTATGTTGAATTTAGAGGGACAAAACATCAAGGTTATTAAAACCGGATCGATCATTGAACCGGTCGAAGTACTGGGTCAAGGGTCAGTGAGCAGACCGGAGCTAAACCGGGGTCAAACCGGTGAGGAAGTGAAAATTTTAGAATAATTAATATAAAATTAAAAAAATTGATAGAATGCACAGGAGAGTGTCAGATTTCAAACAAGATTTTCAAATAAGAATGCTGAATGAAACAAACTTTGAAACTAGTGATATACAAGACCCATCACTAGATTTCAATTTAGTGGGCTAATGTTTCTCTTCAACTCAGTTCCTTGGGAATCATACTAAAATAGTAAAACGATTTTGAAATTTACAATAATTAATAAAATATAAACAAAATACAAGGGAAGAGAAACTCATGCCAGATAGGTGATTTTCTTGAGCAAAAAAGATACGTGATTTGACAAAAAATAAAAAGATGTCAAATGCATGTATATTAAATAAAAATGGCAGGGATAGTTTTGTGGAAATAATAATTGCAAAAATATGAGAGAAGGGAGGGAGATTGGATAGTCAGTGGCCTTGAAAGTTGAACCCATCTTCATTGTTCATCTTCATTCACCATCCTTTCTTCATACCCGAAAAAGAGAGAGAGCAAAGAGCGAGACAGAGTGAGAACTGAGAGAAATTAGAAGAGAAAGCAAATCATCAGCAAGAGTGAACATATAGGAGAAAGCGTTAAGTTCAATCTTCAACAAGGACTTTCAATCCCTCTACCAAACCAGATCGAAACGAAAGACAACGCGAAGACACCGGCCTAAATCCTCTCACAAAACCCAGATCGTGATATGGGTCAACTGTTCTTCCTCTCCGTCTTTCACTCTCTCTCTCTCTCTTTTAAATATTGGTTGATGACCTCAGTTTCTATGGTTTTATGGATCGGATCCACACCCGGTTCAATGGTTTCTGGTTTGAACCGGCCGGTCTAGTCCAGGTTTAATTACCATACAAAGCATACTCTATTTATCTATATAAGAGCATATATGATCTTTAAATAGGTAAACCTAAAACTAACCTAGAATCTAATTTAATCTAATCAATCAAAATAATTAAAATATAATATATCCATATACAATCTTAAAACATGATAAATATCAAATTTATAAAATAATGATTAAATCTAAATAAATCATAATATTCTAACAACCTACAAACCATATTTTTCTATCGTTTTTTCAATCATTCTCAATATATTATACATCAATATATAAATCATCATCTTCATCACGATATATACTAAGGAGGAACAGCAAATTGGTTGCAAATATGTGAGAGCGTTACTGGCTTCATTTATCAAGCCGTTTGCATTTATCTGCCCACGCGCTACTCTTCTTTTGCAAGCCTCACCGTGCAAAACCATCTTCTTATCTCTTCACTTTCTCAACTCCCATTTTTTCACCTACCCATTCGATCCGTTCGCCGACAACTTTCTCAAGTCTGTTTTGCAGTAATTGAATAAACAAGTTTGGTGCATTAGCTCTCTCGGTTGGTGCTGCTGTGAGTTCCATTTCCTTTCCATTTTTTACTTTTAATTTTCTTCAGATATTTCGTATTCTACTTGGTATAAATGTTCGTGTCCTGTTCATACTTTTGCTTCTGAGTCTTGGAGCTATCTACTACATTGGAGCAAGCACATCTCCAATCATTGTGTTTGTCTTCTGTGTTTGTATTCTCAGCTTCCTTGTGTCTATATATCTTTCAAAGTGAGTGCTTGCAAAGGATGACGGCCCTCCTCAGTGGCGGATCTTTACAGGAACAAGGGGGGGCTGTGGCCCCCGCAAAAAAAAAAAAAAACTGTGAATTTTTTTAATGTAAATAGGATTTTTTTTTTATATATATTTGGTCCAAAAATATATATATTTATCCCAAAAATTTATATATTCAGCTCCCTCAAATAATTTTTTTTTGAAATTAGTCAATAAGTATACATTTAGCCCCTCCAAATTTTTAACCCAAGATCCGCCACTAGCCCTCCTGAAATGGTTCAGGTAAGTCTATCTTTGGCTGATATAGCAATTTCTTTTTGCTTCATCCTGTTTCCAATCGTTATTTCTGGGCTTCATTTCACAAAATTGTTAGTTTGGTGTCAAGAATGCTTCTATGTAGTTTTAATTAATTTTACATTATTTAATTAATTCCCTATTTTGGTTGGAACATAGAAAAGGCAGTTCCTTTTGTATGCACTGACATATACAACATTATACTTCGAGTAAAGTACATTTAGTTTAGGAAATTAAAAATATTATATGGAATTATTTCTGAAAAATTTAGCTTGAATAAATTTTAAAGCTAGTATTTAGAAATTAAGATATATTTTCCAGTAAATTAAGGATAAATAGTTAGGGAATAATTTTTGACTTAAATATTTCAGAAATAATATTTTATGGCTTAAATAAATTAATTGAAGAAGAAAAATCCTTAAATGAAATTTAGGATTAGTTTTGATTACCTAACTAATGTTTGTAATTAAATTAATAAGGGACTAGATTGCAAACCAGCACTACAAAAAAATCAATTTTTAAAAAACCATATTTCCGTCGCAAAACAGGTTTGCGGCGGAATTTGCGACGGAATTTGTCTGTCGCAAAAAAAACATCGTAATTGAGACGGAAAATCAAAATTCCGTCGCAATTTACGATGGAAATATGAATTCGTCGCAAATTTTAAAATTTGCGACGGAAAAAATTTCTGTCACAATTGCGACGGAAATCAGTTTCGTCGCAATTGTGACGGAATTGAATTCGTTGCAATGGAAATAAATTTCTGTTGCAAAATTCATTTTAATTAAAAAAAAAATTTTCAGAAATTTTTTTAAAAAAATTAAAATTTAAAAAATCATAAAAAATATTTATAAATATAAAAAAAATTATTAAAAAATATATCAAATTGCATAAAAAATTATAAAAATGATTAAAAGAGTAAACAAATTTCAATAAAAATTTGCATATGATAAAAATATAAAATAACAATCATAAAGAGTTTTATATTGAGAAAGTCAAATATATGTAATAATGTTGTGAACAATATATACTAAAAAATATATGTCTAATTACTAATTTGAATTAGATTACATTCTCTTTGAATAATCAATTATACACCGAATCAAAACACAATAGAGCCTCAAGGGATAAAGAGCCAGCAACTAAAGATAGAGCACGAGCAAACTCTTCAACACCAAGTATTCCATTATGCTTTGCGTCGAACAAGTCAAATACCTCTGGAATTTTCCTACCAAAAAAACCCAATAACAAGTCAAATACATTTCTCAGGACTCATTTATGCATAATATATGCAATAGGAAAGGATTTTCAAATCATTGAATCTTAATTATAACAACAACAAAAAACCACCCAGATGATAAATTCCACTCCCCTTCCCCCCCACCTCCAAAAGACCTATCAGAAAATACCAAAATTTAACAGATCATCCAGAAACATTATGGGTTGGAGATGTGTAAGGTGCGAAAGGGTTGGAAATGAATTTTATTACAGTAGTAGAAAATCTTATCTAATACATTGTAAACGTTCAATCATCATATATGCACATCAAAACTTTCAACTTCAATTTCTGTGAGGACAAGTTAAAAGCAGCTGTAAATAAAATTTCAAGATCTTAAAGCTAGACATACCCTATCTGCAAATAACCTCTCTTTCTTGTTTGTCTTGAATAAAGCCAACTGAAAGTCTTCCTGAAAATGAAATGTATAAAGAATCAAAAGAAATGAAAAGAAAAAAAGAGGTTCAGAATGAAAAGCTGGCATTGCAATATAAATTACCGTATATACCTATAAAATGAGATACTTTAAGATCACTAGAAATGAAGGAATCAGTCAGAAAGTTTAAACATCAAAATTATCCCAAAACAAACAAATGGAATAGCAAATTATATGATAGAACTTACTTTGTTTATCAGCTCGTCATCAATCACTGCACTGCTAATCTTCTTGAACAGTTCGTACAGTGCCTCAATGTCACCTACACTAACTGCATCAGAACCCAAAACAGATTAATATCACTGTTTCTATTCACACACACACACAACATATATATATATATATATATAGAGAGAGAGAGAGAGAAGGTGAATATGTAAGAGAATTTCATAAATTTCTTTATTCTCTTGAAGCCCACAGGTCTAAGTACAGAAGAATACAATAACAAGCATTATGAGATAGAGAAATAAATCAGTGGAAAATATTCATCAAATAAGCATTATGAGATAGGTCCATTAATGCATCAACAAATGGTCAAGGCAGTTCATTATCAATGGAGTTCTCTGTTTGCAATTTCTCTTCCGCTATCCTTCCTTTTCTTTTAATTAATTTCATCTTCTAACATTAAACCCGAATCAAGGCCCAAAAAAGGGAAAATAAAAGGCCCTATCTCATTCACCAAGAAATGGATGATGGGCAATAAGTTGTACAGGTTAAGGGGAAACTAGTTTCAGAATTAAAGTTTGATTAAAGGAAGAAATGATTATGCATAAAATTCACGTAGAGCCCAACAACAAAAGGAAAACACTTTAGAATGTTAATTCAAAACTTCTATAAAGACACATACAGACTGTCTCCCTTGCAAGAGCTTCTGGATCATCTAAACCCGTAGTTTGCTTAGACACGTCAGTATCGCAACAATTTATTGCGGCAACAAACTCTAAGAATTGCAACATTTTTGTTTCCAGATGTCAAAACATTCCATACCCTGAAAGTGAGGAAAAATGCCTTTTAACTAAATGTATAATCTTCAAAGAAAAAAAAAATCTTAATCTCATTAAGTGATTAAAAATAAATTTGCGTCTTCTTTAACATCACTTAAGCATGCAGATCAGTTTTAAACTTCTTACTATTCTTGCAAATTCATAATAAATATCTCATTGGAAGTTAAAAGCTGATCCTTCCATACGCACAAGGTCATGAAGAGAAAAGATAAACAGTATAAGAGCAGAGCGCTCAACGTGATTTGATCAAAATGACACATGGAGGTTAAGATGACTCATCATAAATTGCCCTTTCAGCCATGAGTGATCAAAACCTCTGTTTCCATTAAAAACAAATAATATATATCTTCAGCCAGAAATATCAAAAGAGAAGAAAATGAATAGCCCACATAAAGTACTAAGCTGAGGAGAAAATAAGAAAATGAATAGCAAAAGAAAAGAAAGGAAGCTGTAACAATATTTTTTGATTTTTTCTCCAGGGACATCCTGGCACCAACTTATTTATGTTTGTATCCATTAGGGGAACATAAAATTTAACCTCCTCCAGCTACACTAAAAGTTAAAGTCATGCAAATCAAGAACACTGTCAAAAGCTACATAACTTTATTTATAATTTTCATTTGGTAAATGAATTCATGATGCCATAAAAAAGTCAAATTTTTGCAAAGAAATACCTTTTTCAGAACCAGAACTTATTTATGACTGAATTATTTCTACAACCAACCATTGAGGTAACAACCCTCCGTGTTTCCAGCTGGAAATCAATCCAAGAGCTTATGTGCAGTCAAGATTCCTAGACTAAATGGAATTCCTAGATCATGGTTATATAGATGTCGGTTCAAGGAACCCAAATGACGTTCACATTCAATTCCAATTCGGCATTTTAAATCATGTCAACCCATACATTGGCTAACCATATATTACAAACAGACAATTCAACCGCTGTGCTTCCCTTTTGAAAATGAAAAATGGATTTGGCCCTTTTGGGAGAAGCACCTCAACTTAATTAGCAGCCATCGTATAAGAGAAATAAAAGGTGATTGTTATCTGATTAAGAAACAAAACAACAACTTGCTGAATCCACAATAAATTAGCCACACCAGATGGGAAAACATACATTCCCAACTGCAGAGTTGGTGAATCAAGAATAATAAGGGTGCGAGTGATGAGTTACCCAGCGGAGAATAATTTCCTGAAATGAAGATTATTAGGAGGAGAGGCAAAAATATAGAAAAGTAATAAATTGGAATAAATTAAACCACGAGTATGGAAGAATTTCAGAAAATCAAAATCTAAAATAGAGACCCTATCAGGTGGGGGGAATAGCGGAGATTGTGGCCAGGCCAGAAATAAAAAATGGCAGGGACCACTAATGCCTAAAACTCAGTTAAATACGTACCTTCTCTTCTTCAACGAAAATAGTAGTTCTCTTTGAGGAAGATGACGGAGGAGGGGAGACGGATGATAGGGGAGAAGGGGAGACGAACGATAGGGGAGGAGGGGAGGAGGGGAGGAGGGGAGACGGACGACAGGGAAGATGGAGGAGGCAAAACGAAGGGTGGAAGTGAAGAAGGAAGACGGGAGAGACGGAGGCGAGCGCACAATGGGAGGGAAATTAGGGAAAGGTCCGAAATATTATAGGCTTTTGCGAAAGAATCATTTTTCCGTCGTAATTTACGGTGGAATTTGATTTCCATTATATAATTTTGTGATGGAATTCGTTTCCGTCACAAAAAGTGAGCCTTTTTGCGACAGAATTTCTCACTTTTTGTAATGGAAACATAATTCCGTCACAAAAATCAAGCATTTTGAAACAGAATTTCATTTTCGTCACAAAAAATCCACTTTTTGTGACGGAATTTTATTCCCATCACAAAAAGTGAATTTTTTGCGACGGATTTAAAATTCCGTCGCAAATAGGCTAAAATTTGTGACGGAAATAATTCCGTCGCAAATTTGCTCTTTTCTAGCAGTGTAGACCCATATAGGAAGTCAAAAGGAGTATTTTTGTTAAAGTGAGACACCACAACACTCCCTCTCTCATCTCCCAAAGCATACCGGACACGAGATCTTCAGATGAGATCTGCACCGTCCATATTTCTTTCTTTATAAGATTTTTTAAATACCACTCAATATTTTTAAGTATCTTTTTTTTTGTACCAGACAGTATACTAAAATAGATTTTTAAGATCAAGAAGAATTTTTTAGTACCATAAAATATTTTTTAAGTACCAGTCAGTACCCTGAAATATTTTTTTAAGATTCTAAAAAAAAATATTTGAGGATACCGAATTGTATTGAAAAGATACTTCAGAGTACTGAATGCGTTTTTTAAGTACTCGTCAATATCTTGAAGCATCTTTTTAGTACCAGTCAATACCCTGAAATATTTTTTTAAGATCTTAAAATAAATTTTTAAGATCGTGAAGTATTTTTCAGTAGTAATCAATACCCTGAAGTATCTTTTTAATACTAATCAATACCTAAAATATTTTTTCAAGATTCTAAAAAAATATTTTAGGGTACCAAATGGTACTAAAAATATACTTTAGATTATTGATTTCTACTAAAAAATACTTCATGATCTTAAAAAATTATTTGAGGATCTTGAAAAAATGTTTCAGAGAACTTATTGGTACTAAAAAAATACTATAGGATACTGACTAGTACTAAAAAGAATCGTGAAAAATTAAACATAAAATCTTGTGTGTGTGTGTGTGTGTGTGTGTGTGTGTGTGTGTGTGAAAGAAAGAAATATAGACAGTCTATGTGTAATATCCGTTATTTTTCTTTCAAGTGGGACAATGTGTTTGCCATATTTGTATTTTCTCTTATTTTAATAAAAAATGATGATCATGATTTAACAAGAAGCCACGGAAGAGGCAAGTAGTCACAGGAAAGGTTTATTGTCAATTAGTATGGGACCGTATGTTTTCTTTTACTTTATAGATCTCTTTTCTTAAAGTAATTGTAATCTTTATTCTTTGGTGGGGTGGCTGATGCGTTTCTTGTAAGGGGCAACACTTCTCATTCCTTTATTTTAATTATTGGGAACATAAACTCACATGCACACAGAAGGCATCATCATCTGCTTCAATTATACGCATACGACACTTATCTTTTCCTTTCAATTGTTAAAGTAACACAAAGGTGGCAGACACATTTTCTATCAAGGATAATTTATTGTGCAATTGTTGCTTCACGGGTGTATGTTCTTGTTCAGGCACGAGTGAAACATTACCCTCTGATGCTAATTATATACAAAGCTATGTCTCTTCGTTTACTCATTTTTCTCATTCTTCACTCTTGTCCAAGAATGCAAAGAGCGTGTGAGAGAGAGTTAGAATCCAGATCTTAATTCTCTGGTCTTATGTGCTGAAATAGAAGAGAGGAATCTCATCATTTAGCCGACTCATTGAGGATAAGTTATTTAGCTTGCTGAAGATTGAAGCAGGAGGTATGAATCTGAGTTTGTTTTTGAATTCCTTGCATTGGTACTGCTATTCTATCGTTATATATAAGTATTGGTGTGTGTATCTTAACACCAAAGAAGTATAAAACGTGGCTGCACTTTAGTTGCTATCATGTGAATAGTATAAAAGAGCCAAAGCAAAAGTCTACTATTTTTATATGCGTATATATTAAAGATACATATATACACGTATAAAGTATATTATTGATTATCAAGAAGAGTTTATTTATTGTGGGAATTTTCTTAGCCATGAATCAACTTGGTGACTTTAATTTATGGAAAAAGACTTATCAAGGAGTGAATAGAAATTGAAATCACTCAATTCGTAGTCATACAAACCAAGTTATGAATTTTCTAAATACCCGTGGAAAATTAAAGGTATTTCTAGTAAGTCTTAGAAGAGTCACCTAAGTTGCTAATTGTGCTTAACCTTCAAAGAAAAGGGTTCTTTGGATAAAATGAAAGGTTAAGTAGCGGGGATGATATTTATTCCATAGTATATGATATCTAAATAAATAAGCTCTAATAAGTATTTATCTGTAAGTCATAAGGATACTAAAGGACAAGTATTTTGGGGAAGGTCTAAAGAACTAAATCTTAATTATGTTATTAAGATTAAATTAGTTAATGACCTACTCTCCATATAAATGCCAATTATATGAAGTGATATTTGCCCAAGCTTGAAGGAAAAACAAATTTGAAAGAAACTTACGGAAGGTGTTTCTGTCGGTAAGATCAACATGTAGTAACTCTAATTAATCTTACGTTCTTTGTATATCAATATATGTCTATGTATACCATACTTGTATGTCCCGCCTGTATGGGGCCAGCACCACTCGTGGCTCGATTGAGCGGAAGAGCTAAACATGGGGCTAACTTCCCGATGGCTAGGCAGAGCCTAGTGCATTCAGTAATTTTTGGTATTAATTTATCAAAAGAAATGAATTTTCTAGCGCTAAAGTATTTTGAAATCATTTAATGATTACTTGTATTACGTGTTACATATGGAATGTAATACTTATCGTATGAAATCTGTTTGTTTATATGCTGTGTGGACTACTCTGTTTTGGTTTATTTACATGTATTGATTATGCTAGAATTTGAGATTAATATGTTACTCTGGGATTCATTCATTTGAATCTCATGACCTTCCAACAATCCAGGACGTGGGCAAAATAGTAATCAGGGTTCAAAAGGAAATGGTGGAAATACTGCGTGATGCAAAGAAGGTCATGAAGCTGATAAAGCAGCTTACTTTATTTTATTTCACCCACTATCTATATTTCCTTTGACTTATTTGGATTAAGTATTTATTTTAAAATAGCCGTATGTGGCTACTGTGGTGTATATTTATTTAGAAACATATGGTTGTGTGAAGTAGACATGATATAAGTGTGTATGTGTGCTGCATACTATTACTGCAAGAATAGGTATGTTTATACCAAGTTCCGAATATGGTGAATGAGTAGTAGAGCATTAGGTTAATTGGAGAAATAAGGAAATACTCCAATACTATTTAACAAGGTTTTTAAGTATAATGCACTTTAAATAAAATATTTGAATCACTGATAAAATGTTTTAAATATTTTAGAAAAGCCCATTCATAACTATAATATTTTTTTAAAATTCTTAATGAAGAAGGCTTTTAATCCCAAGATCAAACCTGTCTCAGTGATTTAAATTATTTATTGACTTATGTATTATACCAAGTTTAGAAAACATTACTCTGTTCTAGGTATAGAGCAGTGGGGTGTTACACTATGTCTCATCTGGAGATCTAGACTACGTAGATCTCCAAAGGTGCTCGCCGCCCAAGGGACAAGTGAGGACAAGCAGGGAAACGATATTCAACCGAACACATACTCTCCTCTCTCATAATTTTGACAACACACTCTCTCTCTCAATTGCATGATAGCTACGTATACTGCCTCCTTATTCTCATTTGGACACCTTTCTCATACACACACAATCTCTCATTCCTCTTTTATTTCCCTCTCTGGTCACTTAAATTATATGTGCAAGCGCGCACATGAACACATACATCCATTCTCTCATTCGATCTCATTCCTCCTCCAAACACACAAGATTCTCTCCTCTCCTTGTCTAAACCGTAAACACACACACACCACATCCTCCATTTGATTTCTTCTATCCGTTCTCAAAGATGACGACACATACTCTTGTAAGACATAATCTATGTTCTTCAATTCAGAGATTATCATACATGAACACAACTATAAAGGATCTTAGAATATCATGCTTTCACATTAAATAGAATTAAACATATACTAACCGTTCTCCATGATTGCGGAAGATCTTTAGCGATAGAAATCTTTGTCAGAGTTTCTCAGAGTCTTTTTCCTTCTCTCTTCTTGTATCTTCTTATGATAGAAATGAGATACAACTTTCACGGTTAAACTCTGAAGGCCTTTTTACGCTCTTTATATTAATCTTTTCTAAACGTACATGTCTTTCTACTTTCTAACAACTGTGTCTATCAATTGTCACTTCTTTATGACTTTAATAACTCCCAAATCAAATTACCTTTTTCTCCCTTTTCAATTATTAAATCAAAATAACACTTATTTATACATGAGACAAATAAATATTTTACATTCTCCCACTTGGCTCATGTCACAAAGTGTCCCTTCATGATTTAATAAAAATTATTATAATGCGCACACATAAGGCTAAAGGTTCTATACATTGGCCTCATCATACATCATAATTAGAAATAAAACCTAATATGAACCATGGCGGTTATATACTATCAAATCGGCATATTTCCTTCCATATACCACTATATTAGTTCTTCTTCCTAACATGATACTTTAATGGAAGTAAACATAATGTCCCGTAACAATACTATAATGTCATTATTAGGGACAATTCCTGCTTTTCAGAATAATCACTTATGCATGCATGCAAACAAAATATTTTGAAAGAACAAGATGATTTTTTCAGAAACTTATACATCATTAAATTCAAAGTGTCAATTATCAATAATTACAATAATGATCCATCATTCATTAGCTGACATAATACCCATACTATACAAGTGACCAATAAATACTTTGGGCGGTAATCCCTTCGTCAAGGGACCAGCTATCACAAGATCTGTGCTAACTTGTTGTATAGATACTTTATGTTTCTGAATCTCTTCTTTAACGGCAAAGTATTTCTATTCCATATACTTAGCACCTTTAAAATACTTGTCGTTTTATAAAAGAAAATTGTTATAGAATTATTACAATAAATTTTCAACGGCTTGGCTATACTGTCAACTAACCCAAGCCTTGAAATAATATTCCATAGCCATTTAGCTTGAACCATGGCCTCAAAGCATGCCACAAATTCAGCTTTCATACTGGATGTAGCAATTATCGATTGCTTCGCACTTTTCCATGATATAGCTCCTCTAGCTAAAAGATATAGGTAACCACAAGTAGATTTTCTTGTGTCCGCACATCCTGCAAAATCTGAATTTGTTGTATCCAACCACTTCAAGTTTGCTAGACCTCCTATATGTAAGCATGTGACTTTTAGTTCCTTGCAAATATCTCAGAACTTTCTTTGTAGCTTTCCAATGGCCTATACCAGGATTACTCTGGTATCTACCCAACATTCCAACTGCAAAGCTAATATATGGTCTCATACAAGTCTGAGCATACATTAAACTCCCAACTAGTGATGCATACGAAATTGCTTCCATTTCTTTTCGTTCCAATTCATTTTTAGGACATTGCATGAGACTAAACTTATCTCCTTTCTGAATTGGAACAGGAGATGACGAGCAATTTTCCATTGGGAATCTCTCTAAAACTTTATTAATATATGCTTTATGAGACAAGCCTAACTATCCTTTTGATCTATCACAGAATATTTCTATCCCAATCACATAAGTTGCCTCGCCCATATCTTTCATTTCAAAGTTACTAGAGAGAAACTTCTTAATCTCAGATAAAAGACCAAGATTATTAGTAGCAAGCAAAATATCATCAACATACAGAACCAGTAATATAAACTTGCTCCTACTGACCTTCAGATATATACACCGATCAACATTGTTTTCTTTGAATCCAAAGGAAACAATAGTATCATTGAACTTAAGGTACCATTGTCTTGAAGCTTGTTTAAGCCCGTATATTGATTTCTTTAATTTGCACACCATGTGCTCCTTTCCGTTTTCAGTGAACCCCAGTGGTTGGTCCATATACACATCTTCCTCTAAATTTCCATTTAGAAAGGCCATTTTCACATCCATCTGGTGTAACTCTAAATCATAATGAGCTACTAATGCCATAATGATTCTTAGAGAATCCTTTTTAGAAACTGGTGAAAAAGTTTCTTTATAGTCAATGCCATCTTTTTGAGTAAATCCCTTTGCAACTAGTCTAGCCTTGTAACGTTCTAAGTTACCAAGAGAGTCACGTTTGGTTTTAAAGACTACTTACAACCAACTCTCTTACATTCTTCTGGTAACTCAATAAGGTCCCAAACATTATTTTGGTCCATAGATTTCAACTCATCTTTCATGGCATCTAACCACTTGTCACCATTTTCACTATTCATGGCTTGTGAAAAAGTAATTGGATCATCCTGTATACCCAAGTCAAATTCAGACTCTTGTAGATATACCACATAATCATTAGAAATAGCGGATCTCCTTTCCCTCTGAGATCTTCTTAATGCTATTTGTTGTGGTTCTTCTACAATGGGTTCATTAACAATATTTTCATCATGAGTAGTGGGAACATTCATTTGTTGTTCTCCATGATTATTAATTGGGTTAACAACATGAGGAACAACAACTTTACTAGAGATACAGGTTAATGGAACTTGTACTCTAACTTCTTGAATATCCACTTTACGTGGTGTTTCACTCCCACTAACTTTACCATCCTCAATGAACCTAGCATTTCCAGTTTAAATAATCCTTGTGGTATGATTAGGACAGTAAAATCTATACCCTTTCGATTTTTCTTGATAACCAATGAAATAATTGAAAACATTAATGCTTTGAGTCATGTATATTATATCCTAACATGCTTCACAAATTCAGACAAAATTCATTCAATGCATATCAATGTTCACCTTTGAGGATCCATTAATATACAACATTCAATTATAAAGATGCTATAACAATTTCATATAATTTAGCTTGATGCATATCCCAACTAGAAATATTTATCATCTTTGGATGTCTAAATAAAACTATAAGTATATGAATAACACTAACATTCATGTTTATTATTATAAAAATAAATAATCAACCTTTGTGTTGATTTATAACCACCTTATAATAACAAACTTTTAATTCACCCACAACATAAATATAATTTCATAGTATCAAAGTTATGGGGAATTTGAAATATCACATTAATAATTGGAATTAAAATAATTTATAAGAATTTGGCCACTTTGGTGACTAACAAATTCACCATTCTTAATTTCAAAACTTAAATATTTGAAATTGTTATTCACAATATTTAAATCATTAATAATAAGAAGCTAAATAACCCAAAATTAGAGCCTAATTGGACCTAGAAAGAATTAAATTCGAGCTAGCCCAAACATGTTTTTTTTTAAACCAAAAACGTGCAACAAAAAAAAAATACGGTTCGGCCCAAAAACTCTTCAGCCCAAAAATAAACACTAACAGCCCAATAAATTTCAGTTGAGCCCAGCACCTTTTTTTTTTCTTTCTTAACTTCAGCCCAACCTACATCTGAGCCCAGATTTTTTTTTGAAACAAAAAAAACATAAGCCCAAAAAAAATTGAGCCCATAATTTTTTTTAACAGCCCAACACTTCGGCCAAAAAAACAAAACTAGCCCAAATCAGATATTTGGATTAGAGAGGAATTCTCACTCCCTACCGTAATCACAGAGTATGTGCATACTCCAAATATATAATCAAAGAGGAATTCTCACATGAGCAAAAAAAAAAAGAGGAATTCTCACGACCCTAGCATCTAATCACACAGTATGTGCAAACAATTTTTTTTTAATATAGGAAATCTACCCCATGTTATCAGACTTGGATTGGTCATTGTCCCGGTTAAAGTACTAGGTTAATGGGTCACTGGTTGAACCACATAATTATGAACCGGTCTCGAAAACCATAATATATTTATAAATATATATATAAAAAATGAGTTTACAAAATAAAAGTATCTAAAACATTTTTACAAGTTTAAAATATAATAACTCAATTAACTAGGAGCAAAATTAAAGAAGATGGGTTTACAAAATAACCTTCAAACATAATAAAATCATGGCCAAGAATCCAAAGGTGATGCATTAATGAAAGTCTCTCTATCATCATTAAAAACATACACCAATATAGGAATGAAAAAGGGCTAATAGCCCCATTTGTTACAAAAAATAAAAAATAAAAAATTGCACAAACCGGCCCGGTTTCACAGACCCGGCTGGTTCACTGGTTTTATCAAAAACCAGTGGTTGGATCGGTCAAAACTCGTTTTCGACGCATATCCGATCCTTTCACCGGCTCGAATTGGTTCAACCACCGATTCGACGGTTCACCGGTCGAACCAGCCGGTCAGAGCCAGTTCTGATAACAATGAATCCACCGTTTCAGATTAGATGTAGGAACAAACAAACAAGCTTTTCGTTCGTGCGTCGTTTCGTCACCGTACAACCTTCATGTTTGTTTTTTTTAAACAAATAATAATAATAATAATCTGAAAGGTGCACAGTTTCACCATCAATGTTTCTTTTCAGTTTGCATCAATTCAATTTGTTTTTTCTTTTTCAAATATATATATATATATATAATATCCTAACCTAAAACTCATAACTTTCCCTCATCCAAGAATCTCAACAAACTATACTATAACATATTCTTTTCTTATCTCTTTTCGATATCTCCATAAGATTTTATTTTCAATCTTTATTAATCATAATCAACATTCAAAACAATAAATTTTGAATATATACTGACATAAAAATAATCACATAATCTTTATCCACGATTCATATATCAATATATAATGTTGCAAAAAATAGAAAAGGACAAAACAACTGATCGAGAAAATTAACAGGGGAAAAAACTTTAATTTGGGATTTTAAGTTTCTATATATCTATGAAGATAATTATATCTTGGATCACAGAAACAAGATCTATACCAAAAAATTATAAGAAACAATATAAATATTGGAAATCCTAACTTTTCAACTACAAATTCTTTTATAATCATATATGGAAAACATGAATTCCTAAACACTCGCTCTGATACCACATGTAAGACATAATCTGTGTTCTTCAAATCAGAGATTATCATACAAGAACACAACTATAAAGGATCTTAGAATATCATGCTTTCACATTAAATAGAATTAAACACATACTAACCTTTCTCCATGATTGCGGAAGATCTTTAGCGATAGAAATCTTTGTCAGAGTTT
Source organism: Acacia confusa (assembly GCA_037074495.1). Classification (NCBI taxonomy): domain Eukaryota; kingdom Viridiplantae; phylum Streptophyta; class Magnoliopsida; order Fabales; family Fabaceae; genus Acacia; species Acacia confusa. The sequence goes on along the minus strand of CM073513.1, from coordinate 26,414,113 downwards.
CTTAGAGTCTTTTTCCTTCTCTCTTCTTGTAACTTCTTATGATAGGGATGAGATACAACTTTCACGGTTAAACTATGAAGGCCTCTTTACGCTCTTTATATAATTTTTTCTAAATGTATGTGCCTTTCTGCTTTCTAACAACTGTGCCTATCAATAGTCGCTTCTTTATGACTTTAATAACTCCCAAACCAAATTACCTTTTTCCCCTTTTTCAATTATTAAATCAAAATAACACTTATTTATACATGAGACAAATAAATATTTTACAACTCTCTCAACTCCATCTCCCATTCTTCACCCCATTTCAACTGAGAGAGCATCTAAGAAGTTAAGAGTCCGAGACTGAGAGAGAGAGAGAGAGAATGGAGAGTTCATAACAAAAAGGAAGAAGGAAGGGCTAAAACTCACATGCAAAACCGTTTTTGGGTCTAGGTGAGTTTCCAAAACGATTTCCCATATGGTTTTCTTCATTTGTTGAAGTTTTGTGAGTTGTTAGTGGCTAAAAACTCATGGGTTAGTGAGAGCTCATGACAGTGTTTTGATGCATGCATGTCAGTTCTGAACTGATTTTTGGTTTCCTTTGGCTTAGTAAACAAGCTTTTAAATCGTGCATGTTATATATAAGTGCATGGATTCTAATTTCGGGAAGATTTGAGCCATAGATTGAAGTTGCATATGTTGTTTTTCACCTTTGCATGTTAGTATGAAAACAAAATAGGTTTTGCATGTTGTTTTTGTAGGTTAAAGGCACGTTTCTCTATGAATTTTTTCACATGACAGTTCACTCCCTAAGATTTAAGACAAGTCTAAGATCACCTTAAACGGAGGTCTTGAACTCGAGATATAAATTTTGGAAATCAGGTCCATAATCTGGAGAGCCTGAAACTTATAGATGGAGTGATAATTTTTGAGATCAAAACTAAGTAAATGACCTCCTCTAACCCTAAAAATTTGTAAACATATAGTACACTCTTTAAAATTTAATGAGTCAAAGAGCACGTTATTTGGATAAGTATAAAAGGAGTTATTAATTTTTGAAAATGAATTACAGTTCTGGAGTGACATCTAGATAGAGGTCACGTTTTTTAGAACTGGGAATGGTATGAGTCTGATTAAATTTTGAAACCATTATTCCCAGAAACTATACTTAATAAGGAGTTCATAGGCTTTGGAATCACCTAATTTGGACACCTAGAATTCCAGATATAGATTTTTGAAGTTGAACATTGAAATCTAGAAGTTATAAGTTTAAAACTAGAACTGTAATTTTCAAGTAAGGTTTTGATTGGGCAAATGAAATTTCTTTTCTGTGAATTTCGGATAGAGTGAAGAAGACCTATTAAGCTTTAAAACAAGTTATAGAACGTGTTAATTGGAGGTCTAAAACTCAAATTACGATTTCTTAAAGTTTGGATAGGAAATTTGGAGAATTCTGATTCGAGAAACTAGTATAAAAACGTAAGAACGCAATTTTTTACATTTTTACTAAAATGATATGTGTTAAGATGCAAGTAAAAACTATCCTCAATAAAAATGGATAAAAACACCACGTAAAAACTTTACTTTAAACAAAAAATTTTCTTAAAAAAACCTATTTTCATTTACCCCAAATCAAAAGATTATATTGTTTTTGTGATGGCCAATTTAAGGTTGGGCAAGAAAAAGAAAGCTCAAAACTCCCATGCATATAATTTTGATGATCTTCCATCCGATGATGATTGGATCGTAGAAAATAAATAAGATTGGAAAGATGTAGACAATTAAATGTTGATACCCATAATGAGAAAAGCTTGATTGAAGTTGAAGTGAGGGAATCAATGGATGGTCATGATTTGGACATTCCAAATTTTGCAAATAAACTTGTTATTAGAGCAAGAGAAGAGGATATTAAGGACATGCAAATTGATCTGTGTTTGATTTTGAGTAAATTGATGTAATTTAGGAATTATTAAAGTTTTATTTTTTATATGTTGTGGAACTTGGTTGTAGAAGTTGTTAAACTCTTTTTGTGTTGTTGGACTTATGTTTTAGGGAAAATTCTATTTAAATACCACTTGAATTTACAAAACCTCCAAAAGCTAATTGAATTTGTTAAAGGACCAAGTAGACAGGAGGGGCAACAAGGATATGCAAATTCGGGTGAATTTACCCTTTTACCCTTAATTTTTAATTAAATTAAAAAAAGAAAAAAGAAATATGACCCTTGCCAGAGAGCCACCTGGCCAGTTGCCGAAGGGCTTGCAACCGCTAGCCTAAGATCCGACAATGGTTTTTTCTTAGGGCTGGGGTTGAATCTTTTAAAAAAAAAAAAATTCAATAAGTTGGGGTTCGAACCCACCCCACCTTCATGGGAGCCAAGTGACCTACTTGGTTTCTTTAATATATATATGCATTAACAAATATATGGTTGTTATTTATGCAGAATTTGGAAAATTTTAACTTTCTAATAATTTTTAATATACTAATGTAATAACTAATTATCAATTAATATTTAGTTTTTATTATTTTTCACATTTAATATTTATTAATATTTTTTTCTAATGATTTTAATTATAATTTATTTAAATAATATTTTTGTTAAATTTTTTTATATTCAATTTGAAAAGTCTTTATGATATATGTTAAATTAAGAAATTGTTTGCTACTATGTAATATATTATTTTATGAAAAGATAAACATTAATTTGATTTTTCATTTGATTAAAAGTAGCTTAAACACTTTATTTTATATGAATATTTGAATCAACTGATTTTATTAAAATAATGTTATCGTAATATATTAATATTAATAATACTATATTAGTAATATTATTTATGCTATTATTCACATCTTGATTAATAATATAGAGTATTTCCCATGATCCATTTTAATCTTATAATACATAATTATTTTAATTATAATTTGATGGATTGTTCAAAAAAATACCTAAAATTTTAATCCTAAAATTTGAAGAATCACTTGTAAAAATCTGACAAAAGTACTGGTAATTACCATTATGAAACTTGTAAATACCATTAATGAATTGATGATTCCCATTAGAAGATTTGTTATAATTGACCCTTATTTGTTGTCTCATGAGAGATACTTGTGAAAAACCTGAAAAAGCACTAGTAATTACCATTACGGAAATTTAAATACCATTAACGAATTGGTAACTACCATTATGGAACTTGTAAATACCATTAAGAATTGGTAATTACCATTACTAAACTTGTACATAATCTAAGAACTTTGAACAAAATTTGTAACGGAAATAACAAACTCATTGATGAGATTAACTAGTTTAATAATGGTAATTACCAATTCGTTAATGGTATTTACAAATTCCGTAATGGTAATTACCAGTGCTTTCATTAGATTTATTAAAGGAACCAAGTGGCCCAGTGGTTGGGCCACTTGGCCCCCATGAAGGTGGGGTGGGTTCGAACCTCACCTTCTTCACTATAAAATAATAATAATAAAAAACTTCCTTGCTGGATCTCAGGCTTCTAACAGCTGGGAGTTGCAGGTCGTTCGAAGGCCAGCCACGGTGGCTCTCCGACGAGGGTCATATTTCCTTTATTTATTTATTTATTTAAAAACTAAGGGTAAAAGGGTAAATTTACTCAAATTTGTATATCGCTCATTGCCCCTCCTGTATTCTCAATCCTTTAACAAATTTAGTTGGCTTCTCAGGGGATTGCAAATTCAAGTGGTATTTAAATGGAATTTTTCCTATGTTTTATATAGTTATGTGACTTATATCTTTTGAATATGAAGTTATTCATTGAATTTTGAGTAGTTATTTATGTTATTTTTTACATGTGTGTGTGTGTGTGTATGTGTGTGTGTATACATATATAATTTTGTATCTTGACCTTGAATAGTAGAAACTTTACGTTTCGTGTCGTTTTTACGATTTACGTTTCTACCATTATTTTCTGTTTCTATGTAGAAACTCGATTTTAACAACATTGGTCTCAGTCATAAATTATCTTGGTGATTATTAATATTTGAAAATAGACTTATCAAGCTTTAAATAGGAACTAGAATCACTATATTTGGAGTTGTATAGATCAAGATATGATTTTTCTAAATTCCTAGAGAAATTAAAGGCTTAATTTCTAATGAGTTGGAGAATAATCACACAGTGGATAAGCTAATAGTTCAGCTTAATTTACTTTTGATTCACAAATTCAAACATGGGCAGACTAGTAAGCAAGGTTTAAAAGGCAAGGGCCTAGTTATTGCTTGACACTAAAAGGGTGGAGGAGTTGATAGTGCGGCTTAATTTAGTTTTGATTCACCTTCTATATATGTATATTCCTTATGACTTAGTTATCATTTTGAATGAGCCAATTGTGGCTAAAGGGATGTATATAATTAGACACATATAACCTTAGAGTAGTAGAACCCATATATATATGATTTGCTGTCGGCATGAGCGAGTATGTCACAAGTCCATAATGTGTTGAATAATTATACGGGTAGTAGAGAACTAGATTAAATATAATAATAAAGAAGTACTCTGATAATACCAAATGTGGTTTAAGGTAAGATATGCTTTTAATGAAGAATTTGAATCATGGATAAAATGTTTTCAAAAGTCTTAAATTCTTAGAAAAGCCTATTCGAATTATAATATTATATTCTACGTTTGGGTTAACTTTTGAACTATTTTTGAAAAGGTTTTTATTTTCCAGGATCAAACCTGGCATGGTGGTTTAAACTTATTTTTAAGTTATATACCTTACTTGTGTTTAAAGGAAGGTGTCATTCTATTTTGGGCTTACAACCATGAAGTATTGCACTACCCTCAGTTATTCTTATGAGCTTTCATTTTAGCCTTTATTGATTTGCACTACAATGGATTTGGCTGTTGCAAGTCTGCTTGAGGAATACTACATAGGGTATAAGCTTTGTTATAGCTCTGTTTGTCCAATGCTGAACCTACAAACTCTAATTACTTTTACTAATCTCTGCCAAAGTACGTATATGTTAGGGAAATGTATATTGTTTGTTATATATTTTATATAAACTGTGGGGGCCCTTTTAGTAGAGGGATATGTTTATTTTGCTGACAAAGGAAAAGTAACAATAGAATCAAGTTTAGAGCGTCGGTAAAGTATAGTCTGAATGAATGAAGCAACAAGACCAAAAAAAAAAGTTTGAATGACCTAAGTTACACCAGTCAACATGAGTGTAAGAATATTCATTATTAGTCCAGTTTACTCACAAAAACAAGTTTGTATATGATGCAACAGGTAATTGTTTTATCTTTAGGTCATGGTGTGTTTACTGTTTTCACAGTTCACTGACTTGTTTGATAGAAAGGAGTTATGATTGGTTAAAACTTTATGTAGACCTACCATTTCTTGATGTCCCTTTTGCATTTATTATCAAGATCCGAAAAAGGGTAGAGGGATCTTTAATGTCAATCTTATTAGAACCAAATTTGATTAATATTTAAAAGCCCCAAACCCTTTCTCAGCTAGGGATCTTCAATGTTAAGCACTTCTCCTCGATCTTGAAGAGGTGTTAAATGTACTCCTCCGGTCCTAAATATAGGACATAATTTGTAGTGCAATTTGTACTACAAACTATGTCTTATATTTAGGACCGAAAGTATTAGTTCATTCCATTACACTCTAGCATAATTACCAATGCTTGAAGCAAAAAGATGGTACACTAGGAAAATCAAACCTAAAATTGAACATGGACGCCTCTTTTATTGATAGGAGAGGGAACTATTTGAGAACAAATATCATATCTTTTTGTAGGTGGCGGTTGAGAAAGAAGTAGTGCTGGAGGAGGAGGAAGTGATGCTGGTCGTTAAGCTTCACCTTAAGGAGAAGTTGAGACAATAACTTGGTGATGTGGTGCAATGAAAGCTCTTGGATTATTTAAACGTACATGATTTAGAGATATTGAGAAAAAAGTCATTGAGAAAATTTGCTTTTGTCACATACTTGTGCTTGAAGTGTATGACAAGGAACCAAATTTTGAAAGTTGTTGCTGCGGTATAAGAACCAATGAATTTATGTAGGACCTAGAAGACCATTATGCATTTTTATTCATGTTGTACTATTTGATATTCTTGTAATAGTTCATAAAATGAGAATTTGTATTGCTATATTTCTGTTAAGCTGTTGGTAAATTTAAAAATAAAAGTTCACACTGCACTAAACCTGTTTTCTATTCATAAAAAAGAATTTGGAAAAAAAAAGTGGGAGAACCTGATGAAAGATAGCAGACCACAATGTACCTTTTTAAAAGGTTATGGCTCCACAGCATGCCTAACAGATACCACGATTTTAAAAGGAACGTAGATAAGTGACAAAAACCACATCCAGATGCTGATATCTCCTCACAATGTTGATATCTATAAAACAAATATTTAAAACAATAAAATAGTTGTGGCTCTACTTCAATCCAAATGTTCCTTCTTGCTCTCTAAGTAATTTTTTATCTAGCATGTTAACCTGGACCTTATTGAAATGACAATGATCGCCCCCGTGAGTTTACGGGATCGATGTAGTAATAATCCCAGAGTATTCTGGGGTTGTACTCACAGGAAGGAAGGCAGTAACTTTACTAATTCAAACCATTAAGTAAATAAGACTTAATAAATGGAAAATAATAATGAGAGTAATTCTAAGAAGAAAACAATCACTTGAAAAGTTGGAGTTCATGGGTTCACTTGAAAATAAGAATAAGAATAAGAATATGAAGGTACTTTTATATGTGCAAACCAAAGAAAAGCATATGCTGTAAAAGTTCAAGTAATTAAAAAAGAAAAAAAGAAACCTAGGAGTCATTTTCAATTTTTTTTTTTAATTGGGTGCACCAAAACTCTAATGGCCCTATTAGGAAGCTGGAAGAACTAAAGATCAGACTGTTCGCATTAGATTATATCAGTCATTTGCTACAAACTAGTACTACTAACAGTATCAACAGAGATGAGAATGCCATGTTACGAAAATATTGATAAGAGTACATGAAAATTGATCAGTAAAAATCAAGGTTATTAAACCCGGACCAGTCATTGAACTGGTTGGGATACTGGGTCAAGGGTTAGTGGGTCAAACCGGAGTCAAACCTGAGCTAAACCGGGATCAAACCGGTAAAAGAAATGAAGATTTAATATTATTAATATATTAATATAAAATTATAATAAGATGATAAAATAAATAAAACTTTAAATGTTTTTTTTACCTGCAAATCTTATCTTTTTGTCAACTTTTATTTTCAAATCTGACAACCTGCCATTGAAACTTCCTAGGCTTTGATCAAGGCGTGCAAGTTACGAAAACATCATTTACAAGGAACAAAACTTTTGCTCAACACTTTTGAATCTATAAACCTATATCACAATGCTTTCATCTTCTTTTCTATTGTGTCTTCTTTCATTTTTCTTTTTCCTTGGCCCTTCAGTTCCGATCTAATCTCTCCTTCTCTCTCACTTGCATTTTCTTCTTTCTCAAAGCTGGGTTTGTCCAGCTTAACAAAAATCAACTCAGACCTTCCACCTAACCAAACACAGCCCCCCCTTGCTGGTGTTTTGTTGGTCGATGCTCAGCATATTCGATTTGTTGTGTGTCTGGTTCGTGCTTGGCATCTCTAGATCTAGGGGGATTGGATCTGTTTGTATCGAAAAGTTTCAAACCCATGATGGTGCATCCCTGGATCTAAGACTGGATCTGTTCGCTTTGGAAAGATCATTGATTTTGTTTCTCTCCCATCTTTCTCTCTTTCTCTCCCGGTAGATATCTTCGTCTCCCATTGACGTTTTTGAAAAAAACAAAAAAAGACCGTGACCTGGGATTCTATGACGGACCGGACCGGTTTCACGGCCGGTTCGCCGGTTTCCGATACAAACCGGCCGATCCAGTCCAGGTTTAATAACCCTAGTAAAAACCCATTCACTATTCAAATACCAACAAAATGATTCATTTAACGATAAGCAATTAATAGAGGAATAACAATTCATTGTATTTCCTCTTCAAAGATCTTGAAAATTCTATCAATTCTATCCGTTCCTAAAAGAAAGTTTTGGTTGATCGTGAAGTTTGACCAGAGAAAGAAAACAAACACAATGGAAGAAAGCAAAGGAAGAATACATAATATAGAATTACACTCACCCAATTATTATCAGCATGCATGCATACATACATACATACATACATACATACATACATATAAACTACATGGAACAAAATATTACATTATTATTTTTCAACATAACAGTGCAGTAAAAATTGTCACCAAGACAATTCTTGCTTGTGCTGCGCAAGAAACTACTGTGACATTTCGAACATAAAAGCAAGAGACTAGACTCTAGCTAAAATGCTACAAACAGATTCTCAGTAAAATATATTGTCTATATTTGAAAATAATGAAGCCTGAGAAGAATGCTCTGAGAGTTGGTCTGGCAGTTGTTCTGAGACCAAGAGGTAAAAGAGCCCCATAACTCCGGTATGTGTCCGGCTGCTGCGGCTGTAGTTAGATTCCAGAGTTACAATTTCACCGTCAATGATCTGGACAGAACCAGGTTGAGGATAACAAGTGGACATTCCTACAATGTAGCCTTCTTCATTCCCTGCCTCACTTCCACTTCCATAACTTGGCATTGAAGAACATATAACCCTTCCATCCTGTAACCATTTCACTAACTTCAGAAAACAAGTTGTACTGCTATAATACCAGAGTGGTGTAGATTTGAGAAAGAGTACTGATTTAAAGCTACAACCCTTATATCACCCTCCAAATCACAAATATTGAAGGAAGGCTTTCAACAAGGAAATGGCCCGTTTCTTTACATAGTGAATTACTCATAAATGCTCAAACACTACAGAGTAAGATCCAAACTTATACAATCCTACTTAATTTGCTTGGTCACAATCATCGCTTGTAACTCTTTTCCAGGTCAAATTTTTGTATATACTCCTCTGGTCTTTAATGTAGAACCCAATTAAGGAGTTGATCTTTGTTCTAAATGTAAAACGTACTTCTCATATTTCTCAATCTTCTCAAATTTACCCCTATTGATGCTCCCTCAGCAATGATCAAATAAGAGAAAGATGGAAGGAATTGAGAAAGATAATCAGAGTGATTTAGAAAAAAAAATAATAATAATAATAAATTGACTAACTTAACTAACTTCCTTAATTCAATCAAATTAGGTAAATAGGTCTTATATTAAAGGCTGGAGAGAGTATTAGTTAAAATAGTAATTAAAGATTGAAACATAGAAATCAAGTATCACCTACCTGTCCATACAGAGTTGAACCAGTTCCACCCGCATGTTGATGAGCCACACCATAGATGACATAACCACCTCTTGGCATTGGGAGGCTTGTTCTCTTGACATCAGTATCTTTATTGTTATTGCTGAAAGACTCAACGTCATACTCAACCTGTAACAAAGAAATACTTGTTTCTCACATACACTCAACAATACAAGAGAGACTATAATTATGTTTTAAAGTTGAACTAGGATTCAGACCCATGAACTTGTCAACTGAGTAATTACTTACCCTGCAGTTATGCTTTGCACTCAAGGCTTTTGAATTCGAACCATTTGGTACTTGCAAAGTATCAGTCACGTCAATTATATAAATCTTAACAGGCACTACCGAATCACTCCAGTCAACCCACTTAACTGTATATCTCAAGTAAAGGCTTCTCCTTGGTCCCTCAAAGCCTTCCTTCACCCTGCATTGAGTTTTATGATAGCAACAATGCAAACCACCTAAATAATCGGGCGTCAAAGGCCGGCCATACTCATCCACTGTGATATTATAGAGATCACACTTGCACTCAGTGCACCCCAGCCTATCTTCTACGCCTCTAGTATCAATGGCATGGACATTAAGCAACCATTTCTCCTCAAACCCATCTGGAATTTCTGCAGGATTACCTACTTCTATACCAAAAGGATCTGGAATATCAGTTGCTGTTCCCCGTGTTTCGGATCCAATACCAAAATATTGTCCAACAGATTTGCCCTGGCATATGCCACTGTTCCTCACGAGAATGTGATCTGGGTCTGACTCACTAAGGACCCTATGGCCATCATTACTTCTGAGTGTCACTACTTCTGTCCCTTTACGTTGATGGTATCTTACTACAGCCCAATGATGGAGATAAGTTTCATGAAGAGGTACAGAATTGCCTTCTTCATCAACTACTTCACCAGTGAAACTCTTGAGGGCAACATGGCCTCTTGGAAAGTCCATATCATAGTAGAATTTATCTTCAACTGATCCTGGTCCAAGTTCAAACTTGGGGGAAAGAAAAACAGCTTCTTTGATGTTACTTTCCTTCGTCCATAAAGCATGCGACAGTGGTGTGACCAATAGTAGCAGTGCTATTGCTGATAAAAATACATAAGCTCGAGAAAGAGATACAAGTCGCATGTTGATTCTGTGAACATCATCATATTAGAAATCATTAAACAACAGAAAATTAAAAACTTAGTCTAGTTGTTTTGTTTTTTCTCGTTTGGCCAATAGAAACACACCCATTCAACACATAACAGAAAATCAGCAATACAAAAGAAATAGCAAGAAAACAAACAACACTCAAATAAGCCTAACAACGAGTAGCATCAAACGCACCAAAAAGACGAACATACATAATCGTAATGATAGCTAAGACATTCAGATAAGTTACCACTATCATGGAAAATTGTAGTCGCAAGGAAAGCATTCCCCACATAGCATATGAAACAAAGATTAGGAAAAGCCATATTGCTCCTAAATCTTGTTCATATTTCAGGGACTAGCAAATCATAGTGAACCCCCCCCCCCCCACCCCAAAAAAAAAAAAAAATCTTGAGTCCTTTCGATCTCTTGTTTAATCCAAAATCACACGATTTGCATTTTGCCGTAGAAAAACCAAGAACAAGGCGAAGCATGAATTCATTCCCAAACAAAAGCAAGTAAACAGAAAATTTCCAACTCGAAATTGCAATTTCCAATTTGATGAACCCATACCAAGAAACTAAGGCGAGAGATAATCTTGTACACGGGAAATTTTAAATAATCTCATGAACAGGAAGCACAAATTAAAGAAAGTGATAAAAGAAGAAATATAGTATACCGCAGTAGAGGAAGGAGACTGGGAATATGAGTGAGTCAGCTGTCTAAGAATATGAAATTGCATTCACGCTTGACAAATTATACATATAGGCAACTGAAAGCTTGAGGCGATAGTGACTCGGTCGTGTCGTGTCATTTTCTGCATAAATTGAGAATGGAACATTGAATGAATGAATTGGCCGCCACGTTGCGACTTGCGAGAGCTAAATTGAAGTTTGACTCCGTGGGGTTCCCACGAGGTGAAAAAATCCAATAAGAATGCGTGTTTAATTCGAAATGTCAAATGTGGCTTTTTGGTGGCGTAAGGCATGACGCATATGATTGATCCAGAAACTAGAGGATTGTGGATATCGATAGGCCGCAAAACGAAGATGAGATCAATGCTATATAGACAAATGCTCCTTTGAATGCGTAGATTAATTATTGTGTACGGAAATTTTCATGGGACTGGTCAGGTTTTACTAGCAATAAAATTTTGAGAAAATCCTTTTAAGAATCATTTGGTTCGAAGGGAGTGGAAAGAGGCTATGAACTAAATTGTTATTAATAAGAATAATAATTTTTTTAGAAGTCTAATTTAGGATTTAGATATTTTCAAAAGGCTTTTAATGGGATTTTCCCTAGATTTAAAAAAAAACTAGAGGTGGGGTTTAAGATTTTTAATTAATTACTCTTACTTTTTTTATTTTCCTTCTTATCTTTATTAAAATTTTATTGGGAAATTTAGAATGAATGACCTAGAGGAAAATATATTTATAAAGAAGGATCATAAAAATTGTAATTATTTAGAATCATTAAATATAAAAATATAAAATTTATTAAAATGCCTTTAACAAAATCTTCTACCTTTCCTCCTACATTCTTTTCCACATCCTATTTTTAAAACTAATATAAAATTTTAATTTTCATCAAATTAAACAATATTTTTCTCAATTGTGATTTTTCACGACTTGAATATACATCTATGAAAAAAAATTAGGCATTCTTTAATTTTTAAAAATAAAAAAATTAATAAAAAATGGAATTATATGATTTTAATAAAAGTCAAGTTCTTTTATAATTTATATATATATGTTAACCCAATAAAGTTTGTATTATTTATTTTTGTTTTAGAAGCAATTTATGTGGGTTAAGAAATTGATGTAATGTTAATAAAATTAAAAAAAATCAAATTAACCTATTATATCCTAAAAAATTTCAAATAAGTTTAATTATATTTTTATAAAAAGAGCTTAATTGATATCGACTTAAAAAACAATATGAGTTTAACCATTGTTAATTAAATTATATATATGTGTGTGAGAGCGCACGCACACATGCACATATGTGTGTGTGTGTATATATATGATCGTATAACTATGGACAATTTTAGTTATTTTTTTAATTATGAATACAAGAGATAATACTAATTAACAATAATTTAATAATTTTAAATTTATATTATGGTATTCGATTCTTTCAAGTAATTACATTTTTTATGGTCTTTTATAATAAATGTTATTTTCTCTAGAGCATTTATTTTAATTTCTCCAATTTTATAACCCAACTCCTTCAATTTTTTAAAATTCAACTTACAAAATTTCCCTTCTCCTCCCCTTTCATCTAAATCCATCGTACCAAACAATCCCTAACGGCAGATTTGGCTCGCGAGTTAGCAACCAATCAGCCTCCAATGAATCCACCCCATAGAATAGCTCCCGATAAATCTACTTTCAATGAGGATATTTTCTATCAAGCCATCGCATCTGCAATTCAAAGTCATTCGTTGTTCTCCACGTAAGACACAACTTCTCTCTTACTCTTTTAATTCTTAATGAGATTTGTTTTTCTCATGTTGCATAAAAAAAAGAAGATTTCTACACACATGAAATGATGTGACCCACATATATATATATGAATATGTTGTAGGAGAAGTGTTTTCTCATTCCTACACACACATGAAATGGTGAGACGTACATATATGTATGAATTAATTCATACATATATGTGTGTCTCATCATTTCATGTGTGTATAAATGAGAAAACATTTCTCCTATAACATGAGAAATGTTTTTTCCATTCTTAATATATGACATGTTTTAAAAGTTGATAATGATTTTAAATATAAGATACAATTTTTATATTTATCAACAATTTTATAATTTATCTCTATTAATGTTTCCTCTACAATAATAAAGAAATAAAGAGAACATGAAAATTGAGAAAAATGACTAGATAAATATATTTTATATTAAAGAGAGTATTGCGTTTAAAGTTCATATTTCCGGCTCATTGTTGACAATATACATAACCACATCTTCCTTGTAACATATTGTATTATTTCTTAAAGATAACATTACAGTAAGTGTGTCTAGTTTGAGGGGAGGGGAGGGAGGATATTGATCAAATTGTCATTAATGAAAAAAAAACATTTTTTTTAGTGAAAGTGTATTTTTAAAATATTGAAAATTTTTCATAGGCTATGTAGTAAACATGAGAGAAACAATTTCTCTCGTATTTCCAAACATAGTGTTAGAGTGTGTTTGGTTTGAGAGGAGGAGAGGAGAGGAAGTGGGAGGGAAAGTTGAGAGAGAAATTTTTTCCCTCATATTTACTAAATAACCCATAAAAAATTTTCAATGTTCATAAAATATACTTTCAAAAAAAAAAAAAAATTCCTCTTATTAAGAGTAATTTAGTCAATATCCTCCAAAAGATTATTTCCCCTCCCCTCAACTAATTGGTAAAAAGCAATTCAATCATTTTCTTACACATAGTGAATTACTCATAAACGCTAAAACCCAACAGAGTAAGATCCAAACTTACAATTCCACTAAATTTGCTGGGTCACAATCATCACTCATGACACTAACATTGACAAGAGAAACCAAACATAAGGACCAAAAGCAGAGGACGAATAACTAATATAGATTTTTTATTTTTTATTTTTTTGCTCAATACCTAATATAGAATTATACTTACTCATTTAAACACAACATATAATACATACGAGTGAGACTGGACCCTATCTAAATGCTAAAAACTGACTATCAGTAAATTATATTGTCTACATTTGCTAATAATGAAGCACGAGAGGAAGGTCTTGAGAGTTGGTCTGGCAACTGTTCTACGACCAAGAGGTAGAAGAGCCCCATAACTCCGGTGTGTGGTCGTCGGCTAATGCGGCTGTAGTTGGATTCCAGAGTTACAGTTTCGCCGCCGATTATTTTGACCGAACCAGGTTGAGGATAACAAGTGGACATTCCTACAATGTAGCCTTCTTCATTCCCAGCCTCATTTCCAGTTCCATAACTTGGCATTGAAGAACATATAACCCTTCCATCCTGAAACAATCTCATTAATTTCAGAAAACAAGTTGTACTGCTATAATACCACAGTAGTGCAGATTTAAGGAAGACCGTTGATTTAAAGGTATAGAGGAGATTAATGAAATGTGAGCTCTAAGGAATTATTTAGACTTTGACCCGTCACCTTCCAAATAAAAAATGCTGATGGAAGGTTTTCTATGAGGAAATGGTGCCCGCCCTTACTAATTGGTAAAACACAATTCACCCATTTCTTGCACATAGTGAATTTCTCAAAAACGATCAAACATACACTTAACAGGGTAAGATGCAAATTTGCAACCACTCTTTTGCTGGGACACAATCATCACTCATGACTCTTTTCCATGTTCAATCTTCACATATACTAGTTAAAATAATAATTAAAGACCGAAGAGGTGAAATTGAGTATCACCTGTCCATACAGAGTTGAACCCACTCCACCTGAATGTTGATGAGCCACGCCATAGATGACATAACCACCTCTTGGCATTGGGAGGCTTGTTCTCTTGACATCAGTATCTTTATTGTTATTGCTGAAAGACTCAACGTCATACTCAACCTGTAACAAAGAAATACTTATTTCTCACATACACTCAACAATACAAGAGAGACTATAATTATGTTTTAAAGTTGAACTAGGATTCAGACTCATGAACTTGTTAACTGAGTAATTACTTACCCTGCAGTTATGCTTTGCACTCGAGGCTTTTGAATTCGAACCATTTGGTACTTGCAAAGTATCGGTCACGTCAATTATATAAATCTTAACAGGCACTACCGAATCACTCCAGTCAACCCACTTAACTGTATATCTCAAGTAAAGGCTTCTCCTTGGTCCCTCAAAGCCTTCCTTCACCCTGCATTGAGTTTTATGATAGCAACAACGCAAACCACCTAAATAATCGGGCGTCAAAGGCCGGCCATACTCATCCACTGTGATATTATAGAGATCACACTTGCACTCAGTGCACCCCAACCTATCTTCTACGCCTCTAGTATCAATGGCATGGACATTAAGCAACCATTTCTCCTCAAACCCATCTGGAATTTCTGCAGGATTACCTACTTCTATACCAAAAGGATCTGGAATATCAGTCGCTGTTCCCCGTGTTTCAGATCCAAGGCCAAAATACTGTCCAAGAGTATTACGTTGGCATATGCCACTGTTCCTCACCACAAAGTGATCTGGGCCTGACTCACTAAGCACCCTATGGCCGTCATTACTTCCGAGTTTCACCCCTTTACGTTCATGGTATCTAACAACAATCCAATGATGGAGATAAGTTTCATGAAGAGGTACAGAATTTCCTTCTTCATCAACTACTTCTCCATTGAAACTCTTGAGTGCAATATGGCCTCTTGGAAAGTCTATATCATAGTAAAATCTATTTTCAACTGATCCTGGTCCAAGTTCAAACTTGGGGGAAAGAAAAACAGCTTCTTTGATGTTACTTTCCTTCTTCCATAAAGCATGGGACAGTGGAGTGACACTGACCAGTAGTAGCAGTGGTATTGCTGATAAAAATAAATAAGCTCGAGAAAGAGATACAAGTCGCATGTTGATTCTGCGAACACCAGCATATTAGAAATCATTAAACGAAAGAACATCAGTAACTTAGCGGCTAGTTGTTTTGTTTTTTCGCGTTTGGCCAATTGAAACACACCGATTCAACACATAACAGAAAATCAGCAATACAAAAGAAATAGAAAGAAAACAAACAACACTCAGATAAGCTTAACAACGAATAGCATCAAACGCACCAAAAAGACAAAAATACATAGTCGTAACGATAGCTAAGACATTCAGATAAATTACCACCATCATAGCTGCAGAAAAAACCACCTAATAATCGGGCCTCAAAGGTCGGACATATTCGTCCCCCGTGATGTTATAGATATCACACTTGCACTCAGTGCACCCCAACATATCTTCTACGCCTCTAGTATCAATGGCATGGACATTAACATCCATTTCTCCTCAAATCCATCAGGAATATCCGCAGGATTACCTATTTCTAAACCAAAAGGTTTTGGAATATCTGTAGCTGTTCCCTGTGTTTCAGATCCAAGGCCAAAATACTGTCCAAGAGTATTACATTGGCATATGCCACTGTTCCTCACCACAAAGTGATCTGGGCCTGACTCACTAAGCACCCTATGGCCGTCATTACTTCCGAGTTGCACCCCTTTATGTTTATGGTATCTAACAACTAACAACTATCCAATGATGGAGATAAGTTTCATGAAAAGGTACAGAATTGCATTCTTCATCAACTACTTCTCCATTGAAACTCTTGAGTACAATATGGCCTCTTGGAAAGTCTATATCATAGTAAAATCTATTTTCAACTGATCCTGGTCCTAGTTCAAACTTGGGGGAAAGAAAAACAGCTTCCTTGTTTTAAAGTTTATCAGTAGGATGTCAAATAAAAACACGAAGTTCCAACTTCCGAATCGATGAACCACACCAAGAAACTAGGACGATAAAATCTTGTACATAGAAAATTCAAAAGAAACTCATGAACCACAGGCACAAAGAAAGTGATCCAAGAACAAACTATAAATAGCATACCGTAGGAGAGGAAGGACGAGAAGTATGACCTGGCTGAGTGTTGAGAATGCGATACTGCAATCGCAAATTCACAAAAGAATTGATTATATAAAACAATTGAGCAAGAAATTCAAAACTCTGGGCGATAAGATAGTGTGATTTTTCTGGAGAAGGAAGAACATGACACGAAAATAAATACGGCCAATGGAACCTGTGAATCGAGAGGGGAAAGTCCAACCCCCCCCGAGAAGGAAAGCGTGTGTCATGGTGTTTTTTCTTATGTGTACTTTCTTTTAAAAAAATTAGATGGATGGGATATTTTTTTAAAATCTTTTTATATATTTTATTTATTTAGATTAAATTATACGTTGTATTTTAAACTTTTTATATATTCAATGTATTAAATTAATTAATTTATAGTATATTTTTTTAAATTTTTTTTGTTATAACACTAACACTAATAAAAAAAAATACTTAACAACCACATAAAAGAAATTAAAAAAAGACTCAATGTCAATTCGAAAAACGTGTGGCCACTATGCATTGCTTACTGTTTACTTGGATTTGAGGCGTTAATTGGTGCGGTAAGCCATGACGAATTTATGAAGAAGGGACTGGGATTGGCTCGGAGGATTGTTGACATCGATTGGTCGGAGGTAGGAGGACAAAATCAAGCCACAGGATAGAATGATAGATTGTCCCAAAAATAAATAAATTAAGGGTAAAGGTCCAAAAATACCTTTGAACTGTGCCTTCAGGAGTATCCAGCACTATGTGTTTTTTTTTATAGCAAAAGTACCTACGTAGTTACATTTTAGGAGCAAAAATACCCTTCTTTGTTAGTTGACCGTTAACCTAGTGAAATTACCATTTTGCCTTTAGTTTAAAATAATTAAAAATAAAAAACAAAAAACACCACCCCCACCTCCCGGTTCCGGTGGGCCCCACCGCCGGCGGCCGCCCACTGCCAGCGACCGGCCGCTGGAGAATTTTTTTTTAACTATTTTTAAAATAATTAAAAAAACAAAAATACCCCACCCCCACCTCTGCTTGCCGGTGGGCGCCACCACTGGCCCCCCACTTCGACGGTTGCCCACCTTCAGAAATCGGTCGCCGACGACCGGCGGCTAGAGAAATTTTTTTTTTAAATAACTATTTTTAAAATAATTAAGAATAATTAAAAAAAACAAAAATACTCCACCTCCCACCTCCTCTTGCCGGTGGGCCCCACTGCCGGGCCCCCCACGCCAGCGGCCGCCCACCGCCGGCGACCGGCTGCCGGAGATGTTTTTTTATAACTATTTTTAAAATAATTAAAAAAAACAAAAATAAGCTTTGAACCCAAACAAAAATAAGCTTTTCAAGAAATGAATTGTTTTTTATCACACTTTGAACCCAAACAAAAATAATTATTTTAAAAATAATTTTTCTTTATTAAAAAAAAAAAGTCGCTGGCGGCGGGCGTCCGCCGGCGTGGGGGGCCGGCGATGGGGCCCACCGGCAAGGGGAGGTGGGGGTGGGGTATTTTTGTTTTTTTTTTAAATTATTTTTAATTATTTAAAAAATAGTTATAAAAAAAAGTTTCCTCCGGAGGCCGGTCGCCGGAGGTGGTCGGCGGCAATGGCAGCCTCCGGCATGGGGGGGCTAGCGGTGGGGCCCACTGGCAAGGGGAGGTGGGGGTGAGGTATTTTTGTTTTTTTAATTATTTTAAAAATAGTCATTAAAAAAAAAATTCTCCGGCCGCCAGTCGCTGGAGGTGTCGCCGGCGACCAGTTGCTGGAGGTGGGCCGCCACCGGAGTGGGGGTGCCAGTGGTGGGGCCCACCGGCAAGGGGAGGTGGGGGTGGGGTATATTGGTTTTTTTAATTATTTTAAAAATAGTTATATAAAAAAAAATTTTCTCTAGCAGCCGGTCTCCGTCGGTAGGGCCCACCGGCAAGGGGAGGTGGGGGTGGTGTTTTTTGTTTTTAATTATTTTAAACTAAGGGCAAAATGGTAATTTCACTAGGTTAACGGTCATCTAACAGTCAACTAACGGAGAAGTGTATTTTTGCTCCTAAAATGTAACCATATAGGTACTTTTGCTCCAAAAAAAAACACATGGTGCTGGACGCTCTTGAGGGCAAAGTTCAAGGGTATTTTTGCACCTTTACCCATAAATAAATATTATAAGGGAAAATTAAAATAAAGGACCTAAATAAAATAATATTTAATTAGAAGGACCATAAAAATAATAATTATTAAGAAGGACCGAATAAGCTTAAAAGTATTAAATTACCCTTTAGCTTCCCCAACGTAGAAAATAAAGAGCAAAGCGCCTTCTTCTGTCCTTTTGTGAATATCAAGGTGAGACCATTTGAGAATCCAGTATTGGAAATTAAAAATAACAATATTTGGTAAAAATGTATGCATAGTAATAAAGTTCAAGAACAACTTTGTTCTAATTAACTTTTTGTCTTCACAGGATTATCAAAATTCGTTGTTTTTAACTTCTAATACTGGATTTCCGAATGGCCCCACCTTGATATTCAGGGGAGGATGAAAGAAGGTACTTTGTTCTTTATTTTTTGTGTTAGGGAAGCAAAAAGGTAATTTAATACTTTTAAGCTTATTCGGTCCTTCTTAATAATTACAATTTTTATGGTCCTTCTAAATAAATATTATTTTATTTGGTCCTTTATTTTAATTTTCCCATATTATAAATTAGGCTATATTTCATTTAATTTTTTAATGAATTAGGTTATTCAAGAGGAAATGGATGACAAATCTCTCGTTACAAAATTTATTACTCAAACAAATTAAATTTGGTACAATACTGAATACTTCCTTATAAGAGCTTGATAACCAAATTATATAGTCTAAAAAAGTGATTAAAATTAGTTAAAAATAATATGTATGTCAAAAATAATTTTTTTTATTAAGTATACCCTTATTTATGAGAAGCAAGTAAAAGAGAGAAATATAGTAAATATAAGTATTATTAACCTTTTAATTAATGCAATATATATAATTAGTGAGGGAAAAAAACACTCAATAATTGCTTAGACAACTCTTGTCGGACTCTTCCAAAAAGAACAAAGACAATTTAAATTTTGGGCTTGTACAAATAAGTCTGGAGGGAGTATATGTTTAAGGTTGTTTGAATAAGTTATAACGTAAGTAACTTTTTATTTTCAATTTGACTTTTGGAAACTTATGTTATGGTTGAAGTTAGATAGTATAATGTAATGTATGTTTGACTAACAGTGGCATAATTGACTTTTTTTCAACTTAAAACTCGTTTGGATGATAGTTTCAAGTTTACATAAGAAATGATATATCTACATATATGTATACATATGTGTGCGAACGTACACAAACATGTGTGTGTACATAAATGCATATGCATATGTGTACATATGTATATATGTCTCTGTGTGTGTACTTCTGTATACATATACATAGATATGTATATATATCTATAGATACATATATGTGTGTGTGTGTCCATATACATATACATATGAATACATACCAATGTATGTATACATGCATAGTTATGTATAATATGTGTTGTGTCTAGATATACTACATACATACATACATACATATTTGTTCAAAGAGAGAGAAAAATAAAAGATCCGAATGATAGAACAAAGAAATCATAAAACAAATAGAAGAATTTACAAAAGACAGGAAAAAGGTTCAGTGATAAATATTTGTTCTAAGAAAACAACTTATGATGATAAAATATTAAAATTACAAAAACCCATTTGACATATATTATGAAAAAGAAATGTTCGATTATTCCGTAAATCACATTATTATTTTTTTAAAAAAATTTCATAGAAAGGATATATACATACATATGTACACACATATATATAATGATAAATTTAAGAGAATTATTAAAGGGAAAATTAAATTTAAATACCAGTTGAATTTGCTAAGCCTTCACCCACTGAAATTCTTAAAGGACGAAGAAGGGATGGGGAGCAATAAGGGATATGGAATTTTGGGATGGGGAGCAATAAGGGATATGGAATTTTGGGTGAAAAGTTCAAACTACCCTTAATAGTTAGGTTACGAAGACAGTAAAGGAAATGGATTTCATTTGCTTGTTCGAATTGCTAGAGACTCGTGCTTAAGGTTCCTATGCTGCTTGAAGTTCCTCTTCATCTCAACTCCGTCAATCAGCAACTTGGGATGAAATTATCTTCGGCCAATAATTGAGCACAGTAGTAGTGAAGGAAGTCAAGTTCAATCTACCATTCGAATTGCTGTAGACTAGCAGTCCAATTTTGTCTTAGTATTGACTCCATCAATTGGTGACATCAGATAGAAATCTCTCTGACCGGCTGTCAATCACTGTAGCAATCTCTCCCTCTTGACTTCGTCACCATATTAGCATTATTTGGTCTCGTTTTCCCACTCACTCGTGAGTGTCAAGTTCGGTCTCGTATCAACAATCTCTCATGGTCTCGTTCTCACACTCACTGGGCACCATAGGTATGTTTTAGTTTAATACTCTCAAAGTGTTATAATTTTTAGGAAAAAAAGTTGAGGGAAGAATCTCCATGTCTACTCCATCATTATATTAGCCATGACTTTTTTGATTTTTGGGGAGGGAAAATGTTGTACATCAATTTACATCATTTGTGTTACCTTATGCTTCAAGGTTTATCTAAGGAATAAAACTTAAGAAACTGATGTTTATGTTAGCTTATGCACTTGGTCAGGGATAGTGTTATAATTTAGTTATGTTCATTGATGTTATGATTACTATATTATGGATTCATGAACATAAAAACTGAACCTGGAAGTCTGTTGTACAAGGCTCTGAAGGCAAAGTTCTCTAGACAAATGTCTAGTTTCCTTTAGTACTAGGTTTTGAAGAAGTCAGAATGAATGTTATCTCTTTGTATATTTTTAAATTGTTGCTATTTTGTATGTCCCTCTTTGAAGATATAAGGTGTTCATTATTTATCTGTGCTTGTCATTGATTATTCTCTAAGCTTAATACAATTGTATGACCTCTTCAATAATTATATTTTCATGTTACATGTGAAACACCATTTATGTGCTTCACTTGCACTACATATTTATAATATAGTTCTCCTTGGGCCATCCTTTAGGTAGAAATAAATGCCCTTGAGTGAAAGATCTGAGTGGGCAAATTCTCCTTCAAGTTTCTAGTTTCTTTAAAGATGTTGGCATTCACATGCTTTCTGAGGAGGACTTCTCTGAGGTGTGAATGATATCTCATTAGTAAAACTGATGTACTTAAGTAAGTCAAAAGTGTAAAATTGCTTCTAAAATGCATTTATGTGAGACGTGTCGCATCTTTTTGTGGTTGCTATACTTCACTATGAGATTTATCATGTTCGAGAACTCTTTACTTTGCATTATAATTGTAACTAAAAGGGAGGGAGGGAGTAAAAGGTGGCTTCCTCTAGAGGCCTATGATAATAAGTTTTGTTTTGAAATTCAATCAATAACTTCTAAAAAGTGTAGTTTTTGCTATGCTGCAGAACAACGTGATATTTTAAATTATGGTGGCAAGGAGAAAACAACACTATTTATCTCCACAAATGAAAAAGTTGTTTGATCTTGTACTCTAGCTTCACCAAGTTTGATTTGATTGTTAAATGTTAACCTTGTCAAATATGAAACAAGGGGATACCAATTTGCAATTTACGGCTCTACTAGGATACCCATTTGCAATTTATGGCTATATTGGGATACAAATTGCAATTTTTGTCAAAATCATTCTGTAGGTGAAATTGTGGCGCCCAAGCCATGATTTGGTTGTACAATTGGACCTTACTGCAAGTTTGTAGTATGGGGATGATGAGATGTGTGAGTATAGGTGCAGCCTTATGTGGTGGCTTATCAACCATAATTTGAATAAGAGCAAGGACATTGCATAGGGACTCCTTCATATGCAAGTGAGAAGAAAGACATTGTCATTATTATTATTATTAAACATTATGTTAATTATTTGTGTTTAAGCACTTAGGATAGTTGCCAATATCTGTACATATTTGGTGGTCTCTATAAATGGATGGATAGTATACATGTTTTTTTTTCGTATATGAAGTTTGTAAATCAAGAATGTTATTGCCAATAAAGGATATGACATTAACAAAAAGTAAATAGGCATTAAAAAATTTTGTGTTGTGAATTAAAAAATTATGTAATGGTATTAACAAGTATAGTAATGAGAATAATAAGTTATATTGTTAAGTTGTACACGTGTCTTTGGTGAAACCCAAAAATTAGAGTCCTTTTTAGCAAAATTTTTAATGAGAATTTGACAGGATATTTGCTGACCTCTCACAAAATAACCAAGTTCCAATAAAATATTTGCAGTATAATGTAACCTAGATCGTTTCCCATGGAATTCACAGTTGGTCCAATTTCAACAGTAAAGCAGTAATGATTGGGGGAGTATTTCAATTCAATTAAACTTAACACAAAAACATAATGCAAAAATGAAACTAATCAGATTAAAATGACCAACCCAAAATTGGGATTCAAGAGACATCCATCATCGAACGAAATATGACCAAACTCGTGATTGATTCTAGACAAATCAAAATCTCTGCGTTTATCAAGAAATTTCCTTAACTGAATGATCGTTCAAAATTTGTTCGAACACATGGCGTGTTACTGTGCAATCGCACAGTATATACTTAAACTCGGTTCAAACTATGTCCTTGAGATTTATCAATCTGGGTATTTAATCAAATAACCAATACGAATCCAAAATCAAATATGAATAAAGAAAACAAAAATGAGTGAAGTTACCGATTAAGCGAAGGTTCCCTTGATGAATCATGGAATCCTCAACTATGGGTCAGTCACAGAAGCTTAGCCAAGCATGGTTGGAAATAACAAAGAACAGATGAAGAACACGAAAAACATTTTAAAGAAATTCAAACTTATATTTTTAATCCAAAAAGTTACAAAACATAAATGATAATTTGTTTGTAGCCACCACCTGACCTAACCTAAAATGGAAAAATGAAATGGGGCTCTAAGTAAAAAAAAATCCTACTCAGAAGAAATAGACACAAATAACAAGTGGCCTTTACAAAATTAGGGCCCAAATAGAAATCCAAAAAAACATGTTTGACTTCAGCTCCATAATTGACCATCTTCTTGTCCGAGTTTGCCTTTCGAGTATCCATAACATTTGTAGCTCTCTAAATCATCTGAAATGTGAGAGAAGAATGAGGCTAATCGGATGTTTGGTTCAAGAGTTATGGTGAAAACAATGAAGCGTTGTAAATTTGCAATTTTATCATTAAAGTGAATTAAATCCCTTTAAAAGCTTACCACACATAAACTTCATACGGAAATTGAATTGAAGAACTTGTTGGCCCACAGAAAATTCTTTCCTCAAGATATGCTTATCATGGAATGTCTTTGTCTTCTCCTTGTACAACCATGAACTCTCATAGGCATCCATTCTAAGCTCATTTAACTCTCGCAGCTGCAGCTTCCATTTCATCCTAGACTTAGCCAAATCCATGATACACTGCTTAATGGCCCAATTGGCTTGATGTTTTAACTTGACCGAACGATGACATGCCTTATTGAAGACAAGTCGATAGGGGGACATCCCAATCGAAGTTTTATAGGCGATGTGATATGCCCACAGAGCATCATCTAATTGCTTACTCCAATCTTTCCAGGTAGAGTTAATAGTCTTTTGAAGGATTTGCTTAATCTCTCTATTTGAAGCTTCAACTTGACCATTGGTCTAAGGATGGTATTCAATGAAGACTTTGTAAAGCACTCCATACTTTTATAACAAGGAACCTATGCTTCGATTGCAATAATGAGAGCCCCAGTCACTGACAATAGCTCTAGGAATACCAAACTTGCAAAAAATGTTAGAACTACCAAAATCTACCACCATAGAAGAATCATTAGTCCAGGTAGCTTTTGCCTCAACCTATTTCGAAACATAGTTAACAACAAGCAGTATGTAAGTATAACAATAAGAGTAAGAAATGGACCCATAAAATCAATACCCCAAACATCAAAGACTTCACAAAACAAAATAGGTTGTTGGGCATCTCATGCCTAACGGATATACTCCCTGCCCTCTGATAGTTATCACAAGACTTACAAAACAGATGAGAATCATGAAATAGGAAATGCTAAAATAAACCACAGTCTAATACGTTCCTAGCGGTTCTTTGGAGTCTAAAGTGACTACTACAAGTAGAAGCATGACAAAAGTGTAGGATAGAATCAAATTTATGATTAAGCACACATCTCCTAATTACTTGGTCACTACAAAATCTCCACAAATAAGGGTCATCCCAAACATAATATTTAAACTTACTTTACAATTTTAGAGTTTAGGCCATAGTACAATCAACATGTAAGACTCTAGAAACCAAATAATTAACCAAATCAGCATATTATGGAAGCTTACTTTGCAGTTGAAGAACCTGCTCATCAGGAAAATCATCTTGAATAGGAGAGGGGTAAGAGGGAGAATGAGAAATGCGACTCAAGTGATCAACTACCCAGTTTTGTGACCTACTTCTATCTCTAATCTCAACATGAAATTCTTAGAATAATAACATCCACCGAATGAGTCGGAGATTAGCATTTGCCTTTTTCAAAAGAAACTTCAATGCAGCATAGTTAGAGAAAACAATTACTCTACTAGCTAATAGATATAATCTAAACTTATCAAAGGCAAACACTATAGCTAACAACTCTTTTTCAACGTGGTGTAATTAGACTAGGCAGAATTAAAGGCCTTGGATGCATAAGCAATGACATGAGAGGCTTTCTCAACCCATTGAGCTAGAATAGCACCAACAGTATAGTTGGAGGCATCACATATTAGCTCAAATGGAAATACCAATTAGATGGTTGGATCACAGGGGTTGTAGTCAGGCATCGCTTCAAGTGATTGAAGGCCGACTTGCACTCATCATCAAACACAAAGTTAGTGTCTTTATGCAGAAGGTTGGACAAGGGTTGGGCAATCTTGCTGAAATCTTGAATGAATCTCCGGTAGAAACCTACATGACCAAGAAAAGAATGAACTTCTCGCATAGATATGGCATAAGGCAAAGCAGTAATAACATCAATCTCAGCAGGATCTACCTCAATACCCTTACTAGACGCTATATGTCCTAACACTATCCCTATTTCAACCATTAAGTGACACTTCTCAAAATTCAGCACAAGATTGGACTCTATGCACATATGCAAGACTATAGACAAATTAGCTAGATATGCATCAAAATCAAACCCATATACAATGAAATCATCCATGAAAACCTCCATGCAATCCTCTAGAAACTCAGAGAAAATACTTACCATACAACATTGAATGGTGTCAAGCGTATTGCAGAGGCCAAAAGACATCCTTTGATAGGCATATGTTTCAAAGGGACATGTGAAGGTCATATTCTCTGATCATTGGGAGCAATATAGATCTGGAAGTAGCCCGAGTAGCCATCCAGGAAGCAGCAGTAAGATTTACCAACCAACTACTCCAACATCTGATCAATGAAAGGTAGGGGATAGTGATCCTTGCGAGTAGCTTGGTTAAGTCTCCTATAGTCGATGCAAACTCTCCAACTATTCCGAACTCATGTAGGAACGAGCTCATTTTTCTAATTGGCCACCACAGTCACTCCGTACTTCTTAGGAACCACCTGAATTGGGCTAACCCACTGGCTATCAGAAATAGGATAGATGATACTAGCTTGCAGAAGCTTAGTAACCTCATTCTTCACCACATCAAGGATAAAGGAATTAAGGCGTTTCCGAGGTTGCCGCACTAGCTTAGCCTTATCTTCTAACAAAATCCGATGCATACAAATGGAGGGGCTAATACCAATGATGTTGGCTAGTGTCTAACCAATCGCCATCTTATTTGTTTTCAATAAGCTTAACAACTTCTCTGATCAGGTAAAAGATTATTTACTACTATGACTAGCAACTGTTTGTCCACCTCCAAATAGGTATACTTCAAATGATCTAGAAGGGATTTCGGCTCCAACTTGGGTGGTTGTTCCACAAGTTCTATAGTGTGCACACATGAAATCTTTGAAACCATATGCAAAGAAGCAGAACTGTGTTTAGACAACTCACTTTTAGAATGCTCCAAGTAATAAAAATATGGCCCAAAAGAAATAAACACAAATAACAAATGGTCTTTATCAAATTCAGGCCTAAATAAAAATCCAGAAAAACATGTTTGACTATGGCTCCAGAAGTGACCATCCTCTTGTCCAAGTTTGCCTTTCAAGTCTTCATAACATTTGTAGCTCTCTGAATCATCTAAAATATGAGGCTAATCGGATGTCTAGTTCAAAAGTTATGGTGAAAACAATGAATCATTATAAATATGAAATTTTATCATTAAAATGAATTAAATCCTATTAAAATCCCAAAACCCAAATATAAATTAAAGCCCATTATTTATTAACTAAAAAATCCTAAATTTATTACCCAAGTGATACAAATAAGTGTATGAAATATTTAATTATCAAAATTACAAATGTGTTAATTGTATTAACAAGTTCAACAATGGGAATAATCAGTGCTTTTGTCAGGTTTTTCATTTGTGGCTCTAATGAAACAACAAATAAGGGTCAATTTTAACAAATCAGGTAATGGGAATTACAAATGCATTAATGGTATTTACAAGTTCAATAATGAGAATAACCAGTGTTTTCGTCAGGTTTTTCACTCATGTCTTTGATTAAACAACAAATGAGAGTCAATTATAACAAATGTTGTAATGGTAATTACAAATGCATTATGGTATTTACAAGTTCAGTAATGAGAATAACCAATCCTTTCGTTAGTTTTTTTAGTTGTGTCTCTGATTAAACAACAGATAAGAGTCCATTTTAACAAATCTTGTAACAAGAATTACAAATGCGTTAATATTATTTACAAGTTCAGTAATGGGAATAACCAGTCCTTTCATCAAGTCGTTCACTTTTGTCTCTGATGAAACAACAAATAAGAGTCAATTTTAACAAATCTTATAATGAGAATTACAAATGCGTCAATGGTAGTTACAAGTTTAGTAATGTGAATAACCAGTCCTTTCATTATGTTGTTCCCCATGATCCTTCCTATAAATGTAACTTTAATTACATAGTCTCCAATAACATAAGCCATTGTAGCATTGATAAGTACACTATTGACATTCATAAAAAGTATATTTGGGATGACAACATGTACAAAATAGAGTCAAATGACAAGTGAACATTATGATTCTACATTGATGTAAGGTTTTCGTATCATTCCCACCCAAGAACAAATTCTTTACCATTTACACTACTTACAAATTGAATTATCCTATAAGTCTTATTGCATTTCTACCCAAAAATATGTTCATTGAACATAAACCAAAAGATAATGACAAGTATTATTAACATCTTACCAACAATCTTGTATGACAGAGTTACCTCTTTAACCAAGCTAACTGTAACATATTTTTCTTGATCATCCATTTCCCTTCTTGCACTATTAGACCTTTATATCGTACATACACATGTACACTTTTTTTCATTATAATTAAATAGATTCTCCATTTCATAATCATCAATCATGTTTACTAAAATCTTTTCATCAAAGCATAAAGTGTATTTAATGTCACACCTATGACCATTTATACCAAACCATTATCCTATCATTACCCTGAATTCTTTAACTATTATTTCCTCCTTTATCAATTTAACCCACACACTACCACCATTATATTTAAATTCATCTTCACCATTGGTTATGAACTCCCCCCAACATGGAAAAAACAAATAAGTGACTTTAAATAAGATGTTGCCCTCATATTCGATGTCATATTGCAATCTAACCTGCCAAAAAAAATAAATATTTAACCACAATGTTAGACCTATATCAATCATATTTCATAAGTGAAAAATATAGTAATGGTAATTAAAAGATCAATAATGACTACTTCCTCCAATATTAATGATTTTCACTAATTCTGTAACAATTTTCATAATTTTTGCAATGGTAATAAAAAATATAGTCATGGTAATTACAAGTTCAATAATGATGTTTACCAAAAACCATAACTGTTAATGACAACAACTATCATACAAATGCTAAAATGACTTTTCAACCTTTTCATCCTACATTCACGTCATGACTACACCTGATCAACCCCACAAAATATTTCCATTTACAGTATTTGCAACTTAATATCCTCTTCATTATACTCCCCCTCCCAACTAACACTAACAAATAAATTAGCAACGAACCCTACACCATCAATATTGTTGGACTTACTAAATAAACAACCTTTAATTCCCTTCACCTACACATCTATTGAGCTAACAGCCCCCATACAACATCCACAATAAGACCACCATGTTGATTGTCTGAAGATGACATTCATAACCCCAAACAAATGATCTTTAACACCAAACCATGAAGGTCTTAATGTCAACCCCATCTTTTTACTATTCCTCCACCATCAAACCCGTTTCAAAAAACCCACCAAGATGAACAATGGGAAGAAGATGGTTATGACCTCATTTATGAGAAAAAAGATATGGAAGAATGAAAGATACTTACCCTTTACTCTTTCCTTGGCTTCTATTTCTTTGTGTATGATCCTCTAAATGTCACCTTCACTTCACCCTCCACCCACTTTGTGTTTTCAACTGAACTAAGGGAGATATAATTTGTTTTGTTTAAAGGGGCAGTTTTGACTTTTCACCCTAAATTCCATATCCCTCATTGCCCCCCATCCCTTTGTTAGCTCCTAATGTTGGTTTTGATGATAACTAACCTTTATGAAGTCAACAAGGTATCTTACTTTGTGAAAATTATGGTTGTTATTTTATTTGTCATACTGGCTCTAGCCAAATTAACTGACTCGAGCCAAGGTTTTGAAAAAACTTAACAAGCAAGATATATTGACTCTAGCCAACAAAATGTGGCTCGAGTTCATGGCCAAACTAGAGCCAGGACTAGTTGCCTCAAGCCTACTTTATTACATCTTAAAGCATTTGGTTTAAATTGGCTCTAGCCAAAAGGGATTGGCTCTAGCCAATATTTTTTACCGTTATCTTCAAATTGCTACTTCTACCTCGAGCCTACAATGAGTGGCTCGAGTTTGTATCAAAACTTGAGCCAGACCAACTTAACTCGAGCCTAGAGCGTTTTGATAAAACAACTTGGCTCTAGCTAGAGAACTTGACTCGAGCCAAATATCTCAGTTTTTGAAAAATCTTTGTTTAAACTATGACAGACTTTAAATATGATCTATTTGGTTTATATTTTTCTTATTATTATTCCTAACCACGTTTAATGAGTTTGTTAATGAGTCTCAGAGAAGATTATCACTAATTTGCAATAAAGCAACAAGATGATGTCAGATGCATTCGATGCATTCATCATCTCAGCAATAAAACCTTCTGAGCATATAAAGTGTCCTCACTCTTTTTCCTGTTGTCTCAACAGTCTGAAGAATGTCAACGATGATTTAAAGAACGAGACCAAGAAAACATTCTCTAGCAGAATTATTTATTTCACCCAATGGCTAATTCAAGGTTTTCAACTGAAAATCTTCAAAGTCATAAATGCCATCTGTATATGATAGAAGAAAGCAAACACAGACTAGCAATTGGAATTAAGCTCTGTGATAGAAGAATATTTCCTTTCAAGACAAACTTGTACAAGTTCACCAATGACCAGACATTTAATGAAAAATGATGCATTTAATAAAGCAACAACGGTCATTTTATATTAACGCCAAGACTAACGAAAATTCAAACAAATACAACGGCTACATTCATAACGACATTAAAGGCAAAGGTATAAAAGCACCAAGTATTGAATATGGCCAACGACCAAAAACGTTGTGCATTCCATTAGCATTCATAGTCTTCTATTATTTCTGTAACTTTACAAATATTGTAGGATATTTTTCTGTACCTCAGTGATTCACACTCTATCCACTCGTGAGGAGTCTAGAACTTTTATTTGCTTACCTGTAAAATCTTGAGATTGGGACCTCAAGTGTTGGACAAACAATTATAGCTTGTAAGGGGAGTGATATTAGTGAGGATCATCCAAGTACAATGTAATTGTGATTAACTGAGAAATAGTGGAAACCCCAGGTGTTCTGGGGACTGGACGTAGGTCGAAATTTTAGACCAAACCAGGATAATATCTTGTGTCATTGTTTATCCTTTCTGCTTTGTTTCATTTTTGTGTTCTTAAATACTTTCAAAAAGAATTTTAAAATAATCTATTCACCCCCTCTCTAGGTGATATTTCATCTTCACCCTTCTCTATCCTTTAACAATTTTAGTGGGCTTCTATGGGTATAGCAAATTCAACTGGTACTTAAATGTAATTTTCCCATGATTAAAACTAAAATCGGTAAAAATAAAATAAAAAATAGTTAATTTATTATTGAAAAACTTTGAAAATACTTAAATTTTAGATAAAATTGGGGAAAAGTTATCCATTGAAAATTTAAATGACAATAATCTAAATCAATGCAAAATTTCTTTGTAGCATGTATATAAATAGTTACCTATTATTTCTCGCCAATTAAATTTCTCATCTTTTTACCCTTAAAAAAAGGAAAAATATAATAAAATACTACTTAAATTTCAAAGTCTCAAATCAATGATTACCTATTAAAATGAGTTGTCAATTGTTATACTCTTATACTTAATACCTATACTCTTATAGGCAACAAGACACATTTAAAATTTTAAAGTTCAAGTAGTATTTTCTTTCCATATTATATATATATATATATATATATATATATATATATATATATATATATAATATGAAGGGAAAAAATTATCTGTTTTATCATTCCTATGCCATGTATACATTCTCCCCTTTCCTCTTTCTTTTATTTCTTTATGCCCCTCTCTTCTCTTTTTCTTATTGTGAATTCGTGATGCAATCATAGAAACCAAAAACCACTAAAGTGGCTTTCACTCTATCATAGCTTGAGATGGCTGAGCTTAAATTTTAAAGTCATCCTAAACATGTTAGAAATAATTTCATCTTGCTTTTATGTGTGCATCGTACGTTTTGATCCGTGAATCGCTGATCCAAACAGCCTCTTAGAGCCTGTTTGGTAAGGGAAGAGGTGGGAAGGGATGAGAAGATAAACAAGTTCCATTGTTTGGTAGATGTTTAGCAACAAATCTTTCTAGAAACTCAACTTACTAGGCCCATCAATCTTCTATTAAAGGTGGGAAGATGAGATCTCACTAAAATTGGCGTCAACCCAAATTTCCTCTATGAACATGGACATATTTACCCCTTAAAAATTGGTTAAAAGCTAGTTGGATAGGATGTGGCTACTCTAACAACCAGTTCCTTGGTGCCACTAACGACTGTGGTAGTCAACTTGAGAGCAACAAAGTTGAGAGTGCAACTCTGGCATCTCTAGCTTAGTTTAGCATCATTGTTATTATCTACATTTCTTCCTACAAGAACAAGTTGTCACCTTCGCTTTCTCAAAGAACATCCCAACAAATTCCATGTTCGGTTGATACCTACACATGCAGCACTTCCTTGGCCGATTTTGTGTACGAATACAAATTGCCCCCTAATTTTGATGTTCTTTTTTAAAAAATCTTTGGTAATCTACCTATCAATTCGGGAAAGAGAGAAGTTTAAATTGCAAAATACTATTTCCCCATTTTTTTTTACAGCTAAAAAATAAGGGAGTGTTTTTTTTTTCTTCTACTTTGCCATCACATTCGAACCTAGTCCTATAAATACGAATTTGATGCATTAAATTCAAATTTGATTGTTTAAGTAAAATAGAAAATATGTAAGATATTTTTAAAAAAAATTTGTTCCTAATATTCTCTAACTCTTGATATCGTCCATTATCCCATAACTATCAGTAATCTATCACTACCTTTACAATGATTTTTATATTTATTTATATAAAGTATAATTTTTCATATTTTTATTTTTTAATGTGTAACAATATATCACGATATATTTTTTTGATATTCTTTGCGACTAAAATCAATCAATTTCTCTCCTTCCTACAACAAGGGCTATAGCAATTTAAGGCTGAAGCATTCATCTTCAAATTATGGGGGGAAAATTCCTTTTCATTTTTAATAAAACACTTTTAAGGGTAAAATAGGTATTTCTCACTCCTTTTCTAATAGCCACCTCTTAATTTTTTTCCTACCAAAAAACTCATCTTCCTTCAACCCTTACAATCTTCCCTTCCTTCCCCAAAATTCCTTTCCCTACTCAAATCTTCACCATACCAATCGTGCTGTTAGTGGGTGCAACTCTTATCCATGTAGGCAACTTATCTGGAACTACTCCTTTTAGTCCATAATAAAAGAAATCTCATAGAAATTTTTTTTGGTGAGGTTGACAGGATAATTAATTACTACATGTGGCTGTAAATATAAGACTTAGTTGATTTTTTTGAGAGATTAAAAAAGCTAAATAAGTTACTTAATCATATCATATATTGTGTATGATTAAGTTATATATCATTTCATAAGTAAAATAAATTAGTTTGAAGAAAAAAAGATAAATATAAATACTTTAAATTAATTTAATTAGATTCCTTAATCTCCCCTAAAAAGTCAATCGAGTCTTATATTTAGGACTGTAGGTGGTATTGTTTTTTACTTTTTCCCCTTGTAGGAAGGAGAGAGAGGTGATAGATATTAAATGCATATTTAAAAATCATATTATTTAATTAGGGCAAAATAGGTCAATTTTATCAATTTAAAAAGGGGTTAAAG
The DNA here is from genome assembly GCA_037074495.1 of Acacia confusa. Taxonomy (NCBI): domain Eukaryota; kingdom Viridiplantae; phylum Streptophyta; class Magnoliopsida; order Fabales; family Fabaceae; genus Acacia; species Acacia confusa. Next base: position 26,380,390 of record CM073513.1, on the reverse strand, counting down.
TTCAAATTTGTCACGGAAGTTTTGCGAATGGAGCGTTCAGCATCCGGAAATATTCGTGGTACCAAATTTAACCTAGAAGTATTAAAATGGTACCAAATATACCCAAAACCGACGTGGCACTGACGTGGCAAACGGATGTTTGACGTTCCATCAGTTTTGGGTATATTTGGTCCCTTTTTAATACTTCCAGGGGTAATTTTGGTACCATTAACAGACCCAACAAAAGGATGCCAAAAATATAGCTCCCTCTGTTTTAGTTTCAGTTTTCAGCTTTGCTTTCAGATTCATTTTCAACCCTAACAAATGGCACAGAGATGAGAGAGAGGCCCCTTTAAATAGAAGTTCATCGGCCAGATAAAACATAAGGGTCCAGACGCATGAACTTTCAAATAAAGAGCATAAGGCTCGAGAGGTATGGCTCTTCGCAGATTAGCTGTTCTTGCGCGTTTGGTTGGTTTTTGTTTCACCGTGATATCCGTTGATTTGGTTACTGAGACGCGATTTGCTCTGCTTCACATAATGGCGCTGGATTTACTTCACGTAATGGCACTGGATCTGTTTACGTAAAGCTGCTGGGTCAAAACGAGAGAGAGTGAGGATGACAGAAGATCAATAAGTATATGGATTGGATGTATGGGCTGAGAAGAATGGTGCTAGGATCCAGAGAAAATGAAGCTTGCTAAAAACAAAAAAAAAACAAAACAAAAATTTGACGTGTCTATATGATGTGGCAAAAATCCAGGGTAAATTTGGTACCCAAAAAAAACTTCCGGGTGCTGGACGCTCCATTTGAAAAACTTTCGTGGCAAATTTGGACTTTAACAAAAAAAAAACATTTCCGACGTGGCCAACGGACGTTTGACGTTCCGTCAATCTTGGGTATATTTGGTCCCTTTTGAAAACTTTCGGGGTAATTTTGGTACCATTTTAATACTTCAGGGGAAAATTTGGTACCACGAATACTTCCGAGTGTTGAACGCTCCATTTGCACAACTTCCGTGACAAATTTGATATTTAACCCATTTAAAAAGCATTAAATGACTTAACTAACATTTCTTAATTCATGTGAGATTTTTTTTTTGGTCAACGAATTCATGTGAAATAGTTAACAACATCTTCTATTTTGGACCAAATGGAGTATATGTAAAATGGAAGATATTTATGCATAGATGAAGATACATTACACACAAATAAAGAAGTTGAATTTGAGTTGCACCAACCCAAATACTTGAGTCTTTAAAATGATTAAATTATATGAGTTTATGCTAGGTTAAGATGCGCTTAGAAAGCTCTCCATCACGTTGGGATAATATTGTGATTCAAGAGTTTGCTGATTGGATTCTAACTGTTGAAGGTAGTAGCACACCAACAGTTACAAAACCAGTGAACTAATTTCCATCCTATAAGAGCTCTTGTTGCAATTCACTTCTAAACCATTATACTGCATTATAGTAAATGTTAGTGTCAACGGTTTCACCCAAGAGGGATGAATTGTGTGATATTAGAAATTTAAAAACAATTGTAATTAAATTTAATCGAAAGATAAGAGTTGGAGAAATTTCACTAAAGTTTATACTGGTTCTGCCTTAACCTCTTATTCTATGTCCAATCCTCGGAGAGCCTATGAGATTTTTACCATACTTCAAAGATTTGATGGGTTCTTAGGACCACAGTACAAGAGAGTTCCTCAACATGATACTCATTTCCCATAATACTTTTTAAGTTGATACCCTCACTAAGGTTCCACTACCTTGAGATTTTCTTTACAAGAGTATTGAATAAGGTTAGGAAATCTCTCTCAAAAGTTGATAAATAAACATTGAAGAGCAATAATATCATTGAATAACGTAGCACTTAATTAACATAATTTTTGTCGTTGGCTTCATCAATACTTTGTCTTGAATGCTTCCATATTTATAGGTAGAATGTCCTTAATGACCATTATGAACATTCAAATATGTTATTAGAGACTAATTGTAGTCATTGATGAAATTAAATGTTTCTGTTGGCTTTCTCTACTATGCATTTAATGCTTCTGACAGATTTTTGCTTTTCTTGATTTTGAATTAATCCAAAGTTTAATTACTTGAAACTTATACATAAATGTGATTAGTAACATTTAGAAGTAGTATAAGAGATATAGCGTTAGTTAGGATGCTTATGATAGATATCAAATTTATTGAGACAATGATTTTTAAAGATGATAAACATACATTCAAGTGTGACTTAAGATCACTTGAGTGATACCTTATCAATCGAGTTATTGTACTAACACTTAAGTGTTGAATTCATCTTCGTGTGATAGTCACTAGTAGTCAACTTTTGTGACAATGATTATCACTCGAGTGCCTGAAGAATCACTTGAGTGATCTTTTATTGTATTAAAAAAGTTTTGGCATTACCAAGTGACTCGAATGATTTTATGAATCACCTGTAGGAGTTTACAATTGATTAAGGATTACTTGAGTGATTATCTCAATCACTCGAGTAATCTTATGATAAGATCACATCACTTTCATTTCACTTGCAATTGACTCGCAAGTAAATGTCATCACTCGAATTATCTTGATCATATCACTTGAGTGCACCAAACTATCACTCGAATGATATGCTCTAACTTTAAAAATGTTTGTGAGTTACTTGCAAATACTTGCAAGTGATGTTTAATTAATGAAGTACTTACCTTTGGGCAAAAAAAAAAAAGGAGTACTTACCCCATCACTCGAGTGATCTTGCACAACTTCATATTATTATCGAGTGACTTGCAAAAATACTCGAAGTGAATATTCATCACTTGAGTGCATCCACTACTACTTGAGTGATCCTCTTTGATCACTTGAAGTGAAAAATAGTCAATCAAGCAACTTATTGATTCAAGTTTTCTTCAAATACAATTATATCACTCGAGTGCTTAGAAACTCACTCGAATGACTTGAGTCATCAAGTCAACTTTTTGTTATGCTTAGTGCTTTTCAAAATATACTTGGATATCAAGATTTATTATCATCAAAACAAAACATTATGAGAGTTAACATTCTCCCTTGTTTTGATGATGACAATACCTAGATTACATTTGAATTTTTTTTTTGAAAAACTAAGTTGGATCAAGAAAGATATTATATAACACTCATAGATTAAAAATTCCACGTAATCATGTATGCTTATTAAGATTTGAAAGGATCATTGTACAAAATTCAATAACATAGCAACTATGTGATAACATATAGAAAAATAAAAATAAAAAAAACATATAAAATCCTAATAGCTACGAAACTTCCACTCTTATCCCCCTTTTTGTCATCAACAAAAAAGTTGAAGGGAGAGGGAAAGGCAATATTATAAGGTAAAGGAAGGTTGATTTGGAGAAGAGTAGATGGTGGAATAAGGTTATCAGAAGAGGAGTGAGGTAGAGTGTAAAGAATAATGGTCGTCATAGGATCAAAGGGGAAAATGTGGGATCAGGAAAGGAGGAATAAGTAGGAGGGTGTAGAGTGAATATAGGAGAGGAAGGCAAGATATGGTCTAGATCAAGAATCTCAGTCTCTTTAGTATCAGAATTAGAATCAGAGTGCTATTATATCCCAAGTGAGGAGTGAGATGGAGAGTGAAGAATAAAATCCTTATGAGGTAGATCTCCACTTGGAATGTGATTAGAGTATGTGTGGTGGTATGAAGGTTAATAGGTGTATAAGGGATGGGTATCAGGGCTGGCAGTGCTGGCATCAGGGATGATGGTAGTGCTATCAGTTACAGTGGTGGTAATATTAGGGGCAGAGGTGGTGTCAAGATGAGACCTTATAATATCCTCTATCTTATGTATTCGAACTGTTTGAACTTCCTGGAAGTCAAATAACTGCTTAAACTTATGATTGTAGCCTCCACCAAAACTTTGACCTGGTAATATACCTAATTAACCAGGAAGGTGTTGGACTTATTGATTTATGTGGTTATAGCTTGGAAAGAGTCCTGAATATATGTCTAAATGGTGGCCTCTAGAAGGAAGGACTTGGAGAACCAGCTCCGAAACATTGAGCCTTATATGCTCTAGAAGTTGAGGTCTCCATTCTTTTAGTCTTCTTTTTAGGCTTAGGCTGAGTCTGTAACAGATCATTGTGATCTCCAAGTGAAATACCCATTCGCCTTAGCTGCACCTTCCCAAACCTATGAATCCTTACTATCTCTTCACTGTGTATCAAGTACCATATATTGTAGAGAAAGAGAAGGTAGGAAACTAACTAAGGAAATAAAATGGTAGTTGTGCTACTATAATGAAATATGAATCTCCTCATTTCCTGAAAGATTAGGCCTCCAACATTTATATTCTTTAGAGATAAGATTGATGTCATCATTAGATAATCCTTCATATTGATATGAGAAAAGTTTTTAGCTTTGTCCACCATATTTTGGGAGTAAATATAGAAAAGCACTTTGAAAATGTTGCTCATAGACCTATGAGTAAAAGTAAGAGGTCTAAATGGCTCCCTTGGCTTAAGTATCTCAAGTATCTTGTTGAGCTCTTTGAATAGTAGAGTCGATAAAATGAGTTAGGCCCATCAGGCTAACTCGTCTAAGCTCTGGCCCTTTAAGGGCCAGGCTTAAAAAATGAATGAGATATTTGAAATTAGCCCTAGAGGGCTGGCTCTGACGGGCCTCAGGCTTAAACAGGCCGACCCTGGAGGGCCTCAGACTAGCCTTGCAAGCCTTTTTCACTATAGCTTTTTCTTTTTTTTTTTACTTTTTAAATTTATTAATTTATATATATTTTGTATTTGTTATAGAATTATTTATCCATTTAACTAAAAATACATAATAACTATACTCTAATTTTATGATTTGATTTATTATTTGTTGCAAATAAAGAGTATGGATGTGTTCATCATGCGGGAAAAGAATTTCATGATATTTTTACTCATGAGCTAGAGGCTACTACTCAAAGTGAAGAACAATAAAATGTCGTTAAAATCGATGATAGTAACGAAGATGATGACAATAATGGTCATCATATTAATGTTACTTAGTGATATGCTTTTTATATTTTATGTGAGTTATTTTGTCAACATAGTTTGCTTTTGATTATGATTAGTGAATGTGCTTATTTATTGAATGATTTGTGTTGTAATTTACCAATTATATTTTTTTAAAAAAAAAAAGTGGAGGAAAAATAGTTAAAATTTGGAATAGTCGGCCTTGGCCCTAGTGCTTTTGAGTCGGGCTTTGAAAAATAGATGTTTTTCTTACTTTGGGCCCTGGAGGGCCGGCCCTATTAGGCCTTGGCCCTTCACGGGCCCGTCCTAGAGGATTGGGCCGACCCTTATTGCCAGTTCTATTGAATAACCCAATAGGAACTTCCTCTTTACCAAGGTAGGTATTGATCATATCTATAAATATATTAACTTTATGACCCCTTACATAAGTTTTTCAATCCTCTCATATGTAATTCTGCCCTTATCTTCATATTCATCCCCTATCTCCATATTGTAATAAAATGTCTTAACATTGGTGGGGCAGTATATAGTCCTAATCCTCAACTAGGGCTTATACTATGCTAAATATGGATATAAGTCTAGATTGAAATCCTTCTTAAGTGTAGCCAAGTCAATCTAGACTATAGGATAGAATGAATGTTGAGCGAAATCAAAGTCATGTACCTGAAATTCACAAGACACTTTTTAGTCTTGCAAAAGTTCAACCAACATAAGAAACCCTGAAGGAGTTAGTCAAAATAATTGATATTATAAAAATAATTAATAAAATGGATTAAATTAATGTCTTTAATTATTTCTTGAATTAATTATTCAAGATAATGAATGATATCCATATCTTTAATTATTTCTTGGATTAATAATTCAAGATAATAGATCATATCTATATCTTTTAATTTCTTTATCATTTATTTATCCAATCTTTATTACGTGTGTATGTTCGAGCGCGCACACACATATTAGAAAATTCAAAATTATCTTTTATAACCTAATCTCTTGAATTTAAAATTCAAATTTAAATCTCGAATTCAAAATTCAAATTCCAAATCCAAATTGGCCTAAGACCTTGTTTGGTTTTGTAATATATTTGAGCCTATTAGTAGAGATACTAATTTACCACTAAGGAACCATATATAGGGTCATTTTTGTATGTTAAATTTGGAGTCCCACTCCAACCCAAATATATCTATTCTCTTGAGAAAACCCAACAGCAATTATTGGCGAAGCTTGCTAATTTGAAGAAATCCAGAATAACTTTTGTCTATAACCCATTAGGTCCAATTAATTATTCACATAAATAACCTTGGACCAATTAAACTCCTTTAATAGACCCAAGTTATCTAATGATCGCACAAAACTCTTGCAAAGCTCTGTGCCCCTAAAATTAATTGAGTTGATCAAGTGATCTAACTTTTCTAATTTGCATACTGTGCATGCATCATCCCTCGCAACGTCATTCACTTTTAGTCGAGAGCAAATATAGAATATCATCTTTCTTGGTTGAGTAAATATAGCTTTTCACGAAACTAGAAATTTTCTTCTATTGACTCTAAGATGGATCCTGACTCTTAGGATCGCTTACTATGCATAGACTCCTGAGTCAAATAGAAGTCATCCAAGCCCTATTGTTTCTATAAACAATTAATCCCTTATAAGGGAATGTGAGTCCTTTCGACATATCCATCTACACTCATGTATTCGAGTAATATGCAAGAGTACATTGTTCTCCCCATTCTCAAGTGGATAGAGTTGTATAGTCAAAGTATAACCTTAGGACATAGTGCTCGATGACATTCTCAAGTCTAGGATGATCCACACTACCAAACGTTGAGAGACTTTACATATCTAATGATATTCTTTACAATGCATCTTTGTGGAGTCTCTCGATGGGTCAGTTCAATTCTATCTGTTTTCCAACAGATCCACCTACGACATCAACTAGGGCATCACCATGCCTGTATTCTATGAGATCCCTGCCTTATATCTCTATACAAGTAGATGATGTTGTACTGGTCTTATTTGTTAGTTCTCAATTTAAGTTTTGATGATAACTAAACACTTGTTAGTTGTTGATTTAATAAAAACTAGAGTACTGGCCTTAAAACTCAAGCTTTTGAAAGGTTTAACAGATCGTTTCTCAATCAACAAAATTGAGAACTCGAGTTCTTGGTCATAGAACTCGAGTTCACATCCTCCGTTTTTCACAAACCTTCAAAAATAAAAAAGGACTTTGAGAACTAGAGTTCATTAGCAACAAACTCGAGTTCTGCAATTTAAACTCGAGTTCTTCATTTTAGACATATCTCTGTTTGAACATAAGTCCAAAGAACTAGAGTTCTTGGGAAAGAACTGTAGTTCATGACTCTAGTTCTTTGTTTAGAACTAGAGTTCTTCATCATTGGAAGAACAGATGTTTCATTCGAAACATACGAACTCGAGTTCTTGGTAAAGAACTAGAGTTCATAACTAGAGTTCTTTGTTTAAAACTTGAGTTCTTCATGTCTAGAAAATAACTGTCTCATTCAAAATATAAGAACTAGAGTTCTTGGTAAAGAACTAGAGTTCTTCATTGAAAACTCAAGTTCTTTAAGAACTCAGTTTGTGCATAAAACGTAGAACTAGAGTTCTTACTAAAGAACTTGTGTTCTTGACTTTTAAAACTGATTCGTTTGAAAAGAAAACAAAGGAACACTAGTTCATGGAACAAAACTTTAGTTCGAAACTTGAGTTCTTATGAACAAAAATCGTGATTTGCTGTCTGTAATTTTCTAGATGATCTGATCTTTATCCGATACTTTCCAGAATAGTTAGGAATCATTTATAAGATGCTTTTAACCCATTTGCTAGTGTTTTTCAGGATTAAAATAATTGTTAAGCAAAAAGCAGATTAAAGTAAATGCTCACGTCACAGGCATTTATTGTGAAGCAGCAGAAACAGAGCAAGATTCAGAATTAACACTGCATCAGAACAAAACATTCTTCAAGGCATACTTATTCCAGCTATCAAGTACAACCAACGACCATCACATTTAATGAAAGAAGCAGATTCATTTAATGAAGATTCACCGTCGATTTTGGTTGACGAGGAACCTGTGCCTAACGGAAATTCAATTAAGTGTCAATGGTTACCTTCCAATTCCTCCCAACAATGGCGAAGAATATAAAAGCCCAAGCATTCAATATCGCCAAGAATCGGAAACTCTATGCATTTAACTCTAATTTATTACTCTTATCAGTTTCATTTATTATCAAATATCTTCGGATATTTTCTGTACTTCAATGCTCATTAATTACTCGCTCATAAGGAGTTGTAATCACTTCCATTAGTCTTGGTTGAAACTTAAGGTTGTGGAATCTTAAGTTGTGGGTGTACGATTACAAGTAGTAAGGGGGAGTGAGTTCGTGAGTGTGAGAATCATCCCTAAGGTGTATTTGTAATCTTTAAGGAGTTAGTGGAAATCCCAAGGAATTCTTGGGGACTGGATGTAGTCAGGATTAGACCGAACCAGGATAAATTGTTTCGTGTCTATTTTCCTTTAAATTTCCACTTAGTTAGTGTTTAGTTATAATTCACAAAAATCTTGATTAAGCGAATAAATTTTTAAATCACTTATTCACCCTCTCTAGGTGATATTCCATTTTCATTATTGAGATTGCCAATGCCCTTTCTTGATGATTCAAGACTAGAAATAAGTTTTAGGCAATAGACATGTAGTGTTCTTGAGTCCTCACGATCATGATCCCTATCATAGATCCTTGAGTAAACACTTGTTCTATTCCTAGGTTTTTATCTTTAAACGCATATTAACCTTTACATAAATGTGAGACATAAATATGATAAACATAAAATGTGCTCAAATACATAAATTATAAAATATTAAATAGGAAAATGTGTTCTTCTGTCAAAATAGATTGCCTCTAGGATACCTATTTACTAACAATATGTAGTTTGGTTAACTACCTTTAACTCCCTGTGTTGAAATTATGAGGCGGTGTCGAAATATCTTCTTTTTTGGTCAACTGTGAGGGTGTAAGAGCAAATGAGCCTAAGAGACTCGGAGAAGATTGACTTGCCATAGCCTCATGTGTCTGTGAAGAAGGGGCATACCTTGGCTTCTTAGGAATGGGACTCGTAGAAGTAATTCTCTGAACAGTAGAGTCGAGTTTGGCTTTGAAAATTTGATCTTGAATATAGGGCTCTATCTGCGGGACCTCCTTCTCTTTCTCTTTTCCTTGAGGCATCGACTTTGACAATGAACAAGACTCTTTCAGTTCTTGAACAACTATCCTTTTTGCCTTCAGTCTTGGTTTGAGAGGCCCAATGATTTAAACTTTGGTTCGTTCTTCAATATTTTCAGAGGCATGGAGGACTTAGATTTCTTTGATAGAGGAGGGGGTAACTCATCTTTATAGACATTCAACCTCTTGGTTCTAGCCATTTTTAGGATTTGGGTTTAAGTGTCGTTGGGGTTCGGGTTCCGGAGAAGGAGATGAGAGAGAAATGTCAAGTGATGGAGAAAGAGAGGACACTGAAAAAGAAGAGTGGTTAGAAGTTATAGTCAAAGAAAATGGCTTAGTGGTTACATAATTGGAAGTTGAGAAGTTAAAATTTGAAAGTGAGAGATTTCAAGAGTTTTGGTTATGAGACTTCGAGTGACAAATTGAGAGTGACTGTGAGTCTCCAACGGCCATATTTCTATAAAGCTTAAGGCAAAAATCACAATGGGAAATAAAGTGCCTAACGGATACTTCAACATCTCTAACGGTCATCAAAGCTAATCTATAATATCCCGAATTGAATTCACTAAAATTGCTTGTACAATTGGTGTATTATATGGAATAAAATTGTGGATTTTGGTAAAGTTGAGAATTTCTTTGAATTTAAGGTAAATTTAACGAGTTAACTATCATTTCTTGATTTTGTTGAATTAGTTGAAATGATTTATATTGTAGATAGGAGGAAGTAAATACTTTTTTTTGGGGGGGGGGGGTTGATAATAAATTTTGAAGATAAAGTAAATTGAGGTCTTGAATTTAGAATAAATATAAACCCCTTGTCTAACTTCTATAGCTAGGATAAGAGGTGGTAATTCTTTTTAAAAAATTATTCATACTGACTTGTGCAAAAGTTACGAGTTTGTAGTTTCTCCATGTTTCTTACTCACTCTGTCCCTATATATAATAACCACTTTTTAAATGAGTTTGTCCCTAAATTTAATATCACTTTTAAGTAACCACGAGGTCTAGCACATTTGGCACTTAGCTAATGGTGTGTATGGAGAGGGTCTTATGGCTAGGATAAAGCCACTTTCAAAAGTTTACTGTGAGAGGGGATTAATCAATGCTATTAGCGGTGGATACCTTGGGCCTATTAAAAAAAAAAGAAGATCCCTTTTGACTTTGGCTTGTACTTTTTCCATTTTACACTCAATTAACTATTATACTACATGCATTCTCTTTCATTATTTTTTTATTATTACTCCCTCTTTCACCCATTCATAAATTGGTGCTTTTTTGGGAAAAAAATTAAATTTCTTACATAATTATTACATTTAACTATTTTTTTAGAATCTCGTAATTCAATTGAAAGACTCTTATATATATATATATATATATATATATATATATATATATTACTATTGCATCCGGTTCACCAGAGCTTTGTCTTAACTAGTCTGGATCGAGGTTCTATCGGGCGCATATGCGGGGACTTCTTCCAGGGAAGCTTTCTGCATCCACAAGGACTCGAACTCAAGACCTTTGCTTAAGCGACCCAAGTCCCTTCCACTTGAGCCAACTTCTGCTAGTCACATTATATGTTATATATTATATATAGGGATGGAGGGAGTATTTTCCTACTACAATTGAGTCTTACTAGAACGTACATGCGTTTTTTGAATTTAAAAAGAAAGTTAGTACATGCTCTTGATTTTATATATAAAATATAAATATTTAAATTAAGTATATAAAAAAGTGGCTACCGCTTGTTGATTTAGGAAATAAGCAACTCCACCTTACTAAAAAAAAGAACAAAATTATAAATCTCGGAAGTATACTTATTAAGAGAGGCCCTAAGTTTTTTTCAATAGAAAAAAGATGTGAATGTGAGAGAATTATAATACAACAATATAACGTTTAATTAATTGGTGTTAAAATATTAAAAAAAAATTCACATATTATCCAGATCTATTATATAAATAGGACTAGGACGATCCACAAGCTATATGTATCTCGTGATATATAGAATCAGGGGACTAAGAGAAAAAAATTATTAAAATTTCGTCCGTCTTGTTATAGAATAATGAAAATTAAAATGAGAGTAAATTTATGGAACAAATTAGTATTAACCCTATTTTTTAATTAGTTCTTTTCTTCTAATTAGAAAAAAAAGGGCCAAAGGTGCCCCGTAAAATGCTAAGGGCTATACCATTTTTGTCTGCTTGAAATGAGCGCTCAACCAACTCTCAACGCCCGTCAATGAATGGTATGCGATTTTGGTTGGGACCTCGAACCTAACGAAAAAACCCCATGTAGTTTACAAGGATAAATTTTGCTTCTTCGATTATGAGTTAAATCCCTATTTTATAGTAATACTCTCAGATCTAGGAGTTGCAGAAGCATCTCTTCGACTTTTGCTGTATAACTGTGAGGCGAATTTATTCATAGTGTAGCGACTTGCCTGGTTTCTGCTCGCATTGGAGTTTCCTCACAGATTGGATTGACATAATCGCTTCTTTTTCTTTGTTCCTTGGAGCATCCGAAGATTATTATTGCTTTAAAGGGGCTTCATCGTCGCTATTGGTTTTTCCCTTCTGTCTTCTTACCTATGGGCACTGTGCATTACATTAACATTCTTTCGCATAATATCTGAAGTTCTATTCTTCTAAGTTTAATACTTTCATTGTAATCGGCTTCTTCCTTGGTTTATTGGTGTAAATGGCCAATGCATCTGGGTTCTTTACCCCTTCAGTACCTAATCGATTGGGGGCTCAGCCTGCCGTAGGCATTAATCGTTTTGGGGGTTTCTCTTGTCAGCGAATCTCCAATAAAGTAATTTGCCGTAGCGCCGTTGAAGGCGCTGAAAGGCATGCATCAACTACTTCAAAGCCTTCTGAAGCTCGGATATCCGGGTGAGCTTATTTTCAATCGTTTTAGGAAATAAATGGTTTAGCTCTGCTTAGCAGTCATTTTCAAGTTAGTTAGTCATTTTTTCGGTGGTAACTTCAACCAACAATCTACGTCTAATATTCGCTCGCCGTGCTTGTGGGCTGTAATTAGAGCCTTTCTATCAGGGGCATGGGGCTTGAAAGTGATAGAACCTTTAAGAATATCCTACCCGACTATTGATGTCTCCACACAGGGTTTTCAGTTTTGTTGAACTCGGGCCATTGAAATCTTCTGCCGTGGTTAGCATGGGTATAGATTGCATGCTTCTTTTACTTCAATTACCATGTCTGAGCAACCATTTTCGGTTTCTAAACTAAAAAAAAGTTATGAAAAAAGAAGTAAGAGGAAATTAGATACATGGTTTAGGAAGAACAAACTTCTGAGAGTTATCAGTGAGAAATGCCATGGTTGACTACATAGCCTCGGATGATGTAACATCCATTACCCCGGTAGTCTATCAGATGATGGTTCAAGATCGTAGAAGAAAAACAAAGGGCATGCCCTGCGATTTTTTATTACACCTCTTGGTTGTCCATATCTGTTCATTAACTTTTTTTAAATGGAATCTCTGGTTAGCAAAGCAAATTGGCTATAAGAATCTGCCTTTTCCAAGTGGGGTATTGTATGTAGTACTTTCATCTAGGTATGCCTGAGATGCGTGATGCTAATTTACAGGTTTTTAGTATATGATAGCACATACATAAAGAATTCTTTTATCTTTCTTTGCTCTCCTTTTAGAAATTGTTTCAAATTTAGCATGATAGAGATGGAAGAGTTTAACCATTTTCCGCATATTTTTATTATTTATAATGTTCAAGTCATGTTATATAGATAAAATCTCACCAAGTCTCAAAATATTTAGAAGTGAAAAGAAATATGAATAGAAACATGAAACTATTTGCTCCTTATTGTTAATTTTTCAATACATTTGACTGGAGACCTTTTTAACAAACATATTTATAACCATAGCTAACCATAGGTTCTTTCACTGATTTTGTATTTTATTTATCACTTTGCCATATATTTCTTTGCTCTGATGGTATTTTGGAGTCCTCAAACTTTTGTAAAGAGCCACTTCCTAGTCTAGTCACAACAAGGAAGAGTTTGCTGAGCGGGAACATATTATGCTCATTGTATATTGAACTGGTCTTGAGCCTCATTTTTCTTGGTCTACATATGTACATATAACGAGGAGGAACAGCAGCATGTTAATGTTATTTGGGATGATAATCAGATTTCTCTATTTTGTCTTTTGCCTATTTATAGAATTAATGTCTTTATAGGCTTGTCAGTAAAGGCTGCAAGTTAGTTGGATGTGGTTCTGCTGTGCCAGCTCTTCAAATTACAAATGATGATCTTTCCAAAATGGTTGATACTTCTGATGAATGGATAGCAACTCGTACTGGAATTCGTAATCGACGAGTTCTTTCAGGTTGGTATCTGGTATTATTCCCTGGCAATGGCATATATTAGATAGCTAGAATGGTTAGTTTACAACGCTGGCTTCTAGCATTAACTCTTGATGGCCAGTAGGCTGGGGAATTTAGATATGGAAATGGATATCTCAAGTCTTGTCCTGCTGTAAAGTCTTGATTTTCTTGTTGAAGTTTGTTTTTATGGAGCTTTATCAGCTTTATTGATCCATTTACGTTACATGAGATGATGCCAAGTATGTTAAGTCAAGGCTCACCCGAAACCTTGTTTAAATCTTTCCCAACATGAGATGGCCCTGGTTTATGTTTGCTTGATGTTGTGCTTGCAGGCGAAGAGAGCTTAACAACTTTATCTGTTGAAGCAGCTAGGAAAGCTCTTCTTATGGCAAAGGTTGATACTGATGATGTTGACCTAGTATTGATGTGCACATCTACCCCAGAAGATCTTTTTGGGAACGCTCCTCAGGTATTGGTTGAGGATGTGTCATTGAAATGCCTGTGTGCATGTGCAGGTTTACATGCATAGTGAGTAATGTTGAGAAACTGAATATGGATAGACATGGAACAAAGAAAGTTGAACATGGCTTTTTACACCATGATTTCTTACTAAGCTAAAATCTCACTTCATGGACTTGTGGGAACATAAAGGATTATGTATTTATCATGTTTGGAATGAAGTTATGAAGTGATGTTTGAGAAAATTTCTAATTCTTAATATTTTTGTGCTGTATTTGTTTCATAAATTTTTCATATTAATAAATATTGATTTTTTTTTTTTTTTTTTTTTACATCCATTTCAAATTTTCGATTAAATACTATGATTCTTCAGTTTATGATCCAATTTGGAGAAAGAATGCTTGCATCTATTTCAAAGATACATGGCCAAGCATTATATGCAGTGCACTTATATGGTAGGGGGATATATTGGATGGATGACTTGTTCTGTAACCACATACTTTTACTGACTCATACTATCATTTGGCTGATGTGTTTACTTTTCTTTAGTTAATTACATTAAAGGCTCCCTTGTAAGGGTATTATTAACTTTAGCCAAGTTATGGGCCTCTCTAGCCAATATCAATCTTAGTTTAATATCTAGTGAATCTGGGTGTTTTATGTTTGAGGTCATCCCTTCTTAGTTAGTGAATGAAACTAATATCATTCGGTCTTCTAATTAGAATCCCTTGCTGGTTGGCTGGTACAACTATTATTATTGTGTCTTCTGATTATTATCTTTCTTAGTTTAGTACTAAAAAAACTAGAGTAAAGAGAGAATAATGTTATTGGAAAGGGTAAATTTTTAGGTAAGTATTGGAATGTTTGAATGATTCTGGTATTGCGGACTCCCTCCTACAAATGAGTGGATCTGCTTTGCTTGGCAAAAACGTTCAAACTTTTATCTTTTATCTAGATCTGGATTCTGAGGGGCAGGGTTGTCATAATTTACTCAAGCATTCTTGCATTTGTCTTCCCTTGTGATAATTGTCATTGTGGTTTTCAGATTCAAAGACAACTTGGCTGCCAAAAATCGTTGGCTTATGACATTACTGCTGCATGTAGTGGATTTTTGCTGGGTTTAATATCAGCTGCTTGTCACATCAGGGGTATGAATTAGTATTAATTAGGTCTTGATACTTGCCAAGTCTGATGAAACTTAAATCCTTTTCTTTTTTGGGCGCTCAGGGGGAGGATTTCAGAATGTTTTAGTAATTGGGGCTGATGGTCTTTCAAGATTTGTTGACTGGACGGACAGAGGGAGCTGTATTCTTTTCGGGGATGCTGCTGGTGCCGTAGTAGTACAGGTAGTTGAATATCTTCCTGCATCATATAACATCAGGGACAAATATCAACTATCAATTTGGATCGTGTCTTCTCAGTGTGTTCTTAGTCTTAGGGGTGGTCTGGTATCTTTCTTTTGGTTTTTTTTTTTTTTTGGGTGGGGGGGGTAAAAATTGAGTTGAATTTTTTTTAAAAAAAAGTAAGATAAAAGAATAAGATAAATTAATTACAATTTCTTAACCCCACTTTTCTAATCTTTTTAAATTCGACACACAAATTTTCTCCCCTCCCATCCAAATCCCTCATGCTGAACAGCCCCTTAGAAAAGATTCAAAGGCAAGGTTTTGAAATTCTTGTATAAAGTCTAGAATGAAAGTAAACCGCTATTCTAATCCCTGACCTGCCAGTTCAAGATTGTAAATAAAGCGTTACCTAAGTTATGACTCCAAGGCTAAGTCTGTTGTCCTAATGTCTTTTGTGAAATGGTAATTCTCTATTATTGATAGATAACCTTGAACTTTCTTTAGAAGAATATATGGCAACAACTAACATGATACTTATGCTGTTTTCCTCAATTAGAAGATATTTACAGCAAATAATCTTTTATGGTTCTGATATGATGTTATGCCAACCTTTCAGGCCTGCAACATTGAGGAAGACGGTTTATTCAGTTTTGATGTGAATAGTGATGGCTCTGGTCAAAAGTATGTACTTTTCATAGTCATGAATGTAGAGCTGTTCGTCTCTGTAGAAGCTATGTAATCAAGTAACCTTACAATTCATGCAGGCATTTGAATGCTTCTATCAAACAATATGAAACAAAAAATGCATTGGATTCAAATGGTTCTGTGCTAGCATTTCCTCCAAAGCAGTCCTCCTATTCGTGCATCCAAATGAATGGCAAAGAAGTATTCCGGTTCGCCGTGCGATGTGTGCCACAGTCAATTGAGTCAGCCCTTGAAAAGGCGGGTCTCCCTACATCTAGCATCGATTGGTTACTTCTCCATCAGGTACTGGAAAATGATCTTCAAAACAAACCCAGTATGCTTGGATCATCATTCAATAGCTAAAATCGATTGGTTCAGTCATTGTTGTGAGGTTTTGAGGTGCCATGATTTCATCAAATGGACTGAAATTGAATGTAGGGAATCCTTAGATTTATGGGATTCTTAATTGTATCTAGCTTCGATGTTTTGCATGGAACAGCATCAGCAACAAAAGGTAATCTGCCTCGGGGGTGTCAAGGGCTAAGATATATTCTTCTCAGCTAAGATATATTCTTCCCGGTTAGATTCACTTCATTTAAGGAATGAGAGCCCTTATCACTCATGCCAACCTAGGTTGGTTGCATGTAGCATTTTTTTTCCTGAATAAGAGGGGCATGTACTAATGGCATGGGGGTTATTAGTGGGATCGAACCCGCAACCTCTTACTTACTCTCACTTATAGGGAAGCATCCTGTACCACTAGGCCCTGGGTATGTAACATTTTTTTTAGACTGTTCCAACTGTGCAATACCTTTGTGAGTTGAGTTGGGAAATTCTAAATACCATGCATCATCTTGAACTTATTTGGTTACTAAATGCAGGCAAATCAGAGGATTATTGATGCTGTAGCAACAAGATTAGAAATGCCGCCAGAGAGGGTGATATCAAATTTGGCAAATTACGGGAACACAAGTGCAGCTTCCATACCATTGGCTTTAGATGAAGCAGTTCGAAGTGGGAAGATTAAGGAAGGCCATACCATTGCTGCTGCTGGCTTTGGTGCTGGTCTTACTTGGGGATCGGCCATTGTTCGATGGGGTTGAGCATCTAGACATAGGTGAAGGTGAGCTTAGAGAAATTTGCAGTTCTTGAAAACCTCACATTTTTTTTTTGGAAAAAAGTATTTCTTTTTTATAGAGACAAGTTCTGGGATAACAGTAACATCAGGCAATCCCTCATTTCCTATTTGTCATGCGATACGTCTTCCTCTCTGGTTGTAGCACCTCAATAAACCATTTCCCCTCTTTTTTTATCAATAAACTTTAACATCATAGCCGAGTTGTGTGGAGAGAAACTTTCTGAGTATGCTCCTGGGCCTGTTTGGTGATTCCTTAACTTAATGTTGGCACATTGAGAGTATCCGTCAGGAGAGGGAAGGAGAGGAAGTTGTGTTCTTATATACTCACCGTGACTATGTGGTCGAAGATTTGATTTGATTTGATTTGTCGATTATACAGCATGGCAAATGCATGTTAATGTTGAAGCTCAAGCTTTTTATTTTCTTTCTTTTTCTGCTGATTGTGGAAAAGTTGTGGTGGTTACGACAATTTCTTTCTCATTTTCACTATTATTTTGGTTTAACTCAACCATGACGTAGGACCCTATGCTTTCTTTAGAGGGATTATATTTTTCTTTTGTTTGATTGTGCTTACAGCAAAGAAGGAAAGGAAAGCAACTGGGAAGGAATTTGTTTGTCAAATCTACCCATGGGAATGCTTCCTTACTTCCATTGATGGATAGACTCTCTTTTCCCATCACAAATAAGCAAGGGTATTAAATTTGGATCGTGTACTAAATCAGTTGGGGTTGGTGAGTCAAACTGAAACAAAATCAGAGCTAACTTGGTGTTAAACTAGTGGGAAAGTGTACATTTTAAGGTTATTAATATAAAATTAATAAAATCAATTTTAAAAAAATTAAAATAAAAATAAACTAGATTAATGTCCAAATTGACCAACCGGTTCGCCAATTTTCAAGCCAAACTAGCCAGTCTAATATGAGTTTAATAACACTGCAAATAAGAATATATTTAAGTCGGGAAAATCATTTATGAGATACCAGTAGTTTAGTTCAATTTTTTTATTTTGGTACCTATGTGTTTTTCCTTCGTATTAATTTTTTTTTAATTTTTTTTCTTGCTTCTTCACTGCCAGTTCGAACCTCTGACCATTTGGTTTAAGGAAAAGTACACAAACCAATACTAAATGGCTGGAAATTAATTTGGCTTATTTTTTCTCTTTTAGTGTCCGTTTTGATCCTCTTATTTTTAGCTTATCTTCTCCTTATAAGTAGAAGCTAGGTCAAACAAGTTTTTACAAAAGCTCTTATAATAAAAAGAGTTTTTTTTTACAAAGAAAAAAAAAAAGCCAGAATCTCTTAGGAGAGGCTTTTTTTAAGCTCTTATCCCAAAATTTCTTTCCTTCTTTCTTTCTTTATTTTTGGGAAAATCCCACACAAAAAGAAGTTTAAAATTTAAAAATAAATAAATATTTTTTTGAATATTGTTAATAAATAAGATCTTTTTACTTTTTTCCCCCTTCTTATAAGAATTTTAGAATTTTACATAAAGTTTTAATAACTTCAGATAAAGTTTTCACAAATTTCAAATCTTAAGTCACCATTTGCTATAATGGTTATGTATTGATTCTCATTTCTAATAAGAGTTTGTCAACTTCAGATAAAGTTTTAACAAAACAACTCTTTTATACAATTTGACCCAATGTTTTTATCCATTTTGTTACATAATCTGCAACAAACAAATCAACAATGTCTCAATTCAAGAACTTATATATTTTATCACTTTCCAAGAAAAAAGAGACGACTTCACTGTTTTACAAATTCATATTAAAGTTTCACTACTTCTGATTTCATTTTAATGAAATACTGTTCGACAATTTGCAAGACTACTGATGATTTTTTAATTGTGCTCCACTATTGGCAAATTTATTGACATAATATTTTTATTTTGTGAATATATTAATAGTTTAAAGGTTATTTTATAATATACCTTTTATGATAATTTTTATTAGAAAAAGTGTTTATGACAAAAATTTTGTCAAACAACTTAAATTTAATTTGAGTTTTTAAACAACTTTTAAGTTGAATAATTTATATAATCACCAAACAGCTTTTAGCTTTTTTTGGAAAAGCTTTTTTTTTAGCTTTAACTTAAAAGTAGCTTTTAGCTTAAGAAAAGAGATGATTCAAACAGGCTCTTAAAATCGGCAACCTTAGTAATTTTGCTGTGGTGGTATTGTTAACATTTGTATAATTGTGCTAACAAAGTAAAATTAAAGGATTTAATAACAAGAGAGAAATACAGAAGTATCAAATTAAAAATTGAATGAAACCATAGGTATTTAAAAAATTGTTTTCTCTATATAAATATGAAAGGAAAAAAATACAACTGGTTCGGGGATGGATTACTTTGATCCCTGCATTATGTTACCCCTCACCATGTCTATCATTAAATTAAGAAAAATTAATTTGTTCGTTCTTATAGTTTTACTTATTTAGTGTTTTTTTAAAACTAAATTTTTACCGTTTTCTTAGTTATAGGAATTAATTTCATAATTTTTTAATTAGGACATATAGATGTAGACTAAATAACATAAATGTGTATTTTCCTATTTGGTTGTAGGGGATTGGGGCGGCTGGGTGAAAATTTTGGAGGGTAGGGAAAATGCCGTGCTTCTCTCATTTGGTTGAGAAATTTTCAAGGCTACGGAGCCAAAATTTCCCCTCCCCTCATAATTTTCCTTCATAGATTTTATTATATTTCATATATTAGCGGAGTAAATATAAACCAAACTCCTCTATGTCGATAGAGGTTCATCTGGATTATATTTCCATTGTGAAATTGGAAAAACAAAAAAACAAAAACATTGTATCTTTTTTTTTTTTTTTTTTATAAGGATTGAAGAGTAAAAATACATATCAATTTTTTTTAAAAGTGCGCTCAACATCAAATACTTTTTTAAGAAGTAAAAGTAACTATAAACTTCTAAAATATGTGCAAAAATATATATTGACCATTGGTTTGAATTCTTTTAGGGATAAGATGCAAAAATAGACACAAATTTTTCCAAAAGTTCACCCAACACAATTTTTTTAGGGATAAAAGTAACCATAAACTTATAAAATAAGTGTAAAAATAAAGGGTTAAAGTACAAAAATGCGTTCATAGGTTTCTCAAAAGTGCATCCAACACTTTTTTTAGAGTGTAAAAGTGACTATGTGGTTACAAAAGTGGAGCAAAAATATCCATTGACCGTTAGTTCGAATTTTTTATATTTTTAAGGTTGGCATAGATAATAGCTCAACTAAATTACATCTTAATTGGCAGTGAAGAACTAGAGAAAAATATAGAAAAAAGACCCAAATAGTTTTAAAAATTACACAAAAACGGCAACAACGGCAAGGAGGCAGAGATGAGCGGCTTGATGGGTAAAAGTGGGATTCGGAGAGAGAAGGGCTGCATTGTAATTTTCAAAATATCTATGTCATTTTGTGTAATTTTCTCCAGTTCTTTATTGCAAGCTGTGATGAAATTTAGCTGAGTTATTGTCCATGTTAGCCTCAGAAATACAAAAATGTCAAACTAACAGTCAATGAGTATTTTTTCTCCACTTTTATAACTATAACTAGATGGTCACTTTTGCACTAAAAAAAAAAAAGCACTTGGTGTTGAATGCACTTTTAGAAAAACCATATGTATATTTTTGCATCTTAATCCAAAAATAAACATTAATTGTTTGTTTGAATGTTTGGACTGGAAATGGTGACATAGAGGATGACATTGATGATTAAGAAAAAAACTTGCTGCGAAATGCTTACATACTTTAGAAGTCGGACTAAATTCCATCTAATAAAAACATAACAACTCAGATCATTTTAATCCTAGTTGATTGATGACTATTCTGAAAAAATTGAAATTTTATCTTGTTTATAAGGAAAATATTAGATGATCATTTGTTTTAGTATTTTTTTTTAAAATCAAGATGTTTTTTCCCCCTTAAAAACAAGATAAAATTTTGAAAATTTTCAGATGTGTCATCAACCAATAAGGATTAAAATGGCACGATTTGTTATGTTTTTTTTTTATTGAACATGGTTCAAAAGACGTGATACTTTTGAAATATATAAATATTTCTCCAATTTAGAATAATAATTTCCTGATCAAGTAAGGGAATTCAATTTTCACCTAACCCTTTATCTTCGTCTCATCACTTCTTTTAGAAGAGATAGGGAGGGTTTGGTGGAAAGTATTAGGTGGAAATAAATTTCCTTTATCCAATTAGCAAATTATTATTTCATTTTTTTTTTCCAATTCATCCTCCATATCATCATTTTTAGTCAAAAAAAATTCAAAGAAACGGTCAACTATTGGTTAATTTATATTCTTGCACATATTTTAGAAGTTCATAATTATTTTTTCCCCTTAAAAAAATATGTGCCGGGTGCACTTTTAGGAAAATCTTATGTATATTTTTGCACTTTGTCCCTTTCAAAATTCAAATAAATGGTCATTGTATATCTTTACACTTATTTTGGAAGTTCATAGTTATTTTTCCCCCTCAAATAAGTATTTGGTGTTGAACGCACTTTTAGAAAAATCTTATGTATATTTTGACTTATTAACACTTTTTTTTTTTATAAATATAAGTATTTGGTGTTGAACGCACTTTTAGAAATATATTTTTACTTATTAACCCTTTTTCATACACCTTGCAATTTGAACAAAGGTGTATATTAATTTATATAATGGACACAAGAAAATATAAATTAATATGTATGGGAGAAATGGTAAATTAATTATTACAATCCCTCCACTCTCCTCTTAAACTTAAGGGCTATTTGGTACGAGGGATTTGAATGGATAGGGGAGAAGAGGGAAACTTGTTATGACTTTGATTTTTAAAAAATGGAGAAGTGGGTTGATATTTTTTTATTAATTTTTGTACTCTTTTATTTTAAATTTTACTGTATTAAAATTTTATAATACAATTTTTTTAATTTTTTAAAATCCAACTTATTAAAATTTTCTTTCCCTTCCGTTTCCCTTACACCAAACAAGGAAAAATTTTACTCTGGAGGGGAGGCAAATTTATTGATTGGCCTTATAGTTTTTGCAATATTCTATTACTGTCCACGAGAAAAAGTAAAAATAACTTGACTATTTTGCCCTCATAGTTTTTGTGATACTTTTCAAGATATATTGTTATATTAACTAGAAAATAGAAATAAAAAATATTGCTGTACTCTAAGTTTTTTTAATTTACACATATTAACATGTTGGAATGAGAATGAATTTTAATAAATTATGCAATTTGAATTAAGATGTAAATTAATTTTTATATAATATAAATAAAAATATAAACTAATATTTGAGTGTAGAATGATAAATTAAATTTTATTAACCCTCCCCAAACCAATTAAAAAAAATCATTTCCCTCCCTTCTCCCTATCACTCCTCACCTCAAACCAAGCATACAAAGAATTAAGTTACAAATCATAACACATAAAATTTCTTTTATTTAGCGAATAATATTTTATTTTATTATATATTAATTTTGATATATATATTGAAAAACATAAGTCACATAACAATAAAAATATTTTTTTGACAAAAAAAATAAATAAATATCTTTAAGGAGAAAGTAAAGAGGATATTGAAGTCATTTTACCTACATTTTAAAATCATAAATTGAGTTAATAACTCAAATAAGAATATCTTAGATTTATCAACCTGATGTATAATTTTCCTATTTTATGTAGTCTTATATGTGATTTTCTCTATATAAAACCTTGATTATTGAGAAGTGACTTAAATCAAAGAAACCACGCACTACAACAGTTTTGAGAACTACTCCTTCTCTCAGACACGCAAATGTATCGTAAATCAAGTTAGTTAAGTCTATTATAATTTAATATATCCATGTGGTGATCAATCAGAGTAGTAAGGAGTAGTTGGCCAAAAAAAAATTCGGAGTAGTAAGGAGAAAGAAAAGGTATATATGTGCCTAAACTCTTCTATTTATAGAAATAATAACGTATTAATATCTTTGATTTGATAAAATAAAAAGTACAATTTCCTAAAATAAAATCTTGCCCTTTAAATATCTTTCAAAGAAAGAAGCATTTACCTTACAAAATATTAAATATTATTAGAAATATTAATTAATTAATCAATCTCAATGACAAATACGCTAATAATCATTGATACTTAGACTACCGAAAAGCATTGACTTGTGGCTTCTTCCTCTCACTCAATCAGATACATATTGATATTCTTAATTGCTCCCATGTGCTGACTATTTTGCTTAATCTATCATAACTTTCCCATTTGAATATATTAAATATTAAATTAATTTGAATATATCCTAGTTGCCCCGTTTGAATTTAATTATTTTTCATATTCAATTCATTTTTAGCATCTCTCACACGTGGGACTACATCAGGAAACTATGTAAACCCCATTTGTTTCGGCCTATAGAAAAACTATGTAATTAGCCCCCAACAATTATTTCAAACCTCGGGCTAATCACATGCATATTTTATTAATCCTATTTAAGAGAATTATTATCAATGCCTTGAATTAGCAATGACTGCCAAAATGAGCTGGTATTGTCTAGTTAGTAGAGTGTATTGATGATTAGCAGTTGAATCCCCTCGTGTTCGCATTGTAGGTGTGATGTTTTGAACATTATTCTTATAAAAAAAATCAATAAGAAATTACTTTTTTTTTTTTTTTTGTATAAAATTTCACTCAAGAGGGCATCAATCAAGAAAAGGATGAAAAATAAAAATTTCTACCTCCACAAACTTCTGACATTTATAATTGGGTAAATGCGTACCCAATACCTTCAACAATTTTTAGCATCCAGCATCTTTAAATTTTTGTATATTCTATTTTACCCATTCACTGACTGAGAAGAAAACGTCTGTTTCCCCCACTTGACACTTGAAGGCACTTTATTGTTAAGGCAATAGCGCAGCATTATCTAAAAATGTAAATGTGTAAATTTAGCAACAAATTATTTTCTTATAAACACTCAACACAATTAACTATTTTTTGGTGTAAAAGTAGACATAATCAATTTTTTTATAGCATGTATAACAATGCCGTTAACTTTGGTTGACTTTCGTTACTATTTGCACCATGGGCCTATCAATCTTTTTATTTTCTCTTATTTTAATATATCTTTAGAAGGGTAAATGTGCAAATGTAGCAATAAACTATGGGAATATCATTTCTGCCTTAAGTCAAAACTACGTCGTTTTGGCTTTTTTTTAAATGAAGAGATGAAGATATGAAAGGAAAAAAAGGGAAAGAAAAAAAAAAAAAAAAAGAGCCAAAACGACATAGTTTTGACTTAAAGTAGAAAACTTTTTCTGCCTTAAAGGCAGAAATAATATTCCCATAAACTATTTTCGCTATGAGCGCCGAACAAAATTATCTCTCTCTCTCTCTCTCTCTCTCTCTCTCTATTGTAAATGATCATATTTGTCTCGTAAAGGGATTTAAGAGAATCTAAAGAGTTAAAAAATTTTGGTCATTCATATATTTATCTTATAAATGCTCATATCTGTCGTATCAAATTTTTTTTAACCCCTTAGGTTCTTTTAAATTCATTTATTTATCTTGTAAATGTTATTATGAAAGAAATAAATTAAGACCCTTATTATTTTTTCATTGACAAAACTTAATTTTGACCTAATAAGAAGTGTAGTAAAATTTTAGAATATTTTCAGGTTGATGTAATACCCGGATAATTATTTATTTGGAATATTATATTGACAAATAATACCTATTGGAAATAGGTGAATTTGTGGTCTCAAAACTAGTGTAATAATTACCTTATTTCCTAAAGTGATTTCTCATGAAATTAGGATGAATAAAGAGCTAAAAATCCCTAAGTGAATTTGTGGGTCATAAAGTATCTTGAGAATATTATGATAAATCTTAAGAGGCAACTAAATATTTATTAAAATTTAGAAAGTATGTTGTCTCTAATTTAGGTAATTTATGAGATTATTTTCCTTGGAAAATAATGAGGCGAAATTAAATATCATTTTGGGGAACATAAGTTGCCCCATGATTTTTAATATTATGCATGGTGCATAAATTATCAATGTCAGTGCAATAGTTGTGAGATGATAATTAACTCAATTAAGAAAATTGTCAACGATTAGTAAGTGATTAATTAGATAATTAATGGCTAATTGTTTAGACATAAATAGAGAGAGAAAGGGTGGATATTTGTGAAAAATGGAATAATGATATTTATATTATAATAATAATATAAAGTGAGATATTTTGAGAAAAAGCAAATAGGATAAACGAGAACCGATAAAAAATAAATCATATATCAAAATATGTGAACTAATAATCTAACATAAGGACTTATTGTAAACAAGTATATTTCTATCCCGGAGTGGGCTATCTTCGAAGTCATTTCCGTAACCGGCAGAATGATTATGAGATAAGACAAAAAGATATTTTGTGAAAAAGGAGTAGATAGTATAAATGAGAGCCAATGGAAATTACATCATAACTCAAAAACCATGAACTAAGTTTCTAAGACCAGGACATATTACGGACGAATGAATTTTTATCTAGAAGTTGACGTTTTCTGACGTTATTTTCGTAACCGACAACATTTGTCTGAAAATGTTCAGCAGGCAACGGAATGCCCTGAATAGGATCAAAAATTTAGTTGACCCAGAAATTTCTAAAGAGGAAGAATAGACCTTCAAGGCTATGTTGTCGAATTTCTGAGATTCTTCAAGATTACGCGATTAGAACACCGAACAGGGACTTTATCGGTAGAAAACCTCTTGAGCAAGTTGGTGACATCACCTTGGTGACATAGGATGAGGTCAGCATAGTAAGGTGTATGGTCAAGATCTTACCACTTTAAAGAAGTGTGATTCGACGGTCAGAATCTGATTAGGGAAAGTTCAAAGGAATTACCGAAATGTCATTACCTTTTTCTATAAATAGCTTGAACTTCTTCACAATTCTCACACCATTCCCTTCTTGTGGAAACCGAAATTTTAGAGCAAAGGAAGGAGGAGGAGTCCGGGGAAATTTGTAGCGAAGTTTTGGGTAAGTTCTTCGATCTCTAGTCTTATATTCTGTAGTTCTTAAAATTCTAAGGTAGAAGTTGTTTTGATCTTTAATCTTCCAAATTAGTTTAGATATCATGTTTGAAGGTTAAATATGATATATATTTCGGAAAATATGTTGGAGTTAGAGATATGGCAAAATTTTGGAAGATCAAAGTCAAGGTAACGAAGTGCTGGCGAAATTCCGCCGATTAAGGGGGTTAAGGGCAAAATGGTAATTTATACCTACAATGCCTGTTATAATGTGGGACATTGATTAAAGTGATATTATCCTTTTAGGATATTTGAGATCACATACCGCGGTTACCGCTGTTACTGCTGTTGTGCCGCCGTCATACCGTTTTCCATCTAAAGTACCGTATATCGTCAACAAAGGTACGTTCGCGTACTGTAACACTAACTCTGATGTTTACTGTATGCGTATATGTGCTATGTGTATGGTATGCTTATATATATGGTAATTGATAGCTCTGTTGTGTGTTATATATTGCTGATATATTCACGTTGCTAAGTGCCACACATCTGCCAGGGACTTATGTGCTATTGGGATACATATTGGCTAAGTGTCAAATGCTTGCTAAGTGCCACGTATTAGCTAAGTGCCACGTATCAGCTAAGTGCCACACATCCGCTAGGGGGGGCTACGTGATAATAGGGTTACGCTTGTTGTATATTTATTTGTTCGTATATTGCATATGTGAACATGGGGTTAACCGTTACCTGAGGTTCGATGCATGGACCTCAGCTCTTAACATAGCTTCAGGATCGGGAGGTTCGAGGACCGAGGAGAAAGGCAAGCAGTACTTATAGGAACTCAACTGAAGACCATCTTTTGTTGCCACGACATGGGTATTGTCAGGGGAATACCTCTATGGTTGTTTACTTTAAAAACTCTTGGTCTTTGTACCGTTTTTGTAAATAGTCAGACTTACGGCATTTTGAATATATGTATCAGTTACTCTCTTACTCTGATGCTCTACTCTGATGGGAAAAAAAAATTATACTGCTTTTGAAAAGTTGGGATGTTACAGTTGATTGAAATAAAATTGTTTTTATAGAGTTTAAGTGATATTTTCCTATTAAAAAAGACAAGCATTTCAAAAATATAAATTAAAATAATAGAGAGTAAGAAAACTAATTAGATCCACAATACAAAAAGGTAATGGAAGTTAACCAAGGTTAATGGCATTGCAATTTACGCAACCAAAAAAATTGATTAGGTCTATTTTTACACATAAAAATAGTTAATTATGTAGGGTACCCATTAGAAAATAATTTATTGCTAAATTTATACCTTAACTCTTATATAAAACATGCCACCTGCGTAAGAAAAACGCAACATCTGAATTAAACGTAGGTTTAGGTTTTGTGAAACCCATCTGCGATCGCGAAGTGGCCAGCTTGGGAGACAGGGGAAGTGCATATATTAATAAAGAAATTATAATAATCATATATGTTCAAGTTCTCGCAGGTATTTAATTATATATATAATATTTCACATCTTACCATGACAAAGCTTATCCATAATCATATGTGTTCAATCTCAAATACACACACACACACATGCAACAAAACTCGACCACTATGCAGTTTCAACTTGCTTTCTTACATTTCCAAGAGGCACCTTGCGCTGACCACTACAGATTCCTCTCATGTCATCATGTGAACGTAGAACTGCTGAACCTCTTAGTTTTTTTTTTTTTCAAAGAAAATATTAAATGCATGTCTAATAATGCTATTGTGCGAAGGCTTTAACTGGCGATAGTGAATGTTGAGTTTTAAAAAGAAAACCATAATATATAAAGTTGGGTAGTGAAGATGATGTTGAAATGTGTATGTAGTCGTCATATATAGAAAAGATGAAATTTATAATGAATATGTATAAGGAAGAGTTGGTATAGTAGTGTCTCAATCTATTGGAAAAATGGTAGACAATCATTTATAATGTATAGAGAAGGTCATTAATTAGAAGATCCAAGAAAGAAGTAAATTAGACGCTATGACTTCTTTTGAAAGAAAGGTAGATGAATTGGTAGAAAAAAAAATACTCAATAAAGTTATTGAATAATACTTTTTGGTTAATTACCAAATTATTCAAATATATAGTCATTAATGGAGTATTAATAAGATAACGTATAGATAACCTCATCAAACAATGCCTTGTTATTGTTGTTCATGTATGTCAGCTTGAGAACTTGACCTCTCTAGCTATCGCATCATTAATTGCATGGCTTAATATTAGGGAAGAAATGCCCCAATATTACTCAATACTTCCTCCAATCTTTATTATAAGAAGTTTCTAATTGATTCACACATACCAATAAATAAAGTTAAAAGCATTATTAGATTTATCCCAAAATTCAAGTTATTTATAATATTACGCCAATAAACTCCAACATAACATCATATGAATTGTTACCTTCTCTCACTACTCTTATTAAATATGGGTATATATATGTAAAAAAATATTTAATACCCATTGAAACTGTTAAAATTCCTTATAAAAAGAATAAATAATATCTTTAAGAAAATGTCTTATAAAAGAGATAGGAGGAATTATACTACCTCTAGTTATTAATATATATGATCTTATAATTCATAGTCAACCACTAAACCAACAAGATTTTATATTAAGAATCGGAGGTAATTATATATATATATATATATATATCATGTTCAACTTCATGCTAGGGCGTCGTTTGTTTCATCTATGTTTATGAGATACTAGAATTCCTTGGGAAATATCTTTGGTAGATGCCAAATACAATATATAAGTGGCTCTAACTCAACCTTTTTTCTTTTCCAAAAACCCGTTTTTTCCACTTCAAACAATGCCTTAATGTCCAAATCAGGTAAACATTAATAGCACAAGTTTTGTTAATGTGCTTTAGCTGCAACTACTGATTGACAACACATGGAAGAAGACTATGCAATTTGGCCACTTGACCATGATAATGAAGCCACAGATTATTCATAGTAATAATTATACATTAATTTTCGTGGATCCTTATAATTGTGTTTTCCATTATTATTTCTTTAATTAAATTAGGTTATCTTCAAGCTTCCACACATATATATCTGAGCCTTTGTCTCTCTGTGTCCATGTGTGTTACGTTATACTTTATATACATGCATATGCCAACTTGCATTCTCTTCCATTTTCTGCTCAAGCTTTCACTTCGAGCTGTTTTATAGATACTCTTTGTTTGATATATATATATATATATCCAATACAATACATTGTATTTAATTGTCAACTATATGCTTGTGACGGACATTAATATATATTGATGGATCATAAAAAGATGTTAATAACTCTGCTCACGGATTTCCAAAAAAAAAAGTATAAGATGGATAAATAATTAGCAATAACTCATGGATATAGAATGATATGTGTTTAATTAGCAAGCTTCAGTAACTAAACTATGAAGATTTTCAGGTTTGAATTATGTCATATTTATAGGGAAAAAATAAAGGCACGTTGGGGGTTGCAGCCGATAGTAAAAAGAAAAGAGATAGAAACTCGAGAAATAAGGAAAAAACTCAAATATTGATGTTATTTAATTCATAATCGAAAGAATATAGAATGATATTTGTTTAATTAGAGCTACTTTAAAACCCTTAAAATTAACTTAAGAAAAGAGATAGAAACTCGAGAAATAAGGGGAAAAAAACACTCAGATATTAATATTATTTAATTCATAATCGAAAGCATATATAGAATGATATGTGTTTAATTAGAGCTACTTTAAAACCCCTAAAATTAAATGCTAAAGTGAGAGCACTCTAAAATTAAGATCTTCGGCTTAAAGATCGAGGTATTTATAAATCGTCTGAACTTATGACTTTATAAAATGAATCAATCTTACGTAGATATCATTTTGAATTTGACACAATTTTCTTATGAAATTTTTTCAAATATGCAATAACATTTTAAGTGATAAGAGTTTCTATATACTCACTCACACACGTTTGTGTTTTTTTTTTTCAATATATATATATATATGACGAAAGGCGAAGTAGCTGGGTGTATATGTTGCATGGAGGCATATATAGTTCAATGATTTGTCAATGTTGTGTATAACAGAAATAAAGCTTTATGCATCTTTCTGTCTTTTTCCCCTTTTCCTTTTTTAAAAAATTATATATATGTAGAGTTTCTACACGTAAAGTGAGGGCAGGATAATAATTTACATTTATGTATTTATGGAGTTTAAAGAGAAATAATGCTCAGAAAATGTAACCATCATCAATATATCAAATCTATAATCAAAAAGTCATACCATACCATTCATAATCCTGTAATTAAATTCATATTTTTTTTTCAAAAGTAAATCACATATATTTGATTTGTGAATATTTAATATTATTTAGCATTTAAGATGGTGAATGTGGAGGAGACAAAGAACTTTTGTTTTTTGTTTTTTTAATCAAAGAGAACTTGCATTAATAACTCAAAAACATAAAATAATATAGATAAGAGTCACAAACCCAATAAATCTGGGGTAGATGAATCATCAGTAACTGCATCTGTGTTATAAGCATTCAAGGTTAGAAATTAAAAAAAAAAAAGGTTAGAAATAATATTAAAGTAGGTGTTGGTTATTAAACTCATCCAATAGGACACATTCTTATATAAGCATCAACTGCGATTAAATCAGAAACACTATTATTCCGCCTTAGAGTAAAGGATATAGAGAATCTAACCCTAAAAGACAAAAGACAAGTGACAATTTACACAATACTTCTACTTCTCTGATCAAATAAACATGGTGATTTGGCTGAATTGTCTCTTTTGTTTTGAGTTAGGACACAGAAGTGACACCCACACAATAACGAGTCACACTCCCTGTAACATCCCATTTTAAAAATAGCGGAATTTTTTTTTTAAACGGTGATCAGAGTAGAGCTTTTTGACCAAAACGAGTAACTGAACCTTGATAAAACATAACTACAGTGTAATTGTTCTATTACAGTCTTCTAACATCCGAAAGAATGTAAAATACATAACTAGAGACATAACAAAATAAAACTCCGTCCTGGGTTCTACGTAGCTTACTTGCCTCTCTCTTCCGACCTTGGTCCTCCCGACCCTGAAGCTACAGCTGAGATCCAATGCCCAATTGGATCTCAGGTAACGGTTAACCTTATGCTCAAATAAGACAGTATATGGATAACAACATGTACATAATCACATAACAGCAGTATATCACTACATAAGCACACAGCAGATGCATGATCACATATTGGCAGAACATAAGCACACAGCAGTATGTAAAGCCCCACATAATGTTTGCACATAACCAGTGCCACGACGGCCCATCGTGTCCTCAGCGCTAGGAAAACCCAACGGCGTTATCAAGACTATAACCCGTATAAAGCTGTATGTATACCGACAACCCTAGACAGAGCTTTAGTATATAAGCATGTCTATCACATATAGTATATGAGCAGCATAAGTGTTAAGATTACAATACGCTCCGTACCTCCGTTGACGATTCCGGACACTTCGGTAGAATTGTGGTACGCTTGACGGCGGTACGACGGCGGTATGACAATGGAGACAGCGGAAACAACGATTCGTGATTTTGGGTATCCTATAAGGATAGTATCACCGGTGTGAGCATTTAAGATCATATCAGGCAAATTTCGGTACAAATTACCATTTTGCCCCTAAATTGACTATTTGGCGGAATTTCGCCAGCACTTCGCTATTCTGATTTTAAACTTGCAAAATTTTTGTTATAAACCTTCCTCTAGCATACTCCTAAGATAGATATCACATTTATTCCTAAAACCATGATATCTATGCTAACTTAGAATTAAAGACTACTCTAACAATTCTACCATAACTACCGAAAAACTACTTAAACTAAAGACTAAGGACTGAATAACTTACTCAGAGCTTTGCTATGAACTTCTTACTCCTCTTCCAGAGCTTCTCTCTCTAACTTCTCTCTAGGATTGTGAGTGAATTGGTGAAGAATGAAGAGGAATGAGAGACTATTTATAGAAAAAGGGAGTGGCAATTCCGTAATTTCGCTGAACTTATCTGGTTGAATTCTGACCGTCGGATCGCACTTTTTTGAAGTGGCTTGATCTTGGCCATACACCTATAGGCCGACCTCCCCCTCCCACAAGAAGACAAAATTGATGACATCATCATGCTTATGTCATCTTGCTTTATCAGATGAAATTCCTGGTTCGGTGTCCTGATCGCGAAATTTTTTGTAAGATCTTAAAATTCTGAGAACAACACTCTGAAGATCTTTTCTTCCTTTTTAAAAATACTGGATTTTCCTATCCTTATACTCTCATTAAGGACATTCCGTTATCCGCTGAAAATCCTCGGTATTCGCGACCGGTTACAGAAATAACGTTGGCCGGCGCCAACTTCGGGATAAAAAATCCATTGATCAATAATATGTTCTGACCCTAGAAACCTAGTCCACGGTTTTCTAGGTAGAATTTTATTTCTATCCGTGGTCAATTATCCTGTTCACTTATTATTATAATATTACTTATTTAACACATGCTTTATCTCATATTATTATTATATTCAAATATCTAATTCATCCTTATCCCTCCCCCTAATTTCGGCCCACACACATAAATAAATAAATAAATAAATAAATAAATATATATATATATATATATATATATATATATATATATATTTCCATTTCCCATAATATTCTATTATCTTGTATTTATTTCCCCAAAATTTTCTATTGGTCCATAAGCAATTACATGGATTTAGGCTTTTAAAATTCCTTGAAAAATTCTTAAGCCCTTGATCTTGTTTTTTCAAGATTGCATCCTAACCCTTACTATTACTTAATTAGGCCAAAAAAAATTTCAATCCTTAATAATACTTATTCATATTTATTTTATTTCTCATGTTTCCTAAATTTTCTATAAGCTTATAAAATTCCCAAAAATTACTTAATTAATCCTTTAATAATAATTTTCTTAATTAAAACTAATCATTTTCTCACAACAATTTTATTAACATTTATAATTCAAGTTCCATGCAAATTATCAAAAATCATAGAGTCAATCTTAGTCTTAGAATACTTTTTAATTCTCCTTCTTTTTATTTTCATAGGAAATAATTTATTAAATTGTCTAAATGAAGAATAATATGCTTTCTAAATTTTTAATAATTATTCCATGCCTTTTAGAATTTTTCCTAATTCTTCTCAGGATGTTTTATGGCCTTAAGACACATTTTTCACATTTCTGATATTAAATTTCCTTTAATTTTTCTTAATATTTTTCTCTGAACATATACTAATCACATAAAATGTTAAGACTAAAATCTTCGTAAATAGACATTTTTATTATTGTGACATAATATTTCAGATAATAGTCATCTGGGTATTACACTCCCTGACAACAAATTCTAACTTGGACCACGCAAATGTATCTTTGTGTACATGTAACTGTTTAATGAGGGAGGGCCCATGTGCATTAATAAATGATACTCCCTAATCCTAATTATAAGACATAATTAATTTTTTGGAGAGATTAAGGAAGCTAATTAAATTATTTTAGAGTATTTTTATTTTATTTTTTTCTTCAAATTAATTAGTTTGACTAATAAACTAATATATAATTTAAAGATACATAACATATAAAATGATTAAGTAACTTATTTAAGTTTATTAATCTCTTCAAAAAAAATCAACTATGTCTTATAATTAAGACCGGAGGTAGTACTAATATTACTTTTACCTTATAGATAATAATAAAATTTCACAGGTTAAAAATTACTGTCTATAATCAGATTTTCATTATATGAGTCATAAGTGATAGTACATATTTATAAACGCAACAAAAAAAAAAAAGTTGCTTCGTTATGCCAAAACTCAAAAAACAATTAAACTCCTTTTCAAATAAGAATGTTTTATTGTATTTAAAAATATTTTTTAAAAAATATTTTACTGCGTTTGATATTTAATAATTTATTTTAAATTGGTGAAGCATTTTAAATTATGCCCCCTTTTTGTCATCTCCATGTGTATTATTTATAGAAGATTAAAATTGAAACCTCTTACTTGAATTAAAGAGTGCTTAGTGTCTCAGCTGAGTTAAATGGCTCTAATAATTATGTTATTTAGTAGTTAATATTTAGTTAGTATATATTGAGCCAACAGATATATAAATGTGGAGAGAGATTTGATAGATAATTATAGTAGTAATTAAACAAGTACTCTCTTCGTACTATAACTCATTCATTAATATATTGTTCCAAATGCGGAAAGAAGGGTGATATGTTACGTACTTAGGAGCTAAGCGAATGTGTTGTGAATTGTGATCCTTAAACACTAGGGAATATAATGGTACTAATCGAATATGCCACATCAGCTAAATGTCGTCCTTTGAGCCTGCATCATCACTTCATTGTTTGTTTTCTTAAATTTAAAATTGTACAGTACGTATTATTGACCACTTGATGTTATGGATCTTGATGCACATCAACAATATAATTAAATCATTAAATAAATTGTCAATTAAGAAGTCATCTAATGACTTTATTCAGTGTTCTTTTTGTTATGAATATACTTATTATGTGGATGTCCATTGACTCGCGGTTTCCAAATATTAAAAGATGATATGGGACCCACGCATAGTGATTTACTATTTGGTGGGACCCGCACACAATTATACAATCACTCACGGGAAGGAAATCCGTGAGTGAACAGTTTAGGTTTTTGGGGAAAACTACACCAAATGACCCAGAGGTGGAAATTACACTAAAGTCCCATTTTTCTTCTATAAATAGAGGTTTTCTGTAACTGTTCATGTATTGAATGAAATGAGAATCTATCTCTCTACTTTATCTCTCTAGAACCTCTGCTCTTCTTCTTATTATTTTTATCAGTTTTATAACACGTTATCAGCACGATTGCTGATTTCTTCTTGTTTGCTTATTTCTTCGGTGGCTATGCCTGTAGATTTTTTTTTTTTTTTTTGCTCCTTCCACCGTTCACACTTTGGTCGACCCAAACTCCAACCCAATTCAAATCTTTCACCATTTCTGATTCACTGCTTTTTACTACTCCCAAGTTTTCTTCATCTTCCTCAGCCTCGTCTTCTTTACTCTATCTAATTCCTCTTGCCTCCAGTGCCACCATTGCTGGATCCCTGACTTACCGATTATGGCAATGACAAAAGGTGGGCCACAACCCATATGCTTATGTTCCCCACTATGGCAAATTATTCATTCAACTTCAATTATGCCGAATGTGGAGTAGTTGGTGATAAAAAAAAATACAAATTATGTGGGTCTCATATGTTTTATAATAATATATTATATATTATAATAATTAAAAAGAAAAAAAAAATGTCGACAGAATTGTGTCTCTATATAAAAAAAAAAAAGGGTTCACTGATTCAACCGACAATTTTTTTTTAAAATAATAATAATAATAATAATAATAATTTTCCCTTTTAATTGTTTTGATTTGAGATTTTATTATTCTAACTAACATTTACTTTTACGCATTTACTTTTATGTAACTAACATTTATTTTATTGTTACTAACATTTATTTATTTTATTTTACATTTATTTATTCTTCATGGAGGCACACTAGTATCTATTAGTGGGCTCTATTTATTTATTTTATTTAAAGTTTATTTATCTTTTATGGTGGTGACATTTTGTGGGCCCCATTTATTTTAATTCTTTACTGCTTTATTTATCTTTCATGGTAGCAACACTAGTATAGTGGGCACCATTTATTATTTACTGCTTTATTTTTCATGGTGGTAACACTTGTATAGTGGACTCCATTTATTTATTATTTATTTACTGCTTTAAATCCCCTTCCCTTTTTATTTTACCGTTTTCTATATATTATATATATATATTTACATTTGCATATGCATCTTCTTTCTTATCTTTGGATGAGATAGGTCTCGCTGTGAGTTTACTACCATTCCTATCTCATCTTCTTTTTATTTATCTAGCATGTTTATTTCCAGTCATTTATTTTATTTTATTTATTTATTGCTATATATATATATCCCTCTCCCTTCTTATTATTTATGGCAACGACACTAATATATACATATTAGTGGGTTCCATCTATTTATTTTATTATGTTTATATTTTATTTATTCTGAAGATAAACTGTTAAAAGGCCATATATATTATGAGATCAAAACGCCATAGAGAGATGAGGCATAAATTGGCTTGAGACCAAGAGGCAAGATAGCCTTAATTTCAGAGGCAAGATAGCCTGAAGTCAAGAGGCAAGTTAGCCTGATAACAAGTGACAAATTATGAAACAATATTTGATCCATAAATTTTGTATGCCATCAGTTGTATAAAGGTCTCAAAATTATATATTTGGCATTAAATATTCCCTTAAATTATGAGACAAGGGATTGTATGATCATGATTGATATTATAAATAAATATATTCAATTTGCTATTGTAGTAGCAATATTGTGGATTAATTTCTTGCCATGATCAAACAAATCAGTGAGTTATGGATCATGAATTTTTATCCAACTTCATTCCCAGAAGTGAATGAAGCAAATATATTATTATAGTTGTTATGTGATTTCTATGATTATAACAATTTTTATAAATACGAGAAAAGAATATTCATAAACAAAATAATTAAGCAAAAGGAAATATTATTTCAACAAAGTTTAATTGCGAGTGGCTCAACATCATTACAAACTTTAATCATCTCATTCTGAAGATATTTAATGTCTTCTTCTTTTGCTTCTCTTGAGATGGGATCCAGATGAGGCAAAGCTCTTCGTAATATCGAGATTTGCGTCATAAGTTTCTTGAGCTTCTTGTGTGGCCACTCCGTTAACCCTCCTTTTTGATAGATTTTTTGTATGGTGTGAGTAGACATATTTAATTGTTTACTCGCTTCATCAAGGGTTAAGTGAAAATAATTTCTTAAATCATGGAGCGTTGTTTTCTTTATTCTTTCTCTTTGCTCCATAGATAACCTATATAATTCACCCTGGTTAAGGGATGAAGTATCATAGGGTATACTTACTGCAGGTTGTTTTCCTTTGCCTAATGAGTGTTCAATATTGGTTTGAAATGAACTTCCATGGAGGTCATTTGGATTTATAGCCCATTCCGAACCAACACAGAGAACCTCATGATAGGCTAATACAGGATCACGCATCAAGATATATCCTGATGCTTGTAAATCTATACAATACTGTGTCAGAAATTGTTTGATTTCTTCAAAATTTTTCTTTGTGAAATCAAACATTGGAAGCCTGTCAGTATTATAAGATTTATCCTGTACTTTTTCAAATAAAACAGCATGGGTAATCATACCTGTTCTTCTTCCGTGAACTTCAAGTTTATGGTACTGAAGTCCGTTGGTATGAATAATTTCCCGTAAAACATGACAGCAACTACATTCCAATAAGCTAGTAGTTGCTAATTGGCTTGTAGCTGTTGGCTGGCTAATTGTTGCTGGCTGGCTAGTGGTTGTTGGTTGGCTGATTGTTGTTGTCGGGCTGGTTGTTGCTGGCAAACTGATGATAGTTTGCTGGCTAGTGAATGCTGGTTGATTAACTGCCGACACTATTGGCTGAACTGGATTGGTAGACTCCATTAGTTCTGCCATAGTTCTACACCTCTTAACAGGCCTCCTTGATGAACCTGCTTCAGTTGTACCTTCAATCCTTGTAGATTGAGGAAGAACACTTGTTCTAGGGGGAGAAGTAGGTACATTTGAAGCAGAAGGAGGAATAGTAGAAGGAGGAATAAACATTTCAAAGGGATTAGGAGATAACAAAGAAGTAAATGACATGTTATGCTGATCATCATATAACAAAGCATCAAGTAATGCTGTTTCGGATGTATCAGAAACTGGGATGAAACTGCTTGGTCCTGCCATGGCAATAGAATTTAGAGAAATATGTGTGAGTATCTGGTAGTTGATATTATCAGATGCTTGAGTGTTTGTGAGGCATGTTCGTTTGCCTTCCTCTATTTATAGTTGAATTAAATCCTATTGAATCTCTGCAGATTTGCGTAGTCCTGTTAAATCTCTACAGATTTGCTCCCTATAAAGCACGAGCCTGGAATCTTTTTGACTTTATATGTATACGACAATCTGAGTTGTCGCGCCTGTGATTCCACAGTGATGCGCCTGTGATTACACAGTATTGCGCTCGTGAATCTGCAATTATACACCTGATGATTTTGTATTTAATATATATTTGTTTGTTGATTCTGGAAAATGGAAATTTTATCATGGAATATTGTATGGAAATTTCATGAATTAATTTTTAAGGTCTCACACTTGAGGGGGAGAATAATATATATCAAGTGTGAATATTTATGTGATAATTCTTTGTGAATGTTTCTATATTGATTCCCCCAAAATGAATATTAGATTTGATGATAAATCATATGGAAAGTTGGCATGACTTGTTTGATCATCCGAGTCATATATTATGTGCTGCTTGTTCTCAGATAGACATAATTATTGGAAATGGATCTCTGGAAATATATCAAATTGAAAGTTTACATATGAGATTATAAATCTGCAAAGTTTGCAGTGATGTTTGCAACTAGAAGTTTGCAATATATTATGCGCGCAATTTCCAGATTGAATGATCCAGAAATAATGTATTAAAGTATCCATGAATGGATAGATCAATGATTATGAGAACAAAATTTATATGTTGTGTATATTTGCAGCAATTATATAAGCCAACAGAATTCTCCCCGTATAATTGGTTTTTGGTCAGGAGCCAGATTAATTCCATCT
Source organism: Acacia confusa (assembly GCA_037074495.1). NCBI lineage: Eukaryota > Viridiplantae > Streptophyta > Magnoliopsida > Fabales > Fabaceae > Acacia > Acacia confusa. The sequence goes on along the minus strand of CM073513.1, from coordinate 26,341,359 downwards.
TGAAATGTTTTAAATGTGTAATGATTATTAATCTATTACAATGCACATAGATCGATATACAAAGAAAATTGATGATTTGATGAGGGGGAGAAAAATAAGCAGATTGGGTAAAGATAAAGTGAAATGAATTATCATTGGCTCTTATTGATCCTCGTACAAAGAAATGTGCACTAAAAATTCAAAATGATAATTCAGTTGCTGAGTTTAATTAATCGAATGCCAGAAGCATTTACTGACCTAAAGAAAGTGACAAAGTCACATGTGCCAACTGCAAATGCTCCTATATGAATTGTTATAAAGCACACCAGAAGTGTTGCAAGTCCATTGATTTTAAAGATAAAAATCCTCAAAAGAGAAAAGGAGCTATAAGAATATAGATGATCATGTTGAGGATAATTAAGAAAAGCTCTAGAAGAGCCATCTCCTGAAGAGATGTTATCTCTAGAAGAGATATTACAAGTAAAGTGTATTGTGGTCCAAGAAGAGACCCAGGTATTTACATTATGAGATCTCAATAAATTATGAATGAAATCCGATGGGATTGAAAATGAAGTCGACGTTAATAATATCTATGATAGCATATGCTACAATAAATGATAATGAGGATCATGAGCCACAATATATTTGTATGTGCTAGAAGCACATAAGGCGCCAAAAACACATATGTCCCAAAAGGACTCAAGATGATAGTGCATATAGTATCATTATCTGAATAAACATTTATTGAATTTCTATATGCACATATATATTTATGAAAAGATTATTATGACTTTACTTGACAGATTTAGATCTTGCAGGTATATAATGAACAATCAGATTGGGTGTTTCTAACAGAATATTTGATGACAGAAAGTATAATATGCTCAGAAAGACATTGAAGCAATATAGTCATCAGGGGGAGCAACACTGATGTAATCAAAAGGGGGAGACGATACACGCTGTACTCTTTTTCCCTTATCTGGGTTTTATCCCACTGGGTTTTTCCTAGAAAGGTTTTTAATGAGGCAGCACTAGAAAGTGTATCAATGGATGATGTACTCTTTTCTTTGGCTAGGTTTTTATCCCACTGGGTTTTTCCTAGTTAAAGTTTTTAACGAGGCACATTCATAAATGGACATCCAAGGGGGAGTGTTATGAATATACTTATTATGTGGATGTCCATTGACTCGCGGTTTCCAAATATTAAAAGATGATATGGGACCCACGCATAGTGATTTACTATTTGGTGGGACCCGCACACAATTATACAATCACTCACGGGAAGGAAATCCGTGAGTGAACAGTTTAGGTTTTTGGGGAAAACTACACCAAATGACCCAGAGGTGGAAATTACACTAAAGTCCCATTTTTCTTCTATAAATAGAGGTTTTCTGTAACTGTTCATGTATTGAATGAAATGAGAATCTATCTCTCTACTTTATCTCTCTAGAACCTCTGCTCTTCTTCTTATTATTTTTATCAGTTTTATAACACTTTTGAGTTTCTCTCTGTCTTTTTTTTTTTTTTTTTTACATGATTCCATATATTATGGTCTACTATCTTCATTGGTTCCTTCTAACAGCCCTTTATATACATGTTCAAAATCACCTCAAACAATTATTAACCATTTTTAATTCGACACTCAGCCACTCAAACTCTGGACTTTGAAGGTGATGGTTTCTACTTGATGAAGATGCCCAAGAGTAATCATGGCATTCTGCTCTGCTTTCTTCCTTCGAGCTCCAATCTCGTGGCTGCTTTTTTCTGGTTTGGGGGAAGGAGATCAGAAGAAACTTGGTGGCAGTGCCGGATCTTGGGGTAAATATTTAGGAGGCTAAATGTATATTTATTAACTACTTAAAAAGAAAAAATATTTGAGGGGGTCAAATATATAATAAAATTATTTTAATTATAAGATAACATATATTTTTATACTATAATAAATTTTTTTTAAAAAATTCTCAATAAATTTTTTCAATTTTTTTTGAGAGGGGGGGGGGGCTGTGCCCCCCTTGTGATATCAAGGAAGTTCCCTCACTGCTTGGTGGAATGTCACTGGTGACAGTGGAGAAGAAAGTGAGGTCGCCAAAGACAAGGTAAAGGTAAAAGAAGATATCTAAATGATTCGAGGATCTTATTGCTAATAAAAAAAAAATAGTTTAAAAAAATAGCTCCTCTCAAGAGTTTTTTATTTTTTATTTTTTAATTATAAAAAACTCTTTTAATTATAAAAATTTTTGTAAAAACTTGTTTAGTCTTATAAAGAGAGAAAAAAAAAAAGAATCAAACAAACACTTACATATATAGAGATAAATTTATAACCAGAGTTTTATCTCAACTTATATTGTGAACTAAAATAAACCCTAATGACACCTCGATCTCAGCATTGTCATGTTGCTGATGGGTGGGGTTAGTACTAAAGTACGGGATGGAACAGGCAACACCACGTCCACAGTGGCCTGCTGCTTCTTCCTCTGAAGCACTTGTCCTCCCACGACGTCATCAAGTCCCCACCATTGCCAGCCTGGACCCACCTGTCCTCCCTCTGGGGTCCACGTGGCGTTGTCTCTTCCTAAATGGCCTTAGATAGATGCTTATTGTCAGAGGCGGACCTACATATATGAGAAGGGGGGCACGTGCCCACCCTTGATTTTTGACATGAAATTACAAAAATACCCATGGTGGATCACTAAGTTCGCAGCACAGGGACATACCGAGCTTGAGTTGCAGATGCAGATTGCAGAAGGAAAAGAGTCAAAGACGACCAACTGATACGGTTAGGGCTAAAATATATAGGACTACAATATTTAGCATTCCTTATTATGGGCTTTTTGTAATTTACTGGGCTTTATTTTGGGTCACTTTAAGATTGGGATATGGAGGGGAAAAAAAACAGTTTATGATCGGTATTACTGGAGGCCCTGAAATAGAGATGATACGATAAATATGGCTATTATATAAAACATTTACAAGATGAACTGAAAGAATGAAATACTGAATTTACCAGAAAAATAAAGGGAAAATTGCTAAAAAACCCTTATTGAAAAATTAATTAGCAAATGCTACCTGAAACTTAAGGTTCTTAAGAGTAAATAAAGTTTTCAGCTATGAAATACATAATGTACTTCGCAATCGGATGGGGATGAATAGATGAATGATTGTTTAGTGCTTTATATTGAAAAAATATATATTTGATAGCATTGATAATGAGACAAGTATAATATAATTCCAAAAAATAAGGTCTAAAAGGATGACATTGTAATTATTGTAATATACTTTTGTTATTACAATATATGTACTTAAACTTATTTAGTACTCAGCCTTGCTATTTCTAACCGCACTTAGCCTTGTTTTTCGATTTATATTCTTTTATTTTTTAATACATTTAAAATTTTGCTCAAAAAAAAAATTTCGGGGGCATTTCCCCCGGATCCCCCCACCAATGGTGCCCCTCCTTCAATTATTTTCTGGGTCCGCCACTGCTTATTGTTGTTTATGCCCACAACAAAACTTACCTCCATGTGATTTTAATTTACTACTATTTTTGTTTCGAAAAAAAAAAAGCATTAATTTTTGAATAATAATTTCAAGTTTTCAACAAGTAATGATTATATGAAACTTTTTAGATGGAGAAATAAATCATGATATGTATGAGGATCACACTTCACATAAATGGGGGAAGAAGCTTAGCATTTGTTTGAATCTAGGTAATTCAATTAAACAACTATAGATGAGACTAGCAGAAACGTTAGTCTTTTGTAACATGTTGAACTAATATTTAAATTTTTGTTAGGATAGGTGCTCGAATTTAATGTCTTGATAAGCACAATACCTTAAATAAGATTGTCTTAACTAAAAGGATATATGTGTAGCCAAAAACAAGGTCAATCAGTGTAATGATATTCATATTTGAATGGACTTTTATATATATAAAACATCCATTTGACAAAAACTTATTTAGATGATACTCCTCTAATCTTTATTATAAAACATATATATCTAATTTGATTAGATAATAAATTTAATTAAATTAATTAATATGACATGTATTTTCTAAAATACTATAGTTACATTTTTTAGTTTATTCTTTCGCTTTCCTCCTTAATTATTGTTAAAGGGGTATTGATAAGAATAAATTAGGAAAATATTGACAAATATAAAAGTCATGTCTTATATTTATGATCAAGATCAATTCTTTAAATATGTCTTATATTGAAGTAGTATGTTAAAAAGTCACTTTCAAAAACTTTATATCTAGAAAAAACTAAAAGCCAAAAGGTTAAAAAATGCTACAATTTGAACGTGTCTCTGGGATTTAAAACAGTCATTTTATCTTTAGGATTTTTACTAGGCCAAACTCTCTCAACCTCCTTTGTTTTTATCTGCTTTTGGGCATCTTTCTATTGGCTATTCATGAGAAAAGAACTATTGATGGCTGGGATTGATTCACATGAAATTCAATATATCAGAAAAAGGAGAATCAATAATGGGAAAATTCCTTTAAGGTCTTAAAAAACTAAGAAAATATAAAAAAAGTCATAAAAAAAATTTTGATGTCAAAAAGATCCCAAGGAGTTATTAAAACTCACTGATGAAGTTGTTAACGCTCTACTAAAAAAGTTGTCAATGAGATTTTTTTAATATCATAAATTTTTTGGGACTTTTTTAATATTTTCTTAGTCTCTTGACACCTTAGAGGGATTTTCCCATCAATCTCCATCCTTCCACTAAATTTTATTCTCAGGATTTTCTCGTGGGTCTCCTTATTCACACTCCCTCCCTCGGATCATTAATTTATTTAATTCTTTGTAGGTCATATTATACAACTAATATTTTATAATGTTCCCATTTTATTAATTAATATCATTTTAACATGGATCCAAAACATATTTTGGAAGTTCATGTACTCCTTCTAGTCTATAATATATGACATTTTTAGAAAAATAGTCTAGTTCAAAATATAAGTTACTTAAAAGATAATTAATGCTCATTTTCAATTTGCTCACTTATTAAATTTTGAAACACATTTTCTAACCGGAACAAAAGTAGAAAAACTTTCAATTTATATAACATAGTTAATGAGTTCTCTGTCACTTCCCTTGTTTCATATGAATTAGTTAAAGTGCCATATATATAATGCATTGGAAGAAGTATTTTTCAGTATTTTTTTTTTTTTTTTTGGAATACAAAGGCATGCAAAGCTTGTAAATTATACAAAGCCAAACACCTAGACAACGCAATTTGTTCTTGTGGCAATAACCCACATTCAAGCGCAAAAAGCTCATTACATTCAATATGGGATATCCCCACTTCAACATAGCCATCCTTGCTAAATAATCTGCACATCATCATCAGACACCTTCGCTGTGAGAATAAGAAATCTCCAAGTCTCAGCTCGAGCAGATCAGATACCTGTTATCCAAAATGTCCTCATACAATACAAGTAGTAAATGAATGGAGCTGTACGTATAGAGTCTGTGAATTAGCAAATCCCAATTGTTTTCATAGTTGTACGTAGTCTGCTGTGAATTGCGTGGATTCCTGCAGTAGTTAAGAGTATTGTGCCATAACTTCGTTAATATTCACGTATGCAGTTACCGTTTCAGCTTCAAACTTTACTTTTCACACCCCAGAACCTGTAAAACAAGGTTATATGTAAACATTCCTACTTTTTGAACCAAAAAAAAAAAACACATTTCTTCTAGAAGGCACTGCAAGTAGTGCCGGCTGATTCACGCCTTGACTGAGTTGCTGCTTTTAAGTAGATGCTCACGACCGCCATAACGAAACTAACAACTAACTAACTAATTCAACGCCTAAATTTTCGTTTTCAAGATCCTTTTAAGAAAAATTCAAAGGAAAAAAAAAACAAAAAAAAAAAAACAAGGAAGGAAAGGTACGTAGGTCACAGGCACCAGCTAGGACGAGGGGTCAGGTGACAGCACACCGGATCGCTGCAATTCCATGTGTGAAATCTTGCCTCTGTTTTCTGATTGATTTCGTTATTTTTCATCAGTAACCCACCTTTCATTCATCTCCCCTCATCATGCTTTCCACCTCTCGTCTTTTTTCTCCCTTTTCCCTCTTCAACGTGGATCCACCTCACTTCTCTTACTCTCTCTTCTCCAATCCCCAAAACAAAATAGTTAGTTCTACTGTCCTTAATATAGGAGCCACTAGACTTTTTTAGATAAAGTAAAGAGATTAAATAAACTACTTTAAAATATTTATTTTTATTATTTTTATACTAAATTAATTTATTTAATTTATAAATTAATACATAATATATTCTATGATCAACTTACATATTTAACTTTTTTAATATCTTTAAAAAAGTCAACTGAGTCTTATATGAATAATCAAAAGAAATACAACATTAAATTTTTATTTGGGCTACAAGTTTAACCTTGTCCAAGGTACTTAAATAAAAACTAGACTAATCGAGACAATGGGTCAAGAATCATTTAGTTAGAGTAGCATCAACTTAGGTCAAACTAGTGATAATTTTTTTAAAAAAAATATTCTTAATAAAATGCATCAAAGTACCTATCAAACAAGGCATGTATAGTATATGTTATGCTAATATATTTATATAATCAATATAAAAAAGGACTAAACCAATTTAAGAATTTATGAAAAGTACCATGAGAACATATTTTTATTTATTTTTACACTTGCTCAATTTTCCTTCTCTTCTTTCTCTCCTTTCTTCATTTTCGAAGTTGTTACATTTTATGCATTTCATTTTTTTTTAAAAAAAATAACCCAGGTCAATCCCCAACCTAGTGGATTACTCGAGTTACCCCAAGTTAAATAGGGCACCTTTTTCCCAATTTTGCTGCCTACCCAGACTAGATAGGTGACCGTATCGGGGGTCTTCAGGTCAACCTAGCTAATCTAGGTTTTAGTACTATGTTTTTGTGATAAATCTGGTGAAACTTTCAAAAGTATGTATGTTGAATAATGATGAAGAATACATATTATGCGTAGATGACGACATCATATCAAATCTCTAATTAGGAATATCTCAATCTATCGTGATATAGATTTGGAATTCTATTCATAACTATTTAAGTAAAGATACTAATAATAATAATAAGATATTATTCTTCACCCCCCCTCAAGTTGCGCTTTGTAGATTGACAATGCCCAACTTGCTTATGAAGTACTCAAATTTAGCTTTCCCTTACACCTTGGTGAAGACATTTGCTAGTTCACTACAAAAAAATTGGTTTTTTGCGACGGAAAAATTCCATTGCAAAATTTCAATTTTCCGTCGTAAAATAGGATTGTGACAGAATTCGTCCGTCGCAAAAAAGGCCTCACAATTGCGACGGAAATTTGAATTTCTATCGCAATTTGTGACGGAATTTTTTGTCCGTCGCAAATTTCAAAATTTGCGATGGAAAAAATTCCGTCGCAAAACCTTTTGGGTTTTGTGACAGAACTTTTTCCGTCGCAAAACCCAAAAGGGTTTGCGATGGAAAATTTTCGGTCGAAAAATTAAAAAAAAAATTTAAATTTAAAATTTAAAAAAATCGAAAAAAATATTTATAAAATAAAAAAATTAATTTAATTAAAAAATATATAAAATTGCATGAAAATATATAAAAAAAATCTTAAAAAATATATAAAAATGATCCTATATATTTATTTCTTTCCACTGCATACTCACAACCCACGTCCTCATCTTTCTCTTGTAGCAAACTATATACATATACATAGTCATACCCACATCCAACACATGTACAGACAACACACACATAATAGGGAACACACAGTAAAATATATACATACAGAACATACATAAAAAATAAAGCACATACTCTATACAAGCATGATTCATTTTTTAGATGGGGAAGGGGAAGTTGAAGAACAAAGAAGAAAGTGAAGAAGAATGAAAGAGAGAAAAACGAAGAATGAAAACGGGGAAGGGGAAGAAGAAGAAGAAAACAATGAAAATAAGCTACTAACCTGGGGAAGAAGAAGAAGCAACACTGAGATCCCACGTGACTGAAAAGGAAGAACAAGAAAGAAATGAAAAATGAAAGAAAACAAAGGGAAGAAATGAAGAACGAAGGGAAGAAATGAAGAATGAGAGAAAGAATCGGGGGATGAGAAATTATTTTTCTGACGAAATTTTGCGACGAAATTTATTTTCCGTCGCAAAAAGGCAAAATTTTGCGACGAAAAAAATTTCATCGCAAAATTTTTCAAATTTGCAACGGAAAATAAATTCCGTCGCAAAATTTTGCGACGAAAAAAAAATTCTGTCACAAAACCCTTTGGGTTTTGCGACGGAAAAAAAATTCCGTCGCAAAATTTTGCTACGGACAATAATTCCGTTGCAACGAAAAAAAATTTCGTCGCAAAACTCTTGGGGTTTTGCAACGGAAAAAAAATTTTATCGCAAAATTTTGCGACGGAAATTTTTGGTCAAAATTTTGTGACGAAATTTTTTTCCATCGCAAAATTTCGCCTTTTTGCGACGGAATTTGAATTCCGTCGCAAAAATCCCACCTTTTACAACGGAATTTAAATTCCGTCGCAAAATTTCAAAATTTTGTGACGAAAAATATTCCGTCGCAAATTCACTATTTTCTAGTAGTGGTTGCTCTTTCGTCCAAATCTTTCTTAGTTCTATCTCCTTTGATTATGCCTATTCTTTTATAAAATAACAATCCATTTCAACATGCTTCATTCATTCATGAAATATTGGATTCTTAGTGATGTATATATAGAGTTGTTTTATTGTTACAATACAGAGTAGTTTCACTACTTTGTTCTGCTCCCAACTCCTTAACTAGTCACCTTAGCCATATCAGCTCACTCATTGTATTTGACATCGCCATAGTGAACTTCTAATACTAGTTCTTGGAGGCCTGCTTCAACCCATACAAAGATATTCTCAATCTACACACTTTATTGTCATTTTCTTGTGCAAAACCTTCTGGTATTCTCATATAGATCTCCTCTTCTAAGTCGCCATGGAAGAATACATTATTTACATCAAGTTGTTGCACAAACCATCCTTTCTTAGTAGCCATCACCAACAACATTCTCATAGTGACCAACTTTGCAACTGGGATAAAAGTTTCATGATAGTCAACGCCTTTTTCTTGAGTGAAACTTTTAGCAAATAATCTTGCCTTGTATGTGCTTCTAGTATCCATGTTCCATTATGTTCCAAGGCTTCATTTTCTTTTTCCATTGCTTTTCTCCAACACTCATGTCGCATTGCCTCTTTGAAGGTTTTAGGGTCTGTCATGCAATCTATAGCTTCTCGGAAAAGCCTTATGACTCGTTAAGAATCTTTTGTTGCTAACATAGCTCACTATAAGGTATGCTATACTACCCATGATACTCATGATTGCAATCACATCAACATACCATGATGAGGATGGCAAGTCAACTACATAATCTCTCAAGTATTTGGGAGTTGTCCTAGCACGATGTTCCCTCCTTGGCTCATTATGGCTTTTTTCGAGCTCATTCGTCTCATTCCCTTGATGGACCTGAACTTCATCTCTTTCTCCCGAATCTTGAGCAAACATTCTCAATTCCTTTTCCTCATTAACTTTGATCTGATCTATAAAGTTAATATCATTGCTATTGTTGGTAGTTAAGTATGTGCATGGGGATGCAATAATGTCTGTAACATCTTTAAAAGCGAAACATTGCTCAAAGAATGTCACATCTTGTGATACAAAAACCTTCTTATCTATCAAAAACTTTATAGCCTTTTTGTCCAAGTGGGTACCCAATGAGAACACATTTCCTCCCCTTACCTCAAAATTATCATAGTTGGTAAAGTTTAGTGCATATGTGAGATACCCTAACATGCACCCTTAACAAACGCAAACTTTTTTTGGCCAAGAGCGTGTTTGTCATGTCCACCACCTATTCTAAATAGTTAGTCTTGGTCAACAACTCATTGACTAAAACTTACCTTGGGTTGTTTGAGCCACGCAGAAAGAAAAGAGAACTCACATCTTGACTCAAAGTCATCTCTCTCTCTCTCTCTCTCTCTCTCTCTCTCTCTCTCTCTCTCTCTCTCTCTCTCTAAGCTTTATCTCATCTTCGGAAACCTTGTGCTCTGGTACTATGATAAATTTAATGAAACTCTTAAAAGTATATATATTGAATAATGACGAAGAGTACATATAAATATATAAACATATTCATAGATAACAAGATCACATCAAATCTCTAGCTGTAAAGATCCTGAATCTATCATGATCTAGATTTGAAATTCTAATCCTAACTACTTAAATATACTAACATTATATAATAATAATAATAATAATAAGAAGAAGAAGAAGATATTATTCTTCAATTTGTCCCCAACGTTTAATTTTGCATATAGGTCGCAATTTGTAAGTATCTTAAAAGTTTTTTCATCAATATCCCCTTGGAATCACTACCTCCCCTCCTATCCATTTTATAAGACATTTTTAGCTAATTTACACATACCAATACAAATAGCTTAAGACTTAGCTTTAAATTTGTTATAAAGTTTAAGTGATTTTTAATATTACTCTTATTAATAACATTAAACTCCAATATCATGTTAATTGTTATTCCCTCTCACTACACTAATTAAATATGGTAAAAAATGTTTAACACTACTCGTTAAAACTATCAAAACTTCTTATAAGAAGGACCAACAATACCTTCTAGAAGACTCTTATAAAATTATAATGGACCAGGGAGAGTATTTAAAAATTGAGGAAAGTTCTCCTTAGTGTTGAAATATTAATATTGTCCGATAACATTATTAATGACCAAATGCAATAGGACTCATTTTTTTAGTACTTCTAGAATGAAATTGACGTGATAAAAAATTTCATATATTAACAACTCCTACTATGCAAAAAAATTTTGGGGCAAAATTAGACCCTCTCCCTTTTTATTTTAACTTGATTTTAACCCAAAAAATCAACAAATCTTATACTTAGTCCTTTCAAAAATATTTGTAACATATTACATATAACTAAAAAAAAATTGGGTGAAAATGTAAAAATAAACATGTACATATCCCTCATGTGTGTTTGACAACATATACAATCATTGGGTGCATAGATACACATGATCATCATAAAAAGGGACAAAAATGTCAATTAATAGAGACAAACTTTCATTTTTTGGTTTTATAGGTCCCAATTTAATAATTTTTAAATAATTATTTTTTAAAAAAAATCTCGCCCCCTCTCTCTTCCCACACCCTTCTCCCCCTCCCCCAAAACCGGAGCCTCACCTTGACTTGGGAAACGGCTCTATCCATGATGGTGACCGTGTGGGTGGCCGGAGAGAGTCATTGTCGGGTTGAATGTGGGGCTCCGGTTTGAAGAGAGTGGAGAAAGAGGAGGGTGAGAGGAGGAAGAGAGAGGGTGAGATTTTTTAAATAATTATTTAAAATTTATTAAATTGGGACTCACAAAATCAAAAATTACCATATGTTTATCTTTTTTAATAGAGTTGATATTTTTGACCCTTTTTATAATGATCATAAGTATTAATTATAAATGATGCAAGACACGTATACAAAAAATGTAAATGTGTATACAAAAAATGTAAATGTGTATTTTTTTTTTTTTTGCACTTTTGTCCAAAGAAAATTTGTCAATGTACTTGGCGGAAATATTTCTGTCACCGACGAGAGCCAGCTCTGCGTGAAAGCGACTTGAGCGCAAAATTTATTCGTCCTTGCGATGTGGGGTCCACCTGACACATGTCCAGGTCATCACAGTTTTTACAGGTGTCACTGCTTCAACAATCTAGTGATTATTGAATCCCACAACTCGGCCGTGGCGGGACCAATCGATGCGCCTTCAAAGTTTGCCGCAAAAAGATATATAAATTCAACCTAAACTTCCACCCTAAAAATTAATACAATGAGTTAATTAATAGTCCTGCTCAATAAAAAAAAGGTATATAAAAATAAGAATATATCATCCCTGAAAATTTTATTATAAATATAAAATTGGAGGGAATATCCAGTATCCTCTACCTCCTTTTTTTAAGGGCAAAAAGAAAACCTCTCCAGGCTAGATTTAATTCATCTTGTAAAAATTGAAAATCAAATATTTCCATTTGCTTGCATCACAAAAAAATTTTATTCCATTAATAAGTAATACCCACATGAATCATTAGCAAACAATAAAATAATAACATAAAAAGATTTTATATAACGTACAAGATCTCCATCTATTTTAACAGAGATTTCCATCTCATAAAATATTTCCAAGTAAAAAAAAAAAAAAAATCATGCATATATTAATTAATATTAAGAAATTGAAAAAATACAGTAAGCGAATTAATTAATAGTGATGTTTTGTGGAGTTTGCTGAGAAATGTATACATAATTTAATTTTTATAAGGAAGTCAAAAAATTATTTTTTATATAAAAAGTCAATTAATTAGGAAAAACAATAATATAATTATTAGACAATTTACTTAGTTAGAAAAACAGAATTGATCGAAATCTAACGAGAATCATTGGTAAAATCCAAACAACCTGGTAGGCACGTCCACCCACCATACCCCTCAAACATATAAATACCTAAACTCTATTAGCTTCTTTCTTCTTCTTCTTCATCCTTCTCCTTCTTTTCTTTCCAGTTTCTGGCCGGGTATGTCCCTTCCTTCATTTTCTATTTTCTTCCAGCTCCTTGCACGATCCTTATAACAACCATCTTAAATTTATTTTGTCCTTATTATCGGTATTATATCTTCCTCGTACCTACGACGTACTAGGTTCTTGTTTCTCTTGACGATCATAGAAGAAATTGCAGGATCCAGAATTAATCTCAACCCATACACCAACAGGTATATACATCTTTATGTCTAAAGTTAGAAGTTTCTATTTCTGCTATCAAGATCTGTCGACGATCTGTGTGTTTTGTTATCTCTTGTGAACTTCTTTGTATATATTCGTTTCAATCTGAATCTTTTACATATTGCTTGAGCCTGCCAAGTTTTTCTTTAATTCTCTTTGGTTTTGGTTTTGTCTTTTCAAATTGTGAAGAACATATGATGAATTAATAAAAACGCTGGTCTTTTGATGGATTCAGAAAGAACGATTGCTTTTAATTGGCTTTGTTTATTTCGTTTTGTTTAATTTTAATGGTTGATGATGATGTTGCTGAGATTGAGATCCATTTTACTACTTGTTTTGAGGCGACATTGTTGCTCTCCTATTATATATCTATATTTTATATATTTCATTTAATTAATTATGTCAATTCATGTTTTGTCATCACGCAGTTTAGAAAAACAGAAAGTTTGTTTTTTTTATTAGTGCCGTATTCATCAAACAATGATTTGACAACCCCCCTTGAGTAAAGTTTTCTCCTTGACTCTTCTTCCTTTCACGAGCATCATGTCCCCATAAAAATAAGGTTGAAATTTCATCTCACTTTTTTGATATATTTTTCCTTGATGTGATCAAATCCCAGAATATGATTTTCCCGGAAAATTTATTCTAGGATTTCCTGTTTTGTGTAGCCTTTTTCACTTATTGTCTATGATAATAATAATTTACTTTCGCTTTGAAAGTACATTTATATATAATATACCAATCATTATGGGTCATAGGCTCATAGCTCTGATAAATGTGGATGGTTTTGTTTTGGATACATCAGTACGGATCAAAATTTCAGTGTTTCTTTCGAACTTATGGTCCCCTTGAAAGAGAGTACAGTGTTATTGAAAAAGTTAGATCATTGTTAATCCAACATTTGCCGGAACCAGTTTACTGCTCATCTAAAGATGAGGAAGAAGAGCTATGGGTCTTCAGATTTTTTTTTTTTAATTGGTGATTTTTAGAGGAAAAAGTTATTTTTTGAAAAAATATTAGTTAAAAGTGTATTTTAATTTTAGATCCTCTATCTATTAAAATATTTTTTTAAAAAAAAAAGTAAAAAAAAATTAAATCTGAATGAATCCTCTAAATCTTACTTTAACAACTCAGATGAGCTGGTTTCAACATTTGCTTATGTATAATTGTTGGGAAACTGTTGTAGTACTGTATTAAATGTCTTTTGTCTCCATATGTTTGTGCTTGTTTGTATATGTATCCTTTTGCCAATGACGTATTGCGTAGTGGTATGAAAATTCCTCTTTAAATTTAAGGTCATGTGTATGATTCCGCTTCTAACTCAGCATGCTAGTGCCTGTCTTTTTAATTCCAATATATGCATACACATATGCATGCTTTTTTATTTCTTAGTTGCTGGAATTCATGAACTGACGACACTTTTTAACTTTGGTAATGTTTTTTAACTCCAAAATCATAACATTACTGTGCATTTTGTTTATGTGTAACATCTTTTACATGTTTTATTATGATTTGATCTGTCAGAAATTTTTGAAGTAACATGTTAATATCGCTGCTATGTAATTGTCTCAAATATATGATTTGATTCGGAAACTAATTCTATATTGAGGTCATGATTCTGGTTTCATTCAATCAACGTTATTCATCTTAATCTAGCTTGTTCATATATATATATATATATATATATATATATATATATATCGTTTTATGATGCACAGGTATAGATAGAACTCATTATAGTTCTTGATCGGGTTCTGGGTTGTTTAAGCTCTCTATTCAATACTTGGACTCTCTCCATTTTTGCAGAGCAATGCTAGAGGTTGATGGACTTGAAAAGTGATATGAACAAGAAGTTGGATAAACAAAGCTCACAAGAATAAATCAAAGAGTGAAATTAAATTAAAGAATAATAATAATAATAAATGGATCTGACGTCATCTCATGCATCGCCTGTTCTCACTGATCCTGTTCCAATAAGCAAGTCAAGACTAGGAATGCATTCTGGTCTCTTAAGTTACTCCCAGCAAGATTCTTCTTTACCTCTCTCATCATCACTCTCTCCTGTAAAGTATTCAAGAACTAGTTCAAGAAAGAGTTCAGGGAATCTTGATGATGTTCGCTCTAATGGTTGGCTTGACGCCATGAAAGCTTCTTCTCCTCCAAGCAAGAAGAATCCCAATAAGGCCTTCAACTCCCACATCGACTCCTCCGAACAAGACTTTTGCTCCTGGTTGGTATGTTGGTCCTCTCTCCTTCATGCATCACACACACTTATTAGTCACATGTGATCACCAAAAAGTTCCAACAACAGGCGAGCAACACCTTGGTCCTGTCATTACATGCCAGATCGATCGCTTTGTTGTGATTGGAGCTTTTGGTGATGGAAAAATCTTTCATTAAGAACTCATGGTGATTCTGATTCTTTATATGTATGTAACAGCTGGAATATCCATCAGCACTAGAGTGTTTTGAGGAAATGATTGAGCATGCCAAGAACAAGAAGATTGCAATGTTCCTAGACTACGATGGCACTCTTTCACCCATAGTGGATGATCCAGATCGTGCTTTCATGTCTGAAGCTGTAAGCTTCGTCCAAGAATTTGATACTCCCTTGGTGCTTAATATAAGACATATTTATCTAATTTGATTAGATTAAGAAAATTAATTATATTAGTTAATATAACATATTTTTTCCCTCTAAAACACTCTATTCATCTTCCTTAGTTATATTCCCTCCACATCTCTCTTACTTGATTATTGTTGAGGAAGCATCACTATGGTTAAATTAGAAAAAGATTAACAAATAAATTGATTAACGGGGCTATGATATGCTTATCAGTTGTTTTTAAATTCGAAAAATTTGTTTCCAGATGCGTAGTGTAGTGAGGAATGTGGCTGAGTGTTTTCCTACGGCAATCATCAGTGGAAGAAGCCGAGACAAGGTGCCAAGAACAGTAATATAATACTTCGATTATTTTCTTAAAAAGAACACAACTTTGTTCGTACCCAGAAAAAAAAAAAAAAAAGTGACGATGTGTTTGTAAAATTTCAGGTTTATGATTTAGTTAAACTAACGGAACTGTACTATGCTGGTAGTCATGGGATGGACATTGTTGGGCCTGCTTCTCACACTCTGTCCAATACCCATCCAGAGTGCATCAAGTCTTCTGACCAACAGGTATGTGTGTACTGGTGTCGAACCCCTCCAAAACTTTTTTATACAAAAAAAAAAAAACAGGTGTGTGTTTAATCAACAGCATCTACCAGAAAAGTTGCTACAGTATTTGAGAGCTTGATCAATCTGTTTTCATGTGTCGTCTTTGTGATGAAACATTAATTAATTGCAGGGAAAGGAGATAACTCTGTTTCAACCTGCGAGAGAATTCCTGCCTCTGATTGATGAGGTACGTACAAATTAAATGCAACTTTTTTATAAAGACATGATAGAGAATAGAAGAAAAATGAAGTGTTTGAAGTAATTACTGTACGTAACAAACGTACGTAAATGCAGGTTTATAAGAGGCTGGTGGAGATAACTAAAGATATACAAGGTGCATATGTTGAGAACCACAAGTTTTGTGTTTCTGTACATTATCGTAATGTAGAAGAAAATGTAAGTTCCTGTAATTCTTGTTAGTTAGTTAATAACTAGTTCTTAATTACTACCGTGTTTTTGTGTCTCTCAAAAGTCACTTTAGGAAGTCCTTGTTTGACTGCAGAATTGGACAGTTATTGGACAAATTGTACATGATACGTTAAAAGATTACCCTCTTCTACGTTCAACATATGGACGTAAGGTATGTGTGTGTCTGTGTTTCATCAAGCTAAGCATTTCACTGTGTGTTCAAAGGTTTTGAATAATTTAATAATTTCTTCTTGTTATGGATTTTTGTGGTGGTGGGGTATGACAGGTTTTAGACATTCGTCCTGTAATAGATTGGAATAAAGGAAAGGCTGTTGAATTCTTACTCGCGTGCCTAGGTACGTACGTAAATGACAGTAATTTGCAAAGAAATCAACAATCACATTAAGTTTTTCACGAAGGAATTAATGTGATTATTAAAAAGGTTTAATATTTCTGCCTCATAGATAGGCAGAAATATTAAACCTTTATTAAAAAGCCCTAACACTAAATGATGAGAGCATGGACTTTTTTTTTTTTTTTAATATAAGAAGGGGGCCAATGGCCAAATAAATTACATAGCTTCAACTAGAGGGGAATTCAATCCCAAACTCTCTTGTTCCACCCACGCCCTAAAAAAAAGGGGGCAATCACTCAAAACATCTGATTTTGGTAAACCCAACTTTGCAAGAGCATCTGCAATCCTGTTGCATTCCCTGGGTATATGACGTATAGACATTACCCAGTCTCTATTGATGAAGTCTTTGATTTGGTCCACTATTAGACTTTCAATGTTGAGATTCCTGTGTAGTAACTTAGACACACTATCCTCTAAATCAGTCTCCAAAAGTATCTGCTTACAACCTAGATCCCATGCGATTTTGAGACCCCTCCAAGATTGCCCAGTCTTCTGCACAATTAGCATTACATATATCAATGCTCTTTGTGAATCCTACAATCCATTCCCCATGACTTCCGCGCAAAACTCCCCCAACTCTAGCTTGAGATGTCACTAGACTCATCGCCCCATCCACATTAACCTTGACCCAACCCGCAGTAGGTCTCTCCCATCCAATGATCCTATCAATACCCATAGTACTACTATCCTCATCCGTAAAGCCATCAAGAGAAATAGCAAAGTTCCTCCATGAGTGAAGGATGAATGCCGCCGGACATGACGGCCTAACAAAGCCGGGATCAAAGATAGATGAATTCGTCCAACCCCATAGCCGCCATATAGCCACCCGAAAATTATATTCCAACTCTCACCCACACCTCTACCAAGCTTGCCTTTGAGATTCATAGCTAGCCAATCTGTAAGTCTAGCAGCAAAAAAGGAAGAAACATATCTAGGCGACACCAATGACAGCCACATTTGTTTCGCAAAGGGACAATCCTGTAAGATGTGAAGAATATCCTCAACTCCATTATTACAACACTCACATAAAGCCGACGACTGAGACCAAGTACTTCTCCACTCATTGGTTGGAAGTTTATTTAAGGTCACCATCCACATAAACACCTTAATTCTTTCCGCCCCTTTCCATTTCCAGATGACCTTATGCAAATTGAATCTAAGATGAATTGGGTTAGGTTCAAGAAGAAAATAGGCACTACGAATTGAGAAAGCACCATCCTTAGAAGCTCCCCAAATCAAAACATCATGCCCTACGTCTATTCTCGGAGGGATCATCGCCCTAAGTCTCTGGATTACCTCAGGAGTCACATACTCAACAAGTTTTATGAAGTCCCATGAACCTTCTCGAACCCAGTCTACCACACAAGAGTTCTCCTCCTCCATAGAAAGATTCCTCGTAGTTAAGTGCTTGATATTTCGACAATCAATAATCTAGTTGTCGTTAAAGAAATTGATTGATTGACCATTGCTAACCTGCCATCTGGAACCCTGCTCAATAAGCTCACGTTGCACAGAGATAAAGCGCCACAATGAGGAGTCCCCTGGGCGATATGCCAACATCGATTCCTCATCTCTCAACATATACTGTTTCTGTAGAACCTCAGCCCATAATCCATCGTTTCCAACCACCAACTTCCAAGCCAATTTCGCACCACAAGCTTGATTAAAGGAACTAAGTCGTCAAAAACCCAACCCACCAAACTCCTTAGATCTCGTAATACCCTCCCATCCAACAGGGTGGAATTTTTTGTGAGAGGCAATTTGTCCCCAAATAAAGTTCCTCTGTAATCTTTCCACTTCAAGGTAGACACTCCTAGGCACTCGAGCAACCTGCATTGGGTATAGAGGAATAGTACTCAACACAGATTTGGCAAGGGTAATTCGTCCCGCGGTAGATAGACAAGAAGCTTTCCACGCCGAGAGCTTTGATTGGACTCTCTCAATAATATAATGAAAAGTTTCTTTCCTCTTCCTATTCCTATTTAGAGGAAACCCAAGATATCGCCTGATTTCACCAGATATATGCATCCTTGTAACTTCCTTGATTTTTGCTTTAGAAACTGTTGACACCCTAGGAGAAAAGAATACAGATGATTTCCCTCGATTCACCTTCCCCCCTGATGCCCTGGAAAAATCCTCTAAATATTTCATCATACAACGGGCTTGATCCTCAGTCGCCATGCCGAATAATAATATGTCATCAGCAAACATTAGATGAGAAATCTTTGGTCCATGTGTGGAAGTAGAGATAGGTTTGCATATCCCATCATTAACCGCATCAAAAATCAGATGAGAGAGCTTATCCATACAGAGAACAAACAGGAGCGGTGATATAGGATCACCTTGACGAAGACCCCTTTGAGGAAAGAAGAATTCAATCATGGACTTGTTATTACTTTTTTATGGAACTTGTTATTGAAAGTTATTTATTTATTGTAAAACTTTTTAGTGATTACATATTTTTTTTTCCCTTGGGATCGAACCTTATGGTGATTCTCTCAGGTAACAATTATATAATCATGATTGTATGTGAAATAGCATGAAATAATAATGGGGTGGCTGTGTGCAGGGTTAAGTGAAGGAGATGATGACGTGTTTGCCTTTTTCATAGGAGATGATAAGACCGATGAAGATGCTTTTAAGGTAACATCACATCATGTTGTTACAATTACACCCTATCATCTTAATTATTTTTAAGGAAATTTACATTAAAGGAACAATGCACCAAATTTATTTGTGAAACATCAAAATATTTTGAAATTTCACTACAGGCCAGTGACCAAAATTTGTAGGTAAGAAAACAATAATACCCTATACTTTATTATTATTATTTTTCTTCAAAAAGGTTTGATCGTCGCTAGAGCTCTGGTCGCCACCAAGCCGAAGTGGCCACTGTCGATTGGCTCAACTCTGACCACAAAAAATTAATGTTTTGTATTTCAGTTGTTCATGAAGAGTTGCACACTTGCAAAATGAAATTTTTTGAATTTGTGTTGTTCATAATTTGGTAGTGTTGTTGACCAAAAAAAAAAAAATCATTTGGTAGTGTCAAGCTCCTCATAAACAATACAAATTAATGGGTTTATAAAAAAAATATAGGATCTTGAACAAGTCCTATTTGCAAGTGTCTAGGTCTTCACAAACAAGTAGATTATACATTTTAACAATACAAATTGAACAAGTTGCATTTACAAGTGTTCTTCTCTTTACAAAAGAATGGAATCCTTCTATACATAATATATTAATTTATGGTGGTTAGAGCTCTAGTTTGGATGGATAGCTAACGGTGGCCACTTCAGGCTAACAGTTATTAGGAACTAAATCTTTTTTTAAAAAATAAAAATAAAGCAGGGAGTATTGTTGTCTTTTTATTTTACTTACAAAACTTATTTTTATTGTGGTTTTTGAGCCTCTAGTGAAATTTAGAATGTTTTGGTCCTTGATTGAAATGAATTTGGTCTGGTATTCCTTGACTAAAATTCTCCCTATTTTTAAGTTTATATAAAAAAAAAAAAGTAAAAAGGGGTTTTGTTATTATTATAAATTTGTATAAGTTTTGGTTTGATCCTTATCAAATATATGAAGCATGTTTTTAGTCATTTAACCCACATACTATTAGTCTCAAATTATAGTTTTTTTTATGCCAACCAATGTTATTTCTTGAAAAATAAACTTAATAGTTCTGTAATTACTCTATAAGTGTTTTGTCAACAAATAAAATAAATATTTTGTAGTTAATAAAACAAACAATATTAAGGTTAGAACTTAGAACATTGGCAAAAAAAAAAAAAAAGAACTTAGAAGACTAAAAGACACTATTGATAAATTAAATGACCAAAATAATTTTTTTAATAAAATTATAAGACAAGAATGATTTTTTTTTATAGCACAAACGTTTATTTCTTTTTCTTTTTTTTTTCTTTTCTCTTCACGTATATTTAAATAAGAAGGTTTATAAAATATTTTACGCAATGTTCATGAATTTCAAAGGTTAATAGTTGAGAGAATCCAAATTCATTGTAGTTTGGGATTTTTTTTTTCTTTTGAATAATGATTTTAATAAATCAATAATTTGTTGATTAAAATTGAGGAATGCATGAATTTGTATATAGGTGCTGAGAGAGAGTAAAGGAGGTTATGGGATTTTAGTTTCGTCCACCAAAAAACAAAGCAATGCTTTCTATTCTCTCCGGGACACATCTGAGGTTTGTTGTAGCCCTTCTTCTCATATTCTTTTTCCTCCTCAATAACATTCACTTCACAATGTAAAAATATTCCCTTAATTAAAGTCTTAAATTAAATATATAAATTGTCAATGGTTTTTGGACGCATGCACATCCAATTTGATTATATGATGAGTTAATGATTTTTGAAATAAAAAATACAATAATTATTACTTGTCATGCTTACACATATTGTAGACAACTAACACCAATATATATATTTTTTCAAGAAATATAGAATGCATGCATGTGATATATAGTATCCATTTGAAATTTAAATAATTTGTATTTTTTTATGAATAAAATTTAATTCATTGTCATCTGATATTCCAACGATCAAATGATGAAAACCATATGTATATCGTTTAGTGCTTTTTTTTTAAAAAAAAAAAAACACCATACATAAGTTTCATCACAATCAAGTTGTGTAAATGGGAAAAATTTACTATTAAATATGAAATGACCTGCCCTTTTATTTTAAAAAGACCTATACTAGTCCAGCTATATAAGGTCCAGGAATTTGGATAAGACGTTTGTTAAAGCCTATATATATTAATCAAGCAATTTAATTCGATATATATATATATATATATATATATATATATATATAAATATATATGAGAAATTATGTATTGATATTCAATTTGGGTGACAAATATTAAAATTGGAGGATGCTGTATTTGCAGGTCATGAAATTTCTGGAAATGTTGGTGAACTGGAAGAGGGAAGAAGAAAACAAACACCAATAAAAGAGGCGTTCATTTTGATAAATGTAATCAAACTTGTACTAGACTTTTTTTTTATATATATACATAAAAGTTTAGGTGGGTTTGACACCGGTCCCCCACTAAGGTCAGGAACGACCCTAGGGCTCTTTAAACATTTACAAATGACTTACGAGATCACCTACCCAAATGAGCCCTTACAATGGCAAGAGAATCGAATTCTCGTCATTTTGAGACCTGACCCCGTTCCTTACCATCTATGCTAATTCTTATTAGCCTTGAAGTAGAAGTTGAGTTGGAAGGCCAGTAGGTCATGGTTTAAATAGTTCTATTCCCTGGCCCATCATTAATTTTTATCATTTTTACACATTTCCTAGTCTTCATTAAATTTCAGTTTTTTAAATGGATTGTTTATCCCTGTTTTTTCCCTTAATCTTTTCATTAGTGCATAATCTTTTTTTTTTTTTAACTTTAAGAAGGTACATATATGATCATTAGAGAAGTAATCCACTCTTGAAACTTATATTAAGGAGGAATGCTTCATATGCAGTAAATAATTTATATTTATACGCCATTAACATTAAAAATATAAAGGTGGCTCTTGGTGCTTTAAGATAAAATTCGATATGGCCGAAAAATAGGCCGGTTCGTAGTGAAATCCAATATAATAAGGGTGCTTGTTTGAGATCTCAAAACTGACTTTTTAATTAGAGTCAAAATTATGTTTGATCTAGCATAGCATTGGGAGCAAACGGGTCCAGTTAGGCTTGGAGATTCTGGCTTTTAGCTTTTGTTGATATTTTAAACCTCTGAAACTGACTTTTTTAATATACCATCTAAATAAGTTTCAGTCAAATTGATTTTTTTTTTTAAAAAATAAAAACGTATTCAGAAATAAATTACATTACAGTAATTGAGAGCTTGTTTGGATTGTAATCAAAATCACAAGACCATACGGTTTTTAAGGAAAAGCTAAATAGCTAATTACAATTTGCACCGAAAAATAAGATATTATAATTTTTTGTCATTTTCATTAATTTTACATCTAAATCTGCCTTTTTATTTATCATATAAAAAAAATTTCAATTTATTAAAATACTTTTTTGTTAATCTAAATATAAATTACATTACATTAACTGTTATTTACTCCAACTTCGATTTGTAAAATCAATTAGAATAAAAGTCAAGTTCTAACTTTTACTCCAATTTTAGTTTGTAAAATACATTTGATATAAAAAACCCACAGTTATAAATGTTAATCCCAAAATTTTCCTTTCTTTAATCTGATCAAGGGTTTCCTTATGGAAACTCAAAATGCATAGAGCTTTTACCCTTTTTAATTGGTGCAGTTCATGAGATTCAAATTTATATTCTCCCTTCTAATTAGGCGAGACCGCTTACCATTTCAATCACGTACACGTATCTTGTGGATCAAAATTTTCCTTTCTAGATTATCATCCACGAATATAGCAATTCACGGGCCTTAGGAATACCCAATACAATTTTTTATGGGCCTTTTATCTTCAGCGATCCAGAGCCTTAGATATGATGAACTGAAGCATACTTACGTGTCCGACCTGTGGATTTAGCATTATCCGACCTCGGACCTCTCGTGTTTGGTTCAACTGGCTGGTGGGGTTGGTCTTTCTCACCGTAAGTAAAGGAGGGGGTTGGATACCTGCGTTAGTCAAGATGCTGGGGAGGTATCTTAGGGGTTTGGGAAGCAGTGATAACACTGGCAGAGATGGAGACATGTGTACTCTCTGGTCAGTATTCTCTGCGATTGGGCTCCGAGCTTCCTACCCTTGGACTGTAGGTGACCCTAACCCCTTCTTAAAATTTTTTTATCAAAAAAAAAAAATTATCCGACCTCGGAAATATCAAACTCCTCTTGTAATTTTGGCGACAAGTTAGTGAGGATGATTACTATAATACTATAGCCTATTGCCATCTTTCTCTACCTTCATCTTTCCTCATAAATCTCAACGCCTTGTGTCACTCAGATCAGCCTTGTGTTCTGCTACTCAAGTTAAGCCCAGAGATGTCGGTCACCTGGCAGACTACGCCCTCTGCTTCTCTCTGCATTCAGGTATTTTTCTTCCACTCTATCTATCAATTTCTTCATTCCTTAGCTCCTTCTCATTGTGGCGTCTTCTGGATTTAACATCAGCGACGATCTAGATTTTCAGCTGCTTCCATTTCTCCTCCTTCTCTACTCCTCAAATCTCACAGACTCTTCCCTCAAATCCGTGCCTCCGCTGGATCGTCTTCGTCTGTCGACACCGGTAATAGTGATGCTTGTCTTCTTGTTTTATTTGTTTCCCTCAATCATTTTATTTCACTTGTTTAGCATGATTTTGGATACCGACTGAATTTTGCTTCCAGGTCTGATCACTGAATTGGATGCTGTATCTGGTTTCAGTGAGATAGTTCCTGACACTGTCATTTTTGATGATTTCGAACGGTAAATTTATTCTCAACCTATGGAATTTCAAATGAATGTTTATTGAGATCACTCATGTTTTGATTCGGTGTTGTTTTTCACTGATGGATTCGCATAAAGGTTCCCTCCTACTGCTGCTACAGTCAGTTCATCGCTTCTCCTGGGTATATGTGGCCTACCAGACACAATATTTAAGGTCAGCTTCTTATCCCTTAAAACGAGTCAGATTTGAGAATGTTACACCTGCAATTTGGTCTGATTGATTAAATTCTTTTTTGCAGAATGCCGTGGATATGGCTTTGGCAGATTCTGAGTGTTCAGGGCTTGCAAGTTCTGACGCAAGACTGCCTTGTTTCTTTAACAAGGTATTTTTCATCGTAGTAGCTCACTTGCCACAATTTATTTTTATAAATTCATTGATTATTTTCAAAAGAGCGTGGTATATGAACAATTTGAAATCACATTTCCTCTGGTAATTCTCTCAAGGACGTCTTGCATTTGTAGGCTTTAGTTAATGTTGGGGGTGACATGGCAAAACTGGTCCCTGGTCGTGTTTCAACTGAAGTGGATGCGCGTCTTGCTTATGACACGCATGGCATCATCCGGAAGGTATTGAATTGATTGTATTTCTTACGAATGCATATGCACATCTATCAGTGTATTAAGGAGCAAGAATTACCGGCTAGAAATATAACTTCGAAAGTTTGATAACTCTACTTCTTGAACTCAATTAAATTATTTAAAATTAGAATATTGATGACGATGGAGATTCTATTGCCTTCTCTCTGCCTTGTCAAATCCAAACACATCAAGAACACATTTAACTTTGAGATGTCTTCCCTATCCTTGACTAAGTGCCTTGGTACTTTGAAAGTATATAACAATGCTAGTATTTTGGGCACGACAATACAAGAAATTATGCATAGGTGTCCCGCTACACTTGATAGTGACCATCATGGTCGTGTTATTTCTTTTTTATATTATGTAAACACAAAGTTTTTCAACAGTTGATGACTCATGGATCAGCTTAGACGATATAACAAAAGTCATTCATTTTGTGACTTCTGAATTTCAGCACTGAACCATGGAGTTTTCACCTTCATAATAGATATTGCTCTGTGTCATGCTTCAATCTAATGCTACTATTTATCAAATTATGCAGGTGCATGACCTTTTGAAGTTGTACAATGATATTAATGTTCCTCCTGAACGCCTATTGTTTAAAATTCCTTCAACCTGGCAAGTGAGTGATAATGCAAATTGGATTTGTTACGATGGGTTAGAGTTAAACTTTATGTGCTACTGGATTTATGGCTTTTTTTTTTTTTTTTTTCATTTTAGGGAATAGAGGCTGCAAACTTGCTTGAATCTGAGGGGATACAAACACATTTGACTTTTGTTTACAGGTATTTACAAGATTGGTTCAGGATCATATTTTAGCATAGGACTGGTTTAGAGAGATATGATATCTTTGTTTTTCAAAGCAATGATTATTCTGGACTAGTTTTCAATTGGTTGAAGGTTTTTTTTGGGTGCCATGGAAAGCAACACTAAACCTAAACCTAATATTCATGAATGAAAGAAAATGGTCCCTGTAGAATAAAATCTAAAGGGTGTAAACAAAGCACGAGCAAAATTGTTTCACAACATTAAACTATGCCATTTTTCCTTGTTGAATCATGTGTTAAGCCAAAAGCTGGTTACTTTCCCTTCTCTCAGCATTTGCGGGTAAGGTAAATGGTGAAGCCTAATCTGATTGGAAATGGCTGTACTGTATATTGGTGCAATGATTTCTTTTGTTTGGATTAGATTCCAATGGTTCAGCCTTATAGGACAGCATCACGCTCTTTAATTTGAAATTTCATGATTTTTTTATTTGTTTGTTTCTGATTGTATGAGAAGTACTTTAATAAAAATCCTAAGTTGAGTATTGATATAGGAATTTTCCTCTGGCTCTTTTCCAAAGCTACTAGTTACTAGTTAGTATCTATCGACTATAGTCTAGCATTTTTTCCAAGTTGATCCAAGTAATTTTCTCCCCTTCTTAGTCGTTTGATCAAATCTGCTTTTTCTCAGCTTTGCCCAAGCTGCTGCTGCAGCCCAAGCTGGTGCTTCTGTTATCCAAATTTTTGTTGGTCGCCTTAGGGTAATTTCTACCTTCAGTGGATGAGAACAACATTAGCAGATCTTTGCTTTACATTCTTTTTAATACTGTCATCTTTCAGGACTGGGCACGGAATCATTCTGGAGACCGAGAGATAGAATCTGCCCTAGCAAGAGGAGAAGATCCTGGTTTGGCATTGGTTAGTCATACAAAATTGATGTTATGCTTTAACTTCGGTTAAAAGACTTGTTTTTTTCTGTGTAAAGTCACATCTATAATTTTTGGGAAACTTTTAGAAGTAAAACCTATATACAATATCTGTGATATCTAAGTGAAAGTCAACTACTTTAGTATGACTTATTGAGATCTTCTTGGTTGTTGTTGCAGGTGACAAAGGCTTACAATTATATTCATAAATATGGGCATAAGTCAAAGTTGATGGCAGCAGCTGTACGCAACAAGCAGGACTTATTGAGTCTTCTGGGGTATTGAAATACTTCCTCCTGTGATATCTGATTTAAAAGTGGATTCAAGTTTTTTTTAGGGAAAACAAGCATAAAGTCTTCTCCTTTTCTATTTGATGTAAAACACTCACTAACAAACTGATTCTCACACAAACAAATTGAATTTTGGTTGGATTCTAAAGAAACAGAAGTGGGGGAGAGGAAAAAACAGATCTGGAACAGAGAAAGGAGGGGGAAAAGTGAGAGAGAAAGGAAGGAGGACAGAATAGAAATGAAGAGGGAGGTGAGAAAGAATCAAAGGAGTGTAGATAGCAACTAAGCCATCATAATATTCATTAATTATAGTCTAAAAATACATGTGCTTCCTAGCTTCTATTTATAGAGCAAGGTTTCCTTATCATGAAGTAATCTTGCTACCAACTTGCTAATATAAAATTATAGAAAGCAAAAAGTAGATTGGTTTCTTTAATCTCGAAGGAAACTTACAAGGGAAGCTTACTAAAATATATTCAAAAACTCAAGCAGATTCATTTCTTTCCAGAAGAGTTTTCTTTCAAAATATTTAATCCCATATTCCATCACTATTGCTTCCTTGAATAGGGTTGACTATATCGTAGCACCGTTGAAGGTTTTGCTGTCTCTCAAAGAATCTTTAACTTATCCTGATGAGAAGTACTCTTTTATTCGAAGACTGTCTCCTCAGTCCACTGCTAATTACACATTTAGCGATGAAGAGGTACGAATTTGGCTCCAAAATGCCCTTTTGCTTATCTCTTTATAAGCTTGAATTCTGGATTTGGAGCTGCAAAATTGGTCTGGTACTAGTATTAATAGGTTTCTTCCTACCATTTGCTATCATGTTGATGTCCACTGGCCTTTTTCTTCAAGTGACATATATGGCATATTAAGAACAACTTAAAACTGCATGGTGCTTGTCTTTATTTTACTTCATTGATTTAGAGCATGGTAGTGAGTCAGATTTTTTGTCAGCTATTAACGGAACATAAATATCAGTTCTGAGTGGCACTTTTGTTTGGTTGATATGTGTGATTGCACATTGACAAAGGCAATGCTATTGTTTTTTTGACTATTTTATCCATATGGATCAAATGAAAGTGGCAAGGTGCGTTGTGCTTCATCCTTCTGGAGGAGACGCACCATCTATCTCGTTCACTTACATTTTCCCCTTTTTAACAACTGGATCAGATTTCACTATTTGAAGAATCAGAGATGTCCTTGATATTATTTTGATAATTAACACGGAAAAAAAAACCCAGAAATGATCATCTTATTTTATTTTAGATTTTACATCTAGTATCGGACAAGTTCTTCTCACTTTACTGGTGGAAATGTATTTTGTGATTCATTCATGACCTCTCTTTATGCTATCCCAATATCTATTAGGCTTCAATAAATTCCTCAATCATTACCTGAAGAACTTCTCTACAAATTTTGCATCCATCAATTTACTTGACTATGATCTTGAGGAAAAATGTGGAGCATTATTAGCCATGATCTTTGTGTGTGTGAAATGTGTAGCATTATTAATTCTCATGTTCTAGCTTTTTGGAGTGCACTAAGAATGATCTATATATCCTTGACATGAAATTAAGAACTGATGAATTGGTGTGAGATTTTAGTGTTGGCCAAATAATCAAATTTTTTTGCTAATTGACATCCATTTATTTATGTTCAGCTTGTGAAGTGGGACCAAATGAGCCTGGCTTCAGCAATGGGGTCAGCAGCTGTGCAACTTCTTGCTGCTGGACTCGATAGCAATGCGGATCAAGCAAAGCGAGTGGAGGAGTTCTTTGGCAAGATATGGCCACCCCCAAATGTATGACTCGGATCTCTTGCTCTTATGTTTTACCTGAATAAACCTCCATGACATCTTTTTCTTCTTTTTCTTATTGTTTTTCCCTCTTTGACATCGAGACACTCTGATGTAAACTAGATTCACGTCTTTGAAAAATATTGATTATCAATATTTCCTCTTTCTTTTTGTGCTTGAATTTCTTTCTTCTTTCTTTTTTAAAAAAATTATATATTGCAATTTGAGGGCCTGTATTGGTATGCCTAAGTCTGAAAAGATTTCCAGTCCCGGTTGTGCCTCCCACCCTTCCCGGCTCTCTCAGGAATCAATTTATTCAAGTGCTTTTATGTTGTACAAAAGAATTCATCTAATCATATTATTTATATGTCAGAAAGTTTTTTATTTGATTCCGTTTAAGTCACATTATTAAAATTCTCACATAAATGTACGAAGTTACCATTTGTTTATTATTGTGCCGGACTTTTTTTTTTTTAAAGAAATATCATATATTAAATAGAGTTTATTAGAATTTTAGGTGCAAGTATATGTTAGGAGTTTGAATTGCATGCTATGAAAATGGCTTAAGCTATTTCATAGGACTTCCTTTTTATATTATACACTTTTTATCCCTAATGTAAGATTTAATTAATTAATTTGAGTATAATAAAAACGTTAGTTAAGCTAATTAATATTATTTTATTTTTTTAAAAAAAATACAGTAATGATTTTTTGTAATTTTCTCCCTCCTTGTCTTACTTAATTACTCCATTCGGTTCTAATTATAAGACATAGTTGACTTTTTTGGAGAAATTAAAAAAGCTAATTAAATTACTTTAGAGTATTTTTATTTTTTTTTTCTTCAAACTAATTAGTTTGACTAATAAACTAATATATAATTTAAGAATACACAACATATGAAATGATTAAGTAACTTATTTAGCTTTCTTAATCATTCCATAAAAAGTCAACTTTGTCTTATAATTAGAACCGAAGGGAGTATTGTTTAGGGGATACCAATAGGGTTTATTTGGAGGGGGAAGTGGATAAAAATGTGAAATATGTCTTACCTTTAGAACTAACACTGACTCAAGTCCACATTAAAGACTAGGGGAAGTATACATTTAATCTCGTCTTTCTATTAAAATAGTTTAAGCTATTTGATGTGATTTTTTTTCCACATTAAATACTTTTAATCTCTTCGATTAATGGGTCAAGGGGAAAAAATGGTCATATGTTTTTCTCAAAGGTGTATATGGCACCATATACTCATATACAACTGATTCATAAATATTTTTGCCCTAAAAAAAGTATATGGTATCAAATGCGTTTTTTTAGAAAAGGTATGGATATTTTTGTGCTTTAACCCTTAATTAATCAATGACGAATTTCTTTATATTCTATTGGTGAATGCCAATAGAGGAAAAGTTGTAGAGTTATATTGAATTTCAATAATGAGTTAACAAGGAATAACGTTTTTCTTAATTCTAGTAAAGGATATTAGAAATTAAATGTCTTATAAATATGACAAAAAAATGGTTGAGGGACAAAAATATCTATAAGTTTTTCTCAAAAGTGCAGCTACCACCATAAACTTTTTTTGAGTGTAAAAATAATCACGAACTTTTAAAAATGGGGTAAAAGTGACTCTTCTATTAAAACTAACCAGTAGCCATTTACTCTAGTGCAAAAGTACCAAACCCTATCTAAAGAAAAAGGTCTCCTCTTCATTCGCGCTACCATCTCTGTTGGTTGCGAGCACACAAGCTTTGTCAAGCATCACCACCATAGCAGTCAACACTTCTAGGCACAAAGGAGAAACTGCAGCAATTAAATTTGTGAAAGTCAGGGTTTCTACCGATGGGTTGGTGGAAATATCATATCCAATGGGGTGTTGCACATCGTCTGGTTAGAACCAACACTAGTGTTGTTAGCTTTGAAAGCAACATTGTTAGCTTTGTACTAACTCTGGTAATGCAAGTAATGCAAGTAACATCTTTAAGCCATATTAGCTCTTAAGATTGTTGGCGAAATTCGTGCAAATACACTATGTAATGCAAGTAACATCCAAGGACGTTGTCACTAAGAGCTATTTCGCAGCCATTGGCTAATTTGAAGCAATACTCTCTATGATAAAACAAACCTGTCCTGCAAACATAAGGTGAACATAAAATCAAAATATAAAGCAACTAGAAGGCAAAGATAATAAGCCAATGAGAAAGAGAGTGCTTAAGATTTATGAGCAAGGTGCCTAAACCTCTTGCAGGAAATGTCTTTTATAGACCTCTCATGCACCTAAATATTGGGCAAAAATCAATGGCAATAAGCACAATTAAACCAGCAATTTCTGAAAATTGAAGGCCATAAAAATATTTTATTTATCAGTTTCGGAATCAGGAGATAATGGCCTGCAACATGAATGTTGCCAATAATGGCAGTTTAAGCAAAATAAATTTCTAAAATTCCAATATATCAAAAACTTGGTTTTTCCAATAAGCCATTTTCACAAAACAAATTTATATTTTTCCAAAAAAATATTTGATAAAAAGTGTTTATTCCATATGTAATTGGCGTGAGGGGTGAAATTGCCAGATTTTCACTACATTTGCCTCTTGATGACCCCTTATTGTGCGCATGAGCCCACTCTTCCTCTTGCCCTATTTACTCAGCACAAATTCACTAGCTGTAATATATACTCTAGTATTCTCTCCCTCCCAAGTGATGTGAGTTGTTCCATTCCACACACTCACTTTCATATTAAAACATAACTTATAAAGATAAAATTGAAAAATAAATATTAATTATTTTTCAAATTATTTATATTACATATTACAGAATTCTTCTAAGAATGATTTACAAGGTGGAGAGGAGGGAGAGAATACGTCAGGGTTGTTTGTCTTCTTCCAATATTATGGAATGTCCTGAGAAGTGGGTATAAATATTACCTCTGCAAGCTGTCTCATCTCAAACATCATAAACAATTGGGGCCATTATTGCAACCTTAATCTTTATTCCCCAGGAAGATTGAATGAATCATTAATTAATTAGTAGAGCATTTGCTTGTCTGAGGGACGCCGTGCCATATCGATGAGGAAATCTGCCTCGTTTGTGTCACCCCGTCTCATCCTTTGGCCTTAGTGAAGCGCTTCTCTAAATGTTGCAGTGAGAAAAGGATTAAAAAAATACTACATCAACTTTAAAATCATAAATAAATGATTTTGTATTAAAATGAATTATCAATTTCTGTACTCTTATAATTAATCCCTATACTCTAATTGATGACAAAAATTATTTGAGACTTCAAAGTTCAAGTGTTGTTGTTATTATTATTATTATTTTGTATTTTGTATTTTTGTATTTCATATGGAATGATATTATTTCCTCTAATCCTTAAGAAAGATGTGCTTTTTTACACAAGCGAAGACTTGAAAGAGTCCCCATTATGTCCTTGTCCTTATATCCTTGTTATATGTTTTTCTGTTGTTTGGGAATAAGCATCGGTTTCTCTTTCGGACAAAAAAAAAAGAAAACATAAGTTTCTTAATGTGTTTTAAATAAAAGGATATAACAAGGATATAAAGACAAACATATAATGTGGACTCGACTGAGGAAGATGCCATTGTAGAGTGCTTGTATCGATGTACCCATGGAAGCAACCCGATGCAAATGACGGTGGTTTGATAGGGTTAAGTGATTATGTGTAATCTTAATACATGTGGCATAATTTGAGTGGCTATCTAGGCATAATAGACCTAATTAACTTAACCTAAGTTTAATCCTTATTGTATTCACCCAAACTTTTTGATGTACGTAACTTTATTATTTATATCTTAATAATAAGGGAGGAGGGAGTGCAAAATTAAATTATGTAGCATAAATTATAAGCAGATTAGTTGGAGCCTAATGCTTATCCTCTGTACACATACTTGTAACAAACAAAATATTCTTATTAAAAAAAAGAAAGAAATATCATTATTTTATTTTTATTTGGCTTTGTCGGGTTCAATTGGTTGTAGTTTTGCTAAAGTTGGTTTTTGTGTTCACATAAATTTGAAAACTTATACTTAAGTGATTAAAGATTCCTTTTCACAAAGATAATGTCAATTGATGAAATATCATTAACATGCATGGCAGGTAATCTTTTTATAAGGCAGAGAGAGAGAACATTATATATGAAAGTAAAATTTTATTTTTAATTTATTATTGTATTGATTTTGTTTTTATGGAGTATAATGTATATTTAATAAAGATAAAGTTAAAAATCTGTTGAATTGTATGGTAGAATTAATAACATATAAAGTTTAAATTTTTATTTTAATATACGTGAAACATTTGATTATACAGAGGAGTTATAAGTTACTCGTATAATTGAAACTATGAAATGTGAACATGCATTAAACATAGAGTTTATTCTTGTTGCTTATGCATAACGAGTAGAGTTGGGAATCAGGGTCAGCCCGGCCCTCTAAGACCGGCCCTTGAAGGGCCAGAGTCTAACAGAGCTGGCCCTCCAGGGCCCAGAAGAAGGAAAAACACTTGTTTTTTTGAAGACCGGCTCGAGAGCACCAGGGTCAGGGCCGGCCGTTCATGACCCGTAAATTACTATTCCAAATTTTAACTATTTTTTGTCTGTTTTTTTTAAAAATATGATTAGTAAAATACAAAAACTAAAGTTCTAATTTATCAAATAAATATTATCAACATTAATATCCAAGCAACATAAATTATCCAACAAATGAACACATTTATCAGTTTGTAATTAAAAGCAAACTACTATTCACAGTCCACTACTGCCCACAAATAATACATATAAAATAAAAGAAGCATACCACTTATAGGAGATGACTACACATCTTCTTCATCACTATCATCAATGTTAAAGATATTTGATTATGTTTCATGAGTAAAAATATCATGTATTTGAAGTATCCAAGCTCAACTTCAACTTCAATTAAAAAAAAAAAAATTAGGTAGGGCCTAATGGGTTGGCATGTGGCCCTCTAGGGCTAGAGGCCTTGCAGGGCTAATTTCATTTATCTCTTTAAATTTTTCGGCCCGGCCCTTGAAGAGTCAGGGCTTAAACGGGCTGGCCTGATTTCCCGGATCTTATAACGTGGCAGGTCATGTTGTTGGTTACAAAACGAACTTTGATTATTCACAGCTGGGTTCGTCTTTGATTAATTCAATCACATAGAATCCCACTCTCTTTCTTTTTTCTTTTTCTGAATATGCGGTGTCCATGAAAAAACCTTATTCCATCCCGTGTATAATATAAAATATTTTTATTAATTTATGAGAATCAATAGATGATAGTTAACTATCTTAAATTAAAAGAAAATTTCAATTTTATTCATATTAAATGGAGTATTAAAGGAGGGAAAAAATATTGTTGACTCTCAGTATTTTGATGATAACAAGTGCAAAGGTTTTGATTTAACAAAGATGCTACTTTTGAAGCAATTCTCGAGAATGAAGAAGCCATTCTTGAGAATGAAGAAGTGCAATGGTTAATGATTTTAAATATAACGGTACAATCAGCTTCTTACCTCTGATTACATAAGCAACTCCCGAGAATCATGGGATGGAATAAGGTGAATACAAGAGCAAAGGAACATTACTCTTACTATCCTATATCAATATTTTTTCGTTGATTCTTAAGAACAAGAATTTGATTCTTGAGAATGATTTCACCTGAAGCAAAAATGAATTATGTATAACACAAGTCAATTCTAGAGAATTGATGGAAGATTCTTGAGAATGTTAGTACATGAACTAGGAAATATGCTTAATCTGAATCTATCTGATCTATATAGTTCTCGAGCATTGAAGTTAATTCTCGAGAATAGAATCAACATAAACATCATGTTTTATGCATAAAACTCACTAATTCTCGAGAACTGGCCTATGATTCTCGAGAATCTAATGTTATGAGGCGAAACAATATTATTGATTTAAAATTCCAGCAACTAGGAAGTTCTCGAGTATATGGAGATAATTCTCGAGAACACACTATCTTCAATAAAGACCGGTGTTTACATCAGGATGAATTTTGCAGAACTAATCCAATTTGATTTTCATTTAGTTATTCCCAAACATTATTATATTATGGTTAATCTTCATCTAAGTGATTTGCAGATTGATTAGTTACGCCTAAATCTAGTTTCAAGAAAAAGCAATCCGACATGGATCAAGCATTAAATGATGACAGAGAAACATAGCAACAATCAGAATTAAATCCTGAGATAACAACAGTTATTTTTTTGAGTAATACTTATTCTAGCTATTTCTCTGACACAAGTACAAACAACGAGAAACACATTTAATGAAAGGCGCCACTGCATTTAATGAGGCAATGGTCAATTGGGATTAACGACGAAAGAATGAACCTAATAGAAATTCAAATGGAGACAACGGCTATATTAAACAAGAGACGATGAAAGCATTATGGAGAAATCATATAAAAAGCCAGAGCATTCAATATCGCACCTACCGGAATACTGAGAATTCAATTCAAAGTTATTATAGTTCACTGTTCCATTAGCATTTCATTTAATATTTTCTTTGTACTTCAGTGCTTAGTATTTATCTACTCAGAGTGAAAATCAATTTCATTACTGGTTTATCTGTGAAGCATAAAGTTGTGGAACCTTTAAGTAAGGGTGTACGACTACAATCAGTGAGGGGGAGTGAGTCCTAAGTGTTTGGACTGTCTCGAGATACTGAGTGTGTAATTGTAATTCAGTTGTGATTTAGTGAAACACCCAAAGTGATTTGGGGACTGGATGTAGGTCGTGTGCTTGACTGAACCAGTATAATTTCTCCTATGTCATTTATCTTTCGGTCTACAATTTCTATTTGTTTGCACTGTTGATAAAAAATTTTGAAATCACCTATTCACCCCCTCTAAGTGATATTCTCTCTTCAAATATAATAAGTTATATTAAAATATTAGTTACATAAAAAATTGACAGATAAATATTAGTTGTTCTACAAGTAATCTATTTTGTAGTTTAAGTCATGAATTATATTAAGGTTCTGAAACTCGGACTGGTCACTGAACTGGAGGGGCATTAGGTTAAGGGTTAGTAGGTCAGTCTAGAGTCAAACTGATATTAATTAAAATAAATAAAAATATTTATATTTTAATGATAAAAATATTTTATATTTAAAATATGAGAGGAAGTGATGTGATTATATGTAAGTAATATTAATAATTTTTTTAAAAATAGATCATTGAAGATCATTGAAGATGCATACAACCTATACCCTAGGAGATGTCAGAAAATATAAAGACAACATGGAATATGCGCAAAAACAGTAGACGGTATGGTTTGCAAAATAACAAAGTCTCTCACATTCAACTCTCTCTCTCTCTCACGAGCAGTCAATTTCACTCTCTCTGTGTCTCTCTTCTTTAGTTCTTTGTTTTCTCTCCAGTCCTCCCTCATACCATAAACAATGGATTCTTGGATCCTCCATTGTCTGTCGTCCCTCCTTCAGGCAATACCTGTCTTCCATCTTTTGACTAAAGTAGCTACGACAATTCGACCTTTGACAAACCCACATTATGATCTTTGCTAGCCACCGTTGACACTCTCCCCTCCTTCTCGTTCTCTTTCTCATTTAGTCAATTTTTTTTTCCAAAGAACCAATCTTTTTTTTTTACTCTGACTAGGGCCGAGTTGACTCCGAGTCAACTAGGGGTTATACCTCTAACTCGGACCTGTTTTCCGGTTGGTTCGTCGATTTTTGGTTTGAACCAGCCGATCTGGTTCAAATTTTAGAACCTTGAATTGTATACTCACTATAGTCTTTATTATTAGGCACTTAACTAACAAGTGTATTTAGTCTTTTTTACAAGGCACTTATTTGTTTTTAAAGAGCATTAATTATTATTTTTTATATATGCCCCTAATTAATAAGGGTATTGGGTAAGAGTTATAATTAATATGATATTAAAGTTTGTGCAATTATTATAGATAATATTAAAAATTATTTAAGATATATGACATCTTTATTAATTTTAACTATGAGTTGATGTGATATAATAACGATGAGAATATAACATTGGTGGTGGAAGTTAATATGATTCTCTAAAAAGTTGTAAGTCTTCATCAGTCATAAAAAAAAATATTTTTGTTGAGCAAAAAAAAAAAAATTAAAAAAAAAAATCTGACTGTCTGCAGGTTTCAGTCAACGACATTTCCTGCCTAATGACGAAGATTCCAAGGTTAACTAACGTCTTCACATAAATCACATGCTGTCGTCTTTAACTAACCTTAATCCCACTGTGATGATTCTCACGATATTTGCAACTAATTCTCAAAACATTCTAGAAGCACGTTAAATTGATAGAATTTTTTAAATATTACCCTTATCACACACAGAATTTTCTACGTTCACAAATCATTTTCACATATTTTGTCTCTTTCTTTCTTTTCAACAAGAATTAAATAAGTGTAAAATTAAAAAAAAATCATTAAATAGTTTTTAAGTGACCTATATTTAGAACAAAAAAATTTGAAAAATAGATTGAAACAGAATTTTAAAATTTCAAATTTCAAATCAAATATTCTAAAAAAAAAATTGTTTTTAGTGGTTGATCAAATTTTGTCATTCCTTTAGCAACTCTGGATAATAAACCTGATTTGAGATTTTACAATTTTAAAATTATTTTTCTATCTTTTTTCAAAAAAATTTCATACAAATGATTTATAATAAGAACCTAAGTGGTAGTTAATGCTATGATGACATGGCCACACTAAAATTCTCAGTTTTGAGGATAAAAATGTATGCGTACCATTTTTCAGCTACTATGAATTTCAATGCATTCCTATATATTAAAGTTTGAGAGGCAGTCCATATTATTAATTAATTTCGAAACAATTCTAGCTAGCTTTACAATGCATGGCAATTTATTTTTAAAAAATTATTGTTATAAAAGCTAATAAAAAACGTGTTTAATTTCATGTTGAACATTAACTAGAGACGCGTACACTAGTCGGATGAAGTCCATAAAAAACCCACAAAGTTCATTACTTCTAAATCACATGTTATATATAAATACTCCATCAGTTCCATTTTATAACCAATTTCCTCTCTTTTGTGGTCGGTTCTTTTTATAAGCATTTATCTCTTTATGTCTCAAAATTTAAATCACTTTTTTTTTTCTACCCCTATTAAAAACACATCTTTGTATTAATTACCCATAATCAGCTCTACTTCTCCTTTTTTTTTTTGAGTTCAAAACCTCTACTTCTCTTTCATTTACTCATTTACTACACATTACTTATCATATTTGTTACTCATTCCATCTCTTATGTTTTTTTCCCTCATAAATATGGCTATATTTGGAATAAACCTGATATTTTTCACAAATTTATTATTTTTAACTAATTTTAAACATCAATTCGCTTTACACAATTACAATAAAAGTTTCGTATAAAAAGGACGAGAGGGAGTATATAGATATTGGAGTTTTTTTATGGCTTGAAATTGAGATCACATGTAAACTAATACAATTTCTTATTAGCAGATGGTAGCCACATATTTTTCATGGGATTAATGTTTTTCATGTTGTAGAAAAAAAATTATCTCCTGTCAAACACACATGAAATGGTGGGACCCACGTATACATATATGTTTCATATATGTATATGTGAGTCTCACCATTTAATGTGTGTATAAGAAGTTTAGTTTTCCCATACAACATGAGAAAGCTAAAACCCATTTTTCATATATAAAAGCAAGTGACTCTAATTTTTTCAAATAATTCAGGTCGAAAAAAAAATGTTCAAATAATAACAAATCTTCCAGGCAATCCATATATGTCAATATCGATTTCATAAATGGGGGCGAGAAACCGGTAAAAGTTTTAAAATTCG
Source organism: Acacia confusa (assembly GCA_037074495.1). Taxonomy (NCBI): domain Eukaryota; kingdom Viridiplantae; phylum Streptophyta; class Magnoliopsida; order Fabales; family Fabaceae; genus Acacia; species Acacia confusa. The sequence continues at coordinate 26,302,849 of CM073513.1, read as the reverse complement.
AATTTTTTGCTCAATGCCCAAAAAGACAAGGCCAACCATCGTTCGCTGTCCCTTTTTGCCAAAATAATCACAAACTTGCCTGTTAGCCGTTCTCTCTCCTTCGGTCCCCACCCTCCAAATTCAATTCCTTTCATACCCTTCTCTCTTCATTCCTCACAGTTCACTCTTCACTCTTCAAAGTTCAAACCTTCTTCTTCCTCCTCCTCCTCCTCCTGCCTCATGATAATGTAACAATTCAGTTTAAAAAAGGAAGCTTTCTGCAATTTCTCTTTGAGATTTGTCAACAATGGCTTTCTCTACGGCTCTGTTGCTTCGTCTTATCTGCATTTGCTTTCTTTTGAGCTCGTCTTCTGCCCTGGACGCAACTTTTTCCTACAACTTTGTTGTCTCTTACATTACTGCTTCTCCTCTTGGAGTCCCTCAACAGGTTCGTTTTCTGAGATCTAACATCCCCATATTATGTCTTCACTTGCTATTTTTACTTCATCCTTTCATGTGGGTGTTCTTACTTTTGGTCCAGTCTCAAATCATTCACTTTTAATCTTGTAAAGTTTCAAACTTTACTTGTAGTTGCAGATCTGCATTGTGTTATAGTTGAACTTAAAGAGGAAATTATGTCTGAGCCTTTTTTTTGGCAGGTTATTGCTATCAACGACAAGTTTCCTGGTCCTACTATTAACGTGACCACAAATAACAATGTTGTAGTCAATGTTCGAAACAAATTGGACGAGAATCTTCTCATTCATTGGTACCAAAGCTGAACTTTTTAGCATCTGAATATGCTCACAAAACAAAATGCTGAGAGGAGTATTAGCTGAATTTATGGATTCTTGTTTTGTTTTGTTAATAATCGGTGAGACAGGTCTGGGATTCAGCAAAGGCGAAGCTCTTGGCAAGATGGAGTTCTCGGCACAAATTGTCCCATTCCTCCAAAGTGGAACTGGACATATCAGTTTCAGGTGAAGGATCAAATTGGAAGTTTTTTCTACTTTCCTTCATTGAATTTCCAGAGAGCAGCTGGTGGATTTGGGGGTTTCATTATAAACAACAGACCCATTATTCCTATTCCTTTTGACACTCCACATACTGACATTGTCATTTTCATTGGAGATTGGTACACTCGGAATCATTCGGTTAGTGTTAGCTGGTTTACTCATTCGTGCAATTTATTTACTTGCTGTTTACACCCTGTGGCCACTCTATTACTGATTATTACTAGTACGACGTTGAAATGTAGAATTTAAGGAAGGACCTTGATGCTGGAAAAGATCTTGGGATGCCTGATGGTGTTCTTATCAATGGAAAAGGTCCTTATAGATATAATGATACACTTGTTGCTGATGGCATTGATTATGAAACCTTTGAAGTCCAACCTGGTGCGTTTTTGGAAGATATCGATCTTGAATTCTCTACTTTATGCCTCTCAATATCAGTCATTTGGTGAATTGAGTTCCGGTTCAGAGAGTGCGTGTGCGTGTGTGTTAGGTCATTATGTAGTGTTGTTTTGTACTTGGCGTTTATATATACTAGTGTCTTCAGAGAGCAAGGAGAATCTAGTAATGTCAATCTCGTATATAGCTTGTTTAAATAGATTTTTTTTTTTTTTTTTTCTGTATCTTACTAATAGGGGAAAATGTAATTACCTTTTCATCTATAAGCAAAAATTTCTCACATTTTTTAAAGCTAAGATGTTCTTCTCCTAACTAGCACCCTTTAGGATTTAAGCCCTATTGTCCTTTTTTCTGAGGAAATGTCTTTGTTAATGGAGTTGCCGAGAATTGAGCACAAGGGATTAATTCCTGATTAGTAGAGGTTCATGATGATTTTTCTTTCTTCGTTTTTTTTTTGGTGAGTTTCAAATAGTTTCAGGATATGTGCGCACAAATGATTTGACGGCAAAATTGCATTTTTCCCTTAAAAATTCGTAGGTTAAATCATATGTGTAAATAACTTCCCTAACCTCTGAAAATTTACAATAAACCTCTGAACTTTTACATTTGTACGGATAACTCCCATATATTAGTTTTGTACATTATTTAATATTTATCTTCAAATGTCTTAAAATGTAGTGGTTTATCTGTATATAATTCAAAGTTTGAGGGGTTGTAAGCATGCAAAAATAAAGTTCAAGGAGGTCTGAAATTCATAGTTTGGGATTATATGCATAGACTTGAAAAATTTTTGGGTGGTTTATTATTAAGTTTTAAAAGTTAAGGAAGTTATTTGTACATGGTTCTAAGTTCAATAAAGTTTAATGTAATTTAGCCTAAGTTTTACTGGCTATGCTGCTTGAAGTTAAACTGACATAATTTCTGAAGCATGAATGTATAATGGTGGGAGAGTTGGTAACTTACAGTTACAACATTATTGATGATTCAATATATTTAATGAGACACTCTGTTCATGTTGAACAGGAAAGACTTATAGGCTTCACGTCCACAATGTTGGAATATCCACGAGTCTGAACTTCAGGATCCAAAGTCATAACCTACTTCTAGTAGAAACTGAGGGATCTTACACAGTGCAACAAAACTACACCAGCTTAGACATACATGTTGGACAATCTTATTCTTTTCTGCTAAGTACAGATCAGAATGCAAGTACTGATTACTACATGGTAGCAAGTGCCAGGTTTGTAAATGAATCGCGTTGGCAAAGAGTAACCGGTGTTGCCATCCTTCACTATACAAATTCCAAGGGAAAAGCAGCCGGTCCTCTTCCAGATTCCCCGGATGATCAATTTGACAAAACCTTCTCAATGAACCAGGCCAGATCCATCAGGTCTCTATAAAACCTTCTCCGGATGATAGTTTTAATGATCATCTCATTTTCATTTTAGTATTTGTCTTCAATGTTATTATCATGTTAAGCCAAGCCTCTTGGAAGATATAAGTGATGTGACATAGTGTGAAGCTGATGTGGCATTATGTTTGGTTTGAGGGAAGGGTGTGGGAGGGAAATTTTTTTTTAGAAGTACATTGATCAAATTGTCATTTATGAAAAGAATATTTTTTTTGTTAAGAGTATATTTTAGGAATTTTGAAAATTTGCTACGGGCAATTTTGTAAAGATGAGAGAAAAAAATTTCTCTCTCACCTTTCCCTCCCATTCCCTCCCACTCCCTCCCACACCTTTTGTTCAAACCAAACACAGTGTAAGTGTCTTGTTTGGTGTCAACAAATCTCAGCATGACAGTGCACCATACCGTTCAAATTAACTACAACATCGTACCTTTTTGGTGCTCTATCATGACAAAATTTTGTGATGAACAGATACTTAACAATCACATCAGCTACTATCATGTGACTCATCTCTTTCATGCTTTAATAGGCTTGACATGAAGACAATATTGATGGAAGACTAAAATGAGTCTTCAAACTTGAGAAGAACAAGATAAAACAAGTAGCATCTTTTGAAGACTTAAATGTCTATTGTTTTAAGAAATTGAAAATCATATTCTGTGATTAACTGGGCAGATGGAATGTATCGGCAAGCGGGGCTCGCCCAAATCCGCAAGGATCATTCAGATATGGTTCCATAAATGTGACTGATGTTTATGTGATACGAAATAAGCCACCAGAAAAGATTAAAGGGAAACATCGAGCTACGCTGAATGGAATCTCCTACCTCAATCCTTCCACTCCAATCAGGCTAGCTGACCGGTACAAATTGAAGGGAATCTACAAGCTTGATTTCCCCACCAAGCCTATCACAGGACCACCCCGCACAGAAACATCAGTTATCAATGGAACTTACAGAGGATTCATGGAACTCATACTGCAGAACAATGACACCAAAATGCATACCTATCACTTGAGCGGATATGCATTTTTTGTGGTCGGGTACTCACAACTCATCCTTCAACTAGTTACTTCATGTTTACATTCGGCATCTTCCATTGGAGACCTTGAGTATTTATAAAAGAAGATAATCCTCTGGTCTTATTAGGCAGAAAGAGTGTTTTTCGGTCATATTTATAAATCACATCATGAAATGTTTCACATAAATATACAATTTTACCCATCAATTATGATTGTGTAGAGTGTTATTTTCTTGGAAAGTGTATATATTAAATAGGGTTAAATTGGAAAGCTAGTAAATTTTAAGACAGAATTAATGAGATCTAAGATTTTTCTTGGTTCTAGTGAGATAAGAAGAAAATTTATACATATTTGTTTTTTCCCATGTACTGATAATATATAACAATAGAACACTTCAATTGTGGGATGGTGTAGGATGGATTATGGTGAGTGGTCTGATAATAGCAGAGGCACTTATAATAAGTGGGATGGAATAGCTCGAACTACAACACAGGTACGTTCGTTATCCTAGGCATTAACAAGTTTCATGCATTTTATACAAGAGCATTATTATGATTCTCTACAAGCATAATGGTCTTATATGTGTGTTCATGAAGGTATATCCTGGAGCATGGACAGCAGTTTTAGTGTCTCTAGACAACGTTGGAGTTTGGAACCTGAGAACTGAGAATCTTGATTCATGGTATCTGGGTCAAGAAACCTATGTGAGGGTTGTGAATCCTGAGAAAAATAACAAGACTGAGTTACCCGTCCCAGACAACGCCCTTTTCTGTGGCACCCTAAGTAAATTGCAGAAGTATGTTCCTATTAATGATTATGATCTCATCATTTGTCTACCTGGTTTTTAAGTTTTAAATAAGTTCTGGGCTCGTTTCTGCAAGATTTATGTGAATTATTTATTTCTTCAACCATAGGAGTACTTACTTTTCAAAGTTCCTGTCTTGCTACTCATCAGTATCAGATCAGACACATTTGCCTAACAAATTCTCTAAAGTTGTAAAGTTTCTTTCTTTTTGGCCAAAAGTTTGTATTGGAGTTTATTGATATAATACCAACTTCCCAGATCCTCAAATAGTTGAAGCATCTGTTTGAGGGACCAGAAATGATGTCTCTTCTTTAGGTTTCTTTTTTTTCTTCATGCTGAAATTTGAATTCTTTGTTTCAGGCCACAAGACATATCTTTTGCTCCATCATATATGAATGGGAATAGCAGGAAGCTGTTCTTGACTTGGCTGGTATTTGTGAGCGGCTTATTCTTCGTTTTCCAGTGATTGGTCCTACTTTCTGGAGAATCCTTTTGGTGAGGTTTTTGGGTTTGCGTTTCTTGCAATTGTGAGTATGTTAGTGTTGTAGTAAGTAATTATGATGACTTTTTATTCATTTTGGGGGTTTCATTTGATTGATCAGAGGACTTGTTATTCTTTTGATGCCTGTAATCTAATTTAGGTTCTCATGACATTCACTTTAATCAAATTATCATTAGTACATGCTATCAAATGTGGTTTTAAGTTCCAAACAATTAATGATCTCTTTGGATTATTGTTAACTAATACAATGCCTGTTTGGGTTGGTGGTGAGAAAAGTGACTTATTCTCTATATGATTTTTGCAGAAGATAGGAAAAAAATTATATTATAAATATGATTTATGTTTGGATTGGCTGTAGAAGAAATGACTTTTTTTTTTTTTTTTTTTTCCAAATGGAAATGTGTTTGGGTTAGCGGTTAAAAAGTTAGTTGAGATGAAAAATGATTAAAAAGGTATAAATTTTATTAAATACTACATATGTTAATATTAGTTGTATATATTGTGATAATTAAAAATAAAAATTTAAATTTGAGAAAAAAGTAAAATTATTATTTAAAAATTAATAAACCACTTATTTAAAAAATCTTATTGGATGGCCAAAATTTTTATTTTCAAAAACTACTATCCATGTTTTTAAATGTAAAAGAAATCAACTTTTAATTTATTTTTATATGAATTAGGAAATCCACAAGTTGTGGGGTCCCCTTCAGCTCCCTGTATATAGTGTTTTTTTTTTGGTAAAAAGAGAGCCCCAGTCATAATAATTAATGAGAACTAAAAAGGAGATCTAGTCCCATACAATCGTATGTGAACATGGCCATTAGGCTATCTGGACAAGAGTTCAAAATAGAAGAGTGCAAAAGACCTTCCTTAGTTAGTGTGCCTGCCAAAACATTCTTGGCACGAGGTTTGTGCGAAGGCTTCACCTCCCAATGTCAATGGAGCATGTTTCAAATTGGCAGAAGTACCATGTCGCTATTATCCTCATCTTGCTTCTTTAGTATCTTATCAATTAATAGTTTAGAATTAGATTCAACAAGAACTTTCCTGGAACCCTCATCCCATACTATCCGAAGTCCTATGAGTACCACCCATTCCCTTGCTTCATACACGTCACATAGACCTAGCATATGAGTGAAGCCCACTAACCATTCGCCTTTGGAGTTTCAAATCACCCCCAACATTCAACCTTATGCGTAATTGACACCACCACTTTGTCAGTATGTAGCTTGACACAATCAGTTGGTGGAGGAGTCTACTTAGAGATCAAGGAAGGATGTCAATTTTCAGTGTGGCACATTACATCAGATTGCTCATAATAAAGCCTCAAAGACTTTCTAATCACTACAGAGGGATTTGATGGTTTCTGATAGTCTGTAGAGAAAATGTAGTTGTTCATCCATATCCACAATAACCAAGTAGCAGCTCCCTAGATTAGATTCCATCTCTCCATTCTACTATATCCTATTTCCTCTTCCGGATTAAACAACATCCAATCTTTAAGGGGGTAGGAGAAAAAGACAAAGATATAGCTGAGGAAGATAACTGTGATGGTGGATTTTCAATCATATAGTAGGCACTTTTGATTGAGAAATTTTCATTTGGGGTCTCATTCCATATCATTATATCTTCCCCCGCTTCTTCCATAGGTGGTAATATTGATATGAGTTTCTGAATTACCTTATTACCAACGACATTTGTGAAAAGAGCAAAGTCCCATGTGTCATATCGTACCCAATCAACAACTCTACTTCCTTCCTCATCCATATTCAACTACCTTAAGCAAAAATATTTTAAGTCTCCTATGCTTGAAAATCCATCTATCATGAAAAAATAGAATTACCATTTTGGATCTACCACTTAATACCAGTATTGATAATCTCATTCTGTTTACAAATGAATTTCTAGAGGCTGGAATTTGATGGTTTTGCATTTAGCAAAGAGTCTTCACTTCAGCCCATAATCCCTCTAAACCTTTGATTAGCAATTATGCTAACTTTGCACCAAAAGCTTTGTTAACAGATTCCAACTACTTAAATCCTTGACCTTCATATGACTTAGGTAAAGTGATACTCTACTATCTAATTGGATGGTATCTCGGCCGATTTTCAATGGTGCCCCAAATGAAACTTCATTGAAGATGCTATACCTCCTCACATATAGTTGTAGGTAGTTTACCACTTGCATCGGGTAAATAGGAATAGAACTAATTACTGATTTTGCCAAAGTTATTAGTCCCGCCGTTGAAAGGCTACTAGCTGCCTAGGAGGAGAGTTTATTTTTTCCTCGATCAACAACATATCTAAAGATATCGGTCCTTTTCCTTTGCTTGGTTAATGGGAACCCCAAATATCTTCTTATATCGCTGGCTAGTTTCATTTGGGTGATGTTTTTTATTCAGCTCTTCAGATTAGGTTGCACCCTTAGTAAGAAAAATATTAAAGATTTGTTGAGATTGACCTTCTTACCCAAAACTAGATAGAAAGTATCAAGTGTTTCCATCATGCATAAAGCTTGTGCTTCGGATGCTTCTCCAAATAGAAGGAGATCATTTGCAAACATCAACTGTGAAATAGATGGCTCCTCTTTTGCTATGATGATCAGCTTCCATTTTTTGGCTCGAACAACATCACTAATGAGATGTGAAAGTCTGTACATGCATAACATAAAGAGGAATATGGATAATGGGCCACCTTGACGAATCCCCTGCTTTGGTTGAAAGAAATCTATTTTGTTCCCGTTCCACAAAACATTCAAGGTTATACTAGATATGCATCTCATAATCAGATTTATCAAACTATCAGTGAAACCAATATCGTTCAGTACTTGTTTGATAAATTGCCGGTTGATTCTGTCGAAGGCTTTTTCCAGATCTATCTTCATAGCCATAATATTGCGTTTTCCTTTTGCTTGCTTCATTTTGTGCAAAATTTCCTGATCCACTATAATATTATCTTGAATGTTCTTGCCAAAAATGAAGCTGGATAGGAAAAGTGAGATTAAATCCTCTATTACACTCCTTAGTTGTTGAGCAACAATTTTTGTAATACTCTTGTATAGAACCGTACAAAGTGAAATTGGCCGAAAGTATTATACTTTGTGGGGGATGTTCTTGTTTCAGGATCAAGGAAATAAGGGTTAGATTGGCATTAGTAATATCAACATTCACTTTGTTTTGTCTCGTTCAGATTTTGGTCTTGAGATAATTATATCTCGTGTTCCTATCTCCTTTAGAGATTCATTCCGATCTATATTTCTGAAACCATTTCAATTCCTCTAGTTTTGGTACCTCTTCTAACTCATTTTGCAGTTGTTCTTCTAGTTGGTTTAGGAACTTAGAGTACGGGTATGATGGTGATTTTTGAATGCCATTTAATCTTGCTAAAAAATTTCCTTCTTCTTTTTCTCCACCATATCGAAGGTATCTTTATTCTAGATCAAGAGTTGTTTTGACACTTTGTTAAGATTTGTGTCCAGCCCATTATCGGTCCTCCATTGATCCTTAAAAAAGTTGACGAAATATTCATGATTCATCCACATGGATTCAAACTTGAATGGTCTATTCCTATTTCCCTTGATTGACATACCCATGTTAAGGAGGATTGGGTTCTGATAAGAGAAACTCATCCTAGGGAAAACCTTCAACACAAAATTTGACAGGGTAGAAATTAGGGATTGGTTAGCTAAAGCTTTGTCTAATCTCTCTAACAGTCTAGAACATACCCTAATACACAACCCCTTCCATGTAAATTTTGGTCCATAGGCTCCTAAATTGGTTAATTCGCAATTCTGAAGCCTATCCTGAAACCACTTAATTCTCCTTTGGTCACAACGTGTTCTTCCTGTCCTCTTCCTTTGGTCACAACGTGTTCTTCCTGTCCTCTTAGAGTTCAAAAGAATGTCATTAAAGTCACCATAGACCACCCATGACATTGTTATTACAGCAGCTAAAACCTTCAATTTGTCCCAGATCACTACTCTAAAGTTTGAGTGTGGAAGAGCATATACAAAAGTTAGGAGGAAATCAGGAAAACTGTAATATATCATTTTAAACTCAAGAATTGTCTATCTTCTTTTACAGTCACCGAAATTGCATTATTATTCCAGAGAGCTGCTATCCTACTCGAGCAACCAACACTTGGTATGAACTTGACATTGTTGAATCCCAACCTTAGCAGATGTCGAAGATAAGATTTGTCTTTACATTATGTGTTATCTAGTATAATTAACATAGGTTTTGACCCATGAGTTATTGTGTTTAAGTTTCTGTAGAGGCCTAGTCCACATGAGCCCTTAGTATTCCAATAAACTAAGTTATCCATAAAAATCATATAAGGTAAAGTAACAAGGATAAGCCCAAATGGCCCATGTTAAACAAGTGTTTCCAAAGCTAAAGAAAGCTCCATATCCCTACTACAAAACACATTGGGTTCATCTCTAATTGGACTTGGATCACTGCACCTATTTCCTTGTCCTATCAGCCCATTTTCTTCAAAAAGCTTTTCTCTTGGGTCATATGGAATAGGGGAGGAGTCTAGAAGTCCATAATTGTTAGGCCTATTGTCAAGCCTTATGTTCTCACTCTTGTCTGTTCTAACTTGTTGCTCGGCACTCCCATCACCTATTGTAATCATCAAAATTTTATTTATCAGACCCTCTGACATCTCTCGCATTCATTTCTCCACTTGTCTGCTGCTATGTTGTATGACCTTCAATAGTGCGTATTCCTCAACTTCCATTGTTCCCTCCTTTTCAATCGGCCTTCCTCCACTATTTCTGTTTTTTGTTCATTCTTTCCTGATCAATTCACCTTATTGAATACTCTATCCTATAACTCTCGAATTAGGGACCACTATTGTACTTCCAATTCCCTCTTGATTATGATTATTTTCTTCATTTTAGTTTACACATAAGCTAAAGCATCAAATCGTGATCCTCCATTTTGCTGTCATGGCTACTTAGTTGGTCTCTCTCTCTCTCTCTCTCTCTCTGAATGATGACGGCAAGGCTTTTGCACGACTTTATATTGTTTTTCCATGTTCTTAGAATTTTGCTGTTCATCCCCTATGTCATTATTGTCCATCAAAATATCTTGTCTCTCTTCATTCATCAGCTTACCTTGAGAACATGTTTAATTACGGTGCCCATAATTCCCACATTTAGTAAACAGAAGATGGAGTCCCCCTATTCAATGAAGAATTCTTCCCCATCGAGATAACACCCCTGCATCAATTGTTTACCAAGCTCTACCATAGCACATGTTCTAGCAAAATGTTCCATAAGCTGGCATGAAGTGTTCATATCCACTTTTAGAGTTTTGCCTATTCTGTTTCCAATAATTGTCAAAGCTATTTCATCATAATATTCTAACGACACTTTGGGGAGCCTTACCCATATTGCCACCTTATTGATAATTGCTTCATCAGGTCTGAAACTTGCCTTCCATGGCTTAACCATGAGGTAATGATCATATATCATCCAGGGACCTCCTGTGAGTGCATTAAGATAGTCATCCTTGTTCATTATTTTCACTATAAAGTATACATGATCAATATTGATGAGTGTAATGATTCCTCACTTTGCCCATATAGCTTGCAACCTTTTTTATAGTCCTCTGAACTTGATACTTTTACCTAATAGCTTCACTATCATCACCTTGTTCCATGCCTTATACAATCATTTCTTCATTTTATTGGAAACGATGAAAGTGGGAAAGTTCCCCATTAAATTCTTTGTTATCTTGCACAGTTCCTCATCATCCTCCTGTTCTATTTCCTCCAGAGACCTCTCGGACATAGTGTCATTTGAGGATGCCGCTTTCTCTTGAATTGTATCTTCCTCCAAATTTTCATTTTTGTCACATCTGCCTTTCAATTTATTCATAAACGAAGGGCTCCCTGAATTGCAAGAACTAGGATTCTTGCCAAGTTTTGGCTAGTGACCTTTCAGGAAATTTGCCTCACTCTTTTAGATGGCATTTTTAATCTTCTTCGAGCTTCTCGTTAGCAAATCCTCTTCTTCTGTCGAGCTAGGAACCTGTTGAATCTTTTGTCCGGAGAGCATATTGGCACCCATCTTGTTGAGTTTTGAGGAATGTAATTCCACTCCCTTTATACAGTTTTGCACTCACATTTTCTTGTCTAGTTGTTGCTTTTGTTCCCATCGCCTCTCATTATGGGAGAATCAGCTTTCTAGTAGCTCAAACTCTCCACTCATGAGTATTGCTAAAGATGGGGCTTTTTTCCCCCAAAAGCCTAGTAGATTAAAAGCTACCCTAAACACCTCCTACTATTTTTTTTTCTTATTGATATTTCCATTGGGCTTTTCCCTCCAAACGCTCACTTCAAACAAGCTGAATATTATCAAAAGTTTGAAAATGTCAATGTGTTTTAACCAAGGTTTTGAAACTCGGACCGGTCACTAAACTGGTGGAGGTGTTGGGTCAAGGGTCAGTGGGTTAGACCGGAGTCAAATCGTTATTAATTAAAAAAAATACAATTTAATTAAAATAAGTTATATTATATTGATTTTTTTGTAAGAAAAACAATAGATTCTTGGCCCTTGGTTTATGTGACTAATAACCCCTCCCATAAATAACAGAGTAGAGCAATGAATGCAAGAGTAGGTTTAGGTAGCTAAGGAGCAGCTCTACTTCTAGGCTCTCACCTTAGAACTATAAACAAAAGTAGAAAATTACAAAAGCTCAGCAATTCCGAGGTAGATTGAAGTTTTGTTGGTGGATATTGAACTCTTGAATTTGAACGTGAGTCACAATTCCACTTACCTCCTCCCTCCTGACTCAGATGACGATCTTGTCTTTGTGGCTCATGAAAGAAAACCTCCCTCCATCACCAACTCAACCTCCATGTCCATAGCTTCCGTCGCCCTCGACCTTCATCGGCAGCACCTTTCCTTGGTCGGCGGCGAGTCTTGCGAGAGTGACCATCGAAGAAACACCAAACAACAGTGAAACAAGATCAATCACAGTTGATGACAAGAGGAACATGGTTTCCTGGATGCAGATATCTCTTCAGTCTTTAGATCTCTCCTCCTCCTTCTATTTCTTTCTTTTTTCTCATGTCGAGTTAATCGAGAGTTGGTAGGCAACCACAAGTTTCAGACTTTCAAGAAACTTTTTTCCCCTAAAAACAGAGACTCGATCAACTTGCTGGGTTAGGCCGAGTTGGCCGATTGACCCCGGGTCAACTTAGAACTCGAGATCACCATTTAACACGAACCGGTTATCAGGCCGATTCGCTAGTTATCGGTTTGAACATGCCAGTTCACCGGTTACCGGTCTGAACAGTCTGGTCTGGGTCGGTTTTCAAAACATTGGTTTTAACTAGAAAAAATTGTTGAAAAGTCTTCATTTGAAATTTTTTTGAGCTAGAAGAATCTGAATCTAGAAAATGGTATTTCTTGTGTATGAAATCCTTCAAAGTACCAATATTTTCTGTGTATAAAAATGTGTCAGTTCCTTTTGGCCAATAAAATTTGTAAATCTCAAAAGTTCTTCTTTAACTATGTTGGTTCAATTATTAAGCATAGGCTAAGTGTAAGAAATATAATAGAGCACTTATTTGCACTAAACTTACAACTTGTACATGTAGTGAATTTTTGTACACATCATCATTAACCAGTCTTCTTTCTTCTATACGCAGGTAAATATGTTCTCTAAGAAATGACTCTCTCAATGGGTTCTCCTCCTCCGTGAATAAGACTATTTCGTCTAAGAAGCTCTCATTCAGAAACCATCATTGCTACTTTTAATGCTAACTCACATTCCTCATCTTATTCAAAATCATCATATAACTGTATAAGGAATGATCTTAATGGGTTCTCAACATTAGCAGAACCACAGATATAAAATAGGATTCGATGGCTTCTCTTCTTACGTGTCATTTGAAACCAATGAAACAGAGAAAGATAAGTATGAAGAAGAAGAAGAAGTAGATAGAAACTCAGTGAATTGAGGATTCCATTGTGCCAAAATTCAATTATTGTACTACTTCCAAGAAAGCTGGTTCTCAATCTCATTCTTTCCCTTCTCTTCTTCCAAAACTTATTCATTTTATTGGTCATTTGATTTGCGCTGGTGAAAATAGTGAAATAGGCTTAGGCCTATATTGCAGTTAACACTAGTTTCTCTCTCTTTCTCTCTCTTTTTATAAATAAAAGTTGGTCCAGTTGATAAAGGGGTTGGTTTATAACCATTAGATTGTGGGTTCAAATTCCACCAATATGAAGACCTTATTAGTGGGCAAATCTATAAATAACTCTGTAAGGGATCTTTGAACTTAGAAATATGTCTCAACTTTGATGAACCATGAGACCCAACTCACCTAAACTTTTTGTATTAAACAAAACACTCTAGTTTCCTCAATCATTTCCTCAATCAATATGAAGGAGTGAAACTTAAATTTGTGAGACTCAAATTATGTGAAATTAGTGAATAAGAGTATACATTTATTGCGTATGAATAATATGGTACCCTTCTTGTCCATTTTATAAAACGTTTCTACCTAATTCCTCTGGTTTATTTTATAAAATTTTTCTAATTAATTTAGACGTGTAGGAATTAGCTAGTACTTATTTATTATTATTTAATCAAGGATATATTGGACCTTTTGCTGCCTATATATATATGTATACAAAGGCAAATTATAAATTGTATGATATACTTTCTACTGAATCAATAATAAATGTGATTTTAGTTTCTTTCGGGCCTATCTACTTCATCATGGAATCAAAGCCAGTAGTTATTAGGTGACCAATTGATCCTTACTTTCTTGGTAATTTGTCCACACATGCCTTCTCTTCTTGATTTCTCGATCTATGTTAGGCGAGGGTTGAAGACAAGTGAGCGTGCATCTCATTTCCTCAAAGTCCTCGAGATTCCCTGGTGTTGCAGAAGTTCTCAATTTCTGGTGAAGTACCACCTTTGCTCCTTCTAAATCATAGATCATTTACGATTTGAAACCCTAGCTTGCCACCGTCACTCCGTCTGTCGTTCTTGAGATTTTAGAGATCCATTGTCACCAAGAAAATTTTGGAGATCGATTTTTCGACACCAGGTTGGTGATTTGTTTCAGAGATCTGACATATTTGTTTCGCTGCTGCAATTTTTTTGTTTGGGGCGTCTTTCGCTAGATTTCTTGGATCATCGTTGACTCTTTCGCCATCCAAGACTAAAGATCACCAAATCAATTGTCGAAATCCTATTGAGGTTTATGGTGGAGCATGGCTTTTGCTTACGTCTCCCTGTGTGAATTCATCTTTTGTCGAGGGTTTAATGATTCCCCCTCATGCCGCTACAATTCAGTTTCTCTTCTTTAGATCAAGGGGATAAAGATAAAGCTTGCATTGGCTTTATTATTCTGTGATGGCATCAATTGAATATAGTTCAGAGAGTGTGGTTCTCATTACTATCAGAATCCTTGTTGTGGCAAATAGTTGAAGAGGAGTGGTACTGCTGTGGGTTATTCTTCCGGTTTTATTTCTATTTCTTAGCTATTTTTACTATTGTTACTATTTTTAGTTGTCTTCTTTGTTTCTTGTCACGGCAAAAGAGGGTTCACACATACTTGACTTCCAACATCCTCTACACTCACTCTACACTCACGTCCTAGTGATACTCTTGATGTGACTTTAGTATCTCAAGTTCTTGTTGCTTCACAGAACTATGTTGTTTGGAGTAGAGCTATGAAATTCGCTCTCCATGCACCTTTACCCCTTTTTTTTTCATTCTACATAGGTTTTCTTGATGCATTATAAATTGGAGGTTCCTAAATTGCTAAAAACATTTATTTCCTATGTTGTTAATCATTTTTCTGTCACAATTAAGACCTTAAGAACTGATAATGGAAAGGACTTTGTAAATCATGAGGTAAGACAATACCTTGATCAAATGGGTATTATTCATCAAACTTTTTGTCCTTTTACCTCTAACAAAATGGACTTGTTAAAAGAAAACATAGGCATCTCTTAAATGTTGGTAGAAGTATCATGTTTCAGTCTAATTTGTCTATTAAGTTTTAGGGGGAAAGGGATTAGAGCTGCAACATATTTGATTAATAGAACTCCCTCTAAAGTTCTTAAGTATCTTACACCTTATGACTTATTATACAATAAATCTCTAGCTCATGATCAATCAAAAGTGTTTGGATGTCTAGCATTTGCTACTAATTTGAATTACAGTGATAAGTTTCAGCCAATGGCTGAGCCTTGTATTTTCCTTGGATACCCAACCACTCAAAAGGGTTATATTTTATATAGCATTAAAACTAAATCCTTAATTATTACTAGACATGTTATTTTTTTAGAAGATAAATCTCCCCTTTGTGATGACCAAAGTATGAATCAAGGGGGAGTTCCTAGTAAAAACATTGCAGATCCTTTTTTTATTAGTCATGACATGGATTCCTTTGAATTTGTTCAAAATAATGAATCTGTCCAAAATAATACAACGCCTATCCAGAATAATTCAGCCTCTGTCCAAAATGATTCAATTCCATATACCCCTTTAAATGATAGATCTATTTGTTACACCCCCACCAGCCTCGCCTTTTCGGGTGGCGGATTGGAGGGATTCCTTTTATAATTTACCTTTCCTTCGTTATGAAGTCCATTTAATAATTAGTCAGAGCACGAGCAACAGAGCACTGGATCGGTTTGGACAACTACTGTACTGGTAAAAGTAAAAGTGACAAAAAGTAAAATCCCCGGAGGGTTAGGGTACAGTCATCCAGAAAATAAATTCCAAAATATAGTACAGTCATCCCAAAAAGTAAAATACAAAGTAGGAAAGGGCATCTCCAATCCTTCATCTGCACTGTCGGCCTTACCTCTGCAAAAAGGCCTTTTTACCCTCTGTCACACCCTCTTGCGTCACTAGAAAGACCTGGAGTCCGTGTGCGGCCCCCAGAGTAACCATCAATACTCATGCATTATATGTGTGGTGTGTATGTGTGTGCAACCGTATTGATACAGAAAACATGCCAAATATACCATATATGCAAACAGAAAACATACGCAACAAACACGTCTTCGCACCGTTGAGCCGCCTTACCAAGGCAGGCCTCGGATTGCGGAATTACACGCCTGTTTCCATTGAGTCGCCACACTCAAGTGACTAACCCCGACAGGCACCGCTTGTTTCCGTTGAGTCGCCACACTCACGTGGCTAACCCCGGCAAGCACCCTCAGCACTAGGGACACAATCACAATATGTTCTGTATGCATATTTGTCAAAACATATACAAAAACAAGCATGACAAACAATCATACATCAAACACATAAAAATGCCGGAGTAAAGAGGTTACTACTACCTGGTGGTAAAATACTGTTTAATATTTCCACGGGCCCTACAAGACTCCTAACTGATTGCTTAACCTTAAATGTCAGAAAAATAATTTATTTGAGTATTTCCAATAATACCTTTACATTATTTGCTTAAAACCGAGCTAGAAACAGACTTTCCAGAAATTCAGTGCTTCTGTACCAACTTTGACAATTTCTCAAAAATTTCAAAAAAATAATTTTTGAGTGAAACCAGCGCCATCTGAACCATTAGCATGTCTAAGTTTTAGGAAAAATATTCCCAGGGGTTAAAAGTGCAGGTATCTGGGCGTGATACCACTTTTATGCCCTCTGGTCCAGATTCGCGCCACTGTTTCCTTATCTGTTTTCAACCAATTATTTCAGCAAGAAAATATTATCCAAATCTTTATTATTATATATTTAGACTCATGCTCCAGATGTCTACTTTTCACCTGAAAAATTTCAGATAAAAAAAAATTATTTTACCCAGTAAAAAACGTTACCGGAGGTTCACTGCCCAGATTTTCCAAAACTGGCAGCAACCTTCCTTTTAAGGTTTTTTGGTGTTTTGATTTCAAAAACTCAAACCAAACCCATACCCTACACAAAATCACGTTCCAGATCCATTGGAAACCTTAAAAATATAGAAATCCAACCCTAACACCATGATTCTACCTTTTGCACGAAAATACCTTAGGAAGAACTCAAGAAGACAAAGAGGTGATGAAGGAACTTAGGAGCTTGAGCTTCAAACCCTAGCTATGGTGGCTGACTGCCCTCCCCTGGCTCTCTGGAATTTTCGCCCCACAAGGGTGAAAAATGAAGGTAAAACACTTTTAAATAAAAGTTAAAATTGATCTAGTAGCTTTAGAATTAACCAGTGTAACTTTTGACTGACAGGGGTAATTTTGGACAGATTTTTTTTGACTTAACCTCCAAGAAAGTCTAGAGACTTCTAGGGCAATCAAAGTGGTGCAGAACTCCTCAAAAGTATCTGAGATATTTTTCAAATTTTTGGGAATATTACCTATTTCGGCCCTAAACTTTCGAAAATTATAACTTTGCCCTAGAACTTTTGGATAATTACCGACTTTGAACCGAAACTTTTTACCTGTCCAGGGGCACATATGGGACACCATGTGGGTCCCTCAAATCTTCTCCCATTGAAATTTACCCATTTTACCCTTTTTCTTTGATCGTGGGACCCGCAGTTGACTTTTACTTTGACTTTACCTTTCTTGGCCACCAAGCAACGTTTTTCTTTAATTAAAGAGAGCCATGTGGCACCTAATGGGGCCCACACATCTACCCCCCCTTTAATTATCTCATTTCCATTCATTTTATTAGTCCGGTTCCCGACCAACCGGTCCCCGTCGGGTACAATAGTGCTCCTTTTTCTACTTTTCTACAACTTTTCTAGATATTCTCCCTTGAATGTACATACATATGTGGCGCCCTTCCATCTTCCCAAAGTGGCCCCACACTTGTCCCATCCAGTCCAGAAGAAACCCCTAATTGATCCTTATCGATCCCCTTTTTACCAGTTAACATCCTATGGAACTCGTACTTTGTGTTTGAGTCTGTGTACAGATAAAATCATCTGCTTTTCCTTCTCTCTCCTGGTTGGATGAAATTAATGACTTAAGGGGTAAGGATTTTAATTTCTTGCCTTTACTTTTCCTCTTTTACCCCTGAAGTGACACATGTCCTACTATAATCATTACTCTGACTCTTGCGTTTTGACATATGACTTTTTAGTGTCTCTTTCTCTTCCTATTTCCTCAAGAACGCAGAGGATCTTTATCTGTCCAGGAAATGTCACACTCCTTGAATCGGGCTTAGTGGTCTGCCTAATTTAGTCCTATTCCCAAGTCTCTATGCCCGAAATTTAGGATATTACACTATTCGAGATAGATAGCCTCCTGCATGGACTAGAGACTATAAGTGTGAATATTTGTCCTCCAACAACAATCAAACTCAATATGTTCTTGAAAGTGACTCACAAAATGATGCCACCTTGTTTAATTTCATTGCTCTTGATGATTTGTCTGATTTATATAGATGCTTTCAACCTGGTATTGATAAAGAAATTGAACCAGAAACTTATGAACAAGCATCAAATGATCCTAGGTGGGTAGAAGCAATGAATAATGCGATTAAAGCTTTATAAGCAAAAAGACATGGACCATAGCTAACTTACCAAAGGGGAAAAACATATAGGATGTAAATGGGTTTTCAAAGCTAAGTATAAGGCATATGGGTCTTTAGATAAATTCAAGGTAAGATTGGTTGCTAAAGGATATAATCAAAAGGAAGGAATTTACTTTTATGAAACATTTTCTCCTAAGGTAAAAATAGTGACTATTAAGACTGTTTTGAAACTTGCTGTTACATTCGTCCAAAAAAAAAACTTCCTATTACAAATAAATGGCCTGTTCATCAAATGGATGTGGACAATGACTTTTTGCAAGGTGATTTATATGAGAATGTCTATATGACTATACCTCAAGGTTTTATTAAAGGTAGTGACCAAAATAAGGTTTGTAAACTTAGAAAATCTTTATATGGTTTGAAGCAAGGTTCAAGACAATGGAATGAAAAATTGACACAATCTATGATTAAAGGAAGTTTCAACAAATTAAGCATGATTATGAACTTTTTCAAAAACAAAGTGGGACATAATTGGTGCTTGTACTTGCTTATGTAGATTATTTAAATGATAACAGAGAGCAACTTGAAAGCTATCAATGAGGTAAAAGCTTTTCTTCATAGCCAATTTAAAATTAAAGATTTGGGAACCTTGAAATACTTTCATGGTTTGTAAGTTTTGAAATCTAAGTATAGAATACTTCTTAATCATAGAAAATATGCTAAAAAATTGATTGATTGAACATGTCTAGATGAATAAGATGTTGTGATGACACCTATGAGCCTAACCTCAAGCTAACCACTGCACCAACTGAAAAGGATCCCATCATGGAAGATGCTGGGATGTACTATGGAAGGCTTGTTGGTAAGTTGCTATAATTGACGTTGACTAGACCTGACATCTCTTTTACTATGTAGATGTTGAGTCAACTCATGCAAGAGTTCAAAGAGTCACATTTGAAAGTTGCATTAAGGTTGGTCAAGTACTTAAAGGACTCTCCAAGTCAAGGAGTCTACTTTTAATCAAAAAGTACCTTGAAAGTAATGTTTTTTTTGATTCAGATCATGGAGCTTGTGCTGATATAAGATGCCCAGCAACAAACTTTCTCGTAAAGATGGGGGGAGCTTAGTATGCTAGAAATCAAAGAAACAAACCATCATTTTCGTATCTTTAGCTAAGGCTGAATATAGAGCATTGCAAATGGCAACAACGGAGCTGACTTGGATTATAGGGTTGCTTAAAGAGTTACATGTGGCAAAGGTTGAGCTGATAAAGGTTTATAATTGTGATATTAGATCGGCCATTCATATAGCAACAGACCCAGTATTTCATGAAAGTACAAAACAAATTGATATAGATTGCTACTTTGTTAGGGAAAAAATTGTTAGTTGACATGATCGCTTTTGAGCATATACTTTTAGAAGAACAAATAGTGGATCTTTTAACAAAAGCCTTAGGAGGGCGACAACATACTTACAATCTTGGCAAGTTGTGTGCTTGTGAGATTGATTGAATCAGTAAAAAATTGGAGCGTGAAGTATGTAATTAGATCTTTTTTTGAGGGGATAGCCAGATTGATATTATATATATTATATAATAATTTATGGTTGGCATAGAGTTCCCAACTTAAGGGGGAGTGTAGGAATTAGATAGTGCTTATTTATTATTATTTGTTCAAGGTTATTTTTGACCTTCTGCTGCCTATATATTTGTATACATAGGCAGATTGTAAATTGTATGATATATTTTCTAATGGATAAATAATACATGTTATTTTAGTTTCTTTTGGGCCTGTCCACTTCATCAAGACGTGACAATAAAAACAATCTAATTAATTTAGATGTAACAATAAAAACAGTTAAAATATTAAATTTATAATAAAATTCAAAAGAATAATATATGGTTCAAAATATGGTATCTTTTAGAAATTATAGAAGTCATGGTTGTCAATCTTCAGTGAGATGAGATCAGAGAGAAGGATTATCTAAAAATTAACTCGAGTAAGAAAAATCTGAAAAAAAAAGGTGATCATGAATTAGAAAAAATGAAAAAAAAAATTAGGGGAAAAAAAATCAAAGATCACTAAAAAAAATGAAAAATGGGGGTTTAATGAGTTGAAATTAAAATTTCAAACAATATTGAAGATATACTTAAGATTTAATAACTTCAGGTGGGTTCAAAATTTCAATGACCATAGTAAAATATCAAAAAAAAAAAAAGTTCTTACCTTTAACTATAAGTGGCTCAATCATAACTATACAATTGTATGCCTACACTGCTATATAAAAAAGGAAAGAGAGATAAAGGGAGAGAATGAAAAATTAAGTGGAGCTAAGGAATGACAATAGCCGAGTGGGGCAGTAAGGAACTCCAAGCACAGGATATATTAAGATTGATGGGAAAGATACACATGTTCAATATGTAACATCATAATAAACATGTTCAAGTGTGTCTCAAATGCTTCCAATAAAGCTGAACGATAAAAAAAAAAACAATGAAGATGTCATGATGGGATAAAAATAACAATGAAGACAAAGTAAATTTCTAAAAAAAATAGACAAAATAGCTTGTAATTTTCTCCCAAAAAAAGAGATAGGGACAATTAATTATTTTTTTAGCCTATTTTTTAATTTTGTTTGATAGACCATGTACAACAATTTAAAAAAAAAATATATATGTACAAAAAAATATTGAAAAGATTGAAATGCATGGACAAAAAAACAAGGTGGTTGTCCATAGCAAAATATACTGCTCTAGTGCTATATTTATAAGGTATTTCTAGCATGTTTCATATAAATCAAGAAAAGCCTTAAATTTGATAAACTTTACCTTAAGATTCAACAACTTCGTAACTTTATCTTTTTTTTTTTAACTACACACTCTTCAAGAAAATAACTACGCTATATACACAATAATAAAGGAAAGGTAGAAATATTTATTCATGTATAAAATTTAATAATGTGCCTTATGAATAAGATTATTAAAAATACATTGTCTCCATACCTAATAAATAGAACTAGATGAGTAATATAAATAAATCTCGTGCCATGACATTTAAATCTCAAATGAAGTATTTATTGTGTGTCTATATATATCTATATGTGTATATATGTATGTATATGTGTGTATCTATATATGAGCGTGTGTGTGTCTCTATGTATATATGTGTGTGCGTGCTCATGGGCGAGCAAATAATCTATAGCATGGACAATTCTCCTAAAATTTCCGTGCAAATGACATTGTCGGTTTGAGCACACATTTAAGCAAATCTATGCCAAGGAAATTAAATTAGAAGGAATACAATGATATGTATATTAGAAACATATTGACAGTTTAATTTTATTTTCATAATAGATGTTACTCACAACAATTACCATTTATCCATGGATGTTCAAATGCTCATGATCGTAGATTTCTTATAATATTATCAAGTATTTTGAGAATAAATTCCATTATATATTTAAAATAATATCACACTTAACCTATAACCTAGTTATATCACAAATCTGACAATGATGATTTAGTTATGTGTAACATCTTAAGTCAAAATTCACAAGCAACAAGTGAATAATCATTTTATACAATATAGATGAATAAACTCATACTAATCTAGTGATATGAACAAGACTCTGAATCAAGAGAAGGCTCCTAACTAAAACAACAAGACAGACGGAAATATAATAGACAAAACTCATACAAAGAGGAGAAAGATTATTGCTGAACATCAATATTATATATAAGAACGTACATAGATTTTTATTTGATGAATAGAGATTATAACATTAAACGTAAAATAATATGTTGCTTTATATATATATATATATATATATATATATATATATATATATATATATATATATATTTTTTTTTTTTTAAAAAAAAACCCAGTTTACTCATTTAAGCAGTCCCAACTTCATAAATATTTATCACTTTTAAGGGAGCAAGATCGATTGAAAATTTTGTAGACAATAAGGTGATGTGGTCAATGACTTTGTAACTTAGTATTATGCTTATATTTACGGTGTGGATTATGTCCAAAAAAAAAGTCTCACATTGAAAAATCACTACATTTAACATATGTTGTATGCTAGTAGAAGTCTTACATAAATTATTTGCAAGAGAATTTAAGTGATTGCCACATATGAATAGGCAGTGTCTCGTGCTAATCCAAGCTCGCCAAACTCTTGAGATTTCTAATCCGTCCCCTACTCCTCTGCTTATAACATCATAACTTTATTCTATTGTTTTGTTCCCCTACTTTCCATTGGAATCTTGGGAATTGCTACATTTTTTTTATCTTGTGCGACGGAATAACTCTTCGTGCTCCTTTAATTTTTTCAAAAAAAGGGCATGTGCTAATAATTAGAAAGATAATTGGTGACCGGGAATAGAGGATGCACGTAAGATTGTCAAACTTGCAAATTTAAGTAAACTGGTGACTAAAATGTAAACTTGAATTGTAAACTCGTAAGAGTTTATTTTTATTAATAAATGATGTTAAAAGTATATAATAAAATAATAAAAATATAAAAATGATAATAATTTAATTTAAATATATTTTAAATATGAATAATTGAAATTAAATCCATCAATATTTATAATTTACATATCCAACAAAGAAATTTCTATAAAAGTTAATAAATAAAGCCATTGAATATGATTTAAACGAACAAATTAATACAAATTTAAGAGCGAGTCAACATGATTTTATTTTATATGGTAATTAAAAATCTAAAAACGGTAAACTTGGTGTGAAAACTCGTGAGTTTAACCAAGTTTATGGCTAACATGAGTTAAAGTGCAAATTTACACAATTTTTATAAACTATAAACTTAAAACCCGTAAATTAGGAGAGTTAACTTGCGAGTGGAAACATGTAAAAATGTACATAATCCAGCAAGTGCGGATCTTGTCTGAACAAGATTCTGCAGCGAAGTAACAAATCTGTGATAGGCTCTTCTCCGCATCTTTAGGCTTTATTCTTCACTTGGGACCCTCCCTCCATTCCCATTCCCATTACCTTGTCCTTTCTTCAGCACACATTTTCTTCATTCACTCTTTAAACTCTTTTTTAATCCCTTCCTTAACTTTTTGTTCCTAATTAATTTTACTCAAACTTAATCCAATTGTCTCTACATTATTATAATTTGAAGCGTCCAATGCAGGACAAGCAAGTACCATTCAATTCGCAATCACATGAATAGTATGAAACTAACACAACCTTTCAACTATAAGCATAGATTATGTCTTATTTACTGGATCATCTTTGTTACATTATATTTAATTAAGTCTGATGATTATGTCATTTTGCTGTTAGATTTGATTAGGATACTAGGATTTGAACCATAAGAACATAGAGGTTTCCTATATTTTGTATGTACTTTGATATGACACGCAATATTCATATCTCATAGATAATACTACTATAATTTTATACGATTCAAATAGTATGAGTAATGCATGAATAGTGCAATTTGTTATCTAAATGACATGAAAGCTCTTCTGTGAGCTTTGAGATATATACTTGTTCTAGTTTATTCTTGGCCTTTCACTTTTTATAAGAAATTCATTTATGCCCAAAAAAATTATTTTAAAAAATTGTAAATATGAGTAGTTAATCTATATATAATATGTGAACTCTTTTTTTCCAGCAATATGTAAACTCAAGCAAGAAATAATTAGCTCATTTCTCATACTCACTTACCCTTTTTGAATTGCAAGGAACTCACACTAGCTAGTTTACTTGAAAGCTTTTTCTTTCTTTCTTTTTTTGTTTTTTGTTTTTTGCGTGATATACATGCATGCATGCCAAAATTTTTCAATTGACACAGCTAAGCATATTCCTCAACAGTTAAGGGTATTGAATTTTGGAAGTAAGTGCCATGAAGATAGGTAATGGAGGAAGAGAATAGATCATGAAGTCAATTCAAGCAACAAAACTTGTCTTTTCCCATATGATAGATTAGACCCTATGAAGTATATTTGAATTTACATTTTGCTTTCGATCTGTGGTAATAACTATACAACTTCTTTGGAGACCACACCGTTAAACCTTGTGTCTAAGAAGATAAAGAATATATATTCAATCAGAAAAACTTAAACGTAATAAAACACACACATCCCTTAAGTAAGACCTAGATTAATTTCTTGGCTCAATCAGGATTCAATTCATTAAAAAACTAGTTTTGATTATTAGATGTTGAGCGTTTCTCCCCAATATATATAATTAACATGCGAGTAAGAGCAAGAAAAGAGGATAATGAAGATACAAGATGGCTAATCATGCATAAACTGAATAGTTAATTACCTGGGAAAATTCAGGGACAAAGATAGTTCTGCTAATTATATATGAAGCGACATGCACATTCCAAAAGAACTACGATATATAGCATATATAAAATAGTCTTTGGTACTTATCCACATCAGATCAAGACCTTCACCATCAGAGCTAGACAATAAGGCTATTTAAAAGGACTCTTGGATGTTTTGTTTTGCTGTTAACATTGATCGATCTTCATTTAGTAGATTAAAAAGACAGTAGATCAGAGGTGAAGATTAATTAATAAGGAGAAACACCAAGATTAGCAGAAGAGAAAAGGCCATTATCTTTGATGATGCGAACGTCGTCGTTTCCTTCCTGGAAACAAAAAGACACGAGAGACTCAGATATCGAAGTTAGGCTGCAAACAAAATAATAATAATAATAATAATAATAATAATAATAATAATAATAATAATGCATTACTATTATTGTGTCTGCAACAAAGTGCAGGAAGAAGAGAGGGGGTGCATAATAAGTTACCTGCTGGGACACATTTGTCTTCTTCACAGTCTGATCAGGCATGAGACCATAGTGTATGTGAGGGAAGTGGGCCCACTGTCACACATATTCACACACAATACAAACACACCGATCGGTCAGTTAGTACACAAAAAGAAGCTAGAAACCCTAATGAAAAACTACAAAATTGCCAATTCTCTCCCTTTTTTGGATTCTGCTTTTATCAAACATTCAACTCTATATCATGCTTTGCCAACCACATTAGCTAGGTAACTAGCCTAGATATCACTTGGTTGTTTAATTATATTTTAGAAATAGAGGAGAAGTGCAAGTATATAATCTAGGAAAAATTACTATGAAGTCCTACAAAAGAAATTTAATTACTAAAAAATTACAATGACTAGTGAACAACATAAATTATTATCATTTCATATGTCAAAACTTATTATTGCATACTCATATATTATTATTGGATTTTTGGGTGATTAGATTCTTTTTTTTTGGGAATTTTTAGTCATTATCCCTATAATTTAGGTTCGATTTCCCATAAAATCCTCAAAACTGATAGTTATATAATTTGGAGTTTCATTTCTCTTCTAAGATAGTATCAGGTAGCTAGGTAACTAGTATTGATAGATGGAATAAAAAAAATGAGGCTTTTTTCTAACAATAATCTTATGTCAACTTTGCATTGGAATGAAAGTGTAAAAAGAAAACAATAAGAAATGAAATATCAGAAACCTAGCTAAGAGTTTTTATTTATTCATTCATTTGTTAGAGTAGCTTTGGTAGGGTCATATAGGGATCATACATTCTTGGCAGCTGCGCTAAAGGCTTCTCTGTGGGATATATCAGGATTTGCAGACTTGATGCGTTGGATCTCGTCCCTGCAGTTGTATCATCAGGACCATACAAATTTTGCTTCAATTTACACAGACACACACACGCAAATAACGAATACGTACAAAGTTCTTAAGGTTAAAGCAGAGATATAGAAAGATTTAAGAACATGTGACTATTCTTGGGTTAAGGGAGAAATTTGTCCCAGAATTTTTTGAAGGACGACTTTTTCCCAGCCGTGCTATAAATGGAGTAATTTTGTCTTGAGCATTATCTCATTTACCATTAGTTAATTAAATATGTTGAGATGAAAGTTCACATGTTATTCACCTCATTTTTGTTAAGGTATAAATTTAGGACGACAGTTTTAAACCTAACCTTAAAAAAATTGAAGTAGATGAGATATAAATTTTCGGTCAAAATTATCCCCAAACCCAATATTCTTTTACTAGAGATTATTAAATACTTACTTGATGAAGCGATTATAAGCAGATGGGACTCTCTGCCTCTTCCCAGGGGCTGCAAATGAAACATCCAAACACACATCAGAGACTTAATTTTCCTTGACCTTTAGTTGCAACCTTATTCTAATTAATCTTCAATATTTTTCTTTGGTCTCATCATCTCATCATTATGCAATTGCTTTCTACCCAAAAGGGAAACAATTAATTTGTCCACTGAGACTGTAATTATGAGTTTCAAGCTAGCTACTGAACTTGTGGAGAGGATTCCGGGCTCTCTTTCTCTCTCTATATATCTCAATCTCTCTTTATAATCATTATCGTCATACAATAAAATTGTTCCCCATCTTCCCCTCTTTGGTTAACTTACTAGAAACCCCTAGAACAACAACAACAACCTATTCCTCCAATCTGCATCCTACAAAGATATTGGAACTGTCAAGAATAAAACCAAAATTTACAGAAGCTTGAGGTTTGCATATAAAGCAATACGTCCCCATTTTAGTTAATTAAGGTGAGCTGTTTGTTCTTACCAATTTAGGGTTGATGCTTTTCTTTAGAGAGAAAAGCAAGTGAGGAAATGATTTCAATTGGACAAGAATAGATTCAGTATGAACTCATTTCACAAACCGAAATCCGGTAAATTTAGTAAATGGGAGATTAAATTAAAGAAACCAAAACCCGGGCTCCTTTCAAGGGAGAGGAATTAAAACTTAAACTTGAAGAGGAGAAATTAAATGAAACTTGCGTCTATTGATGAGGGGTGGGCGTGGAAGCTCGTTAGTTGCTGCAACCCTAGGAGCTGTGGGAGGCACAGAGAAGTTGTGATTTGATGAGTTTGGCATCTCCTGATCCTGCCACACACAAAAATCGCGTAGCGATTAGGGTTACCTATTGCATCTCTCTCTATATCATATATATCCCAATTGATATATATATATATATATATATATATATATATATATATATATATATATATTATCAATGATGAAGGATTCAAAATGGGATGAATTATTGATATAATGCACACACATATATACCAGGAAGTTAAGAGAGGGAGGAGGAGGGGGAGAGAAGAAAGAGTTAGAGAGGTGAAATGGATGATGATTTGGAGAGGGAGGAAGCAAGCCTCTCATGTTGACAATCACAGGAAGAAGGTTGGTGCAATGGCCACATCGCACAGTCACTGTCTTGAACAAGCTCGTGCAAGGAACGCTCACCTGCAATAATACGTATTATATTTATCAGCAACAATAATTAAAGAGGAACCATAGAGAGAGTGAAAGCGGTTGATAATAAGAAGAAGAAATTGAATGAGGAATGATACATACAGCGAGGACAGTGTCACAAAGGTTGCAGTGGACATAACAAAGCTGGTCGGAGGAAGGAGGCAAGTGGTCCAGCTGAGATAAGGTAGAGGCAGCAGTTGTAATGTTAGAAGAGGATGACATCTCTTTGAGTAGTAGAATCGCCCTTTTTTTTCGCTTTATCTTTTGATCACAAAAATTAAAAAAAAAAAGGACTTGGATGATTGATGGATTGATGGTCTATCTCTTTGATTGATAGTTTGATAGCTTAACCACCCCACACCCAAAAACCTTTGAACCCCCTTTGTGATAGATAAATGGCTCTTTTTAATTGATGATGAGGTTCAGACTTCAGAGACACTCTCTCAGAAAGCAGCTTGTGAGTGCGAATGGAAGAGATATATAAGGCCACACACACAAACAGAGAGAGAGACACACACACACCTTCCTCTTTCTTCCTTCTTCTTTTTGTTCAGGCTCTGTTCATCATCTTCGATGAACATGATGTGTCTGTATACACACACACACACACACACACGTGTGTGTGTGTGTGTGTGTGTGTGTGTCTCAGTATATATGTGTATGTGTTATGTGTGTGTGTGTGTGCAGGGCATGCACATCCATGATCCATATAATATCATAGAAATATGTGTGGTTGGCATTCCCGATATGTGTGTGTGGCGTGTAGAGAGAGAAAGATGTGGGAGAGAGAAAACAAAAGAAAGGGACGTGTGCATGGACTGGTGATTTAGCTTTCACACTCACCTGTTGTTTTCAGCAGTTAAAAAGAGATTAGCGCTGTACTGTGTATAGGAGTGAGATATATATATATATATATATATATATATATATATATATATATATATATATATATATATATAATCAATTACGTATAACACATGATATGTTTATATATAAACAAGAGAAGGAAGACTTGGTTGTGCATGTTACAAGAGATGGTAAAGTATTGGGAAATTCTTATTAAATGTATTATGTATAGTTGGGTATCTAACATCACATTACAACTTCCTAGTCGGCCTCCTTTGGGCTAGAGAGATAGCTCTATCTATAGTTGAATCTGGACCGAGAGCAAGTAAAACTAGAGAGTAAGAGAAGCTCCATATGTATGTAGCATGATGCATGAGTAGGAACAGTACATTATACTACAATATTATAAAATAAAATAAAAAAGTTTATCACTTTGATTTGACTACTCCTCAAGATCACTGGCCCTACACACTGGCTACACACTGATATATATGGATTCAAGACGGTGGGAAAAAAGAAAAAGAAAAAATCACAGTGATCGAGCAGACCGGCTAATAGGAAGCCTCTCTGATTTAGTTGCTGCTGCTGCTGGTGGCTGCTTTGTACTTGTGATAACTATTTTTTTTAGGCTGGTGTAAGCCTATCGTATGGTTAGAATCTTTCCCTCTTGCTTAAATTCTGTTTAAAGTTGCCCCTTCAAACTTAACCAAGTGACTATATATATATGTATATGTATGATTCAATATTTTCTGACCAAAGAAAATATGATTCAATATTTGGATCCTTGTGGTTGGGTTCATTAAATGAAGAGAGATGTGTGATCTGGTGAGAAGCATCGCCATCCATGAATGAATGAAGGATTGTGGTCAGTTTGTTTATCACCCTTCTAGTCTTTTTTATAAGATACAAATATCAAAATCACAGTTCATAATGTTGTTAAAAAACAATGAATGTGTTAGGTTTACATTTTCCCCCAATTATAGCTTTGTTATAAAGGGAAGCATGAGATGTACTTCCTCTTGTACTATTTATAAGTATCATTTTCTCTCATGAATTGATCCTTAATATAAGCAGCAATCTTTTATGATCTGAAACTTTAAACTACTTTTCATTTTCACCCCTATTAAATATTAAATACATATATTTATCATAATTAATTGCCATACACTCACCAAGAATTGTACTCCACTAATTCTCTTTCATTTAATATTTATTATACGGTCTCTTTCATATTGGCCGGTTACCCATTATCTCTCATATGCTCTTTTCATAAATATGGGTATATTTGAAAAAAAAATTATATTTTTGACATTTATTATTTTTAATTAATTCTAATCACTAGTTCATCTGACTTAATTTAAGTAGTTGTTTATAAAAAGAATGGGGGTAAGTAATGAGAAGAAATTTATTGTAAAGAGATATAATGAGTAGATAAGTGATATATATTTAATAGGAAAAAAATAGGTACAACAGTTTAAAATTTTAGACAAAAATATTATTTATTGCAAATAGAATTGAATGGAGTAATTATAAATGTAAATGGGAGGGCTGGAGGGAGAGAGTTGTACTGTTTTGGGTTTTGGACACAAAGGGCAGCGTCAGCTAGACGGTCCTGTTGGCAATGAAGCTACCTAACATCAAACTCGTTTAAAGGAAAGCCGCACTATCGGCACTGAGATCCAAGAACCGCGTCAGACGGAAAACATGATGATTTAAATTTTAAAGATATATTTCATTCACGTTTCAAAAGGAAAGTATTTTTACTAACACATCTAAAAAGGTAATAAAAAAAAAAACCCATAATTGGTTTAAAGTGTTTTTTCTAAAAAACCCTTGTCTTTGTCTTGTGTGTTTGAGTTAGTGTTTAAGAAATATATATTTATATAAATTAAAATAAAATTCTTCTTATATACTTATTTCATATATTGTAAATTAAATTAGAAAAACATCTTCAATCTCTAACTCAAATATGCACGATTTTCTTGTATGTTCATTTTTTTTTATTTGATTAAAGGTTTCTTTCGAAACTTAGAGCGCAAAAGATTTTTACTTCTTCTAAAAAATTTATTTCTCATGATTCAAACTTGTACTCTGGTGTGGCTGTTTCAGCACTTATCATATTAATCAAAAGCTAGTTAGTCATATCTTGACTTTTTTCCTAGATATACATAAATTATTGTGTCATTCTTTTTTCTTACATTGAGATCCGATATTTTTCAACTTTAACCTTTTATACCGAAAATGTTTATGTCAAATTCTTCAATCACACATGGCTACATGATCTATTTTTTGAAGTTAATATATAATTAAATGATATTATTTCAAAAATAAAACACATGACCATGTATGATTAAAAAACTTAAAGTAATGAATATAAAGTATTTGATGTAAAAAAAATTGTTATCTATAATGTTAATTTAAAAGCTAAATATTCTTTTATTCCTACGAAATCCTTTATGTGAGTGATACTATCTGTGGTTCTTAATATAAGAGCCAATTAACTTCTTTAGAAAGATTAAATGAGTTAAATAAATTAACTTCCATTATTTATATTTATTGTATATCTCCAAATTAGTTTGTTTGACTTATAAACTTAATTATATATAATCTAATGGTACACAAATATGCTATGATTAAATATTTAACTTTTTTAATGTCTCTAAAATAGTCGGCTAGCTTTTATATTAAGGACTAAGAGTACTATAATGTATAATTTCTTTTTATCCTGCTTGTTAGGTTAATTTCACATGGCCTATTCGTGAGTCGTAATTCTGAGTCATGCCAGTTTCATATATCACATGAGTTTGTAAGGTTAAAAAAAAGCAATTGATAATGGTGGCCACACATTCGATCTCTCATTAAGATATCATGATATGCATATTTTTCAAATAAAAATTAAATATTGAATACTGTTAAGTTGTATTAAACAATTATTAGACTCAACTAAATAGTCAGAGTTTATCACTTGATCCTAAGGTAGTGAGGGAAAGCATTTTTCTAATTATAAGTTACATCATTATTTATTTTTTTAACACACACACACACACACACAATTTTACCCTTGGTTTATTATTGCATAAATTATTTTATTTTTTTGAAAAGTGTCGTATATATTAAACAAGAATAAAGTAGAAAAATTACAAACTTTTAATATAGAGTTAATAACTTTAATACTCCCTTGAGTCCTTAATATATGATATGATATATTGGAAAAATTGATATTAGTCATAAATATAAGATATAGTTTTCACATTTGTTAATTTTTTCCTAACTTTTATCTTTTGTTGCTTTTCCACAATAATTAAGGAGGGCAGAAAAAAAAAGAGATTTAAGGAAGATAAATATGGCATTTTACAAAATACATGCATGTCATATTAACTTAACTTTTTTAATTTAATCAAATTAGGTAAATATATTTATCGCTACTACATAAATCATGATATATAAAGGTTATTAATTGCCTTACTTAACGGTTCCAAACCGTCATATATATGCGGCCACTAACAAAACTTGGCGTAGATACATTACGGTTCCGAATGATTATTTATTCCAGATTTATTATGACGGTTATAACATAATATACGTTATGTATTGACGTTTGATGATGTCATGATCCACCTGTTGTTGTGATAATAATTAACAAATACATGTAAATAATCATTATAATATATGATAACGCTTGCATGATACAGAACTATCTCATTTTACAAGAATTATTTATTTAGTAACATATATAATGATTTGTATGTAAGAACCATGAACTTTTATAATAAATGAGGATTTTAATTTAATAACCATAATGAATAGATATAAGACTCCTCAAATGAGAGTTTATGAGCTAGTTGACCTTCTCCATATATATAATAAAACAGTAGTATTTTTCACATCGAGTTACTATGCAATTTAGGTTGGATCAAGACATTCCAATCTTTGTGGGGAGAATCAATGGCAACTGTTGACATATATAAATGATAATATAATTGTTGCTCTATATGTAATTATGTTTTTTTTCACAAGAATCACCTTTGAAAGCAAAGGACTTTAGAAAACATATATATCCCTATCAAAAAGGGTGGATGGGATATGGAAACACTTGAGTTCAAGAGTTTGCATAACCTCTGTGCCCTTTCTGATAGGGGCATTTATTTTTAACCCCATATTCTTTTGCTTTCCAGGCTTAATTGCTCAAGAGACACAAGATATAGGTGAATACTTATATTATTATATATATAAATCAGGAGCATGGTTGCTAATAGCTACAAAGCCTAAAAATCTTGATCCATCTAAATCGCATCACTACTTGATATGAGAAGTACTACTATATTTTACACA
This sequence comes from Acacia confusa, assembly GCA_037074495.1. Classification (NCBI taxonomy): domain Eukaryota; kingdom Viridiplantae; phylum Streptophyta; class Magnoliopsida; order Fabales; family Fabaceae; genus Acacia; species Acacia confusa. The sequence goes on along the minus strand of CM073513.1, from coordinate 26,269,763 downwards.
CACACACACACACACAAGATGAAGTAGCTCAAAAACTCTTATATTAAAGAGTCTAGAACTGATCACAATATTGAATTTCATAGTATTTAATTTGGTTCCACTTGCTCAATAGAAAACAAGAGATGAACCTTTAGTCAAAGCAGTAATGGGATGTCCAAAGAAACAAAACTTTACAAAAATAAATTCAACATGTCCTTGAACTAGTTTATTCACAGAAGTTATTCATATATGACTCTCAGTATAAACTAGTTTATTCATAGAGCTTATTTGTGTATGACTCTCATCGGTACACTTGAACTAGTTTATTCATCACACCTATTGAGCTTTTTGAAGTAGCTTTTAGAGATACGGATATTTCCAAAAAGAAGATGTATTTTCTTAGGGATCATATATCCTAAGCTTACTTAAAAAAAAAAGATCAATAAAGTAGGAACCTTTAGTCAAAACAATGACCGTTGACAACTTCCTATAACATGAAATATGTTAGTCACATAAATCACCCAAGAGGGGGGTGAATTATAAAAATTAAAATGTACTTATTCGATGATTTAAATCTGGAAGGAAAATTTAGAAAAATGTCACCGAAGTGTGCACACAGATTTATACTAGTTTAACCTTAACCATATGGCCTACATCCAGTCCCCAAAGCACATATGAGATTTCCACTAACTTTAACAAAAGGATTACAATAGGCACTAAGTGACCTCACCAGATTTACTCCCCCTTACAACTTTAATTGAACAACTACACTTAAGGTCTTACTACTTTGAGATTTTACAACAATCAATTTAACAATTGAATGAAGATAACTCTGTCATAGAGTAAATATATAATCACTGAAGATTGAATATCAAAAGATATCTGAAAGTATTAATGAGCAATAAATGATATCGTAGTTGGTTGTTAGCTCTGTGTTGAATGCTTGTATTTATAGTTGAGCTTCATTAATGACTGTTGGTGAAGCTTCAAACTATCCATTGAGAGACTTCACACTTTCTATTTAGACTCGATAGTTTTCTATTAGATACAAGCCAAAGACATTGGAAGTTTTGAATTTATGTCGCTTTCGTTTCACCGTAAACAATTTTCAAATAATCTTGGCACAACATCGCTTTTGTTCCAACGTTGACTATGTAGAGTCGCTATCGCTTTCGTCGAAATGGGTCTCTAAACATATAACCATTTGTCTACCCTGAATCAGTTTCCGTATTCATGCTTTGTTTTTTGTTACGCAATAAATGCTACTGACACAGATTTTCTTTTTGAAGATTTTCATGAAAACATTAGTTTGATCATTTGAAACTTACTAATAAACATGATCAAAGACATTGTGGTTAATAGTAAGTGATAATTTAAAGTAACGAAATAGTGATCAGTAGTTTGAATTAACAAAGATGATGATCAACTTTCAGAGGAAGCAAAACTCAACTTTGTTAAACATGACTCGAGCAATTGACTTGAGTTTTGGTTTACAAAACTTGAGTTTTGTTCTCAAAACAAAACTGTTACAAAAAAAGTTCAGTTTGTAAATATGCTTTTCAAGGAGAATTTGAGTTATGGAATTCCAAATCTAACGAGAAAATCGAGTTACTAAAATATAACTCAAGTTTTAGCATTTGATTGAAATCATAACTCCTTTGAAAAATATAAAGATCTCGAGTCATAACTGTTCAAACTCAAGTTACCAACTTGAGTTGCATAAAGTAGAATTCGAGTTTTAGCATTTTGAAAGTTTGGTTGAAATCACAAGTCCTTTTGAAAAACATAAGAACTCGAGTTGTCATTGTTCAAACTCGAGTTACCAACTCAAGTTTTATAGAGTGAAACTTAAGTTCTTCAACACATTCATTTAATATAGATAAGATCAGGAAAGAGTTGAATAGATACCTCAGAACTCAAGTTGATTACTTGAAACTCAAGTTGTGCATAAACAAACTTGAGTTTTATCTTGTTTCATCCAGAATGAGTATAAGTTAAGAACTTCACTCATTGGAGTACTTTTGAATGATTGACTTTGAAAAACATAACTCGGGTTATTCGACTAAGAACTCGAGTTGCTTAACTTCCTGATTCAAGTAAGTTTCAATAACAATTTCATAACTCAAGTTTTACAAATATCAACTCGAGTTGTCTTGAATCATTAAGTTATTATTCTTTGCAAGTGGTTGTTATAATCAAAACTCAAAGCCAAGAACTAACAAAATGAACCTTCGATCAAATCAATAATAGGTTTTCCAAAAAAATATAGCTTCACAAAAGCAAGTTAATGTCACCTTGAATGTTTTATCGCATCATTGCTCACTACAAAAAAAAAAACTTGATTTGTAGTGGTTAAACAGTAGCTGTTGTAAGAAACCGCTACAAAATTTAGCGTAGTTTTATAGTAAACCGTGACTAATTCATAGTGGAAATTTGGCGCCAAAGCACGCATGTGTTGAGGCAGAATTTTGAAGCAGTTATTCCATGAGAAACTGCTACAAACCTGGCGCCAAATTGGCGCGTAATGGCAGGAATCTTTGTTATGGTCACTTTGTCGCGGTTTCCTTTGCCAAACCGCTACAAAATTCTCGCCAGTGTTACCCGCCAATTGGCGTGAATGTTTGCCGCGGTTAATTTGTCACGGTTATGTTAGGCTAACCGCTACAAGAATACGAAACGTCTCAATTTTGTTACGGTTCATGGTTACCGACAGACAAACTGCAACAAATTCCATACATCTGTAGCGGTTCCTCTTGCAAACCGCTACTAGTATTTCACCTATATAAAGCTGACCGTACATTAATAAAAAAAGTAAAAAAAATGAAAAATCACTGAATCTACATTGTCACTAAAAGAGCTAACTTGGCTTGGCAAATATTTGTCTTAGCAGGAGCTAGCTCTTTAGTGATAATGTAAGTTTGGTTATTTTTCAGCACCCTTATAATTTTTTTTTTTAAAACCAAACTAGTGTCAAACAAAATAGACTAATTAGTTTGGTTTTTTTTCCCTAAAAAACACAATTAGTAGCGGTTTTTTGGAAAACCGATACAAAGGGGTAGTGGTTCTGTCAGCTCAACAGCTACTAGACAGCAAAGCAACACAAATATTGTGTCGGTTTAGTTTTAGCGACACCATAACCGCGACAAATCTTAATATTTGTAGCAGTTAAACCTTTAACCGCTACTAATGTTTTAACTATATATAAGTTGACTGTACATCAAACAAAAATTATAAAAACCGAGAAATCACCGAATTTGCGTTGTCACTAAATGTGCTAACTTGGCTTGGTAGAACAAGAGATGCAGATATCTACAACCCTCATCTCTTATCTCGAGAGATGAGCGCGACAAATATTTGCCTGTCTCATCCGGAAGTCGGAGGTATCTATTTAATGACAACGAAAATTTGGTTATTTCTCAGACCTGAACACATCTATTCTTCTAAATATAGTCTAACAAGCAACCAATGGTTGGGTTTTTATTGTAGCCACCTTTCTCTCTGTAAAATATCTCTGATCAAAATGAGTCAGTAAACCTTTTTAGAGAGATCAGTGGCTATATGAAAGCCCAATCTTCACAGGCTTGTTAGACTATTTTTAGCACACATATGAAAAAAAATATAAATATGTTTTTTTTACCAAACTAATTGGTTTATTAGTGAAACTAATAAATCAATTAGTTTGGAATTTTTTTGTTAAAAAATTAAAATTAGTAGCGGTTAGTGGCAAAACCGCTATTGAATTTGAAAGGTCAAAGATTTTGTAGCGGTTTATACAACAGTTATTCACAACCGTTATAGTATACGTATACCGAGGTTTTGTAGCGGTTTATGCAGCAGTTATGTATAACCGCTATAGTTTCTTTAGATTTGTAGCGGTTTTTACGGAAAAACTGCTACAAAAAGACATGGTTTAACCACTTCACCCCGTCAATTTCTCTCATCCTTGTCATTCATTTTGACTTTTCTCTCACCCCTGTCATTTCATTTTGTCTTTTACTTGTATACTTGTACAGTAAAAGTCGAACATTATGACTAACGAAGATAAAGGGGAGGGAGTAATTCAACTGAGGAAAGTTATAAGAGGAAGTGGCAGCAGATCGCATATGCGAGGGCGAGGCCGAGATCGAGGTCGTGGGCCTGCAAATCTCCCTCTGCCCCTCCACCCCCTGAGACATATGAGGATCTCTTCGCGGATCAGCCAATCCCAGGGCTAGAGACACTTGAGACTGTACGAGGAAGACGAGGCGCTACTCTTTCGATTAGCAACCTCGATGAAGATGAAGAGATAGATATTGGCATGCTCGCGAGCAAGGCGCAGCAGTTCCTAGATAGGGAAAGCGAGCAGGACCAAGGGAACCCTCGACCATCGTCTTCGCGCTCCACTGGATTTGTGGTTGATGTTGAAGGTAAATATAATTAATTTATTCACTAAATTTAATTTTCATTTCCTTAAATTTAAAAGCAATAAAAACATGTTTTTTCATTTGTGCAGATACAAATGGGAACATCAGCAGGAGGTTACTCGATATTGTCGGGGTAACTCTGTTACAGGGGCCAAAAGTTGTGGTCCCCTGGAACACGGAGACGAACCAGCCAGTTGGCAACGATGGTCACCTATTCAACTAGTACCTATTGGAATTCGGCGGGAATTGGGCTTGGTTCCTGCTCAACTTCATAAAATGGAAGCGTGTTCCAGATAAGAACAAGGATGACACATTTAAAGATATGGTGCAGGTAGGTTATGTTTCTTTATTAAAATTTACATCTTAATAATAATTATAATTTGTGGTTTATTTATTTATTTATTTTTAGTTAATTAATTAATAATTAATGTATGATACAGAAAAAGTTTAACATGGGAGGCAACGCGAAACGGTATGCTTTGCTGAAGATAGGGGATGGGTGGAAGAATCGGAGGAATCCTTTGTACAACAAAAAGAATGGGGATGGGACGATTCCTCTGCAGCAACTGATCGAGAATGTCCCTGATAGAGTCGACCCAAATGACTGGGCAGGTTTTGTCCAATATAGGAGGAGTCCAGCTAGATAGGTACGTCTTATAATTAATTATACTTTACATTTTTTGTAAATTAGTTAATTAGTAGTTTAACTTTATTTATAGTTTAAATGTACTTGAAATATTGTGTAAATATTTCACTTAACTTTTTGTTTGATCCTCCTTGTAGGCTCTGTTTCAGACGAACATCGCAAGTCGGGCACATCAAAGGGTCCATCACACTGTGGGATCCAAGACGTTTACCGTGACCTACAATGAGCTAGTATTTGAAAGCAAAATTAAATTTTCATTTAAATGATTAGTTGTTTTATTTTTGACTTGACAAACTTGTTATTCTTTTATATCTTTTAGCAAGCGAAGGCTAGAGAGGAGAATCGGCAAACGAAGTATGGGGAGTTGTTCGCATGTACTCATAGACACCATGATGGGACGCCGACATATGAGGAGGCAGAGCAGATCATAGTAAGTTACACAAAATTTTTTCATATAGTTAATTTAATATATTTAAATTGAATTAAATTTTTTCATTACTGTTTTATGAAATTTGTGGGTCAGGCCTGGACTGAGTAGAGCCAGGCAGAGCTCCAAGCATCACTGCCCCTGAAGTCACAGGGGTCTGTGGATCTTACGGCCCCGTGAAGGCTACTATGGGACCAGCCTAGCATCCTGCCGCGTTAGGGGTATGGGCCTAGGCGCCAGGCTGAGCGTTGTGTACGGCAAGGCCTCTGGCTCTGAGGCCGGAACCTTCGGCACGAGAAGGCCACCACCGGAGGACTTGGAGGTGATTATTGTGGCGCGGGTTGCCGAGGGGGTTGCTGCAGAGGTGGTTGCACAAGCGGCAAGGCAGGCTGCTAAGGAGAGGTGAATGCAGGAGAGATTCGATCGCTGGTATGCTGGATAGCAGCGCTACATGGATAGGTTTGCTGGTGCCTTAAACAGGTTGACACTTGACGATCACTTCACACCTCCCCTGCCTCCACCGCCATTCATTAACGAGGATTCTTCCACGCCTCCAGATCCGTTCATCTATGAGGATCATGCTGCTGCTGGACCTGCTATTGCTGCTCCTGCTCCTGCTTTTGCTACTGATGAGGAGGGCATTGTTACCTCTGCCCTTGCATATACCCCCCGAGATAGGACCTGATCTAACTCTTGATAGTTGGTTTTTATTCTCACAGACATTTGTTTTCTTTTTTATGTTATTTGGATTGGATTTTTGGATTATCATTTCAATATTTAGATTTCATTGACATTAGTTTATAAATACTTCTAAATATTGGATTATCATTTAGATTTCATTGACATTATTTACAGTTTGTGCTTGTTTACATAAAAAGAAATACCTAAATACATTTTTCTAAAAAAAATTGAAATATTGGTCATCTACAAAAACAAAAAACATTGAACAATCTTTGTAGCGGTTTGAAACCGCTACAAATTTCAAATTAACAACTGCTACTAGTATTTGGTGGGTGAAATTTGAAAAAGATGAAATGTGTAACAGTTTCAATTTTGTAGCGGTTAATGTAGCGGTTTTAGAACCACTACTAGTCTCTAGCAGGATAATTCAATTCAAATGTGGTTGTGCCACTTTGTAGCGGTTATGGTAGCGGTCTAATAAACCGCTACAAATATCTGTATTGAGTAGTGGTTTCCAACCGCTACAAAATGAATTTTTTGCTTTGTAGCGGTTGATCCAGCAGTTTGGGAACCGCTACAAGGAAGCCAACGTTTCATTTAATCAATCTGAAGTCATTTGAAGAGAATTAAACCATCTCTCTTCAATTCAATTCTATTCTATCCTAGCATTGTTTACTAAATATGGATAAGTCATGCAATAAGTTGCTGCGCAATTCTCCCGTGTATCTAACGGGATTGAAAAATTTCTTAGATTTCGCCTTCTCCCACGCCAGCATTAATGGGAAGATCTTATGTCCGTGTGGTTGATGCAAGTTTAAGAAGTGGCAAACACAAGACGGTGCTATAGAACCTCTTCTTGTGAAGCCATTCCTGATAGAATATACATTTTAGGGTGTTCATGGTGAGAAACAGGGTATGCAATATGGGGAACATCTTCCTCGAAGCTCACAAGTAGGAAATAGTGTAGCTCAAGATGATCGGCTAATGAAGCTGTTCGCGATGCTTTTGGTGTTCAAGACGACAATTTCACAACAGAAGTTCACAGTGCAGAACCTGTTTTCCTCAGGAATGAAGCAGCTCGAGATTTTTTTTGCCTCATGGATGAGGGTGATCGTCCGTTGTATCAAGGTTGTCAAAAATACTCTAAATTATATTTCCTGATCAAGTTGTACCATATCAAGTGCATGTGTGGGATCACTGATAAGGCAATGTCGATGTTGCTGGAATTGCTACAAGATGTGTTCCCTGACGCGATCATTCCCAGAAACTTCTACGAGGTGAAGAAGATAATTAACAGATTAGGCTTGAACTACGAAAAGATCGATGCTTGCCTGAACGACTATATGCTTTATTGGGGAGAGGACGCTTGTAGGGAGTCTTGTAAGAAGTGTCATACTTCGAGGTTCAGGACTATCCAGAAGGGGAAAAAGAAGAAGAAGCCCGCAAAGATTCTCAGGTACTTTCCTTTAAAGCCTCATTTACAGAGATTGTTTATGTTGTCCTGGACTGCTGAGCATATGAGGTGGTATGAATCTGACAAGAATAAAGATGGTAAACTCAGACATCCACGGGATGCTCAAGCATGGAAAGCGTTCGACTCAAACTTTCCAGATTTTGCGGCGGACCCTAGAAATGTTCGACTAGCTTTGACGACAGATGGTTTTAATCCGTTTGGGAATCTCAGCACAAGCTATAGTATTTGGCCAGTTGTCTTGATCCCGTACAACTTTCCTCCCTGGATGTGTATGAAACAAAGCTCCTACATTATGTCTATGATCATTCCAGGAAAAAAGGCACCGCTGGCCATCAAAGATACGCTGCCTCTTAATGTGTCAATCGTTTTGGTCAAGTTGTGTTCTTTCTTCAAGAAGTTGTGTTCCAAGGTTTTGACCATGGACGAGCTCGACCAGCTATAACAGAAAATCATTATTACGATGTGCCATTTGGAGATGATCTTTCCTCCATCATTTTTCACAGTCATGGTTCACCTGAAGTATACCTTATTCACGAAACAAAGCTTGCTGGCCTAGTTCACTACCGATGGATGTATCCTATTGAGAGGTACTCATTTAAAATTAATTATTTTACGATTACTACCTTGTCACAAATTTTCGCATTAATGTTTCAACATTTTTCATTGGTTACTTTATAGGTTTCTTGGGAAACTGAAATCATACGTAAGGAATAAGGCGTGGCCTGAAGGTTCAATTGTAGAAGGTTATATTGGGGATGAGGTCATGTATTTTTGTTATAGGTACTTTGATGACATTGAGACGTCATTCAACCGACCGCCACGGGTAGATGATTGTCCAGAGCCAGAGCCATCAGCAACAAAGTTGTTCATCCCTCGTGTTAGTAGACTAGTTGGCGGAACTAAGAACTTCAAACTGACGGCACTTGAGAAGCTTCAAGCACACAGACATGTCTTGATAAATTGCACTAAAGTTGAACTGTACCTTCAGTAAGGATTGCAAACAGATATATGGTATCCTTTATATTTCCTTACATTTTATAGTCATATTTCATGGTCTTTTTCGCATGTTTAATTGTAAGGAATTTAGGAGTCATGTCAAGCGTCAACTGAGGATCCGGACACATACATCAACTGAGATTGATAGAAAGGTCCACAGAGAATTCCCGGGTTGGTTTAGGAGGAGAATAGTGAATGATCACAACTCGCACTCACTGGCCTTCAGAGCTCTCGCACTCGACCCGCTTGACCACGCCCAAAGATTTATGGCATACAATGTCAACGGTTTCAAGTTTTGCACCGTTTCACAAAATCAAGGATTGCTGACCCAAAACTTAGGTGTATATGGAATGTTTGGGATGAGGAGTTATGCGAGCAGCAGTGACAGGAACATGCAGTTCGGTGACATCCCCTATTATGGAAAGCGCCTTGATGTGGTCAAGATAAATTACCAGGGCCATTTCATCGTGACGTTATTCAAGTATTTGTGGGCGAATACGACAACGTCCCGGGGACTCACGACTGACGACTTAGGCATCACATCAGTGAATTTCTCTCGGCTGATTCACATTGGTTAGTCTGAAGATGATGAGCCGTATATTCTAGCCTCAGAGGCACATCAGGTTTATTATGCCGCCGATGAGAGGCACAAAGATTGGCATATGGTTGTTCACTTAAAGCCTCGGGACCTTTATGACATGGGCAATGCTGATAATGTCGCCTACGAGAATGACCCGTTCCAGCCAGCCAGCTTCGAGAATTTCTTCCTTGATGACGATGACAATTTACCTATGGTTCGGTACGTTTTTTAATATACGCTTTATGAAATAATAACATTTAATTAAAGTGTTATTTGTGTTACAACATATACAACTAAAAAGTAACATTGTATCCAAATTTCTTTTTTGTAGGGATCATGACGAAGATTGAGAGCTAGAAAAAAAATTATGCTTACGATTTAATCTATTTTTTTTTTTTTGTCAAAACATTTCATCTGTAATCATATATATATGTTTTTAAAAAAGATTACTTTGTAGCCGCAATTTAATGTGTAATCTTTTTTTTTTTTGTCATATACTTTAGAAAATTATTTGTAGTGATTACATAACCACTACATATAACATAAAAAACCGCTACTAAATTTTTAACCGCTACAAAAACCGACACACTAACCGCTACTAAAACAAAACGCTACAAAAATGAAACATCAACCGCTACAAAACAGGTACATAGATACTAATATAAAAACCCCTATTAAACCTCATTTAATACACTCCACTTTCATTTTCTAATACGTTTTCTACTCTTTTTCTCTTGAACTTCTACATTTTCTCAAGGAGATTAATTGTTTTGATAAAGTCAGTTTTGTTCACCCGGATCAAATATGATTATTATCGCAATATTTATTTTTTCGCTCAACATCTATGTTTTTAATTATTATTTTTCTTCTGAATATTTTTATTCTCTGTTTCCACTTCCAAAGGCATTATTTCATTTCTACACAAATTATTCCATATATCTTCGCAAATATTATTTCATTTCTACACAAATTATTCCATATATCTTCACAAATATTATTCCATTCATTTTCACACACAATATTTTATTTAAATCAAACCATAATAAATTAAACTTAATTAATAAAAATTTATAATTAAAAATCAGTAATAATTTAAATTAAAATATAAATTATTGATAATGCAACATTTAACTAATCATATATAATGATTAACACATTTATATTAAAATATTTGACTAATTTATTTATTTTTCAATGGAATACATTTGTAGCGATTATCTAACTGCTACTAAGCACAATAAAATTTTTGCAATCGAAAGAAAATTTTAAAAAATTGCTAAATATCTAGTAGCGGTTGAAGAAAAGTCACTACAAAGTGCAAAAAATTTTAAAAAGGGTGGGAATAAATTTTATGACTAAAATAATGGCAGGAAACATTGGTAGCGGTTGGTTAACCGCTACAAATTAATTTTAAAATATTTTTCCCTGTCATATTTGGTGAAGCAATTTTGTAAATGTTGTAGCGGTTGTATAACTACGACAAGTAATAATTGGTAGCAGTTTTGGAAACCGCTACAATGTCGTTACGAAGATGTCAGCTTAGCCACATTTAGTAGTGATTTTTTTGTAACCGCTACAGTGGCAGTAGCGGTTTTTGGATATGTAGTAACGGTTATTTTTAACCGCTACAAATCGTCTTGCCACGGTGGTTTTTGTAGCGGTTTTTCTAACCACTACTACATACATTTATAGCGGTTAAAACCGCTACAAATACGCAATTTTAACCGCTACTAAATTACCTTTCTTTTTGTAGTGGCTTCACAAAGGAATCTCAATTAAATAAGGAGATCACCAAATAAATGCAATCTAGCTGGGGCTCTAGAACGAAGAAAATGTGAGTCAAGACAAGCAAAAGTCACTCGCTCAGCAATTGTTGAGGCAAGTGTAAGGGTATTGACTTGTGTGGTTGTCGCTAAGAAGTAAGAAAAAGGCTTTTTATGGTAGGGCTCCATTGAAAACGACTCTCAAGGGCCAGAAAAGACAACAAGAGTTCTTTGGTTACAATGCTCAAAGGTTTAGTTCGAGCATATTAAGTGTTAAACGTGTTCTGTTTCAAACACTTAAATAGAAGATGAAAGGTAGGTTTTTTGGGTAGTCGTGCTGAAGACTTTACATAACAGTTGTATCAATAAAATTGTTATTTATTTGTGTATATTTATTACGGTTCTTTGTTACTAACCGTGAGTTATGGTATTGTTTTAACCTATACATGTATCACAATTATTATTTAGTAATCTTGATTTTTTTCTTGAATTTTTTGGGTAGCTATTGCCCAGATAATTACATTTTTATATCTTATGAAAATAAAAAAATATATATATATATCACTCTCTGCTAGTGACTAGTTACTTGGTAAATGATATGAGGTTTTATGCTAATTTAGGAACTTTTGTTTCCTTTAATTTGAATGAATCAACAAGCAAACATTATGTCGTAACAATTAGTGCTCCAAATGGTCAAGCAACCACCTAAAGTGACATTGAAAATTAATAACGAACAATTAGTGCTCCAAATTATAAAGTTACTTAATCAGTTTGCATTTGGATAAGAAATTAATAACCATAATTTACAAAACTTATGAAGAACTCATTAAATCAAGCTTCCCAATAATCATTAGGAATCTCTGTCCAATGGGTCTAAGGCTGATTGAAATTATGGAATATTTGGGCTGACACGAAATTCATGACCAGATTATAAGGCTCAAGTCTGGATATAGAGGAAATGATGCAAATATTAGCATACCAACTAAAAGTAGAAAAGCGTAACATTACTAGTAACTTTACATGACTTACTCTAAGTTTCCAAGAGGACAGATCTACACCAGCCTTGTCTCAGGATCAATTGATCCCCACACTAGTGTGATGGAGGAACTAGCTTCCTTGACCTGGCTTCGAGATGACGCAGTGGGCTGAAGGAAGAAATGTGAAGTATTGAAAATTTTAGTACATAGATGCTTAAATAAAACTAAAAATGTAAATTAATCAGAAATCATAAAGTAAACCTGCTCTGCTCTTAATGTGGATAAGTGGGATTGAAAGGCACACCTGTACTGCTAATAACAGAGTCAGTAGTGGATGGTAAAGATGACATATAAAATGGTAGCAACTCTAGGGAAGAGCTAAGCCCTCTGCCTATAGAAGGGTCAGATGATGTCGCCCTATTACCTCTGATAGGACAGGCCAAGCTTTACCACTACTACGACCACTACCTAAACGCCCTATTGAATGCTCCATCTATGAAGACTAATAAACATTATGTCAAAAAATATAAAAAAATATACTTAATATGGCACTATCAAAGTAACGGAGTATCTAGTATAACATATGATCATAAATAAAGAACCACCGAATGATTCCTGTTCTTCGACTTCTCCTTGCACACCTTCCTCTGGAGTCTCATAGTCATCGAATTTAGATTCACTATCAGAGTAATTCTCTTGTGCCTCATCATCTGATTCCTCATCCTCAATATGGATATGAATCAACTCTAACTTCACAGCGGAATCAAACAAATTGCTTGGTACATCGTCCTCGACAACAATTACAGGCAGTACATGTTCCACATCATCTTGGAATGGTTTAGTTATACAGTCATTTGTTTCTGACTCTTTCGACTTAGGTATAATATTTTGCACTTTGTTCTGATAACTCCCTTCCACCCTTAGCGGGATGTGGGGTATGATATATAATAAACATGTTCCACTTATTGAGCAACTATGAATGAGTCATAACAAACCGTATGTCTCCTTAACCATTGGATCTCAACATTTCCCTATATGTCAACTTTTGTCCCACGAGGAGAGTTATCAAACCACACACATTTAAACAAAGTCACCGACTTGTCCCACTGATAATCCAGTTGAATTATGTCAATTTACTTCCCGTAGTAGTCGCCCCCAACTCCATCAACTTGGCCACCTTGACGACATACATCGTAATAGCAACTTAGTGTATTTTCGTTCGCTTCTACAGTTGCAAACCGATACCTATTGATTAAATATTTTTTGCACCGGGTAACAACTATTGCAGCTCCGTAAGATAAACTCCACACAACATCATGGAGAGATGTTTGATTTTGCACAAAGTATGATTGAAACCATTAAGGAAACTCAGCATTTGTGAATTGATTAACTTTGGAATCCGACATCAAAGGATTGGTGGATTAGACCCAATTAGAGAATTAATTGTAACAAAAAAAGGAATTAATACTTTAATACTTACTGTAACAGAAAAAATATAGGAAATCTTACTCTAAGTACGGGGCGGCCTCTTCACAGTTGTTTATAATGTACCACTCTACTACTCGCTTATCTCTTCCTTCTAGAGTTGAACTACAATGTTTTCCCACGACTCGGCCTAGAAATTAAATATTGATATTTGATCACTTGTATCACCGCCATCATCGTTGCGAAAAACCCCTCTCCATCTTGATATAATTTCAGGGGAATAATAGTATGATGCAAATTTTGTTGCCTCTTCGACTAGATACACTCTAGCGTTAGTGTTGGAAATTATGCCCAAAGGGCTAATCATTAAATAACTTCCATATTTGATTTATGAAGAAAAATCAATGATTTGATTTATAAAGATAAATCAAATCAACTGGCTTTTAAATTCACATTAAATAAATTGATTGGATTGAATCAATTAAACAAATTTAATTTCCAATTCAATTTCAAAATTAATAAGATTGATTTTGAATATTTAATGCGGCCCATTAGGGTTATAAATACCCTTAGGTTGTAAGTAATTTGATTGCACACATAAGAGAATTCAAGAGCCACAAAAGAATCCTAGAAGAGAGACGTGGGATAAAAGCTTGAAGGCGTTAGCACGCTGCCGTTCGTGTTGGAGTGCTGTTCGGTGTGGATACCGGTAGAGGGAGTGGATTCATAGAGTCGGCTCCTAGAGATTGATAGATCAAGAAGGTGTTAGCCCTCGAATTCACAAAGCACGCAACGAGATCGCATAGGTACGATTCTTAATTACTAACCCGATTTAAACGATGTTGATAGATCCTCTTCTTGGGATTCGTAATTTATTGGATAAATTTTATTCCACTACGTGTACAAATCCCAACAGTGGCATCAGAGCTAAATCAATTGTGCGTTTAAATTGGGTTTATATTCTTAATGTGATTATTGGGATATAAGCCGTATATATGTGATTATTATGTTTAAACATAGTGCTTCACATAATATGGATTTATTAGGATAAATCGGAATGAGGATTAGATGGGATTTTGTGCATTTATATATACAAGCAAATATGATTCCATATATTGGGTTTATATATGGATTTTTCATTTATTGGGATATATACGTTTAAAGCCATATGATATATACGTTTATATATGGAATGATGTACACAGATCTAATAATAACTATTAATATTAATTGATATATATTAATATTAATTTTAATAGATCTAACATCTATTAATAAATCACGTTTGATTTAATTGCGGGTATGTTATTATCAATTGATTTAATAATGATTATTTAGATTTAATTAATTTATATATTGATATATATTGTGTTCATTTATTTGATATATATTAATGTTATTTTAATTTGATTATAATAATGTTAGTAATTATATTTTGTATGCGTTATAATTAGGCATCAAATCATAATTATTATAATTGATGGGAATTGGGAATTGGCATCACGTTATAATTATTATAATTATTAATTGATGGAGAAATCACGACATTTTCTTTCATATTGTATGAATTAATGTGTTGTGATTTACCTTTCAAATCTTGTTTGGGTATGGTGAACAACATGGCTCTAGAATTTACAAGAGGTTGTAATTTTAAAATATGGCCTGTGAGCCATGCCTTTCTCTAAATATTCTCTATATGAAAGTGGAAGAAATCACCAAGAGGGGGGTAAATTGGGGATTTTAAAAATTCTTTTCAACTCTTAAAAAATAAAGCTTAAGAAATGAATAATGAAAGAGTAGAGAAAAAAAAGCTCAAACACACAGGATTTATACTAGTTCGGTCTTAACCTTGACCTACGTCCAGTCCCCAGATACCTTCTGGGTGTTTCCACTAGTTCAACAGGTTTTTAACTACAACAATGAAGACAAGACACAATCCTAATCACCTAGGACTTGCTCCCCCTTACACCTTTTAATTAAACAACCCAACTCACAGGTTCCACAACCTTGAGTTTACACAACCAAATACTTTAAAAGAATTTCAATCTCTCAAAAGAGTGAATATTGATAATCACCGAAGAACAGATAAAAGAATCACAATACAGACTCAAAAATGCAAATGTGTTCAAGTGTAGCTTCGTTGTGTATCTTGCTCTGAGTCTTCATAGCCTTTTATAGCCTAATTAGATGAGCTAGCCATTGCAATATCTTCTCCAACGTTCAGTTGCAAATTTGGAAAATGACAATTGCAAATTTTGCTCTGTTCTTTCAATTCTTTGCTGAAATCCTGGAATATGTTGTTGCCAAACGTCTTCCAGATTCTTTGTCATTCCATGATCTTAATTTGACCGTTTGAGGTGATCTTAATGTGTTCCAATGGTCTGAACTAAACATCTGGGATAAGGGAGAAGAATCAGCCCTGTTCTTGGTTCTTCATTAAATGCATTTATTCTGGATCTTTGATTCTCTCTGATCTTGTGATGAACCTGTCTGAAACTCATCAAAAACTTGATCAATAATGTTAGGAATAATAATGCAACAAGATATGATAATTTCATATTAACCCATAATGATTTCGCAGATTGATTTGATCTGGTTTTCAAAAGTTACCGATCCAAACTCGAGTTTGGTGTTCTAGACTCGAGTTTGAGGTTCATCCAGAGAGCAAGGTATGCTTGAAAGTTTCCTAAACTCGAGTTGACAAGTAACTGACTCGAGTTTGGTTCTTACAGAGAGGAAAGTCGCGAGTTGGTCTTGAATGAGATTTTGAACACTTAGCTAAACTCGAGTCATTTAGTGATTGACTCGAGTTTGAAGCTTTTATGAAAAAACTTAAGTTTAAGTTCACAGCTTCAAAACTAGAGTTTAGAAATGTAGACTAGAGTTTAGAAATCATGTAATAGCTCGAGTATTTTCAAATAGTCCTAAACTCGAGTCTCCAGAAATCTGACTCGAGTTTCAGTGTACATTGAAACTTTGAAAACTTTTCATTTAAGTACAAACTGGAGTCACTGAAATTTAAACTGGAGTTTAGAAAACAAGTATCAACTCGAGTATCTCTGTTTATGCCAAACTCGAGTCTACATAATCCAGACTCGAGTTTCTAGTGAAAACTGAAAACATGAAGGCTATTGCATTTTGCAAACTGGAGTTTGTAAAACTGAAACTGGAGTTTGGAAAACTTGATAAAACATTGAAGCTTCTGTTTGATCTCAAACTCGAGTTTCCAAATCATAGACTCGAGTTTACAAGTCTTTAAACTTTTAGCACATGAACTTTCTTATAAACTGGAGTTTCTCATAATCAAAGGTAGAGTTTGGAAACAAGTTGAAATTCGAGTGTCACTGCCTTTGATCTAGACTCGAGTTTATAAACACAGACTTGAGTTTACAACTCTTGTAAACTTTGATAGCTCTCTGTAACTCTGCAAACTCGAGTTTGCTTATGCAAACTGGAGTTTGGCCAACATTGTAAAATCTGAGCTTCTGTCTGTCAAGTCCAAACTCGAGTTTCTATACCAAAACTCGAGTTTGCCTTAAACAGAAAGTTTTACAACTTTCAAAGACAAACTTAAGTTTACAATTGTCAGTTATCATCAAAACACATAGAGAACTAACACTATGTACATTCTCTTCTCATCTCACTCCCCTCGAATGTTTAAACGAGGTTTCTCTTGATGTGATTTTCTTCTTATTTAGAGAAGTCCCCTCATTGGCTTGAGAGGATTTTAGGTTAGGTGAGCCATGTTGTGTCACGTTTTAATCATGCTTTTGATTAATTAGATTAAACCCTCCAAATAAAATCTTAAGTCGTAATGCTGTCAATTAATAAATACTTGTTAAAACCTAGATCGCTTATTTGTATGTTCCACCAAAGTGGATGCACTTGAGTTATCTTGGTGAGACATGAGTGAGTAATGATGATACTCAACATTCATGATTGTCTTGACTTAATTGAGATTATCAAAACGGTTTTGGCTCTCAAGGCATTAGATAGGATTAAACGTGCCGGTCATATGATAATCGAATCCCATAAAGATCTAAGAGTTACATGTGATGTAATTGGTAAAGAGGTTGCCTACCTAAATAACTTGACTTTAAGCGTACTGCCAAAGCGGACTTAAATCTAAGCCAAATATGGATCTTAGCCCACTAATTATATTGAGGGTTGTTAATTTAGTGGGAAATTATTAATTAACTTTGCATATCTTTTAATTGTATAATCATGTCGACTAGTAATACCGCTACATTATCACTGCGATCAGTCCTTGAGAAGGACAAACTAAATAGGACCAACTTTCTTGACTGGTTCAAAAACGTGAGAATTGTTCTCAAGCATGAAAGAAATGGTATGAAAAAGAAAGGAAAGAGCAAAGGAAAGGGTAATGGCTCAATTGGTAAGACCAAAGAGTCAAACAGGCCTGAATCTAAGCCTGCAGCCAAAAAGGCAAAGCCTTCGAAGGACGGGGCCTGCTTCTTCTGCAATGAACTTAGTCATTAGAAGAGGAATTGCAAACTCTACCTTGAAGATCTGAAAAAGAACAAGAAGGATGGCGGGGCTATCGGTTTAGCTATCTATGTCATAGATATTCACTTTTCTACTTCCTCTACATGGGTATTAGATACTGCATGTGGATCTCACATTTGTACAAATGTGCAGGGTCTCAAGAACAGTAGAAAATTGAAGAAGGGAGAAGTTGACCTACGAGTTGGAAACCGAGCAAGAGTTGCTGCTTTAGCTGTAGGCACTTATGAATTAGTTCTGCCCAGTGGGCTTTTGTTAATTTTGAACAATTGCTTTTATGTTCCTGCTTTGAGTAGTAACATTGTTTCACTTTCTTATTTGGATAAGGAAGATTATACTTCCATTACTAGGAACCGTAAATGTTCAATTTATCGTAATGACATTTTCTATGCTGATGGTTATTTGCATGCTGGTCATTATGTACTTAATTTAGGACATCCTAATAATGGACGAATCTATGACATAACTACTAAAAGGTTCAAGTCAAATGATTTGAATCCGACCTACTTATGGCATTGTCGTCTAGGCCATATAAATGAGAAATGCATTTCGAAACTCCATCAAGATGGATTTTTAATTCATTTTATTTTGAATCATTTGATACATGTGAGTCTTGTATATTGGGAAAGATGACAAAGACACCTTTTACTGGACATAGTGAGAGGGCCACCGATTTATTGGGCTTCATACATACTGATGTGTGTAGACCAATGCATATATATGCTAGAGGGGGTCATTTGTACTTCATAACATTTATAGAGATTTCAGTAGATATGAGTATATCTATCTAATGAAACATAAGTCTGAATCTTTTGAAATGTTCAAAATATTCCAAAATGAAGTGTAAAATCAACTTGGCAAAACAATTAAAACACTTCAATCTAATTGGGGTGGAAAATATTTGAGCCAAGAGTTCATTGACCATCTTAGGAATTGTGGGATCATCTCACAACTTACTCCTCCAGGAACACCTCAATGGAAAGGTGTTTCTGAACAGAGGAATCAAACTCTATTAGATATGGCTTGATCTATGATGAGTCAAACAGATCTTCCGCCATTCTTTTGGGGCCATGCCCTAGAAACAGCTGCGTTCACACTAAATTGTGTTCCATCAAAGGCAGTTGAAAAGACACCATATGAGATATGGACTGGGAAGAAACCTAGTTTGTTATTTTTTAAAGTTTGGGGATGTGAGGTTTATGTTAAACAACAAACCTCTGATAAATTATCATTCACATCCTCAAAATGCCTTTTTGTGGAGTATCCTAAGGAAACTAAGGAATACTATGTCTACAATCCCACAGATCACAGAGTGTTTGTTATCCGCAATGGTATCCTTTTGGAAAAGGAGTGTATTTCTAAAAGAACCAGTGGGAGTAAGGTGAACATCGAAGAAGTTCGAAAGCCACAAGACAACGTAGAACCACAGATGGAAAATGGAGAAGACTTACAACTAGTTGTTAAGCCTAATCAAGTAACACAAGACCCATGAAGATCCAATAGAACATGACAACGGCCTCAGAGATATGAATTTCTGATTACCAGAAGTCGTGATATGTTGTTCATTGATTAGAATGACCCAACTACCTATCAAAGAAGTCATAGTGGGACCAAACTCTAAAAGATGGCTAGATGTCATGAAGTCTGAAATGCAATCCATGTACGACAATAAGGTATGGACCTTAGTCGATCCACTTAAAGGTACAAAAATCATTAGGTGTAAGTGGGTTTTCAAGGAGAAAACTGACATGGATGGCAAAGTAGGTGTCTTCAAAACACGACTGGTTGCAAAAGGATTCACTCAAACGCATGGTGTACACTATGATGAAACCTTTTCTCTAGTTGCAATGGCCAAATCAATCAGAACCCTTCTTTCCATAGCAGCATATTATGACTATAAAATATGACAGATGGACGTCAAAACAGCCTTCCTTAATGGAAAGCTACTTGAGGATATGTACATGACACAACCTGAAGGCTTTATGTGTCCAGAGGACTCTGGTAAAGTTTGTAAGCTTCAAAGATCCATTTATGGATTGAAGCAAGCATCTCAAAGCTAGAATCATCGTTTTGATGGGATTCATTCAAAACATTGATGAACCTTGTGTTTACAAGAAGGTTAATGGGAGCACAGTTGTATTTCTGGTGCTTTATGTTGATGACATCCTACTTATTGGGAATGACATCCCTATCTTGCAGAGTGTCAAGTCTTGGTTAGGAAAGTCCTTCTTAATGAAAGATTTAAGCGAAGTCACTTACATCCTTGGGATCATGATCTATAGAGATAGATCCAAGAGGCTGATAGGCCTAAGTCAGAGCACATACATAGACAAGATACTGCATAGATTCAGTATGCAGGATTCTAAAAGGGGTTACATGCCCATGTCTCATGGCATCCATCTCAGCAAGGATTTGTGTCTTAATACACAAGATCAAAGAGACTGCATGAGTAAGATTATGCCTTCGCCATTGGATCTATCATGTATGTCATGTTATGTACTCGACCGGATGTCTCATTTACCTTAAGTATGACTAGCAAATTTGGTGAGGGTCTTTGGACTGCTGTCAAGAATATTTTGAAGTACTTAAGAAGGACTAAGGACTTATTCTTAGTATATGGTGGCTTGGAGGATGAGCTCCGTGTGACTGGTTACATAGATGCGAGTTTCCAAACGAACCAAGATTATCTAAGATCGCAGTCAGGATATGCATTCCTGTTAAATGGTGGTGCGGTAAGCTAGAAGAGCTTTAAGCAGAGCACTGTAGCAGATTCTACAACGGAAGCTGAGTATATAGCAGCATCGGATGCAGCTAAGGAAGCCGTTTGGATTAGAAAATTCGTTACTGAACTAGGGGTGGTTACTACCATCTCAAATCCAATAGACTTGTTCTGTGACAACAGCGGCGCTATTGCGCAGGCCAAGAAGCCTAAGTCACATCAAAAGACCAAGCATATACTCAGGCGCTTGCACAAATTATACATGAACGTCATGTGAGGACAATAGGAATTAGGGAAATTAATGATTGTACCTAGTGCAAGTGGGATTATTTTGTTGGAAAGGCTAATCATTGTACTTTAAACATTATTGTTATTTAAAGTATTCTCTTTTAGTTATCATTTCATTTGCATGTTTATATTGATAACTGTATCCTTGGATATATCTTATAGATTATCCTAAAAGTCCCTGGTCGGTCATCTACGTGGGAGCGAAGATGAGATAAGTCCAGTATGACTTTGATGAGATATGGAGATACAAATCAAAGTCATGGGCACTTGTAAGAGTACAAGGTGCTGGACCGACCCACTATGAGAAAGCTGCATGGATTTAGTCATAAGCTTATCTCATATATAACCGCGTCACAACGCCCTATGACCTGAGATCATCATGGATTCCTATATGATGAGTCATTAATTTTTGACTTAGTCAAAAGTCACCTTTGACCGGGTGATGATAAAGGGTTGGATCGGGATCAGTGGTTTTCATGCAGAGGAATGTGAGTGGTTAAGATGGAATTTGTCCCTCACATTTGTAGAGAGATAATACTGGGCCCCTCAATGAGTGAGTCTAAGAAATGTATGGCCATACTATGATGGAAAGGAGTTTCCATTTCAATTATTAGACTATTCAATAATTGAGAAAGTAATGGTCAAGATAGGAGGATGATACTATCCATGCTTCATCCTTGACCAAATTATCGCGTGACAAAAGGGACGTGACATGGTTGTATGATAGGTTGTATCGAAAATCGATCCTCATGTGAATTGGGTAGTCATAATGTCTTGCTAGAGGTCACTTGCAACTAGTGGGCAAGTACAGTATTGGCCCACTATTAATCTCATGTGAGCCTATAGGGTTGCACACAATAATAGCCTAACACGAGCTATAATGTCCAAATTCATTGAATCTAAGATTTAATGAATACAACGTTTTATCTAGGGAGGATATATATATAATGATTGCACCAAGTGCAAGTGAGAGTCTATTGGAAATTATGCCCTAAGGGCTAATCATTAAATAACTTCCATATTTGATTTATGAAAATAAATCAATGATTTGATTTATAAAGATAAATCAAATCAGTTGGCTTTTAAATTTGCATTAAATAAATTGATTGGATTGAATCAATTAGACAGATTTAATTTCTAATTCAATTTCAAAATTAATAAGATTGATTTTGAATATTTAATGCAGCCCATTAGGGTTATAAATACCCTTAGGTTGTAAGTAATTTGATTGCACACACAAGAGAATTCAAGAGCCACAAAAGAATCCTAGAAGAGAGACGTGGGATAAAAGCTTGAAGGCGTTAGCACGCTGCCGTTCGTGTTGGAGTGCTGTTCGGTGTGGACACCGGTAGAGGGAGTGGATTCATAGAGTCGGCTCCTAGAGATTGATAGATCAAGAAGGTGTTAGCCCACGAGTTCACAAAGCACGCACACGAGATCGCATAGGTACGATTCTTAATTACTAATCCGATTTAAACGCTGTTGATAGATCTTCTTCTTAGGATTCGTAATTTATTGGATAAATTTTATTCCGCTGCGTGTACGAATCCCAACAGTTAGATCCTTCAACGTACCTTTGATTTTTGATCTTGTACTTGAGAGTGCGTAAAAACCTATAATAAACAATCACAAGGTATTTATAAACTATAGCATCATGTCGGTCAATTAATAACTGCATGAAAGAAATATTTATATTACCTCTCAAACAGATACATCCGCCTATATTGTTGCGGACCTCCGACCTTGCTTTGTAGGCGAAGTGAACAGGAAAATGTTCCATTGAGTCAAATAAGTTAGGATGAAACACCATCTCTAACTTTCATAGCATTATTGGCATGCTCGCCTCCAACTGCTGTAACTTGTTAACATTAAGCTTAGAAGCACAAATTTCTCTAAAGAACATGTAAAATTCTGTCAGAATACTCCATATATGCTTCAAAAGTGCTTTAAAGGCCCACAACAATAATCTCTGGAAATAAAAGTGACAATCATGACTCTTCATCTTGAATAACTTCACCTCAGGCATGTTGACACATCTTGTGATGCATAACCGTCAGGGAGTTTTGGATCTTTAACCCATTGCAACAATTCCAAATTCTACTCTTTGTTGAATGTGTATGGCGCTTTAGGTTTGGAAGTACGTCTCGTGGCATCCTCCACTAAATGAAAATTAGGCCTTCTACAAATCACTTGTATGTCCTATCTTTCGTTGACTATATCCTTCGTCTTGCCTTTGGTGTCTATCATGATGTACAAAATATTGCAAAACACATTCCTCTCAATATGGATGACATAGAGGTAGTATCTTAACAATTGATCTTTCCAATATGGTAGTTCCCAAAAGATGTGTTTATTCCAATGATGATCAATGCCATATCCCTTAGGTCCGCTGGAAGTAACCCCTTCTTCAACACTTCGAATATGTTTGACCCTATCCCATATTTCTTTGCCACTTAATTGACGAGGTTGATTTGCCCATTTGATTGCATTCCACCTGAAGTCGTTTTTATTTCTCCTAAGTGGATGATCGAGGGGTAGGAATCACTAGTACCTGTCAAACCAACAAACCTTGCAACTGTATTGCAAGCTAAAACCCACGTTCTGCTCAAGACATACTAGACATGAAGCTTCCTTGACGTTTGCCAGCCACTCAACATCCCATATGCAAGGAAATCATTTATTCTCCACATTAAGGTAGCCCACATGGCTCAATGATACATCGTACGTAAGAACCCCTTCATTCCATAACATCTTTAAGTAATCTATCAAAGTCCTAGGTACACATCTATCTTCTTTTTTTGGTCGGATGACCCAGGGATTAACGCGTTAAGAAACAAAAACTTGCTTCTCATGCACATAGAAGGTGGTAGGTTGTACGGAGTCATAATCACAGGTCAACAAGAATAATTCATGCCTATCTAGTTGAAAGGGGTGAACCCATCCAAACATAAACCAAGACGGATATTATAGGCATCTGATGCAAACAAAGGATTCGCCTCGTCAAATTTAAGCCAAACTTCGACAATAGATGGACGCGTCACAAATTTTTCATCACTGTGATACTCCCAGTGCCATCTCATGTGAGCAGTTATTTGTTCCGATGAATACAATCTTTGAAGTTCGGGCACAAGAGGAAAGTACCACATCTTGCTAAATACTTGAAAGGTCGTTTTCCTTCCATTCCTCACAACTTTGAATCTGTCATGCTCACAGAATTTATAATTGGTTAGCTCAGCATCATCCTTGTAATACAACATATATCCTCTGGGGCAATAATGGATTTTTTCACATCTAATCCCAAGCTCTTTCACCTTTTTTTTTCTTGGTAAAAATCCTTTAGCAAATTATTGTCTTTCGGAACAACCTTACTCATGATGTGCATCATTTCGTTGTAATTACTCTTACTCATAAAGTGATCAGTCTTCAAGCTTAGTGTTACTAAGGTAGCCAATAGCGATAAGTGTTTACTACTTTCAATGTGTTTGCAACCTTCCCATAACATTCGTTGTGCATCTTAAAGCATTTTATAGAGCCTATCAACTTCCGGATTAGGATCCTCTCCCATGTAAGATGGTTGATTACGCATACCGGTCCCCTCTTCCATGTATGACGATTCAACATGAGTTACAAGATCAAAATATTGGCCAATTGAAGGTCCCGCGGCATCCATCACCAACTGTTCGTATTGATTAAGGTTGTCTCGATGACTATTGTTCCTGTAATATCCACTCAGTGTTTGTTGAATTTCGCCATGACATTTTCAATATTCATATTCCTTCATGAACCCTTTTTACACAAATGGATTCTGACCGTGCCATGATTTTGAAATTTTAAACACTTGCAATTGATACACGGACAACTGATCCAAGTACTTGAATTAGTTGATCGTGCCAAAGCAAATTGGATGAACTCTTCCAAACCTTCCAAGAATGCTTGAGTTTTTTTTCTCTTCTCTCAGTTAGACGATTGTACATCCAACTCCTATCACGATGGTCGTCCATACTTCTCCAACCCAATGCTACACAAATATATAGAGTAGGGAAATACCCCAGTTCACAAAAACAACATAACTCAGATATAAACGGTCAATGCAAGTGGCCAATTATGCCAACCAATTGCCACTTTATCAAAAAAGTGAGAAACAAACACAATGGTTAAACTAAGAATAGATTCCAGCAAGCAACTAGAGAATGAACATAATACACTAAAAGATGAGGACAAATCTATCTGATTATTTAAGACAATTTTATGAGGGTCATATTAAATGCTAATGCAATTTTATAACATGACATAGGATGAATTTGAAGTTTTATAATATATATGGAGCAAATCCATGTGATTATTTAAGAAAATAATATATAAGTCTTAATTAAGTTTATCTAATATACAAAATCAACTTTATCTTTTGTATTTATAATTGCATTTTAATCTAAACAATAATTATAATTTATTTCTTCAAATTATCCATGTTTATTGTATAACTTGTTAAGCATGGTTCAAATCAAAAATTTAAATGAGATATTTTTTAAAAACATTTGTAATAATTTTAATTAGAGACTAACTCAACTAGCTAATTTCACAAATTTTTAAATATAATAAGGATCGACGGGTAATATAATCCAATATTAAATATAATACTTAGCTGATTTTTTTGTTAATCATACACATATGATTAAATAACTTATCTGTAAATCACCTAGAGGGGGGGTGAATAGGTGATATCATTAAACTTTGATAATCTTTTTAGGCAAGGTGAGACAGATAAGAGAAGAGATAAACACAGATGATATATCCTGGTTCGGTTTTAAACTTGACCTACATCCAATTCCCAGAACACCTGGGATTTCCACTAATAATCTCAACACAAGTACACTTTTTGGATGATCCTCTCACTGATCACTCCCCCTTACAAGTTGTAATAGTTTGCCCAATCACTTGAGGTCACAACCTCAAGACTTTACAAAATATGTCAAGTAAAAATTTCTGAACTCCTAATCAGTAGATAAGGTGATAATCACTAAAGCACAGTTGAGTGAAAAGCTATAGAAACAGAGTTTCAATAAATTCTATTAAATTTTGCAACATTTCGGTAACTTCGGTCGTTGGCGTTAATGAATGCTTTTTCAATTTATAGTTTCGCCCATTAATGTCGTTATAATGTAGCCGTTGTCTCTGGTTTGTATTTCTAGTAGTTCTACCGTTGATATTATGACCGTTGGTGGTTCATTAAATGCTGGTGGTTGGCCTTGGGAAAATAACTAGGCTTTAAAGAATATTTCATCACTTCTGTAGGAATGTTCCTGGTTTTTGTTGTTGATTCGACCGTTGCAGTAGGAAGCATAAAGAATATATGATTCCTTTATGATGATCAAAGACTTCCTTGCTGATATGGAGCATTTCATTAAATGTTGCTGACATCACTGGCTTTCTGCTTTATCCCAGTTGTCATTAATCTTATCTTCCTGAAACTCTTCATAAGCTCATTCAATATGGTTAGAAACAAAAATATGAAACAACAGAAACTAACCCAATCATACATACTTAGAATCATTTATGGTTCAATCAACGATGACAAAGCATATATGATCTATGACTCAATTAGACTTGAGTTACATTATTTGCCTCAAGTTTCAACACAAACTCGAGTCACAGAATACAGACTCGAGTTAAAAGATGAGATTTCAGATCAGTGATGAAGAACAATTATTCCTTCTGGCTTGAGTCATGTTTACCAGACTTGAGTCTTGGTATAAACTCGAGGTACAATCTGTTGCCTCGAGTTAGTATAATTTAATTCAAAAATAACGATCAAATGAGGTTATCTGGAAAACTGCTTCTGGCTCGAGTTAATGGATCCTGACTCGAGTTTTGAGTAAAACCCGAGTTTCCTACCTTAGCCTCGAGTTAGTTCATTTTGTTAGTTCTCAATTTAAGTTTTGATGATAACTACACTTGTTAATTGTTGGTTTAACGAAAATTAGAGTTCTGGTTTTAAAACTCAAGTTTTGGAAAAGTTTCACAGATGAGTTCTCATTCAGTCAAACTGAGAACTCGAGTTCTTGGACATAGAACTCGAGTTCGCATCTTCTAACAAATCAGTTCTCAATCAGTCAAATTGAGAACTTGAGTTCTTGGTAGTAGAACTCGAGTTCGTGTTTTTCCTTGTACACAGAGCTTTCAGAAATTAGAAAGGATTGAGAACTAGAGTTCTTAAGTAGCGAACTAGAGTTTAGAACTAGAGTTCTTCGCTTATAAGTTTCAGACTAAGTCCCAAGAACTCGAGTTCTTGGTTAGAGAACTCGAGTTCGTGAGTCCTGTCTTGCGCAAACTTTTCAATCATAAAAAAGACTCTAAGAACTAGAGTTCATTAGTGAAGAACTGGAGTTCAGAACTAGAGTTCTGTTTCTAGAACTCAAGTTCTTCATTATTGCTCATCAGAAGATTTATAAGAACTAGAGTTCTTGAAAAAGAACTAGAGTTCTTCACTTTGAAAAATAACTGTGTCTCATTCGAAATGTAAAGAACTAGAGTTCTTGGTAAAGAACTAGAGTTCATGACTAGAGTTCTTGGTTAAGAACTAGAGTTTTTCACTTGGGAACAAAATTGTGTCTCATTCAAAATGTGAAGAACTAGAGTTCTTGCTAAAGAACTCGAGTTCTTGACTTTCAGAGTTGATTCATTTGAAAAGAAAACAAAGGAACTCTAGTTCCTGAAACACATTTCTAGTTTGAAACTCGAGTTCTTATGAGCAAAAATCGTGTTTCGCTGTCTGCAAATTTCCAAGTGATCTGATTCTTGAGCAATACTTTCCAAAACAATTAGGAATCATTTATAAGATGTTTTTAACCCATTTGCTAAGTGTTTTTCAGGATTAAAATGATTATTAAGCAAAAAGCAGGTTAAAGCAAATGCTTATGTCACAAGCATTTATTACGTAGCACAGAAACAGAGCAACATTCGAAATTAACGCTGCAGCAGAACAAAACATTCTTCAAGGCATACTTATTCCAGCTTTCAAGTACAACCAATGGGCCACCACATTTAATGAAAAAGGAAGATTCATTTAATGAAGATTCAACGATTGATTTTGGTTAACGAGGAACTTGAGCCTAACGGAAATTTGAACAAGTGTTAATGGTCATCTTCCAGTTCCTCCCAACGGCATTAATGGCGAAGGATATAAAAGCCCAAGCATTCAATATCGCCAACTACCAGAAACTATGCGCATTTACTCTAATTAACTACTCTTATCAGTTTCATTCATTATCAAATATCTTTGGATATTTTCTGTACTTCAGTGTTCATTAATTACTCGCTCATAAGGAGTTGTAAACACTTTCATTATTCTTTGTTGAAACTTAAGGTTGTGGAAGCTTAAGTTGTGGGTGTACGATTACAAGTAGTAAGGGGGAGTGAGTCCATGAGAGTAAGGATCATCCCTAAGTTGTATTTGTAATCTTCAAAGAGTTAGTGGAAATCCCAAGGAGTTCTTGGGGACTAGATGTAGGTTAGGATTAGACCGAACCAGGATAAATTGCTTCATGTCTATTTGCCTTTAAATTTCGACTTAGTTGGTATTTAGTCATAATTCGCGAAAATCTTGATTAAGCGAATAAATTTTAAATCACCTATTCACCCCCTCTAGGTGATATTCCATCTTCACATTTGATTCATTTGACATTCGCTAAGCATTCAGACTCGAGTCATGATCTTAGACTTAAGTTTTGTTCTAGACTCTAGTTAAAATGTGTTGCTCGAGTCAATATAGCTAATTTGACAAGATTGCTTAAGCGCCTTCACTCGAGTTTCATTTGCAGCCTCGAGTTTGGTTTCAAACTCGAGTCATGACCCCTTGACTCGAGTTAATTTGATAGAAGACGTAATATGTGATTTTTATGTTCTTTTGACTAAGGTTTATCATCAAAACACACTTGGAGCTAACATTATCTAGCTTCTTTAACCTTTCAAAAAAAAAAATAACTGAGTTTTATATTTAAGATCGGAAATAATACCTCTGGATTTGGTTTTAAATATAAGATCTTAATCCACTTTATCTCAAAAACTTATAATAAATACTTGGGATAGCACAAGTTTATGTTTAATAAATAATCACTTTCTACATATATTTTTATGTAATTAGCCAAATATTGCTAAAAAAAATTATATTACATTTGTTTATAAAAAGATCAATTATATAAATGAAGAAAAATATATAACAGATCAATTATAGAAGGTTGCAAAACTTATTTTTCATTAATTCTCCATTTGCCTAACTCTGAAAACTTATTTACATGTTCTCCTAGTATATGCACACAGCACACATGTGAGATATCATATTAAAATGTAGAAAAGGGCAAGAAATAGGCTGAATATGTCAATATAATTTCCATTCTGATTATGGACAATATTGTAATTCTAGAGTTCACAATCATTTAGACAGTTAAAATCTCAATCATTTAGACAATTAAAATCTCATGAACTGAATGGCTTTTTTCTTATACTTCTACCAATACAAATAATTCTATTGATTCACATGTAATTAATAGATCTCATTAATCATCAGCATTAAACAACCAAAAAAAAAAATTATGTTAATTACTTTATTCAAGTTGCAAATCATGCAATTGCAATTACATAGCTTGCAAAAGTAAAATCATACTTGTCCTAAAATCAACAATTCATTAACCATAGTGTAATACCCTAAAATTTGACGTAGGGTAAATATCATAAATTGGTAGAATATACCTATTGAAAATAGGTGAATATGAGGTCTCAAACACCTTGTATTGAATTCATCTTGTTATTGGGACAATTTCTCCTAAGATTGAATAATGCGCGAAAAAGTCCCTAAAACATTAGATATTTTGCAAATAGGTCCCTAAAATATTTATGGGTTATAAAATACCCTGAGAAAATTATGATAAAATCCTAAAAGGCAACTAAATATTTATTAAAAATTGGAAAGTATGTTGTCTCTAATTTAGGTAATTTATTAAATTATTACCTTGGAAAAATTACAGGAGAAAAATCTAAAAGTATTGGGGGACCATATTGGACCCCATGATTTTTAATATTATGCATGGTGCATAAATTACCAATGTCAGTGAAACAGTTGTGAGATAATAATTATTACTAATTAAGAAAATTATCAACAATTAGCAAGTGATTAATTAGATAATTAATGACTAATTGTTTAGACATAAGATAAAGAGAAAAAGGTGGAAATTACTTAAAATATATATATATATATATATATATATATATATATAAATAAAAACGAAATTATGAAGAAAAATAAAGAAAAATGGAAATGGAAATTAAGAAAAAATATCTAAGATATTTAGTAATTAAATAATATTATAATTGTGATATTTTATACAAGATAAACGAGAACGGATAGAAATAAAATCCTACCTAGAAAACCATGAACTAAGTTTCTAGAGTCAAAGTATATTATAGACAAGTGAATTTTTATCTCGAATTAGGCTCTCTCCGAAGTCATTTCCGTTACCGACGAAGTGATCATGAGATAAGGCCAAGAAGATATTTTGTGAAGTTAGAACAGATAGTAGAAATGAGAACCGATGGAAAATAATTCATAAACTGGAATCCGGGGATAAGTTGGTAAAAACCAGAGTATATTATTAATCAGTGGATTTTTATCCAAAAGTTGACGTCGGCAGACGCAATTTCCATAGCCAACGGCGTTTGGCCGAAATATTCAGCAGACAACGAAATGTCCTTAATGAGATCAAAAATTTAGATAACCCAAGTATCTTGAAAGAGAAAGAAAAGATCTTTAGGACCTTGCTCCCGAAATTTTGAGATTTCCCAAGATTAGGCGATTAGGACACCAAATAGGGAACTTTATCAGATAAAGGCACATGAATCAAGAGATGATGCAAGCATGACATCACTTTGATGACTCAGGATGAGGTCATCATAGTGAGGTGTAAGGCCAGGATCGTGCCACCTCAAAGAAGTGCGATCCAACGGTAAAAAACTAACCAGACAAAGTTCAAAGGAATTACCGAAATGCCATCGTCTTTTTCTATAAATAGCCTTCACCTTCTCTTCATTCTTCACAAATCCTAGAGCTTTCTAGAGAGAGATTTTAGAGAGAAGGAGGAGTCTGTGGAAATAACAAAGTGCCGGGTAAGTTCTTCGGTCCTTAGTCTTTAGTTTTAGTGTTTCTTTCGGTAGTTGTTGTAGAAATTCTAGGTTGATCTTTAATCTTCCAGGTATGTTTAGAAATCATGTTCTAGGGGTAATTAAGGTATTAATTTCGAAAATCATTATGGAGTTGGAGATATGTTGAAATTCTGGAAGATTAGGGTAAAGGTAGCGAAGTGCTAGCGAAATTCCGCCGATTAGGGGATCAGGGGCAAAATGGTAATTTGTACCTAAAATGCCTGTTATGATATCAAATATTGATAAATGTGATATTATCATTATAGGATATCAGTAATCTTGTTCCGCTATCATTTCGCTAGCGTTCCGCTATTTTCCGTCAAAAGTACAGTTTATCGTCAACGTACTAAACGCTCGTTAACGAAGGTACGTTCGCGTACTGTAACACTAACTCTGATATTTATGGTATGCGTGTATGTGGTACGTGTGTTGTATGCATGTTGGTGGTGTGTTGTTTGATTACTTAGTGTTGTTAGAGGATAACTGAACATATGCATGCACTAGGAGTGGTATATCTATATTCACTGGGAGTGGTACATTTCGCTGGGAGCGGTACATTTGTATTCACTGGGAGTGACATATTTGGGAGTGATTCATTTGCTGTGTTTATATACCGTATATGTAAATATGAGGTTAACCGTTACCTGGGGTCCGTATGCATGGGACCTCAGCTCTTAACATAGCTTCAGGATCGGGAGGTCTGAGGACCGAGGAGAAAGGCAAGAAGCACTTATAGGAACTCAGCTGAAGACCATCTTTTGTTGTCACGGCATGGGTACTATCAGGGGAATACCTCTGTGGTTGTTTACTTTAAAAACTCTCGGTCTTTGTACCGTTTCTGTAATTAGCCAGACTTACGGCATTTTGAATATATGTATCAGTTACTCTCTTGCTTCGATGCTCTACTCTGATGAAAAAAAAAATTATACTGCTTTTGAAAAGTTGAGATGTTACACATAGGCCAACAACAATATAGAATAAACTAACTCTTACACCAAATGGGTCCCAAACAAAAAAACATAAGCACGCCACAACATTGCTACAAGAACAGTTGAAGAAAATAGAAGAGGAAAAGTTGGGACATGAACTTACCTGGTGAAGAAGAAGGAGAAGTTAATTGAAGCAAGGGATGAGAGCCTTGTCTTAACTGGGTTTGACGAGCAACGATGGTGGGAAAGGGAGGGAGTATTGTGCGCCTGGAACTAAAGACGGAGCACGAATGATGATGGCCTGAAGGTGTGGGAGAGCAAGGAATAACAAACTCAAGGTGCAGGAGAGAGGAAATCGTGATTGAAGGGGGGAATAAAGAGGAGTTTGCGATGGAAACTGATTTCCGTCACAAATTTTGTGACAGAAATCAGTTTTCTGTCATAGGTTGGAGGCCATAGGGCCGCCTGTTAGTTCTCTATGTGTTTTGATGATAACAGACTATTGTAAACTAAAAAGGTTTTTATTGTTGCTAAAGTTCAAACATGCTTAAAGATGGTTAAAACTGATTTAAATCTTATGATGAAAGTTAAACTCGAGTTTAATTTTAATAAACTCAAGTTTACATTTAACAGAAAGTAAAACAAGCATTTTGAACTTAGGCAAACTCGAGCCTAACTTAGTAGACTTGAGCCTACTCGTGACAGAGAGCAAGTTTCATGTTTATAACTAAGGCAGACTCAAGCCTATTATGGTAAACTCGAGCCTACGTCTTACAGAGAGCAAATTAAGTTATTAGCTCTCAGTTAGACTCGAGCCTACCTAAATAAACTCGAGGCTGTGCCTTATAGAGAGCATGTCGCATTTTTCATGATTTTAAACTTGAGCATACATTTCTTAACTCAAGCCTAAGTCTTACAGAGATCTCTTCAAACAAACTTTCATGAAGTTAGACTCAAGCTTGTCTCTTCCAAAGAGCAAACAAAGATTTACTTAAAAATTAGGCTCAAGTATAACTTTGTTAACTCAAGCCTATTTCAGATTGAAAGAAGTCTCAAAAGCGTTTGGCTGAAGCAAACTCGAGCCTAACACTTATGGACTCAAGTTTAGCTCAGATAGAGAGCTATCAAAATTTCATATCCCAATTTCATATCCCAATTAGACTCAAGCCTGTATAGCCAAACTCAAGCCTACGCCTTTGGACCAAAGCTTATTTTCATTCCAAACAGTTCCAGACTCGAGCCTATCACTAATAGACTCGAGTTTGTGCACTCTTTCAAAATGATTTCAAAAACTCATCACGATAAACTCTGACTTCTAAAGGATAAACTCAAGCTTACTTATTTTATGCTTGAGAGTTCATGAACAAACTCGAGCCTACTAAACTTAGACTAGAGCCTAACCGATCTCTGTTTTACTCTTCGTGTTTTTCATCTTTCTGATTCACTTTCATGATCTATTTTGCACTTAAATGAAATTACAAATCATCATATGTATGTTTAATAAGTTTGTTCATGAGTTACAGATTACATTAACACATTTCAAGCTTCAGATCACAAGAAATCATATTGGAGTTAAGAGCATTTAATGCAGAACCAAAAACCAGGTTGAAACTTCTCCTCTATCCCAATGGTTCAGCACAGACCGTTATGGATCAACTAAATCACTCTCCAACGTCAAATAAAGGTTATGGAATGACAGAATATCTGGAAGACCATCTGCATCAATGAATTCCAGGATTCCAACTAAGAATTGAAAGAACGGAGGAAAATATGCAACAGTCATTTTCCAGATTTACAGCTGAACATTAGAGAAGAAAATGCAACGACTAGTTCCACGAGTTAGCCTATAAATACCCATGAAGACACAGTGCAAGACACACAACTGAATCACAACTGATTGTATTTCTGATTTCTTGCTCTGTTGTGTGAAAATATTTTCTGAACTTCAGTGTTTAAGCTTATTTACTCTTTAAGAGAGTGTGATTTCGAAAATCATTTCTGATTACTTATTTTGTGAGAACTCAAGGTTGTGGAACCTGTGAGTTGGGTTGTTTAATTACAAAGTGTAAGGGGGAGCAAGTCCTAGGTGATTAGGATTGCATGTGATTTACATTGTTGTAATTAAAGCTTGTTGAGATACTGAAAATACCCAGAAGATATCTGGGGACTGGATGTAGGTCAAAGTTAAGACCAAACCAGTATAAGTTCCTTGTGTCCAGCTTTTATTCTCTTACTCCTTCATTCCCTGTTTTTCAAGTTTCTTTTGAAAAAGATTCAGACATTTTTTAAAAGATTTTTTTTTTAAATCCCCAATTCACCCCCTCTTGGTGATTTCTTCCATTTTCACCGCCAACTTGCGACGGAAGACCTCTTCGAGCTTTGCGATGAACTGGGGATCCGTCGCAAGCCCCCAAGGGGCTTTGCAACAGACTGTCAAGTCTGTCACAAATGACAGATTTTTCTCCAATGTTTTACGACGGATCCGACAAAGTTTTCTTAATCGAGTATATTGGAAGATGGAGTACCAACTCCAAACCCCACATTTACAACAACAAATGTAATAATTACAACTTAAAATGCCATAATTACAACAAAAAATGTCATATTTACAACGATAACGTTCACAGCATCACAATTGGTTGTTACTTGAGTATACCATGTTTCTTACTCGAGTACATTGGAAGACGGAGTACCAACTCCAAACCCCACATTTACAACAACAAATGTAACAATTACAACTTAAAATGCCATAATTACAACAAAAAATGTCATATTTACAACGATAACGTTCACAACATCACAGTTGGTTGTTACTTGAGTATGCCATGTTCAACCCCCATGTCATCATGAGGGCCATCAAAAAACACAAGTTTCAAAATGTGTCAGTGTCACAAACTTTTGTTGTTAAAAATAGTATTTCGAGTTGTTATTATAGTTTTTCCTGTTGTTAACAAGGTTTTTCTCGTCGTGATAAATTTTGTTGTTAAAATGGCATTTTCACTTGTTAATATGGTTTTTCTTGTTGTAAATATATATGTACTCAAGTATTGATTTATCATACTCGAGTATGGGTCATTTTGTACTCGAGTAAGCCTTTAAAACCAAGACTTTTTTCATTTCTCAAGTCCAGAGGCTATTTTCAACAACAAATGCTATATTTACAACTGAAAAAGCATATATCTACAACAAACTTTCAAAACCAGGATTTTTTTCATTTCTCAAGTCCAGAGGCTATTTACAACAATAATGCTTTATTTACAATAGAAAAAGCATATATTTACAACAAACTTTCAAAACATGGAATTTTTTCAGTTCTCAAAACAGGACCAAAACGGTTTTATATGTTCTTCCATATTATTGTGGATTCACAAACTGTCTGTTTTCTTTCTTGTTTTCCAAACAGCTATGATAACAAAGAAATTGCCTTGAGTTGTGGAATAATGTTGTGGGAATGCTTCAAATTTCCAATACTTGCAAAGTAAGATATTTCCGAATTGTTTTTTCGCCACCCATTAAATGTCTCTTAGGTCCATTGTAGGAAGCTTGTCCAACATCTCGCAAAGCCTTGTTTACCCATCATACCAACTATCTAACATCGGCAAAAATTGGAGGAGGATGACAGGGGGTGAAAAACAATCGGGAATTCGAAGACGTTGTTGCTTCGTGGGTTCAGAAGTGATTCTTCAAAGTATTGTAGGGGCATTTATGTTGCGAAGAAAAAGGGACAGAGGAGAGAGAGAGGAGAGAGAGAGACGAGAATGATGAAGGAGAACGGACAGAGATGCGTTGCAAACTGTGGGTATGATAGTCATTTCACACTTTCATTTAATTACAACAAAGTCCAGGGACCTTTTTGGGACCTTTCTGTAATGGGAATCTAGGGCGAGACTTCTTTGTAAATATTTTTTGTCCTTGGGACCTTGGTGTAATTCTCCCATAATATTTTCTCATATTGACCAAATTGCTTATTAACAATTTTCAATATTCTAAAAATATATTCTTAACAAAAAGAAACATCATTATCATTGATAACAATTTAATCAAAATCCTTTCTCCCCTCCCTTCAAATCAAACAGGCCATTAAGCTCTCACGATCACTAATGACCCAAATCTAAAAATGAAGACTGCAATGCCAGAAATTATAACTAAGAAATCTAATTTAAAAACAGGTAATAGTAACTCATTGGGTAACCATATTTTTTAATTCGTAACTGATTTTGACATGTATAATGAATTTTTGGAAATTTTTAATAGAAATAATAATAATGCTGACCTATTAATATCTGACTTTTCAATTACACCTAAAAGTTGTAAATAATTTTACAAATTAATTATAACTAAATTCAATTTTGTCAGACAGACGTACCTACACTTTAGCTGAGATTTACTGTAGTAAATCGACACGCCGTTGCCGGGGTTAGGTGGTCAAAAGGCTATTGTTACTTTACTGGATGCATCAGTCCTAATTTCTTTTTTTTTCCCCGAAATTCGAAAAAAATAAGTGAATTTACTTATATTTGAGAAAAGTACACTATGTAAATATAGTTATATGATGAATCAATATCAATACTTATCTTGAGAAAAAAAAAATCAATATTTATTATGAAATATTGTTAAAATTATGATTTGAATAAAGCATCAAAATATAAGCAATTAACCATATGCATGCCCTCATCTCTATGTCATGTAAAAGTAATGAAATAATAGTTAGTTGTAATGAAAGATGATTTGGCTGCTTAACGTAATGAAAGATGCTTTGCCAGGATTAGCAATATGCTTATCAACTACGACTATATGGTTTTATTTATAAAGGGAAAGAGAAGGGTTTTTTAGTCGTATTAAGTTACATTATTAAATTTTTAAAATAAATGTATTATTTTATCTTTATATGATATTGTATAGATTGTTATTCTCTTAGAAAAATAAAGGTAAAACAACAAAGTTGTTAGGTGTTATGCAGTAATACAAAATTAACAAAGTTTAACATTTTTTTTTTAAAAAAAACCATTTTGTAAAACATACTTGAAGTTACTTATAAAAAGAATTTGAAGAATACCCTAAACTTTTTGGACAAGGGGGAGCCATTTTTGTCATATAATTAATCAAGCTACAAAGCATGTAACAAGGAAGGGGGAAATTAAAACGAAAGAAGATAATAGAATATAGGAATCCCAAAATAACATGTAAATTTGATTTAATTTTTTGGGACTATTTAAAAATTAATCCTTTGTGAAATTCCTTTATTCATTTAATTGCCTTAAGTGAAATTAGTTATCACTAGTCACTCTTCTAATCATTATTGTCATTTGAAAAGTTGAAGATGTTACTTGTTAAATCATCATTAT
The DNA here is from genome assembly GCA_037074495.1 of Acacia confusa. Lineage (NCBI taxonomy): Eukaryota > Viridiplantae > Streptophyta > Magnoliopsida > Fabales > Fabaceae > Acacia > Acacia confusa. The sequence goes on along the minus strand of CM073513.1, from coordinate 26,232,416 downwards.
TATCGAACTTATTTAGATTAGCAATTCCAAGAAAATAACTTTTATATCGACTACATTTTATCAACTGAAACCATATTTTAATTAGTATAATATGATTTATATTTAGACATATTTCTATAAAAAAAGTCTAACACCTGTTTAGCTTTTATAATTCCAAAAGCTTCATATTTTCCTTTTGCTTTTGGGAACAAAATTCATGCGACTCCTATGTCAATCCAAACATAATTTTCAGCCATTGACTTGTGGGCTTTTAAACTAGCTTATGGGGTTATAAAAGCTAATCCAACTTCTTCTTCTTCTTCTTTTTCAAATTTAAAATTAAGAATTGGTCAAAAAAATTAAAATTAAGAATATTTAAGTAATTAATTTCACCATAAAATGTAATCTTAAATTAGTTTTCAAAAGCTCAGTAATTAAGCTAGTTCAAGTCTTGAATGAAGATTTACACATCTAAGAAATATTTTTACATCTTTGAAGAATCCTAGATAAATACCATATGAAATTTCAAAATCCTCAAATTTTTGTTAACATTTGTAAAGGATATAAAGGTGACATTGATCAAATTAAAAATTTAAAATGTTGGTAAATTTACTATTATGCCCTTAGTTTTTAAATAAAAAAGAAAAATGAGTCCCACAGTGGTCGACGGTAGTTGAAGAAAGAAAAAGAGAGGGAGTAAGGATGGAGTGGTGGTCACCCCCTCCTCCTCTCACCTCTGTCTCCCTTTGATTTAAATTGTGGTGTTGGTTGGTGGCTATGGCGAAGTGGTGGTCAAAGCTTGCTAGCGATAGTGAAGATGAAAGTTGTCCCTGACGAGAAAGAGAGGCAAAGGTAGAGGAAGGTGAAGGAGTAATTGAGGATATTGGAGAAAGTCATGAGGCTGAGGAAGAAGAAGGTGAATAATAGAACACACTTCACAAAATTCATAATGAGATTTTGACAAGAATTATAACAGTTTTGACAAAAGCATTTGCTAATAAAAATATATAAGTCAGGATTCATCAACATTTGTGGCATTTCACCAAAATTCATGATAGGATTGACAAGTTTAGTAATTGTTTTGACAAAAGTGTTTGCTAATGAAAAACATGTAAGTCAAGATTCACCAACATTTGTGGCATTTCACCAAAATTCGTAATGAGATCGATAAGATTAATAATGGTTTTGATGACAATTTTGTAATGGTTTTGAATCAATGCCACAAATGTTGGTGAATTCTAACTTGCATATTTTCATTAGCAAACACTTTTGTTAAAACAATTACAATTTTTGTCAACACCATTACTAAATTTGTCAATCTCATTATGAATTTTGGTGAAATGCCACCAATGTTGGTAGATCTTAACTTATATGTTTTCATTAGCAAACGCTTTTGTCAAATTCATTAATAAACTTATCAATCCTATTACGATTTTTTTTAAAAATGCCACAAATGTTGGGGAATCCTTGCTTGCATGTTTTCATCAACAAACTCTTTTGTCAAAACTTTTACAATTTTAGTCAAAATAATTACTAAATTTATCAATCTTATTACGAATTTTGTGAAGCCCTTTTGACATTTCATATTCTTCTTCCTTAGCCTCTGGACTTCCTCTAACAACAATTTCAATCGTCCTACACTTTCACCTCTCTTCCTCACTAGGGACAAATTTTATCTTCATTGTCGCTAGCGAGCTTTAACCACCAATCTGCCATTAGCTTCCTCCATTTTTTCTGGTGACAATTCGGACTAGGGGAGCATTGCGGATACCTGAATCTAGGAGTAGGGGTGTAAATAGCTTAGGTCTCTATCAAGTAGCCTACAGCTTGGGCTGACCTAGCCTGTTTAACAAAAAGACTAGGATAAGGCCTATTTAGAGGCTTAAATGTATAAACAGGCTAAGCCTATTCTATGAAGGATTTCCTTGTTTACACATTTTGAAATATAATTTCATACATACATACATACATACATACATACATACATACATACATATATATATATATATATATATATATATATATATATATATATTTGAATCATTGTTAATTTTAATTTAAAAATATAACTATTAAATTATCCAAGTTAGTTGATTCTCTATAATTTAAAATTCAAATAATTTATTTTTGAATTAATTCTAATTTCTATTTATTAAATTATAAGAATTAAATTTTATTTTAATCATATTATAGGTTTTAAATTTTAAGCCTTTAAGCCTTAATTAACTTTTAAGCATATTTATAGGCTTACATTATAAGTAGGCCTATAAAAAAGGCTTCATGCTTGACCAGGTTTTTTTATGGCTCAAGCTTAAGTCTAAAAAAAACTTGTATACAGGTTTAGGCTCAAGCTTAGACTTTAGGCCTTTGTTACAAGTTTAAGCTTATTTTGTCAAAGTCTGACCCTACTTGGGAGACCTCTATCTTCCACAATTTTCAATTCGCTCTACCTCTACCTTCCCTCCACCATCATCTTCACTTTTGTTTCAAAGAGAGACAACCCGTCAGGAAGAGAAAGAAGAGAGTGTGAGAAGAGATAAAGAATATATGAGGGTTATTTTAGTAAAAAAATTTAAATTTTAAAATATCGTATTCTTTCCTATTACCTCTATATTCTTTAATTTTTTTAACAAATATTTTGAGGTCTTATAATTTTATATAGTATTTAAATAAAATTTTTCCTTACCTCTTTCTTCTAACAAAGAAAGGGAAAGAAAAGAGAATATATGAAAAAGCGGTAAAAAAGGGACGCAGAAGATATTGGTTACTGCATAACTGCAAAAGGAGGAATCTCAGGATCTTTCAAATCAATGTCACCATTAAAGTCATATCATATGCATCCAAATGTGCCGTTGGGACACGCCATGGGTTAAGTCTAGTACAAGAAAATAGTTTCTCACATTTGATAAAGTGCTGTTATTGGAAGAATATCCTGGTGATCTTTTTTCCTTCTTTATTATTTATTGTTAATTCATTAAGACTGTTAATTAAAAAGATGAGAAAAAAATTAAAATATTAATTTAATCTTTTAGATTAATTGGACAAACATAATTTAGAGATTATGCAGAATAATGAAAAAATGATAATGAGAGAAATTTAATCCACACATATTAACATCAAACAATATATCAATGAATTTAATCAATTGATGAGAGAAAAGTCAATGATCTTTCGGCATTGGGTGAAGGTCTCACCTTGCCCATAAACACCCCTAGTGTATACACACATATGTAATGGTTACACTATTCATTTCACTTGCTATTTTAAGATAACAATAGATAATTAAATATGTTGTAAGCTTCATAAGTCATCACAATGGGATTTGGCTCTTATCCACTTCCCTTCCCATCTTCTTTTTCATCTCAACCGTTGAATTGAAATATGAACGGTTCAGATTGTATCTTTTAAAAAATATTAATAAAAAATTAAAAAATAATATTTTTATAAAAATGAAATCTGAACCGTTCATATTTCAATCCAACGGTTGAGATGAAGAAGATGATAGAAGAGGATGGAAAAGAAAGTGGATAGGAGCCGGATCCATCACCATGCATATTGTTTTATATTTTTATGCAACACACGGAGGTCATCATTTATTTTTAATAAGATAATTCAAGAAAATTCATAGTTTAGTATCTTATTCGAAAAACATAGCAAAAAATTTTAAATTTTAAAATTAGTCTTAAAGACCTTTTGCCTTTCATCATTTACCCAAAAAAAAAGACCCTATGACCGATAGATAAATTTCAGTTAAGTAAAAATTATATTCTCTAGGTTAAAATTTATTATTTTTGGTTTATATTCGTTTAAAAACTACGACATTTTAAGATAATTTAATATGAAATATATAATCTAACTTAAAAATTATACATGACAACAATCCATATCAATATGCATAGTAAAATATGCATCAAGTCAAATTATTCACAAATCATAAATAATATAACTAATTTTCAAATTTATATGTAATTATTTATGTCTTTTAATTGGTATGCAAAATTAGTTTCGATGGATAAGAAAATGGATATGGAGAAAAGATTGTGTTTAAAAGTATGTTTGGTATCTCTTGAAAATGAGACCTAGTTTTCAAAGGGGGAAAAAAAGACCTAATTTTCATATAAAAATACTAAAATGCCCTTCTAATAATACTTTTTGAAAAAAAAAAAAAATTCTCATCTTCTCAATCGCTATATATGCATCATCGCTGGTATCAGCTTCACTTCCACTAGAATCTTCACCAGTGAACCACCTTCAGAATCATCGATGTCCACCAATGACCCACCAACAACTACTACACTGAAGCTCCGACGATGACTAGTGACCCAAATTAAAAAATAAAGGCCTCAATTACTTTTTCATATCTATTGCGACATCATCTAAGCTTACTGATCTCAGGGGATGTAGTTGAAGGCAGGGTAGGGAAAAGCATAGGCGGATCCGCATGCAAGATTGAGGGGCAAGTTTCCACCCTTAAATTGGGGATTTTTTTTTAAAAAAAAAATTAATACACGTTTTAATGATTGCCCATCCTAAACTAAGTGCATCAAGATTGTACTTCGTAATTGGATGTGAAATGAATGGTTGAATGATTGTTTAGTCCTTATATTAAAAAAAATGTATTTGATAGCATTGATAATAAGACAATTATGATGGAATTCCAAAAAATAAGGATAGAAAGATGACATTATAATTATTTTTATTGTAATATATTTTTGTTATTAAAATATATGTACTAAAACTTATTGAGTGCTCACCCTTTATTGTAATTTATGTAACTACATTTCTAACAACACTTAGCCTTGTTTTTCTAAATGACATGTTTATAAAATAATTGCCTCTGTTAATACATCATCAATATTCACTTGATTTCAAATTTTTTTTTTTTTATATTCTGTTCTTTTCTTGTTTATATTGTTTTGTTTTTAATGCATTTAAAACTTTCCTTAAAAAAAATATTTGGGGGCGCCGCTCCCGAATCCCCTCACCACTAGTGCTCACCCTTCATAAATTTTCTGAATTTGCCCTTGAGGATAAGGTTGAGGCCAAGGGAGGTTGCAGTCGATCTTCAGCCACAAATAGCATTGTGGGTTACTGTTAAGCTTCAACCTTTGCCGTTGCGGGTTTCTACAAATCGCCACAGAAAGATGAGCCACCCTTGTTGCTTCCTCACCATTGTTGGAGATCTGTGAAGAGGATGATATGCTGTGGCTGCCGTCATGGGTTGAAACAAGAGAAAATTCCCCTTAGAGCCCAAGTTATCAAAATATTGTCAAAAAATGCCCAAAAAAAAATCACATGTTAAAAAAAGCTCTAGAGCCTTTCTGATATTATTTCAAAAAACGTAATTGTCAACGAGTACTAATTTAGTTATTAAGATATAGTTGTTAACATATATTGATATAGTTGTTAATGAGTACTGATTTAGTTATTAACGTTTTATGAAATAATACCACAAAATACCCTAGGACCCTTTTTTGATATATAACTTTTCTTTGGACATTTTTTAATAATATTTTGGTTACTTGGGCTTTGAGAGGAATTTCCCCTTAAAACAAATAGACATCACTGGTGATGTGATGGAGCTAAGGTGCAGTCGAAGGAAATGAAAAATGGAGATGACAAAAGGAGAATTCCATGGATGTTGTATGATGGAAGCCAATTTCATAACTTCTTCATGGAACTATAGCCAGCGGAACAATCTAGCCCATTGAGCTGGCTAGTTTAGGTCTTAAATTTGTAAGGGTAAGTTTAAGTTTTTCCTCTCAAAAGTGAAAAAGCGATCCTAAAAATGTTAGCTCTATAGGTTTAAGGGCCTAAACAGTCTTTTTCTTTTAGGCCCGTATGTTTTTTTTTTTGAAATTATTTATATGATAATGATATTATTGATTTTTTATCCTTTGTTAATGAAGATACAAATATTTAGCTTTTATTCCATTTTTTAGAATTAAATTTCACAAGAACATCTTGTATTAAGAATCCTAAACATTTAAAAATTATAAAAAATATTTCTTATTTTATAAATATTCTTACTAAGTTTGTATTTTTTGACTTATTTTCAAGTAATTGTTTTGTTCATATCTAGTATTGTTTATTTTGTTGACTACTTACAGTTTTTAAGACATACTTATAAAAAGTATTTTTAATTTTTTAAGTCTTCTCATTAATTATTTGTAATAGGTATATGCACAATAGTTTACCTTTAATTATGATTTAGTGATTGTTTTTATTTGTTGTGTGATACGTATGATTGACACATTAATTTTTACAACTTTTATGTGTTAAATTAAGTTCTCTATCATTTAATTTTATTTCTTTTAAAAAATATTAAAATAGCTTCAACCTTGTGCGGCTAGCTCTAGCTCTTATGCTCAAAAGCTAAGCCTAAAGCCGAAGGAAGTTGGTATAGATGGTAAAGGATTTTGTCAAGTCCCAAAGGGATGTGTGTTTGGTCTCCACCGCCGTCGCTGAGACTCCTTTGGTAGACGATCTCGTAAGTCCCCAGTAAGTGCTCAAAGAGCCCAGGGCCATGCCCTGGCCTTGATAGGGGACTGATGTCGAACCCCTCCAAAACTTTTTGATAAAAAAAAAAAACAAAAAAAAAGGCTGAGCCTAAAAAGTGATTGTTTTTCTTTTAGGCCCTGACCTGTGAAGGGCTGACCCTTTTTTTACCAACTCTACAGCCCAATTGCATGACTCACTCTGTGTACCAAATGAGCTTCATCATACAAATGAAATCCATTTTCATACCAACCCCACCCCAATTCCAGCGGACCAAATGGGCCCTTAGGTTGTCGGTCTGATTGTCTATTTATATTTTTTTTAGTTTTGTTAAAGCTGAGGTGGGCCGAAAAGAAAAAAGTATAGCCTCGGACGCTTGACACAGTCTCAATCATTATTGGGCCAAATAGACGCTTCACAGGCCCAATAAAAAAGAGTGACGTGGCATATCTATAACCAGATAACGTAGTAGTGCACTAGTGCTTTCCGCTCCATTTCACCATTGTCCTTCCCTACAATGACGAACCAGTGAACTGCTTCTATCACTATTCTTCACCTTCCTCCTTTCTTCTCTTTCGATGGCTCTGAATTCAGTTTTGCCACTGTCTATTAAATCTCTCTACGTCTCTTCTACTTCAAGGTCTCGTTCAAAACCCTTTTCTGCTGTCTGCCAAATCAACTCAAACACTGGTGAGTACGTAATTACAAATTTGCATGTTCAAATTGTCCAGTTTATTGAAAATTGCAAATGATTGTTTTTTATTTTGAGCCTGAGAGATATTGGATTGGCTTCTGATGTTGCAGATTCTAAGAAATGGGGAAAACTGGTTTCTGCCACATTGGCGGCGGCGGTGATTACCTTCGGCCACGACCTAACAGCTCTTGCTGATCTGAACAAATTTGAGGCTGAAATTAGGGGTGAATTTGGGATAGGATCCGCTGCTCAGTTTGGTTCTGCCGATCTCAGGTTCGTTTCTTGAGAAATTCTGGGTTACCTCCTCTTTTGCGTATCATGAAACAAGAACTTTGAAATGTGTCGCTCCTTTTTGTTTTTTTTGGGTTTATTTTTGCAGGAAAGCCGTCCATGTGAATGAAAATTTCAGGTGAATAACCCAACCTGCTCTTGTGATTTAGGCAGGACACTAGCTTGTGGCAAGCATAATTGTAACGTTTCTTGATAAATAGATTTGAAGATTAAAATTTTTAAGGTTCACAACAAATGTTTTAAATTAATCTCTACTTATTCTTGTTTTAAAGTGTTTTGTTTACACCTGAAACATGACGCAGGATGTGATGCTGAGGTCTAAATGAAAAACGTTGACCTTCCATATATGATTTTTCTTTTCCTTTTCATTTCCTACTCCCACAACCCATTCAAATAACCGGTTTGCGCTTATCAAGAAAACAGTCAAAATTAATTGAAAAGCAATAAATATGTATTTTTCCCTCAACTATACCCCTAATTTGTACAGAGGATAAGTGAGAGAGGACAATATAGTAAAGTACAAAGTTGAAAATAATACAATAAATGCTTTGATAAAACTAGAGTGAAACTTATATTTTGGGATAAACCTATTCACAAATTTGAAGCATTCAGGGACGGAGGGAGTATTATTTAAATAAACTTTTAGAAATTAAAATAATTTATAACTATCTTTCTTATTTCATGTTAGTGGTAGATGACTATATTTTATGTTTTAACATAACTAATGTTTGACTGCGCACACTTTAAGAAATTACTAGTTAGCACTTGGCAATTAAGATTGAAGTGGCTCGGTTGAGCTCCCAAAATTTAAAGGTGTCTTATTTCTTATATTTGTATGTGAACTTGTGAAGATTGAAGTCCTGTATTTATGATCATTCTAAATGACTGATACAGAAGAGCCAATTTCACAGCTGCTGATATGAGGGAATCTGATTTCAGCGGTTCAACTTTTAATGGTGCATATCTTGAGAAAGCTGTTGCATACAAGGCAAATTTTACGGGTATGTACTGCTTTTTGTAAAGCCAAAGATGGTGACTTTGTCATCATATTTGAATCGCTTCCCAAGAATCATTGATTCATACATACATTCATGCATATGTATATGTGTGTGTGTTTATGAAAATGGTTTATTCATCTAATATAATATTGCCCCAATAACAAAGGTGTAGAATTAAAGAAGTACAGCAAGATGACTTTGGGGTGTGGGATGACGTGGAGGGAGCATATCTACCAGGAAGTATAAATTCAAAACTGAGTGAAAAAGACTGATAATATTGCTAAAGCTTATTTGGGTCGTGCTCACTCCAAAATAGTGAAAGAAGTATGCTGACCAACAAAGATAGTAACATGTCTTTTGTGAGCATTATATGTGTGTACTTCTTTATCGTTATGGTAGACACGTCAATTCTCTATTCTTGCAAGGTCTTAATTAGAACGCAATTCACAATAAATTCCAAGCACTCTATCTTGACTACCTGTTTTGCTACCACCACCAACATCAAACTCCTAAAGTCTTTCCATCAGTAGCACTTCTTGCTTCGTAGAATCAAGGCTTACCGAGAGAATTGGTGCATCGTCATGAAGAAGAACACAACCCAACAATTACTACACCATCCCCCTTTAATATATATTTCTTGTATGTGACTCGTATATCAAAAGATTCAAATTGAAGATGTAAATGGTGGGTTGTAGAAATAGGTACTGGGCTGTCTTTGAGAATAGATTGGGGAGTACTTAAAAGTTCATAGGATGAAATGTTGAAGGATTGAATAGGTTGGGGCTGTGGCACTGAGTGAGGTTAGGCATCTGTGTTAATTTACTGGACATGAGAGAATTTCAATCATTGACTCTTGTCCTATCTATCCTCCAAAGACATTCGAGGGGGAAACCTGGGTTGATGAGGAAATAATGCTTGAATATTCAATCATTTCGTTTGAGTACTCTCGTGTATATATACATAGTGTTCTTCAAGTTCTGTCACCCAACAATGAATTATCGTGACTCCAAGTTTTGTTTTGATATTCTGCAGGTGCTGATTTAAGTGATACATTGATGGATCGAATGGTAACTTAATCATAAATGGAATTCTTAGTTTCATCAATGTTCTTTGATATTAAATTAATTATCTGACTTCATGGGTGTCTAGGTTCTCAATGATGCTAATCTCACAAATGCCATTCTAGCTAGAACAGTCCTCACACGTAGTGACCTTGGAGGTGCCCTCATTGAAGGGGCCGACTTTAGTGATGCTGTAATAGACCTTACCCAAAAGCAGGTAACACCTTTGACTGTACCTGCCAAATTATCCATATAATGGGTAGCCGTGGATTCCAATTTCTTTTATAAAGTGACTAATGGAAGAGTCCATCACAATTGATTTGAAATGTGCTAGCCGGATTTCTGATCATGCTGGTTCTTAGTTAGGTATTATGATATTTAAACGAATCAGTTAATGAAACAGCACACCTGATTTGTGTAGGCTCTATGCAAGTACGCTAGTGGCACAAATCCTGTAACAGGAGTAAGCACGAGAACGAGCTTAGGTTGCGGGAACAAAAGACGAAGCGCGTATGGTTCTCCGTCATCTCCGTTGTTAAGCTCTCCGCCCCAGAAACTGCTTGATCGAGATGGTTTCTGTGATGAATCAACGGGTCTTTGTGATGCAAAATAGTAAAGCATTAAGTTGTTAAGATGCGGCAATATACATATTGTATACATACTCATGTATTATTAGAGATGCCTGTCGAAGCATCTGAGGCCTTTTGAACAACACTTCCACGGTAATAATGGTGTATAATTGATTATTCTAATTGGAAGTTGAAACTAGGGTGAAGTTTCTTAATTTCTTTCGTTGTCTTTGAAATACTTGCTGATTTTCTGCTAAATCTGTTCCATTTTTTTTTTTTTATATACTAAAAAGTTTTGGAAGGGTTCGACACCAGTCCCCTACCAAGACCAGGGCATGGCCCCGGGTTCTATAAGCACTTACTGGGAACTTATGAGATCGCCTACCAAAAGAATCCTAACGACAACAGAGGGGATCGAACTCATGACCCAAGGGCTTAATTTTGAATCCCTTACCATCTGTGCTAACTCTCATTGGCATATATCTTCACTGGAGCAGCATTAGATTTTTTTACACAGTTGCCATTGTTTATGGCCCTAATTAGGGCCCAGTTTCTCTTTGCTGTGTGGAAAGACAGAGACAAGTAGAGCCCACTTAACCTCACAAGCCCATCTTTTTTGTCTTTTTTTTTTTTTTGTGAATTAGACTGACAAAGGGTTGGACACTCTCACTAAAGGGAAATAGTTCGATCCTGGAGTTAGTCATGGCGCTGGGGGAGACATAGGAGGCATCCTAGCTCCTGGGTGCCTAGGTAAATGCTTGAAGGTAATAGAGCGCTGGGGGAGGCATGAGAGGCATCTTAGCTCTTGAGTACCTAGGTAAATGTCTGAGGGTAATCGACGGCTCGCCCTGCCCAACATTGGTATCACCTAGGAGGAAGGGAGATTTTGTCGTACCCTTAGATTGTGGGTGAATCCAACATCTTTCCTAAAATTATTATATCCACCAAAAAAAAAAAAAATCTAATTTAGACCGTTAAGATTTAAAATCTTAACTTAGAAAACTAGAAAACACTTTCAATGGATATCTATCGAACTAAAAACACTTAAAATATAAACTAAAATTAAAAGAGAAGCTATATAATCTAGTTGTAATGTGAGTGGTTAGATTTGGTTGAAATTCATCGAAGTAGATGCATATATATGAGAGATTTGGTGGCTAAATGATGGTATACTTTCTTGGCCTCTTCAGAATCTCATATTCCCATTGAAGCCACTCAACACAACTACACAGCCTTCCAATTTGCATTCTTCCCATGAAGTAGTCCAGAAATTTCAAACTCTACAAATCCGTTGTAATTTTGAAAGAGATAGAAGGGGGGAAAAACAGGGAAGAAAAATCAGTGCATATAGGTCCTTTAGATAACAAACTGAATAGACATTAAATAGCTGTAGCTTGATAATAATCTTGATTACCTTACATCTCTCTCAGGTTAATGCTAATGACACTGAAGAGATCACATATATATGGATTTAGTTTGCTAGAAAAAATACATGTATTATTATTATTTTCAAATCACTGATTTAATTAAGACACTTATCATTTAAGAACAACCATAAAGGTAGTCACTTGGAAGTTTATCAAGTGAAGTCAGACGATCCCTTTGTTGAGGCTTATAAAGTGGTGAGTGTTCATTAAAATCCGTTACAAACTGTGTACGCATTTTGTGATGACATAATAAGAGAGTCCTTAGAAGCGAAGCTCAAATTTAGGAGACACAAACTAGTGATGTTCGCAGCAGCAACAAGCATTCCTCCAAAGAAATCAATCAATCAAAGTTGCTTGCTCTTTACTTAATTCGATCGTTGTAGAATTGCGAAGGACTTTCTCGTAATTTTACTCAACAAACCTTTTTCAAAAAAGAAAAGAAAAGAAAGGAACATGAATAATAAAATGAGAATCTCTGTCTCCTTTACGGCTGTTACCAAGACATTGGAATTATAGGATGTGTCGTGCGGGCGTGACATATGTCTGAGATTGGTTCCTTTGATACATTAATTGTTTTGGACCACCATGGATCTATATATGATTAATGATGATCTCGGCCTGAAATATGAACACCCACTTCATGTGCTTTCGTCACCGCAAAGTTTTCTCTATTATAATTTGTTGCCTAGCTACCTCGCACTTTCGATCAACACATTTATAATTGTGTTTCTTCTTTTCATTCAAAAGTATCTGCCTCCTCTATTTCTACGTATTGCCAAGTTGTTTTATGTGTTGATACATCACTATCTGTATGATTACGAACGAAGTATATATTCCCCAAACTGTTATTGTTTTTCTTAATTTTTTTTCCAATCAAATTATTAAACTACTCTTTTGACCTAAATGTACAAGCTAGATAAAATTAGGTAGAATTGTTATTTGTTAAAAATGTGCATTGGTTTCTCTGAATACTCATTTTAATTATTTGCATTGAAAGTTGCTCATACGATGAAAAACCCTCTTAATATGTGTACTAAATAGCGAGTTTAGGAGAAAAAAATTATAAGTTAAATATTTTCCTTAATTCCCTCCTTATCTCTTGTATTTGAGGAAGTATTAAAATGGGTAATTTGAAAAAATTGTTAAGTATAAAAAATATATCTTACATTTAAAATCAAAATCAATTCTCTAATTAGGTCTTAGATTAAGGATATGATGAATACAATCTTACTATGGCTACATCTACTCCTACATAATCATTCTTCTAATGGTGTATATACATACAAAAAGGAAGAACAATGATTGTTGCATTTTGCTCCCTGTATTCTACTCAACTTGCATATCATCATGATCAAAAAGAAAAAAGTTTGAAATTAAACATGGGAGAAAGTATCCGAATGTGTGTATTATCTATGTCAATCAGCAATAATAAATTTCAAGAACTGTTTGAGGACTAAAATTAAAAGGTTCTTTTTTGTAATTGTGATTTAGACAAAAGAAACTTATATAAAATATAGGGACAGAATTATGAATCGGAGAAGAATTGTGAGTCCAGGAAGTATGGAGGTTTGGGATTTGGGGACCTAAAGAAGCATAAGGTTAATGATGTCGTGGGGTTAAGGGATCACATGGTTATTAATAATGTTATCTTAGTCAGCAAACAAACAGTATAATTTTTTTTTTTGGTAAAACAAACTGTACACTTTTTTAATTGCTCTAATTATTCAGTCACGCTGTCCCACATGTGAAAACGCGCATGGTCCTCTTGTTTTGGATTTCTAAGCCAACACAAGTCTCTCTCTTTATAATATACACACACTCCCTCTCTTACTTACCAACCACATTTAATTAACTCATTTATTCCTAGTTTTCCAATATGCCCTAATTTTTAACTGACTTATTTAAATTCATATCATTAAAGTAGAGGTAAAGTTTAAAATATATATCAATTTTGAATCAATTTAATGATTTAACTTACATTGCATTGCTTTGATTCAAATGGTAGTTGATGCTTTATGGTAGTAACAAGGACTAGAGGGAGTATATATGATTCATCATTGGTGTTAGCTAGGTTGAGTAAGGATAACTCCATGCTTAGAGAAAATGTTCTGGTTTGAGCTTTCTGCAGGATGAAAAAAAAAAAAAAAAAAACATAATACCATATCGAAAAAATAGTTGATCATATTTGAGTTCTGACTTTACTTAAATTTAAAAGTAGTCCTAGTTCTGTAAGTATGTTACAGAAAAATGACTATGCTGCATTTAGAAAACGACACACACACACACAGAGACAGAATACATAGTCATATTCCTTTGTATTATTTTCCTCCTTAATTAATATACAAAAGCATGAAATGTAGAATATATCAGAAAGAAACCCTATTAGATGGGTAGAGTCTAAAGTGGAGGTATATAGAAGTCAAACAAGCTAGGTAGGTAGGTTAAATTTTTAAAAAAGGCTTTGAATTGCCCTTTCGAACCATGCATGGAATTATCGTTTTGGCAAGCATGCTGGTGGTCTCTGTGTGTGTGTGTGAGTTTCAGACCTTAGCTAAGGGGTTGAAACATGAATGATAAGTTTGAAAGGAGCACGCTTAATGATTGTGTCTTGTGTGAGTGTGACATTGCTTGAAAGGAATTCAGAGTTTTGACTCTCACTTGTTCACAGCTACTATAAACTCACATGATATTATTATCCACTTGATTATTATTGTTTCCCTTGAATTACACTTCCTCGTATGTTCATTAATTAGCTGTTTAATATATTTGCTTTACTTTGTCTTCGAGTCAGCTTTATATACACCCACACACACATACAAACACTTACAACTCAAATCCAACTAGCAGCTCAAACTTATTCCATTATTGGGCTCCACGGCTTCTTAACCAGAGAATTCAGAAGAAAAATATTCAAGTGTTTGTTTTATATGTCAAGTGGTTGAGAGACATGTTCTTGTTTCATTCTGCAGCAGAGAAGGCATATGCATGCATGTTCTGCACACACAGGTAATTAGAGTTTGATTTAAAATGCTATTTTCTACAGAACCTGATAAAGGCTATATATCAATAGAGCTGCTAAGAATCTCATTTTGCAGTTTAAACTTCCTTTGGAAAAGCTTATTCTGGAAATAACTCAACTGATTTATGATGAATATAATAATGCCAAAGACCACCACAAAGTTAGTCTAGTGGTCTAAGGCTCTGTTAGTACATTCTAGCTAGGTCTTGAGTTCAAGTACTAAAGGAGATACATACTTGTGTTGGAAGTGGTAACTATGGACATCGAACCAAATTGCAGATGATAATATTACAAAAATAGTAATGTCAAAGTAATTAGATATTGTTATAGCTAGATAGCATGGAATATGGTGTTATTTCATGGGACACTAGCTATGTATCTTCATCCCATCAAATGATAAAAAAGACAGAAAGAGAAAGAGCTGGCTTATTGGGGATTTATATGCTAATTCAAGTTTGTTAATTTTGACCATTATTAATGAATTATATTTACGTGTTTAGTTTATAGCAGTATAACACCAGAACACACAAAGTCAGGTTTGAATGATATGTTTGCTTTTGTTTGTCCCTTTTTTTTAAAAAAAAAAAAACATTTGAGTCCAAATTACATCATTTTCTTTACCTCCTTGTTACATCCCTTTCTTTGAAATGCATATAAGCATGTTTCTCTTTCAAGCCAAAAAAAAAAAAAAAAAACATCAATTTCTCAATGCATTTCAAAGAAAAGGATGTAACAAGGAGGTAAAGAAAAGGATGTAATGTGGACTCAGGATCACAAGTTGTCCTTATATATCCTCAGGGCTCAGTTTGACACTATAGATAACAAATTGAAAAAAAAGAAAGAAAAAAGATGATATTTTATATTATATTTCCGCATTCTTAATTCTTCTTGCTAAATAAAGCTTTAAGTTAGAAGTGAGATTAGTATTCCTTGCTTGGTTTCAAATTCATTTATAATCAATTCAAATTTTCTGCTCGTAACTAGGGAGAAAGTAAATATAGTAAGAAATTAAATTTATTTGCCACGTGAGAATCTTTTAATGTGTTTATCTGTCTTTAATTATACATACTTTATGATTGGAGACGAACTTAATTATTTTGTAGGCGAACCAGCTTGGTAATCTCAACGGAATGTGGAAATCTCATTTACATTATGCATTAATTGTGATGTGTAACATCTGCTACACACACACACACACACACTTGCTATAAATATCGATTAGGACTATTTCATTTTCTCTTATTAATCTTTGTTCATTAATTTAAGGGCATAATACATTTTCACATTTATGAAATGATTTTCCATTTTTATTTTATTTTATTCTATCTTCTATGTCGTGAAGAGAAATTCGTCCTGAGAATGATATTTTTGATAATCTTGCAGGATTACTTATTAATTGAAACGAATTGAAATGTCAACATGTTAATTGGTTTTCTTAACGTAGTAAGTAAGCCTTTGTCCACACTTAAGTTTAATTTTCTCTATGATCAAATTTTGTGTATCGTATTGCCAAGAGTTTTACCCCCTTCACTTGCTGCCTTTCCAAAATTACCTTTCAACCCAAAAAATGCCGTATCATATTTATTTATTTGTTGGGACATCTAACAAATTAAACATATAAAATATTGTTAAAAAAAACAAACATATAAATTTATCCATAATAACAATGAAAACACAATAATAATATCTGAGACATGGTATAAAGTTTTTAAAATAATTAAAAAAAACGTGCTGTAAAATAGTTAAGAAATTGTTTTATTATACAAAAATAATTTCAAATCATATGACGGTTCTATAAAAGCAACATTACTATATCAAATAAATTGAAATATAGAAAAGTTGTCTTGTACGTTTCAATTAATTTAAATGGTTAATATATCTATATTTTTTTACAGTAAAGACTAGCTAGGTGGTGTATAAGTATATGCTTTTTCATTTTCATCACTTCGAGTGATTGTAATTTTGTATGATTCACATGGACATAGAACAATTTGAAATTAACCAAAGGATCTAACCTTGTTTCAGTACGATTTAGGTTCACTATTAAAGATTCAGAATTGGTGCTTAAACTTTTCAATGCAGGAAAATCAATACATTTATGGGAGCAACATATATAGTAGGCAGCTGAAGAATTGGAAAACAAAAACTTGATAGAAACATACACAACTTTTGCATTATATTCCCAGAATTACTACATATGCATCGACACTGGACCCACATTTTACAAAGAAAAGCACTAGTTTATTAGCTATATAGGCTAGCTACATATAGGCATATTATATTTATGATCCATCGATCTGATGGCCTATTGCTTATATAGGTAGGACCATATTGAGTCTTATTATGTACAGAAACTTGAGGATGGAGCAATCTTATACTTAATTTGCCAACCTTAATTAAACTGAAATAATATCCTGTGATTAATTACTATGCATCATCATCATGGATATTCTAATATATATAATAACTATATATGTGTAAAAATCTGCATTTGTGTTTGATAGATCACTTCCATAGTTCGATATTGCAGGTGGTGGTGATGGACGCCGACGCATATTCCTGCTCCAACTCCGACGACTGATTTTCCATCATAGTAACTTGTTCAGTAGTGACATTTGCAGCAACAACGTCAGCATTGGTTTCCTTGGATGAAGCATGTTGTTGGTGATGATGATCTTGACTCAGCTGAGAAGCAACAAATTTATCAAACACCCTCCAATCAGTAAGCACTTGATCATCATCCACAACAATTGGTTGATCAAAACACGACGTCGCAGCGTTGGTGTTTCTGCTGTGATCGAAGGTGGCGCTATTAGTAAAGATGGTGGAGGCGGGGAGTTTATTAGGGCTTTCAAGCTGAGGAAGTTGGAGGAAAGCTTCGTGAGAGAGATTGTTGATGTTGTTGTAATTGAATTCAAACTCTTGCTTGCATGCATAGTAAGGTGGCGAAATATGATTACGCCTTGGAGATGGATCAAGGTCTTGCATGAAAGAAGCAGCTTCATCGTACCAACATGGTGACTCATATTCTCCAACTTTTCTCATGGTCGTCATTCTCTTCTTGAACACTCTGCACACAACCCACCCTTCTTCCTGCAAATATTGATTGGGTAAGGGTTTTTAATCACAATCATTAATCGTTAATACGCCCATAGCTATAGGTATGGAGTGGAGGGAAGGGAGTCATACAACTACTTAGTATATGAGATATTATTTACCTAATTTATCTAATTTGATTTATTAAAGAACTATATTAAATTTGTTAATATGACATGTATTTTCTAAGATATCTTATTTATCGTCTTTAATTTTCTCTTTCACTCTCTTCCTTGATTCTTGATTTTGGTTGAGGGAGCGTCAATGATTTATGGGGTATGATTAGGACATCAAATTTAGGACTATCAGAAGAAAATACATGAAAAGGGTCATTGTTTATATATATGTGTGTGTGTGTGTGTGTGTGTGTGTGTGTGTGTTGCAATTCATGGTCTATTTTTCCTTTTATTAACATAAATCACATATATTTATGTGTTATAAGGCAACACAAAGTTTGTTGATAAAAGGGATTACACCGGATTTGAAGGGTTTTGAGTGACTAAATTTATGTGGGTCAAGGGTTCAAAAATGTAATTATGGAAGAGATTATATTACACATACCTGAGGAGTGGCATTTTCATGAGTTTCAAGGCGATACTCATGCATGATCCAGTCAGATTTCTGGCCATTAGGAGCTCTTCCTTTGTAGAACACAAGAGTCTTCCTCATACCAATCAGACTAAGCCTCGAATATATCGCTTTATCTCTCCCTGTTGCCTTCCAGAATCCTGCTTTTGTCGCTCTATTCGTCCGAGTTCCTGTTGGATACTTCTTATCCTTATGGCTGAAGAAGTACCACTCATTTTGTTCCTCGCTCCCTATTCTGCACAGTTCTGTGCATAAATTGTAATTTTTAATTATTATTCTCTATCTTCACTACACATACACAACACACACACTCAAGTTCATATGTAATTAAGTTACCTTGAAGATCCCATGGCTCTATTTTGTAGAGATCAACGTCTTTGATGACATCAAGATCAATCCTTTTGGAAGCTATCTTCTTTCTAAGGTAGTAATCAACGAGTTCTTCGTCTGTGGGATGGAATCGAAAGCCCGGAGGAACATGTGAAAATGTATTCATGTCCGATTCTTGATAAGTTTCAAAACCTGCAATTTGATATATAGCACAAGAAAAAAAAGACAACAAGCGTTAATTATTTCTCGTCATGAAAAACACACACACGTAATTCTTCCTTTTGAAAGAATTCATTGAAAGTTCTTATATTCAATATTGATTGTAAGATGTGACCACCAAACTAAGATTTTGAGAACTCATCACATATTGTACGGGACAGACGTCTATATTCAATAACATCGGTTCAATATTGCTACAACAATGACTGAAGTTTGGATTTATTAATCTCTTCATTTATTTTCAGAAAATAAAGCAGCTAAACAACTTCCTTTTAATTTCCATATATATATATATATATATATATATATATATATATATATATATATATATATATATAAAGCTTAATTCTATTTATTAAGAAGAAACATTATCATTTGATATATCTCACATATGCTCACTTGTCCGACGTTTAATCAGAGCAATATACATGTCTTCATATGGTCGTCCAACTGATAAACGGATTACCAGAGGCCTTAAAGAAAAAGAAAAATAAAGGTAGAGAGAGAGAGAGAAGGAAGAGGAGAAGGAGAATGAAATTACAAAAGAAAATCATAAGAAAGAACTAACTACACACAAAAGAGAGAAACACCAATAGCAAAACGAATAATGGAAAAAGGAAAAATGAAACCACGTTCCATATGAGGAGTGAGAGTGTTGTGTGTCTATATCATCGATCAAACATTTTTCAGACGTAAAATGAAACATGACCAATCGGAACTTGGAGAAAGATTTGAGGAAGCACACTTTCACCTGTCTATACAGAGACAAAATGGTCTGTTGAACTTGATTAGTATAAAACAAAATTAATTAATGGAGTTAGGTGTAAAACACACAAAAAAGATGATGAGGGGAAAAGTAGAAGCAAACATGATATAGAGGTTGGTGTTGATTAGATAATCTACAAATTGAAACTCAGATCAAAGTCATGTCAAAGATTCTCTGTAACATATATTTAGCATTAATTTGACTAGGGCTTCCCTCTTGTCTTTTAGTTGTCTGTTGGACTTAAAAAACTCTGTATTTGACTCGCAAACAACCATATTATTCGTGCGGGCTTCATATTTATAGCCCCAAAGTATTTGCAGAAGATAGTAAATAATTAAACATGAATCACAGACAAATCCAGATGATACAAATAGAAAAAAGAGAGAAAAGTCTGTATGCGCGTGAGTGTGTGTATATAAACCACAAATAAAGAGAAAATAACAACCTTGATATATGTTGCTGTCGTCCGAAGAATGTAATAATTCCAAATAGAATTGTTCAGTAGCAGATCTGATGGGAAAACAACCTCGTCTCTCTGCAGCACTAAATCGTAGGATAGATATGATAGATGAGAGCAACTTTTTGAAGCTGCCTTTGCAACTGCATCGACTAGGTTAATAATGGCTTGGTGGAATCCAACATAAACAGACAAAAGAAAAAACAAAAGCACATGGAAAGAGGAAACACACACACACAACAAGAAGAAGATAAAACAAAAAGTGAAGAAACTAAATATGAAAAGTGATTTCCTCGGGAATTGAAGTGATGAATAATCTTGTTCGTTTTCAAGTACTAGTAGGGAGCAAAAGAGAGATCATCGATCAGATCCCGAGAAAGAGTAAAAGGAGAAGAAAGGTTTTCAGGACTGGGAAATAAAGATGAAAGTAGGGTTAAATAGCTACGAAGCGACAGCTCAATGAAGAAGAAAGGATATGAAAACCCTAGTAAGCCATCCTTCTCAATGGTTTCTATCTCCGTTATCTTTCTGAGTTACAGAGAGAGAGAGAGAGAGAGAGAGAGAGAGAGGGAGAGAGGGAGAGGTGAAACTGTAGCACCACCCACCAGCAACTGATGGAGAAAGATTGAAGGAGATAGCTAGAGAGAGTGTGAGAAAAAGATCAAATGGTGACGAACACGAAAGGGGAGGTGTTAAATAAAGGACAGAACAAGTAATATAATAATAATAATCATAATAATAATAGTATAAAAATAAATAAAAATGTATAGGGATAGTAGCAGTATATATAATGATGTAATGTGTATAATGATGATGATGATAGGCAATCGATGAAGGATATTATTTGTTTTTGTGTGGTGAGACTCTTACAGGTTACAACTTATCCATCTTTAATTTCCTCCCACCAAAAGTTACTCGATCGGCTTAATTAATTAATTGTTAGCTTCTTCTTCTTCTCTCTCTCTCTCTCATATTCTTCACTGTGCCCCCACCTTTTTTTTTCCCATCTCGAGTCCACACACTGCGTGGTGTACACGATCAGATTTAATTAATTTATAGAATATGGTAATCATGGTAATAAGGATAGTTCTTCTAGATGTGTCCCATTTCTTTCCCATATAATCTAATTAATATATGTAAATTATACATATAATTGTATTAACCACCGTAACAATATTAACCAGTCGCGTCACAATTACCTTAGCTAGCCAGCTAATAAAAATTAATGTATATTATTTATAAGGTTTTATGTTTCTGCCTTTAAGGTAGAAATATTTTATCTGTCTTACTCACATAAAAATAAGTGAGTCCCACCATCAAGAGAAAAGAGAAAAAATAATAATAGAACTCACTCACTTTTGAGTGAGTGAGATAGATAAAATGTTTCTACCTTAAAGATAAAAACATTCAGCCCTTATTTATATAAATGCATAATGGGTGAATTTATTGTTGGCTATTTCTTCATCAATGGAAATTTAATTCTATTACGATTACGACCATTTCAACATTTTGATTTCCTGTCTAAGTGTGACCGTAAGCAAAGCAGGTAACTATATATGGATGGGTTGGCGAATGACTTGGCCTCTATATATAAGAGACGACGTCGTACTGAGCACTTGCACTGAGAAGAAGAGCTATTGCAATCTCAGAGAACCCTAGTCTCCCAGATATATTTTCCTGTTCATTTAAAAAGAAAAGAAAAAGAAATTGGAGTGAAAAAGTGCAAATAAAAAAATAAAAAATAAAGGAGGGAGTGACAAGTGGAAGGTGAGTGGTGTTAAGGTTAGAGAGGAAACAATAATAATAATAATAATAATATTATTATTATTATTATTATTTTATATATAAATTATTAATATTAATAATGATATTGAAATAGAGGGGCAGCAACCGCACGCGGTCTCTGGTTGGTTGGGAATAATGAAGAATGGTCCAAGAGCCTGCACGGGGATGGGCCCACATGGACCGACCTTCGACTATACGAAAGTGACACCTCTCCAAATACACCAAATTAAAAATACTCAATACCTTATCATCAAAATACTAAGTACTCTTTTAGCATGTATAATTACGGGCATAACCTTCTTCCTCGGTGGACTCTGGGCCCCACGGCCCATTGTTTTCAGTCCCACCTTCTTCCACTGGCTGTACAAATTAAAACATGTATTTTATGATTACCTAATCGTAAAGAGTGTTATGTTGAGTCTATACTTGGTTACATAAATTTTCTCTCTATGCTATTATTTTCAAAACATTCAATAATGCGTGCTCCGGGATAAAAGGGAATTTAGAAAATTATTTTAATAATAATAATAATAATAATAATAAAACTATGATACAGTCCAGCTAATGCTGCAAAGATTATATATGGGAATTTATGAAGAGCCTGACCTAAGTTAGAATTAGTATTATCAAAAAATTGTTGTCTTTTAATGACTCTGCAGAAAGCATTGCCATTTACCAATAACGATCTTACTTGAGATCATTCTCTCGAGGATTGGATTAAACTAATTAAACTTGTAATGTCTTTATACGTGATTGAATTGTTGGTTAATTAATTTTGATTTCATGTGTAAGCAAGCTATCATTGACGTCACCAAATGAATGCTAAAAATGTCATTATGAATATTCCTCCTATGAAATACTAAATCATTCTTTTTTAATATTTTTGTCATAAGTTTCTTTGAGCTGTTTAATCTCTACACACTTTCACGCAGTGCTTTTTCATTAATAAAAAACAGCATTCAATTTAGTTGAGGTATGCTTCTCTCGTCCTATTTATAGGATAGAGAGTGTTCCCCCCCCCCCCCCCCCCCCAATTTATAGGGCACAGTCAGCACGCCACTAATTTTTTTTATATAAATGTATAATTTTATTATTCATTTATTATTGTGTATATTATTATTTTTTGAAAGTATGTAGTTAAACAGGATTAAAGTTAGAAAGTTAGTATAAACTATTAAGGCGGCATTAATGAAATTTTAAAAAATTTCTCGGTTATAAATATGATCAAAGAGTATATATGGCATAAAAAATTTCCCCCTTGTATTTTTTTTTTCCTTTTAACATTTAAGGAATGACACGAGGTGCAAACTGCAAAATGGAAGTAAAAGTCTCACGTGCTTTGATGAGGAGTTCGGTTTCTTTCTCAAATCAATTGTTAATAATACATATTAATTTTAAATTTTAAAAACTTCTACCTCATACTTTTTTATATATAACAAAAAATTATAACTTATTTCTTATAAATAGAATTTAACTATAACTTATTTATTTTATAAATAGGCTCGGAAGTAGTTACAAATATCAACCATCAAATTTAATATGTGAGTTTCGGCAAACCATTTGAATATCATTACCATTATTCTTAAAAACTAGTTTAAACGTAAAACCTTATGTTTTTATTGTTTTTTTACTGAAGTGATATATGTTAAAATGTAAATAAAAACGGGTAAAAATATTAAAATAAAAGCCATATTTTCTTTTCCCAAGGTTTTGCATTCCAAGTTAATTATAAGAGCATGAACTTGTTACAAGAACAAGAGATGAGGACATGCAACTGATGTAATATGATGCGTTTGATTTGAATCGATTGATATAATTTAGGAATTATTAAATTTTATTCTTTTGATGTTTTGGAATTTGGTTGTAGGAGTTGTTAAACTCTTTTTGTGTTTTTGGACTTATGTTTTACATAGTTATGTGATGTACATCTTTTACATATGAATTTGGTTGTTGAATTTTGAATAAAATTTATGTTTCTCTCTCTCTATGTGTGTGTATTTTTATCACGACCTTAAATAGTAAAAACTTTATGTTTCGTGTCATTTTTACAATTTATATTTCTACTACCCTTTCCATTTTTATGTAGAAACTCGACTTTGAAAACATTGCTCATTATTATATTTAGCTCAAAATTAGACATGTCTAATTATTTAAGATAATGAGGAGCACCATTTGTTTTGTTTATAAAATATGACTTGATATGAATTTCATATTTTGAGCATGTTTCTATCCTTTCTTTTTTAAGCTAAGAGCTATTTTTAAGCTAAAGTTGAAAAAGGGCTAAAAGCTATTTTATGATTATATATATATATATATATATATATATATATATATATATATATTTTGCTTAAAAGTTATTTAAAAGCCCAAATTAAAAATAAGCTGTTTGGCAAAATTGTTTCTATAAGTACTTTTTCTAATAACAATTTTCATAAAAGGTGCACTATAAAATAAACTTTAAACTATTCACAGAAGAAAAATACTACGTATTGGGTATATAAACATATCAATATATTCTCATGGAAGTTATGAATCAGGTATGACGCTGGAGAAGTTGTTGCCTGTTAAGTCCAGATACCTGAGGTTAGGAAGATCTGATAAGGTTGGTGGCAGAGAACCAGTGAGGAGGTTCTAGGAGAGGTCATCATGAACGAGGTTGCGACAGAGATTTCCAATGGGAGGGTGTCGTTAATGGAGTTATTGTAGAGGATGAGGGTGGTGAGGTTGTAGAAAATTGACGCATGGAATGGGCCAACAATGTTAGAGCTGGAGAGGTCGAGCTTGGCGGCGGAGGTGTTGGTGGGGTCACAGGTGACGCCGGACCATGAGCAAGGGTCAGCATCATCGTCGTTCTAGGAAGTGAGAGAGGAGTCAGGGTTGTTCATGTAGAGCTTGAATTTGTAGAGGGAAATACCATCCTGGTTGAGAGAGATGACAATGGAAGGAGGGAAGAGAAAACAAAGCAGCAATCAAAATCTAATAAGAGCTTAAAAAAAACTCATCTCATTAGCTTTTAGCTTTTGGCTTTTGGTTTTTTTTCTTCATTGTATAAAAAAAAAAAAGAAGCTTTTTTATTAGAAGAGCTTTTGTAAAAACTTGTTTAGCCTAGCTTCTACTTATAAGGAGAAGAAAAACTAAAGAAAAAGAGGATCCAAACAGGTACAAATATATTGACAATTGATTTTTTTTTTTTTTATATTGATCGATAACATTGATTTATAACTAAACATGTTTTTTCATACATTACATAAAATTTAAATAATAACCAATTCACGTTGATGCAAGTCTTGGTTAAACAGTTGAATATCAACTCCTAAATGTAGGGTTACGGCCTTAAATGGGTTGGCCTTGCCACAGGCCTACTTGCTTAAGCCAGTCAATGTTTTTTTTAAGATATTATTATGTTTATCACCTAAACCCTAGCTAATCATATTCCTATATATTAAAAAAAGTGATGATGGAGAAGAAAATGATACTCTTATTGGTATTGTTTAGTTTATGGTTTATGACTTTATATAGTTATTTATTTGATTGTGGATAGTCATTTTTGGACTTATTGTTTGTGTGTGTTGTTAAATATTGATAATGTTTGATGCTTTAACTCAATTTTGATAAAATTTATGTTTTAAAATATATATTTTATTGTTCTAACTTAATTTTCTTTGAAAAATATGTAAAAATGTTAAAATATGTTAAAGGGTCTAAGTCTGAATCCATGATGAGTTGGCCCGTTATCCCAGTTCTAATTGGGAGGATCTATTCATTGTGTTAGTACCATAAGAAAAATTATACTATGTGAAGTATTCCATCTATCACTATATGTAAGGTCCTTTCAAACTAATCATGATATTCCAAAAAAAAAAAAACAATTAAAATTAGTAAAATGTAATAAGTATGTAGGAAATATAATTATTTTTCTTTTAAAAATGCCCCTATTTACTAACAAGTAAGAGAAAGAGTAATAATAAGAAAATGATGAAAGAGAATGTATAATAAATAAATTATGTGAGAGAATAAAACATTAATACATACCTAGATGTCAAAATGAGTAAAAGTTGATTTGTTATTGAGACAAATTCAAAAGTGATTTTGTAAGAACGGGCAAGTCCATTAAAAATAAGGATCATATATATAGGGACAGAGGGGGTATACTCCTTGAATTTCAATACTCCCTCGGTTTCTTTTTATAAGATGAGACTAATTGAATTGTGTTCTTTGAAAAGTTAGTCAAAAGTATGTAGTTTTTTTTACATTAACATTCGGTATACGGTTTGAGATTTGTGACTCCCCTTTCCACCACAAGTCTCTCCTCTAGGTCTCATACACAAGACCCAAAGGGATCTATGAGGCCTTAAAAAAGGTGGTTAGATGCAATAAATATGTAAAAATGAATTTTTCTTTCCAAAAATGCCCTCATTTACATAAAAGAGAGAGAGAATATGTAGCGGAGAAAGAATGTGTCATGTGCATGAGAGAGAAAGTTATCTTTAAAAATGTAGAATTAAATGAGTAATTTTCTTTTAATTGTGTGAGGGTGAAAATGGGGAGTTTATAAAAACTTTTGAGGCATCCCCTAAACCTATCTTATAACAAGGAATATGACATACTCAAATTTTATCATATAAAAAATAACCGATAGAGTATAAATTTAAATGGTGAATCACATTATGTGACTTGTATTAACACAATAGCTTGTTACATGCATATTCAGTATCTTATGGCCATTATATATATATATATATATATATATATATATATATATATATATAGACTTCCCATACTTCATATAAAATCCCATTCTTAATACAATTTACATTACAAACAAGACTTTATATTAAGGACAGAAAGTAGAATAAAAACACCTAACAAATTTTACTATTTATGATTCATAAATAATGTATTCCATAAAATGTTTGAGTCATAGATTAATTTTTTCAAGAAAAATACTACTCTAAGAACATAAGTTTTTTTTTTTTTGTCTTTGCCTTTTTTGGAGCGTGTTATTTGGAAGGGAAATTATGAATATAGTAGCAATGATGATTAGTGAAGTGAGTGAGAATGAAAAAGTTAGAGAGAGAGAGGGGGGGGGTTGGAGGAGGAATGATTGCGGATATAGACACATTAATTTTAGGGTTCCCCACGTTCCACTTCCACACAACTCCATTAAATTTGGCTTATCCTTCACACCTTGTCACTTAAATTATTCTCCCCTTCTTTCTTTTCCATCCCACTTTTTATTATTTTTCTTTAAATAATATATATGTGCGTGTGTATCTCCAACTCTCACTGACAGAAAAACAAGAAACCTCATCACATACATTTTTATATGCAGACCAAGCACTGACTGAACGGATAATATTATGTACAGCTGTTGGTACGTAGCCACCACTGCGTCGCTCTTTTAATTAGGTTTAAGTGTGAGACTCCGTTTTCTATGAATTGGCCTGTTAAAATACTGAATATTTGGAAGAATTTGTAAGTTTTAATCAAACTGATGGGAATTAACGAGGTTATATCAAAAGGAAAAACAAAATGATCCACAAACACACACACACACACACAAGGATGTATAGAAGTAAAGGTTGGGCAATTGGTAGAGGAGTACAACTTGGGTACACGCTAAACACAGAGAGAACATATATTTATTTATATAATATATATGAATATTGTTGTATAAATTAAATGTGGAAGAGAGCTAGCTGATTTCATCAACAGATTACATGTAAAAGATTCAGAGCAAATTCTACTGCTTAATTAAGCAAAATAATTCCAAAAATTGATCCTTATGGAAGGGGTTTTGATTGCTTAAGTCCAAATTCATTTGAAAGCAAAATACACCTTTAGGTGGGCTACCCTCAATTGGGTTTGATATTTTTGAATTTGACTCAGTGAGATAATCATATAAAAAGATTGAGCAATATAATTCTTTTTATTCTCCAACCTTATTAAAAACCTCTTTAATTCATAAATATATAACCTCACACACATATATATACACATGTGTGTGTATTATTGGGACAGATGCCAAGTGATTTGAGAAACTGATGAGAAAGAGACAAAAAGAAAAGGGGGAGGTTGGTGTTTGTTGAGTTGGGTGATGAGAAAGTACAGGTCTTTAGACGCGCAACACAAACAATTACCCAACCATTTGCACCAATTTATTTATTCTTTCTTTCTTTCTTTCACACTGTCAGCCTCAAAAAACAAAGAACAAAAACAAAAATGATTAGAGTTAATATTATATTTGATGCACGTGACGGAATTAAATTTGTTTGGAGCTTTTTGTTTCTTTTCAGCTGAAAGGAGCACATTTCATCACTTTGTTAGCTCATAAATGCTCTCACCCACCACCTCCTATATACCTTACGTGTGTTTTTCGTCTCTCATTTGCATTGCACACTCAACTCAATTCCCCTCTTCTTTTCTCTTCTCTCTTTCTTTCATCTTCCTACTTTATCCAAGTGAAATGAACTCAATTTACTAATTAGTTGTATGAAGATAGAGCTATAACATCAACAAACTCAAACCTATTAAATGGGTCAGTTACAGGGATCACACGCCATTACACTCTATTAATAACCAAATCTCTGGATATATATATATATATATATATATATATATATATATATATATATATATATATATTGTTAAACGAAAGATGTCACTCATTAACTTTTTTGAGTTTTCTCTTCAGTCTTTCTCTATTTTTTTGTTAGAGAACTACTCCATATTTCTTTATCTACTCTTCTCATTAGTAGCTCCAATAGTTTTGTTTATAGATGCCTAAATTACCTCAAACAATTTGCTACAATTTTTCTTTCAATAGACAGTATATATTAATCATTTCCGGTTGCTACTATAATAAATGGATTTTGGTTCCCCCAAAAACGTCCATTTTTTTAAAAAATGGAAGTAAAAAATAAAGACGAAAGCATTTTATAATTTTGACATATTGGATGTCCCTATTTAATATTGGGACGCCTAAAGTAGATTTTAGGGGACCCCAAAGTTAAATTGAGGCGTCTAAAGTGAACTTTAAGCATCCTAAATTTAAATTGAGACACCTATTTAGACATTTTAAGCATCCCAAATTTAAATCGGGATGCTTATTATGGATATTTTAAGCGTTGAAATGGGTAAGAAGCTCGTTTTAATTTCATCGGAGAAAAAATTATACTTTAAGCGTTGAAAGCACTTTCAACGCCTCCCGACCTTCTTCCACCACACCCAACTTCCAACGCCCCCCCCCCCCCCCCCCCCCAAAACGCAACTCCTTAGCTGTTGAACCGTCACTAGTGCTGAGGCTGCTAACGACGTTGTTGCCCAACCTCAGCTCTTGAAGCATTGCTGTGCCCAAAGTCCTTTTCCTCACCGGTGCTATCGCTGAAGTTGCAGAAAGACGCCACCCTCTTCCTCACTAGTGCTATCGTCGGTGTTGCTGCCAATTGAAAGTTGTCACCTTTACTTCATTCTTCAGTTCTGGTCTTGAAATGTACCACCTTTCTTTGTTATTTTCTTTGAAAGGTGCCACCTTTTGTCGTCGTTTCACTTTGAAAGGTACCGAAACTGCTATGTTCTTGAAATTTCCTGGCGGTAGAGAAAATGGAAGAAGGAAGACGGTGAAGGTGAAATAAGTTGGTGCTGCAAATGGATTGTCTGGTGCATAGCTCGTGAATGTTGTCGGCCGTGGCTCTATTTTTTTGATGGAGAACAATCAGTTGAGATGGACGAAGTGTGTTGCTGAGAATACAAGTCAAAAAATGGACGAAGACTGAAGGTGGTAGTGGTGCTCAGTTCTAATCTTCAGCAGGGGCGTGAGGTTTTTTTTTTTTTTTTAAGAAAAAAACTTTACTCATCCTTAATTTTTTTGAGATACCATAAGTCTCTCTTTCTACATCCCCTGCATAGGTGTCCCCTGAAAAGGAATGTAAAACAGACCTAACAAACAATATTATAGAGTTTTTTTTTTTTTTTTTTTTTGTGGTGGTGAGTATATGTTAAATATGAATCATATCATTTTTGTATGGCCACTTATAGATCCATTTTAACATTATTATTTAGGGGAAATTACAATGAGATCCCAAATAAGTAATTTAATTATTGAGAAGTCTCTTGTCTGACAAGTAAGGTGTTGTCATTTCTTACTTTTAAACTTATCATTATCTACTCTTCAATCATATATCATTGAGACTTATAGGTAATTAAGTCCATTTCTTGGGACCTCATTGCAATTCCCACTATTGTTTACTCCAACTTAATTTATGTTTTTATTGTCTCTTAAAGCTTAGTATCCGTTGGCATATAAAAAAATATATATGTTGGGAAAGATATATACGTATTTTTAATTAGAGCTAACAATAGTCAAATTTTTCATGATTTATAGTATCATATACTATTTTTGGTACTAAATACAAGTCCCAGTTAACTTTTTTAAATAGATCAATGAAGCTAATTAAATTACTTTAAAATATTTATATTTATTATTTTTTTTTCTCCAAACTAATTTTTTGACTTATAAACTGATATAAAATCTAATAATACACAATATATGATATGATGAAATAACTTATTCAGCTTCCTTAATCTTTTCAAGAAAATCAATTAAGTTTTATATTTAGAACCAAAGGGAATAGTAGAATAGGGTTAGTGTGCAAACTTACCCTGAAAATTTTTGTTGAGGAACAATGTTGCCCATTTAGTTTTTTCCAATTCAATATCATCTCGAAAGTTTCAAAACGTAGTAATTTTTCCCCATAATGTTAAAAAAACCAACTTAAACCGTTAAAAAATTGATGTTTACAATTAATTTTTATTTTAAAGGGAAAAATTGCTCTATTTTAATACTTCTGGGACAATATTAAACATTAAAAAAAAAAATTAGGCAACATTGCTCCTCAGGAAAAATTGCTTGAACAAATTAACACTTCAACTCTAGCAGAATATACTCATCATGCATGTAACACAAAAAAGGGGGGAAAAGAAATTCATAAAGCATTAAGCATTTTTTTTAATATAAAATCATTAAGCCTATTTATTATATTTAAATCAAAACTGACTTTGATAGAGTGATTATTATCCGCAAAGCACACGTAACATATAAAGATACCACCTGATTATTAGAATCAATAAAATGGAGTGTCTTTACGCTGCAAAACCAAATTACTTTTCACTAGGGAGCCACTGTTTCTTCCACTGACTTATCCAGAAGAATTTAATCTCCTTTTTTTGTTGCCATATATGAATTTAATCTATACACACGCTAATTCATTCTTGTAATGAATGTGTTCTCTATAAGAATCAATATTACATGCAGTAAATAAACTTTATAAGACATTCATAATTAAAATTAAAACAATCATCCCAATGCATGGACTAGGGATCATAATTGACCTAAAGAAATCAACCACCCGATGAATCATATCTGCCACTAAAATTAATGGGAAGACCAGTTATTAATTACTTGTTATATAGCAACATGTATAGAAAGAGCTCAAGACAAACATAACACTGATGACATTTTTGTATTGATGATCATATTCAGTTTGGTAGAAACAATTATTCGGAATCATTATAACAGCCAATACAGAACATTTCAATGAATTAATGGTAATGTAAGGAATTCTTGAAGTTGTTTATTGTTAAATTTTTGTAAAGTTGGAAGAGAGTGTAACACATAAGTAGAAATAGTTCTTTTACTTTCAAAGTACGTAGTTGTAGAATTGTAAGAGAGAAATAGCAGAAATGAAGGGGCAAAAAGAAATTAGCATCATATATAGATTTGCTCGTTCTGTTTCGCCTAAAAAAAAAAACAAACAAACAAACAAATTATAAGGAGAGGAGCTTTAAAAAATGGGAAATGAGATCCACGGACCTTGAAAGAAACCAACACGACAAAGGACCTAGGTTCGTAATATAGGTTGAAGTATGAATTCTTAAGTATCAGTTGTAAATTATTAAAACTAACTGTAAATAAAAAATAGATGTTGTGTTAATAATTAATATCTCGTTAGATGGGATTGTATATTCCTCGAGATTAATGATAAATTAGTGATGATCAATTGTAAATTAAACCCAACGTATTATTTGATTGATAATATAAATGGGTAGTCAATTTTCAGGCTAGCTCCTGAAATGCTCACAAACCTTTCACAAGTCTCGCTAGTTAACTATCCCATTTTACTAATTCGGTGTCGCTTTCCCCATTTACAAAAGGGTTTTTTTTTTTTTTTTTTCTATACTAATTTGCAAATAATCTTCGGCAGTTTTATGATTTTTAGAAATTTAAAACTAAAACCTTCAAAGGACCTAGGTCCTTCGGCTTTTCTAAAGTTACACCATCGTTGTATTTTATATCCAATGAAAACTAACTTCTTAGCATATCTCATAGCCCATACTTACAGAAAGATGATAATGATCTTATGGGTGACCTAGGATCCTGCTGCTAATTTCACTGCATTGTATTTAGAGAGTTCAAAGGATAAACTATGAATTAACAATAAATGTTATTGTCATTTGACTTAAAAGTCATTACTATATATTTGAATATTTATAACACCTAATACATAACGATTACAGCTTAAAAATATCACACACATATATATATATATGTGTCAAAACGGAAGTTACGCAAAGATACATAACACTTAAAAATAATAGTTAATTATGTGCATAATCACATATTGCGAGGCAGAATTCGCGAAAACACAAAAATAATAGTTGTAGTTAATAACAGTCATTTATTAGATGATAAAAGTGACGATTCTTTTGAAATAATCATCATGTAACACTTACAAATAATTCATCTTCCAACATTACATCAACGAAAACACAAATATAATGATTATGTCAATTGATTATAAAGTATGAACGATAAAAACGAAATTTCATAATAAATAACCGTCATGTATGTAAAGTCCAAATATAAAAAGGACATTTTAAAAAAGTCATTCGGATCGATACCAAGTACCATTTTTCCTAAAGTTAAATACTTGCATTTTGTTCATAGTATTTTTATAAAAGCACATCTTCACAAAGAGTCATTTTCTACATTGCCTCCTCCTCCTCTTCTACCACCACCACCTCCACTAGCTCCCCCTCCCTTTCCTCCACCACTACCACTCATCCTCTTCCTCTTCTCAAATAAAGGCTTTGCTGTAAACGTTGGCTAGCCTTGATTGCTCCACAAGGAAACTCGATAGACACACTCACAATCTGAACAGGAAGTTGGATCTTATCCTTCATCACAATCAGATTACATATGATCACTTCCAGTCAGACTTTTCATCTCCTCCTCAAACGTCAATGATGTGTTGAGTAAGGGGCAGAGGATGCGAAGGACAACAGTAGTGGTGATCACTGAAAACCATTAATGTTTTTTTAATATTAAAAAAAATAATCATTATGGCAATGTAGCCCAAAAATATTTTTTAAAAAAACAAGCATTTGTCTCTTCACAGTTATTATTAAACAATTGTTACTACTTTAGGCATTTTACGAGGCTCTAAAATGTAACCCTTTTCATTCTAAAAGACACATTCTTCTAGATAACCCATGAAACCTTTTCCATTTAAACATCCAAACAATGAACTCCATTTATCCATCCACTTTAATCTATTCCAACTTCTCATATCCAACTTCTTACTTTTGTTATTCATCAATTACATAGGAGAGCAAGGATACATGCATGGATAATTGCTTGAAGAAATTGACCTCTCTAGTTCGCTCTCTAATAAAAAAGGTGGACAAATTATTAGAGAATGATAATGATGCAACAGATCCTTCATCAACATAACTTTTTATCTTTTGATAGTTTATTCAAACTTGTTTTTTTTTTTAATTTTTTGTTTATACTAGGGGTTGAATAATCAACTTTAAAAATTATAATAAAAAAAGGTCAATTAAGTAATGTTTATTATGTAACACCTGTTACCTTTCTGAGTACCATGTCAAATATCTAAAGGTTATTAAGAAACCACTGTCACCATTTACAAAACCTAACGACTATGATGTTAAAACCATGAACTTTCTTTCAAAGGTTCATTACGGTTGTAAATTAAGAACCGTAAGAAAAGGCCACTTTTTATAATGGTTCTAAACTTATAACCGTGAGAAAGTTTCATCAAGTCTTTTAAAACATATACCTGCTATCTCACACCTCATCACTTTCTTAAACTATTACACTTAATATGCTTGTTTTTGGTTGAACACTGCCTACCATCCTTAGAGCCCTAAACTTTGTTTAAGTTTTTTGTTCATCGACAATCTCATCCAAGCAGACCACATTGCTTTCTTTGAACTAATTCAATCTAACAACCATGTAAGTCACTTTGATTGCCTTAACTCGCTTTTTTTTAGACATAGCTATGTAGTGTTCATTCACGTGCTCTGCTCTTCTTATTTTAAGGTATAATTTATCCTCTACATTTCACATTCTCCTTATTTTTCACTTTGTCTTGTCTAAGTAGGTTTTTACCTTAGTTGTTCATCATATTTTCCTGGAAAACCTATTGCTCAGTTCCCTGTGTCTAACTAAATGAGTTTTGTTTTTGAGTTAAAATGGATAGTCATATTTCCTGCAACATTGATAATGCCTCTGGTTTTGATAGTTCCTTTATTCCCAATACAATGGTATTGATGTCGTCCCTAGGCCACCCAGAAATGTGACCCTAAAAGAGGCATTAGAATAAGTGTGATATTTTGTAAAGAGGAATATTGTAAAGAGGGGCTACTGCGCCTTGACTTTTGTGCACCAAACAAAGTATTTGGGAAGAAGATTTCATGTGACATGGAATAATGACAATCAACCTCTTAAACTGTCACACTTTATCAACTATATCGGCTTAATGGCAAGGACCAACACTCCTATCACAATGGGTAACTGGCATAGGGTACAAAGAGATTACTTAGGCATTGTTTGGGACAATATTGAGGTAAGGTATATATGCATGCTAATTACTTTCTAAGTACTTGTACAAAATATTAACTTGAATTGTATGCTTTGCATCTGCATATCATGTAGATGGAGATTACATCAGGAAATTTGTCATCAAGAAGACTAGCAATTTACTGCATACATTTCATCATGCATTAACAAAGGCATATTTGCAAAATCTTGAAGATGCTAATGAGACAAAAGTTCCTATGATTCTTTGGTCCACCATCATAAAATGATTGGAGAAATTTTGTCATTTCAAGTCGCAACCTGGCGTTCCAAGTAATTGTTATTTGCAATTCATAAGACCTACAAGTATATGCTTAATATTAACTCAAGTATTATGTGTTTTTATAAGTATTAAATTGGGCGAATAGGAGGAGGGTGAAGAAAAATAAATATCCTTATAAGGGAGGACGAACAAGGTATGCTCGGATTACTAAAAAGTTAGCTGCTAAGAGTGGGAACAGTAGTAAACCTCCTCATAATAAACGTTGGTTAGTAGCAAGGCAAAATAAAGATGACTCTTATGACCATTATCAGGTGAATGATGTCGTAATAAAATGGTAAGTATTAATATTAGTCCTTGATTCCTGGAAGTGATGTCTTCAATTAACTATCAATATTATCATTATTGTTAAATGCACAATAACTAATGTCTCAGGAAGTTACTACACAGGGGGTTGCCTTGCTACAAATGAGTACATATTGGCAAAGACATTGGGACCTAACTATCCCAGTCTTCTTAGGGGTGCTAGTTTGGATTGACCAGACAAAATATTATGGTCACTAGCAACCTTAAAGAACTAACCATGAAGAGAAGTATAAAAGCTCCAAAAATAGTTTGAAGAAATGCAATAACTAATATAGCTTCTCACACAACAGTTGATGAAGGAGCATACTACAAAGCATTAAGGGGAAAAATGACAGCCCAAGTACTAAAGGCAGCTACACATTTCCCCCTATGATTTTCTTGAGGGTTTGGTGGATGTTGAGTGTTTTGTTGATCACTCTAGACATCATACAGTTGCAATGAGCCATATATTCAATTGCCTATAACATTATACATTTCGTAACGAGACTATCCCTCTTGAGTAAGTGAAAGTACAAATCAACATAACATCAACCTCATCTATCTGCTTCCCATGCCCACCATAGATATAAAACAATGGGAGAGGATTCAAGCAGCTTCGTTGCGTGGCCTCACCATCTACTTAGAGTATGGAAGCCCCCTTCTCAAAAGAAGTTGGCTACTCGAAAGAAGCTGTCCACTACTAATAAGTTCAAGCCCCCTTCCAAGACCCCCACTCAGTCCAATAAGAGGAAGCATCACACCATCAATGATTAATATGGGAAGAAGTTTTCCTCATAGAATAATACCATTGGTCAATTAGCTTCAAAGTCCCTCTAAGAGTTCACTGACAAGGGCTTTGCTTCGGACCCATATCTAACTATCAAATTTGAGAGAGAG
Source organism: Acacia confusa (assembly GCA_037074495.1). Classification (NCBI taxonomy): domain Eukaryota; kingdom Viridiplantae; phylum Streptophyta; class Magnoliopsida; order Fabales; family Fabaceae; genus Acacia; species Acacia confusa. Next base: position 26,196,237 of record CM073513.1, on the reverse strand, counting down.
GTTTTCAACCTTCTAAACCAAGTAGAAGTTATAATCAAAGAGCTTGTTTCTAAGATCCTGAATAAGGACATGGCAAGTTCAATGTCTGTCAACTTATTTATGTGATATTATTTCACATCTGATTAAATAGTTGGCTACTCAAATCTTTGATTCCATTTTAATAGGTTGGTTTCTACATTTTAGGAACTAGTACTATAATTACCTCATCCCCCACGGCCTCTAGGATAAGATCAAGTTCTTCCGCCTAGACCTAATCAATAACCAAGGTAAGGGCATAAAAGAAGATACTAACCAACGAAACACATGATTTCTGGGGAATGAATTCCTTAGATAGAAGTGGCACTTGCTTCTTGGTGCCTTACATTCAAGGGTGGGAGCAACATTAACTATACTTGAATTAGTTTTTGTTTATTTTGTAATTGTCTTGATGGTTTGATCTATTATTGTACTTAGGAACCACTAGATGCTCATAGTCATAAATCAAGTACACGAAAAATTTGGTAATACAACTCTATGAGTAAGGTCGTAAACACAAGATCATACATGCAGGAAACTTTCAATCAATAAGTTATTCATTCATCATGTATTATAATTCAATTCATCTTGGATGTGTACTCTGTGTTTGTAGTTTTATATTATATCTTTTCAGAGCATTCTACACTTCTCATTCTCAAAATGATCTCAAGTGCATCAAGAAGATGGCACCAACAGATGCTCCATCCAATGGTTGTATTTGAAGGTATATATATCATTCATCAATGACTATAATATTAATAAATTGATGAAGCACACAATATAGTTTATATATAATGTGTGTGTGTTTATATGACAAATTTTTCTTTTTTTCCATTTCTTTATAGTCCCCAAAGCAACTGAAAACAATAATGATTGTAGGTACTGCGTGATGTAGTACATGAAAGGCATTATCACCGACGGTCCTGAAAATATTGATACAACAAATGTATATTATATGCTCAGTTCGTTTATACGAATTGAATTAAAGGTCCATTTCTTTAAAAACGTTAAAAAACATTAGGTAATATAGGACGTCGGATCAGGGGAAGTAGTAAAAAGGTGTCCTTAGGTAATATAGGACGCCTTAAAAAAAGCGTCCTATAGAAAATGTAGGACGCCTTTTTAAAGCATCCTTTATTTACTATAGGATGCCTTAAAAAGGCGTCCTTTAGTTTATAAAGGACGCCTAAAAAAGGCGTCCTATTTTTCCCATAGGACGCCTTTTTTAGGCGTCCTTTCTTTTAAACAGGACGCCTTTAATGCGTCCTGTTTCCATATAAGGCTTCATATACTTAAGTATAGGACGCCTTATATTAGAATTTTTTTTTAAAAAGAAATATGCTACTTTGTGGGCATTGATAAATTGAAACATGTAATGGTATTTTAAGCATGCAATCCGATTTCAAATCAAAACAAGTGTAACAAACCACTGTGATTTGTGACAGTAAAACTCTTTCACATATTTAGAAATTCATGTACAGATCAGTTTAGACCAAAATGCACTTGGCAACCATAAAGACCACAGCTGATCATAGTAGCTCATGAAATCCAGATCAAAGTTCCATGCATAATGCAACAGCAAAAGTTTCAGGGTAAGAATTCGACTTAATGTTTTCATCTAATGCAATTAAGGAACATAATTCAGTAGCAAGTGGCCAACAACTTCAAAATTTTATTTTCCAAACTTCTGTAATAACAATGAGCATCCCACAACAACAGTAACAACAAAACATGATGTACATGATATGTATATGTGACCAACAACAACAAGTCACCAATAATAGGAACAACAAAACAAAGTTTATAACTTGAATTCAGCAAAAAGACAATAATTAGAGATTTATATGATTAATCATATTCCTATCAAGTGAACAACAAGTCACCATCAAATTCAGCAGCAAGTGACCAACAACTTCAACAACAAACTATTACTTAAACTGACCAAAAATTCATGTATCGCTACAAGTTTCAATTCCAATACAGAACAAGGATCACAACAACAACAATTAAACTAAATGATTGATATGATTTTCAAGGCTATTAACAATTATCAATTCTGCAGAAACCAAGAGTATTAAAGGTGAACAAGGCAATACATGATGTACATATCTATATATGTTGAATAAAATTTGCAGCCAAAGCTTCCCGAACTGTATCGATCTCTTCCTTCGAACACGGATCCTGACTATCAAAAAACTATAAATTCGAAAAAAGGTATAAGTTAAACCAATGAAGTTAATGAAATAATTAACTCAAGTAGAACAAAAAATATTATCATATGAGAAACACAGAGCGATCACGTACGTTTTGAAAACCTGTAGTACGTCCGCTCGAAACGATGGTATACATATAAAACATAACGTAGTCTCCGCACTCAGAAGTCCCTGGCTGTCGAGGGCACTATAAATCAAAAGCAAATTGTTATAATGAATAAAGGCATATTGAAAGCTACGATTATCTCAATGAAATAACTTGAATTGAAATTACTTACTCTCGGATAAAACTACTTCGGTCCACCCTGCTCTGCTTTTGATAAAATCGATCTAGCTACCTTGAATGCACTATCATTAAAATGGAAGTTAATGGACATGAAAACAAATCATATAAATAAAGAATCAATGACTTATACGAAAATTTACTTACTTGGCAAACATGGTTTTGATTTCTTCGTTTGGCTTGCCACCACGTAAGGGATCAAACCAATAACATACGTTCTTGTCAAGACATGCAACACACAGGGTCCAATGACCACTACAACATATACATTTTAATATTAATTAAGATAAGAAAGGAATTTGTTCTCAAAAATCTTAAATAGAAAAAACTAAAATACATACCCTTCAAGTATTGGGGCAAGATAACAACGATTGTCTTCCCCGGCAATTGTAGCATCAACATAAAGCGTCCTTTTGACAAACTACTGTAAGTCTTAGTCATGTTTATTGGACTTAAGAATCCATACAAACCCGTTCGGTCGTTCTGGACGCATATGTTGTAGCAGGCACTATGATCGAAATAAAATGATAAGCGTTGTTGAGTATAGAAAACAACAAAAGATCAATGCAATAATTAAAGGAAAAAAAAACTTACATTATCGCAACTTCAAAAATGACTAAATCTAAATCCTCCATATGCATAAATTCTCGAATATCTTTTTTGTTAACTGTAAACTCATATGTCTTATGTGTGCTGACAATGCCTGGTTGCATCTTGAAGGAGAGAGAGCTGATGTCCTTGTACATTTCTTGCAATAGTGCTAAGTGTGGAAAATTGCCTGCATCTTGTACATTCTATGAAAACATAAAGAAAGGATGAACAAACATATTATGAGTGAGTTACCAATGAAAATCAAGTTCAAGTAATGTATTTCCTTACCATTGGAGGTGTCGCCGCCACCATCTGAATAAGATGATGCGGCCAAAGGATGAATGATCCTATAGCCTGGCCTAAATCAGGAACCTCATCATCTTCAATCGGGATGTGTGTTTTGGCTTCCCCCTCTCGAACACAATTCACAGTCACCCTGCGTAGGTCTTTTGGAATTTCAATATTATGGTAGGTAGTGTGATCCGTGTAAATAAGAGCATCAGCAACAATACGACGGTGTGGGTCATCCAAAAAGAGAGTGCAAGGTTGTCCTCCCTGTGGAATATGAGAAGGTTCACCGAGATCAACATTCGGAGGTTGTCCTCCCTGTGGAATGTGAGAAGGTTGCCGAGATCAACATCCGGAGGGTTAAAACTCTCTTTACTACTGGGAAAGGTCTGGGATTCATGCGTTGCTTGAACCGTAATGTCCCTCGAATCTATCATAGTTTGAACTTTGTATCGTACTTGTGCCATGATTTTGTCAAATAGTCCCGCTTTGATTTTGGCCACAAGCTGAGGACTAGGGTTGTCCTCGTCATAGAACCGTAAACACTGTCCAAAATATGTTGTGGCAGTAACTCCGATAGGTTCCCCTCGAATGTTGTCAGGGTAATCCGGCTTCCCAATCGTTGTTGACAAAATGTCCATCCGTGAACCCGGCGTAAATGAATCTTGGGAACTCTGCTCCTCAAGTGCATCCTGTATCATAAGATGTTTCATAAATAACAAATAAACCCTATAATATGAAACAACTGAGGCTACTTAAAACGTCTAATTTAACTACTTACGATCTTCGTGGCAACCTCCGCAACATCGGCATTTATGTATTTGTCGCCCCTCTTCCTTGCAGCTTGCCATTTCTTGTGATGAGGAGGAGGTGCAGGGGGCTGGACAACAATGGAAGGATCAGATTCAGCAGCTTTCTTCATTCTCTCTAACTGCTCTGCCATCATTCTCCGGACCAGCTTTCTATACCCACCATGGGAGAGACAATGCGGATACTTACGGGAGAGACAATGCGGATACTTATTTGCCACACTCCTCTCTTTATTGGCTTCACTTATTTCCTGTGACACGAAAACAAAGAAAACTGAGCCTAAGTTGTCAAATAAAAGAAATGATACAAATAAAAGAATTTTACAATAAATTGTGGATTTTACCGCGACGCCACAAACGCCCTCCAATCCTCGGGAGAAATATAAGGATATAGCTGACATGGATCCTCGCCCCTCCTTTCCCCTCGAATAAACTTTTTACTTAGCTTATTCTTGAAGTCTTTCCAATGTCGACGGACCAAACTCATCCATTTCTTGTGCATTGCCGTATTGTTAGGGACGTCGTACGTTTGCTGCAAGGTGAAATGAAAGATAATTAGATTTCAATTAATAAGCAAAGATGATAAAAATGTAGATATATCAAAAGTGACGAACCAGAATTTGTGCCCAAATCAACTCTTTGTTTTTCTTAGGAACCAGCCTCCAAGATGAAATTAGAATGCTAATTTTGCTCCGAGCCAGATAGCCTATATAGCTGATAAAATTGTCTTCCTTCGGGCCAATTGGATTCAATCGGTCATCAAAATCCACATGAATCCTCTTTTTTTTTCACGACGGGCCACTAGCCCACTCATCTGTGTGCAACCTCTACCCCTTCTCACAACGAGTTTGTCAAGTCTATCACCTCCTGACTCATCAGAGCTAGAGCTAGAGCTAGACATGTTCCTGTTCATCAAGGACAAATCAATGTTAGATAGGTTATTAAATAGTAAACATATTAATAAAATGACCTAAATTTTAAACCACAAAAAAAACATATTACTATTTCATTAATTAAATCTTACTTCATATGGTTTCCCATATTCCTTCACAATGATCTTTTCTTGCAGCATCTTCTTCATCATCTACCAATTCCACTTCACGTGTTGTAGGGGGATTTGTTGTGAAAGGAGGTGTATCGTCAAGGTTTAAGGATTCTTCACCATACCTCTGTTTTTTACTTTGAAGCACAATGGGCATTTTTTTTATTTGCAGGGTCTGTAACATAAAACACTTGCTTCGACTGGCTTGCTAGAATGAATGGCTCATCCCGATGACCAATTCTTTGAAGATCAACGGAGACAAATCCAAATTTAGGACCTATTACAACATCATTATTGCTAACCCACTTACATTTCAATAGAGCAACTTTGAACGTGTTGTAGCTCATCTCTCATATTTCTTCAATAACTCCATAATAAGCCATTGATGCTAATACTGAGTTTTTGTCTTTCGTACTCGCAAAGTGCATAGATTCAGCTTCAACCATCACCCTATTATTTTGCACATAACTTTTATCATCTTGATCTTTTGAATAGAAGGTATGCCCGTTTATGTCATAACCGCGCCAAGTGATGACCTGACAAGAAGGCCCCCAGGCCAACAACTCGATTGTATCCGACACTCCGGTCTCGTGCGATACCTTCTCCTCAAACCACTTTATGAACGTCTTCTTTTGCTCATAAGCTATTTGCATATCATTCTTCCTTGGATTCTTATTCTTCAAACTCTTTCTGTGTTCATCAATGTATGGTTGAACTTCTTCCATATTATTCAAGATATACAGGTGTGCTTGCAACACCTCTTCACGAGGCTTATTCTTCAGTTTGATTCCTCGAGTTCCCTCGCTTATCCCCTCGTCATGTTGAGATTGTATCGTCGCCCCTGATAGATAATCTTTGCAAAAGTCCATAGCCTCTTCAACTACATATCTCTCAACTATTGAGGCTTCCGGTCGATAAGGATTTTTAGAATACCCTTTTAAGATCTTCATGTATCGTTCGAAAGGGTACATCCACCTTAGGTAAACTGGACCGCAAAGCCTTACCTCCCTTACCAAGTGTACTATCAGATGCACCATTATATCAAAAAAATGTAGGAGGAAAATACATCTCTAGTTGGGACAAAATAATATAACCCTCATTTTCCATTTCATCCAACTTTTCAATGTCAATGACTTTGTTACAGATAGCATTAAAGAAAATACACAATTTCGTTATAGTGGTTCGCACTTCATATTTTATAATGCCCCTAATAGCTACTAACAATAGTTGTTGCATCAACACATGATAATCATGGGACTTCATTTCCACTAACTTCAAATCGTCCATTGAAACACACCTTCTCAAATTAGAAGAATATCCTTGTGGAACCTTCATGTCATATAAACACCCACAAAAGCTTTTTTTCTCCGCTTTTGACAGTGTATGAGCTGCTAGCTCCATGTATACCTTCTTACCATCTTCTTTTACTTGTGGATGTAACCGTTCTCTTATTCCCATATCAACCATGTCTAGTCTCGCACTAATTCCATCTTTAGTCTTTCCTGGCATGTACAAAAGAGTACTGACAAGGCTATCACAAACATTTTTCTCCACATGCATCACATCAAGACTGTGTCTCACATCAAGACTACGCCAATATGGAAGATCAAAGAAAATTGATCTCTTCTTCCAAATATTCTTCTCACCCACAATCTTTCGCTGCTTACCCAATATGACATTGATATGTTTCACCCGACTATAAACATCCTCTCCAGTTAATGCCTTTGGAGCCGTTCTATGCTTCGGTAAGCCGTTAAAATGCTTCCTTAACTTACGATATGGGTGGAACCGATCAAGAAACCTCCTGTGACCGAGGTGGACCATTTTTTTTTCGTGCTTTAGTTGATGGAAATTTGTGTCTGCTTTACATATTGGACATGCTTTATGCCCCTTGACACTGTACCCTAACAAATTTCTGCATGCGGGAAAGTCATTTATCGTGGTAAAAATCATTGCACACATCTTGAAGGACTCCTTCTTATATGCATCAAACACATCTACGCCTTCCTCCCACAATTTCTTCAAATCCTCAACCAACAGCGCCAAGTACACATCGATATTGTTCCTGGACTATTTTGGTCCAGAAATCATCATAGAGAGCATCACAAACTTGCGTTTCATACATAGCTAGGGAGGTAAGTTGTACATTACAAGTAGAACCGGCCATGCACTATGGGTGCTGCTAAGAGTTCGATACGGATTGAAGCCATCTGTACAAAGCCCTAGACGAAGGTTTCTTTGTTCACTGCCAAATTGAGGAAACATTTCGTCAATTTTCTTCCATTGTGGAGAGTCAGCCGGGTGCCGAAGATATTTTCCATCGGATATTCTCTCATCAGAATGCCATCTCAACTTCTTCGTCGTTGCTTCACTAGTAAAGAGACGCTTAAACCGCGGTATTATTGGAAGGTACCACAATACCTTCAAAGGTTGAGCTTTTGTTGTCTGATCTCTAAAACCACCACCTTTCTTCACTTTGTATCGTGAAGTTTTACACTTCGGACAATTGTTCAGGCCTTCATACTCATTTCTGTACAATATGTAATCATTAGGGCAACTGTGTATCTTTTTATACTCCATGCCCATCGTAGACAAGATTTTCTTGGCCTCATACATACGATTTGGAAGTACATTATCGTCTAGCAACATGTCACACAACAATTGAAGCAATGACGTGAAACTACTATCAATCCACCCACAAGTTGCCTTTAAGTTGACCAAATGTAAGGTTCCAGTCAACCGTGTATACTTAGTACACCCAGGGAACAAAGGTGTCTCTACATCACTTCGCACGCTATCATATTCATGCGGTTGTGCAAAAGATTCGATCTCAACATCATGAATCATTCTCTCCATTCCATCGTCATCTACCTCAACTTCATTTTCGTGGGATGCACTGGTACTTACCTCCTCACCATGCCATATCCACGTTGTGTATCGAAGGTTTATTCCAGCACAAATTAGGTGATCCCTTATAATAGCAATATCTCGTCGAACCCCATTTAAACAATTAACACATGGACAATAAGACATTCCATTTTTTGTAGCCACATTCCTTCTTGCAAATTCAATAAACTCTTCCACCCCATTCTCATATTCTTCACTAGTTCTCAAAGCATTCATCCAATTATGACCCATTTTATTATCACCTAAGACATTTCCAACAACTGTGAAGTTCTTAACAATTTCAAGACTGACATGCTTTTTCTCAATCTTTTTATCAAAATTCTGTAGCATTTCACCTTAAAAATAAGACATCCCAAAATTTCAACAACCAACAATTTCAGCTTAATTGAACAAAGCTTACTCAGCTTAACTCAAGAAAACTTACTAACTAAGGCAATTTAGAAAATATCATCTATTAAATCCAATAATTTCATCAATACAAAATATACAAATATGTCTAGGTTGTTTGAGTCATAAACTTCAAAGCATCACTATTCATACAACAAAGTTTACCTAGTTCAATGCACATAAACAAAGAAACAATATTTAACTATAATTACCTCAACTTTAAATTTCGATGCTTGAAATTTATTAGCTCTATTCAACCTAAAGACAACAACAATAAAGACAACATTAAAATTTTTCAAACTAACATATGAGAGGGAATAATTGTCTGACAAAAGAAACATGATTAACAATACCTACCCTATGACACCTCAAGATCTTCTGGGTTGATGTCGTGACCAAGTCACAATACTTTGAGAACTGAAAATATCTTATTCAGGGCATGTATTAGGATATTTTTAATAAAAAGAAATTCCAAGAGCATCACTGCTAATGCCAAGAGCTAAACTACCAATAAAGCAAGGCAAGTCAGGATTAAATATCCACTAAAGTATATAATAAGTTACAGGCCTAGCAACAGTGACAACAATTTGACAACAGGAACAAGAGAAAGGAGGTGTCTTAATTCTGTCCTTAACCAAATGATCTCAATGTGCAAAAGCGGCAATAGAAATTAATTGTTAACATATTAAGAAAAGAACAGTGGGAAAACAAAAACACCAAGTTTGGTAGACAACGAGAGACAAGCATATAGTAATAAGACCTACCAAACAAAAGGTGAACCAGTACAAGTGCTAATAATCTAGTAAAGAAAGAACAAAAATAACAGCCTTTACAATGTATTATTAACCCACTGGATCTAAATAACGAATAAACGGATATGTACATGGCTGTAAGAAAATAATAACATGAATTATTAACATAGTTGATCACCTCATGTATAAAACTCAACAAGTCATCAAATACTAGAGATAACTCTGAAACGCTTTGAGGATAAAATTTTAATTCTGTGAAGTCCTTTTCACTCACATTTAAGGGCAAAAACATGGATATATTTAGTTTAATTGCATGTAACAAGCAATTGAAGTTCAAAATTGTAACATTATTAAAAGGATATACTTTAAACTGACCGGGCAGCGTCAGTCTATGACCACCAAATTAAGAACCGTCAAGTGATAGACTCATAGACCAACAGAGCAAGATTAGATTTAAAAAACAACCTAACAAGTTATAGGAAAATAAGAACAAAAGAATAACACTTTGACTTCTCAGGGTTCTCGAAGAATGAACAAATAGACATAACAAACACAACAAACAATACATGCAGCAAGAACACAAATAATTGCACTGAGATACAAACACCATGAACTTGTTCTGCTAGTCCTAGTGAAAGGTTCTATCTAAAAGATGCTCCAAGATGAATATGCTCATAAGAAAGATACAAAGCAACAGTACTAGTATTCAATTGATTAGGTAACTCGACGTCTTGCTCTCACATCCACTTTAAAGTAGAACAGAAACCACAACAATCTTGAGATTCTTGACAACTCACAAAACTACAAGTTTGTAACAGCTCAAAAGGAAGAAAAACAAAAAACACCAAACCATAGTTTATCAGACAAACTGCCAGTAGCCAATTCAGCCAACAATTAACAAGCCTTGAGCTTTCCGACAAGACAAAAGAAAGTCATAAATCCATTAGTTAAAAGACATAAAACTGGGAAATAAATCTTACATTGCTAGTGCCGCTTATCACTTGACTCCGAGCTTGTTCTTGAATGTTCAGGGATCAATCTTGGGTTCAAACATTTATATTATTCACCCCACTCTTATATTCTGACAATGAGGGGAAAAACACGAAACAAAATTGATAAAATGGAATCTGAAAAAAGAAGAGGAAGGATGAAAGAAATTCAGGAATATACCTCAATCATCTTGTGCAGAGATTAAAATATCACAGAAAGACAGGAAAAGGACATTTTACCTTATTTAAAGAATGAAGAGGGAATGAGCAGCAGATCAGAGGTCGACGGGAATGAGCAACGTCCAAGACAAAGGCGACGACGGAGGAGACGAATTTGAAAGCTAGGGTTTTTGGGAGATTTTGGGTTTTCGGTGAGCAAAGGAGTAGAGAGCGCGCTGCAAGGAGGAGAGTGAGTGCAAAAACTGGACTTAATTAAAGCTATTCACAGTTTTAATTGGCTTTTAGGCGCCCTTTTAATCAATAGGGCGCCTTAAATTGGCCTTAAGGCGCCCTTAATTAAATAAGGGCGCCAAAACTGGCCTTTTAGGCGCCCTTTTAATCAATAGGGCGCCATAAATTGGTCTTAAGGCGCCCTTAATTAAATAAGGGCGCCAAAATTGGACTTTTAGGCGCCCTTTATTCTTATTAGAGCGCCCTAAGGGTGAAAAAAATTATCAAAAATTATTTACCACATATTTAAAAATCCACAGTTTATTTCCCACATCAAAAAAAATTATTCACGATATACATTATATTATTGTTGCTGGCGGCAAAAAAAAATTAGCGCAAAAAATATTAGCGCCAAAAAATTATTTCACTTTTTTAATTCCTTTTTAAAAATAAGAAAGTCTTTTAAGGTAAGTAGTATTTGAAAATTTAATTTTAGGCGCCCTAAATCTAAATTTAGGGCGCCTAAAATGTCTGCCCATACTTTTTACTCCCTTTTTTAAAATAAGGACGTTTTTTGGGGAAGTAGTATCCACTTTTTTTAGTAGTACATACATTCGGTCAACTATATATTGCAATATCTAACTTTGATCTTGTTTCCTTTTACACACAATAATTTGATGCCTCCTGCATGATGTTTTGCAACTCACAAATAGAAGTTGTTGAAGAGGTGGTGACATATATGCAACATTAATGGGAGACTAAATACATATAGAATAATTGTAAATTTATAGATACTAATGATTTACTTGTTTAAAAGTTTTAGTTTTAATAGTGTATAAATATGTATGAATGACTGTAAATATATTATGATTTGTTGTATTATGTAAATATATATTACGATTTATTCTATACAAATGTATATACAAGAGGGAAATCAAAAGTTGAAACCCCGCCCACAATTTTTTTTTAAAAGCAAACTTAGCTTAGATAAATTAGATAACAACTGTTATTTATGTCAATCTATATATAACGGTTGTTAAAGAAGAACCGTTACGTATGACACCACAAATCACGGTTGTTATCTAACAACTGTTATTTATGTCAAACATATATAATGGGTGTTAAAGTGGAACCATCATGTATGATACAAACATTACCATATATTATGACGGTTGTTAATATGTGTTCGCTAATTATTATCATAGCAATAAGAATATTAGGGCCTCATTGAACCTTAATACATAATGGGTGTTATATTATTATTGTTATAATAGTTTGAAGTAAATAAAGGTGAGAACAATAATGTATTTGCGCTGATCTTTTATAGTGCTTATATATATAATGGTTCAAAACCATGAAGCATGGTAGTAAAAACTGTCATATATCAAGATTTCTGTAGTAGTGAGTCATGGGTTCAAATTTCAGAAATATTCTCTCTATTTTTGGGTGTTGAAATGATAGGAGCATAAAATTCTAGTAGCCTTAGAAAACCAATAGTTGTTGATCAAACTAGGTTTTAGGAGCAAGGGAGTTTAACCTTTAAGATGATTTGTTTTTGTTGAAAATTAAACGTGCAAAAATGAGATGAATAGATTGTTAGTTCTCAATGTGTTTTGATGATAACTAGCAATTGTAAACTTGATATGAAGTTTGTTTTTGGCAATATGAAAATCTCACTGTCAAAGGCAAACTCGAGTTTGGGTATGTAAACTCGAGTTTGAGGGTTGACAGAAAGCTGCTTACTTCTGCGAAGAAAGCCAAACTCGAGTCTACTTGGACTAACTCGAGTCTGAGGAGTTACAGAAAGCAATCAAAAATTTTCACAACGAGCCAAACTCCAGTTTGCAAAACCAAACCTGAAGTCTGGAAGATACAGAGAGCACTCAGAATCCCAAGCAAGCCAAACTCGAGTCTGGATTTCTAAACTCCAGTCTAGACCAAACAGAAAGACACTCGAATTCCAGGCCAAGTTATAAACTCCAGTCTAGAGTTACAAACTCCAGTCTAGACCAAACAGAAAGATTTGAATAGTTTCAGCTCAAACATAAACTCGAGTCTGTCATTGTAAACTCGAGTTTAGGACAAATAGAGAAACACTCGAATTTCTACCATCTTTCCAAAACTCCAGTCTGTCTCCTAAACTCCAGTCTGGAAAATCACGAACTTAGGCTTGTTCTTCAAACATAGACCCAAACTCGAGTCAGTCACTAATTGACTCGAGTCTAGGAGCAGGACCAAAATTCCATGCCAAGTCCAAAGCCCGATAGTTCTCTCTGTAAAAGCCAAACTCGAGTTAGTTTTTACAGACTGCAAGTTTAGACCTCTAATCAACGGACATGCTTTCTGGATGAACCCCAAACTCGAGTCTGGAAGAACAAACTCGAGTTTGCATCGGGGATTTTGAAAAAATCAAATGATGTTGATCTGTGAAATCTTAATGGGTCAATCTAAAATTATTCTATCATATGATATTATTGTTTCTAATGTCTTTGATGAAGTTTTGAGTATTTTTCAGATAAGTTTAAGCTAAGATCAAGGTGAGATCAAGATCCAGGATAAGTGCATTAAATGAAGAACCAAGAACTGGGCTGATCTTTCTCCCTTATCCCAGATGCTCAGTCATACCGTTGCAACACTTCAGGATCACTCTAAACGGTCAAATTACGATCATAGAATGACTGAAAATCTGAAAGACCTTCTGCAACAACTAAATTCCAAAATTCCAGCTAAGAATTCAAAGAACAGAGCAAAATATGCAACTGCCATTTTTCCAGAATTGCAGCTGAACATTAGAGAAAGAATTGCAACGGCTAGCTCATCCATTTAGTCTATAAAAGGCTGTGAAGACTCAAAGCAAAAGACACACAACGAAGCTATCTTGATTATACTTTGAAATTTGAGTCTGTATTGTTATTTTCAACCTGTTCTTCAGTGTTTATCCTTATCTACTCTTTTGAGAGTTTGTAAATTTTTGAAAGCATTTGTTTGTGAGAACTCAAGGTTGTGGAACCTGTGAGTTGGGTTGTTCAATCACAAAGTGTAAGGGGGAGCAAATCCTAGGTGATTAAGATTGTGTCCGGTCTTCATTGTTGTAATTGAAAATCTGTTGAATTAGTGGAAACACCCAGAAGGTATCTGGGGACTGGACGTAGGTCAAGGTTGAGACCGAACCAGTATAAATTCTGTGTGTCTAAGCTTTTCTTTTTCTACTCTTTTATTATCCATTTCTTAAGCTTCATTTTTAAGAGTTGAAAAGAATTTTTTAAAATCCCCAATTCACCCCCCTCTTGGTGATTTCTTCCACTTTCATAGATAACTTAGGAAAGCTACTAGGTAGCTTTGATTCCCAAATAAAAGGTTAATCAATCATGATGAATATAATGCAATGCAAGAAGTAAATGTCACAGACTCTTTTTGGGTGGGAGTTCTTATAAAATAAGTGTTCTAAGAGCATTAAATGCTCTATCTAAGTTTGAGCTCTTAGAAAATGAGCATCTAAGAGCTATAATTGAGCACATTATTTAAGGTACCTATATGAAATTCTTAACAGATGAAACTAGTTTTGGTGGAATCTGTGTGATGGGAGGTACAAACATATTCTCCTGACCATAAACCCGATGATGTTATTTTTCTAGTCAAGAATAATACAAGTACATGACTTCATATGTTTCAATGGTGATCTAGATAAATAAATCTATATATAGTGACTATTAAATTTCACTAAAATTGGTATATGAAGTTTCATATAGTGGTGACTTCATATGTTTTTGCAAAAGCCCATTTGTGGATTGGAACAATAATTCAAAATAGTGATATTTAATGCTTTGAAAGAATGTGTTTTTCAAATGGTTGAGGATAACCATTGATAAATGGTTTGTTATACCATTCCTTTAAAAGCGAATGATATAGTATTAACCATAAATAGTTTGATTTTGGTAGTGCCTATAAAAAATAGTATTAATAAATTTTGTAAAAGGAGTGCATGGGTAAAAAGCAGTTGGATTTGATATCCTAAGAGATAGCTTAGGAAGGGTCATGTCTTTTATAAGAGAATTATATTAAGAAAATTCTGAAGCAGTTCAAAAATGATTGAAATTGATCCCATGGATACCCAATGACTTTAGAAGTAAGTTTGAGTCTTGATAAGTTTCTCTAACTGAATCAATCAAGAAGAAAATGGAAAAGAATTTGTATGCAAATATTGTTGGCAATATTTTGTATGCAAATGATGTATACAAGACCAGATATATGTATAGTAGGACTTTTAAGTCCATACTAGTCCAACCATTGTGTAAGACATTAGATGACTTTACAAAAGGATCCTAAGATACTTGTAGAGTACGCATTGATATGTGCATTCAAAATATGTAATGTAGTAGTACAAGTGGCAATATGTCTAGTAATGTTTATGCAACAATGAGTTGCAATGCAAAGTCCCCTGACTAAGCCTAATGGCCAAGGATATGTATGAGAAATGAGTGTTAATTCATTTTGACATGCATAGGCTATGAAGTAATAGAAACTTCATTTTGACTTTAAAGATGTGTGTGAGTATATAATGTCTAGTATATATGTCATACAATTGGATGAGGTCGGCTTTCTCACATGAGTGACTATGTTTGACACTCAGGAAGAGTGTGCAAAGATGAGACAATTGTGTTCACCATCAAAGCAACGAGAGTGCTGATTTGCCAAAGAAGAAACACAAATTATATGTTTCCTCAACTTAAAAGGAACAAGTTGAAATGAGATCCATGACACCTAATATGGATTGAATCATGGAAACCAACATCCATGATACCTATAGCCAAACAAAAATTTCAAAGTTGATGTCATGTAATGTGAAAGAAGTTGAAGAATGTGGGTTTAGATACTGGGAGTGTCTAAACTTAAGTATGTATGGTATTGATAATAAAATAAAAAAGAAATATGTCTTCAAAGTATAAAAGTAACACCATAGCATGTGATTCATATTGCATGTCTCCTAAATAATCGCAAATAGGAAATTATGAATAGATCCCTACTTTATTGTTCTGTGAGTCCCAAAAATGTTAATCATAATTTCAATGATATCCTTTGACTTTGATTTATCATAGAGGTATGTTTTAGCATATGCTGCTTTAACATTTTGTCCTATGATCATGATTGATGCAATCTAAAGGTATTATGTTAGGAAAGCGGTTGATTCATATGAAAATGATACATGGACGAAATGAAGATTACTTGAAATATGCACACCTATGCTGGTGCATGATGCTAGTCCCTTATGGCATGTTGTGATTTCATAAGCATGGACACTATACATATGAGAAAGGCAATCTAAGTTTTATACTAACTCAAGAGGATTAAAATTGACCATGAGAAAAGTGTATATTGGTAACTATAGGACATTCCGAGCTGCTATAACAATATCAAGCTGCACTATAGGGTTACCTTTTGCTGGTCTCTGAGAAAGAGATTTATAGTACAAGTGCCTAATTGGAGATGTCATGTTTATGTAGTCATGACAAAGCATCTAGTATGAAAGAAGTATAAGAAAGAGGCTTGCCCTTGACTTCTAATATGCTAAGTGTGAATGGGAGATATTGGGATATATTAGTCCACTTTTGGAGGATTCGGGTCCAAGCCCAATCCAATAAGGGCTATCATGGAGAGAAATAGGTTCATAAGGAGAAACATTCTCTTTTGAATTAATAGTTATGTTTTTTCCCATATTACTATATGCTTAAAAGTTACATATATTCCTATGTGACTGTATGAATATTATATAAAGGATGCGGGATTGAGGGAGTAAGCAATATTAAGTGACACCTACAGAATAATACTCTCCTCCCTTTAAAAGATTCTTTCATATAAATGCTCTCTTCTCTTCCTTCATTAGTACATTTGTTGTGTAACGTGATCGAGGTCATGCTTTGGTTTCATGTGACTATTTCAATGAGTCAATTAGATTCCAAATACACCCTTGAAATTTTTATATTGAGAGTAAGGCTACATATATCTAACACTCCCTAGACCTCACCTAATATGAGTCCTCTACACTACACTGTGCCACCACTTTTCTTATGTCACTAGTCCATATATACAAAGAAAAGATATATTACGGAAGTTGTGGTATTGATTTAATCTGGTGGTAGTAATTATTTATCAAGGCCCTCTCTAATTTATCATAACAACCAATATACACATAAACATCTAAAGTATTATTATATATACAAGAATGGGCGGCGTAAAAATTCTTGTATGTTTACTAGTGTTACTATTTTATTTTGAGAAGTGAAAACCATCTATGAGATGTGTTTGAAGTTTTATTTTAAAATAAACAATTCTACAGAGATTAACATATAAGAGCCAGATTAATTAATTCGATCATAAATGAGAATAACTATTTCAATGTCACTTTTTTCGTCTCAGAAGCTAAACAACAATGACAATAAATTTCATTTCACTAGATGGGGTCACCTACATGAATCACAAGACCACATTACCATAATGCCTTATCTACAACCAAATATTTAGATAAATTGTTGATTAAAAATTTTATTCAATAAATTTATTTAGTGCTTTCTTTTACAACACCCACCCCCCCCCCCCCCCCCCACCCCCCTCAAAAAAAAAAAATAGAGGACTTGATCTATGTACTTTCTTCATCGGTGAATCCAATGACTTTCTTTAAAAATGTTTGAATCATCTCAAATAGTTTTCTACAATTTTTTCCCCTATAAGAAGCTTGAACCTTAAAATTTGTTTAAGAAATATTGAATCCTTTGTTTTAATCCAATTCTATGAACTTTCTCCTTCTTCCCCTCTCTTTTCTTTTTAACTTTTTAATATATGTTAAATAAAAAAACTTGTGACTGGACTTAATTGGTGCGGATAGGTCAACTGTTGTGGCACAGAAACAAATGCAAATGAGCATTATCCCATTTTTAATGATATGTTTAGCAAGGGAGAACTAATAATTAACCAAAACATATAGCTAGAATGGTGTCTTAGTGTGTGTCGTTATAGCTTTTGTGGATGGTATGGTCGTGGCTCTTCAGGGAGCTTGGATTGCTCAGTTGGGAAAGACAAAAGCAATAGGAAAATATTGAAATAAATTAAACAAACAAATTAATAATCATGTGATTAGCACCACACAGAACTTAGCATGATAGCTTTTGGTTTGTGTGTCTGCTTCAATATAATACTCTCAATTATAACACTCATAATATGATTGAGAAATGACAACAAACCAAATTTTAACATGTTGGACTTTGAAATCATTACCCCTTCAGTTTGATTTTACTATATATATATATATATATACCCTACCACCACCCACTAATTAATTACAAATTTATTTGAAGCGTTATAAGAGAGATCACACAGACCAGCAATATTTTCATGTGGTCCTGGATTGAAATAATATTTTTATAAGTTAATTAAATAGATTTGTGTATGTGTTAGCGTCTCCTCTCTTTTTGTTTTTTTTTTTTATAAGAAAAAATATTTTTATAAGTTATTTTCACGCTTTTAAAAGTTGATACCCTATGTATCAACTTTTCATGTGCCTCGACAACCCTAGCTAGTCTCAAATTCAGTTTTGAAATATTTAGTATATATGAATGGATGAGATTATTGTTGCAATTTTTATTAATTATTGTTATTTTAAAGCAAATACAATGTATGATGTAACAGTTTTAACAGTATAATATTATCAGAAGAAATATCTGAATATGATATGCATCAGTAGTGTTCTAACAATACCAGTTGGTGTGACAGGGCAAATGCAACTAACCAGACTCTTTAATAACCGGTAAACTAAATTATTGGCCTTTTTTTTTTGGCTAAAACATTGAATTTAAAATATTGAGCTAGCTTACTGATTTTCCCCCTTCAATAATGACAGTTTGGGACTAGTAGAAAACAATTTAATTTCATTTTAAGATTAATAAATTTCTGGATTCTAGTTTTGAAACTTTACTCCATGGTTGTAGGGATTTGACACTAAGGAATGTGCAATTAATGTTCCCTCATTTAATAGTAACCTTCCAAAATTTGACATTAAATAATGCGAACCATTTATGCATGTCGTACCTATGTTTAACTTGGAGGAACCAAATGGCCTATAAATTCGACAATAAATTTATTGGTCTTACAATAAAATAAAATTGTGCTAGTAGTCTCAAATAAAGGTGCTCATGGCAGGGCTGGTCAGGGCGAGACCCTTGCCCGATGCCCTACCCAAAAGATCATTAGGCAGGGAAATGAAGCCCAATGCTCAGCCAGCCCGATAGAAGCCCTAACAATTTTGGGTAGGATAATAATGGGTTGGGCAGGGCGGGCCTAGGTGGCAATACCCTGCTACACTCTATGTCAAAAAAAACTTTAATCACATCTAATAAGCAATATTGGAAACTTCAAATGAAATTTAGAATTCTATGCTTTAAAATATTTCAAAATAAGTCTACAACTTAAGTCTTGAAATTAAAAAGACAACCATATGTCTTAACAAATAATCAAATACTTATAAGTGAAAATAAAAAATATATAATACTATTGTATAAAAAAATAAAAATATATATAATACTATATATATATATATATATATATATATATATATATATATATATATATATATATATATATTACTGGGTAGGGCCAAATGGGCAGGGCGGCATACCATGCCCGATGCCCAGCCCAATTATGCCCAATTTTTCTTATGCTGCTATTTCATAGGCTGGGCAGGGCGATTTTTCTGCAGGCTCGGGCGGGCACTTAGAGCCGTGGACATCATGACACCCTTAGTCTCAAATGGCATTTTCCCCTCTTTTCCCTGCCTATAACATTTAAATATGGGGTTTGTTTATATTAACGTTTCATGTTTGTAAAATTAACTTTTGTCTTAACTTTATTTTGCAAAATTGAAGTTGAGATAAAGTGAATTAATATAAGGGAAAATCCATATGGGGGCCTTTTCAATAAAAAAAAATTCAAAAAAAACCCCAAGATTCTGAAAATACCAAAAAAGGCCCCAGGGCCTTTTCTGATATAAATTCATTAAAAATTTAGTTGTTAACGGGGCTGATATAGTTGTTAACGAGGATGATATAATTGTTAATGATGATAATATAATTGTTAATGTTTTAATGAATTTATACCAGTAGAAAAGGCCCTGGGGCCTTTTTTGGTATTTTCAGAATCTTGAAGCTTTTTTTGGATTTTTTCTGTTACAAGAGCCCCCATATGGATTTTCCCTTAATATAAATGGAATTTATATTAGGGTTAAAGTGCAAAAATGCACAAAACCTTTTCTCTCAAGAGTGCTCAGCACCATAACTTTTTTTTTGTGCAAAAATACACACACGTTACATTTTGGGAGAAAAAATACCACGGGCCGTTAGTTCACCAGATGTTGACTGTTAAGTCTGACGGAATGAACAGTAATGTAGGTGAAATTACCATTTTGCTCTTAGTTTTAAACTAAAATTACTATTTTGCCCCTAGTTTTAATTTCTTTTTTAAAAAAAACACTAAAATAACTCTTCCCTCGCCGACGGGCCCCACAAGCCACATCACCGCCCCCTCCCCACTGCTAGCGACTAGTGACCACCTCCGGCGGCTATTTTTTTTAAATAATTTTTTTAAAAAAACAAAAAACTAAAATAACCCCTCCCCCGCCGATGGGCCCCACCACCGGCCATACCACCGCCGGCGGCTGCCCTCCCCACCGCCGAGGACTGACGACCTCCTCTGGCGAATTTTTTTTTTCAAATTAAAAAAATTAAAATACACCACCACCGCCGCAAAGTTTTTGTTTTTCTAAAAAAAGTTATTTTAAAAAAAAGTCTTTGATTTAGAAATCTTTGGTGTATTTTATTTTTTTTAATTTGAAAAAAAAAGCCACCGGAGGAGGCGATGGGGAGGGCGGCTGTCGGCAATGGTGGGGCCCACTGGCGGGGGATAGGTTATTTTAGTTTTTTAAAAAAAAAAAAGAAAAGAAAAAAGCCGCCGAAGGTGGTCATCTGTTGCCAGTGGTGGGGAGGGCGGCGGCCGGCGGTTGTGTGGCCAGTGGTGGGGCCCATCGGCAAGGGAGGGGTTATTTTAGTTTTTGGTTTTTTTAAAAAAAAATTATTTTTAGAAAAAAGCCGCCGGAGGAAGTCGTTGGAGGTTGTCGCCGTCGGTGATGTGGCCGGTGGTGAGGCCCACTTGCGAGGGAGGGGTTGTTTTAGTGTTTTTTTTAAAAAAAATTAAAACTAGGAGTAAAATGATAATTTCGGCTTAAAATTAAGGGCAGAATGGTAATTTCACCCGCGTTACTGTTCATTCTGTCAAACTTAACGGTCAATGTCTGGTCAACTAACGGCCCGTGGTATTTTTACTCATAAAACATAACGTCGTGTGTATTTTTTCACCAAAAAAAAAAAGATTATGGTACTGAGCGCTCCTGAGAGAAAATGTTATATGCATTTTTGCAGATTAACCCTTTATATTAGGAATTTAGGATGCAAGTTTGTAAAACATGGGTCCAAATCCTCTCCTTTTCCTTTTTTATTTCATTTTCTTCTCAAATCTCATATCCACGTGTAGATTAAAAATTAGAGGATTTGGGCCAACTTGACCCAAGGAAAAAGGGCGGGCTCATATGCTCAAATAAGAAGAAGGGCCGAATGCGGGCGGGCCCACTTGGCCCATATTAAAAGGCCCAATCCTTTTTTTAATGAGATCATGAGGTTTGTCAGGTAGATAATACAAGGGGGACAAAATAGACGTTGAAATTCTGTATATGCATGATTGTGCAATTTGAATTTGTGTTTAGCCTACATTTCCCTAGACAAATGGCTATGGAGAGACATATATAATTGTGCTTTGTAATTATGCCGTTAATTTACATATTTCTTTTTATTACTATACTTGTGTAGGCTTTGACATTCTTGAATTACATTTGTCTTGCTTTTTGTTAAACATGGACAATTATAGAGAAGCAATCTATAATTATGCCATTAATTTACATGTACGACTTTTTTTCCCTTTTTGAGTAAATGACTTAATTTATGGGAAAATAACAGGAAAAAAATTTTAAAAATACAAAATCTCAAATTAGGTTTATTATCAAGAGTTGATAAGGGAATGACGTGACTTGATGAGAAATAATACACAACTCATTTTTGTGAAATATCATATTTGGGTTTTCGTAATTTCAAATAAAAAAATATTTATCATTTCCCCTTAATTTAATTTATTTGATGTAATATTGTTTGCACCCAATTGTAAATTGGCCGGACCTAGAAAGCTATATTTCATTTTCACTTCAACCCACGTTTTAGTATCTGACAATGTATCAAATAGACCTGCATATAAATCGGGTTGAGCCTCGACCCATATTCTGGTCCTGAATCACCTTGGGCTAGAGTTTATTTACCTAAGGTCTACTCCAGTCTGAAACAAACTGGATGGTAGACCAGACTGGGTTTAGTCCACTGGGTTGAAGAGTGACTTTATAGACATAGCCATGGTTAAGTTTGCCAAAGATCATTCAGTCAAAGAAGCCATTAATGATTTCAGTTGAAGAACAACATAAAAACTGGTTTGGAGTTTGAGCTTTGAGGAAAGAGAGAAGTGAAATCAAAGAAAAAGTGCGACGGACAAGACGAGCTTTAGACAAGGATTAGAGATGAGGAGGAGGTGAAGGATAAAAGCATCTATGGAGGAGAATTAGAGAAAGTCTCAGTCCACCTACGTCTACCAAGGAATTATAATTCACGAAAATGGAAAATAAGAAGTAATAATTAAATATGTTCTAAATTCAAAATGTTTTTCAATTTTACTCTTATTAAAAATGTGTTTGAAAGGTGTGAATATAATTAGTGTAAGATTTAAAAATGAGTGAAATAATTAATTCTAAGAGATTTGTTCAATTGGAAAATGGGGTTTTCAAAGAAAAAGAGCCTATTTAGATTAATAATAAAAGTTGTTTAGATAACTATGTGAAAGGTGTTTTGTTTTAACTTGCTTGAACATATTTTTAAAACACAAGCTCCAAGTCATTTCATCAAACTTTTTTCATGGTAAATGATGTTTATTCAAAGACAGGAGGGCTACCATTTATCATATTAATTTCACTGAAAATGCCGAATGGTATTTTGAAGAGAGAGGAAATATAATGAATGAGAAAAATTAGAAATAAGTATCAATCATAGGGATAAAATTGAAAAAGGATTATTGATTATCTTCTAAACGACTTATATTTTGAGGGAAAAAAATATTCGTTTTATTTGGACAAACTTTATTAAGTATTAAGTAGGCAAAAGTATAGAAAAAACCCTAATTAAATAATAAATTCAAATTTTGAAAAATAAAACAAATATATAAAATAAAATATTTTCAAAATAAGTATATGAGAAATCAAGAAAGATGATATCAAAGCGGTTACGAATAATTTCAAACTATGCTATTAATACGGCCAGATATCAAGAAGAAATCTAGAATTAAATATCTCATAATATTAAATTCTTTGGAAAATAATACATACATACACACACATATATAAAGGGAAAACTGGAAAAAAAAAAATTTGCACTACGTAATCGATTACGCTAGAGTGTTTAATCGACTACATAGTGTAAAATTTATGTAATCGATTACACTACAATGCGTAATCGATTACATAGTGCAAAATTTAGAAAAAAAAAATTAATGTAATCGATTACAGAGGAGCAAATGGGTTAATAGTTTTCACACAGTGACATTTTGGTAAATAATTATTTAATTAAGGTTTTTTCCGTACTTTTGCCTAAATACTTTTATAAGAAATAATTGTGTTGGGTGACCGTAGAGAAATAGTTATTTGCTAAATTTACACCTTAACGCTAATTTATAAACAAATATATTTATAAAAAAAGTTATTTACATATATGGTCTAAGTACCATGTCATACGAGATTGATTGTCTACAATGCCCGTCTAATGTCTAGTCTGACCCAGACAACCAACCTGGTTTGGCCAACCCAGACCAGTCTTTGGGTTGGTTTATTTCAACTTCTAACTAGACCAAGTTACTTGGGCTATCAGGTTTTTTACAAAGCCCTAGTGTTGAATAGATTGCCTCCAATAAAAGTATCGTTGTAAATAATAATAAAAAAAATCCATTATGGTATATTAGAACATTCAATAGAACACCCAATTACATTTGGATATATTTCCAAATTATGTTTTAATGCATTTTTTTCTACTTTGTTTTAGCCACAACATGAACTCCTTTAGGGGATCTTGATCTCTAACAATCAATCCAACTTGGTTCACCACCATTAATCGAGTGGTTCGGGTTGCACACTATTCTTACTTTTTCTTATATCAAAATATTTAGGTGAATTAAGTTGCAATAGCCCATTAGAGTCAGGGCATACTCCAAACTCAAATTACACTTATAAATGTAATTAAAAATTGTTTACGAACAAAATCTTCACATTGGAAATAGAATTTAAACACATGACCTTGTGAGTTGTGAGGCAACTCCTTATTAACTGGATTAACATTTATTAGTAGCATATTATTCTTTTTATCCTTCATGAAAAGATGTTGTTTTGGTATTTCATAAAAAAAATAATAATAATACACTCCTTTTTCTTCTTTCAATTTCAAATTGGTTGGTACCCTAAGCCTCTATGCCCTAAATTTACTTGTGTTAAATTGATCATGTAACTACATTGAATTTTGATCTAGCATATGGTTGCGAAATTTTCAAAATGTATAAGCTGATGCAGTGGCGGATGGATCCAAATTATATTGTAATGCCTCCCCTTAGTATCTTTCAAAATCTATGAATCTTAACCATCCAAAAATTGGTCTAACCGTATAGGAAGAAACACCTCATTTATTTCAAATTACCACACACGGTAAAAATTATCACATGCGGTAAAGATGAAAATTTAAAAAGTAAATGATGTGTCTCTCTCTATGGTTAGATCAATTTTTGAACGGTCAAGATACATAGATACTGAGGGATACAAAGATGAGAGATTCTAAGAGAATCTGGTTCCATGACAAACCTTGGGATAAATATTTAGGGGGCCGAATGTATACTCATTAACTTATATATATATATATATATAAAGCCAAATGTATAAAATAAAATATCTTTTTACATTATATTAAATTTTTTTAAAAAAATTCTGTATAAATTTTTGAAACACCGAAAATTTTGCCCAAGAAGATCTGTCTTTGAGTTGATGTACTGCAATTTTCATATATGAAGAGGTAAAACGACAATAAAGTCTATAAATTTGTATATTAATGTTGAAAATCAAAGTAAAATATAAAATTTTTTTATATATTTTAATTACATTGTATTATTTTAATCATGACCTACCTTAACGATTGAACCATTCATCTTGATGCAATGAATCGTCGGATTTTCATAACGTCAAATTTTTATTTCTCAATGTTGGTTAAGAACTTTACGAGGTAAGGAAGCTGAAGTACTAAACTGAAAAAAGTAACATAACAGAGAAGCAAAAGTGTGGATCACAAAACTGATATAAACGATCATCAATTTTTTTTTTTCCAATTTCACTAACGTATTTATTTGCTTTTAATTACCAAGTACCAATACTTCCATTCAAATGTGGCAACATGCTTCTTTAAATTAAGCACAAACCATTATAAACCTATAGTACATCAAAACAAAATTGAGCTTCTCAACCATTGACAAACAAACTATTACTTCCTAAAACAAAAACCAAAAACCTACCTGCACACTCAAACATATATGACAAATTACAGTAAATTTAATCATTCCTTCTTTTTAATTTTGCAAACCTTATCTAGCCAACACCTTTTCTGGATCTTATTACTAAGTATATGAGCAACGACTGACTCGGAATGAGGCTTTGTAATCATGATGTCTCTCCTCAAGGATTTTCTTTTTTCAGACAAGGTAGAATCCGAATGCGATTCACCCACTTTATGATCTAACTGGTGTACTACTAGACCAAGTATCCTTGCATTCAAATACCTTATCTAACAAGAAAAGGAGGGGGGAAAAGAATTAAGTACTATATCCCCAGTTTGCTGGATGCATCTCCCCTGCATCATAGCCACCATACACCGCAGAGAAAGCCTCCTTGAAGGCGGCGATGGAGACACGACTGTTACATATGTTGGCAAATGCCCTCATGTGTTTCATGCCATACCGTGTAAGTGAGCCACACTCAGTTTCAAATACCCTCACCATTGTTTTCAAGCAAGTCCAATCATCCACAAGTGCCAAACCAGGATCTCTCACTTGACCCAATACTGATGAACTCTATCCTGGTAGTACAGAAATATCCCAATCAATTCCACACTATTATCTATATGCCTTCTGTGCTTTTCTTTGTCCCTGATTTGCTTTAACATCTCAAGGCTTGTTTGGGATGGCTTATGAAGCCCCGTAAGTAGCTTTTCAATTAAAGTTTACGGAATACAAGGTAAGTATGTGAGAGGAGTTTTGTCTCAACTTATGAGAATAAACCATAAGCTTGTATAATTAGCTTTTTATAAGCTATTCCCAACGAGCACCCTGTCTTCTTCTCTGGTTCATATTATGATCTATTGCACCTAAAATATCCTTTAACATGGGTAATGACTTGCATGGGAGGCTGGAGCTTGAGATTGTAGGGAGGGAAATTGACAGAGGCAAGATCAAAACCTAGGAACAAATAAAGCTTGTCACTTTGTATGTCGGTGTCCCCATATTCCATCACATGTGAACCAAACGCATCGTTATTGAAATTCAAAGTTTGTTTCTTTACCTGCACAACAAAACAAGAACGAGGTTGAGTCTTTGTTTAGCAGAGAGAACATGAAATTATATATAAACAAGTACAGATAGATGATGATGAATGAATTTGAAGATCTTACTGTCTGATGTTGCTGTTCGAGTGTTTCGGCTTTGAGATTGTGAAACTTTGCATCTTCCATCCAGGAAACACTAAGCAAATTACCTAAGCAAGCGAGGTATTCTGGTGGAGGAGGAGGATACATGTCTGGACAGTAAGTTCCAAAGCTAAGTTCTTGAGCATTAGAAGCTGTTGTCACATCTCTTGGCATTGTTCCCTCAAATATGCTTCCACTCTGATACCAAGTTAAGTAAAAGAATAAAGAACCTTACATTAGGAAAAAAAAATTATTTCCTTTGAGAAAAGTACATCCTCTAACACTTGAGAAGAGTACATCTGATACTGACAATAAATGTAGAGTTTTGTTTTTCAATATGGGCCTCATTTATTTACGTTCTGGCGATGGACTCTTTGAATAGGAAAGTTCCCTCTGATACCAAGTTAAGTAAAAGAATAAGAACCCTGCATTGTACTTTGAGGGAGAGAAAAAACTTTATTTCCTTTAAAAATAGTACATCATCTGATACTTGAGAGGAGTATATCTGATACTTATAATATGAGTTCTCTCCTCACTTACAAACAGTGACAAATATAATCCAAACTAACTAATAATTAGACCTATACAATTACCTAAAATATCCTTTAACATGGGTAATGACTTGCATGGGAGGCTGGAGCTTGAGATTGTAGGGAGGGAAATTGACAGAGGCAGTATCAAAACCTAGGAACAAATAAAGCTTGTTGCTTTTTATGTTGGCGTCCCTATATTCCATCACATGTGAACCAAACGCATCGTTGTCGAAATTCAAAGTCCATTTCTTTACCTGCACAACAAAACAAAGATGAGGTTGAGTCTTTGTTTAGAAGAGAGAACTTAAAATTATATATAAACAAGTACAGATAGATGATGATAAATGAATTTGAAGATCTTACTGTCTGATATTGTTCAAGTATTTTGATTTTGAGATTGTGAGACTCTGCATCTTCCTCCAAGAAACACTGAACAAATGGTCTAAGCAAGTGGGGTATTCTGCTGGAGAAAGAGGATCCATGCTTGGACAGTAAGTTCCAAAGATGAGTTCTTGAGAATTAGAAGTTGTTGTCACATAAATATTTATGTCTCTTGGCATTATTCCCTCAAATATGCTTCCACTCTGATACCAAGTTAGGTAAAAGAATAAGATCCTGCATTGTACTTCAAGAAAAAAAATAGTTTTTTGAGAAGAGTACATCCTTTGATACTTGAGAAGAGCACATCTGATACTAACAATAAAAGTAGAGTTTTTTTTAATATGGGCCTCATTTACTTACATTCTGGCGATGGACCCTTTGAATAGGAAAGGTCCCTCTGATACCAAGTTAAGTAAAAGAATAAGAACTCTGCATTGTACTTCGAGAGAAAAAACACTTTATTTCCTTTAAGAAGAATACATCATTTGATACTTGAGATGAGTATATGTGATACTTATAATAAGAGTTCTCTCCTCGCTTATAGACAGTGATAAAGACAATACAAACTAATTAACAATTACACCTATATAATTACCTAAAATATCCTTTAACATGGGTAATGACTTGCATGGGAGGCAGAAGCTTGAGGTTGTAAGGAGGCAAATTGACAGAGGCAGAATCAAACCTGAGAACAAATAAAGCTTGTCGCCTTTTATGTCGATGTCCCCATATTCTATCACATGTAAACCAAACACATCGTTGTCGAAATTCAAAGTTCGTTTCTTTACCTGCACAACAAAACAAGAACAAGGTTGAGTCTTTGTTTAGCAGAGAGAACTTAAAATTATATATAAACAAGTACAAATAGATGATGATGAATAAATTTGAAGATCTTACTGTGTCTGATGTTGTTGTTCGAGTGTTTCGACTTTGAGATTGTGAGACTCTACATCTTCCATCCAAGAAACACTGAACAAATCACCTAAGCAAGTGCGGTATTCTGGTGGAGGAGGAGGATCCATGCCTGGACAGTAAGTTGCAATGCTAAGTTCTTGAGCATTAGTAGATATTGTCACATAAACATTTATGTCTCTTGGCATTATTCCCTCAAATATGCTTCTACCCTGATATCAAGCCTGCATTATACTTTGAGGAAAAATAAAAAGCTTTTTTTCGGGAACATCATCTGATACTTGAAAAGACTACATCTGATACTTATAATAAGATTTCTCTCCTCACTTATATACAGTGACAAATACAATCCAAGCTAACTAACAATTACACCTATACAAATTACTTAAAATATCATTTAACAACAAATCTATTTTAGTCACTAGATCTTGGGCTTTTCTTGAAAAAGACCTTCATTTCTTTGGATCTGACAATAAATGTGAAGTTTTTTTTAAAAAAAAAAAAATGGACTCATTTCTTTTCATTCTAGGGATTTACTCTTTGAATAAGAAAGGTCCCTCTGATACCAAGTTAAGGAAAAGAATAAGAACCCTGCATTGTACTTCGAGTGAAAAAAACTTTATTTCCTTTAAGAAAAGTACATCTCATACTTATAATAAGAGTTCTCTCTTCACTTATATACAGTGACAAATTCAATCCAAACTAACTAACAATTACGCCTATACAATTACCTAAAATATCATTTAACAACAAATCTATTTTAGTCAAGGATATATAGAATGGAGACCAGCGGAAATGATACGAATAAAGTAGTCAAGGAATAGGGAGGGTCTGGTTCTTCTCATAAGCTATTTTCTACTTATCTCTCATATGCTCTCAATCTGGACCGTTTAGTTGATCTAAGTGCTCAGATTTCGCCATGTGATCCAGCTTTTAACTCAGTAAAAAGAAAAAGGGAGAAGGAGCAAAAATGCACATCAAGTTTGCCTCCAGGAGCGCCCAGCACCACGAAGTTTTTCTTGAACCAAAAATACCACGAAGTTACGTTTTGGGAGCGTCCAGCACCACGGACCGTTAGTTAACGGACGTTGACCATTAAGTTTGACGGAAATGAACAGTAACTTCACAGAAATTACAATTTTGCCCCTAATTTTAAGCTAAAATTACCATTTTGCCCTTAGTTTTAAATAATTTTTTTTTTAAAAAAAACAATAAAATAACCCCTCCTCCTAGTGGCCCCACCACCTCCGACCACCCACCCAACCACCGGCAGCCGCCGTGACCTCCTCCGGCGACTTTTTTTTTTAAAAAAAATTAAAGTTTTTTTTTAAAAAAAACTAAGGGGAGTCCGGTGGGCCCCACCACTGGCCACACCACCTCCGACCGCCGCCCCTTCCCACCTCCGGCCGCTAGCGACGGCCACCTCCTCCGGCGACTTTTTTTTGAAAAAAAAACAAGGTTTTTTTAAAAAAAAAAAACTAAGGGGAGTCCAGTAGACCCCACCACTGGCCACATCACCGCCGGCGGCTGCCTCCCCACCGCCGTCTATCTCCGGTGACCGGTGGCCACCTCTTAGTTTTTTTTAAAACAAAAGTCACCGAAGGAGGTCACTTAGTTTTTTTTTTTAAAAAAAAACCTTAGTTTTTTTTTAAAAAAAAATTCACCGGAGGAGGTGGCCGTCGCCGGTGGCCGGCAGTGGGGAGGGGAGCCACCGGCGGTGGTGGGGCCCACCGGACTCCCCTTAGTTTGTTTTAAAAAAACCTTATTAAAAAAAAAAAGCCACCGCCGGCCGGAGGTGGGGTGGGTGGCCGGAGGTGGTGGGGCCACCGGGGGAGGGGTTATTTTATTGTTTTTTTTTAAAAAAATTATTTAATACTAAGGGCAAAATGATAATTTCAGCTTAAAATTAGGGGCAAAATTGTAATTTCTGCGAAGTTACTGTTCATTTCCGTCAGACTTAACGGTCAACGTCGGTTAACTAACGGTCCATGGTGCTGGACGCTCCTAAAACGTAACTTCGTGACATTTTTTGTCAAAAAAAACTTTGTGGTGCTGAGCCCTCCTGAGGTAAACTTGATGTATAAAATTACTCCTTCTCCCGAAGAAAAAACACAAAACGCTTCAACACACTAAGCTTCCTCGATTGCTGAATCACCCTCTCTGACGATTGAGCAACCCTTACCGGAATGCTATGATTCTTAGTACTGGTGCTACCAGTGCAACAAGCGTGTGTCTGTAGAGACACATCCTGAGGGCCTGGACATTCTCTGGCGCAATTGTAAGCATGGGTTCGTCAAATTTCCTTTGTCGTCTTTGGCTCCGCTCTCCATGAGTTCTGATCTGATTGACGACACTCATTTTAAATCCCGATTTCTGCGTGTACTTCGACTACTTGCAGAGTCAGTGCATGATGGAGACGTGTCTATGATATTGTCGGTTGCTATTTTTCCTGTTTCCTGAAATCCTTTTTTCAAGGCGTTGGGATCAGAATTGTGCCGACTTAACTGAAAGGAAGGGGGCTGTGGAGTCTATACTGGCGAGGACATTGGAGTACACTCTCAAAATTGAGTAAATTCCTCTTTCCATTACTTCAAAAATTGAGTAACTTCTAATTTTCAATTTATGCTCTGCTATCACTATCAATTATTTCAAGTGTCAAATTCTCAATAAACTGAAATCAACATCATCATCCTGTTTTGTAAAATTTGATTCATTATTTAAACTGTTTAGTTTTCTCATGTTGTATGAGAAAACTAATATTTCTACACACATGAAATGATGGGACCCACGTATACATATATGAATTACTATATATATATATATGTGGGTCCCCTATTTGATGTGTATGTGATATGAGAAAACACTTCTCCTACAACATGAGAAGTGTTTTTTCCTTAAACTAGTTATCTTGCGCTGAGTCAAAGTTTTGTTGATTTTTACGTTCTGTGGAATAGCTCAGAGCATAAACCTGATTGATGGCTGTTAATCAATGAGGTTGTTGATCACACTTTAAGACCTCTTTTCAGAAATAATAAACTTGAATGATGAAGGAAATGCATCCTTTTTATGTGCTCAAGCATATGTTGTAATTGCCTGGTTGAAATGAATATTTTAACTTCAACTTGTACTGATAAGAGAGGTTGTTGTCAGAGGAGAATGAATATGATATATTATTTGGGTTGTGATGGTTTGAAGCCATAAAAAATGACTTAGTTTATGATGGGTTAAATTGGTAAGATATTTAGAAGTTTTGTATAAATCCTGCTGTAATTTGGAAGTGCATGGGCCAAGTGGAACATGTACAAGGATTGTAAATGATCTTTTGCGTGTTATAGCAATGGAACATCTTTTGCAGGTTAGTTGTTTTTGGTTTGTCATCATAATTCAATTTATAGCAATTGCGTGTTTTCATGTTGACTAAAGTGACTGCTACTGTTAGCCAAAAAAAAAAAAAAAAGTGAATCTGCCACATGTTCCTTTGATTTTTGAATCAGACATGTAGATCAAATTCAATATTGGCTTGTTCTTTTAGTTTGAAGAATATAGCTTCTCTCACCCCCTCCCCCTAAACAAAAAAACAAAAAAACTAGATTGATGATATTTTCTCCTAGGTCAAATATTCATATTCATTCATCCAAAAAAAAAAACCCTTCTGTCAAGACTTGCTGGGTCATATTGTTAAATATTTCGAGGAGATGCTCATCCATTCTGATTATCATAAGCCTAACCATAATTCTTAGAATGTTTGGAAGCAAAATCAAGACAAATATATGCCTAGGCCTTCTGTCAACTGCTAACTAGTTTTATTGATATTGAGAGAATTTTGAAGCACTTGAAGATTTCAAAACACTACTCCAGTCAAAGGTAATAATCCTTTATCAAATGAATGCCAAATAGCAACATAAAGTAACAGTAAACTATTGAAACAAACTTACATGGGACAAAACAAAACTTGAGATCAGTCCCAGACAGGTTCAGTAAACCTACAACAGAAACATCAATGTTGAACATAGAAGAAACTACTGATAAAAAGTTTTCTACCTCTTGTGTATCTCTACTATTAGTCACTAGCTTGTTCTCATTGTTCTCAAGTATAATAAGCCTAAAAATTGCTTTGTTCTCATTTATCCTGCTACCAAAAGTCCATGTCCTCATTTAAGTCAATATACTAGTTTTTTTTTTTTTTTAATTCCCTCATTCTCTCTTCTCCTTTGTTATTATTGAGGGAGCATCAATAAAAGTAAAAAATTGACAAATATAAAAATTATATTTATAATCAAATAAATTTCCTAAACATATCTTATATTAAAGACCGGAAGGAGTACATTGATATTTTCAGTACACATCTTAAATGTTTTAGAACTTATCTTCCATTTTTTTCACCCACTTTATGATCTAATTCATGTGTTACTAGACCAAGTATCCTTGCATTTGAATACCTTGAAAGAAAGAAAAAAGGAATTAAGCACTATATCCCCTGTTTGCTGGATGCATCTCCCTTGCATCATAGCCACCACACACCACAGAGGAAGCCTCCTTGAAGGCGGCAGCGAAGACACGGCTGTTACATATGTAGGCAAATGCCCTCATGTGCTTCATGCCATACTGTGTGAGTGAGCCACACTCAGTTTCAAATATCCTCACCATTGTTTTCAAGCAAGTCCAATCATCCACAAGTGTCAAATCAAGTTCTCTCACTTGACCCAATACTGATGAACTCTTTCCTGGTCCGTACAGTAATATCCCAATCAATTCCACACTATTATCTATATGCCTTCTGTGCTTTTCTTTGTTCCTGATTTGCTTTAATATCTCTGTCTTCTTCTCTGGTTCATGTTGTGATCTCTTGTACTGTGACAAAAATGGCAACAACAAATCAGTATTAGGAATCTTAAGGGTTTATTTGGATTAGCTTAGACTTTTGCCATTTGGGGTAACTTTGAAAGTAATTTTATATCGTGCAATGTAAGCATGTGATATTAGTCCTGTCTCTACTCGCATAAAAACACTTTTTTTAAATGCCTCTAGAGTTTCCCAAACAGAAATCACTTTAAAAAAGTTATACTAGCAAGACTTACCCGTTTGTTTTAGTTTTTAAAAAGCAAATGTATATCAAGATAAAACTTCTCTCGTGTACTTATTTCATATACCAAACACCTAGCTAGTGTGAGTTACATAAAGTTGAAGTAAAGAAGAGATATACACATACCATTTGCCAGAGTAACAAGAGATCAGCATCTCTCTGTGTAATGACTTGCAAGGAAGGTTGGAGCTTGAGATTGTTGGAAGGGAAATTCACAGAGGCAGGATCACCATCATAGCCATCACACACCTTCATTTGCAGCATCACTAATATTAGTGTAATAATTACCATCATCACCTTTACAAAACTATATGCCTCCATGTGCCTCCTCGACTTCAACAATCCAACCATCTCTCTCTCTCTCTCTATATATATCAACAAATTATTAATTAATTACCAGAAATTCAGAAAAACATGCAAGCTAACATATTAAAAGATGAATACAAAAACTTAGAATTGCATAACAGAAACTCAATACAGTGGGCTAGCATATCTGATGCTTATCTCCCCAGAATTAATGGGTAATGATGTGAGGTGTAAAATTAGTACCAATGGAGCCTACGAACCAACACCAAAAGAAAAACAATTAATACTGAAAAAATGCTCTAATAAAATTTTTCCTCTCTTCCTCTTCCCTCCAAATCACTTGAACCTATCACAGGTTGTACCCTCCCATATTCACTCAAGTTATCATCCTCTACCTCTAATACTAAGATCACTTCATCTTCCTATAAATCAAAACTGAATTAAACCTGCCCCAACTATCTTAATTTTAACAATAATAATCAAAGTTTAAACAATCGAAATCTCCAAACCAGGTCGTGCCCCCACCGCCAGTGATGATAAAAAAATTTAACTATTAGAGCTGAGAACGCCCCAGAATGCACTTGACCATTAAATTTGGGAATTGGGTACAGAATTTTGGGCATTTTGGTAGACAGTATATTTAAAACTTTCACATGGGTTAATTTAGCGAGTTCAGGAAGCATAAATATGAAAATGAATTGTTTATTCTTAAAAACAATGGAAAATAATTAATCCTGAAAAAATGCTCTCATAAACAAAATACCAAAAGAGATGGAGATATCAGTACTGCAATAATCTCCAGCCAGATAGCATATACACGACATTGTAACAATGCCGATTAAAACCCACGATAAAGTGATTAAAGCAGTTGATGTTAAAACCCAAAAAAAAAAAGAAAAAAAATCAAACTTCAGCATCGAAAACCAGGTTGCAATTAATAGATGAGAAACATAGCAACGACAGAGACGACGCACAGATGAGAAGCAAACCATCAATGACAGACACGGAGCACGGAATAGAAACAGACCAGCTACGACAAACACCATGCACCGACAAACAAACAGGCCAAGGACGATCAGGAAACAGACCAGCTACCAAAGATACTCACCGGAAAGTGTCTCCGCCTTCGATTGTTGTCACTCTTCTCGCTCTCGCCTCACCAAACCAGCAGCTGCCGAATTTCAGAATAGGGTTCCCAGCTCTGGCTACAAATTTTCGAACCCCTCCTAAAAAATGATCAGCCAAATGAGCCAAATGAGGGAGGGGCTAAAATCCCTCCTTCCCCTTCCCCTTCCCCCACTGATCCCCTTAACCAAAACCAAACCGAACCCATGAACCCATGGAAACTTTTTAATATTTCTAAAAGGGTTAAGGGGCAAAAATACACATGTGATTTGGTCATAGGAGCGCCCAGTGACAAATGCTTTTTTGAGGTGCAAAAATGCCCATGTGGTTACCAAATAGGAGCAGATGTCACATAAATTATTAAAATCTTGGATGTTGATTGTGATTTCTGACGGTTTGACTGAAATTAGTGACATGTAGGGTGACTTGGACGTTAAATGGATGACTCACTAATGACTAGGAAAGGCATCATCGGCTCGCGTTTCGCACAGGTACTTCAGAAAGATTGAAGCAAACACCTCCTACAAATTTCTCAGACGGAGAATCCCAAACCAAAATCTCTAAATTCCTGTTCCTGGAATCAACGTTGTATCCCAGCGTGAACACCTAGTTCCATTCCGGCGAGTCATGGCGGTCTTTAGGCCCGTAAGTTGCAGGTTTTGATTTGACAAAACGACTGGGCGTACAAATCTTTACATAAGTTTATCATTCTTCGTAAGCCCACGAGCCTTGATGATTCTAACAAACACATACTGCATTGGGTCCACAAATTCACGCCGTGGAGGTTGAACCCTCTCAGACGCGTCGCCTCTCAAGCCTCTGCAACGATCTTCAGGCCAAGCAGTTGTGGTTAGTATCTTTGCAAGAAGAGCTTTGCTTATTCCTGCGGGGCTAGGTGAATGATTCATAATTTGACCTTAAAATATAAAGAATGGTTTTGGTGGGTAGTGTTTCAAGATTTGATGGTAGAATTGCTGATATGGGGATTACTGCAAAAAATGATCAGTGAACTGGTTGAGGTTGAAAAATGTTAGTTCTCTAGGTGTTTTGATGATAACTAATAATTGTAAACTTAATTTGAAGTTTGTCTTTGAAAGTTGTAAAACTTTCTGTTTAAGGCAAACTCGAGTTTAGGTAGCTAAACTCGAGTTTGGACTTGATAGACAGAAGCTCAGTTTTTAACAAAGAAAGCCAAACTCTAGTTTGCATAGGCAAACTCGAGTTTGCAGAGTTACAAAGAGAAATCAAAGTTTCCAAGAGTTGTAAACTCGAGTCTGTATTTATAAACTCGAGTTTAGATCAAAGGCAGTGACATTCGAATTTCAACTTGTTTCCAAACTCTACCTTTGATTCTGAGAAACTCTAGTTTACAAGAAAGTTTAAAGGCCAAAAGTTTCAAAGACTTGTAAACTCGAGTCTATGTCTTAGAAACTCGAGTTTTGGATCAAACAGAAGCTTCAACGTTTTATCAAATTTTCAAACTCTACCTTTGATCCTTCCAAACTCCAGTTTACAAGAAAAGTTTAAGAGCTAAAGATTCGTAAACTCGAGTCTGTTTTAAGCAAACTCGAGTTTAGGATAAACAGAGACACTTGTGTTGTTACTTGCTTTGTAAACTCCAGTTTTGGTTTCAGTGAATCCAGTCTGCACTTTAATGAAAAGTTTTTCAAAGTTTGAATACTCACTGAAACTCGAGTCAGATTTTTGGAGACTCGAGTTTAGGACTGTTTTGAAAACACTTGAACTATTACATGATTTCTAAACTCCAGTCTTGAAAATGGAAACTCCAGTTTGGGCTTTCAAAAGGTATTTCAATGTTTCAGTTTTTCACTGAAACTCGAGTCAAGGTTCTGGTGACTCGAGTTTAGCTCAAACAGAAAGGCTCGAGTAAATGACTGTTTTGAAAACTCCAGTTTTAAAAATGGAAACTCCAGTTTACATATGAAGAGATTTTTCAAAAGTTTCAGTTTACACTGAAACTCGAATTTTGGATATCAAAACTCGAGTCTGGGCTATACAGAGAACTAAACAATATTTCAGATTTTGTAAACTCCAGTTTGCGTTTTCTAAACTCCAGTTTTGAAGCTCTGAACTTAAACTCAAGATTTTCATAAAAGCTTCAAACTCGAGTCAGTCATTAAATGACTCGAGTTTAGGCATGGCCTCAAAACTTCATCCAAGAGCCATTCGCGATTTTCCTTTCTGTAAGAACCAAACTCGAGTCAGTCACTAATCAACTCGAGTTTAGGAAGTCTTTCAAAACAAGATGCTCTCTGGATGAACTCCAAACTCGAGTCTGGGTTTGTAAACTCGAGTTTGTATCACACAGATTTGTAAAACCAGAAGGTGCGAATTTGTGAAAACCATTTGAATGATCTTAATACTTCATATCTTTAATTGCTACTATTCCTAACGTCTTTTAACCAGTCTGTTAGCAAGTTTCAGATGATTTATTGAAGTAAACAGTGAAGATTCAGACCATGAGCTGTAAAGCAAGAGAGAGAAAGAATATGATGTCTTATAAAGTGCTTCAACTTTGATTAAATTAATACATCTTTAAGCACAGCCCATTCTACACAGGGGTATTAACATTTTCTTCATATTAATTAATATCCCACAATGCAAGAATGTCTTGAACAGTTTAGACAAAGGCTGAATCCTCCCATGAAGATTATATTCAGTGGATTTTCAACAGCTAGTTGTGGAAGTGGAGCTCCAACAGTCAAATTCGAAGTGGA
Source organism: Acacia confusa (assembly GCA_037074495.1). Taxonomy (NCBI): domain Eukaryota; kingdom Viridiplantae; phylum Streptophyta; class Magnoliopsida; order Fabales; family Fabaceae; genus Acacia; species Acacia confusa. The sequence goes on along the minus strand of CM073513.1, from coordinate 26,158,597 downwards.
CCTCCAATAGCTATGTTCTTCATTCAAAATGAACACCAACTGCTATAAATACCATTCAGAATCCAAGAACAAGAGAACAGAAGCTGTTATTTACTAGCTTACATTTTCACTTCTTATCTTCTGTAATATCTTGAGAGATTCATTTGAGCTTCAGTGTTTATCATTATATGCTCTTCGAGAGAGTTTGCTTTCATTTCTGATTACTTGCTATAAGAATCTCAAGTCAAGGGACTTGGAGATTGGGAATATCAGTGTACAACTTGTAATGGGGAGTGTATCCTAGTGAGAGGATAACTTTCGAGTACAGAGTGTGTAACTGATTGTGAGTGATAGTGAAAATCCCAAAGAGTCTGGGGACTGGACGTAGGTCAAGGAGTTAGACCGAACCAGTATAAATCTTGCTGTGTCTTGTCCTTCTCTCATCCTCTGCACTATTCTAATCCTGCGATTAATTTTCAGAATTGATAAAAAGAATTTTCAAATCCCCAATTCACCCCCCTCTTGGTGATTTGCTCCGTTTTCATTTGGTATCAGAGCTTGGTCTTCTCTTAAAGGATTAATGTCCCGAGAAGGATCCTAATGGAGGGAATTCTACCTGAAGGAGCTTCCATCAACAGACCTCCAGGTTTCGATGGGGAACATTATTCATTCTGGAAATCAAAATTCAGAGTCTATGTCATGGCCACTGAATTTGGACTATGGAATGTGTTTGAGAAAGGAGATTATGCTCCATCTACAATGGAGGATGGAGTCAGAACTCCCAAACTAGAAGCAGAATATACTGAGAATGACAGAAGACTCGTCACTCTCAACAGCAAGGCCATTCATGTCCTTCAAAGTGCTCTAAGTCAGAGAGAATACTTTCGTATTTGTACTCTACCTTCTGCAAAAGATATGTGGAAGGCCTTGGAGATTGCTCACGAAGGAACAGATGGAATCAAAGAGAATAGAATCAACACTCTCATGACTGAATATGATTTACTTCGTATGAAATCAGGAGAATCCATTGGTGAATTCCAGCTGAGATTCACTCATCTAATTAATCAACTCGCTGCCTTGGGAAAAGAATACGATCAACGAGTTCAAGTAGGCAAAATCCTAAATATTCTTACCAAGGAATGGGAAGCAAAGGTGACAGCCATTGAAGAGGCACGCGGTGAATCAATGACATCAGTTGCTGCTCTCTATGGTAGCTTGTCCGAGTATGAAGGAAAAATTAAGTTCAGAAAAGGACTTGATGAAATTGATAGTAAGGGTAAAGGAATTGCTCTCAAAACTATCAATGATGATAAAGAATCAGATGATAATGAAGAAGATGACGAATTTGGCATGATGGTTCGAAAGTTCAGGAAATTCTACAAGAAGAACAGAGGATTCAGAAAGAACAACAAAGGTGGCTCAAGCTCAGAATCAAAGAAACCTATCATATGCTATGAATGTGACAAGCCTGGCCACGTTAAGTCGGAATGTCCTCAATTGAAAAGCAAAGAGACCAGATTCAACAAATTCAAAAAGAAAGCATATGTCTCTTCCATATGGGGAGATAGTTCATCTGATGAAGATGAAGAGGATGAAGAGCAAACAGCAAACATATGTCTAGTTGCTCAAGAAGAATCTGACAATGAAGAGGTTTGTCTAAGAGCATCATTTATATGTTCAATTAATCTTGTCCGCAATTTGTTTTGTTAGCTTCTGACATCTTTCAGTTTGTGTTGTTCTAAAGCCGAAAGAGCTGTCTATTGTCCCACATCGTTTACGACTAAAATCCTATGCCGGGAACAGGAGGCCATTCAGAATGCTCTTCAGGTACGTAATGCTCGATGGGACCAAGATCCTTAGAAACCCTTTCTTCCTCTGGCACTACGATTGGAGGCGATTTTGTCTTGCTCTTCATCTTTGTCCTTTCTTGCTCTATAATTAGTTGTTGTTGTGGGATTATCTGCTAAACTCATCATAGTAATAAAGCTTAGGGCCAATTTCGCGTCTAACCCAGTTAAACATGCTCTTCCTCTCCAAATCAAAGTAGAACAAACTCTCCTCTCCCTTTTTTGCAAATTGGTTGCCATACAGCTTTACTCTGCCCAAAAACTGATTCTTATGGCCAACCCCATTTCCGTACTTCTTGTCTTTGAAGACCTCAATCTCTAGCACTTCGAACTCCATTTTTGCAGGGTCAGATACTATGAACTCCATAGCTTCGTTCCAAACAGGGTTCATCTCTTTGAATCTGGTAGTGGTTCTTTTCCTCTGTCCGTTGAACTCGGCCATGACGTAAGGGCTTGAGCTTCCCTGGCCATCTTTGGGAAGAAGATCTCGGGCTTCCAAAAGTCACCTTACATGTCACTAGTTTCAGTCAAACCATCAGAGATAACAGTCAACATCCAAGGCTTTAACAGTTTATGTGACATCTGCTCTTATCTAGTAACCACGTGGGCATTTTTGCACCTCAAAAAAACACTTGTCACTGGGCGCTCCTATGACCAAATCACATGTGTATTTTTGCCCCTTAACCCTTTCTAAAATATACTCTCAACAAAAATGAATATTCCCTTTATGACAATTTGATCAATTCCCTTCTTTCCTCACCCTCCCCTCAAACCAAACACTATAAGGCGTGCAAGCCAATTCCATATATTCTCTAACTCCAAACAGTACGGCCTATTTACTTTAGTTGCAAATTAAAACAACAAACCATGGTGTTTTTGGTTTTTTATTTTTATTTTAATAATAAAAATAATAATGGAAAACTCATTTTCTTAAACTTATACTTTTCTTCAATCTTTAATTTAATACTTGTATATTTTATTATTTTCTCTCATAATTAAATGTTTGAATTTCGCTCTAGTACCGTTATCTCATGTATATGGCCTAACAATGTCAATAGAGTAAATTCGCATGAGTTAACGTCGTTAAACAAGCGAGATCAATGATTTAATTAAAAAAGAAAAATGGTATCAAATTAAAAATTAAATAAAAATATAGGTATCTGCAGGAATAATAATAATAATCATATGGGCATTACCTATTGTACTAACTTTTTGTTCGGTAAGGCATCGTGACAATACATTGGATAGATTAGTGGGAAAATGAAAGATTGCGTTAGAAGGAAACAGGGAAGGGACATGCAGATTTGGTTTATTTTGAATTCTAATCTTTGATCGCTCTTCTGTGAAATGTGTTTGAGTTTTAGTTCCTTATTTGCTCTATTCTGCATTATAATAACTAATCTTTACCACTATTTGATGAAGCAAGTCTGAAGGGAAGAAAGGATACTTAGATGCCAGAAACTATGTTAGTAATGGAGAAATATATGTAGACACACTGACAAATATTTTCGATCGATCGAATCTCGGATAGATCAAAGATGCAAGAAGAGAGGATACTTAGATGCCAGAAACAACGTAAGTAATGGAGAAATATTTCGAGGACACGACATCAACCATGTTGTACTTGACACTTCAGGCCGGTGTCCACGGAAGCTGATCATATCATGCGGCCTCACATATCGGTAAGTCAAGCGACATTCTCTTGCTGCTTAAACCGCTGCTTTATCATATCAATTACAACCGCCATTTTTCTTATACACCAGCTAAACTTGCATCCAAACATGTAGTATTTGCGATACAATTTTTGAGAAGGATAGGAAGTTAGCTCAATTTGTTGTGCCTTCTGAAGTACTTCCGGTGCTTCTCCAGCATTGCCTGCCCAGATTCTGTTGGATTCTCTGAATCAAGTGCAATTCGATGTGTTTGATCCGAGACTTGCACGAGGGGTTCTGGGAATATCCCCTTTGTGGTATCATCTTAAACTGAAGTGGACCTCACGGAGAAGGAAATACTAATCATTTGTCTCTTAGCATTGGAGTAATTTGTGGTGGAAGATTTTGATGTGTCTCTAGCGTTCTTAGTTGGCAATCCTAGTGAAAGTGACACAGAACTAGTGTTAAAATTTTTGTTGGCTGATAGTTCTTCCAAATTTCAATGGCCATATTAGAAAGTGAAATAAAAGATATGGACCTTAAAGAGTTGAAGTTGTATCTCACATGATATGATTTTGCAGTCTGTATTTTTATTTTTTATTTTTGCTGTCAAAAAGTCTACATATTATTGTATTTATTCATGTTGATATTTATAGGAAAATTGTAGTTTGAAGGAGGCATTATGTCGTCAATTTGAGTGAAGTTGTTCTACTTGATACCTCAAAGCATCCATTCCATTTTTTGCCTCACTTGCCGCCTCAATCAATATTCTTTGGTATGTTTCATTAATCTTTAATGTAAGATGTATATACTTGATTTGATTATAATAAAGAAATTAGTTGAATTAATTAATATGACATGTATTTTAAAACATATTAGTTATTTTTTTAAATTCTCTTATTCTCTCTTCTCCTTTGATATTATTGAGGGAGCAATGCTAAGTAAAAAATTGACAAATATAAAAATTATGTTTATAATCAAATAAATTTCCTAAACATATCTTATATTAAAGACCGGAAGGAAGGAGTATATTAATATTTTCAATACTCATCTTAAAAGTTTTCAAAACTTATCTTCCATTTTTTTCACCCACTTTATGATCTAACTTATGTGTTACTAGACCAAGTATCCTTGCATTCGAATACCTTGTATAACAAGAAAAGAATTAAGCACTATATTCCCTGTTTGCTAGATGCATCTCCCCTGCATCATAGCCACCACACAACGTGGAGGACCGCCTTCTCTCCCCTGCATCATAGCCACCACACAACGTGGAGGACCGCCTTCTTGAAGGCGGTCCTCCACGTTGTGTGGTGGCTATGATGCAGGGGAGATGCATCTAGCAAACAGGGAATATAGTGCTTAATTCTTTTCTTGTTATACAAAGTATTCGAATGCAAGGATACTTGGTCTAGTAACACATAAGTTATATCATAAAGTGGGTTGAAAAAATGGAAGATAAGTTCTGAAAACATTTAAGATGAGTACTAAACATATTAATATACTCCTTCCTTCCGGTCTTTAATATAAGATATGTTTAGGAAATTTATTTGATTTTTATAAACATAATTTTTATATTTGTCAATTTTTTACTCTTATCGATCTCCCTCAATAATAACAAAGGAAAAGAGAGAATGAGGGAATTAAAAAAAAATAACTAGTATGTTTTAAAATACATGTCATATTAATTAATTCAACTAACTTCTTTAATATAATTAAATCAAGTAAATACATCTTACATTAAAGATTAAAGAAGCATACCAAAGGCTATTAATTAATTCAACTAACTTCTTTAATATAATCAAATCAAATAAATGGTGTGACAAAAATGGCAACAAATCAGTATTAGGAATCTTAAAGGGTTTGTTTGGATTAGCTTAAATTTTTGCCATTTGGGGTAACTTTGAAAGTAATTTTATATCGTGCAATGTAAGCATGTGATATTAGTCCTGTCTCTACTTGCATAAAAACACTTTTTTAAAATGCCTCTAGAGTTTCCCAAACAGAAATCACTTTGAAAAAGTTGTACTAGCAAGACTTACCCGTTTCTTTTAGTTTTTAAAAATCATATGTATATCAAGATAAAACTTCTCTCATGTACTTATTTCATATACCAAACACCTAGTTAGTGTGAGTTACATAAAGTTGGAGTAAAGAGGAGATGTACACATACCATTTGCCAAAGGAACAAGAGATTGTATGGGAGGCTGGAGCTTGAGATTGTTCCAGTGTTTTGGATTTGAGATTGTGAGACTCTGCATCTTCCATCCAAGAAACACTGAACAAATCGCCTAAGCAAGTGAGGTATTCTGGTGGAGGAGGAGGATCCATGCCAGGACAGTAGGTTCCAAAGCTCAGTTCTTGAGCATTAGAAGCTTGTCACACAAACATTTATGTCTCTTGGCATTATTCCCTCAAATATGCTTCCACTCTCACAAGCTTCCACATAAATCACCTGCACAAATAAACCCTCATTAACTCAATGCCCTTTCATGAAATCATAATAATCTTATGATATAGATTATGCAAAAACTGTTGTTTTTTAAGATCAGCATCACTGTTCGCCTTTAGGGTGTGTTTGATTTGAGGGGAGAGTGTGGTAGGGGAGGGTGTGGAAAGAAGGGAATTGACCAAATTGCCATTAATGAAGGGAATATTCTTTTTTGTTGAGAGTATATTTTAGGAATATTAAAAAGTTTTCATGGGTTTTTTTTTGTAAAGAAAGGGGTAAAAGTTCTCTCTCCCCTCCCCCTCCCTCAAACCAAACTAGCTCTTAGTTCTAAATTGTTGCCCCCATAGTTCTATGAGGAATTGGTTTGAGTTTAAGGATATGACTCGAACCAAAATTTGTCAAAAGTAAAGCAATCAGTCATTAATTTCATATCAAATCTTTATGAAACAATATGGATTGAAGCTAACGATTTGTAGTTACAAGACCAAAACCGAAATCGGATCAAACTATAGATGCAATCAACCCGTTTTATTAAATAAGAATTACCATCTCCTTGTAGCCACCAGAGGCATGCTTCTTCTTCAGAACTTCATTGCATAAATGTAAGGCGAGTTTGGTATCCCTGCAATAATATAATCAAATGTCCAAAACTAGAGATTGAGCCTTAGTGCTTAATATAAGACTCAGTTAAATTTAATTACCGCCGCCATGATCAGGGTAATAGATGAAGATTCTGTCATTGGGTTTGCTGTTTATGACATTTCCACTGCCTCCCTTGAGCTTTGTCTTGTCCCCAAGAATTACAGCGTACAGATTCTCTGTTCTCCATTGTGTAGTCCTATACTAATGATATTAGGAATTTGGTTTTGCATTATACTAAGAAAATTTGGTAACTGTTGATATTAGAAATGTGTAATGATACCCTCGTTTTAAATATAATACTGATCCTAAATCACTAGGGAATATTTATTCACTTCATAAAATTTTTTTATTATGTTCCATCAATAGGGATAATATATATATATATATATATATATATATATGGAAAATAAAGTGAATTATGGTATTCTACTTAGAATTGAAATAAACACATTTAGGCGGCCTAAATGTGTTTATTTCAATTCTAAATATAATATTGTAATTCACTTCATTTTTCATATTTATAACATTTTTATATTGTCTCTATTGACGGCAGATACTAAAGAAATTTTATTAAGTGAATATATATCCCCCAGTGATTTAGGACCAAATTTTACCTCTAAATTAGGTATGATATTTAAAACAAGGGCAGCATTACACAATCCTAATATCAACAGTTACAAAATTTTCTTGGTATAATGCAAAACCAAATTCCTAATATCATTTGTATAGGATTACATAGGGGAGAACATGACAGCAGAGAATTTGTACGCTATAATTATTGGGGACAAGACGAAGCTCAAGGGAGGTAGTGGAAAAGTCATAAAAAGCAAACCCAACGATAGAATCTTCTTCTATTACACCGATCATTGTGGCCCCGACATTCTCGGTAATTAACTTTAACTGGGTCTTTTATTAAGACCTAAAGCTCAATGTGTAGATTTTGACTATTGATTGGGATGCCAAACTCGCCTTACATTTATGCAATGGACTTCATTGAAGTTCTGAGGAAGAAGCACGCTTTGGTGGCTACAAGGAGATGGTAATTCATAACTAATAAAACGGGTTAATGCCATCTATAGTTTGATCCGATTTTAAATTTGGTCCTGTAAATACAAATCATTAGCTTTAATCCATAGTTTCATAAAGATTTAATATGAAATTAATGACGGATTGTTTTACTTTTGACAAGTTTTGGCTCGAGTCCATATCCTTAAACTCAAACCAATTCCTCATATAACTATAGGAGAGAAAAACCAACGATTTGGAACTAAAGGCGAACAATGATGCTGACCTTTAAAAAAAAATAGTTTTTTGTATAATCTGTATCATAAGATTATGATGATTTCATGAAAGGGCATTGAGTTAATGAGGCTTTATTTGTGTAGGTGATTTATGTGGAAGCTTGTGAGATTGGGAACATATTTGAGGGAATAATGCCAAAAGACATAAATGTTTATGTGACGACAGCTTCTAATGCTCAAGAACTCATCTTTGGAACTTACTGTCCAAACATGGACCCTCCTCCTCCACCAAAATATCTCACTTGCTTAGGCGATTTGTTCAGTGTTTCTTGGATGGAAGATGTAAAGTCTCACAATCTCAAAGCTAAAACACTCGAACATCAACTTCAGACAGTAAGATCTTCTAATTCATTCATCATCATCTATCTATACTTATTTATATATAGTTTTTCTCTTCTAAAGATTTTTATAAGAGTATTTACTATTTACAATACAAACAAAGGGATTTAAACTAATCTAGAGAGTAAAAAAAATTGGTCATTCATATATTTGCCTTTACTTTAATCAGTTAACTTGTTTGCTTTCGCTCTTAAACTAATCAAACATCAGAATCTTAATTACTCATTGTTTTGTGATTGAGGGTATTCTTTTCACTATGCCCCACAATATATTCTTGAGTTTATATTATGTTGAAAGAAAAAAAAGAAAAAGACTTTCTGAAACCAGAAGCATAAGAAAGAAAGACTTTCTGAAACCAGAAGCATAAGAAAGAAAGAGAGATTTATGAAATCTGAAACCAGAAGAAGCAAAAGTAGCAAGAAGAAGAACCTTGGGGACAGCAGGATAAACATCTGGTCCATGAGGATGATTAATGACAGTACCAGGTCTAGGATTGAAGGCTGAATCTGCAATATCATCGTACATGAACACCACTATGTTCTCTTCTCTCACTCCTCTTTTTCTCAGCAACTGATACGCAAGGCACACATCTGCCTGTTCTTTTTCATTCATTCTAGTTATTTCGAATTAATTCATTCAACATTAATAAACTGGAAAAGAAGATTGAGAATTAGAAAGTGTCGCAATTAACTAATTACTCACTTGATGCCTGTAATTCTTGTCGCCCGCACCAGAACCGCCCACCTTGTCCCCTGATCCACTTCTGCCTCCTCCACCGTGGCCTCCAACGGCATTTTCAATCTCACATTTGACGACTCAAAGAAGGAGGGATGTTTAAGGGTTGGGATGACGACTCATGGTGATGATGGTAATTATTACCGTAATACTAGTGATGCTGCAAATGAAGATTATTACCAGATTTCAGAAAAACATGCAAGCTAACGTTGGATGTGTAGTAATCTAAAAAGTGATCAAGTTCTAATAGGGTCTAATAAGGAAAGATTAAAGGGCCAGAGGAGAGAATAGAATGAATATTAAAAGACGAATACAACAACTTAGAATTGCAGAACAGAAAATCAATACAGTGGGCTAGCATATCTTATGCTTACCTCCTCATAATTAATGGTATTGATGTGAGGTGTGAAATTAGTACCAATGGAGCCTGCAAACCAACACCAAAAGAAAAACAATTAATACTGAAAAAATGCTCTAATAAAATTTTCCCTCTCTTCCTCTTCCCTCCAAATCACTCGAATTTATCACAGGTTGTACCCTCCTATATTCACTCAAGTTATCATCCTCTACCTCTAATACTAAGATCACTTCATCTTCCTATAAATCAAAACTGAATTAAACCTGCCCCAACTATCCTAATTTTAACAATAATGATCAAAGTCATTATCATTTAAACAATCGAAATCTCCAAACCAGGTCGTGCCCCCACTGCCAGTGATGATAAAAAAATTTAACTATTGGAGCTGAGAACGCCCCAGAATGCACTTGACCATTAAATTTGGGAATTGGGTACAGAACTTTGGGCATTTTGGTACAGACAGTATATTTATAACTTTCACATGGGTTAATTTGGCGAGTTCAGGAAGCGTAAATATGAAAATGAACAGTTTATCCTTATAAACAATGGCAAGTAATTAATCCTGAAAAAAAAATGATCTAATAAACAAAATACCAACAGAGATGGAGATATCAGTACTGCTATAATCTCCAGCCAGAGCCAGATAGCATATACACGATATTGTAAGAATGTCGATTAAAGCCCACGATAAAGTAAATAAAGCAGTTGATGTTAAAACCAAAAAAAAAAAAAATCAAACTTCAGCATCGAAAACCAGGTTGCAATTAATAGATGAGAAACAGAGAACGACAAAAACGAAGCACAGATGAGAAGCAGACCATCGACGACAGACACAGAACACGGAAGATAAACAGACCTGCGACGACAAACACCATGCACGGACAAACAAACAGGCCAGGGACGATCAGGAAACAGACCAGCTACCAGAGATACTCACCGGAAAGTGTCTCCGCCTTCGATTGTTGTCACTCTTCTCGCTCTCGCTCTCGCCTCACCGAACCAGCAGCTGCCGAATTTCAGAATAGGGTTCCCAGCTCTGGCTCCACTGCATTATCGAGTTAAGGGGTATCGCAAGCCAATTCCATATATTCTCTAGCAAAAGGGAAATAATTATAATGAAAGGGAAAATAATTATAATGAAAGACCAAACATAAAGAGAAAAAAGAAGGAATTAAACGACCATAATAAGAGAAACAAAGGAAAAGAAAGTGTTGATATTCTTCAGCTGCTAGGAAATGAAAATAGTCATTTGGTACAACTAGCAGATTATCTTGAATGCTCGTTTTAGTTATGAAGATGTTCAGCAATTATTTACTTTTCAGGCAAAGTGACTCAGAAATGACTAAAGCCCGATTTATAGAAGGCAAAGCATAGGAACTCAGCCGGAGAAAGTCTATCCTTCTTACTGGTCTAACAGTGTAATCCTCCCATTTTTTGTCAGTATTCTTTAAATTGCAGAACAAAAAAAAAAAATCATCATGAGAGATCTTAATCATACCCTCAAAGACAAAGGAAAGTATAAAACAAATCTCCGACGATGTGGAAACCATATAATATTCAGATTAAAACAACATCTCAATTCTCAAGTTCATCTTAAACATCATTTTTAAAAAAAAAAAAAAATTGAATGAAAGAACTATTAGGAGAGTGTCTATCAAATTTATATATTGTTCATCTTGAAACTCGGATTCGCGCTATTAATATTAATTAAAAAAAAATTTAACCTGATTAGAAAAATGACACACTACCGGAACAGTCGAAGGATGAGGAAAGGACTATTAGGAGAGTGTCTACCGTCAGCTCGACAATTTCTCAGTAAAATTTCTAATCAGATAGTGACCAAAACAGAGAATATCTACCGAAACAGATGAAGAAAGGAAACAAAATCAAGAACATACCAAACAGATCAGGCGAAGGATGAGGAGATCCGGCGAAGGACGAACAGATCAGGGGATTTTAGGCGAGATGGGGAGCAGAGTAGAGAGAAGCAGTCGATTGCAGAGGAGAGGAGAGGGCAGGGAGATGGGGAGTTTGCGAGATGGGAGCAGGCGAAATTGAAGAGGAGGACAAGAGGTAGCTGACGGAGTAATTGCAGAGCATGAGAAATTTGAAGAGGAGAGAACTTGCCTAACGGTCCCAAAAAAAAATTTAGGATATGTTTGGTTTGAGGGAAGAGTGTGGGAAGAAATGGGAGGGAAAATTTTTTTTTGGAAGTATATTGACTAAATTGTCAATAATGAAAAGAATATTTTTTTTATTAAGAATATATTTTAGAAATATTAAAAATTTGTTATGAGTAATTTTGTAAAGATGAGAGAAAAAATTTCTCTCTCAACTTTTCCTCCCACTCCCTCCCACACGTTTCCCTCAAACTAAATTAGTGAGCTTCTATTGAGGTAATAAGCTAGGATATCTAGCTTCATAAAATAAACACTTTCAAGCTTTGAAGCTCATGAAGACATGAAACTATGTCAAACACCAACATTTTTACTTTTTGCTTTTAATGAGTTTTTAGTGAGTTTATTTTGGCTTGTAAAGCCATGCCAAAGAGGCCCTTTCTTTAGTTGCAAATTAAAACAACAAACCATGGTGTTTTTGGTTTTTTTATTTTTATTTTAATAATAATAATAATGGAAAACTCATTTTCTTAAACTTATAATTTTCTTCAATTTTTAATTTAGTACTTGTATATTTTATCATTTTTCTCTCATAATTAAATGTTTGAATTTTGCTCTAGTACCATTATCTCATGTATATGGGCTAACAATGCCAATAGAGGAACTTGTCCCACAATTTATACATCAATTTCAGCCAAATCAACAAGAGTTGCTAGAATCTCTCTCTGTTGTGAGTGTTTTCTCTCCTTGTGAGTTCTCATCTCCTTTGTGAGTTTCTTCTAGCTCGTTAGAGTCTGTTTTAGTTCTGAGGTTTGCTCCCCCCCCCCATCGTCATCCTTCTGGTTTTTGTGGGCCTGGTTGCTTCTAAGGTGTGTGAAGCTCTTTGGACTTTACCAATAATCTCATCAGAAATGGTAATCCTAGGAGGATTAGAGGAAGGACAGAGTAGTAATGGTAGAAATGCTAAACAGGTAGTATTAAACCTGTCACAGAAGGTTGAGACAAAGGGGAGTACTCTGGTAGGGAAAATCCTGACAGGGAAAAATCTGAATGTCCCTGCTAAGCATGATCAAAAAAGGCTGGCAACTGGATAAGGAAGTTGAAGTAACTGAGTTGGATAGAAACCAACTGATATTTCTATTTCGGTTTTCAAATATTATGGATTACGGTCAGATTCTAAAAGGGAGACCATGGTCGATACAAGGTTTTCTGCTCAATCTTCAAGTTTGGGAAGAACAAATGGTTCTGAGCGATATAAATTTTGATGAAGTGCCGTTTTGGGTACAATTTCATGGGCTGCCCCTTGAGGCTTTTGAAGATGCAAATGCGAGGATTCTAGGGGACATTGTAGGGAAAACGGTTATGTTCGAAAGCCCTATGGGTTCTGGAAGATTGGAAAGGGGATTTATCAGGGCAAGGGTGCTGGTTGACTTAAATGAACCACTCCAATATGGGGTCTAGGTGCCTCGAGGAGACAGAAGTCCTGCCTGGGTAACGATCAAGTATGAAAGGCTTCAGAACTTTTGTTTCCAGTGTGGAAAAGTGGGTCATGATAATAGAGGATGCCGGAAAAGTAAGGGGAATCAGGATGATGAGGATGAAGTATTAGAATTTGGAAGTTGGTTGAGCACTCCATCGGTGCGATTGCATGAGAACAGGATTGTGGTCTGCTGTAATGACTGGGTGGAAGCTCGTTTCCTCAATCAAGTGTCTAATGCAGTGGAAAATTACCGGAGTCAGCCGTCGGTGAGTCCCACTCCGAGGCTGACTACCCAGAAGAGTTTGGTACAGACAAGGTTGGTGAGGAGTACATCGGTCAAAGAGATTGTTAGGAATATAGACCATACCCATGGTCAGGAAGAAACGGCGGAGCAGGTTACTGAACCAGGGGAAAGTGAAGGTACTCAGCAGCCAAAATTTATTGCAAGAAAGATCAACGTCATCCAGAGTCATTGTGGGGCCCCAGGCGACCCAAGATTGGTAGAGAATAGGGCCTGGCTGCCTGGGCTGAGTAAGCCTGAATTAGAAGGGCCTATTAGGGAAAGTCTTCTCATATCTGGGCCTTTGGAGGGAAGAGTGGAAGGCCTACAAGATAACTTTATCCAACCCATCTATGCTTCCCAGAATTTTAAGGCACCCAAGATTATCTCTACTGTAAGGAATCCATGTTTGGAACTTTACCCTATTTCGGCAGTGTCTCTCATGCTAAGGGGAATCCAAATTAAACGTTTGGGAGAGGAGGACCCAGAACCAAGATCACCGAAAAAGCTACGAAAGCTGCTGTTTAATGAAAATAGTGAAACACCCAAGTTGGCATCTAAGGTAGGAACTCAATCAAGAGGACGACGGCGAAGTTTTCAATCAGTGAAGGCCCAGATCAGAAGTAAATCTCCTGGAACCCCATATGTATTATCAGGTAATTTACCGAATTTTGCTGCTGATTTCTCAATTTCTGGAGAAATAGAATTTCCTGAGAGCTAGACTAAGAGCAGGGGCAGTCCTAATGAGTTGCAAAGTGATTTTGATGAGCAAAAAGCCGGTGGCTAGATGGGACCAGCCACCGGTTCATCATGAATCTCCTAAGCTGGAACTGTCAGGGTTTGGGGGTTGCCCTGACAACTAGAAATCTAAGGGCGGAATGCAGGAAAAAAGAAAACCCCACTTGGTTTTCTTAATGGAAACTAAGCAAAAGGATAAGTATGTAAGAAAGGTTAAGAGGAGGTGTGGATTCGCTGAGGAATGGATGGTAAGCCCGATTAGTTTAAGCGGGGGACTTGTACTGTAGTGGTCAGATCAAATTGTAGTGGAAGTTCTGTCTTCTTCACCCAACATCATTCACACACAAATGAGTTCTAATACCCTCAGCACTCTTGAGTATATGACTTTTGTTTATGGGTTGTTAAGAGAAGAGGATAGGCGTTTATGCTAGCAGGAAATTCGTAACATCGATAGCTCAATTGAAGGGTCCTAGATGTGGCTGGGTGATTTTAATGATATCATGTCACAGTCTGAGAAATGTGGGGGAAAACCGAAAGCGTGGAAGAAAATTCTAAATTTTAAGTTGCTACTTGCGGACTGTGAAGTGAACGATCTGGGCTTCAACGGATACAAATATACCTGGTGTAACAACAGAATGGATCCAACGACAGTAAGAGAGAGAATAGACAGAGCAGTGGGGAATAATCGGCTGAGGGAATATTTCCCAAATCTCTGTGTTGTGGATGTGGAACCCAATGGATCAGATCACCATCTATTACGGATTCAATGTAACCCTCAGGGTCATCGCCAAAAACGGACTTTTCAGTTTGAGGCTAACTGGTCTACTCACCCTGACTTCTTGAATCAAGTCTGAAACAGCTGGATGGCTCCAAGTGGCTCCACTCCGTCAGGATTAGAAGGGTTTTTAGTCAAATTAAAGAGCTGTAGATCAACACTCACTAAATGGAGTCGCAAGGAATTCTCTAACAATACAAAGAGGATTGAGGATATACAGAGACAGATTGCTGGGACTAGTCAGGGGATCCGTGACTCATATGCTGTGCGAGAAATCTTAAAATTAAGTCTGGAGCTAAATCGCTCTATGGCCCTGGAGGAGCAGTATTGGTGGCAAAGATCAAGGATTAATTGGCTTCTCTCAGGGGATAGAAATTCACACTTCTTTCATTTGTCAACCATTAAGCGCAGACAGCGAAATAATATTGTGTGTATAAAAGATGATGATGGCAAATGGTTAATGGAGAAGAGTGAAATTGCTCAGAATATTTCTTCCCTCTTTCAAAACCTGTTCATGACTTCGGAGCCTAAGGAGATGGAAGTGGTACTGAAATTTATTGAAGCTAAAATCTCAGATGAAATGAATGAGAATCTGTTACTTCCTATGACAAGAGAAGAAGTGAAAGTGGCAGCTTTTAACCTTGGAGCATCAAAAGCCCCAAGCCCTGATGGCTTCTCTGGGTTATTCTATCAAAATGCCTGGCAAGAGGTGGGGGAATCAGTTTTTATGATGGTGAAAGAATTTTTTGAAGGGCAATCTAGACTGGAGAGTATTAATGAAACAAATATTGCACTAATCCCCAAAGTGGACAAGCCAGTCCACGTGTCCCAGTTCAGACCGATAGGCCTTTGCAATTATTCCTACAAGATCATCTCAAAAATTCTGGCAAATAGAATGAAACCTCTCCTGGATGTGTGTATTTCCCAAACCCAGGGTGCTTTGTGCACAATCGGTGCATTCACGATAACATAATAATAGCTCATGAGGTTTATCACTATCTCCGGAGGAAGAAATCAGGGGGCAAATTCGAGTTTGCACTCAAGATAGACATAAGCAAAGCATATGATCGAGTGGAATGGAGCTTTGTTGAGAAAGCCTTGCTGCGATTCGGTTTCAGCTCTACATAGGTCTCTCTCATAATGAAGTGCATAGAATCAGTAAGCCTAAACATTTGTGTCTTGGGGGAAAACATCAGCTCAATTTCACCAAGTAGGGGACTCCGTCAAGGGGACCCTCTCTCCCCTTACTTATTCATTATTGTGGCTGAGGTCCTTTCACTCATGATAGATAAGAGCCAACAGAGGGGTTTGCTAAAGGGAATCAAGCTCAACCAGAATGTCCAAAATTAACGCATAGTTTCTTTGTAGATGACTCATTACTATATATGAGGGCAAGCAAGGAAGATTGCACTTATCTAGCTCAAATTATGGCACAATATTGTGCTGCCTTGGGACAAGTTATAAATCTGAATAAGTCAAGTATCTTCTTTTCCTCCAATACCCCTGCAGACGTAAGGGTCATGGTGGGAAATATAATGGGAGTTCCAGAAGCAAAAGATCAAGGGAAGTATCTAGGAATTCCAAGCATTTGGGGTAAGTCAAAGTCTCAAGCACTGGCATATGTGAGGGAAAGAATTACAAGTAAGCTTCAAGGATGGGGACTGTCTCATCTCTCCTTTGTTAGCCGAGAGGTATTGATTAAGGCCGTGGTCCAAGCAATACCAAATTTTCCTATGAATTGCTTTAAGTTCGCGGTTAAATCATGTAAGGAAATCCATAGTTTCATTGCCAACTTTTGGTGGGATGGGAATCCGTTTGGAGGGCACACACATTGGAAGGAGTGGGATTTTCTTACAACCAGTAAGGACCAGGGAGGTTTGGGGTTTAAAGACCTTGTTATGATGAATGAGGCCCTCCTTGCAAAAACCGCTTGGAGGCTTATGACGCGGCCACAAGATCTTTGGGCTCAAGTTATTAAGAGCATTTATTTTCCCAATGGGGGTTTCTTAGACGCAGTCAAGGGTTACAAGGCATCTTGGTGCTGGTCCAGTCTAATAGAAGGAAGAGATATAATGAAGGAGAACCTTAGATGGGATGTGGGCACGAGCAGTGAAATCAGGATATGAGGAGACCCTTGGATTCATGGCAGAACATTAGATGAGCCATTGGATATCCGAGCTAATTCTCAAGGGCAACAAAGAAGAGTATGTGAGCTTATTGAGAATGGAGAGTGGAAATTAGATTCCATTTCAGAGCATGTATCCGAGGAGATCAAAGCTGAAATTCGGAACATCCCAATATCGTCCAATGGCATAGAAGACAAATTAATTTGGGAAAAGGCTAGAGATGGAGTTTATATAGTTAAGCAGGGATACAAGACTGCGAGGATCAAGAAGCCATATGGAGAGAACAGAGCTGGCTCGTCTCTGATGGTTCATTCTACATGCTGGGAATTGGTCTGGAAATTAGAAGTAATCCCAAGAGTCCAACACTTCATCTGGAGACTCTTAAATAATGCAATTGCAACAAATGGAAATCTTTATAGGAGACGGAGATCAAAGACAAATATCTACCCCATATGTGAAAGTACGGAGGAGGACATTGAGCATCTATTGTTTAACTGTGACTGGACTCGCTGTATCTGGTTTGGATGTCAGTTGGGAGCGAAATTTGAAGCAAACAAGGTGACAAATTTTAACGCATGGTGGATGCAGATCTCAGGTAAAGTTTCACTGAATAATTATGAATTATCTCTTGTATGCTGGCTGTTGTGGTACATTTGGAAAGAGAGAAATGGGAAAGTATTTAATTTTAATGATCCTAACCCCCTGATGGTTCTGGAGATGGCTAGAAGTAGTGCATCTGAATTTTTGAATTGCTTGAAATTTGGAATGTCTGATCCTATATTGCCTGACCGAAATCCTGAGAAGCCTTGTGTGTGGATCCCTCCAATGTCTAGTTCTGTGAAAATAAACTGCGATGGGGCCTTTAGAGTAGGAAGGGAGATGGCTACAATTGGCATTATTTGCAAGAATGAACTTGGGCACTTTAAATGGGGATTTGTTGACAAAATAAAATCCATTTCTGCCTTCATGACTGAAGCTCTTGCACTTAAGAGGGCTTTGCTGATAGCCATTGATTTGGGCATTGATGATGCTATTATAGAGTCGGACTGCTTGTTCTTAATTAACTGTGTAAGTGCTAAGTCTTCATCCTCATTTGATTGGCGTTGTAGAGGCATAATCCATGATATAATTAGTCTGCTTGCTTCCAGGGGTGGGTATGTGATTTCTTTCTCTCCTCGTGAGGGTAATCTTGTTGCGGATCATCTAGCAACATCTGCTTATAAGGGGGTGTACCCGATTGGGTGGGTCATTAGTCTACCACCTCCTTTGGTGTCTCTTCTAGCCCAGGATGCGCAGCTGACTTCTTCAGTTATGGGTGAAACTCTTGGTGGCAATCACGCTGGAGTTGGGACCTTTTGTTAGCAGTTCTTTTGATGCTTTTGATTAGCCACGGTCAGCATATGCTTTAGTTTGTTTCTAGTTAAGATTATCTTCTTTACTGGTACTATTGTTTTATCTGTATGTGGTTTTCTAAAGTAATGAATCGTCACTTATCCTTTTGAGCAAAAAAAAAAAAAACAATGCCAATAGAGTAAAGTCGCAAGAGTTAACGTCATTAACCAAGCGAGCTTAACGATTTAATTAAAAAAGAAAAATGGTATCAAATTAAAAAAATTAAATAAAAATATAGGTATCTGGAGGAATAATAATAATATGGGCATTGCCTATTGCACCAACTTTTGTTCAGTAAGGCATCATGACAATACATTGGATAGATTACAGCTCCTAATTCGGATCCGGCTAGCGTCCAATACCTTTATCATCTGTCGTTGTCCTGTACTTAGATATAGTGTCGTTTATATATATTTCATGGTTCTCATAGGTAATTAAAAAATACTTCAGGATACTGACCGGTACTGAAAAAATATTTTATACTCTTGAAAAATTATTTTAGAATCTTAAAAAAATATTTTAACGTACTGACTGATACTAAAAAGATACTTGAGGATATTGAATGAGACTGAAAAAAAAATTCTGAAGTATATTTTTAATACCTTAAATATTTTTTCAAGATTCTAATATAATTTTTAAAATCATGAAGTTTTTTGTCAGCATCTTAAAGTAAACTTTTAATACTATATTACCCTAAAATATTTTTTCAAAATCCTAAAATAATTTTTTCAGTAACAGTCAATATCGTGAAGCATCCTTTTACTACCATATGTGTAACATCCCAATTGAGAATGCCGAAATTTTTTTTTCTTTTAAAATGAGCCGTGATCAGAGTCGAGCATTTCGATTAAACGAGTAACTGAATATTTAGAAGTACATAACCATAGTGTAATCCTCCTTATACAGTCATCTGTTGATTCCAAAAAGACAATATCTAAATAGTTTAAAAAAAACTAAAACATATAAGCTCTTCCAATCTGCCTACATCGGTTACTTACCGCTCTCCTCCACCCTGGATCCAGAGCTACAGCTAAGATCCAATTCCCAATTGGATCTCAGGTAACGGTTAACCTTATGCTCAAATAAATCATATATAGGCAACAAATAGTCATAATAACAATACAGCACATCAATACATAAGCACACAACAGATGCATAATCAACAATGGACAGAACATAAGCACATAGCAATATGTAAAGCCCCACACTATGTCTGCACATAAACCAGTGCCACGATCTCCCATCGTGTCCTCAGCGCTAGGAAAACCCAACGGCGTTATCAAGACTATAACCTGTAACAAGCTATATGTACAACTGACAACCCACAACAGAGTTTCAGTATATAAACATGTCTACCATATATATGAATATGAGCAGCATAAGTGTTAAGGTTACAATACGCGTCCGTACCTCCGTTGACGATTTCGGGCACTTCGGTAGCGTTGTGGTACGCTTGACGGTGGTATGACGGTGATTTGACAGCGGTGACAGCGGAAACAGCGGTTCGTGATTCTGGGTATCCTATAAGGATAATATCACCAGTATGAATATCTAAGACCATAACAGGCATTTTAGGTACAAATTACCATTTTGCCCCTAGTTTGACTTTTTGGCGGAATTTTGCCAGTGCTTCGCTGTTTTGACTTTATGCTTTCAAAATTTTTGCTATCATCTTCCCTCTAACATATTTCTAAGATAAATATCACATTTATTCCTAAAACATGATATTTAAACTAACTTGAAAAATTAAGACTACTCTAACATTTCTACTATAACTACTGAAAGAACTACCTAACTAAAGACTAGAGACCGAAAACTTACTCAGAGCTTCACTAGGATTTTTCTCCGGACTCCTCCTTCTTCCTTCTCTCTCAAATTTCGAAATCCTCAAGAGGATTGGTGTGAGAATTGCAAATGGAATGGGTGGCTATTTATAGAAAACCCGGATGGCATTTTCGTAATTTCGTTGAACTTTATCTGGTTGAATTTCAAGCGTTGGATCGCACTTTTGCTAGGTGGTTTGATCTTGGCCATACACCTCCTTGGCCGACTTCTCCCCCCCCCCCTAAAAGACAAAATTTCTGACCTCATCCTAGCTGCATCATCAAATCTTATCCTCTTGCTTTATCTGATAAGTTCCTGGTTCAGTGTCCTGATCGCGAAATTCCGTAGAAACTTAAAATTCCGGGAACAACACTCCGAAGATCTTTTCTTCCTCCTTCAAATTATCTAATTTAACTCAGTTTCTGATCCCGCTGAGAACATTCCGTTACCAGCTGAAAATCCTCGGTATTCGTGCCCGGCTACAAAAATAACGTTGTCCGGTGCCAACTCCGAGACAAAAATTCACTGATTAACATTATACTCTGGTTTTTCCCCACTTATCCCTAGATTCCCACAACGGAATTATTTTCTATCGGTTCTCCTTTTTGGCTATCTACTTTAATTATACAAAATATCTTCCTATTCGGATCTCCAAATCACTCCGTCGGTTACAGAAATGACTTCAGAGACCGGCCATCTTGAGATAAAAATTCCCTCGTTCACAATATACCCTGACTTTAAAAACCTAGTTCACGGTTTTCTATGTAGGATTTTATTTCTATCCGTGGTCATTTATCCTATTTACTTTTATAATATTAATATCTAATTAACACATGTCTTAAATTTATATTATTATTATACTACAAAGATCAACTTCATCCTTATCCCCCCTATTTCGGCCAACACACATATATATACATATTATATATTTTTTTTTCATTTATCATAATACTCAATTCTCTTACATTTATTTTCCCAAAATTTTCCTATTGGTCCATAACTAATTACTTGGATTTAGGCTTTCATAAATCCTTGAAAAATCCTAAACCATTGATCTTTACTTTTTAAGACTATATCTTAACCATTATTATTTATTTAATTAGCCAAAAATTTCGGTCCTTAATACTTATTATTTATATTTATTTTATTTTTTTATGTTTTCCTAAATTTCTCTAATCTTATAAAATTCTTGAAAATTACTTAATTAATCCTTTAATAATTCCTAATAATTTTCTTAATTAGAATTAATTATTTTCTCACAAAAATTTCATTAACATTAAGGATTTAAGCCTTATGCAAAATATTAAAAGTCATAGAATCAATTTCGATTCTAGAACACTTTTTAATTTTCCTTCTTTTTATTTTCATAGGAAATATTTTATTAAATTGTCTAAATTAAGAATAATATATTTCCTAAATTTTTAATAATTATCCCATGCCTCCTAGAATTTTTTCCATAATTTTTTTTAGTACTTTCCTTTGAAAATAGACTAATTATACTTCATTTTGAAACCTCATATCCACTTATTTTCAATAGGTATTATTTATCTAAATATATATTTAAGTGTATTATAAAAATTAGGGTATTACAATATGAATACCTTGAAATATTTTTTCAAGATTCTAAAATAATTTTTTTAAATGATGAAGTATTTTTTTTTTAATACCATTCAATATCTTCAAGTATCCTTTTAGTATCATTAAGTATTCTAAAATAATTTTTAAAAATCATGAAATATTTTTTTATGTACCTGTTAGTATCATAAAATATTTTTTTAGTATCTATTAGAAACATGAAATATTTAAAAAAGAAAAAGGCAACAGCTGTCATTGTTTTACGCCAAAAACGACACAATTTTGAGTACAGGACCCGTAGCGGATGATGAAGGTATTGGACGCTAACTGGATCCGAGAAGCGCAACACCAATGACGATAAACTTTATTTCATTAGACCGAGTCGCCTACATGAATCGGAGTACCACATTATATACCATTGTGCCTTATCTATAACTGAATATTTAGATAAACTTGTAACTGAACTTGGTGGGGATAGGTCAACCCTTTTATATATATATAAAAATTTTAGGAAAGGGGTTGAATTCATCCACAATCTAAGGGCATGGCGAAATTTCCCTTCCTTCTAGGTGATACCAATATTAGGCAAAGCGAACCATCGATTACCCTCAGGCATTTACCTAGGCAGCCAGAAGCTAAGATGTCTCCCCCAACGCCTTGACCAACTTCAGGATTGAACTTTCTCTCTTTAGTGAAAATGTTCGACCCCTTTATCAGTTGAATCCAAAGACGTGGGATGTGATAGGTCAACTGTTGTGGCACACAAACACATGCAAATGAGCATTATCATTTGTACAATTTACTTTTTTATATATAAATATATAGCCTACTACAACCCACTAATTAATTGCAAATTCATTTGAAACATTCTAAGAGAGATCACACAGACCAGAAATATTTTCATGTGGTCCTGGATTGAAACAATATGTTTATAAGTTAATTAAATAGATCTGTGTATGAGTTAGCGTGTTCTCTCTTTTTGTTTTTTTTATAAGAAACAAATAGTCCTATGTATCAACTTTTTCATGTGCCTCGACAATCCTAGCTAGTCTCAAATTCAGTTTTGAAATGTTTAGTATATATGAATAATGGATGAGATTACTATTATGAGTTTTAATACTTCCTCTGGTACTAATTATAAGACTACTGACTTTTTTTTTAGAGATTAAAGAAGTTAGATAAATCACTTAACCATATCATATGTTGTGTATCTTTAGATTATGTGTTAGTTTATTAGTCAAACTAATTAATTTGGAGAAAAAAATAAAAAAAAAAAAAAATACTCTAAAATAATTTAATTAACTTCATTAATCGTTCTAAAAAAATCAACTGATCTTATAATTAGGACCATAGACAGTAATACTTATTATTTTAAAGCAAATACAATGAATGATGTAACAGTTTTACAACTAATTTAATATGCATCAGTACTGTTCTAACAATACCAGTTGGTGTGACAGGGCAAATACAACTAACCAGACTCTTTATTACCAGTAAACTAAAATATTAGTCCTTTTTGGCTAAAATATTGGATTTAAACTATTGAGCTAGCTTACTGGTTTTCCCCCTTTAATAATGAAACAATTTAATTTCATTTTAAGATTAATAAATTTTTGAATTCTAGTTTTGAAACTTTACTGCATGGATAGAGGGATTTGACATTGACTTAAGGAATTTGCAATTAATGTTCCCTCATTTAATAGTGACCTTCCAAAATTTGACACATAAATAATGCGAACCATTTATACATGTCGTATCTTTGTTTAACTTGGAGGAACCAAATGGCCTATAAATTTGAGAATTAATTTATTGGTCTTAAAATAAAATTAAATTGTGCGACTAGTCTCAAATGACATGTTCCCTGCCTATAACATTTAAATATGGGGATTGTTTAGATTAACGTTTCATGTTTGTAAAAGTAACTTTTGTCTTAACTTTATTTTGCAAAATTGAAGTTGAGATAAAAGTTACTAGTAATTAATATAATTTAATTTATATTAGGATACACATTTATAAAACATAAGTCCAAATCCTCTCCTTTTCATTTTTTATTTCATTTTCTTCTCAAATATCATATCCACATTTAGATTAAAAATTAGAGAATTTAGATTTTGTGTTATATAAAATCAATATAATAAATAAATAAATTTAAACTATCACAATTTAATCTATGCAATTCATGCAAGTCTTTTTTTCTTACCTGAATTTCATAACTGTATGTGTGTAATAGTATGAGTACAAATGAGATACTGAAGACAAAAAACAGAGAGAGAGAGGAGGGAAGGATATGCCTTTTTTGTTTTTGATAAAGAGAAAAATTAGGTGGCGTAGATACTGCTAACCCACCAGAGTCAGGGCACGCTTCTAAACTTAAAGAGCGCTTATACAAATACTAACAGATCACTAACCAACGAAGACTCTCACATCAGTGGGTATCCAATGTCCTCCCTTTTAGGGTGAAATCACCTTTGTCAACCGTATCACTCCTTGTTGGTGGAAGGATCTATTCTTCATGATTCATGTTTAGGCTCATTGAGAGGGTTATTCTTAATATACTTGACCCAAGGAACAAGGGCGGGCTCATATGCTCAAATAAGAAAAGGGCCGAATGCGGGTGGGCCCACTTGGCCCATATTAAAAGGCCCAGTTCTTTGTTTTTTTTTTTAATGAGGTCATAAGGTTTGTCAGGTAGAAAATACAAGAGGGACAAAATAGGCGTTGAAATTCTGTATGGGCATAATTGGGCAATTTGAATTTGCGTTTAGCCTACACGTCCCTAGACAATGCTTATGGAGAGCAGAGACATATATTATTGTGTTTTGTAATTATGCCGTTTATTTATTTATTTATTTTCATTGCTATAATTGTATTGGCTTTCACATTCTTGAATTACATGTCTTGATTCTTGTTAAACATGGAGAATTATAGAGATACAATCCATAATTATGCCTTTACATGTATGACTTTTTTTTTTCGGTTTAGAGTAAATGACTTAATTTATGGAAAAATGACCAAAAAAAAAAGAATTTAAGATTGCAAAATCATAAATTAGGTTTGTTATCTTGATAAGAGAATAACGAGACTTGATAAGCTATAATATACAACTCTTTTTTTTTTGGTAAAATATCTGATTTGGGATTTTGTAAATTCAAAATTCCTTTTTATCATTTCCCCTTAATTTTTTTGATGTAATATTGTTTGCATCCAATTGTAAATGGGCCAGGCCCAGAAAACTATATTTCATTTTCACTTCAACCCATATTTAGTATCCGATAATATGTGAAATAGGCTTGCATAAAGACCAGGTTCAGCCTCAACCCAAATTCTGGTCTGAAATCACCTTGTGCTAGACTTTATTGCCTGAAATCTGGTTCAATCTGAAAACAACAGGATGACAGACCAAACCGGGTTTAGTCCACCGGGTTGAAGAGTGACTTTATAGACATAGCCATGGTTAACTTTGCCAAAGAGCATTCAGTCAGAGAAGCCATTAATGATTTCAATTGAAGAACAGCAAACTGGTTTGGAGTTTGAGCCTTGAGGAAAGAGAGAAGTGAAATCAAAGAAAAAGTTTGACAGACAAGACGAGTATCAGACAAGGATTAGAGATGAAGGGGAGGTGAAGGACATAAGCATCTATGGAGGAGGGTTAGAGAAATTCCACCAAGGAATCATGATTCACGAAAATAGAGGTTGAAGATATACTTCCTAGCTTATATCATGAACAGAAGGCAATTCAACTAATTCATAGAAAATAAGAAATAATATAAATATGTTCTAAATTCAAAATGTTTTTTAATTTTACTCTTATTAAAAAGGTGTTTGAAAGGTGTGAATATAATTGGGGTAAGATTTAAAAACATGTGAAATAATTAATTCTAAGATATTCATTCAATTGGAAAATAGGCTTTACAGAAAGACAATAAAAAAAAAAAGTTCAATTTGTAGCGATTAAAATGATGTATTTGTAGCGGTTAAAAACGCTACAAACGCCATTAGTAACAGTTCAGAAAACCGCTACAAAATCTACCGTAACAAACCGATTTGTAGCGGTTAAGAAAAAAACGATACTACATACTCCATAATCACTACTGAAACTGTAGTGGTTAATCATAACCACCACTATTTGAGTTTGAACTAACGTCAACGTCATACATTAGTAGCGGTTAGATACACCGCTACAAGGTGAACTATTGTAACGGCTATAAAACTGCTACTAATTTTGTATAAATTCGTTATGTCGTAGGGGTTACTTAACCGCAACAAAAGATTTCCGCCATTATTTGAGGGAAAAATGTTTTTTCCGCCACTTTGAATTCATTTCATAGTTATAGTGGTTTTAAAACCGCTACAACATATTCCCACTATTTTATCTGGAAAATATTTTCCTGCTATTTTCAATTTTATTATTTGTAGTGGTTTGAAACCGCTACAAAATATTCCCTCCATTTTATCCAGAAAACATTTTCCCGCCATTTTCAATTTTATTATTTGCTGAAATATTCGGTCATTTCTTCTAAAATTTTTTTAGTTCATATTTGTAGCGGTTTAGTAAACCGCTACAACTTCATAAAAAGAAAAAAAAAATCTCAAACATCATTAAAATTAAATATTTAAATAATTTATATTTTATCAAAAATTCATCAATAATATTTATAATTTATCATTATCAATATTTCAATCATTACTAAATATTTAATTAATTACATATTTTATTAACAATAATATATATTTTTACTAAAATAAATGATATTAAAATGTGATATATTTGATTATATATATTTATTGTATAGGTATATTTTATTATAGGTTCATTTAAATAATATTTAATATTAAAAATAATGTGTGTAAAAGTAAATTAAATATTGTATGTGAAGGTAGATAGAATAATGTGTGTGAAAGTAGATGAAAAAATGTGAGTGAAAGTCGAAAGAAATTTTTTAAAAAATCATACAATTATGAATTAAGAAGAATTAGAATCATAAATGTAGAACAAAAAAATAAATATTGCAATAATCATCATATTTGATCCGGTTGAACAACACTTACCTTCTTGAAACACTTAATATCTTTTAGAAAATGTATAAATTTGAGAGAGAATGAGGAGAAAACGTGTTAGAAAATGAAAGTGGAGCATATTAAATGTGGTTTGGTGGGGATATTTATATATTGGTATCTGCGTACCTGTTTTGTAGCGGTTGATATTGTGTTTTTTGTATCGTTTAATATTAGTAACGGTTAAGGTCACGATTTTTGTAGCGGTTTTATGTTATTTTGTATTGTTTAATAAGTTTATATATATATATATATATATATATATATATATATATATATATATATATATATATAAGATTACATATTAAATCGTAAGTATAATTTTAATTTTTTCTCTCAATCTTTGTCACTATCCCTACAAAAAAAATTTGGATAAAATGCCACTTGTGAGTTGAATATGTTTGAACACAAATAAAACTTTATTTAAATGTTATTATTTCATCAAGCGTATATTAAGAAACGTACCGAACTATAGGTAAATTGTCATCCCCGTCGGGGAAGAAGTTCACGAAGCTGGAGGGCTGGAATGTCTCACTCTCGTAGGCGACGTTATCAACATCGCCTATGTCGTAAAGGTTCCGCGGCTTTAAGTAAACCACCATATGCCAATCCTTGTGCCTCTCATCAGTGACATAATAAATCTGATGGGCCTCTGAGGTAAGAATATATGACTCATCATTTTCAAACTGACCAATGTGAATAGGCCGGGACAAATTCACTAATGTGCTGCCTAAGTTGTCAGTGGTGAGTCCCTGGGATGTTGTCGTATTCTCCCACAAACACTTGAACAACATCATTGTGAACACAGCCTTGGTAATTTATCTTGACCACATTGAGTAGCTTTCCATAATACGGGACGTCACCGAATTGCATGTTCCCATCACTGCTGCTCGCATAACTCCTCGTCCCAAATGTGCCATATACACCCGAGTTTTAGGTCAGCAATCCCTGATCCTGTGAAACGGTGCAAAACTTGAAACCATTGACATTGTATGCCGTAAATCTTTAGGCTTGTTCAAGCAGGCCGAGTACAAAAGCTCTGAATTTTGGTGAGTGTGAGTTATGGTCATTCATTATTCTCCTCCTAAACCAAGTCGAGAATTCACTGTGGACCTTTCTATCAATCTCATATGATGTCTGTGTACGGATCCTCAGTCGACGCTTGACATAACTCCTGAATTCCCTACAATTAAACAAGCGATGAAAACCATGAAATGTGAGTACAAAATGTAAGGAAATATAAATGATAACATATATATGTGTGCGCAATCGTTACTGAAGGTACGGTTCAACTTTAGTGCAATTAATCAAGACATGTCTATGTGCTTGAAGCTTCTTAAGTGTCGTCAGTTTGAAGTTCACAATTCTGCCAACTGGTTTACCAACACGAGGGATTAACAACTGTGTTGTTGATGGCTTTGACTCTAGCTTTGGACAATCTTCTACATGAGGCGGTCAGTTGAATCACATCTCAATGTCATCAAAGTACCTAGAACAAAAATACAAGACCTCATCCCCAATATAACCTTTTACAATTAACCTTCAGGCTAAGCCTTATTCCTCATGTAAGATTTCAGTTTCCCAAGAAACCTATAAAGTAATAAATGAAAAATGTTGAGACATTAATGTTGATATGTGTGACTAGGTAGTAATCCTAAAGTAATTAATTTTAAATGAGTACCTTTCAATAGGATACATCTATTGGTAGTGAACTGGGCCAGCAAGCTTTGTTTCATGAACAAGGTGTATTGTCAAGTGAACCATGACCGTGAAAAGGGACAAAGGAAAGATCATCTCCAAATGACACAGTGTAAGAGCAATTTTCTGTTGCAGCTGGTCGAGTTCTTCCACGATCAAAACCTTGGAACACAACTTCCAAAAGAAAGAACACCCTTGGAACACAACTTCCAAAAGAAAGGACACAGCTCGACCAAAACGATCGACACATTGAAAGACAACGTATCTTTGATGGCCAACGGAAGTAATTGTCACATAAGCACATGTGAGTCATGACTCTTCAGCCTAGTAACCTTTCGAGCCTGCATGTCAACACATCTCAAAATGTTGCTTGGGTAATAGTCTAGAACTTTTATTTTCTTCAAATTTGTGAGGAACATTTCCTTATTCGGTTTTGTCAGGGTAAATTTTGCCGGTTGAAATCTGTCATGCTCACCTGGCCACACATCTCCACGAACTCCCATCTCCCGTAAATCTTTCCTTGCTTGAAGATAATCTTTTGACTTACCTGGTTCGTTTAGAATTGTGTAGAACATATTGTCGCACACATTTTTCTCAATGTGCATGACATCCAGATTGTGTCGGAGCAAATTATCTTTCTAATAAGGAACAATGAAGAAGATGCTTATTCGCCATTGTTGGGGTGTAGAACCAGAAGCCCTGGCTGTCTTTGTACCGGCCTTTCCTTGATCGTCTCTTTTTCCAAACTCAAATTCAACATCATGAATTTACTCTATGATTTCTTCACCAGATAAAATTTGAGGAGGTCCTCTTTTTTATTGTTGCCCATGATCATAGACATAATGTAGAAGCTTTGTTTCATACACGTCCAGGGGGTAAGTTGTAGGGGATCAAGACAACTGGCCAAATACTATAGCTTGTGCTAAGATTCCCAAACGGATTAAAACCATCGGTTGCCAAAGCAAGACAAACATTTATAGGGTCCGCCACAAAATCTAGAAAGTGTGAGTTGAAAGCTTTCCACACTTGAGCATCCCATGGATGTCTGAGTTTACCATCTTCATTTTTGTTAGCTTCATGCCACCTCATATGCTTAGCTGTCTTGGATGACATAAACAATCTTTGTAAACAAGGTTTTAAAGGAAAGTACCTAAGAAACTTTTTGGGTTTCTTCTTCTGCTTTTTCCCCTTCCGTATAGTCTTGAACCTCGAAGTGTGACACTTCTTACAAGTTTCCCTGCGAGCGTCCTCTCCCCAATAAAGCATACAGGCGTTAGGACAAGCATCAATTTTTTCGTAGTTCATGCCTAATCTGTTAATTATCTTCTTGGCCTCGTAGAAGTTGTGGGAATGTCCGCGACGAGGAAAGCATCTCGTTGCAATTCCAGTAATATTGACATTGTCCTATCAGTGATCCCACACAAGCACTTGATATGGTACAACAAGATCAGGAAAGATAATTTGGAGTATTTCCGAGAACCTTGATACAACGGACGATCACACTCATCCATGAAGCTGAAAAATTCCCGAGCTACTTCATTCTTGAGGAAAATAGGTTCTGCACCCTAAACTTCTGTCGTGAAATTGTCGTCTTGGACACCAAAAGCATCGCGAACAACTTCATTAACCGGATCATCTTAAGCTACTTGATTTCCTACTTGTGAGCTTCGAGGAAGATGATCCTCATATTGCATACCATGTTTCTCACTATGAACTCTCCAAAATGTATATTCAATCGGGAAAGGCCTGACAAGAAGATGTTCAGTAGCATCGTCTCATATTTGCCACTTCTTAAACTTGTATCAACAACACGGACACACGATCTTCCCATTAATGCTAGCGTGAGAGAAGGAAAAATCTAAGAAATTTTTCAATCCCACTAAATATACGAGGGAATTGCACAGCAACTTGATCCATGACTTATCCATATTTAGTAAACAAAGCTAGGATAGAATACAAATGGAGAGAGAATGTTTAATTCACTTCAAATAACTTGAGAACCATTAAATGCAACGTTAGATAAATTGTAGCAGTTATAAACCGCTACACAAACCACTACAAATAACAAATTCCGAAATGTAAGCCGTTGGACATTCTTCAGTTTGAAATTTAAACTGGATTGATCCTGCCAGAGCTTTGAAGTGGTTACTAACCACTACTAAATGTAAGCCGTTGAACATTCTTCAGTTTGAAATTTAAACTGAATAGATCCCGCCTGAGTTTTGTAGCAGTTATATAACCATTATATTAACCACTACAAAATGTAAGCCGTTGGATATTTCTAGCGGTTATAGTCCATAACCGCTACAAAATGTATTTAATGTTATATTTGTAGCGGTTTTGGTTGTCTAACCGCTACAAAATGTCTATATCTTTTTTTGTTAAACAATATTTAACTTTTACAAAAAATTAGAAAATTGAAATTTGTAGCAAACAACTATAAATTATTTTTTAAAAAATTATTTTTATTTGTTAAATATTATTTTTATTATTTGTTTTACAATACCTATTTTATGTAAATATAATAAACTTAGTTTATTAGATATATTTTCCTTTAGGAATTGATATATATTATAAGTAACATTAATAAACTAATGTAAATGGATATAGTATTTATATACTAATGTAAATGAAATCTAAGTATTTAAATTGTAATCCAACAAACCAAATAACATAAAAAGAGAACAAACATTTTAACTAAAAATATGTCTATGAAAATAAAAACTAACAATCAGGAGCCTGATGTTCAAGTCCTGTCTCAGTAGGGGTGTGTGTAAGAGCAGAGGTAACAACGACCTCATCATCATCATCATCAGCAGCAGCAGCAGGCGGGGGGAATCCTTGTCGATGAACGAAGGGGGAGGCTGGGGGAATCCTTGTCGATGAACGAAGGGGGGGGGGTTGGGGAGGTTAAAAGTGTCTGTGAGGTAACAACTTTGTCAAGGCACCAACAAAAGCATCCCAACTATGCTTCTGAGTAGCATACCAACGGTCGATTTTGTCCTGAATGTGCTTCTCCCTGGCAGCCTACTCCGCTGCCCGTGTGGTCCTCGCCGTCGCCTGTGCATCCGCCTGCTCAGCAACCTTCGCTGCAACCTGCTCAGCAACCCGCTCGGCAATCATCGCCTCTAACCCCTCCGGTGGTGGCATACATCTCTAGCTGGAGGTTCCAGCCTCAGAGGCGAAGGACTTGTCGTACACAATGCTGGGCCTTGCACCTAGGCCCACACCCCTAACGCGGCTAGGATACTCGATTGGGCCCACAACAGCTTTTAATGCGGCTGTAGGGTCCAAGGACCCCTATGACTCCGGGGTCTGGGACGCTTGCAGCTTTGCCTAGGTCTAATCAATCTGGGCCTGACATGCAGATTTTACAAAACATTAATGAATAATTTAATTGAATTTAAATATATTAAATTAACCATATCAATAATTTTTTTGTAACTTAATATGATCTCCTATGCCGTCTCAGAGGTCGGTGTCCCATCACGATGTCTATGGGTGCATGTGAACAGCTCCCTGTAGTTCGTTTGATAGTTCTCCTCCTGCGCCTTCGCTTGCTGAAAGAATTAAAAGAATAAAAAGTTTGTTGTTTCAAAAATGGAACAATCAGTCATTTAAACCTCAAATTAACTTATCTTTCAACATACCATCTTACTATAGGTCACAACAAATGTCTTGGATCTTGCCGTGTGATGGACCATCTGCTGTGCCTGGCTCCTGGTGTGTCTCTAGGATAAAGCCTGCAATGAGGAGCAAATAAAATGTTAAGTGAAATTAATTATTATTTTGATATCTTGTGAACTATATTTAGAGTTTAAACTACATTTAAACTATGTTAATCTCAACCTTAAATTAATTTAAACTATATTTATATTTTTAGTCATTTAAACAAAATGAATTTACATAAAATTTAAACTATAATTGATTGAAAAACGTACCTGTCTCTCTGCACTCCTCCTATACTAGATAAAACCTGCCCAAACATTAGGGTCCACGTAATCTGGGACATTCTCGATCAACTGCTGCAGAAGAACCGTCTCATCTCCATTCCTCTGGTTATACATACGATTCCTCCAGTTCTTCCATCCATCCCCTATCTTTAGCAAAGAGTACCTCTTCGTGTGGCCTCCCATGTTAAACTTTTTCTATATCATGATTTAATTACTAATTAATTAACTAATAATAAATACATAAATAAATAAACAAACAACTAACTAAATAAAAAAACCACAAATTATAAATATTAACATGAAAAATTTAATAAAGAAACATAACTTATTTGTACAATGTCAGTAAATACTTTGTCTTTGTTCTTGACCAGAATACGCCCCAAATCCTTGAAGTAAAGCGGGAACCATGCCCAATTCCCGGCAAATTCAAACAAGAATAGGTTGAACAGGTGACTACTGTTGGCGACTGGCTAGTCCGTGTCCATGTTCCAGGGGACTACTACACGAAGCCCCTGCAACAAAATGACCCCGGCAACATCCAATGTCTTCTTGCTGATGTTCCCATGTGTATTGCACAATTAAAAAAAAACATGTTTTTATTTCTTTTAAATATAATTTAATTAAATGTAAGAAAATGAAATTTAAATTTTCTCAAAAAACTAATTACATTTACCTTCGACATCCATCATGAATCTGGTGGAATGCAAAGATGGCGGTCAGGGGTCCCCTTGGTCCCGCTCGTTCTCCTGGTCGAGAAACTGTTGCGCCTCGCTCGCAGGAAAGTTTATCTCAATGTCTTCATGTTCATCGAGGTCGCTGATCAACAGAGTTGCGCCTCATTCTCCACTTATAGTCTCTAGGATCTCCTCCCCTGGGATTGGTTCATTTGCGAAGAGGTCCTCAATCTCACTCCTTGTTTGAGGGGGTGGAGGGAGATTTACAGCCCTATGCCCTCTCGGACAGCCTCGTCTACTGCTACTTCCTTTCAGAACTACTTTACCATAATGTTATTTTTTACTGTATAAAGAAGAAAAACAAAGGTCAAAAGTGGTGAGAAATGAATAGTAACGTAAGGGGAAAATGAGGCACTGCTGCGAATAGCGTGTCATTTTGTAGCGGTTATAATGAAAAACTGCAACTACATTACGCACCTTGTTGCAATTCTGCAAAACCACTGCAAGAACCACTGCCAATGTACCTCGGTCTTCATAAAATCTTGCAGTGGTTACCAAAACTGCTACAAGTTGACTGATGTTTCAGTTTCTGTAGCGGTTATTGGCTATAACCACTACAAAATAGTTGACCTTTCATATTTAGTTGCAGTTACCCAAAAAAACCGCTACAAAATGTTATCATTTTGTAGCAGTTATTCGGTAAAATCACTACTAATATAATTTTTTGGAAAAAAAATCCAAACTAATTAGTTTATTAGTTTGAATAATAAACCAATTAGTTTGGTTAAAAAAATTATTTCTAAAAAGTGTACTGAAAAAAATCCAACATGCCCATGAAAATTGGGCTTTAATATAGCCACCACTATCCCTGGAAAGACTCAATGAGTCATTTTGATCAGAGACATTTTACAGAGATAGATGTGGCTATAATAAAAACCCAACCTTCAGTCGCTTATTAGATGATCTTCAAAAGAGTAGAAGTCTTCATGTCAAAGAAATAACCAAATCTGGCTTGTAATTGAATAACTGTCTCGGCTTTAAGGATGAGAGAAGTAAATATCTGCATCTATAATCTCTTTAAATAAGAGATTAGAGTTGTAGATTTTTGCATGTCTTCAATTACCAAGCTGAGATAGCTCATTCAGTTACAAGTCGGATTTGATGATTTCTTGGTATTTTATACTTAGTGATGTACGAACAGATGAGTTTATATTGGTTAAATATTAGTAGCAATTAGGGGCTAAACCGCTACAAAATAATAGTATTTGTCGCGGTCCACACGTCGCTATACATTAAGCACGACAACATTGAGTCGTTTCGCTTTCTTGTAGCGGTTATTCTCACGTAATCACGACAAATAAACAGCGACAAAAATATGTGCCATTACGTGTAAACGCTAGCACCACATTTGTAGCAATTTTTTATGACAAAACATGACAGATTTAATCGCTACTAATTTAATTTTTTGGCAAAAAAAAAATCCAAACTAATTATTTTATTAGTCTATTAGTTTGACTAATAAACCAATTAGTTTGGTTAAAAAGAATTATTTTTGATAAGTGTACTAAAAATAGTCCAACATGCTCGTGAAGATTGGGCTTTGATATAGCCACCGATCTCCCTGTAAAGACTCACTGGCTCATTTTGATCAGAGATATTTTACAGAGAGAAAGGTGGCTATAATGAAAACCCAACTTTTGGTCGCTTGTTAGACAATGTTCAGAAGAATAGAAGTCTTCATGTCAAAGAAATAACCAAATCTGACTTGTAACTGAATAACTGCCTTAGCTTCAAGGATGAGAGAGGCAAATATTTGCAGCACTCATTTCTCGAGATAAGAGATCAAAGCTACAGATATCTGCATTCTTCGACTACGAAGCCGAGATAGTTCCTTTAGTGACAATGCAGATTTAGTGATTTCTCAGTATTTATAGTTGAAGTTTGATGTATGGACAGAGACATATATATAGGTTAAATATTAGTAACGATTATGATAGAAACCGCTACAACATAATAGGATTTGTCGCGGTCTGGTCATCGCTATACATTAACCGCTACAAAATTGTGCCATTTTGCTTTCTTGTAGCGGTTATTTTCATGTAACCACAACAAACATCCGCGTCAACACTAGTGCCACATTTTTAGCGGTTTTCTAGAAAAACCGCGATAAATTAACCACCACAAACATTTGCCCCATTACGCGCCAAATTGGCGCCTCATTTATAGTGTGGTTTATTTGGCAATAACTACTACAAATATTGTTGCAAAATGGCCCACGCTTTGGCACCAATCCTCCTGCTGCGAATTTGTTAGGGTTTTGTATAAAACCGCTACAAATACATGATTTAGTAGTAGTTTTTTGTTGCTGCTACTGATTAACCACTACAAATCATGGTTTTTTTTTTTGTAGTGGGAGAGAAAGAGTCTGTTTAGATTAATGGTAGAAGTTGTTTAGGTAAATATGTGAGAGAAGTTTTGTTTCAATTTGTGTAAACGTACTTTTAAAACACTAACTCACACTTATTCAATTTCATCAAACTTTTTTCATGGTAAATGATGTTCATTCGAAGAGAGGAAAGCCACCAATTATCATATTAATTGCGCAATGCTTAATGGTATTTTGAAAATAGAGGAAATATAATGATTGGGAAAATTGGAAGTAAGTATTTATCATAAGGCAAAAATTGAAAAATGAGTATTAATTATCTTGACTTATATTTTGAACCAAAATATTCTTTTTATTTGGAAAAAATTTATTAAGTATTAATCATAGGGACGAAATTTATTTGGTATCACTTACAGCAATATAATGTCATTAAGTCGAGTTAATTGTTGTTACTTTTATACTGTAGGTCTCATCAGTTTTTCCCTCTCTATTATTTTAATATATTTTTAGAAGGGTTAAAGCGCAAATTTAGCAATGAACTATTTTACCTATGAGCACCCAACACAATTATTTTTCATAAGAGCATATACAAGACTAGTATGGGCATTTACATAATGTTTTTACTTTATTTTTTTTTCATAAGAGTACTTACAAAACAAATATGGGCATTTATAAGACAAATAAAGGGATTTAAACTAATCTAGAAAGTTAAAAAATTCCGTCATTCAGATATTTGCCTTGTAAATACTCATATGAAAGAAATAAAGTAAGGGTACTATTGTCCTTCCATTGACAAAACTTAATTTCATTTTGTCTTAAGGGGTGCAATAAAAAAATTTACAAGACAAATATATGAATGACCAATTTTTTTTTTTTTTTACTCTCTAGATTAGTTTAAATCCCTTTGTTTGTATTGTAAATAGTAAATACTCTTATAAAAAATAAAGTAAGGGCATTAATATGGGTTAAGGAGCTAAATTGCTAATAAACTATTGGCTCAAGATCACTTTAGCCAATAAACTCTTATATGGTCCTTAAATACCAATAAAGTTTACAAAACATAAAAAAATCACAAAACCGTCAGCTGCTGAATAACGTCTGTTATATTGATTTCAATTGGGGAAAAAGAGTGACACATGAGCAGGTGAGTCATCTGCTGGCTGAACACGTGGAGGGTGGAGGGGATTAAAATTGCTCCAACCCTTCATAGGGCTCAAATCAGAAACGAAGCAAAGGGTGGTGTCAAGCGAGCGAAGTCACGAGCGAGCAGAGGAGTGTCGTTGATTATATAGACCCTCATGATGCTGAGAGACAAATCATGCATTAACTCATATTCTTCTCCCTTATTTAATTCATTTTTCCCTTTTAGTTCTTTCGCATGCAACAACATACATGCAACAAAGAAAAAGAACCCGATGCAAGATGCTAACAGCCACCCCCCCCTCTGATTTAGTTTTCATTTTCAGCAGCATATTCATTTATTCCCATACACCTAATATTATTATATGCTTCTTAAGTACCTTTATATAGACAGGAAACCAATTCTTGGCATGCAATCTCAGAAATCATTTAACCCTTTTCTTTCATTCAGTCTTGGTGTTTTCCCTGATTTATCAATATAAAACAGAGCCTGTTGGAACTAAAGGAGGGAGCTTCGAATACTCACCTTGATCGACACTCTCCTTCTATCTCAGAAGTTCTCACTCCTTCTTGGTCTCTTGCTCTATTTCACAACGCTAGAACAGAGAAAACAAGGATGGTTTTTGTTTGACTCCTCTCTCTCTCTCCTTCTCGTCTCTCTTTTCTTCGACTCTCAAACTCTCTATTTCTATGTTTCGATCTCTCACTCTCCCTTTTCTGCAACTCCCTGTTTCTGCATTGTTTTGTTGTGAGAAGGAAGAAAACTGAATGGAAACGAAAGGCAGCTACCCAATATATATTTTGAAGGTCCTGAAATGGTCAGAGGAGGAAAATTCAGTGGGTATTCAACATTGAGCTCAAGAGGCAAGATGGAGGTATGGCGTGGTGTTGCATGTTTGACAATCTCACGTGATTACCGCTGAAATTGAGCTGCTTCTTTGTTTACGTAAGGTCGCTGGTTCAAAACGAGAGGGAGTAAGGATAACAGATAATCAGTAAGTATATGGGTTGGATGGACTCCTCTGCTCGCTCATGACTTCGCTCGCTCGACACTCCTCTGCTCGCTCGTGACTTCGCTTTCTCGACACCACCCTCTGCTTCGTTTCTGATTTGAGCCGGATGAAGGATTGGAGCAATTTTAATCCCTTCCACGCTCCACATGTTCAACCAGCAGATGACTCACCTGCCCATATGTCACTTTTTTCCCCAATTGAAATCAATATAATGGACGTTATTCAGCGGCTGACGGTTTTGTGATTTTTTTATGTTTTGTAAATTTTATTGGTATTTAAAGACCACATAAGAGTTTATTGGCTAAAGTGGTCCTGAGGCAATAGTTTATTGGCAATTTAGCTCCTTAACCCCATTAATATAAATACTCTTATGCAAATGCCCATATTCGCTTTGTAAATGCTTTTATAAAAAATAATTTTGTTGGGTGACCATAGGGAAATAGTTTTTTGCTAAATTTACCTCTTAACCATAATTTTTAAACAAAACTATTTATAAATATCATTTAAGTACCAGGTCATACCAGACTAATTGTCTACAATGTTAGTCTAGTGTCTAGTCTGGCCTAAATAACTAACCCCGTTTGGTCAACCCAAACCAATCTTTTGGTTGGTTTATTTCAACTTCAAACCGAACCAGGTTGAGTTGGATAAGATTGGGTTATTGGAACTATCATGTTTTTTAATAGGGCCTTCTTGTTGAATATGATTACCTCCAATAAAAGTATACTTATATGAAGAAAAAAAAATCCATTATGTTATATTAGAACATTCAATAGTACACCCAATTACATTTGAATATATTTCCAAATTATGTTTTAATGCATTTTTTTTCTATTTTTTTTAGCCACAAAATGAACTCTTTAGGGGATCTTGATTTCTGGCAATCAATCCAACTTGGTTTGCTACCATTAACAGAGGTGTTCGGGTTGCACACTATTCTAACTTTTTCTTATATAGAAAAATGTAGGTGAGTTAAGTATTCATTAGATTAGATTGAGGACTTACCTTCATACTCAAATAACAATTATAAATATAATTAACAATTCTAAGAACACAATAATAGTGGAGTTCAACTTACAAATAGGAGATTTCATATTACAATGACCACATTGACATATTTTCCATGTTTTGAAGGTAACTCACAAGAAAAGATTCCCTTATAAATGAGGTATTGATTATTTCTAAATATTGTTCTTTTTCTTTATTTCACTCCTCTCCATTAGTTAGCATCTTCTCTCCACTCCCCGTTTCCGGTTGTCAACTCTTGAGTTAAGTTTTGAATGGTCAGGATTTAATATTTTATAAAATAATTTTTATATATTTTTTCTTAACTATTTGAATCTCTATTTTTTTTTTTCATAATTTCATGTGTTAGTAAAAAAATTTGTAGGATGTTAAATTCTAATCACTCAAAATTTGATCCAAAAATCAAGGTAGGAAGTGGGAAGAAAATAGAGGAAAAAGGAAATGTAGAGAGGCTTAGTGCCAAGAAATTCATTTTTGATAGAGGTAGATAGCTTTTTTAGTGCAAGCATGGAGGAGTGACCCACCACGTGATAAAGTTACTCAATTTATTGTATTTCATATATACACCTATTTGAGATTGAAAATCAAAAAATGCAAACAAAACTTCTCTCACATATTCATATTGTATAATTTATTTCTGGTTTTGAATTTTGAGATATCATATGGCTTTGAAATTTTCAAAATTTATAAGTTGATGTACTGCAATTTTCATATATTAAGAGGTAAATGACGCTAACGTCTATAAA
The DNA here is from genome assembly GCA_037074495.1 of Acacia confusa. Classification (NCBI taxonomy): domain Eukaryota; kingdom Viridiplantae; phylum Streptophyta; class Magnoliopsida; order Fabales; family Fabaceae; genus Acacia; species Acacia confusa. Next base: position 26,119,294 of record CM073513.1, on the reverse strand, counting down.
TTTGTACATTAATGTTAAAAATCATATTAAAATATAAACCATATTTATATATTTTATTTACATTGTATTATTTTAATGATGACCTACCTTAGCGATTGAACCATTCATCTTGATGCAATGAATCGTCTTATTTTCATAACCTCAGATTTTTATTTCTCAACAGTGGTTAAGAAACTTTACGAGGTAAGGAAGCTGAAGTACTAAACTGAAAAACATAACAGAGAAGCAAAAGTGTGGATCACAAAACTGAAATAGACGATCATCAATTTTTTTTCCCCAATTTCACATACGTATTTATTTGCTTTTTTTCTTTGGTTAAAGTATTTATTTGCTTTTAATTACCAAGTACCATTACTTCCATTCAAATGTGGCAACATGCTTCTTTAAATCAAGCACGAACCATTATAGACCTATAGTACACAAAACAAAGAGCTTCTCACTAGGGGTGTAAACAGGCCAGGCTAGGCCAGGCCTGTTCTGTAACATACTGGCCTGAGCCTGGCCTGTGGCCTGTTACAGGCCTACTTTTCGGCCTGGGCCTGGCCTGTATATAGGCCTGGCCTGGCCTGTGGCCTGTTAAGGCCTGTGTTTTTTTTTTTAAAAAAAAAAAATTTTTTTAATTTTTTTTTTATTTAATTAAGCTAACAGGCCTACTTTAAACAGGCTAACAACAGGCCAAAATTACATAAATTAATACTAATAATATAAATAACAGGCCACAGGCCGAAAACAGGCCTACTTTAAACAGGCTAAAAACAGGCCAAAATTACATAAATTAATATTAATAATATAAACAGGCCGGCCTGACAGGCCTAAAAGGCCTCTTATCAGGCCTGGGCCTGGCCTGTTAAAGGAAAACAGGCCTCATAAGAGGCCTTGGCCTGGCCTTTTAGCCTGACAGGCCAGGCCTGACCAGGCTTTTAACAGGCCAGGCCACAGGCCCCTGGCCTTTTTACATCCCTACTTCTCACCCACCAAAAAACTAACTAAAATTTACTTCCTAAAACGAAAAGCAAAAACCTGCCTGCAAACTCAAACTTATAATACAATGTACAGTGATTTTAATCATTCCTTCCTTTTAGTTTTGAAAACCTTACCTAGTCAACACCTTTTCTGGATCTTATTAGTAAGTATGTGAGCAACCGACTGATATGGATTGAGGCTTTATGACCAAAATGTCTCTCCTTAAGGGTCTTTTTTTCCTAACAAGGTAGAATCCGAACACAATTCACCCACTTCATGATCTAACTGATATAGTACTAGACAAGTATCATTGCATTCGAATACCTTGGAAGGAAAAAAAAAAAAGAATTAAGCACTATATCCCCTGTTTGCTGGGTGCATCCCCCCTGCATCATAGCCACCACACACCGCGGAGGAAGCCTCCTTGAAGGCGGTAGCGGAGACACGGTTGTTACATATGTTGGCAAATGCCCTCATGTGCTTCATGCCATATTGAGTAAGTGAGCCACACTCAGTTTCAAATACTCTCACTAGTGTTTTCAAGCAAGTCCAATCATCCACAAGTGTCAAACCAGGTTCTCTCACTTGACCCAATACTAATGAACTCTTTCCTGGTCCGTACAGAAATATCCCAATTAATTCCACACTATTATCTATATGCCTTCTATACTTTTCTTTGTCCCTAATTTGCTTTAACATCTCTGTCTTCTTCTCTGGTTCATGTTGTGATCTATTGTACTGTGACAAAAATGGCAACAACAAATCAGTATTAATGTGTTTGGATTAGCTTAGATTCTTGCTATTTGGAGTAACTTTAAAAGTAATTTTATATTGTGCAATGTAAGTATATGATTTTAATTAGTTCTACCTCTACTTGCATAAAAGCACTTTTTTTAAATGCTTCTAGAGTTTCCCAAACATGTATCACTTTGAAAAAATTGTACTAGTGTGCAACACTATTTTGCATGTGAAGATAAAACTTTTCTCAAGTATTTATTTCGTACGCAAAACACCTTGTTAGCAATAGTTACATAAAGTTGGAGTAAAGAAGAGATATACACATACCACTTGCCAGAGGAACAAGAGATCAGCATCTCTCTGGGTAATGACTTGCATGGGAGGTTGGAACTTGAGATTGTAGGGAGGGAAATTGACAGAAGCAGGATCAAAACCTAGGAACAAATAAAGCTTGTCGCTTTTTATGTCGGTGTCCCCATATTCCATCACATGTGAACCTAACGCATCATTGTCGAAATTCAAAGTTCGTTTCTTTATCTGCACAACAAAACAAGAACATGGTTTAGTCCTTGTTTAGCAGAGAGATCTTGAAACTATATATAAACAAGTACAGATAGATGATGATGGAAGAATTGAAAGATCTTACTGTCTGATGTTGTTGTTCAAGTGTTTCGGCTTTGAGATTGTGAGACTCTGCATCTTCCATCCAAGAAACACTGAACAAATCACCTAAGCAAGTGAGGTATTCTGGTGGAGGAGGAGGATCCATGCCTGGACAGTAAGTTCCAAAGCTAAGTTCTTGAGCATTAGAAGCTGTCGTCACATAAACATTTATGTCTCTTGGCATTATTCCCTCAAATATACTCCCACTCTCACAAGCTTCCACATAAATCACCTACACAAATAAAGCCTCATCAAGTCAATGCCCTTTCATGAAATCATCATAATCTTATGATACAGATTTTGCAAAAACTGTTGTTTTTTTAAGGTCAGCATCATTGTTCGCCTTTAGTTCCAAATCATTGATTTTTCTCTCCCATAGTTATATGAGGAATTGGTTTGAGTTTAAGGATATGGACTCAAACCAAAAATTGTCAAAAGTAATGCAATTAGTCATTAACTTCATATCAAATCTTTATAAAACAATATGGATTAAAGCTAACGATTTGTAGTTACAAGACCAAAATCAAAATCGGATCAAACTATAAATGACATTAACCCATTTTATTAAATATGAATTACCATCTCCTTGTAGCCACCAGAGGCGTGCTTCTTCTTCAGAACTTCAATGAAGTCCATTGCATAAATGTAAGGCGAGTTCGGCATCCCTGCAATATTTTAATCAAATGTCAAAAACTACATATTGAGCATTGGTGCTTAAAACCTAGTTAAAGTTAATTACCGAGAATGCCGGGGCCACCATGATCGGTGTAATAGAAGAAGATTCTGTCGTTGGGTTTGCTGTTTATGACTTTTCCACTACCTCCCTTGAGCTTCGTCTTGTCCCCAAGAATTACAGCGTACAGATTCTCTGCTGTCACGTTCTCCCCTGTGTAATCCTATACAAATGATATTAGGAATTTGGTTTTGCCTTATACCAAGAAAATTTTGTAACTGTTGATATTAGGAATGTGTAATACTACCCTTGTTTTAAATATCATACCTAATTTAGAGGTAAAACCTGGTCCTAAATCACTTGGGAATATATATTCACTTGATAAAATTTCTTTAGCATCTACCATTAATAGGGACAATATAAAAAAGTTATAAATATGAAAAATAAAGTGAATTATAATATTATATTTAGAATTGAAATAAACATGTTTAGGCCTAAGGGTATACTTTAATTAGTTAACTTGTTTGCTTTCACTCTTAAACTAATCAAACATTGGAATCTTAATTACTCATTGTTTTTGTGATTTTAATGGAATAAGGTGCGCATTTTCAACTAATATTCTTTTCACTATGCCCCACATAAAAAAATTCTTAATTCTTTTTAGAAGGAGGGGAAAAAAAAGGTATTGTTTCGTGGGTCATTTTGTCGACACATTACTTTCCAGTTTCCCCCACCGATCGAAAGTAATCTATGTCGACAGATCTATCTCAGCCAATAACTTAAATCCTAGTTTTCCTTTAAAAAAAATTACCCAATTATAAATAAAATACACATGAAAGGAATTTTTTATAGACTCATAACAAGGAGAGATTCTTCTATCAGATTTTTTTATTGAAAAGAAGATCAGCACAAACTTAGTTAAATATTTCAGGGTTGTTTTTTAAAATCACAATTTTTCAGGAAAATCTGTTGAATGATCTGCCCTGGAGATGGAAAGCTTTCCCATTTTATACAAACAGACTAAAACCTCGTTTATATTCCTGTTCTTAAAAAAGAACCCTTAAAAACAAAGGCACGTGTAAGAACGCGATCACACACATACATATATACACATATATTCTTGAGTTTATATTAAGTTGAAAAATCTAAAAAGTAGGCGCACAGAATTAAGTTGATTAAAAGATTTCTGAAACCAGATTCATCAGAAAGAAAGAAAAAGACTTTCGGAAACCAGAAGCATAAAAGAGAAAGACTTTCTGAAACCCAGAAAGCATAAAAAAGAAAGAGATTTATGAAATCTGAAATCAGAAGCAAAAGGAGGAAAAAGAAGAAGAACCTTGGGGACAGCGGCATAAACATCTGGTCCATGAGGATGATTAATGATGGTACCAGGTCTAGGATTGAAGGCTGAATCTGCAATATCATCGTACATGAACACCACAATGTTCTCTTCTCTCACTCCTCCTTTTCTCAGCAACTGATACGCGTGGCACACATCTGCCTGTTCTTCATTCATTCCAGTTATTCCGAATTAATTCATTAAACATTAATAAACTGGAAAAGAAGGTTGAGAATTAAAAAGTGTAGCGATTAACTAATTACTCACTTGATGCCTGTAATTCTCGTAGCCCGAAGAACCAGCCACCAGAACCGCCCACCGCGTCCCCTGATCCGCTTCCGCCTCCTCGGCCGTGGCCTCCGATGGCATTTTCAATCTCACGTTTGACGATTCATCGTCGTCGTCCCAACCCTTAAACCTCCCTCCTTCTCCTTCTCTCACAACACTCTTCATTTGCAGCATCACTAATATTACCATCACCTTAACAAAACTATACGCCTCCATGTGCCTCCTCGACTTCAAAACTCCAACCATATCTCTATATTACTGGAAATTCAGAAAAGCATGCAAGCTCAAGAAGTCGAAACTACTGAAAATATGAGATGGTGTTGGTGGTTGATCGATCTCTGTTCTCTTCTCTCTCTGTTTCTTGTTTATGAAACTGTCTCCTATATATATTCTCTAACTCCAAACAGTACGGCCTATTTACTTTAGTTGCAAATTAAAACAACAAACCATTGTGTTTTTGGTTTTTTATTTTTATTTTAATAATAATAATAATAATGGAAAACTCATTTTCTTAAACTTATGCTATTTTTCAATTTTTAATTTAATACTTGTATATTTCTCTCATAATTAAATGTTTGAATTTTGCTCTATCAGCACCGTCATCTCATGAATACGGCCTAACAATGCCAATAGAGTAAAGTTGCATAAGTTAACGTTGTTAACCAGGCGAGATTAATGAGGGGAAAATTTCATTCAAGGCCCAAAGTAGGAAAATATTGTCAAAAAAAACCCTAAGAAAAGCCAAATGTCAAAAAAGTCGTTAGGGCCTTTTCTGGTATTATTTCAGAAAGCATTAACAACTATATCAGTAGCGGTTAACAATTATATTAGTTTCCGTTAACAACTAAATCAGTATAATTAACAACTACATATTAACAACTAAATCAGTCTCATTAACAACTATATCAGTAGCCATTAACAACTATATCCGTATAATTTTTTTACAATAATACCAAAAAAGGCCCCAGAGCCTATTCTGATATATAATTTTTCTTAGGGCCTTTTTTGACAATATTTTAATAATTTGGGCCTTGAGTGGAATTTTCCCATTATTGATTTAATTAAAAAATAAAAATGGTATCAAATTAAATAAGAATATAGGTATCAATAATAATAATAATAATAATATGGGCAGTGCCCATTGCGCCAACTTTTGTTTGGTGAGGAATCATGACAATACATTGGATAGATTATAACATTTTGACGGCTGCTAATTCACACTTAAAATGGACGCTCCAATTAAAAAATAGGTTTTTCTCTATGTGACTTTGATGTGACATTAGGTTATTTGAATATTATAAATGGTTGTTCTTATCAATTTCCTGTTTAATATTAGACAAAGTTTTGTTGGTCTCATTACCAGTATTTGCACGCAACCACCTTCAATAAATATCAGGTTAATTATATGTTTAAAAAATATATATCAAGTTAATTATTTATGAAAATTGTGTGAGTGCTACAAAACCTTTATAGTTTATGTTGTTTAAACATGAACAGCTGGAAAGATTAGGCGCGTATTAATAATAGAAGGCCAAAAAAAAAAAATCTCGTTATATAATAACCGACTGGTGTTTTTTAAATACAAAAGTCTACCATCAGTCAGAAAAAAAAATATTTTCTTAATTGGTTTCTTTTCTTTTCATTTTTCTTTTTCTTTTCTTTTTTTTTTTGAATTTCTCGAAAGTATGTATGTCTATATAAATGTAGGTAAGACTCACATCTAATTGGCATGATCTTGATTCACGGGAACAACAGTTAAATCCCAACTTAAATTAATGACAATTAGAATCTAAAAAAAATTGTCTAAAAAATGAATATTATATATATATATATATATATATATATATATATATATATAGTGTTTGGGGGTAAGGTGCATATTCAGCTCAGAAATTTTCGCAGTAAAGCAATATTATCTAGAAAAAAAATTATGTTTAATGTTGATTTAGATTAAAATGAAATAATGTTATCCCTCTTCGTTAAAAAGTTAATAGTTAATATTAATTTTTTGATGGTTGACGTTAGTTTTTTAATAATATAAACAACATTGTTATGTTTTAAAATTTTCATAATAACGTTATACTAGAAAAAATTTTCAAGACAACATTATTATGGAGTAAAAATTTCTAGGGATAATTTACACCTTAATCCTATATATATTCTATTCAAATAGCTGCAAGTTGGTATCATAATTGTAAACTAATAAGATTTATGTTAAAAATTTCAAAAAGATATTGATTTAGATGATAAATAGTCAAAAAGAGTCATCATTATGACATTTTGTTCATTTACATCAATTTATTAATTTAAAAATGAAAAACCTCAACACTATTTTGAAAAATTGTGTCAATTCAGTGGCCTCAATTAATTTTATCCATGGAAGCAGTTCGTGCTAGCCAAATTTGTAAGGGGAAAAACATTACAAGAAACAAATAAAGTTGTGCCAGAAAATGGTAAGTCAACAGAAAAATAAATTTAGTCAAGTTGGGAAAGATTTTTTTTAAAATTTTTTTAAATGAAAGCCAATTATATATAGCCTTTCGTTTCGGGATAGATCTTTTGATTTTATTTTAATTTTTTTGGTTATACCTTGTTTGTTTTTATTCAAGAATGACAGTGACAGTGATTAGAATTGCAAAGCACATCGCTGTTCTTCAAAGAGATTTTTAATAAATAATCTAGAAGTTTAGGTTAGGTGGAATATGGTGCGATAGGTTTGAATAATAATAATAATAATAAAATCTGTCATTGTCTTTATCAACTTGTATAAAAATCTAGCTTAGAAACGCTAATATGTGGTTTAGATTTATGATTAGTCAGCCAATTGAGACCATAATAATTTTTGGGTGCCATTGATATTGGAGGGACCCAGTCCCAACAGGATCACTCATTCCCCAGCTTATATTCTGGTCATTTGAAAATTGAAACTGATATTAATTACTACTATATTGAAATTGTTATAAAAATAAGGAAAATACAATAGAGAATTAGAGTAGGGAAATGAAGAAATAGAAGAAAGAAATGGAGAGTAAGGAGGGAATGATTTTTATTTCATTTCCTTATAATAAATGTATGTACATGCTCTATTTATAAGATTTAATATTAAAAAATAACCCTATGAATTGCAGTACATAAAGAGGACAATTAAGCAATATAATTATACCATTAGATGTTACAAAGACTAAAGGTTGGAAACTCTTAGGGGTTACAAGCTATGGTGCCATTGAATATGGATGAGAGGTAAAGAGTCTTACTCTTGGATGTTATGAACATCCATTCTATCATAATATTCATAACACTCAAAAGTACATCACTAAAAATTTTGACAATGAAAAACTCGGTAGGACAAAAACCTAGCCAAAGAAAAGAGTATGTCATTCATTGATACAATGTCCAATGATGCTCATTAAAAACCTTTCTAACGAAACTCAACGGGACAAAACCTAAATAAAAGAAAAATGGTACAACATATATTAACTCCCCTCTTTGTGACATCAGTTTTACTCATTGTGAAAATAACATTACTTCCAATGTCTTTTTGAGCATATCTTCCTTTTAGACACCAAACATTCTATTGTTTGCTGTGGAACAATAAAATAATTATCATGAAAATCACTCAATCTTATTTTCATTATCCATTGTGTACCTACAAGAACTAAATTTTTACTAGTAAAATCATAATGAATACAATGATCTCTAAATATTCTCACAAGGTACTTCTAGAATATCAAAAAATATACATTTTGCAAGCAAAATTATCTTTGGATATGCTTTTGACATTTTGGATCCTTTAAAGATTTTTATGCAGGCTTCATAATTTAGTGAGTCATATGCATAGGCTATATATAACAATATTTAACAAATGCATAATTTTTCTTTTATAAACTGCCAGACTAATAATATATTCAAAATTATTGTATCAACCAAAAAATCATATATCTCATCATAACAATATTAGACTTTGTGAAAATCACCACAAAATCATATATCTCATTATAATCATATTAGACTTTGTGAAAATCTTTATTTTCACATAAACATTCATATATCTCAAATTAGATTGTAGGTCCTTAACTATCATAATAAAATCCTATTTGGGTCTTTTTCAATTTTTCACTTTTCCCTTTGGCCAATCATATATATATATATATATATATATATATATATATCTGAAGACATATCTTTATATAATTTGCTCATTTGATCACGTGATATCATTTTCAAAATTGTTGTCAACAATTTTATCTTTTCTGTTCCATTTTTTACAATTGTGACATAACTTAACAAGATATAAATTACTCTTCAGGTACTTGAACCTCCCTTGAGGTTTTTGTAATTAATTATATCTTAACACTCTTATAAACTACATGCCTCCTTAATATGATCATCTTAATTATATGTTGCAATTTATCCATCATATTTATATCGGGAACCAAATAGTTTCTCATGCTTCAAACAGGTCTCACTTATATTTATACTAATTAGAGTATTTTTAGTTGGAATATGAGATTTAGTAAATCTCATTTAGGTCAATAATTCCATCTGACAAATATTTTATAATATTTCATAAATGCATAGACTGATGAACTTCTGATTAATACATTTATATTCAACGATAAATATTTAATAGTAATAATGTATTTCATATATTCTCTTTTCCAGCTATTCAATTTCTCCCTCCATGTTAAGAAAACAATGTTAAATAATAATTGACTAATCATGCAGTATAAATCTCTTAAATCTATTTGTTTTGTTTAAAAACATTCTTTTGTTTCATTTAGAGATAAACAAGAAGGAGGTCATTAGCTACGTTTATCACAAATTTGTTTCTATATCCATCTTATGTGCATTGTGGTGGATTAATAAACATTGCATATTCAAACCTTTTAAGATGAAATTTGTCTAGCTGTTGACCAAAAACCAATTTTACCGGGAGAATTTTGTTGGCTTGATGTATATAAGTGTTACAATATGCAAGATTAAATATACCAAAATTGAAATATAATTTTTGTTCTCTATTAATCTAGCTATTTATGAAGGCTATAATACATGATTTTTAGATCGTAAAATATGAAAAATGTGCACTTAACATAATGATTTATATAAACATTTTTGCAAACTTCAGGTTGCAAATTAATAGTAATCCCACCTATAACTATCTTATAGATGCATCTTTCGAATTTATCAAACAATTGTATGGTTTACATATTATTTCAATAGGTCCATATAATTTTGTTTGATATATTTCCAGAAATATAGAGATCCAGTATTAATCATAACTGATAATATTCTCATAGTCAATTTTATTTGAGAACAAACAACATATAATAATTCTTGAATAATATGTTGGCTATCCATGAAAAATCTTCTGGTTCTTCATTAGATGTCAATACGTAATTTTATTTATAATTTGTTGCATAATATATTTGACTTGGATGATCAAACAAATCATACCAACAATAAATTTTTTTGGTTTACTGTAACATATGTCTCAACTAGTAAACTTTTACAGTTTCCATAACATATATTGATCATAATTTGACATCCATTTTGAGAGATCTATTAGGATTTGTGTGGGAAGTATGAGTATAAGTTTTCAAAAATTAGCTCACGTTTGTATTCTAACAATCTCCCCCTCAAGTTTGAGTCATACAAACATACTTTCTTTATATCCATATTTCGAAGACAGATCAATATATAGTAGGCCAATATAGCATATCTTTCTCTTTTAAAGTTCAAGTACTTTATACTTCACATACATCATGAATTTCAATATCGTTCTCAAAATTTATTACCAAACTTCTAGTTTACATTTGTAAGCTTTCGGTTTGCATGGTTATTTGTAAACTTCTGATTTACAATAACATGTGTTTAAATTGTTATTATTTTTTTAGTTATTTATATATGATATCTATTTCTCCAGATATTTTTGAAACTCAATAAATTTCTTTTAGACTTAGTAGAATAAAATGTATTATCTATACATAATTTTGTTTTTTCAGGTAACTAAATATTAACTCTTCCGAAGCCTTCAATCAAATTTATACTACCATATATAGTCTAAATATTAGCCTCTCGCATTATCAAGTTCGGCAAAAAATGCTAATTAGTCCTCAAGACTATTAGCTTTAAAAATATGTCTTCAGGACAATACTTTTCTAAGCTACCAAAATCCCTTGTATCATTCAATATTTGAAACACAAGCCTTTAGGGCCTTAATATTTCTAAAAACCCAGTGTCACAAAATTTTTTCTTGTCATGCCATTTACTAAGGAATTAATAGTGTTCTTTTACAAAAGAACCATTATAAAAAGTGATGAGACTTGTGGCCATCAAATCAAAAAATTAAGAGTATTATAGCTATTGGTCATTCAATGAAATTAAAATATCAATAGAAAAATATAAATATAACATCAAACAGGGATAATTGGAGAAAGAAAAACAATACATGAGAAATAAATATTCACAAATATATTTATTATAATCTTGTTATTGCTTTTTAAAATTTGAATTTTGAATGAAGATCTTACAAGATGTATGGAAAACAAATTCTGCCAATGGCTATAAGGGAATTTTGAAAAAATTAAGGGCATTCTTCTTTAATATCAACGTGACCTTAAGAAAAGTGAAATAACAGAGAAAATTACAAAACAGGACTCCAAAGTTCATAAATGACATTTTAGTACCCATAAAAATTTAAAATTTTCAAATTAGTCCACGTTTCTAAAAATCATCGTGTTCCACTACAAAACCTGATTTTAAGGCTGGTTTATTCATACTTCTTATCTTGCCAACATGATTTATTTCAATATTTGACCCTCTTATCAATGTGTTTTGGTATACGATAGGTACGAGGCCAATAACCCTTACCCCCACAATGACATCATAGATCTTTAGTATGTTTATTAGACCCATTAGTTTCTTTTTTGTGGTTCTTATAAATAATCTTTCTCCACTTCAAGTGGGAATTTGAATCACCATGATCATAATTAGATTTATTTGTTACTTCATTCACTTTTAAGAATGAAGTCGAGTTGCTGTTTTTTCGAATTGTTGTTGCTGCTATGTTTAGTTGACCTTGTATCTGGTGTGTTTATCTATCAATGAGAAGTAATTCTTGAGCGGAAAAAGAAAAAAAGTCGAGCTGTTTGAGGATTCATGATTTTTGCAACAAATATGTCATTGTTTTTGCCACAAACATAGAGGAAATAAATTAATTTATCATATTTCTTGAAACTTTTTTCTTAATATTGCTACTTCACGAGTAAATTACTATCATTTGAAACAAACTTATGGAAAAACAATCATCTTCTAATGGTCATACAATTCCTTTAATTAGTTCTAAAGAACAATGGGCTTTACCAAATATTCAATTGAGGCATTCATGCAAATGATGATATATAAAAATCATGGAACAAGCATTCAAGATAAGTAGTTCTCTTTGATAATGATAATGGCCACAAATTTAAATTTCATAAATATCTAATATAATTCAGAATAATGCAATAAAAGGGAATTCATAAAAATATAAAATATAAAGCAACATAATAACACAAACAATAGGAAATTCGTAAAGACAATAAATAACTCATAAGGTAAGATATTACAATAAAAACTCTATGACTTCGGGCCGTTTAGTTGCCATGGCTTCATGCCAATTTACCTCATGGCTTTGAGCCAATTAATCTCATGATGAGAAATTAAATTTATATAACTTTTGGCTATTTATCTAAAGATAAAAATTGAATATGACTTACAATCATACAATAAGATATAAGATGAAAGTTATATGACTTTTGGTCATATATTTTTAGAATAAGAAATCAGATGTGTATGGCTTCCGGCAATATTAAAACAACAATATCAATAATATAAACGAAATCATAAAGAAAATTAAAATAAGATGTAAAAAAAGTAATAATTTCTATTCTTGGCCATATGACTCGATATTTAAAATAATTGGTAAAAATATATTTTCAATTTTATATAGTGATTTAGATTATCTCAAACAGATAAAATAAATATATAAATAAAGAAAGGAAATGAAATCGAGACTAGAGATTTTGATAACACAAAATTTAATGTCACTGTATAAGTTGAATATTTATTTAGGGTGACAACCTCGTTTTGATTCAAAAACGTGGGTCCCAACTCAAGAAATGTAAGTTATCTCTTTCGGCTAATTATGAAGATGCGAAGCCTTTAATTCAAAATATGTCGGCGTGGGGTCCTCGAAACATTACCTTCATCATCTTCATCTTATCTTCAACCATGGGTTTTCTGAAGGCTCTGGAAAATCGGAGAAGGACGCAACTTCAAGTGCCTTTTTCTGGCGACCTTTTTTTGAAAAAACATAAAATTTATGGCAGCTTTAATTGGAACATACACAAAAATTAATAACAAGAAATTTTTCAATGATCATTTCATCAAAATATGCCCAAAACTAAAACAAATTCTTTTCAGTTTGAAATCTGAAAACAAGAAGTCCCTTTTCCTTGAAAATGAAGGGCAAAAACAAAAGGAAATAACAATCTCATAAGGGTATAAATTATAGATTTAAGTGGTAAATCCGTCCTAGAAGTATAGACTCATGAGCAATATGCTGAAAGTTTTTCTTGCCTCAACGTTACCCCCGAAAGTTTTAAAATGTAACTATTATCTTATTCCGTTGAAAAACTAACGTTGACAGTTAAAAATTTAATATTGACTATCAACTTTTTAATAGATATAGGAAATATTATTACGCTTTCAAACTAAAACTTTTAAGGCAACATTGAGAAAAAAAAAAACTTCTAAGACAATATTATTCCTTAATAAAAACTTACAAGACAAATTTACTATTTAGCCTAAAATTATATAAAAAACAAGGGCTTTGGTTTTCTCATGTTACATGAGAAAAAAAAGTTTCCTACACACATATGAAATGGTGGGACCCACATATATATATATAAATTAATATATGTATATGTGAGTCTCACCATTTCATGTATGTGTAACATAAAAAAACCATTTTCCTACCTAAGAAAATGTTTTGCCAAAAAACAAAGCTCTCTGCATCATGAAGAGAAGATAAATCAATCTCCCATTTCAGTCATAGATTCCGACAGTGAAGAGACTGACAGTCTTTTAAAGAAGGGAAAATTGATTACAGGGCCCAAGGAAGCAAAATAATTACAAAAAATACCTAAAAAAATTCACATGCCAGGGCCTTTTCTGACATTTTTTCAAAAAATGTTAGCAACTACATCAGTAGCGGTTAACAATTATATCAGTCCCCGTTAATAACTAAATCAGTCTAATTAACAACTACATTTTAACAACTACATCTGTAGCAATTAACAACTACATTTGTAGCAATTAGCAACTATGTCCGTACACTTTTTTTTGAAAAAATGCCAGAAAAGGCCTGACATGTGAATGTTTCTTGAGCCTTTTTGTAATTATTTTGCTTCCTTGGGCCCGTAATTAATTTTCCCTTTAAAGAAGGCCATTCCTTTCCCATCAAAAGGCTCGAAATCATCCCAGAAGGAAACAAGAAAAATCATATATTTTTTTGCTCAGAAGAAGAAAAATCATATATGAAAAGAGAAAAACTACATATCCTGCTGGTAACGTATTTTAAAAATTGGAAAAATATAAAAAAGAATCAGCCGAGGGAGATAAAAAAAAATAGAAGAGAGAAATAGAGAGCAAGGAGGAGGGAGTGATTTTTATTTTATTCCCCCCTAACAAATGTGTATACATACCTCTATTTATAGGATCTAATATTGAAGAATAAACTTATGAATTACAATATATAAAGAGGACAATTAAGTAATATAATTGTACCATTAGATGTTACAAAGACTAGAGTACTTTTGGGGTTTCAAGTTATGGTGTTATTCAATATAAATAAGAGATAAAAAGTCTTATTTTTTGATGTTATGAAGATTCATCCAATCATAATATTCATAACAGAAATCAAATATTAATAATTTTTTTTTAATAATTATCTTGGAAAAATTATTGTGTAAATACACCTTTCACTTGGTCATTATTATTATTTTTTTTCTTGGTAAGATTGATTGATGTTTTAGGACAATTAATCTCATGACGTCCAGTCAAAAGACAACTATTTATATTTTCAATAAAAGGTTGAGTTGGATTCATATTCTAAAATATTTTGTTAGTAGCACAAAGCATCCTAAAATAATTTTAAGTGCAATTATGCATTTAAAACATTTTTGGCACTCAATATTCTAAATTATTTTTTTGTAAAATTCTATTCATATTATTTTTTTTCAACAACACTTGTATGGTAAAGAAATTTTTTTTATTTTCTCTATCAAAAGTTGATTTTTTTCATCACACTTCTTTTTTTAAAAAAAAAAAAAAATAGTACCTATCTTCATTTTTTTTAATATTTATCACGCACATTTTTTAGGTGGTCATCTTGGATATGTTCTAGACTTGTCATGTTTTCAACCCCTAATCTTTTAGTTATTTTTAGTGCTGAAAATATGGAAGATAAGGTCCAAAAACATTTTAGATGACTATTGAAAATATTAATATACTCCTTCCACTTTTTAATAAAAGATATGTTTAGCCACTTTTTTTTTTATCCTAAACATGATTTTTATATTTATCAATCTTTTACTAATTTATCTCTATTAATACTACCTCAACAATAAACAAGGAGATGAGACAATGAAGGAATTAAAGAAAATAACTAAAGTATTTTAAAAACTACATGTCATATTAATTAATTCAATTAATTTCTTTAATCAAATTAGATAAACACATCTTATATTAAGAACTAACTAGAAGAGTAGATTATATCCAAAGGCTATTGATTGTGGCAAGTGAAGGAAAAATAGAATGAATCCTTTGAAGAAGTATCAAGTAGAACAACTTCACTCAAATTAACGATAGAATGGCTCCTTTAAACAGCTATTTTCCTATAACTGGAAAAGCAATTTATTGCAATTAATCAACAAGAATAAATACAATAATATGCAGACTTGGCCAAAAAAAGGCAGACTGCAAAATCATATCATGTGAGATACAACTTCAACTCGTAAAGGTCCCCATACTCTTTTATTTCATTTTCTAATATGGCCATTGAAATTAGGAAGAACTATCAGCCAACAAAAATTTTAACACTAGTTCTGTGTCACTTTCACAAGGACCGCCAACTGTTGAGAACGCTAGAGATACAACAAGCTTTCTCAAAAATTTCCACCACAAAAATTATTCCAATCAGTATTTCCTTCTCCATGAGGTCCACTTCAGTTTAAGCTGATACCACAAAGGGGAGATTCCCAGGACCCCTCGTGCAAGCCTTGGATCAAACACATCAAATTGCACCCGATTCAAAGAATCCAACAGAATCTGAGCAGGCACTGCTGGGAGAAGCACTGGAATTGCTTCAGAAGGCACAAATTCAGCTAACTTCCTAGCTTTCTCTAAATGTGCATTTGCCACTGAGGCCATCTCAAAAACTGTATCACAAAGAGCCTCACGAGAATCCAAGTGCATCTCTTCTCGACGTCCCTCCTTAACTAATAATCCGTGTTTGGATGCAAGTTTAGCTGGTATATAAGAAAAATGGCGGTTGCAATTGATATGATAAGGCAGCGATTTAAGTAGCAAGAGAATACCGCTTGCCTTGCCGATGTGTGAGGCCGCATGATCAGCAGCCGTGGATCTGATGCCACCAGCCTGAAGTGTCAAGTACAAAATAGTTGATGTAGTGTCCTCGGAATATTTCTCCATCTCTTCCATAGTTTCTGGCATCTCAGTAGCCTCTCTTCTTGCATCTTTGATCCGAGCTTCAACTGATCGTTTCAACCATGTCTTACTGAGTTTGGATTCGGCAATAACGGATGAGAGAGCCTGCGCCGTTGGGTGTTCAATCAATTTATTGGCATATATTTTGTCTAAGGCTTCTTGCCACCATACCAAACGCATAAGACCTATCCTGGGATCAGAGGCAACATCCATAGCTCTTGCTGTTTCAACATTCAAGGCACGCAGAGCAAAGGCAGCTTTCCGCATGGATGGAGGGAGTTCAAGAAGACATAGATAGTGATGATAATCATAGCTTCGCACTTGTTGCACACAATAGGAGAAAGCTGCCCTTATGCTACTAGAAGTAGAAGCACTACTCATTAAATCTTTGCAGGGTCCCTGCAAATAAAAGTCACATTGATAACAATGATGCTAAGAAAGCAAAAAATAAATTATGCAACACAGAATTAGAGATCAGAGATGGAAGTGATGAGAGATCACAAGAAATTGAACAAGTATAGAAATGGGATGTCATGAACAAAGGTCTACATAGTGGACTAGAGCAACCACCAACATAATCACGCAGAGCACAGCCCTACCAATCACTATGACCATAAAGTTTTCATCAAGGACTTGATTTGTTCAAATGAATAATAAAAATCACACCAGATTGATAGAATTTAAGGGAATTAAGAGAGAAAAAGGAAAACTAGAGCTAGAATTTGAAACTCTAGTATATTCAAGAACCAGAACCTGAATTCTTGACCAATTAGACAAATCCAAATCTGTGTATATTCATTCATATTTTGGTAGAATACATATATAATATTTATAGGCTAACATATAAACTGAAAATAACTACCTTATCTTATCCATATAAAACTAACAATAACCAACACTAGACACTTGTCACTTTTAACATAAGACACATAATAAAACATAAAATACAAATAATCACTGGTTTCCTATCAATACCCTCCCCTAGGAAAACAGCCTTGTCCTCAAGGTGATAAGAAAGAACAAAGGAGGCGGTTTCGCATTTATGACCAGCAATCAATTTATCATCACATCTGAAACATAACTCTTTATCTCTATGTAACTGTGCTTGTCATTTTCAGGAATTTGTGCAGTGGTAACTGCCCAAGTTTGACTAATAACTGATGGTAATAACTGCCTCTGATTTTTTTTTCCCCCCGCTGTCAGCAACACATGACCTCAAATTTTCCTTGAAAAAAAACGTCCAGAAGTCTGCCATTGTAATTTGCCTTCACTGGGATGACCAAAGGAAGATGAATGCTCTTTCGGCTTCTTCAATTTGAATCGGTCTACATCTAGACAATTTAAGTTGGATAAAATTGCACCAAGTTGCTGTGAAAAGAGGCCTTTTGGTGATGGGTTTTATTTTCATTGGGTGGACGGAGTGCTTGGTTGGGTTTAGGATGAGGGTTAGGCAATATAAGATCATTGCTGTGAGAGGACTGATGTGTGATCGCCATTGATTACCCCCTACCCAAGATCAAAAGCTCTGATACCAAAATGATAGGATTTAAAGGAATTGAGAGAGAAAAAAGGGAAACTAGAGCCAGAATCTGAAACTCTAATATATTCAATAACCAGAATCTGAATTCTTGACCAATTAGACAAATCCAAATCTGTGTATATTCATTCATATTTTGGTAGAATACATATATGATATTTATAGGCTAACATATAAACTGAAAATAACTATCTTATCTTATCCATATAAAACTGACAATAACCAACAGTCATAAACTGAAAATAACTACCTTATCTTATCCATATAAAACTAACAATAACCAACACTAGACACTTGTCACTTTTAACATAAGACACATAATAAAACATAAAATACAAATAATCACTAGTTTCCTATCACAGATATGGCCAAAGCAACCCCACCAAAGACCACCCAACGGAACCATCTCCATAAATGTAGCAACGATTTTACATATCTAATCTTATATCCAACTTGGTGCAAAATAAATCAATTTACCTGTTATGACCAATGTTTGTCTATGAGGCTAACTTACTTTATCTAAATAACTACATTCTACAGTCCCATTTAATCTTGGGTACAACCACTACATGTACGATTTGCAGTAAAGGACAAACACCTTCAAAGAATCAATGCTGACTAATCAATTAACCATTTCAGCCAATCTGGACAATTAGTCCATGTCAACAATACTGAGCTTTGGATATGTTTATACAGCCTCTACTATAATTCACACCCATACAGAAAATCCTATCTAACTGGGAAGTCAATACACTTAGCTCTTATATTTACATTCAAAGGAGAACATATATGTTAGTTGCCTAGTATAATTGAATCACATTACTTGAAACTTCCAGTAAGTGGGTAATTATTTAATTATTAAGTAAGTTCACATTATTAATTAACAGGCAGGAACAACTTATTTTGCAGAAGTGCAAAATGTTAATTTTCAACACCATTTAAAAAAAAGCAAGCATTCATAAACGAATCTATAATTTGCTAATTTGTATAAAAAAACAAAAGTTTCTATCTATTCACCCTTTTAGCATCGAAGGGTGTATTTTCTGCAACATTCAATTCTGAATTTTCCAACTTAATTCTGACAAAAACTCCATCTATCAGACAATCTGTAGTCACTCTCTTGCTCTCTCTCTCTTCAATTTTCAAAACTCAAAAGAACAGACTAGCAATCCTTACTTTTCTTCCTTTTCCAAGCAGGCAAAGTCAAATATTCATAAATGATAATTAGTCAGAAATAGCATACGGGGACAATCCATTATCAATCAATAAGCATATAAATCACTTTTGGGTCTTGGAAATGACTTTTTAAAGGGTACATAGCTTTGCTTCATGATTCTCTTATTATTTCTTAACATCATAAAAAAGTTTTTAATACCTGATAGAAAACTAAAAAACACTCTTAATTTTTAAGAACAATTAAAAACGTACCAATGGTGTTTGGTTAGTAACTGAATCAATTTCCAAGCTATGATTCCTATGGCAGCCAAAAACCTTTCAAAATTAAAAAATTGAATTTATTAAAAACTAAAAATTACTTAAATTTAAAATCCAATTAACTTTAAAATTTATTTAAATAAAATTTTAAATACTACAAGGACTTTATATTAAAAATAATGTGAAATTATAAGGAGATAATGATAGGAAAAATTGCAGGGTTCTGATTAAGAATCAGAGAAATTATAAAGACTTGGAAAAAGGAAAACAACTATAGAAGCCTACTTAAAAATAAGGTAAATTTTTGGAGCCTCTAAAGCAAGATGCTTTGTTGCCTGCCAAGTGCCAAGAAAGCAAGATACTTATATGATTCAGTATTAAATTATTTGTATGCATGAATTTAAGAAATTTATCGACCAAAGTTTAAATATCAGGTTTAAAAAATTATAAACACGAACGTGCTTGATGTGGATAATACAAGAAAGAATTTACACTGAAACAAAAGAAACATTATGCATAGAATAACTTAAAAACGCAAGAAATTGAGTTGCTAACACCTCCACATCCAGCCACACAAATACCTCCAAACGCAAGAAATAGTGCAGCAGGTTTCTGAAGACTCTTACTTCACTTGAAAAGTTCTTATATATAAAAGACAAATGAAACTTTGAAATCTGGAGCTCAATGTATATAAAACTGAAACAAGAAAAAACATAGAATTGTCAAATTAGTTAGATAGGGCCTGGCCAAGTGTCCTAGTGTAAGTGCACTAAACAATAAAACCGAGCCTCAAACACTAAACAATAGAGAGCCATCACTATTTTTGTCAATATGTTGTCCAAAGCACCGTAATATATGTTGTGAAGGGTACAACTTTTTCTATGGGTTTTTATAGAAGCAGGACAACTGAAACAATCAACTTACAGCAACTTCCCAAACCACATTTGCAGAAGTGAAAGACATAGATCTGATTCAAAAGTCACGAAATTAACAAGGAACTTGGGGCGCACATAAAGTTACCATGAATGGACAGGATATGGTCAGATCAAGTTCATTAATTGCTAGACAACTCTCAACTTGATTCTGAGCAGACATCAGGAACCGAATTTGCACTGAAAATGAAAAGCAAGCATTCTAGTTAGGAGAAAGAGTGATAGAAGCAATTTCTGTGAGAGGTGTATGTGTTGGGGTGAAAGGTGGAAACTTCATAAAGCTGTGTGGTGGGGAAGTGATATGTTTGTAGCAAAAATGGAGAGAAGATTATAGAGAAGTCGTTCAATGAACTGCTTACCTAGAGAAGGTTTAGTATGATCCGGTAAAGGCAGCTCTTTGCTGGGGAATCCAAAAAAGACGATATGACCTTGTCTTTTCCGGCGAACCTTACTGAACAAACTAGTTCTTGAGAAGCAGAATTTTCCCTCTTGCTGCTTAGAAGGAAAATATGATGTTGCGTGCAGATAAATGCAAATACAGATAAGCGGAGACACTAAAGTTTCAATCTTCAAGCTTTAGTCAGATCTCCGGCTAAAGTTCACCACTTGAACAAGTCTTGAGGAATGCGTTGAGAGAAGATTAGAGTAGAGGGTAAGTGTTGGAAAGAATTTTGAGGTGCTTCATTAGGTGAATATAACAATTGGCCAAACGGAAGCTTCAAAGTAAGAGTGGAAACAGGTCAGGCTTCACTCTTAAAAGGCCAGGCCTGTTTTACAACAAGGTGATCTAAACCGAGCCTATGGCCTGTTTTAGGCCTTTTTTTGGACCTAAGCCTGACCTATTAAAAAGGCCAAGATTTATAAAACTTTTTAAGTAAGCTAACAGGCCATAAGCCTCAACGCAAAAGAGGCTGAATTACATAAATTAATACTAATGACCTAAAATACATCATAAAATATAAAACCAAATACGACAACATAATAATTTTCATTGTAAGTTCACCAATTTGAACAGAATCAATGTCACATATCCATATGTTAACGATCATTATATCATCAAATATTCAATATGTAATAAAAATTCTTGCCACAGCATTTACAAGTTATCAATAATGCAACTCATTCCCCTAACTCTGTGCAATACACAGAGAACATGTCTAGTTTATGGTAAAGTCCACTCCTGACATGCTGTGTTTCCTTCTGCTATTGGTTTTGTCAAAGAATATTTAGAGTTAATCAGCAATATCAGTCCAAATCAAGATTAAAGTTGAACAATGTACTACTATAATTTGCATATAGATAATTTCAACAAGACTCAGAAACACTGTCCCTTGATTAATATGACGCAGAAGTTTGTTTGCCTTGCTGGCTCAATGAATCAAATCAACACCTTAGCATTTCCTAAATATACTTAAAACAAGATTTAAAATCATTGATTCATGAAAGGCTGTCTCATTTCTTCAAACAGATCATCACGCGGAAGGAGGCAAAGAAAAACCAATAATTTCTTCTCATTGATATAGGTTGCAAAACCTAACATCCTCCAGATATTTACTCGGTTTCAGATCCAAGTAAGAGCAGAATTAAACCTCAATTTCTCACCTTCGAGGATCTCTCCAAACGGGGCACATAGATCCATAGCTGGATACGAATAATATAGATTAGACAAACAGAGCAAGGAGCAAATCAATATAATAGCCATGTGATCTAGATCCCAGAACAAATGTCAGATTAAGAAACTGGAGATCTTCCAACAAATTTCATACATTCAGAATCAAAGAAAAATAGAAGATTGAGACTTCCACCAAATTTCATACATTCAGAATCAAAGAAACTGAGAATCGAAGAGAAATAAGCCACCCAATATGGAGACTGAGAATCAAAGAAACTTAGAATCGATGAAAATAAAGCTGCGTAGAGTCAAAAAATTATTTAAAAAAAACACTTAAACAAACAGATTGCTTCATGAGTTTGGCTTTAAAGAAAAAACAAATCGAAGAAACTGATAAGGCAGGGGAAGAGAAGCAAATACTTACCAGAGCTGGAGATCAGCGACTGATTCCCCTCCAAGGACTTGTCGGTGAGAGGACTTGTCGGACTAAGAGAGCACTGAACGAAGAAGAGGCACTGAACCACCAGAAGCAAATGCTTACCGACGGCGATGGTCGACTAACAGAGCACAGAGAGTGGAGAAGAGACGAGGGTATCGGACCGTCGACTGACGGTGGTGAGAGGAGCGGCCGAACACCGAACGAAGCAATGAAGGTTAGGTTCTTTTGGTGAGAGGAGCGGCCGAACGGAGAAAACTGAACGAGGAAGAAGAAGCAAACAAACGCAAGCTTAAGTTAGAAAGTGATCGAAAGTAGTCTTTGAGAGAGCCAAGACTGTCAGTGGGGAATCCGAAATCTGAGGAGAGATTTTTTTTTTTAATAAAAATTTTAGGAAATGGGTCGGGCTCACCCATAGTCTAAGGGCAGGGTACTTGAAACCCAGTCCACAGGGAATACTGGCTAGAGAGTGCACATGTCACCACTTCTACCAGCGTTACCACTGCTTGCTTCCTAGACCCTAGGATGTCTCTTCCAGCGCCTTGACCAACATAAGGATCAAACTCCCTCCCTAAAAATGAGGAAGACTGACCTCACACCAGTTGAACAGAGGTAAAATCTGAGGAGGGATTGGAAGCATAAGTGATAAGCATTTTGGAATGGGCTTGGCCGTTTTTTTTTTTTTTTTTTTGCTCAGGGCTTGGCCGTATTGGCAAAACGATAAAAAAAAAAGTCAAAAAATGTTATGTTTTTTAAAAGGGTTAGGGTGTAAAAATATATATGTTGTTTTTCTAAAAGAACACCCACCACCAATTATTTTTTTGGTAAAAAATGACTATGTGATTATGAAAATACCCATTAATAGTTAGTTGATTGTTATCTCAACTTTTTTTGTATTTTTATGGCTGACATGGCCGATAACTCAACTAAATTTCATCTCAGTTGACGGTGGAGGACTTGAGAAAATTACTAAAAGGGGCCCATATAGTTTTGAAAATTACAGAAAGGAAAAGATGGGCAGCCCGATGGACAATAATGGTATTGGGAAAGAGAAGAGGAATTGAAGAGAGAATGGTTAAACTGTAATTTACAAAATATCTATGTAGTTTTATCAAGTTTTTTATTGTCTACTGGAATGAAAGTTAGTTGATTCATCGTCCATTTCAACCTTAAAAATATAAAAAATTCAAACTAACAGTGAATGAGAATTTTTACTCTATTTTTGTCATCACATAGTCATTTTTGCACTTAAAAAATCATTTAATGTTGGTGCACTTTTGGGAAATGTGTGTTTTTGCACATTAACCTTTTTTTTTTGTAAAATATGTCCATATTTATAAAAATTTATAAAAAGAGTATAGGAGAGAGAATAGATAATAATTTATTAAATGAAAGAGAATTAATAATGAGTGGGGATAATTAATAAAAAGATATGTATTTCATCACAGCCTTTAAAGAAAGATAAAATAAAAAGATATGTATTGTTCAGACTTCAGAATAGAGAGAAAAGTTAAGAAAAATATAAAAAGGTGACGTTTGTGAAAATAAAATTATTAGGGTGTGTTTGGTTTGAGGGAGGGGGAGGGAAGAGAGAAAACTTTTACTCTCTTTTTTACAAAAAAAACCCATAGAAACTTTTTAATGTTCCTAAAATATGCTCTCAACAAAAAAAAAAAATATTCCCTTCATTAATGACAATTTGGTCAATTCTCTTTTTTCCTCACCCTCCCCTCAAACCAAACTTTAATTAATGGCAATTTAGTCTCTTCAACCGTGTTTCTGCCTCATAAGCTTTAATTTCGAATTTATGGCTTTAAGGGAAAATTTATATCTATACTTATGGGTTTGGCCCACTATACATATACTTAAATCACAAAAAATACAAGTTCTTTGAAAAAAAAAAATGCACCTTACTAGTTTGACCCCTTTTGAACGCCATTAATCTTGTAGTTAGGTTTCTAATTGTCATTTTCCCAAAAACTATCTAGTCTAGCAATAACAAACCGTTTAGATCAGCAGTAATATAAATAACTTTTTTCAATGTCTTTCATAAACTTAAGATACAAGATAAATGTTTTATTATAAATGTGATTTATATTTAGATTTGTAGTAATAAAAATAACTTTTTTCCAAACTTAAACTTGTTTGGATTATTATTTAAAAATTAGGTTGTGATAGAAAATGACATTGAATTATATTGGGTAAAGGTGCAAAAACGCCCATGAGCTTTGCCCTCAAGAGCGTCCAGCACCATGTGCTTTTTTTTGGAGCAAAAGTACCCACGTGGTTACATTTTAGGAGCAAAAATACCTCTTCCGTTAATTGACCGTTAACTGATCATTAGTTGACCGTTAACCTATTGAAATTACACTTTTACCCTTAGTTTAAAATAATTAAAAACAAAAAACAAAAATACCCCACCCCCACCTTCCCTTGCCGGTGGGCCCCACTGCCGGTGGCCACCCGCCGGAATTTTTTTAAACTATTTTTAAAATAATTAAAAATAATTAAAACAAAAACAAAAACACCCCACCCCCCCTCCCCTTGCCGATGGGCCCCACCGCCGAAAGCGACCACCTCCGGCAACCTTTTTTTTTTAATAAATATTTTTAAAATAATTAAAACAAAAACAAAAACACCCCACCCCCCACCTCCCCTTGCCGCTGGGAAATTTACCATAATAATTTTTTTTTAAAAAAAAATACCGAAATAGGGCATTGTACAAACATATGACCAGAGTAATGCAGTTGGTGGCGCCATTTGACAGGGCGCCACAAGTGGCGCCACTAACAAAGTGGCACTGACTAGGAAAACGCCACATAGCTGGCACCACATAGCTGACACCACATGTGGCTTCAGTCAAACTGATGCCACAAAGTGGCGCCAATCAACATTGTGACGTCAGTTTGACTGACGCCACATGGCACCAGTCAAAGCAGACTAGCGCCACGTGGCGTCAGTCTTGCGAGCGTTAGTCTGATGCCGTGCAGTAAAAAAAAATTGTAAATTGTGGGGCGGTGAAAACTGTCGGCAGGGAGAGAGAGGATGTGGTTTTCATCTATTTAAACCAAGACACACACACAAATTCACCCACACACACAAGAGAGGAGAGGCAACACACAAGAGTGGAGAGGCAGAGGCAGAGACGAGGAGCAAGCAGAGGAAGAGAGTAAGAGACTTTGAAGCTATTTTGCGGTATGTTATTAATTGTGTAAGATTATTTAGATAGCTAAATTAGAATCATTTCAACAAATTTTCTTCATCAAAGATTTTGTTTATATTTTTGTCTTTGCAATTATGATAGTAATGTGTTAATTAGTAGAAATGTTAGAGTTAGAATTTTTTAGAAGTTTTAAGTGCTGACAATAGAAGACTGTAAATATGTAAGGAATTATTAATTATAAATTTGAAGTGGTTTAGATTTATTTTTTCTATGTTGGAGAAATTCAAAACTAATTTTTTCATTTAAGAACGGTAAGATTTTTGTATTATAGGATATTTTCACCGATTAAATGTTGTGTAAAGAGTTTATTTGGGTCATTAGAGATTGTTGGATCTGGCTGTCACCCAAGAGAGGGGTGAATTGGGTGTCCGATTAAAACTTATGAACTTTGAAAAACTTTTCGCAACTTACAGAAAGTAATTCGTATGACAGTAGTAAGTTGTAAATCAATAATCATTCATTCAAACATATATGCTGGAAATAAAAGAGTTTAGGGAAGAGAATATGCAAACTATGATTTATCCTGGTTCGGCCGAATCCTGACCTACGTCCAGTCCTCAGGCTCCTCCTAAGATTTCAATCCACTATCTCATTGTTTAACCGGGCACAAGAGAAAAGCCTTTACAATCTCACAAGTTTAGTCGGGCACTTGTGCAGCCTTCACAATCTCTTACCGAGATACTCCCCCTTACACACCGTAAGATTACAATCTGTTTCCCACTCAAGATTACCCAATCTTGAGTAACTCTCAGATAAACTGATTTACAAAGAATCTTCTCTCTCAGAAGTGAATGAATAATCACTAAAGTACATAATCAAGCTTCTCACTCTCTCTACGGTAAAATGTATAACATGGAGAAACAGATAGTGTATAGGCTAAGCGTATTTTGACATATTGACGGTGACTATCATTTCATCGGCTCCGTTGAATCATTCGGCAATAGTCAATCATCATCAGTAATCTCTTTTTCTCGTTTGAATCCTTCTTCTTTTTATATTTGATGTAGAGCATTTGTTCGTTTGAAACTTCTTCTAGGATATGACCGTTGAATGCCCATTGAGAAATAGCCGTTGAGAATATGACCATTAGACACATTTATTTTTGAATTCTCTCTTTTTGGCTCCAACAATAGCAGACTATACTTTGATCTGGAGTTTAAATAACTTGATGATAATGGTGATGTCTCTTTATCAAGATGGGCAATAACTGAACATTTCTCTTTGTGTAATCCAAGTCGCAGACACTCTCTGACAACCACGGCATAGTGCTTTTTCACTTTACGGCTAAACATTGAATCTCAATGCTTTTCAAGTAATACTCCATTTGATCATCTGAAACTTACTAGCAAATTGATTAAACAAGATTAGAAATAATAGTAAGTGATGATATGAAGTAAGTAGATTGTACTTGAAGACTTTGCAATCACGGACACGGTGATTTTTAGAAACAGAGAAAGGATGACTCGAGGCATAGATTGATGACTCGGGTCTCAGTCTTTGCTTTCTCTCTGTCTTCCCATGACTTGAGTTACAATTTCCTTGACAATGTAAGTGTGCTCTCTGTGTGCACCTGAATCGAATTACATGAGTGGAGTTGCATAAATAACAATTGCTCTCTGTCGACTCCAGTAGCATTCTTCAGTTGGAGGTATTTACGTACGATGACTCGAGGTGAGTATTAGTTCCCTCGAGGCACTTGATCTCTATTTCATCGGGATTGACTTGAGACATTCATTTAACAACTCGAGGCAAAGGCTAACTCGAGGCATGAATATGTACCTATAGGCAATCAACTTGAGGTAAAGTGAGGCATCGGGTTTGCCTTAAGGCAATTAGTGAAATACCTTGAGGCAAGTATTTGCTTTCGGCTTGTCCTCAACTCCAGGCACTATTCAAGCCGCCTCGAGGAAAAACTCCTTCGTATCTTTGTGATTGTCACTCAAGTTACCCATTTGATTAACTAAGCTTCCAGAATCCGATGACTTCAAAATGCAAGAACGTTGGCATTATGAAACTGAAGTTCCAATAACCAACACGTCTTCGTTAAGCTCCAAATTTTGGCACATCACATATATCCCTAGAAAGCTTTTTAAGCATTCTTTCTAATGTAAGAAGAATCAACTTCAAACTCATTTTATTCTGACGATTATGATCCAATGAATGAAGGTTGTTATTTAGCTAGCGTTTTTGCATAATCCTGAACAGACCATCAACTTCCAAAAATCATATCTCTCTCATTTGATCTTTTTTTTCTATGATCTATATGTTTTTGGAAAGGTATATGAGTCTAGTTTCATATGCCATTGATTTCAGCTCATTCCAATATGTATTTTGAGAGATATACCCAAATTACCGAAGGTTGTTCAGCTGTATGACGGTGATCACTCTTCCAACTTCCGAAATTCATATCTCTCTCATATGATCTTCTTTGAACTTGAATTTTTGTAAGGAGTACGCATTGGATGTCTAGTTTCATTCCAAATTGGTTTCACCTCAATACGATCTCTAGTTTGGGAGATATCATTGAATTACCAGAGGTCGCCCAAACTGAAACGTGAAACAGGGTTGTTGAAAATCATATGTGACTCGAGGCAATTAGTATCTACCTAGAAGGAAGGGGATCTTCTCCTTATCCTTTTTCTCATTGGCTAAATCTCGACCATTAATTGAGAAAGTGAGAGAAAAGTAAAAGTAATATTATATGAATTGGATGGATATGATTTAGATATTATGAGGGATAATGAGAAAAGGATGATGAGAGAAACCCAACCCTACCTAGAGGCAGTCAGAATCCGTGACTTGAGGTACTCCCGATGATGACTCGAGGCAGTTGAAATTAGTCGGGGTATTGTAGCTTTGTGTCACTGTAGCATCTCGTCACTGTAGCAACTTAGCGTGATACTGTAGCAACTCGGTACTATTCATGCTGAATTTTAAACTTGCTTATTTTGACTCTGAATTGCGTCATTCCAACTTTCACTTGATCGTAGAGAATTTCATATTAATATTCTCCTTTCTTTAATCTACTCTCTTGATCATTCTTCATTGTTTGAGCTCCACATCTACATAAATATAAGAATTAATTAAAGTAGAAGATAAATGTAGTATGCAAGCTTTTTGCTTTGGATAATGACATCTATATAAGACATCATCAAAACTAATCATAATCAACAGAGATATTATGGAAATTTTAATCATTTTAGTTTTCGAATTATTTAGTAACACATTAGAGAAAAACACCAAAGTTGGATGAGAAAATTATATAAAAAATAATAATTCTATATATATAATTATATATAATTTTACTTATTTTATTTATATATATACATAAGACACACACGCAAATATACATATAATGAATTTTCATTTTTTTAGCAAATTTCTTTATTATCATATAAATTTGATTTATTTTACTTATTCAGAATTTTAATTTTCTTTATTACTTTTCATTATTATTATATAATTTTTTGTTTTTTTATTATTATATAATAAGAATTTTTATTTTTTGATTAATTTTCTGTATTATTATATAATCGTACATATAATCCATCTTGATTTTTTTAATTAATTTCCATTGTTATTATTATATAATTTTCATTTTATTATTATTTTTATATAGTAAGAATTTATTATTTTTTTATTATTTTTCGATATTATTTTTTTTTTGAATAATTTGACATATTATGAATTGTGATTTTTTTAATTAATTTTCATTATTATTATATAATTTTTTTATTATTAATATATATTAAGAATTTATTATTTTTTTATTATTTTCCGGTATTATTATATATTTTTGGAATAATCTGACATATTATGAATATTGATTTTTTTTTAATTTATTTTCATTATTAGTATATAATATTATTTTTTTAATTATTAATATATAGTAAGAATTTTATTTTTTTTTATTAATTTTCGGTTTTATTATATATTTTTGGAATAATTTGACATATTATGAATTTTTATTTTTTTATTTATTTTCATTATTAGTATATAATTTTTGTTTTTTTTATTATTAATATATATTAAGAATTTTTATTTTTTTATTAATTTTTGGTATTATTATACAATTTTGAATAATTTTACATATTATGAATTATGAATTTTTTATTAATTTCCATTATTATTATATAATTTTTGTTTTTTATCATTACTATATAGTAAGAATTTTTTTATTAATTTTCGGTATTATTATATAATTTTGAATAATGTTACATATTATGAATTTATATTTTTTTATTTATTTTCATTATTATTATATAATTTTTGTTATTTATTTTTATTAATTTTCAGTGTGACGCCCTGCCATTAATTAATTAAAAAATAAATAAAAATGCAGGGTGTCAGAGACGCCTTGCTTTAAAAAAATAATAAAAAAAGGGGGAAATGCTTTTATTAAAGCTGCAAACATTGTTTGCAACTTTAGAAAAAGCTGAGCGTGAGTGGGCAAGGGCGTGCTCTGCGCCCTTGAATTATTATAAAAAAAAAAGGGAAATGCTTTTACTAAAGCTGCAAACAATGTTTGCAGCTTTAGTAAAAGCTGAGCATGAGTGAGTAAGGGCGTGCTCTGCGCCCCTGCATTAGATATATATATATATATATATAAAAAGGGAAATGTTTTTACTAAAGCTACAAACAATGTTTGCAGCTTTAGTAAAAGCTGAGTGAGTAAGGGCGTGCTCTACACCCCTGCATTATTAAAAATAAAATAAAATAAGAAAATTAAATGTTTGCAGCTTTAGTAAAAGCTGAGCATGAGTGAGCAAGGGCGTGCTCTGCGCCCCTGCATTATTAAAAATAAAATTAAATTAAAAAATTAAATGCAAAAAAAAAATTTAAAAACATTTTGCAGCTTTTATTTGAAGCTGCAAGCATCTTGTAGCTTTAAATAAAAGCTGCGTTAGTGAGCAAGGGCGCAGAGCATGCCACTGCTATATCATTAAAAAAAAAAAAAGAATACATGCTCCTCAACATCCTATATTAAACACACACAGAAATTCACCCACACACACATATCGGCAGAAGCAAGCATAGGGAGAGACGAGAGAAAATCAATCATCTTCAATTTTCCTCCTCACTCATTTCTTGCAGTTTCAATTGTTCTTTTGATCACATTCTGTTTCCTCATTTCTTTTTTTAGTTCCTTATATACATTGTGTTTCTTCTTCTACTTAGTTGCAATTTATGTTGTCGTTATTTGTTTTATCTGTAATTGTTCTTCTTTTTCATAATATAATATAAGCAAAAAAATAAATCAAATTCGTTTATTTGTATATTATAATGGTTCTAAAAATATAGGTGCAAACGGATTGAGCTTTGAAGGTGAAGAACGAACAATGTATATTGTTCGAGGTATGTCTGCTATAGATTTAAATGAAAAGATCTGTCAGAAGCTAAAGTTGCAACAAGATCAAGTAATATTTTCAATGACTGTTAGAGTTCCTTGTGAAAACCACAAATATGAAGGTTTTGAGATATCCGATGATGAGGATTTGTAAATTTTTTTCAAACATTTGAGGAAAGCCATATGTCCCAATTTGCTGAGTCATATGTGGATATTAAAATGTCAAAGGAGGGTGTACCAAAAGCGATTCATGGACTCAACCTTAATAATCATTCACATTATATGGCTTATTTTGGTCCACCTCATCCAATGCAATCAAGCGTTGCGCATGGAGAAGAAAGCGACTATATGGTAGATGAACCTACCAATGAGGAGGAGCAAGAGAAAGAAGATGAAGACATTTTATTGGGAAATGACGATGATTAGAATGATAGTGATACAGATGATGAATATCATGGTAATGTCATGCCATAACAGACTGGTATGTTACAATCATCAGGTTAGTTACGGAGTTGTATTATGATATATTTTATTTTTTTATGACTTTTTATTTTTTCACATAAACTATATTATTTGTGAATATGCAGATATTACACCGTTTTGGAATGAGATTCCATATTATGAGGCTGATCATGAAGATTCCCACATGAGGATATACTGGATGTTGAAGGCTTGGGCCGGGGTCCGTGGGCAAGAGGAGACGGATTATATGTGAAACAAGAGTTTGGGTCCAAGAATGATATGCAAATCGCAATAAAACATTATTGCATGAATGAGCATCATGAAGCTACAGTGGTTGAAAGTACTACAATCATGTTCTCATTGAAATGTCGGAATCATGAACAAGGTTGCGCTTGGAGAGTAAGGGCAATTAAACCAAATAATGAACACTTGGGTGGTGACTAAATGAGTTAGAAATCATAGTTGTGTGAGCACAATTCTCTTCCAGGATCACAGACAACTTGATTTTGAAATTACTTCAGAGGTCATAAAAGGTACGATGCAAAATATCGTTTGTCCTAAAGTGAATTTATTTGTGTTTGTCAATAAACATAAATAACATTTCTACTTTACAATTTTTGTGATTGGTTATGTAGACATGGTCAAGGAAACACATTCGGTAGCTGTGGCCATAATATAAGAAAGGGTGACTGGAATGTTTGGTTATCATAATTTTTATAGGAAGGCATAGAAGGCAAAGCAAAAAGCAATAGCTAAGATTTACAGTGATTGGGACGAGTCATATGCGTTTCTGCCAAGGTGGTTCGAGTACATGTGTTTATTTTTCTCGGGATCCTCTTATCATATTCAACATAGACCGTATATTGTTGACTGGCGGGTTGTTAATGGGGTTCGGGTTTTTCAATGCATCTTTTGGACCTTCGGTCAGTGTCGTGAGGCGTTCAACTAGTGCAAACCAGTCATACAGGTGGACGGTACACATTTATACAGTAAGTATAAGGGGACATTATTGATAGCTACCGCCCAAGATGGAAATAATGAGATCTTGTCGATTGCTTTTGCAATTGTTGAAGGTGAAACAAAGGAAACATGAAAGTACTTTTTGTCTAACATACGACTGTATGTTACAAATAAGGTAAGTTTGTGTATCATTTCTAATCATCATAAAAGCATAATATCAGCAGTCAGAAATGCGGCAATTGGTTGGCAACCTCCTCATGTGTACCATGCGTTTTGCATTTGTCATGTTGCCAGCAATTTTCCTACCCACTTTAAGGACCATGAGTTGAAGAAAAACTTAACGAGGCTAGGTAATATACTCTTAATGATGTGCAGTGACTTTCATATTCTACTTTACTAGTCCCTAATAACGTTGTGTCTTTTTGTCTTTTTTACAGCATATATGCCAAACAAAATATACTCCGACTCTCAGTGGGAGCGATCTAATCACCTCTCAGTTATGCTTGTAAAGACCTCAATCTCTGCTGATATTTGTGGTTCTGTTGAACAGCATGACAAGATTAGGCCACTTCTAAAGGCGATTGGTGATCAATTTCATACTTCAGATAAGGCACTTGCCAACACCTTAATAATGAAGTTTTAATCCCTAAGACTCACTGCATTAAAACATGTGCATGAGCACATCATGCAGATGAGGGACATAACAACTCAACTAAAGACACTTGGGGTTGACATGTCTGATTCTTTCCTTGTACACTATAGTCAGAACGCTCTTCCACAGTCATATGGACCCTTCAAGATATCGTCTAATACACATAAAGATAAATGGTCAATTAATGAACTTTTGATCATGTGTGTTTAGGAGGAGGTAAGGCTGATAATGGAAATGGGAGAGAGTGTGGAATCAAGAAATGCCAAATTTCTTGAATATGACTTGATCAGTGGGAGCGATCAATTCAGAGACCAAGTTTCTAAAAATGATCATTCAGATAATCAACCTTCCACTTCCACTTCAAGTTTGAGATTGGTTGTTAACAATGCTCCTTCAGCTCAACTGAGTGTTGTACAACCAGTCAATCATGATCCACAACCCGCTGATATTGATCTAGTAGATCAAGTTGTTGATGATGAACAACTAGAAGTTGTTAAACAACAAGTTTCTCAAGAAGATAATGAAACAACATTAAGAAGATCTACTAGGACAAGAAGATCAGCGATACCTAGTGAATATATTATGTATCTGCAAGAATCTGACTATAATGTAGGAGCTGAAAATAATCCTGAAAGGTTTTTACAAGCCATGAACTGTAGAGAATCAAGATCATAGTATGAAGCTATGAAGGATGAGATGAATTCTATGGCATCTAATAAAGTCTGGGACCTTGTTGAGTTGCCTGATGGTGCGAAGGCCATTGGATGTAAATGGGTCTACAAAACTAAGAGAGGCTCATTGGGCAACATTGGCAGACATAAGGCAAGACTTGTTGCTAAAGGATTCACTCAAAGAGAAGGAATCAACTACAAGGAAACTTTTTTTCTTGTATCCAAGAAAGATTCCCTCCGTATCATTCTAGCTTTAGTTGCACATTTTGACTTAGAGTTGCAACAAATGGATGTGAAAACGGCATTTCTCAATGGAGAACTAGAGGAAGAGGTTTACGTGAAATAACCAGAAGGATTTTCCTCTAGTGATGGTGAGCATTTGGTGTGTAAGCTCAGGAAATCCATATATGGATTGAAACAAGCTTCCCATCAATGGTATTTAAAATTTTATAATGTTATCTCTTCATTTGGTTTTGTGGAGAACATTGTGGATGAATGTATATACCAGAAGGTCAGTGGGAGCAAGATTTGTTTCCTTATTTTGTATGTGGATGATATTTTGTTTGCATCTAATAATAATAGCTTACTATATAAAGTGAAACAATTCCTTTATGAAAACTTTTATATGAAGGATATGGGAAATGCATCTTATGTCATTGGCATTAAGATACATAGAGACAGACATCGAGGTATTCTAGGTTTGTCTCAAGAGACCTATATCAATAAAGTTTTAGAAAGATTTCGGATGAGGTATTGTTCACCAAGTGTAGCTCCCGTTGTGAAAGTTGACAGGTTCAATCTAGACCAGTGCCCAAAGAATGATTTTGAGTGGGAACGAATGAGACACATCCCTTATGCTTCAACTGTAGGAAGCCTAATGTATGTTCAGGTTTGCATTTGTTGTTGGAGTATTGGGAAGATATCAGAGTAATCCAGGCTTGGACCACTGAAAAGTCGTGAAGAAGGTGTTGAGATACCTTCAAGGAACGAAAGATTACATGCTTAAGTACGAACGAACTGACAATATGGAAGTGACTGATTACTAAGATCCAAATTATGCTGGCTGTATTAACTTAAGAAAACCCACTTTAGGATATATTTTCATGCTAGTCGATGGAGCTGATCATGGAATAGTAAAAAGTAATCTTTAATTGCTACTTCCACTATGTAAGCTAAGTTCGTATCTTGTTTTGAGGCTACCTCACATGTTGTATGGATGAAGGGTTTCATTCCTGGGCTTAGAATCATGGATTCGATTTCTAGGCCATTGAGGTTATATTATGACAATTCAGTTGCCATTTTTTATGGTTAACAACAACAAAAGGTTGTAGTCGAATCAAGCACATCGACATTATGTGTTTAACCATAAGAGAGCGTGTTAAAAATAAAACAGTGGTTATTGAACACATGAGCACTGAATTGATGATATTGATCCTTTAACTAAAGACATGCCTACATTGAAATCAAAGGATTATGCAGAAAGAATGGGACTTGGTTCCTTTATGTAATTTTCGTTGTGAGAACGATGTAGTTTTATGAGCCCTATTTGGATGTTTTCTTATTTTAGTTTTGTGCACATATTCATATGTTTATTTAATTTGAGAAATATCATTAAGTTTAGACCAAGAATAAACATGGGGTTTATTCATTAAGTTACATGGACTAAGGAGACATGATGCACTGTGATACATGGAAGATAATAT
This sequence comes from Acacia confusa, assembly GCA_037074495.1. NCBI lineage: Eukaryota > Viridiplantae > Streptophyta > Magnoliopsida > Fabales > Fabaceae > Acacia > Acacia confusa. The sequence continues at coordinate 26,083,892 of CM073513.1, read as the reverse complement.
TCACTTTAAGAGGACCTATCACTATGATCCATGCATTTTGTTTTTCCTTATGGTATATGATGAAGTGTGGGGACCAAGTGGGAGAATGTTGGAATTTTTAATTATTATTTATATATTAATTTGAATTAATATTTGGATTTATTAATTCTAAAATTCATTAGTGTTCCACGTTCAGATCCCCCAAAATCTTAACTACCCATTAATTCAGCATGTAAGGCTGGCACGTCTTTGATGGGAAGACGTGGAAAATAGTCCGTGCTTTTTCTATTTATTTACCTGGTCCCTTAAGTTTACTCACACGACGAATAACACAACGCCATCTAAAGAGAGTGAGAGTGAGGACTTAGAAGGACTCGAGTTTCCTCTTTCACGATAATCAATGGTTGGAGGTATTTCTGTTTTTATTTTCAATTTCCGCATTTGATCTAATTACTTGTTCAATAAATCAAGTATGATTAGATTGCTTAGTTTTTTAACGTTAATATTCTTAGAAATTAACTATACGTGAATTGCAATTTACCTAAATCCAAAAATCTATGCACATTATATAATATTTTTCTGTTTTCCACTTATATACTGCTTTATGTTCTAAATTTGAGACTTAGTTGACACTTTTTTTAGGAAATTAAGGAAGCTAATTAAATTATTTATATTTATCGTTTTTTTCCAAACTAATTTATTTGACTTATAAACTTATATATGATATAATCATGCACAACTTATAATATAATTAAGTAACTTATTTAGATTCTTTAATCTCTAAAAAAAATTAACAAAATCTTATATTTTAGACCGGAAATAGTACGTGCATGCATACATATTTTGCCAACCCATTTATATTGAATCATAATAGATAAGGTAGCATTTGGGTTACATAAATTTAAGGAGAGGAAGTATATTTATTAATAAAACTTACTATAAATGATGGCAAATTTGCCCACATACGACAAATAATAAAAGAAGCTACCAAAATACTACTGGATGAAAAATATTACCAGAACACTATATTTAAAATCATTTTTAACAACAACGAATTTAAAATTGTGAAGAAGGCTTTCTTAAGAATGATTTTATTTTATTATTATTATTATTCTCTCCGACACATCAACATATTATTGATACCTCCTCACACTTCTGTCTCTCCCACCTTTTATTTTGCTTCTCTCCCAGTTCTAACACTCACCAACTCTCACAGCATATTTAAATTAGTATTACAAAAGCATCTTTATATAAAACTTATTTCATATACTTATTTCGTGTAAATTATGTTACAAAAAAAAAAAAAAAAACACTCTACTACCAAGTTAAACATATACTCAATGACATAATATATAGACTAGGGTTGGAAATAGACTAGGCCTAACCTACTTTAATCCTAGCTTAGCTTATTTAATAAATAGGTCATCCTTAGGCTTAAGTGTATTTAGGTAAATAGGTCAAACCTATTTTCATAAGGCTTACCCTGCAGGTTTGGTCTATTTAGTTTTTTTTTTTAAAAAAAATATATTATTATGCATAATTATATATAATTTAATCTAAATTAATTTTATAAATTATTTGTAAAATTAATAATTTAATCTTAACCCTAAGTTTCACATTTACACATGAGCTTAACATTTTTATTTATCAATTGATCACATCTATTTTCATTCTTTTTTATTGCTCGAGATTATAATACTACCTCACTACTTCTCCCTTAATTTGTATCATTTGATGCAACATAATAATTACAGTAAGTTTATTTTAGTCCAAATGAAAATGATTTCAATAGAAGGATTTTGTCTCAATTTCTATAAGAAAAATAAGAAGTAAAATCTAGTTTTACATGTCATTTATCGTACTTAGTTGATTTTAAAAAATATATCTCCTTGGTTAATAGATAATTGATTTTTGTTATTCAATTCCTATTTGCTCAAAAAAAAAAAAAATTACCACTAGGTATTTTTTTCTTTCTCCTACTAACTTTTTTATTTCATCTGAAAATGAATCCCTAGACTTTTAAAAAACGAGCTTTTGCTTCTCCGTGCGTTGCACGGGATGCTAGTACTTCATAGGTTACTTAAATATATTTTGCTTCTGAATTGATACAACTTTCTTATCTTTAAGAAATATTAAAACATGACAACCAGTGAATGACTACATATTAGAAATGAAACTTAACAATGAAAAACATTAATATCCTTCAATTGATTCAAAGTACATATTACAAATGAAATCTCACCAATGTAAAACAAAATGTCTCCTAATCAATTAACATTCCTAAATATCTCTTTTTATACAACATTCCTTGTTTTGTTCTTGTTGCCACAACTACTATCATCCACAACAATCTTTAGACCATCTATGCTTTTAACCTTGGATAATGCAACATATAATTGGTCATGTGTAAAGACTGACTTGCAAAGATATAAACCAACATGGCGAAGAGATTATCCTTAACTTTTGTTGATAGTCATAGCAAAGGAAAGGGTGATTGGGAACGGTATCCGTTTCATGCAGAAAGGCCATTTGCTTTTAGAAGGATTCATGTCCATCTTATGAATGAGGACCTTTTGATTTGGATGTAAACCATTTAATGTGATCACTTCAATGACAGTCTTCCCAAGCTAAGTTACATGGAGCCGTGTTCCATTGCATAATCCAGAGGATTGATCAATATTCCTCAACAACGTTATGTTATAGGTGCTCTTACTTTCAATATTAGCTCATGTGGAAGCATACCGGAGCAACTAATACTGTTAAGAAATTCTACCACCGGATATTTCAATTTCCTCCACACCATCATGTGATCCCCTAGTTTGCCATCACCAACATCTAATAACCATCTAGAGAACCACGCCAATTTATCATGATCAGTCAACAGAACAATTCAGCCGCATATTATTGGTCAATTGGAAAATGATGCAGTGATCCCATAAGTAAGAAGAATTAACGCATGCATTGACAATTGCGCCTCTTGAAGTAGAGGACTGAAAGAGAATTAATGTAGTGATCCCATAGATAAAAAGTTTTCTCTGGTTTGAGTTACTTTGTCAGAGGGTGGCAAGGTCAAACTTTCTAACCCAAAAAGTTTGTAGGACATTGTAACTTTGTTTTTTTTTTTTTTTGTGAGATTTGAAAGGGATTTGTAAAGAAATTTTTATGTCACTCAGCCATAGAAAGTTTTCTCATTGTGTTAATTTATCTGATTTCCTGGGAGGTTTAATATATTAAAGAAGTATATGACAAATAGTAGGTACCGGGTTACATGGGAGCGACAAATAATAGGCACCGGTTTAATATATTAAAGAAGTATATCTGACAAATATATTTCAACATGAAGTTAAATATATTAAGTAAAGATCAATTAAAGAAGTTAAATGTATTTTTAATTATAACAAAGTGATTTGTTAGACATGGGCGTTCTAATGTAGAATATTTGACGTTAAAGAGATTTGTCTTTGGCGCTCTCATGCTTGCCTAGCGATTTGTTAGTTCTCGCAAAGTAGAGGACTGAAAGAGAAAGGTGGTTTATATATTAAACTTCACAACTAATGTTCTAAGATAATATTTCTGTGCTTTGATTTTTACTTTGATAGAGTACTACTCGAGAAAAAAAAATTATGTTTGTATGCAATTAAGTAATTTTTTTAGTTATTCCTTCACGCTATCTGATTAGACATGGGCAGCCTTTGACACCATGGTTCCAATCATTTCATGAGAGTGGCTCTTGTTTTTAGGAGAAGCAGGAGGTTGTCATTGAACGAAAATGAAAATGTATTACCAAGCTTGTGAAAGGCCTTGACCTTTTTAGGGAGCTATATGTAGCCTTGATTTTTTTTTCTTTGGTCATAAGTTGTTCTTTTATTATTCATTACATTCTTTTCATTACTCCTGCCTCTTTTATTACATTTCAGGTGTCAAGCTCAATGAAGCTTCAAAGAAACTTGGGAAAAAGTCTACTACAGGAGCTTCTATTGTAAAGGTTTAGCTTTTAGTTGATGGATGTTTTATTACTTGTTTAGCAACTGTCTGTGGTGTCTCACGATATTTTGCATTGATTGTTTTCAGGGGACAACGGAGAAAGAGCAAATTGATGTTCAAGGAGAAATAGAGATTGTGGAGTTCATTAAAGAAACATGGACTAATGTAAGACACTATTGTTCTTAGTTTTCTAATGATGCTATGATTCAATTAAATACAAGTTTCCTTCTATCAATGAGATAGAAAAGGAAATAAAATGTGTTAGCACATCTCAGTAAGATCATTTCTGTTGTTGCATATTTATTTGTATAATAGGATTAGTCCATAGCCTTACGCCCATTGTCTGATTCTGATCCAAGTGAGTTATTTTATCGTGGGTTGTCTGTTGAGCCTAATCTTTGTTCCTTTTATGTGCTAAGCATGCTGCTGATTCTATCTAAGTTCATTGATTTCTTTCTCTGGAAAATTCAAAACATGGATCTGATAAAAGGTTGTCTCTTCTTCCCTTAAAGCATGTATAGGAATTATGTGCATGTACTTGTGTTGTAGTTGGTTAATTTAATTTGAAGCTGAATTTAGAATAAATTGTATTGTCTAGACACTTTATGGAAGTCTGAGACATTATATGGTTTTCTTTATGTCAGTGGCCAACATATAGTTTGATAAGAGGCATTATTCATTATTTTTATCCAATTGCATTAACAGCTAAATACAAATCTAGAACAAATACAATATAGAAATACACTGCCTAAACATGGTTCAAAAACAAATAACAAGGGAGAAGAAAAGTCAATCCCAATCCATTACATGACTGGAATGAGGAATATCACCCATAGCACTATTAGCAATCCATAACATACTTACATGACAACACTTTCTCAAAAGAAGGAAATAAAATAAGCCATCCATCCACATGTAATATAGACTAACTACTCATTCAGCCAGCAACAGACATAGTCTATTTTTCGTCTCATTGCCTCGATGTAACTCATCCAATGTGCCAACATCCTTCACAAAAGCTAGCACACCTGCTAGAAATTTTTAATAAAGAATACTGATACAGAAGCATATCAGTTGGAGACGTCTTATATGAAGTAACAGTAACAATCTTTTATTGGAGGCACATTGGAGGAGTGTTTTCTTGGCATGTCATAAAGAGATAAATAAAACATAAAAAACACCTAGAATATTTAGTAAGCTAAGCCCATCGTTTGTTTATTTAATTTCCAAAAAAATGCAAGAAAGGTAAGCCCATCATTTTTAACATCTTCAATCTTCCCAACAAAAATCTGTATCGTTAGTTCAAGATTCAGATTCAAAATCTGTAAACTATAAGCTATCAAGATCTGTTGAACTATGAAAGTCTAAACAGTATAAATGACTTAAACATAGTACATTTATTATTATAAAAGTTTTCCAGATTCAGATTCAGCTTTCTAAGGACAATGAATTAAACGACTTAAGCATAGTATTATTACTTTCGAATGACTTAAACATTATAAATGACTTAAGCATAGTACATTTATTATTATAAAAGTTTTCCAAATTCAGATTGAGCTTTCTAAGGGCAATGAATTAAATGACTTAAGCCTAGTATTATTACTTTCGAATGACTTAAACATTGTAAATGACTTAAGCATAGTATTCCACAAAGGATGCAAAATGGTTCACATGTAATTAATAATTGAATAGTAAAAATGCTCATGAACATTGGTATGTCATGAAGAGATGAATAAAACATATAGAACACCCCATGAATATTCAGTAACAAGAAAAATACAAAAATCACAACTTGGTATCAATCAATAACAACTAAAAGAAAAAAACACAAATTCATTAAATGACATACAATAGGCCTGCCTGTTATGCAAGGACGACATACCAAAAGGGGATTAATAAAACAGATTGATATAAATTGTTACTACTATGAAGTTAATCTAAAGTGTTACTACCAAAAGGGGATCAACAAACCAAGTCTTGTCTTGAAAGAACACATATATATCATTATAAGGTTTTTAGGCGTTTTAATGCTGATAAACAAAGTCTTGTCCTAAGTAAACAGGATGACGAAAAAATAGATATGAAGCATAAGATATATAACATACCATAAAGATTATACACAGAGTGATGAAAATCAATTTTCATGATCTATGTGATAGGAAGAAATGAGTAGGCATAACTTGGAATTGTAGCATTATCTTCTGCAGAGCACGTCTGAGACTTCTACTTATAGAGTAGAGAATTGATAACCATAGACTTCTACTAAAAAATATTACTCAAAGTGCAGAGAATTCAAAGGATAACTAAAATGTCAGACCAATCACATATCTAGACAGTTAAAAAAGACTATTGTTTATCAATATAATAAGTAAAAGTGGTTTAATTGATAACCATAGACCTCTACTTATAGTGTGGAAGATTTGGTAATATTCCCACTGCAAGTATATCATCGAGAAGTTTATATATCGGCCATTATTATCCTGCCAGTATTAACACACTGGTACTAGGTCTCAGAAACATCTATTGTTGACATGGTAAGTGTTACGAAATTGGAAGCATCACAGGCAAGAATATACATACTGAGAAAAATAAGTATTGTTTTTTTGGCTAAACAGAAAAAGATTTAATCATGAATTGGTAAGACTGTACATATTGATGGTGTAATGAAATCTGAGGTGTAAATTGTAGAGAGCTCATGATTATGTATACTCATGATTATGAATAGGAAAAAAAGGTTCCATTCATGTATCTATGAAAATAACAGATACACAGATTGACATGGGTGCAGGAATGGGATACACACGCAATGAGATACACCAAAAAAAGTGAGAGGATAAAAAGAGAGTTGAAGGCACGAATGGGATACACACACGATGAGACATGAATGCAGAAAACTACAAGGATGGTTAATGTCTAGAGTATAGGAACATATTTGTAATAAGGATGGTTATGTACCATAATTTTATAATCTTTCTCAGTCCTCTACCATCAAGTTCAAAACACCAGAGCCAATCAAGATAGGTAATGATATCATAAGTAAGAGAAGATAATAAGCATTGATATCATAAGGACATGAGTATGAATGGTATTAACAGAGTATTACTTCAATTATTAATTCACAGAGTATTTACTTCATTTATTGGAAATAGTATTACTTCAAAAGCAGGATGACGGAAAATAGATACAAAAAATAAATTGATTATTTAAGACTAATGAATATAGTATTACTTCAATTGATTATTTTAGACTAAAGCAGGATCAACATGCTTTTTCTTCTCTCTCTTCCTTCAGTTTTAGGATGCATCCCTCACACAACCTTATGAGAGATTTTTAGCCCCCATCACTTTTGTTTGTTTATGATTTTCTTCTACTAAGTTGTAATTAGAAAAAAAGAGTAATGAACCAAAATATATATCTAAATGAAATATGAAGAAGTGCACTAAACAACAGCCAATCAAGATGAGTTGGGAATATTATACTTCATGAGTTACTACATTTGGGAATAAGATGAGTTACTTTACAAGAGCAATTAGCAATCAGTTGAATCATCCAAGTCTTTCAGTGAAGCATGACGCACCATGGTAGAACCTACAAAAATGAGAAATAACACTGCTGAGATTTGGGGAATAAGGCGTAAGCATGCACTATGAATTGAAAAGGCAAACTCCTAAAGCATGCACTGTGATAGTGAGCGTGCGCTGTGAATCACAAATTTGACATCTATTAGCATAATGTGTTTTGCTGAGGATTTGTTGTGGATTGATGAAGAATTGATGATGATGATAAATCAAGACACTATGGTTGAGTTATGGATGACCAGATGTGTCAAATTGGCGGGAATTAGTTGAAATTCACAAGACTGTAAATTTCAAACCATAAATTTAAAAGGAAACGGTAACATTAAAATGTAAACTCATAAAGTAAAGGTTTTTCCTATTAGAATGAAGGTTTTTTCATGAAACAAAAACACAGGCTGTTTCTATCCCTATTTTGCAATTTCATTTTTCGAGATCCTGAATGGAAAGGAAAGCAGAAGCACTAAGTTGAAGGAAAAGTGACCTCTATGCTTGTTGAGATCATGACATGTTGGAGATCCTTGGCAAAATGATAGATCCAGCAGCATTGCTAGGCAAGCATTCCCAATCACGAAACCCTAATGTCAAGGGACGCGGTATGAGTATGACAAATGCTGCTCCCGAAAGATGCCACAGGCTCTCGAGCGGCGGAAGTAAGGCTTCCCGAAGGCATCGCTAGGCAAGCATTCCCAATCAAAAACTCACCTTGCACGATTTTGTGAGGAGCTCAGAGCACATCTCTCTTTTCAGTTGCGGAAAGTTTTTGCAAAGCTCACCATAAGAAGAAGCTTGCCTAGCGGATAGCATTGTGGACGGATAAAGCTTGCCTAACAAATGGTTTTAAAAAGTTTTGTGGGCCAAAGCGAAATGGAAATGTCTAGAGGATAAAGTGTGTTGTTTCACCCGTGACTTTAACTTGGCGACTTGCATGATTTATTAAACAATAAAAGGGGAGGCACGTGTTTATCCTCTACCCCTGTGACTCTCTGTGTTGCATATTATATGAGAGGGGTTTGATATTTTCCTCTTACTTCAGCCTGGCTTACACGCAGCCCAAAGTACTGACCGGCTTATGAACAGTATTATGGGTCTTGAGCCGTGCATAAACTGTTTCTGAATAACTTTATGAGATGGGTTATTATATATATATATATCGTAAGCTTTTAAATAGGCTTGATAAAATATATATGAACATTTTCTCTTAATACAAGAAAGTTTAGGTGGGGATCAACACTGGTAACTCACCAAGGTCAGGACACGCCTTCAGGTTCAAAGTGTTTATAGAGGTACTTATAAATCGCCCACCAATTAGGCCCTCACATCGACTAGCGAGTATCAAACATCCTCCATTTTAAGATGAAGGCTAATGTCTTAACCAACTATACAACTCCTCAGGCCTAAAAAGAAGCCTGCATACAAGTTTAAGCCTAATCTTAAGCTTTAGATCTTCATGTTAGGTTCATGCTTACTCTACTGAAGCTTAACCTGGCATATTTTCACTTCTAATAAAAATAGTGATTTGAAACCCATTTTTTCCCCATAAAATGAAATATGCATAACAATCTTTTTTTTTTTGGGGCGGGGGCTTAATGTAATCAATTAAATTACATGTGTTATAATTTTAAATTTTATAGATCTCCTAAATTATATTTTTTTTGAAAATTTAATCTATTAAGAGTTAGATTAATTTTTTTTTCAATATCTGTAAAGAAAATAATCAATCTGTGTTCTCTTGATAAATATTGATTTAACAAAGTATATTTTATTGGGTTGAGTTTCATCCAAGCATTTTTCTTCTCAGTATCCGTATAGAAATAAAAATTCAAACTATCTCCTCTAATAAATCCTAATTTAACAAAATATAATCAATACAAGTAACTCATTTCCTAATAAACGAGCTTGTACTTTGCCTATGCGTTGCATGGGTGATAGTACTTCACGGGTTACTCAAACATATTTTGTTTTCTAAGTGATGGAACTTTCTTATCTTTAAGGATATTAAAAAATCACTACCAATGAATGACTACATATAAGAAAAGAAACCTCAACAATAATAAACAATAATGTCTTCCAATCGATTAACATTCCTAAATATTTCTTTATACACATTTGAATCTTAATTTTACACATAAGACTCATCAAAAGTTGCAGTGATTTCATGGATACTAAGAAAAAGTGAATTTACAAAAATGCAATAGAAAAATTTGCTGGGAAGTTTGCAATCTTAAAACACCACTTTCTGGTTTCAATAAAATCAAATAAGGTCCCGTTTGGTACAGGGAACATTTAATGAGGGAAAGGAACTTAAAAGAGGGAAAGGAAGATAAAAGGAAACTTAAAAAGTTTAAACTGTTTGGTAGATATAGGAATAGAACTTAAGTTGAGGGAAAATAAAATGTTTGGTAAGAAGAATTGGGTGTTGGTTAAGTGGGAAGATCGTGTAAAATTCCCACAATGCCCTTAAAAAAAGGCAAAAAACAAATTGTTTTTTTATTTTTACTGTTTTGTGAATCGAAGAGAAACAGAGCAAAGCAAATTGCGTGTTGGAGGAAAGCAGTTGGAGGTGTCAAAGGGATCAAAGTGCGGCGATCATAAGGACTGCTAGTAGTGAGAAGGACGACGGACATGGAAGCAATAATAGGGCCACAACACCAAATTAAGGAAATCTGGTGCAGACATTAATTTAGAAGAGAAACAGGGGAGGAATTGCAAAATAATACAAATGTTCAAGTTTGAACGAAACAGTGAAGTTCGAACTCGCATGATACAATCTAAACCAGTACAGTAAACAACTGAGTAGGACTAATGACTTAAAAAATGTTAGGCAACCTACTCCTGAATCATTACAAAAACACTGTAAACATGAAACAAAAACTAAAATGTCAATAATTCTTCTTATTCCTCTTGGTTGGGGATTTTCTAACAGTGGCCCGTCTTATCAATGCAGTTCAGGAGGTTCACTAGGAAGAACATGGGGGCTGCAGGCCCTGTGGGTGGAGGAGGAAATTGTGTTTCAACTGAGAAAAAATCCCGCAAGCAGAGCACCCAATACATATATACCACTATTTCCTACCGTCAAACAAACAAGGCATCAGATTTAATAAAAGAAGCACAACGCTGAAAGAACAACAAAACCCATTTAGCTCTTACCTCGATTCGACCTTCCTCGCCCAACCTTCGATTTCAAGCTGCCACTGTCGTCTTCGGCTACTCCTTCAAAATTGTCACTCGCAGCTGGATTAAATTGGACATAGCTTTTAGAGGGGCTTTTTCATCCCAATAAATCGCTTTCCCAGGGAGTTTTTCATAATCCTGCCACTTTTGGAGGGATAGCGATTTCCTGCGTTCATGGGAGCTTGTACGTAGGCGGGAACTGGGAGTGCCGGGAACAAAGCGCACCAAACAGATTTTCTCCGTGGTACTCTATTAGGTTCCCTCTCCCAATCACGAGTTCCCTGTACCAAACGGGACCTAAAACTTTAGCTCTACCTTCATACGTCTTATACTGCATTTGCCTTGCCATTCTCATTGAGTATCGAGAAGTATAACATCTACTTACACCAAAAAAATTTAACACAGCAGCTTCTATTCGAAACTAGAATAAAAGAATAAAAAACACATTATGACCATATGCAACTTTTCAAAATGTAGAATCAAGAAGACAAGGAAATTGCTCTAAAAATAGGTATAATCTTGTATGAAGTTAAGCCTAACAACAAAAGAATAATAAACCTACACCACCATGCATAAAAGTCATCTCTACATACTCATACCTTTAATGGACCAATGGTTGGTTGTAGTCTCTGGAACATCAATATAAAGCTTTGGTATCTTGAATGACTTAATGCTAAACTTCATTGTTCAAAAAAATATGCACAATACAAAACACTCAACGGGATGGAAAGAAGAGAGCAAAACGAATCAATAAACATCAAACAAATAATTACCATGAGAATCCTTAGATGCATGCCACTTTGTAAATGAGCTATGGTTGTCACCATCCACTCCTTTCTCAGGTGAATTAGATACACTCTCACAACTGAACCCTCCATCAGAAGTTACAAAAGGACCCTACTCAAAGAATTTCTTCCTCTTGAAAAGTGTGCTGTGGCAATACCTGTCAAAGCTACAACAGGCCTTTCTCTTCCAATCAGGAAGTTTTACTCCACGATCTGCAAACCCCATATTAAATTCTTTGAATAAAAAAATATACCATACATAACATGCATGAAATAAAAAAGCTGCTGGTAGCAGATAAATTGTAGTCCAAATCACCAGATCCAGAAAGCTCATAATCTTTCAACTTTGGAGAAGCATTCCAATATTTAGAAGTCAGCAACCTCCTCATTCGTCGGTGTACAATTTGTTGTGGAGACCTGTAAGGCTTTGACTTGACATTAATGTCTAAATCAATTAGTGCAGTAGAATTAAATGCATGGTTCTAAGTTCTAATGGATGCTTTAAACTACATTTATTGACTAAATGTGATCTTTTAAAGTACGAACTACCAGCCTCCTGTTCTTGTCTGAATCTGTTTACATTACCACAAGAATCCTGAAAATCTTGACGTGTTTCTACTAATCTATAGGAATAATGTCCAAAGGTATTCCCCCCTTTGCAAATTTCAGACTCCAAATTAGCTTCAACTTTCTCTGAGCAATCAGAACCGTCATAAACTGAAGTTTGTTATTGTGAAACATAGATCATAAGCATAAAACTCCATGTGTTAGTTTTCTATGTGTTTTGATGATAACAAAACATTGTAAACTTGTTTCTAAGGTTTAAACATGTTTAAAGATTGTTGAAATTGATTTAAATCTTACAACATATGTTAAACTTGAGTTTAGGTTTGATAGACTCAAGTTTATACTCAGCAGAAAAGCGAATAAGCGTTTTGAACATAAGCAAACTTGAGCCTAACCTGATAGACTCAAGCCAGCGCGTGACAGAGGATATATTTCATGATTTTCATCTTGGGCAAACTCGAGCCTTACTTAATAGACTCGAGCCTGCTCGTGACAGAGAACAAACTTCATGTTTTGACTAAGGTAGATTCGAGCCTATTATGTTAAACTCAAGCCTACGACACACAGAGAGCAAATAAAGTCTGTTACTCTAAGATAGACTTGAGCCTAACTGTTTTAACTCGAGCCTATGTCTTTCAGAGAACTCTTCAAACCATTTTTCTTGAGAACAGACTCGAGTCTAAGATTTTAAACTCGAGCCTGTCCCTTCCAGAGAGCAAACAAAGTTTTTCACAAACATAGGCTCAAGCATAAGCTCATTGACTCGAGCATGTTTCAATTTGAAAAGCGTTTGCAAAGCGTTTTTTTGAAACAAACTCGAGCCTGTCACTAATAGACTAGAGCCTGGCTCAGGCAGAGAGCTATCCAAGTGACAAAGCCCGAGCAAACTTGAGCCTAAGTTTTTAGACTCGAGCCTATGCCTTTGTACTTAAGGTTTAGCACGTTGTGAACAGCTCTAGACTCGAGCCTGTCACTAATAGACTCGAGCCTATGCGCTACCTCAAAATATTTTCAAAGATTAATCACGTTATACAAAGGGCAGACTCGAGCCTACCCATATTATGCTTGAGTGTTCATGAACAGACTCGAGCCTATTGGTCTTAAACTTGAGCCTAACAGATCTCTATTTTAAATGTCGCGCTTTTCACCTCTCTGATTCAATCTTATGCATTGTTTTACACTTAAATGGAATTACAAATCATTATATATATGTTTGATAAGTTTGTTCATGAGTTCCAGATTCCATTAACACATTTCAAGCTTCAGATTCTCATTCTTGCTGAAAACGCTCAAAAGTGAATAAAATATTCAGGAAATCAGCTTTACAGCTAAGAAGTCCACTGAACTGCCAAAAAGACCTTATCATTAGACAAAGAGAATATACAGACACTATGGCAGACAACTAGACGTGGGCAAGCAATGGAAAGGAGCCTAATGTCTCAATCTGAACTCTCCAACGTCTCTTTTTCCAGCAGAAGCTCCAACGGTCTTCAATCTTCAACTCTATAAAAAGAAAGCTTCAGCAACTGGAGACACACGGAACACAGTGATCGAAATACCAAAAGACTCTAAGCTTTCATCTTGTATTCATTTCATTAGTCTTATACATTTACATTGAGCTTCAGTGATTATTTCATCTTACTCTTAGAGAGAGTTTTTTTGTGAAATTTGAATCAAACTTGTTGTGTAAACTCAAGGTAGTGGGACCTTGAGTGTGGGATCAGATTACAACTTGTAAGGGGGAGTGAGTCCTATTGTGAGAGGATCATCCTGAGTTACAGAGTGTGTAATTGATCAAAGAGATAGTGAGAAATCCCAGAGAGTCTGGGGACTGGACGTAGGTCAAGAGTTAAGACCGAACCAATATAAATCATCTGTGTCAAGCTTCCTCTTCCCTTCTCTGCTATACATGCTACTGATTGGTTTTCAAAAGCTAACAAAAAAGTTTTTGAAATCCCCAATTCACCCCCCTCTTGGTGATTTCCTTCCTCTACACCATGAGCATTCATAATTGAAACATTAATTAGAACAACCACTATCGTTGTCTATACCCATAGGATCAAAATCACTCAGCACCAAAGAAGTACAGGCAATATCATTAAAGTGCTCATCATCAGCATCTTGTAATTTACAAGAATTATCAACAAAAGTATGGTCTTCTACAGCACCAGATAAAAATTTTAAGCTGGTCCTATAAGCACAATGCAAGCTACGAGTATTTCTAAGTTGCAAGTTCATTATAGATGGGAACTTGGACAATGTCACGTGCTCGAGGTTCAACTTCAACAAACTAAAGTTGTAAGTCCACTATAGTTGGGAACTTCAATAATTTTTGGTATGTGCACATCATCTAAGACAAAGATAATAACAAAAGATATTTTTCCCAATCATATATCCCAGTCTCAAAATATAATCTTAAAAAAAAATGATGAAAGACACAATGCTGTCGATAAAGCCCATTGATATATTTGAAGGTGCATCCTACTTATACCTTACTGATCTAGTGCAAAAAAATGCTTTAAGACTGCCTCATTTAGACCGGAATATATAGAATCAGGTCTTAAAAGTATGACCGGTGACAGTTTTGTAAATATAAAGAACTTTTTGGACCGGATTATAAAGGATCCGGTCTTAAAAATATGACCGGTGGCATTTTCGTAAATATATAGAATACTTTTAAGACCGGATTAGAAAAGATCCGGTCTTAAAAATATGACCGGTGGCAATTTCGTAAATATTTTGAGAAGACGCTGATCAGAGATGAGTCCGAGAATGCGATGCTTTAATCCTTCGCTTAATTGGAATTATATACAGATGCTAATAAGTAAATAATCTTTTGACCTAGAAAGTTCCTATGATCTAGGGATTACAATCAGGAATATAATTACGAAATTCAAAAAATCATAATATGCTAACTTAATTCCTAAAATCTCTCTAACAACTTAATTAAGATAATTGCATAATATAATCTAGGGATTACAATCAGGAATATAATTACGAAATTAAAAAAATCATAATCTGCTAACTTAATTACGAAAATCTCTCTAACAACTTAATTAAGATAATTGCATAATATAATTGTATATGCTAACTAATTAAATATGAACTTCCAACAAATATATAGAACATTTTTAAGACTGGATGTTTAAAAAAGTATGCTATAAAAAGTCTAAAAAATGAATTTTTTATTTTCCCACTCTGAAAATTAAATTTCACTCTCTTAGACTTTTAAGATCGGATGTCTAAAAAGTCTAGTCTAAAAAGTCTAAAAGATAAATTTTTTATTTTCCCACTCCAAAAATTGAATTTCGCTCTTTAAATCTCTAGAAAATAGACTTTTCAGACCAGATATTTAAAAAGTTTGGTTTAAAAAGTATACTTTTAAGATCAAATGTTTAAAAAGTCCGGTCTAAAAGATGAATTTTTTATTTTCCCGCTCTGAAAATTGAATTTTGCTCTCTTAGACTTTTAAGATCGGATGTTTAAAAAGTTCGGTCTAAAAAGTCTAAAAAATAAATTTTTTATTTCCCCGCCTCAAAAATTGATTTTCGCTCTCTAAATCTCTAAAAAAATAGATTTTTAAGACCAGATATTTAAAAAGGCCGGTCTAAAAAGTATACTTTTAAGACCGGATGTTTAAAAAGTCCGATCTAAAAAGTTTAAAAGATGAATTTTTTATTTTCCCGCTTTGAGAATTAAATTTCGCTCTCTAAACTTCTCTAAAAGACTTTTAAGACCGAATATTTAATAAGTCCAATCTAAAAAGTATACTTTTAAAACTGGATGTTTAAAAAGTTCGTTCTAGAAAGTATAAAAAATGAATTTTTTATTTTCCCGCTTCGAAAATTGAATTTTACTCTCCAGACCTCTCTTCGACCTTTTAAATCTTACCTCACTCTTTTCAACTCATCTCATCTTATCTCAAGGACCTTACTCACAAATTTTCTAATGCTACAAAAATTGTTCTCGCCTTCTTTGCTCTAAAGGTTTCTTGTTTTGGTTTTAGGTTCTCCAGGTTCACAATTTTTACTTTGTCTTCTTCGATCTATTTTATTTTTGCTTTTATGGCTTGAAAAATTTGCAAGCCAGAATTTATGAATTAAGGCCAATTCGGGATGCTGGATGGGTTTATCTTTGGGATGCTTGCTGGAGCGTCTGGAATCACTGTAACGTTCCAAGTATGTCTTTGTTTAAGGTACACAATGTTTGTTTACTTCTCATTTATAGTAATTTGCATATTTATATATATGCAGGAAGAATTG
Source organism: Acacia confusa (assembly GCA_037074495.1). Lineage (NCBI taxonomy): Eukaryota > Viridiplantae > Streptophyta > Magnoliopsida > Fabales > Fabaceae > Acacia > Acacia confusa. Next base: position 26,067,566 of record CM073513.1, on the reverse strand, counting down.
GACCGTCTTGTTGCTAATTATCCCGACCGTTTCAAAGTATACTATGTTGTGAATAAGGTTAGTTTCTCACTTGCTATATCATTTCAAAGAGAACTCAATTTTTCATCCTTTATTGAATCAGGATAGTTTAACTTAAGTGATGAAATAATGTGATTTGTGCAGCCTCCAAAAGGATGGGATGGTGGTGTTGGATTTGTATCAAAGGAGATTATTCAAATTTATCCCTAATATGTTGCTCACCCGGACAAATTTCTGGTTTCCAGGTATTTTTTTTAATAAAAAGGGACTTTTAAGACTAGATGTGTTTTCGCAACCGGTCTTAAAAGTTCCTTTTTTTGTGATATAATGAGACTTTTAAGACTGGATATTTTAAAAGTCCGGTCTTAAAAGTATTTTTTAAGACCGGTTGCGAACCCGGTTTTAAAACTAACAGACTTTTAAGACCGCCTGGAACGAGACCGGTCGTTGATCCGGTCTTACGATGCCTTTTTCGTCTGGTCTTAAAAGCCTTTTTTGTACCTGTGATATGATAATATAGCTGCCATGCCATTATTTTTCCTTTATTTTCACATTAATACCTTACTGATAATGTTGTTTTTCAATAAATGTTTCCTCAAACTTGCAGAACGTGGTGTTCTTTTATGGAAGAGTAATCAGACTTTAATGCAGGTTTGAACACCCAAACACCTAAGATATTTAGAAACCTCACTATCTTATTATATATAATTAGAAAGATAAGTATTTCTTTCCACATTCTAGTATGAAAGGAAACCAACCTTCTAATAAAACCCTTCATCCAATCAACAGAAAAAATTATGCATGCTCCTAACTTTCCTAGAGTAATGAATCAGGCACATTTTACTTGTAGATCCAAAGTCAATATGATAGTATAGTGCCAAGAAAAATAAAGAGAAAGAGAAAAATTATTTCTATCACTATCACTGATATCGCCAAATTTCATTTCACCAACTTGCTATCACTATCATTGATTCAATCGCATAAACATCAATGAAACATGAAAAACAAAAAATTCATTGCAGAGATTAGAAATGTGTACCTTTTAGCTTCAGCGTAGCTGTGTTTTCATAAGGCTATTAGGTTTCTCCAATACTACTCAAGACCTATTTGGTGTCAAACATGGAAATCGAAAATCTAGACAGCATAAAACATGAAACATTTGTTGTGGGTGAAATGCTATCATAGATAGCCAATGGGACATTCGCTGAAGGGTTAAGTACCAATTTTGTCCTGAAAGTACGCATTCAGGAGCAATTTTGCCCCGGAAATATTCGACGTAGCAATGTTGCCTCTGAAGTATCAAAACGTAGCAATGTTGCCCCTCCGTTAAAAACCCTAACGTTGACCGTTAGGGTTTTTAACAGAGGGGCAAAATTGCTCCTGGGCACGTACTTCAGGGGCAACATTGCTACACCAAAACATAGCAATGTTGCCCCTGAAGTTTCAAAACGTAGCAATGTTGCCCCTCCGTTAAAAACCCTAACGGTCAATGTTAGAGTTTTTAACTGAGGGGCAACATTGCTACGTTTTGATAATTCAGGGGCAACATAGCTATGCCGAAAACTTCCAGGGCAAAATTGCTTCTGGGCGTATACTTTCAGGGCAAAATTTGTACTTAACCCTTTGCTAAAAGATAAATTTTTTCTCTCATTTTTACTAAATTGTCTATGAAAAATTTTCAATATTTCAAAAATACATTTTCAACAAAAGGAATATTATTTTTATCAATGGCAATCTAGTCAATATACTTTATAGGTATTCTTCCTCCCACTTCCTTCCCTCAAACCAAACAGGCCCCTTAAGAATTTCGCTGAGTGTTGTCCCCTTATATTACGATCAAGGCCATCATTTTTTAGTCCCTTAAGGTCTGTTTGAGAGTTCCATTTTAGAGGGAAAGGAGAGGGAATAGAGGGTTTTTATAGTCCCTTCTCTTATTTACAAGTTTTAAAAATAAGAAGGGAGATAATCAAATATTTTTACAAATCACCCAAAACCCTCTTTTTTCTAAAAAATAAAGTTTCCCCAATATATGGGTTTTAAGAGGAAAAACAGATTAATTATTTTTTTTTACCCTTATTCAAATAAAACACTCTTGTGATTTTTTATTTCTTTTTTCTTTTCTATCGTTAGAATGCACACGAAAATATTTTTTAGAGAGAGAAAATATTTTTTGAATATAAAAATTATATAAATAATTTTTTTAGAAAATTTAAATTTATTTTTAAAGTATAATAATTATATTAATTTTTAAAGAAAATGACAAAATGATAAAAATAATTCATTAATCCTCCATCTTCCTCATTTATTATTTTTTTAACTCCCAAATAAGGGGAAAAAATATCCTCTATTTCCCTTTTTTCCTTTCCCTTCCAAACTTCTTGCATCATTTTCCTTCTTCTTTCCTCTAAACTCTAAAACAAAACCTTGGACTTTTCGTTACCCTAGGATATTATCAATGAAACATAAATAAATAATTTGTTGCAAATATTGAGCAAGCAATCAAAACGAAGGAAATGCAAATGCTTACCAATTTATAATCAATCCATGTTCTCTTGATAAATCTTGATTTCACAAAGTATATTTTATTGGGTTGAGTTGCATCCAAGCCTTTTTCTTTTTAATATCTGTATAAAAATAAAAATTCAAACCACCAATTTATAGTCAATCTATGTTCTCTTGATAAATCTTGATTTCACAAAATATAATCGATACAAATATTTCATTTCCTAATAGATCTTATAGATCAAAATTTCAGGAAAAAAATATAATTTCGAAGATCTGCTATCAAATTTTAAATCATGGATGTTGGTCCAAAAAAAAAAATTCCTTTTTTTATCGGTGCCCGAAATTGTTTAAAAGTTAAAACGAAAAAAAAATAACAGGATCTGGAAAAACATTCCATAACCTTCTGGGATCTGGAGTGCCAAAACTAAAATGCGGATTTCTAAAAGAAGCTTCGAGAACCCGCACTACCTGGCCAGAAGACTCTGCGGGTATCCCAGTTGATATATGATTATATATCGTTCCCTTCTTCATCTTCCTTGATTCCAATCAAACCCTCAGTTACGATCATTATCTCCATCACCATCTTCATCATCCCCTAACAATGGCCGACGAAGCCAAGGCCAAAGGTAATGCAGCTTTCTCATCGGGCGATTTCTCCGCCGCCGTTCATCACTTCTCCGAAGCCATCACTCTTTCCCCCGATAACCATGTCCTCTATTCGAATCGATCCGCTGCTTATGCCTCTCTTCACAGGTACTCCGAAGCCTTAACAGATGCCAAGAAGACCGTCGAGCTCAAGCCCGATTGGTGTAAGGGTTACAGTCGTCTCGGCGCTGCTCATCTTGGTCTCCGACAATATGATGAGGCTATTGCTGCTTACAACAAGGGTCTTGAGATCGACCCTAATAATGAACCTCTTAAATCCGGCTTGGCTGATGCTCGTGCGGCGGCGGCTGCTTCTTCTTCTTCTTCTTCGAGGTCTCGTTCGATGCCAAATTCGAATAATCCTTTTGGAGAGGCTTTCGGTGGACCTGATATGTGGGCAAGACTTACTGCTGACCCCACCACTAGAGCCTTTCTTCAACAACCTGATTTCGTGAGGATGATGCAGGATATTCAGAAAAATCCCAATAATTTGAACTTGTATATGAAGGATCAAAGAATTATGCAAGCTCTTGGGGTTTTGCTCAATCTCAAGATTCGTAGCCCAACGGACGATGTAGATATGCCTGAATCTTCACCTTCTCCTCCGCCACAAGAGAGGAAGAGAGCGGCGGAAGCAGAACCTGCGAAGGAAGAGAAGCAGCCGGAGCCTGAACCCGAGCCTATGGAAGTGACGGAAGCAAAGGAGAATAAGGCTCAGGCTCAGAGAGAAAAGGAGGCTGGTAATGCGGCTTACAAAAAGAAGGATTTCGAAACAGCAATTCAACATTACTCAAAGGCTTTGGAATTGGATGATGAGGATATATTGTTCCTCACAAACCGTGCTGCTGTCTACTTGGAAATGGGAGAGGTAAGTCAATTCGCTGGTATTACTTGATTGAACGCAATTCATTCCAATTCAATGTTAAATGCCGGGGTTTGCATCACTTTTGTGAATCAATGCTTTAGTTTAGCAATTAGCACTTTAGCATGTTACTGTGTAAGAAGGACACAGACTGATGATGATGGTTTCTTTTCCCTTCAAATTCTTAACTTTTACGCGTGGAAAGATGTAAGGTCGATATAGTAGTGTCTATCTTATCATATAATGTGTCTGGTAAATATTGTGTTTATGGCTAAGGATTTAGAGGCTGTTGCGGATTTGATTGAGATAATTGCTTAGATTTTCTCTAGGGTGATGGCATTAGGGCTCTTGTGTTATGGGGTGTGTTATTTTATACTCCCTCCGACTTAATTGGAAGTTGTTCTAAGTCCTAAATGGAAGGCCTATTTCTTATTTCACAGATTTGTTAGTATTTTCCTAATTTATTCCTATTAATTAAGGAAGATGATTAGGGTTTCTTAGGGGGGAAAAATGTTATTAACTTCCTTAATCTAATCAAATTAGGTAAATAAAACTTATAAAGGACTGGAAAGATTATTATGTAGCACTCATTTGGTATCAGGCTAGGCTTGTGCATTAGGCTTGTTAACAACTAGTCTTTGAATTCTGAACTTTTTTCCAGTTTGAAGAATGCATAAAAGATTGTGACAAGGCTGTTGAAAGGGGAAGAGAACTGAGATCGGACTACAAGATGATAGCAAGAGCTTTGACAAGGAAGGGAACTGCCTTAGTCAAACTGGCAAAATGCTCAAATGATTATGAACCTGCCATTGAAACTTTCCAGAAAGCACTTACAGAGCATCGCAATCCTGACACATTGAAGAAACTTAATGAAGCTGAAAAGGCTAAGAAAGAACTTGAACAGCAAGAGTACTTTGACCCTAAACTGGCTGATGAGGAGCGTGAAAAAGGTATTCTCCTCTTTAGAGTCCACCCCTGAATCTCCATCTTCTGTGATAATGTTTGCTTTATATGAAAAGAAATATTTTCAGCCATGTATTTACCCCTTTCGTCATCATGCAGGTAATGAATTCTTCAAGCAGCAGAAGTATCCTGAGGCCGTGAAGTGCTACACAGAATCTCTAAGAAGGAATCCTAAGGATCCTAAGGTATATAATATGCTTATTAAGCAGGGTATATAATTGTGTCTTACAACAACTGCAGACTCTGACCTGTTAAAATGCTCTATGTTTCAGACATACAGTAACAGAGCTGCATGCTACGCAAAACTTGGTGCAATGCCTGAGGGTTTGAAGGATGCAGACAAATGCATTGAGCTTGATCCAACCTTCTCAAAAGGTTATTCTAGAAAAGGTGCCATACAATATTTCATGAAGGAATATGACAAAGCGTTGGAAACATACCAGGAGGGGTTGAAACACGACCCTAACAACCCGGAGATGCTTGATGGCATAAAACAGTAATCATCTTAAGCTTTATTACTGCTTTGTGGATGCTATATGCGCTTTGGGCAAGTTCCTGCTTTGCTTCTGCTTATAGATTAGAACAAACTAATGATTCTTTTTATCTCGCATCTGTTTCAGATGTGTACAACAGATTAATAAGGCCAGCCGTGGGGATTTATCTCCTGAGGAATTGAAGGAGAGACAGGTGTGTCTTGCTGCTCATTTTTGAAAAATTAATAGCTGAAACCATGGCTGTGGCAAGGTCATTGATTAGTTTGTTTTAAAATCTGTCTTGATCTTTCTTGCAGGCCAAGGCAATGCAGGACCCAGAGATACAGAATATCCTTCAGGATCCTGTTATGAGACAGGTGAGTACTAATACTGGACAAGGCAATTCGTTTCTCCTGTTGATATTTGCAGTGTAACTGATACAAATGAGCTTTGTAAATGAGAGTTGGGATTGTTCTTGTGTGCAGGTGTTAGTTGATTTCCAGGAAAATCCAAAAGCTGCCCAGGAGCATACAAAGAATCCAATGGTGATGAAGAAGATCCAAAAGCTGGTCAGTGCTGGAATTGTCCAGATGAGGTGATTTGGATGGAGTAGCTGAAGAGCCTTGATTGATTGGTTGGTTCCACTATGACTTGTATTTTATGTAGATTGGATCAGGAAAAAGGAAAAGTTATATTCTGCTGAGATTTCCTAGTTAGCTTTCTGTTTTTTGTACTTAAGGTTTTTTTTTTAATTTAATTTAATTTTGACCACAAGCAACGTTAAGTGACTTCTCGGGATTTAAGTAGTTGGGGTACTTCAAATTGTATTATTCTCGTTTGGCTAAAAACGAAAAACTCAAAACTCTGTCCTTTCTGCGCCCTTTATTTGTTCAAGTCTTGAAACTTTCTTTCATTTTTTGTTGTTGTGGGTATTCCAACTTTATGATGCAAATTTATGGAAGTTTCAGACAATTGGGGTGTCTTGATCTGATCCGAACATAGGAACTTGTGGCCTTGGAATAAGCGTTGGGCTATGAATGGGAAATAGCTTTAGTTCCAGATGAAAGTGGTAATTAGACCTCTTGCCACTCCCAATATGTTTGACAGGTACTCCCTCCAATCTATGGGCCTGTTTGGCATGGCTTTAAAAGCCAAAATAAACTCACTAAAAGTCTATTAAAAGGAGAAAGCAAATTTACAGTATTTGACATGGTTTCATATTATAATGAACTTCAAATTTTAAAAGTGTTTTTTCATAAAGTCATATATCTTTGATTTATTATCTCATTATAAGCCCAGTAAAATTTTTTTGGGACTGTTAAAGGCAAATCGTGTCTTCTCCTTCTCTCCTCTTCACATTGTGTGAATTCCCTGATGATTGATGTTTTAGTAAATATCAGGTGTGCGATGATTTTAATATTTTCCTTTATTCAAGGAATGTTAGTGTTGCATTAATAGGTTCATATTTTCCTTTTTTATTCCGATATAATTTTAGTAAATCTGATGATGATTTTTACATGTAACTGGTAAATCTGATTGTGTTCACTTGCGCATTAGTGACATAGAAATATGACCAACGTACTAGCAGAATTGTGTTAACTTGCAAATTAAAAAAATCTGATTTTTTTAATGGTAATTTTACTATTCTATTTAGTAAATTTATATTTATTTTTCATTTTTATCCTAAATTATCACATTTTATACAATATATATGTGTGTGTGAATTTGATTCATGCTCTTTTTTATCATTTATTATCTTATCTATCTTTTTAAAAACTATGTCAAACAAGTATCCATTAGAAACAAAAGCCACTTCTGTCACCGCTATCCCAAATACAAATCACATAAAAAAAAGTCCATTAGAAACAAAAGTCACTTTTATCAAAGTTATCCCAAATGGGCCCATATATTGTCTTTTTTATAAGACACCAACTAACAAATGTATTTAATCTTTTTTTATAAGGCACCTATTTATTTTTAAGAAGCATTAATTTTTATTTTATTTTTTTGTATATGTTAGTGGGTGATAGTAAATAATATGATATTAGAATTTAGTGTAATTAGTAGGTTTAATATTAAAAATTATTTAAATTTTAAGATAACTTTTTTGATTTTAACTATTTTTTAACTGTTTTTATTTATTTATGAGAATTGTTAGCTGGGTTCTTATAGAAGTAGAAAACAAAATAATGAAACTGAAAATTAAAACAAACCAAAATAAGAAGATAATTTGCATCTAGGTGTATGAAAGGTTAAAAATGGGTATTGTTATGGAATAATAAGTGTATGACCTTATGTGGAAATTTTATTTACAGATGGTGTATATTAACCGTCAATCTTGTGCCCAAGAGTAATAAGACCATGTGCTTGTGCCGTTTAAATTAAAGTGCGAGATTAAACTACAGATCTTAACTTTGAAGAATGTATTGTTTCTGGTATTATTTAGAAAGTACTGATGTTTATGTTTTAAATAATAGAGGTAGTTATTAATAAGCTTTTCTTTTTCCCTCTAAACTATCATTGAAAACGAAAAGTATTTGATGAAAGATATATGATGCAATGATGAAGGTGATAATTAATATTCTTAATTTGTGCAAAATAAGTAACTCATCTTATGCAAAGAAACCGAATGAGTAATATGTTTTATTTGTAACCAAGCCAATCTGTTGTAGTAAATTCTTGAATTTTATTTCTTAAATAACAGTAAACATACTTTGAAGCACCAGCCATTTATCCTGTATTGGCTGATTTGTACTTCTCTACAATTTTTTGTTTGTGTAATTCTTTATATTTTTGCTAAGCTTGGATCACCAATTAGAGAAACGTTTTACAGGCCGTAGTTAAAAAAAATATTTATTAAGAAAGATCATAAAAATGATAATTATTTAAAGAAATCAAAAATTAAAATATCAAAATAGAAAAGCTAAATTAGCCAGATTTCCTATTTTTTCTTACTGAAATAACTTTTTTCACCTGAGAATTTGGAGTGATTCACGGTTAATAATAAATAGATATCAATTCAAATAATCATATATTTTTTTTTTCAATAACATAAAGCAGAAAGCATTAAACTACAACTCTACATCAATCACTCGAGATTATGTAATCATAAAATCAGTCAAAAATGACAGAGCAGTGGAGAATGGTTGAAGACCTTTTGTGAGACCCAGTGCTTCCTTGGCCCAACGATCATCAATCACTCTAGTTGCAGTAATAGTATTATAGTTGTAATGGTTTTATAATGTTGAGCAACTCTTTCGGCTTCAAGTGATTTTTACATTGCTGTAAGAGCTCTTTTCTCATTTGTTAAATTTGATTAGTTTGAGTGCTTGGTCACTGGTGATCAGAGTTTTGCTCTTTTTGAATAAACTCTCGGAAACATTAATATTGTAGTCTTTACTGTTCCTGAGAATAGAAACTTAAAATTTGGGGTTTTTGTATGTTGCTTTTCACTATCGTTCATGTTTTTCATCACAACGAGAACCCCGCACCTGAAAAACCTAACCATCAAAATGGCAAAGATGACGAAGAAGACAATCTGGAGATAACACATGAGGAATTTAGTCTTTCGATTTTAATGTTTTAATTTCTAGTCCTTCAAAATAATTACTATTTTTATGGTGCTTCTTAATAAATATTATTTTTCTTAAGTCCTTTATCATAATTTTCCCTTAAAATTATGCTCAAGTGTTAACACATTCGTTAATTAAAGTATTTCCTTGAAAGCATGTTTAGCAAGTTCTAAAATGATGATAGAATATAGTTTTAATTCAGTTGAAATTCAATTCATGAACTTCAACTCTATATATAAAATGTTGATCGATACATTTTAGAAAACAAAATAATAAGGACGTAATTATATATTAAAAAAGAAAACTAAGGAGCTACTACTTTTATGAGCTAAAATTAATAAGGATCGGTTGCAACTAGGGCTGAATACAGACCGGACTGGATCAGGCTCAACATAGGCCCAAATCCTGCTATGAAGAAAGGTTAAGCTAGACTGTTTTGGTCCGAGGACCGGGACCAAAACCAGGTTTAGTAGCAGCTTCCAATATTAGATAGTTGGTAGTTGGTACAAATAATTTCTTGAAGCCTCTATTAAGATGAAGCTTCAAGATGAAAAAATTGCATCACTTGAAGTAGACAAGTGTTAATAATATTTAAACATGGCCTTAAATCAAATAGGAGGTTGATTCTAATTTATAATTAATCCTGGATTAGGCTAGACCAAGCCGTTTGAATACCCAACCCGTAGTTCAGTCCAACTCGGTTGTTGGGTCGTGCCCAATCTTGTCTAGTATTGCTTCAGGTTCTTTTTTATTTTTTTTCCCTTAGACCAGGTTGTACCCATGAAAGACTGGATACAAGTGGGTAGGTGGGTTTCTAGTTGGTTGTGCAACCCTAGTTGCAATGAGTTAAATTTAAGAACTGAGTTTTAATCAAGTAAAACTATAAGGGCTTGTCTCAAGTTAAAGTTTAATAATTAAGTTGACTAAATGATTAACAAAAAATAACTGTTTTTTCCAAAGAAAAAAGAAGTAGTACCCTGGTCCTTATATGAATCACTTAGAGAAATTTTTTTTATCCTAAATGTAAGTTAATGCATTTCACACTAGAATGGTATGTGATGATAAATTTTCAATTTAATGCATTTCTTAATGTATGAAAATGAATTCAAGTGACTTATAATAAGCACAAGAGTGGTACTTCACACTGATCTCGTCCTAACGCTGACATAGGATCTGCTTCGTATGAGTGGAAGAATTGAATGTTATTGAATCGATAGTATCTAACAAAAAGGAAAACACAGTTCACATACGTTTTTGCAAATTTGGTTATCTCCCACTTCATATTGGGGAAACTTATGGCCGATGATACGCCTAATAGGACTAATGTCAATCTGAATCCTACGTAGTGAGCTCATGAAAGTTAGTTGCTTCTTTTATTTAAACAGAAAATGTATTCAACAAGTTTAGTAATGAGTATAATGATTTTGACCAAAAAAAAAAAAAAAAAGAGTATAATGATCCTATTGTTTGATGGAGAGGAGAAGCTTTGATTAGCTTTTTAAGAAATTTTCAAGCGAACAATTTTAACAAAATCTTTTAATTTCTTGTTTTTATTATGTTTAATGTATTTTTCTATCTATAGAGTACATCGAATGTATAGAAATGACTCTTTTAAGGGTGATTGTTACTATAGAAATCTTCTAACTATCTCTGCACCCCCACCTCAAGTCTCTTGTTTGCCAAAAAATTTGAGAAAGAATTTACCCTCGGCCAAAACCTAATTTAGATGAAGAGAAAATATAGTATAATTAAACCCAGACTGACTGGTTCGGGACGGAAACTAGTAAACCGATCGGTAAAGCAATCTGGTCTGAGCATTAACCAAATTTATTTATTTAAAAAAAGAAAAATCAACCATTTTTATTTTCTCTATAATTTCATTTTAATAACTATGAAATCTTCAATTTCTCACTGATTTCACTCTACCCTGACCTATTGACTTTTGACTAAGTACCTGGTTAGTTCAGTGATTGATTCGGTATTAATAACTTCAGAAAATACTCTTTGGTTATAAATGCAAGACCTCATTAATTGATTTAAGTAAATTAATAATGTTAGTTTAGTTAATATAATATGTTTTTCTAAAACATCCTTGTTTTTTTTCCCCTTAATTCCCTCCCTCCCTCTCCTATTTAATTATTTGAGGAAATATTAATAAGGTCAACTTCAAATTGGGAGAGGAAAAACGACTATATAAGATAAATAAAAACAAAAACTTTAACTATTGGACACAATACAATTGTTATGGGAAAAATTGTTCCTTGTCAGGAGGAGACAGAGGAATAACATTAAGCAGCAACTTCTTGCTCCTTTGAGGATAGTTGGTTTTGGATGTGCTGAGGCACAACATCAAACTTAGCCAATTGCATTGTGTAAGACGCACGTCCCTTGCTCATCCCCCTCAGTGTACTCACATACTGAAACATCTCAGCAAGAGGAACCAGAGAATCAACCACCTGCCATCACATGCAAGAAACAAAATTCATCATTGACTTCATCAAAACTTGCATCTCATTTCAACTACGATACTTTTCGATCAAACAAATGTGTTCATTTCTATATGATTGGCACCTATATAAAAAAGCACTTTTACGGTTTATAAGACAAAACTCCTATTATATATTTATCCCATACAATGTAAAAACACTTAAAATAAAATCGATCCAGACAAGAAAGGAGAAGCCCCTATATATCTTATCCTTTGTCATTTCATAATCTATATAGTTTGCCTGTTCTCTTCATGGAAGATTCTAGGGGTGGCAGTGTATGCTGCCTCATAAGTTATAATTTTGTCAAAAAAAAAAAAAAAATACATCTGTTTCCCAGGGATCACATGGAAGGGAAAAGATGATGTGATATGAAGATAATATTCTTAGTCTTGTTATAAAAGCCACAATAGCTTCATAAAATTCTGAGATTTTCAATCTGAACACAAAAATAATGCAAATTTTAACAAATCAGGCAGCTGAACTTACAATGGGTTGTTTGATACGGGGATTTGGAGGGAGGGGGAGGGGGAGGGAAAATTTTTTTGAGTAAAATTTAAAATAATTAGAGATGTGGTTATAAAATTCTAATAGAGAGAAGATGCAAGATAAAAGAGAGAAAAATTAAATAAAAACTTTTGACCCCACTTCTCTAATTTTTTAAAATCCAACTCCAAAACATTTTTCCACCACTCACTTTCATGTTACGGAAGACCAACAAGCAAGCAAAGTTGACAAAAGAATTAGCAAATGTACTCTCTAGTAATCCCTCAAAATTAACAGAATATAATCCAATACAGAGAACCAGGTTGACTGACATACCTTTAGGCCACCAGGCTTGTCACTAAAACTGTTGATCTGACCTCTTCTTGAGTTGAGATCACCAATTACATCTCCTAGATGCTCTTCAGGAGTAACCACTTCAACTTTCATGATCGGTTCAAGCATCCTTGGTCCTGCTTTTCTAATTCCATCCCGGAAAGCTCCTCTTGCCGCCAACTGGAAGGCCAGGGCACTTGAATCTACATCATGGTAAGATCCATCTACAAGTACTGCACGCACATCAACTACCGGATATCCAGCAAGTATCCCATTGCTCATACACTCCTCCAATCCCTTCATCACTCCCGGAATGTACTCTTTCGGTATAGCACCTCCTTTTATCTCACTCTTGAACTCATACCCACCACCTGCCTCCATGGGTTCAAAACGAATAGTGACATCGGCAAATTGACCTTGTCCTCCTGACTGTTTCTTGTGCACATACTGCACTTCTGAGACTTTGGAAATGCTTTCCCTGTAGTTCACTTGGGGTGCACCAACATTAGCTTCCACCTACATTTAAATATTTAGATAATTATTTCAACATAATTAATACTAATGTACAAGGATGATGGAGGGGTGAGACGAAAAGGAAAAGAAAAATCTAATTAACACATAATAATTATTATCAAAAGACAGGCATATATATTATCTATTCAGAAGTCATACCACAAATAGCACAATTTGTTTATACAATATTTTCTTCATCACTTCCTATTCCATAAGGATTATAAATTATAAAGAAACACAAAGCAAATAAGTTCCATGTCAATTAAGAGAGTACACAGCTCTACACATACAATTCCTATAATTTTAAGCTATTTCATGCAAAAATAAGGGAAAAATTTTAGGTATTTAAAAGGCAAAAGTAATAACTTATAAAATAACATATTCATTGATGGTCAAGGATGTAACCTTAAATTCTCTCTTGAGTCGATCAACAATGATTTCAAGATGCAATTCTCCCATTCCTTCGATTACCGTCTGGTTAATCTCTTCATCCCTAGAGAAATGGAAAGAAGGGTCTTCTTGGGTGAGCTTAACTAAACCAGTTGCCATCTTTTCAACATCAGTTTTAGTTTTGGGCTCAATGGCAACCTTTATCACAGGATCAGGAAAGTCCATGCGCTCAAGCACAACAGGATTATCAGGGTCACTCAATGTTTCACCCGTAATAGTATCTTTTAAACCTGCAAGAGCAACAATATCACCAGTTAAAGCTACTTTAACATCCTCCCTGCTGTTGGCGTGCATTTCCAGCAGTCTACCAATTCTTTCCTTCTTCCCTTTGTTTGCATTGACCACATAAGATCCTGCAGTTAGCTTTCCAGAATACACCCTCACAAACGTAAGGGAACCAACAAATGTATCGCTCATGATCTTGAAAGCTAATCCAGAAAATGGTTCATCATCACTAGCTTTCCTTTCAATTATCACTTCTGGGTTTTCAGGGTCAGTTCCCTTCATTGGTGGCAACTCAATTGGTGATGGGAGATAATCCACAACAGCATCAAGCAGCGGTTGAACCCCCTTGTTTTTGAAAGCTGATCCGCACACTACTGGGACAAATTTTCCTGATAAGGTTCCCTTCCTAACTAATTTTTTGATGGTTTGCTCATCTGGTTCATTTCCTTCTAGATAGGCCTCCATGGCTTCATCATCCAACTCAACTATTGCTTCAATCATCTGGGATCGATAATCCTGAGCCAACTCTTGAAGATCATCGGGAATATCTTCATAAGAAAACTTGGCACCTAACTCTTCTCCAGACCAAACTATAGCTTTCATTTTTACAAGATCAACAACTCCCTGAAAGTTGTCTTCCGAACCAATTGGAATCTGAATTACAAGTGGTTTAGCACCCAAGTTTGTCACTATCATATCTCTTGTTCGGAAAAAGTTAGCTCCAAGACGGTCCATCTTATTAACAAAACAAATACGTGGCACTCCATATTTATCAGCTTGTCTCCACACAGTTTCTGATTGTGGTTCCACACCAGCAACACTGTCAAACAAGCATATGGCTCCATCTAGCACCCTAAGAGCCCGCTCCACTTCAAGGGTGAAGTCAACATGACCGGGAGTGTCAATGATGTTGATCCGGTGATTATTCCAAAATGTGGTGGTTGCAGCAGAAGTTATGGTAATCCCTCTTTCTTGTTCTTGTTCCATCCAGTCCATGGTAGCGGTTCCCTCATGTACTTCTCCAATTTTGTAGTTTCTTCCTGTATAGTAGAGAATTCTTTCAGTTGTGGTTGTCTTTCCAGCATCAATGTGTGCCATGATTCCAATGTTGCGATAATCTTTCAGCGGAACAGCTCGACTTGCATCTGATGAGAAATTCAAGAGGCCATTGTGTTTATATTAGTCCATGCATTGTCACATTAAAAGGACGAGTGCAAACTACTCTAAATTCGATAGCATAAGACGGCATCAATGGTATTATGAAGATGGCAACCGTTCTTTTACAGTAAAGTTAAAAAGGCCATGTTATTAGTAGTGACCAAGTTGAAACATTTTCTTAAGCTCAAGAACGTATAAATGTTCCTTCCAGATGTCTGAAAAAAGGAGTTCTTTTCTTCCAAGACAATCATACTGGATAACATGAAAATCCAGGAGTAATTAGAAATTTAAAAAAGGATTGTCATTTCAAGCTCACATAACAGATTAAAATATGGAACCAGAGTACACAATCAAATATAAAACATGAAAGTTACTGAAGAGAATAAGTTTGAAGGAATACGACCATAATGAGCAATGTATAGTTCGTAATCAGAAACACTCACTTCAAGTCGTTTCTAAACTATAAAGAAAAAGGAATCGTAATTCAAGTCTAAATAAATAAAGAAGAAATAAAGGTGAGATTTCCCATGAAATGAATTTAATTATCCAAGCAGAATATAGAGATAAAGAAGAACTATTTCAAACATAAAAGATGACTGAAACCAAGGAAAAATACCTTCAGCAGCCATGGCGAAAACAGAAAAGTTTCTTCTGCTCTTGTGGCGCAAATAAGAGAGTTGGGAAGAATTATACTTAATTGGAGAAGTTCCAAAGAACTGAGAAAGGGAAGACGAAGTAAGAGAACGAGAGCGTCGAGGTCGAACACCCATGAAATGGAGTGGAGAGAGAGGGGTTGGCTTCCTCTGAGACCCATTGAAATTACGGAGAGAGGAAGCTGAAGCAGAAGCCGCCGTCATTCTGAAAGACTCCGTCGCCATATTTTCCGACGAAAGATTGCGTTTTGCTCAGTCCTCTTCTCTCTCGCTCTCTGGGTAGTGAAGAAGATAACGATAGTAAGCGAGCAGGCCAGGCCCCTTCTTCAACCAAGCAATCTCGAACGTTCATTTTATCCTCTCCCTTTTGATAAAATAATTAATAATTAATTCTCTCTCTTTTTTTATCATTAATAATTATAATTACAATCGCGCCCCCTCATTCAGAAGAAACCACAGAAATCACCTCAACTCAAGTTTTGTTTCTGTGACAGGCTCAATTATATATTTGTAGTTAATTAATTTAAGTTTTGAGGTTAATTATTTTCCATGGGGGCAGACGCAAGCAACGTGGAAACAGCTTAACCAGGAGTACTCAAGGCTACGACTGGCTCAAACATTTCAGTTTAGTTCTAGTGCTATGGAATCAATTATTATTTATAATTTATTATTATTAAGGATGAAAATCAAATATCAAAATAAGAAAAGTGAGCATGGATTCTAACTTAGATTTTTATGGTTGAGACTTGACTTTTCAAATCAAATTCTACGTTAACCGTGGAAATCAATTTCTTTTTCATTTACCATAACTTGCTTCTTTGTTTATATTTCTAACCAACTTTTGTTCTCGTTTCTATTTTTTTGATAATTTTTTCCTTGAAGACTTATACTCTTAATCATACCCAAATACTATCAATCGTACTTGAACACCTATATTTTTAATAAATTTTGGTTTTTGATATTATACTTAAAGGGGTTAACTGCCATTGAATTCAAATCCAAGTTCTTATGAAACTCTACGAGGACAAAAAACTATAATTAAGGCAAAATTCCAAATTCAATGAAAAAAATATAAATACCAACAATGATATTAATCTTATAGTTTGTTATATAATCTAATATGTATACATTATATTAAATATTATTTAAAATGAGTTCAGCGTATTTGCAATGTTAAAACGTAAGAAGTCATATATTACAGTATTATTCATAACTTATTTGTTGTCTGTTAGGAGTATTATTTTAATTTCAAATGGGATACCAAATTATTAGAGAATAATGTTTAACCGAATACCCCTTTTAGTCATACATATATGACAGATCGAGTTGAGCTTTTTTTTTTTTTGGAAAGATTAATAAAACTAAATAAGTTACATGATTATATCTGATGTTGTGTATCCTTAAATTATATAGTATTAGTTTATATATTAACTAAAATAGATCAGAGAAAAAATGGAAAAAAAAATATTTTACAATACTTTAATCAATTTTATTAATAATTCTAAAAAGGTCAACTATTAACACCTGACATTAAGGAAGACGTGAGAGCCAACGAGCGGCTGCAAAGCACTGAGATGTGGAGCAATCTTATCCAGCTATTCAATTTTATTTTGATTTTTGTTTTTTCATTATTCTTCATCAGTTTTCCTCCTCTAATAATTTGTGGGTGGATAAGCCAAACTGTCAGAACTTGCAATTTGTGTTTTTGCATTACCGTTTGTTTGAGTTTTTGCCACCGGCTAAAAATGATACACTTGTCTCAAAGCCTCAAAATAATATCAGGTCCTAATTATAAAATTAAGTTAATTTTTTTAAGAAAGATTAAAAAAATTACTTAATTATATCATATGTTGTGTATCTATAGATTATATATTCATTTATTAGTCAAAATAATTACTTTAGAAAAAAAATAAAAATACTCTAAAGTAATTTAATTAATTTCCTTAATCTTTTAAAAAAGTTAACTTCGTTTTATAATTAGAATATGAAAGAATAATATCTATATATTTTTGTCTATATATTTATCCTACGTGGAATTGTAGCGAGAAAGATAACCGACATGCCATCTTACTTTATTCCTTTGGTATATTCCTTCAAATTTTTGCGATAAAAAATCACTTCCAGTGCCAGAATGATTTTGGAAGGATAAGGAACACAAACAACTAAATTTCGTTTTGCTCGTATGGTGATTTGGGCTTAGCCCAGGATGATTTGGGCTTAAGCCCAATATAACCTGGGCTAAGCCATTCATGGAATGTAGCTTTTTTGCTGGGCCTGAGAGAATATACGGCTTGTTTGACTGCTTTTCTTTTTTTTTTTTTTGACGATATCTTTTACTGATTTGAGGCTAAACTTTCACATCTTTTTTTACATTCAGAATATTTATTATGGAAAATTTCACCTAGCGCTAATGGTAGCAATTTTATTTCAATTAAATCTAAAGAATTCTAAAATTTCACTCCACTCCTAGGGTCCAGATGAAATTATTTTTTTTTAGTGAAAACACAATAATGCCCTTGTTTTAATTTTTTTTATAAGAGTATTTACATGACAAATAAAAGTGATTAAGAAAAACTTAAGGAGTTAACAAAAACATTTTGTCAATTTACAAGGAAAATAAATGAATTCACAAGATAAATAAGCAAATTTACAAAACAAGTAAAGACATTTAAAAGATATATAAAGGGATTTAAGATAATCAAGGGAGTTAAAAATATTTGATCATTCACAAGACAAATAAGATAATTTACAAGATAAATATGAAAATTTATGAGACAAATAAGAAAATTCAAAAAATAAAGCCAAGGGTCACCGCCTTTTCACTCGTAAAACTTAATTCTATTTTGATTTTTTTTTTTTGGGGGGAGTGACATTTTAGAATCTTCTGAATGCTGACTACACTAGAATTGTTTTTATGGGCTAAATGGTATTTTCTCTATTTATTAACTGATAAGACCGAGGACCAGTCAAACAAAAGCAAAGAATGTTCTCTCCTTCATTAACACATTGCAGAATATATGTCACTGATGAATTTTTGGTACACTATAGACTATACTAATCTTTATATATTTCTTCTAGGGATATAGATAGAAAAATATTATAAAATTGGTAAGAGGTAAATAAATATGGTGAATTTCAGTATTTTTAATAGGACTTATTTAACATTTTGAAATGTTGTAAGATTTGAGAAATTATCTAATTACCTAGAGTATTTAAAAAAATAAAATAAAATAAAAAATCATCAACCTCCTTACTAGCCTCCGGTTGTAGGAGCTTTAGGTTGGTGGTCAGTGCTCTAGCAATCAGAGCTTCAACGCTAGTGAACGGAGTTTTGCCAACCTAGTTTTTTTTTTGAATTTCTGAAACAGAAGTCGTTAATATAAACATTTGAATTATTAATAACAATAATAAAGTTGTAAATGAGGTATTTATTGAAACTACCAATTTCCATGTTTCCAAATTTAATGTGGCTTTTTGTTGTTGTCAAAGATAATGTGGCTTTTCGAGATAAAGCTAAAATAAGGAAAACAACCATAATTTGGCACATGGAGGACAATGGGGCTGATCAATATGCTATTAAAGATTTCTCTCCTCTTTCTAGTACTCAGCCAGGCCAAGCTTTTAATCCACCTCTTGGGGTTTTTTATGAACTCACATAGTGGGCTTGATGGGTGGAGGCCTAATAAGCAGGCTTTATGACAGTATCCCCTCTAATCAGGTAAAAAAACTAATTCCCTATAATCATGCCCATAATCATGCATGGTGTAGGTAGTAGAGCATGCATGATCTAAACGTGGAAGTGCATGATTAACAGACACAACAGTGGACTGAAACCATAGGTAATATCTATAAATAGGAGATTGCCTACAAAGTACACAATTTGGATTCATCTATTTTACATACAGCCTCATTGTGCACACACTCCACTCCTTTGGCTATCACCATTCCTGTGTAGCACAGTGATCTCTAGACACTCTATGGTATCTCCTTCATAGATATCATTGAGTAATCTCCTTCTCTTTGGTGCTTAAACCTATAGGCATTTTAGAGATTATACTTGATTTGATATAAACCAATCACTAGTCCGTTGGGGCTAGACATCTGTGTTCTTATTATAGAACATTGGTGTTGACTGTGGGGAAAGATAGAATTCAATTCCTAAACCAAACCACAGATAATGGCAGCAAACATTAGAAGCCGTAGCCAGGTTTCTCGGCAAGGCTCGTTGCCAGAGGAGCAACCATATCAGATTCTTGAACAACCCATTTAGTATGAAGACTCAGTATCTCCTGACTATAACCGGGTTGTGGTTAAGACAGAGAATGAGACTGCAGACGCCGAACCTCTCCAGCCCCCCGTAATCGAGTTATTGAGCAAGTCTTATTACCGGTTCAACAGCAAAACCATCCTTAGCAATTTCATATTCAAAACCCCGACATCCTCATGCT
The DNA here is from genome assembly GCA_037074495.1 of Acacia confusa. Lineage (NCBI taxonomy): Eukaryota > Viridiplantae > Streptophyta > Magnoliopsida > Fabales > Fabaceae > Acacia > Acacia confusa. The sequence continues at coordinate 26,047,776 of CM073513.1, read as the reverse complement.
GCAGAATACAATGGGATCTCTGTTTAGGTGGATGGAGGAAATGGAAAACTGAAACCGACTTTAAAGAGCTAATGATATCTGACTCATGCAGGAGGATATGGACCACTGTAATGCTATGTGGAGGCAAGAAGAAGGACAAAGAATGCAGTAGATGCTCGACGAACGAATGGGCCGAGAGGAACACCAGGGTTAGAGTGTAAGCCGAGGTAACACTGGACATAACCATGCTAATGCCCCTACTCAACATGTAGATAGAAATGTTGTTGGCCTAAGCAGGGTTAATGTTCAAAATTTTGCCCATATAAGTGCCGGGGTACCTCATCCAAATAACGGGAAAGAGAATCAAGATAGATAGAACCGAGTTTGAACTCATGAAGAAGAAATCCGAAGAATGCATTGGTTGGAAGAACGTGTCAGACAGCTGGAAAACCTAGCATGAAACATCGGCCGAGATGCTAGTGATCCCAACAGGGTTAGTATCACCACGGACGCACCACAAGTGGACGCCAACATAGCCCTGGATAATGCCGAGCAGGACAAGGCATATGTTGCAGATAAGCAGCCAATGGAGAGTAGAGGTCTTGGCAAAGAAGACACAATGCCTCTGTCGTAGAGTAACCTCAAAGCCTTTGCCAAAATGTATGGGGGAGGGATTCAAGGTCCTTTCTCGGACGAGATAAGGATGGCTACATACCCTAAAGGTTTTGACTTAAGGGACCTACTGAAATATGATTGGACCCAAGACCCGCAAGTTCACCTCAATAACTTCGCCATGGAAATAATTGTGAAAGGCTTTGAAGGACCAATAGTACCTCGGCTATTTATGGGGACTCTATGAGAAGCTGTATAGTTGTGGTTTTATTCGTTGCAGCAGAAATCTGTTCGTGATATGGATAGCTTTGGCCAAAAACTCTTGTTAAATTTTGCAACAAGCAGAAAGCAGCCCAAGATTGAATTCCAACTCGGTTAGGTCAACCATGCCCCTAGGGAGACCCTACAAAGATATCTGGATCGCTCTAAGGACATTGATTTGCAAGTATCAGGGTTAAAGGAAGACGTTCATCTACACCTGGCCATAGCTGGTCTAAATGATGAGTTTCGATTAAAAAGGTCATCCATGAAGCAACGTGTGATTTCCTTAGCTGAATTTTTAGATCGGTCCAAACAATATTTGGAGCTAGAACAAATGGAGATTGCAAGTCGTAGTAACAAAGGGTGAGCTAAAAGCCCACCTCCAAAGAGTAAAGAGCATCAAGGTGGATCTAGACAAGACTTTCACGGACGTATCCCAGATAGCAAACCCCGAGGAAGCAAAGCAGAGGGAAGATATGAAAGATATACCCATCTAAAAGTATCTCAGGAGTAGATCTGGAAGGTCTCATTGATCAAAATGAAGAAATTCGAACGACCTCGGCCCCTTCAAAACAAGGACACCCTAGACAAATCTCGGTATTGTGAATTCCATGACCAACATAGACACAGAACTGAGTAATGTTGGGATCTAAGGGACGCGGTAGAAACATTCATCCAGGAAGGAAAACTAGGAAAGTACATCATCTAGACCCAAGGATGACAAGCCAACAAGTGTCCAAATGAAGGTCGGAACAAGAGCCCGGAGAAGAAACGAAGAGACCAGAGGCAGAAGGCCGAAGATAGCGATGACGAGTTCCTTGAGGCTAGATATGAGAGTAACGTTATTAGCGGAGGACTTGGGGTGGGGGAGACTCGCAAAACCAAAGAAGGAAATATTTAAAGGAAGTATTGACAATCCGGAATCACCCCCACATTTAAACGAGAACCAAGCATGCCAGAACCGCCAATCTTGAGTTTTACCAAAACATACTTGGAGGACGTTGCTCTTGACTATCATGATGACTTGGTAATTACGGGGACTGTGGTTGATTGTCGAGTCCAAAAGATCATAATTGATAATGGAAGTGCCGTTGACATCATTCTATTGGAAGCATTCAAGCGTATGAAGTTGGACCCAGCAGATTTGAAACCGTGCAAGACAACCTTCACAGGTTTCAATAGCCAAGACACTCATCCAAAGGGTTACATAAATTTAACGCTGACGCTTGGAACAAAAAAGGCTTTTAAGTCGTAAAAGGTCAGGTTTGTGATGGCTGACTTTCCATCTCTATATAGCATAATCCTTAAGAGACCAACAATACACAATTGGGATATGCTAGTATCCACAAAGTACCAGAAGTTGAAAATGGTGAGCAAAAAGAACAAGGTGGTTACTATTCAAGGTGATAAAAAAGAATCTCGTCAGTGCTACTATGAGTCCGTCAAAAGAAGCAAGGATGACCCATCCTTTTTGAAGCCACCAAAGGAGAAGTCAAAACATCAGAAAGAAGTTGTCTTTTTGGTAGAGCTGGATATGAGGGAAGAAGATAAAATTCCAAGGGCTGAGCCAAATGGAGAGATGGAAGACCTCGTCCTGGGCGATGAACCGGGACAAACTACTAAAGTCAGTAAAGCATTGAGCCCCAAGGTTCGCACGGAGCTAGAGGATTTCTTGAAGAAAAACATGGATATCTTTGCATGGGGATCATCCGACATACGAGGGATAGATCCCAACTTCTGTTGTCATAGATTGGCCATTCATCTGGGGTCAACACCGGTTTCCCAAAAGAAGAGAAAACTCAAGCCAGATCGAGTAGTAGCATTAGAAGAGCACGTAAAAGAGTTGTTGGAGGTCGGCTTCATCCAAGGGTGCAATACACTACTTGGCTATCCAACATCATCTTGGTCAAAATGCCCAATGGCAATTGGAGGGCCTGTACTGACTATAAAGCCTTGAACAAGGTATGTCCCAAAGATGTATTCCTAATGCCTAATATTGACCAATTAGTAGATAATTCGTCCCAATTTCAACTACTTTCCTTTATGGATGCATATTCGGGATATAATCAAATCACCATGCATCTTGAGGATCAAGAAAAAACGTCATTCATCACTGAAAGAGCCAATTATTGCTACAATTTCATGCCGTTTGGTTTAAAGAATGCCAGTGCGACATACTAGAGAATGATGACCAGGGTATTTAAAGACCAGCTTAGAAAGAATGTTAAAGTCTACATTGACGACATGATTGTCAAGTCGGCCAATCGATGAACCATGTGCAGGATTTGAAGCAGACGTTTGACAAGTTGCGAGCTCATCAGATTCGACTGAACCCGAACAAATACGCCTTTGGAGTCCCGTCAGGCAAGTTCCTAGGCTTCTTGCTGACCCATAGAGGAATTCAAGCTAACTCGGATAACTGTCAGGCCGTGCTAGACATGAGAGCTCCAAAGAATAGGAAGGAAGTACAACAGCTCACGGGAAGGTTGGCGGCCTTAACCCGGTTTTTATCGAAGTCTCCTGAGAATTCGTTCCCCTTTTTCAAGTTATTGAAGAAGGAAGCTAAGGACGAATGGAATTTCGATTGTGAAGCGGCATTCACAAAAGTAAAGTATTGTTGGGCGGCCCCACCAGTATTGTCCAGACTAGATCCTGGGGAAACTTTAATCTTATATTTGGCCGTTGGCAAAGAGGCGATAAGCGCATCCTTGGTATAAGGTCAAAGGAGGGTCAGACACCAGTGTACTTCGTAAGCCGGGCTCTACAGGGCTCAGAGTTGAGGTAACAGAAGCTGGAGAAGAAGGCTTTCGCATTACTTACCACAACAAGATGACTCCAACCATACTTCCACGGCCACCTGATAGTGGTCAGGATCAATTAGCCAATTCAGCAAGTGTTGAACAAACCACACCTAGTGGGCAGGATGATCAATTGGGCCATTGAATTATCTAAGTTTGACATAACTCATGAAGCCTGGCACGCCATCAAATCTCAAGCCTTGGTAGACTTCATAATGGAGCTCACTCCATTTGGTGAAGGGGACATGTAAGAAAATGCCCCATGGAAGCTATTTGTCGATGGATCTTCCAACACTAAGGGAAGTGAAGCCAGCATTATAATAGAGAGCTCGGAAGGAGTTTTCGTCGAACACTCCCTCAGCCTCACTTTTAAAACCTCTAATAATTAAGCTGAATATGAGGCCCTTATTGTCGAGTTGCTTCAAGCAAAGGAGAACGAAGCAAAGAGAGTGCACGTTTCCACAAATTTGCAGTTAGTCACATCTCAAATAGACAGATCGTACCAAGCCGAAGGACCACTGCTAATTAAATACTTCGGAAAAGTCAAATCTATTATGGCAGACTTTGACAAGGTAGTAAGGAAGAATATCACAAGGGGAGACAACGCCAGGGCCAATAATCTATCCAAGTTGGCTAGCACCCAGAGCACGGGAAACCACCAAACAGTAATCCAACAGAGTCTGTAAGAACCAAGTTGTGTGATGATGATCTCAAGTACTAATGACTAGAGGAAACCAATTGCCGACTCCCTCGAAAGAGGCATCCTTCCAAATGATTCGTTCGAAGAGAAGAAGCTAGTGAGAGCTGTAGCATCTTATGCAATGGTAGATGATCAGTTGTATCGAAAGGGCTTTCATTCTCCAATCTCAAAATGCCTTAACTCAGAAGAAGTCAGGTATGTTTTGGCTGAGATCTACAAGGGCATTTATGGCCAACATATGGGAGCGAAGGCGCTAGCTCGGAAGGCTATAAGAGCTGGCTATTTTTGGCTAACTATGGTAGGAGATTCCAAAGACCATGTCCAGAAATGTGAGCGTTGTCAAAAGCATGCCAAAATCATCCGGTCTCCACCAGTAGAGTTGAAATCTATCTCGGTTCTTTGGCCATTTTTAAATGGGGCATGGATCTTTTAGGTCCATTTAAGATGGCCCCAGGGTAATTACGTTGGTTGATAGTGGCGGTAGACTACTTTACCAAGTGAATTAAAGCTGAACCACTGGCCACGATAACCTCGGCTCAGGTGCAGAAATTCCTGACCAGGAATATTATATCCCGATTTGGGATCCCGATAGAGATAGTCACGGATAATGGTACGGAGTTTATTGACAAGGGTTTCCACAAGATGATATCTGACTTCTACATCACCTAGCACTTTGCCTCCGTCAAGCATTCACAATTCAATGGCCAAGTAGAAGCCATGAACAAAGTCATTGTCGGCGGGCTTAAAAAGAGGATGGAAGAGGCTATATATGATTGGGTGGCATAGCTATACTTAGTCTTATGGGGATATCGGACCAGCATCTAAACAACCATTGGAGAAACCCCTTTTCGGCTGACGTATAGATGTAAGGCAATAATCCTGGTGGAAAGGCAAATCCTCATAGAGGAGAATTAAGGCTCTACATGAGGAGAACGATAATAGTGAAGCCATCGCAACCGAGATAGACCTAATTGATGAAGTGAGAATCATGACACACTGCTGAGATATCACGACCAAACAGCTCCTTGTAGCCTGATACAATAAGAAAGTGAGACCCCTATCGTTTGAGACAAGCGACTTGGTTCTTCGAAGAGCCGACATAGGAAACAAGAATGCTTGTGATGGGAAACTAGCGGCAAACTGGGAAGGCCCTTACCGAGTAAAAAAAGAACTGGGTAGAGGAGCATATGTGCTCGAGACCCTTGAAAAGAAGGCGATCAAGAGAACATAGAACGTGGACAAGTTGAAGGCTTATTACAATTGAAGCCGAGTTCCATAGAGGTGGCATAGTCGCGAGTTTATTTTGAAGTACTTAAGAAGGACTAAGGACTTATTCTTAGTATATGGTGGCTTGGCGGATGAGCTCTGTGTGACTGGTTACACAGATGAGAGTTTTCAAACTGACCAAAATGATCTAAGATCGCAATCTAGATATTTATTCCTTTTGAATGGTGGTGTGGTAAGCTGGAAGAGCTCTAAGCAAAGCACTATAGCAGATTCTACAATGGAAGCTGAGTATATAGTAGCATCAGATGCAGCTAAGGAAGTCGTTTGGATCAGAAAGTTCATCACTGAAGTCGGGGTGGTTCCTACCATCTTAAATCCAATAGACCTGTTCTGTGACAACAGTGGGGCTATCACACAGGCCAAGGAGTCTAGGTCACATCAAAGGACCAAGCATATACTTAGACGTTTTCATCTTATTAGAGAAATCAATGATATAGGTGATATAAAAATATGTAAAATACCAGGAGAAGACAATGTTACTGATCCTCTTATTAAGCCACTTGCACAGATAATACATGAACGTCCTGTGAGGACAATGAGAATTAGAGAAATTAATGATTGTACCTAGTGCAAGTGGGTGTCTTCTATTGGAAAGACTAATCATTGTACTTTAAATATTATTGTTATTTAAAGTATTTCTCTATTTTATTATCATATCATTTGCATATTTATTATGATGACTGTATCCTTGAATGTATCTTAAAGATTGTTTTAAATGTCCCTGGTCGGTCATCTATGTGGGAGCAAAGATGAAATAAGACTAGTATGACTTCGATAAGGTATAGAGATGCGGATCAAAGTCATGGGCACTTATAAGAGTACAAGGTGCTGGACCGACCCACTATGAGAAAGCTGCATGGATTAAGTCATAAGCTTTTCTTATGTATAACCACATCACAATGCCCTTTGATCTGAGATCATCATGGATTCCCACATGAGAGTCGTTGATTTTTTATCTAGTCAAAAGTCACCTTTGACCAGGTGAAGGTAAAGGCTTGGATCGGGATTAGTGGTTTTCATGCAGAGGAATATGAGTGGTCAAGATGAAATTTGTCCCTCACATTTGTAGAGAGATAATAATGGGCCCCTCGATGAGTGAGTCTCATAAATGAATGGCCATACTATGATGGAAAGGAGTTTCCATTTCAATTATTAGACTACTCAAGAATTGAGAAAGTAATGGTTAAGAACCAGAGGATGACACTATTCATACCTCATCCTTGACCAAATTATCGGGTGACAAAAGAGACGTGACATGGTTGTATAATAGGTTGTATCGAAAATCGATCCTCATGTGAATTGAATAGTCGCAATGTGTTGCTAGAGGCCACTTGCAACTTGTGGGCTAGTACAGTATTGGCCTGCTGCTAATCTCATGTGAGCCTACAGGGTCGCACACAAGAATAGCCTAACACAAACTATAATGTCTAGATTCATTGAATCTAATATATGTTTAAGATTCAATAAATACTACATTTTATCTAGGGAGGATATATATCTAATGATTGCACTTAGTGCAAGTAGGAATCTGTTGGAAATTATGCTCTAGGGACTAATCATTAAATAACTTCCATATTTGATTTATGAAGATAAATCAATGATTTGATTTATAAAGATAAATTAAATCAGCTGACTTTTAATTCACATTAAATAAATTGATTGGATTGAATCAATTAGACATATTTAATTTCCAATTCAATTTCAAATTTAATAAGATTAATTTTAAATATTTAATGCGGCCCATTAGAGTTATAAATACCCTTAGGTTGTAAGTAATTTGATTACACACATAAGAGAATTCAAGAGCCACAAAAGAACCCTAGAAGAGAGACGTGAGACAAAAGTTTGAAGGCGCTAGCACGCTGCCGTTCGTGTTTGAGTGTTGTTTCGTGTGGATACCAGTAGAGGGAGTGGATTCGTAGAATCGGCTCCTAGAGATTGATAGATCAAGAAGGTGTTAGCTCACGAGTTCGTAAAGTATACACACGAGTTCACAAATGTACAGTTTCTAATTACTAACCCGATTTAAACGAGGTTAATAGATCCTCTTTTTGAGATTCATAATTTATTGGATAAATTTTATTCCGCTGCATGTACGAAACTTATCATTCATTTTTCTCTCCTATAGTAGCACTAGCATGTCCATCTCAATGGACGCTGCCACAATTATTCCGCCACTTTTACATAGATAACGATGATATTTTTTTTTTTTTATTGCCCAGAAAGATAACGCTGATCTTTGAATTCACTTTAATCGTCCTCGATAAACATGGAAGTTGTCCGAAAGAAAGATATTTTCTATTAAAAATAAACGGCGATTTCACGCCTTTCTAGGCATCTCTTTGCATTTTTTAATATTTTCTCTGCCTTTGCACAAAGCATCAAAATCTCGAAGACCACAAGCAAACAAACGTTTCTTTCTTTAATTTCTTTCCTTTTCAAGTCTCTGTTTCTTCTTCAACAACCTCTTTTACAGATTCAAGGACCGTCTGAATCAAAACCTAAGTTTTACGTAATACGAAGTAAATATGTGAGAGGAGTCTCAGCTTACATGAAACCTAAATTTTGATGGATTGCCAAACAGACACTCAAAAAAGTAGGAAAAATATACATAAAGGCCCAATTAAACAAGATAATTTAAAAAAAAACTCACAAAAAAATCACATATTAAAAAAAAACCTAGCACCTTTTCTCATATTATTTCATTAATACCATTATGGTGGACCTACGCAGCTATTTTTCCATTAATTAATCACACCACCCTTTTATGGTGGACCCTCCCTGTGTTTTCTGCATTTTTACTTGGTAGGTCATTAAACTCCATATCAGTACCTCCCCATATGACACCTGACACGTTCTATACTTGATTCATTTTCATCCTCATAATTCAAATTCTTAATACTGTGAAAACCACTGTGCTTGGAAAAGTTGTGCCACTGCGTAGCTCATGAGCTCATCCATTAAACAATGAAATAAGCTCCTCCATCATATGTTTCTGTAAAAAAATGTCATATATTCTTTTCTACTTTTAAAGAAAAATATTAAGGATAACTGATCTAATAAATAATTTAATATCAAATATACATTTGTAAACCATCTAATTTTTTTTATTAGAATATAAAATTATTTCTAACACTGCTATCCAAAGACAATCTATTGCATAAGAAGCTATTTTCCAGTTACTATCTACAAACCAATAAAAAATTTAAATTTTTCTAACTTTATTATAAAATTTAACTGTTTTTTAGCCTTAAGAACAAAGTCAACACTGTAATGAGTTAAATGTAAAATTTTTCATTCACGTAAAAAAAAAGTTAATGAAAAAATTTATGAGGTGCCTTGAAGATATCATCAAAAAGTTTCTTCTTCATCAGAGGAGTATCTCTTTATTATCCTTTAAATTAAGGTTGCTTGTGGACTGTCACATAGGCAATCCATTAAGACCAGATACGGTCACGATTTTCAGACCCAAAGGAAATTCGAATTTTTTTTTAATATAAAAACAAAAAGGTGAAAGGATTGTATCAAAAAAGCAGAACGGCCAAATCATGGTCAATGAACTAAGAAAGAAGCCTTGATCCATTAAAAACAAACAAGAAGAAGCCTTGAAGTGGAAGATCTGCTACAAGGAAGTAAAACAGAGCACATGACAAACAACAGAACAGAACACACATAAAACAGGACACAAACCTTGAAAGCAAACCATGTTTAAAGCTCTTATATACACATCACAAAGTCTAAACCTAGACTCCCACGAAAAACTTATAAACTTCTATGCTTAGAAGCGAAGCGATTAACCAAAGCAAGAGCATTACTAGTGACTTGAGCAACATTCACAACCCTGCGTCTAATAGCAGCCTTGAGATTCTCATCGGAACCAGAACCAGAGAAGCCATCGAGACATGTGTCTTGGTCTGTTAGAGCAGCACTAACCCAAGTCTGAACATTGCTCATATGCCACAGAAAGTCCTGACCGGCGGCCCGACCGGTTTGTCCTAGCTCCTGAACCGATTGGTGAAGCCGGTCCACGCTATCAGCCATGTTCTCTATACAGTCTTGAACAGCTCTGTGTTCTCTGGGGTTTTTGGCTCTTGTTGCTTGGCCGTGGACGAAGGAGGAGCATGATCGAGTCCTTGAGATGCTGATGGAGAGAGCGGCGATGGCTAGTTGACGGTGGCTTTGGTGGATCTGGCCGGCGAAGCTTGATAGGCACTGGACGCAGAGAACAGGGTAGCGAGTGGCTCTGCAAGAGGACTTTATGAAATCTGTTGGGTTAGAAGGTCTGGCTATGGTGGATTCTGATGTGTAAATGAGGAGGTTAATAAGCAGTAACAAAGAAATCTCCAGTCTCGCCATGTCTGAGAAATGGATAGAGATTTCACTCTGTTTTGTTCTGAGCTGATCCTTTCCATTATATAAAGGAAAGTACGGTGACGGCCGTAGTTCTCGTTTATTGGTCTGCTTTCTCTCTGTAATTATAGCCACCTATGTCCTTAATAATGCAATTACTACAGTTGAAAAATAACCACATACTTATACTAAAAGATATACCAAACACCATAAACTCTTTTTGGTACAAAAGAACTCATAAATATTCAAAATCAAAATAAAAATGACACGTTTTTTAAAATGAGCTATTGTCTTACTTTTTTTTTTTTGGGCTTTTTTTCCAAAGTGTCTTTTTTTAAAAAATTATTTATCAAAATACCCCCACTTTAAAACTATTTTCCATTGCGTCTCTCTCTAGAAACTATTTCCCTCTCTGCCCTCATTTAGTCGACTAAAACAGGGTTTTAGTCGTCTAAATGTCGAGGTTCAATTTTTTGTGAATGCCCACGACATTTAGTCGACCAAACTCTGTGGTTTAGTCGACTAAATGTCGACAGAAGACTTTTTTTACATTGTGATAGCACGTAATCCACTAGCTAATATTTAGGAACACTAATACCACTAATCAACAGGCTTGGTAAATTAAACTGCACTGACTCCACTACTCTCTAAAAAGTAGTAACTACTTGCTTACATTAAAAAAAAAAATCAAAATACTCAAACAATAAACAATTAAAGAGTTAAATAACTTGATCCCTTTTCTTGCGGAGATCAACAACAATGTAGAGAGAGAAAAGTTGGGATTGTTATCTTCAACACAAAATACGAAAAAAATCATCTTATTATGTTATTTTTGTATGCTCGTTTTTTCTAAAACATTACATTTTGTAAAGTTCAATTCTGATATAGTCAGGTTTAGAGCTCGGCCTGCGGCCTTTTAAGCCTCTTTACAAAATTTTAACGTTTTTTCTTATATTTTCAAGTGGATAAAGGCAAAACAATGAGTTTTGTAAAATTCATGATTCAAATCATAAATATGAGCAAAATAAAGAGTTAACATAATATCCAAACATCCAATACAAAATCAAATCAAATGGTTGTTCTAAACCCTGATAAATTATATCATTCAAAATTAAATAAACCAAACAAACCAAAATCAGCAAGTAAAAAGTATACATAATAACTGTTTGTTATTTGTAATAAATAATAATCCTCATTATATCATAAGATGATTTTTTATTTATTTATTTTTGTATTTTGTGTTGAAGATAACAATCTCAACTTTTTTCTCAAAGTTTAACAAATTAGTGCATTCAAATTCAAATATACAAACAGAAAAGATATTGAGAGATTGTAGGGATAAATTACCTATATCTCGGTATAACCAAATAAATATATACGAAGTTATTCTTCTAATATAATATCGGAAAAATCAGAAAGATAGGATTTGAATTAAATTGTTCCTAAATAATAGGATCTAAACTAATTAATTAACTAATTCTTATATTATCTAACTCATAATACGAAATAAAGAAGATCAATAAAAAGATAATATTAAAAAAAGAGATTAAAGAATAAAGAAAAATTGGTTTTGATAAATTAAAAAAAGCCCATTGTCGACTAAATGTCGAGGGCGTTTAAAAAAATTTGAACCCCACGACATTTAGTCGACTAAGCCACAGGGTTTAGTCGACTAAGCCACAGGGTTTAGTCGACTAAATGCCATGGGGTTTCAAAAAAATTGAACTTGACATTTAGTCGACTAAAGCCCTGTTTTAGTCGATTAAATGGGGGCAGAGAGGGAATATGTTTCTAGAGAGGGGCACAATGAGAAATAGTTTCAAAGTTGGGGCATTTTGTTAAATAGTTTCCTAAAAAAGGGCACTTTGGGAAAAAAACTTTTTTTTTTTTTAATCCTAATCTATTGTCTATTACTTGTTGTAATGGATCCATGATATTTATCTAAGAGTACAGTGCACAAATAGTTATAAATTTTTACTCAAAATACGTCAAATAATATATGTTTTTCAGATATGCAAATATATAATTACACAGGAACAGTAAAAAGGGCATGAAAGCTTCAAAATACCCTTAATTTTGAAAATAAAAACTTATTTATCTAACCATTCAAATTCTATGTTATTGTTATGAACATAGCGTGGAATTTTTTACATCAACTTTAAATTTATAAGAAAATTACTATTATCTACTCAAATATTCCTATTTATAAGTCATTTCTAACATATTTTATTATAATTAAGAAAAATCTTACACTTCGTTAATTATATCTTTAAACTTAATAACTTCCTAATTTTATCCCTAATTAATATACAATCAACCCCAAATAATTGGATGTGATAATTTAACAATTGAACGTGATAAAGTATATTATGTCAGATGGAATACATGCTATTAAATTTTCTATTAATATTTTATTTCAATCTTTTCTTAATTTTCTTTAGAAATTAACTTACAATTAACACACTTAAATTTTCTGTTAAAATATAAAACCGTAAGAAAATAATTATGGAGGAACATATTGTTGTATGTCAAAAAAATAAAAGTTGCCGTGATTTAAAATTGACATAATTGAAAAATGAATTAAATCATTAAACTAAACTAGACTCAAAATTCTTAGATCAAATAAAAGAGAAACAAAGAACTAGATGAACAAAACATATAAATAATTTGCATAAAATATATTCACTGTGTGTGTGTTTTTTTACTTAGGGATATTTTGATACTTTCATATCTATTTGGAATGCCTGTGAATATTTTTGCACATCTAAAAAAAACATGTGGTATTTGACACACTTTTTATTTTGGTCAAAATGTTTGATGCATTTTGAGTTAAAGTTTACAGGCACCCCATTACAAAAAGTAATGGCATTAGCTCATTTTAATTGATGTGCCATTATATTTATGCTTTGATTTTGAATGTTTGTAGGTAATTTTACATTAAAAAAAAGTTTATAATGCTGGATGCAATTTTTGTATAGGTTGGTATTTTACATCTTAACCCCTTGTGTGTATACATGCATATATCTATATTTTTTTTGCCGTTACTTGTATATAGCCTGTTTCAGAAGGGGTAGGAGGCTAAAAAACCATGGTCAAAGTGAAAAAAGCACAGGGGGAGTTTTATATGCAGTTTGGGTTCAAGTTGCCAACTGGATTTTTTGCTCAAAATTAACTTATGAGAAGAAGGTTTTTTTTTTTTTTTTTTTTTAAAAAAAAGAAGTCACTTTTCATGGTTGGAGGCGTGACGGTGGAACCGTTATAAAGGAAGCAATAAACGGTTGGTCGGGTTTTTAATAGAATTGGAGGAGCTCAGTTTACTGATAATACACGTCATGATGCAAATTCATTATCTGATAATAATTCCTCAACTAAACACATATTTTCTACGTTAAAATTCTCATTACTCTGCCAAGGATTAGGTGGATCCAGACTCCAGAGGCTTCAGCCATGTTGTTTGGAAGATAAGACGCTACCAGAAAGAAGGTGACCACGTACAGGTTTAATATTTACTCCACTATATTAGGGTTTGCACACTACTAGAAATCATGAAATTTGCGGCGGAATAATAATCCGTCGCAAAATTGCGAAGGAAAACGCCCTCCCGTCGCAATTCTCATAAATTTGCGGCGGAAATAACTATTCCGCCGCAATTTGCGGCGGAAGAGTCATTTCCGCCGCAAATTGCGGCATAACACACTGGTCCACCGCAATTTGCGGCGGAACAGTTTGCTCCGCTGCAAACTTTTGCGGCGGAAACACCTTTCCGCCGCAATTTTGCGCGGAAAAGTGTTTTCCGCCGCAAAATTGTCGGTGGGATAATCCCACCGACAGTTAGCGGCGGAACCACGGGTTCCGCTGCAAATTTTGCGGCGGAACCGGGGGGGGGTCCGCCGCAAAATTTGCGGCGGAACCCGTGTTCCGCCGCAAAAGGGATATGATTTCCCTTCCCTCCCCCTTCGTGTTCATTCCCCCGTCGTCTCCCTTCCTTCATTTTGCTCTTCTTCCTCTCTTGGTTTGCAGGTTGCGCCATCTGAGCTCCGCCACAAGATAACTGCCGCCGCCGATCTCATCTTACTCCGGCATACTTTCTCGTTCTCAACCTAGGTTGTTTCTTCAACTGGTATGGTCTTTTTCTTCTGCAAATTTAGACTTTGTTTATTGCTAATTCTTTCTTATCTGAAATGATAATATTAATGGAAGATCTTGAAATCTTGATTTTGTTTATTTGATAGTAATTTCAATATGACTGATTTTACAATTAGGTTTTTTTTTACATCTTTATTTTCTTTCCAAAGACGTAGAAGGCACTGAATTAGTTTAATGCTCTACATTTTTTTAAGGAAAAAAAGTGTAAAAGACAATATTATAAAAAATAACTTAGGAAGCATTTGTTAATTCTTTTTAAATTTATATTGTTAGAAAAAAATTATGTAAATTATTGGATAATTTTCTCTTTATTATTCTTTCCTTGTATCATAATATTATTAATACTCATGGTCAATAAACAAACACTGTTATATGTATTGGTTATAACTTGTGTATGAGTTACATGTTTTAGAATAGATGATATCCTTTTTATTAATTTTATTATGAATATGTTGAAAATTTAAATTTATTTTTTTCTCACTTATTTTTTTTATATCTGTTTTCTCATTTATTTTTTGTGACCCATGATCCTAGTAAATAAGGATATATTTTGAGAGAAAAAAAATACATTTATCCCATTTAACAAATTTTAACTAACTTTTTTATTCAGTTATTTGATTATTTGTAGTTTTTAGATCCAAATACACTAGGACAATTAGAATTATTTTTTAATCATATTAAAATTATATTGTCTACAATTTATTAGAATTATGTGGTTTGAATTTAATTTTTTAATTGAGACAATTGAAAATTTTTATTTATAATTGTTAACTTCAAGATCATTAATATGGGAAATAACAATTTTTAATTTACATATTTGAATACAAAAAAGTAGGAAGATATTACATATAGGAAATATAGCAATAACTTTTAAGGGCGTATACTGATAAGTCAATACTTAGAATTCATTATAAAAAAATTTCATAAGACTTAAATATAATTGTGAGATTTTCATAGATCATTTTTTGTTTTTTGTTTAAGACGTCAATGTAATTTTCCTTTTATTAAAAAGTATTAGTTATTAAATTTTTATTTATAGTTCTTAACTTCAAAATCATTAATATGTGAAATAACAATTAATAATAATTTTTAATTTATATATTAGAATACAAAAAATGTAGGAAATTATTGCATATGTGAAATAACAATAAATTTTAATGAATTTATTATATATATGAATGAACAATACAATAAATTACAAAAAAAAAAAAAGATTTGTTATTTGTCCCCATTTTCAATCGTACTTCGTCATTCTTTGTTTGACCCGTCAACTTATATCTCCCCATCTTCTAGTGTACTATCCCCATTCTCTGGTTGCTTGCTGGGATCTGTTCTTTGTTCACTGCATGTGTTTGTTTGCCGCTTTCTTGATTAAGTGGATTAAGTGGCAATTGGTTGGTATAAGCGACCAGCTGTATTTGCCACTTAAGTTAGTTGAAATAGTTAGTATTATTGTATTATGTTTCAATAAGTGTCTGTGCAGGGTTGGGTTGGGGAAGTATGGAAGGTGATCGTGATAGGAGTTGGATGTACAATCGTCTAACTCAGAAAAAACGACTTACTCGAGTATTCTTAGACGGTTTGGAAGAGTTCGTCCAATTTGCCTTAGCGCACACAACTAATTCGAGTGTCTCGATCAGTTGTCCGTGTGCGAGATGCAGGTGTTTTGAATTTCATGACGCGGGAACGGTCAGAATCCATTTGTGTAGAAAAGGATTCATGAGGGATTATGAATGTTGGGTACATCACGGGGAAGTCCAACAGACACCAAGCGGTTATTATGGAGACAGTACTCATCGAACCAACCTTAATCAATATCAGCAGTTGGTCATGGATGCTGCGGGACCGTCGATCGGCCAATATTTTGATCCCGTGACTCATGCTGGACCTTCACACATGGAAGAGGAGACCGGTACACATAATCAACCATCATACATGGGAGAGGAGCCTAATTCGGAGGCCGTTAGGTTCTATCAAATGCTTTAAGATGCGCAACGTCTTTTATGGGAAGGTTGTGAACGCATTGAAAATAGTGAATATTCATCGCTATCGGCTACCCTAGCAACATTAAGCTTGAAGACTGATCACCATATGAGCAAGAAGAATTACAATGAAATGATGCAGATCATGAATAAGGTTGCTCCCAATGACAATAATTTGCTGAAAGATTTTTACCAAGCAAAGAAAAAGGTGAAAGAGCTCGGGCTTAGTTGTGAAAGAATCCATTGCTGCCCCAACGGATGTATGCTCTATTACAAGGATGATGCTGAGCGGACTACTTGTAAATTCTGTGAACATGATAGGTACAAGAAGATTAAAGGGAAAACAACCACTCAACCATTAAGTAAGATGTAGTACTTTCCCCTCGTGCTTAGACTTCAGAGATTGTATTCATCACAACAAACAGCTGCTCACATGAGATGGCATCGGGAGCATCACAGGGATGAAAAATTTGTGACGCATCCATCTAATGCCGAAGCTTGGCTAAAATTTGACGAGGCGAATCCTTCATTTGCAGCCGATCCCCGTAATGTTCGTCTTGGTTTATGTTCAGATGGGTTCGCTCCTTTCAACCAAACGGGCAGGATTTATTCTAGTTGGCCGGTGATTGTGACTCCGTATAACCTCCCACCTTCCATATGTATGAGAAGAGAGTTTTTGTTCCTCAACGCGTTAATCCCTGGGCCATCCAACCCAAAAAAGAAAATAGATGTGTACCTCAGGCCTCTGATAGACGAGTTGAAGATGTTGTGGAGTGAAGGGGTTCTTACGTACGATGTATCATTGAGTCAGAACTTCATCTTGCGGGCTGCCTTAATGTGGACAATCAATGATTTCCCTGCATATGGGATGTTGAGTGGATGGCAAACGTCGGGGAAGCTTGCATGTCCTATATGTGTGGAACAGAACGTGGGGTTTAGCTTGCCAAATAGTCGCAAGGTATCTTGGTTTGACAGTCATCGGCGATTCCTACCCCTCGATCATCCGTTTAGGAGAAACAAAAAAGACTTCAGTCGGAATGTGGTTGAACGATCAGCTAAACCTCGTCGTTTAAGTGGGCAAGAAATATGGGAGAGGGTGAAAAAGTATTGAAGAAGGAGCTGCTTCCAGTGAGCCTGAGGGATATGGCATTCATCATCATTGGATCAAACGCAGCATCTTTTGGGAGCTACCATATTAGAAAGATCAATTGTTAAGACACAACCTCGATGTCATGCATATTGAGAAGAATGTGTTTTGTAATATTCTGTACACCGTTATGGACACTAAGGGTAAGACAAAGGATACAGTCAATGCAAGACTTGACATACAACATATTTGCAGAAGACCTTCTTTGCATTTGATAGAGACTGCCACGGGCCGGATTTCCAAACCTAGGGCGCCGTACACCTTGAATAAAGAGCAGAATATAGAATTGTTGAAGTGGGTTAATAGTGTGAATCTACCGGACGGTTATGCATCAAATTTCTCAAGATGTGTGGACTTGAACGAGGTGAAGTTACGCGATATGAAGAGTCATGATTGTCACGTTTTCTTTCAGAGATTATTGCCATGGGCCTTCAAGGCACTACCGAAGCATGTATTAGATATTCTGACAGAGTTTTCCTTCTTCTTTACAACAATTTGTGCTTCTGAACTTAATGTCGATAAGTTACGACAATTGGAGGAGAACGTGCCAAAAATGCTATGCAAGTTAGAGATGGTGTTTCCTCCTAGCTTCTTTGACTCAATGGAACATTTGCCCGTTCACCTGGCGTACGAAGCAAAGGTAGGAGGTCCGTAACAATATAGGTGGATGTATCCGTTTGAAAGGTAATATATATTTGTTTTCGCTGTGATTAGTTCAAACACATTGTGACATAGTTTATAAATACCCTCTAATTGTTCGTTGTAGGTTTTTACGCACACTGAAATATAAGATCAAAAATACAAGATACGTTGAAGGATCTATTGCTGAAGCGTATCTGGTCAAGGAGGCCACCAAATTTGCCTCATACTATTATCCCCCTGAAGTTATATCAAGATGGAGGGGGGTACCTCGCAACGATGATGGCGGTGAAACGAGTGGTCAAATATCAATATTTAATTATGCTGGTCGGGTCATTCGAACAAATTGTAGGTCAACTCTGGAAGGAAGCGATAAGAAAGTAGTGGAGTGGTACATTCTAAACAACTGTGAAGAGGCCGCCCCGTACTTAAAGTAAGATTTCAGCTTTTCAGTAACTGCTACGGTAAGTATTAAAGTATTAATTTCTTTCTTTTTGTTACAGATATTTCTTACAATGGGTTCGATCAACAAATCCTTTGATCTCGGATACCGACCTCGATGAATTCATGAAGGATAAATTTCCTCATTGGTTACGATACAACTTCGCGCAAAAAATATGGAGTTCAACTTCTGCGTCAGATCCCCATGATGTTGTATGGAGTTTAGCTTACGGGTCTACAACAGTTGTTACCAGGATCAAAAAATATGTAATCAATGGGTATCGGTTTGCAACTGTTAAAGCGAACGGAAATACAGAAACTTGCAATTACGGTGTATGTTGTCGAGGTGGCCAAGTTGACGGAGTCGAGTGCGACTACTACGACAAGTTAATTGATATAATTCAGTTGGATTACAAGTGGGACAAGTCAGTGATTCTATTTAAATGTGAGTGGTTTGATAACAGTCCGCGTGGTACAAAGGTGGACAAATATGGAAATGTTGAGATCGATTGGTCACGGAGATATGCAGTTAGTTATGACCCATTCATTCTTGCTCAACAGGCAGAACAAGTTTATTTTACATATTACCCTACATCCCGTCAAGAGTGGGTGGGAGTTATCAAAACTAAAGCACGAAATATTATACCTACTTCAAAAGAGTCAGAAACAAATGATGATATGACTGAACCTTTCCAAGTGGATGTGGAACATGTACTTGCCGTAAGTAATGTCGAGGATGATGTACCTTGCAATCTCTTTGATTCCACTGGAAACTTAGAGTTGATTCCTATCCAAATTGAGAATGAGGAATCAGACGATGAGGAACAAGCGGGTTACTCCACTACTGAATCTAAATTTGACGATTATGAGACGTCAGAGGAAGAACAGTAATCATCCGATTGATTTAAGTTAGTTGTTTTGGTTTATGACGATCTGTTATATTTGATATTCCATTGCTTAGTCATTATTGTATTAAGTAAATTTCTCTTGTTTATATATATTTTGACATCATGTTTATAAGTGTTCAGAGATGGAGCATCCAGGAGGCCGTTCAGGTAGTGGATATAGTAGAGGTAGTGGCCGGGCCCGTCCTATCAGAGGGGGTAGGCCGACATCATCTACCCCCTCTGTAGTCAGAGGGCTTAGCTCTTCGCCGGAGCTTCCGCCTCTTTATTTTTCATCTTCACCGCCTACTACTGACTCTGTTATGGGCGGTATAGGTGAGCCTTTCACTGATACATATCCGCACCAGCAGACAGGGCAGGTTCAATTTATGATTTCTGACTGATTTAAATATATTTTCTTAAACATCTAAGTTCTAACATTTTGCAATATACTTCTTCCTTTAGTACACTGCATCGCCTCATAGCCAGGGTGGGGAAGCTAGTTCCTCTGACGACCTAGCCTGGGGATCCATTGATCCTGCGACAGGGAAGATGTGGATCTGTCCTGTAGGGAGCACCGAGTAAGTTATGTAATGTTATGATTTTTTACCTTTAGTTTGTATGCTACTATTTGCAAGATTCTCTTTGTTTTCAGGTTTCATCCTCATAAGCCGGTGGCGGATTTCATCGGCGAGCAAATATTTCGTAATTTTGATCAACCTTGGGCCACATGGACATTGATTCCTCAGAGCCAGCGAGATACTTGGTTTAGTGAGTTCTTGGTAAGTTATGTGATGTATGGTTATTAATTTATTATTCTCATCAAAATACAAACTGATTAACTACTTGTATAATTTAGAGCACTAATTGTTTTAGTATTGTTTTTCAGGGAAAGTTTAGCTGGTTGCCCGAGCATGTGAATAATTTAAAGAAAGCTTATAACTTCAAGGGAAGTAAGTGGCTGTCTGATAAATTATATAAATTGAGGAATGAAAAAGGAAAAAAAAATGGATTCAGCTTGAGGTTGCAGGCCAGTTATTTGAAAAATGGGCGACTGACGAAAGATTTTTGAAGCAAAGTGAACAAAATAAATTAAATAGGTCCCACATGGATGGACCGTCATATGCTGGCGGCTGCATTCCAGTTAGTGAGCATCGACGAAAGATTGTAAGTATACGCTATTTTCTACTTCAGCTTTCAATATTTTGTACTTAATAAATAATTAATGAATGGTTATCATTTGTGTTTGCAGGCAGCGTCTGGGGAAGTTCCTGAAGATTTGATTTCTTGGACCACCTTTGAGCGGACCCATACCCAGGCGGTTGAGGGACAAGGCAAGCGTTGGATTAACGCTAAGTCCCAGCAGTTCGCGGTTAAATATTAGTTATATTTATTATTTGCTTCAAATAGTAGTATATTTCTTTCATTTTATATGCATTATTTGTGTTGTATTTTTGTGCTTGTAGGAGACCTATCAACAGCTGACACAGGAGAGAGACTCACAGATTCAGAGTGACCTATCGTCCTCTTATTCCGATAACGAGAGTATCTTCCTTCAGGCTGCAGGCGGAATTGACAAGAAGGGGAGAGTCTTTGGGATGAGTGCTTCTGCCAGCCAACTGAAGTCGTCTTTGAGGCGCTCATCCGGCAGTAGTAGAGGTGGTCCTGAAGGTAGAGTTGTACTTTTGTTATCAATCGCAAATCATTACTCCCTCTTTCATATAAATGAAGTATTACAAGTAAATTGACTTCATAATGTTGGTTTTGCAGAGGATAAGAGGGTAAAGATGTTAGAACAGAAGGTGCTGGAGCAAGAACAGAAGGTGCTGGAGCAAGACGAGAAGATGAGGGAGCAAGATGAGAAGATGAGGGAGCAAGGAAATATTATTAGTGAGATGCGAGCACTTCTCCATGCCCTATTGAAAGACAAAGGTATGGGGCTGCCTCCTAGTGGTGACGACGATACTGGGGGTGACGATGGCCAGGCTACTGCTATTTAGAGTTTTTTTTTACTTCATTTTAGAACATTATAATTTATATAATATTGTGTTTTTATTATGTAAACTTGTATGATGATTGTATAATTTATTTTTATGATATACAATTTTTTTAATTTTCTATTTTTTTTATAATTTTTAATGATTTTTTTTAAAATAATTTTTAATTTTGCGAGGGAAAAACTTTCTCTCGCAAAATATGGAAATTTGCGAGGGAAAAAAATTTTCCCTCGCAAATTGCCATATTTTGCGAGGGAAAGTTTTTCCCTCGCAAAATTTAAATTTGCGAGGGAAAATACATTTTCCGTCGCAAATTTGCGAGGGAAAATAATTCCCTTGCAAATTCAAAAAATTTTGCGAGGGAAATTTGTTCCGCCGCAAAATCTCAATTTGCGAGGGAAAATTGATCCGCCGCAAATTTAGAATTTGCAAGGGAAAATATTTCCGCCGCAAAATCTCTCATTTTGCGAGGGAAAATTGTTTCGCCGCAAACTTTGAATTTGCGAGGGAAATTCCTTTTTTCCGCCGCAAAAATTATTTGCGAGGACTTTTTTTTGCGACGGACAAATTTCCGCCGCAAAATCTGTCGCAAAATAATTTTGCGACGGAAAATGCTTGTTTTGCGAGGGAAAAATTCCGCTGCAAAAAATCAGTTTTCTAGTAGTGGGAGTGGGGAGAAAAAAAGGGTTTAGAATTCAAGACTCACAAGGTAATTATTTAATTATGAATAGAATATAGGATCTTATTAAAGAGCTGAGGCAGCGTTAAAAAGGAATCAAAATTAATGAGATTCATAACTCCCTAGCCACCAGATTTAGACAAGCAGAGTATTAACTAAAGAGAATCAGGTTGTATCATGCTCTTGGTAGTTGCTTTGGAGTTTGATTGGAGGCAGTAGGTTGGCTGAGACAGCCTTCGAAAATGTTTTCCTAAATTTAGAAATGGAATTAAGTACTTTAGTGTATTTTACTTTTTTTTTCTCCAATAATAAATTAAGTTTTATTTTTTTATCTAATTTTAATTTGGAAAAATAATGATTAAATACCATTTAAAATTTCTAAACCCCAAAAAGTTTATTAAAATTTTGAAAGGATATAAAGGTGACACGGATCAAATTATAAGATTTTAAAATGTTAGTGAATTTATCATTTTGCTCTTAGTTTTTAAATTAAAAAAAAAAAAGCATTGTCGAAGCACCAATGCGGCCAGTCGTCTAGCTTCAAACCCACACTACCTTTATATTGAAGGGGCTGCCACCTAGCTCCTCACACACACACACACACTCTCTCTCTCTCTCTCTCTCTTTGATATATATATATATTTTTGTTAACATTTTTTCCATCAAGAAATGCTTTTGTGAATTCTATTACAAGTGTTGTATATACCATTGATGAACTTGTTAATCTCATTACGACTTTTGTTCATAGTGCTCAGATGTTGGTGAACCTAGACTGACATATTTTCACTTTGACGAATAAACTTGTTAAACTCATTACTGAACTTGTGAATCTCATCAATGAACTTGTTATTCCCATTACGAATTTTGTTTATAGTGCTTATATTTTAGTTTCACCAGAGTTACATATTTTCACCTGAAAAATGAGTTTGTTAATCCCATTACTGAACTTGTTAATCCCATTCATGAACTTGTTAAGCTCAGGGTGCCGTTGGTTACTGGCCGGCTAGTGCCAAAGCTTCGGCAGCTAGTCCTAAAGGTGCTCTAGCGAGATGAATTTTTTTCTTTCTTTTTTTTTCTTAAAAAAAATTTAAAAACTGAGGGCAAAATGACAAATTCATCAACATTTTAAAATCTCAATTTGGCCTATGTCACCTTTATGTCCTTTCAAAATTTTAACAACTTTTTAGGGTTTAGGATTTTTAAATGGCATTTAGTCATAATTTCCCCTTTGAATTTTAATTTTTATCTTAAATTATCACAATGAACGCACACACGCATGCACAGACGCACGCACGTAAGTGTGTGTGTGTGTGTGCGCGCGCGCACGAGTGCAAAACTGGGAGAGGGGCTCTGAAGGGTTAGGAGAGACAAAGGGAAAGATGGGGAATGAGAAGTAGAGAAGTAGAGAAGTAGATGGACTACTTAAAACATGATCAAAAGTACACAAATTAAATATGAAAAAGAAAAAAAAAAGAAATGGACTAAGAGTGAAGGTAGTCCTCACTAGGACTTAGCCCATCAAGAGGAGAAGATGCTAATGCAAGACATAAAGAAAGTATGAGTTTTATTGAAAGGGAAAGAACTTACAAAGAGAGGAAAGAAATGAGGAGAGGTTTTAGAGAGAGGGGGGAGGAACTTCAAAAATGCCTAAGCATGTCTTGCCCTTCAACTCAATGAGGCATGACTTATGTAGACCTTTATAAGTTCTGTTTGTTACCGTGAACAAAGTATAATGAATAATGATTACTGACACTATGGTATTGCTATAATGATTTGATGATTTATACAGTGATTATATGAAATCAATAGTTTACAAAGTGAAAACTACGGTAAAAGGTAATTACAACAGCATTTAACCAAAAAACCATAAAATCGTAAAGTTTAACAAGTTTGTCGGTTCGTGATGCCTTCCATGAGGTAATCATTCGACTAGTCTGTTTGATATAGGCTTTGGGCTTGGTTGAAGTAGACTTTGGGGGCTCGGACTAGGGTTAAGTAACAAATCCATCTCGGAAGTATACGCTTGAGAGTAATGTTGCCTTGAAAGTTTTTTTAGGCTCAATGTTGTCCCGGAAGTTTAAGGAAGTAGCAATATTACCCTTTTCCGTTAAAAAGTTAACGGTCAACGTCAATTTTTTAACGGTTAACGTTAGTTTTTATTTAAAAAGGACAACATTGCTACGTTTTTAAACTTCTGGGGCGAAATTGAGCCTGAAAAAACTTCCAGGGCAACATTGCTCCTTAACGTATACTTCCAATGTGGATTTGCTACTTAACTCGCTCGAACTATTCCGACTTGAGTGTTGACGGCTCAGAGGGAAATAGTCATAGTTTATGCTACCAATCCAATATCTGTGGGTAAGCTAAGGGTTGTGGTCACAGTGTGTTAAAACTTATGTACATAGCTAGTTGGATCATTGAGCCCAAACTCATTGTATGGCTCACAAACTTCTTCAATCATGATTTTGCTGTTGTAGAGGAAAACATGATGCCTAGCTGGCTTGTACATATCATCCTGCTACTCTGGTATTGTTGAGAATATGTAGATAAACACTTTCGAATAGATGTATCAATGATAGTTTTGAATATATTGTGATATCTTATATCCAAAAATGTCTAGTAAAGGAGTATCACATCCTAAGTTTAGACTGTAAATAAACCCCAAGTAAAATAATGTAGGAAGTAATTCCATTGCTACTCCACTTACTAGTTTTGCTAAATTTAGATCCAAAATGACCGATACTTTAGCATTATGATGTTTATTGTGTGATAGATTACTACAATCTTGTACCATCCTACAACTAGGATAGCTGTCAGGAACTTCATGTATACCAAGTAGTATGTATTGTAATCCTACAACTAGGATAGCTTTTAGGAACTTCATGCATGCAATCTTGTACTATCTTATATATAGCTTTTAGGAACTTCTCTTATTTGTCAACAAAAATAGGTAAAAACACCACGTAAATCGTTTTTACTTTAAAAAAATTTAAAAAAAATAAAGGAAAAAAAACCTATTTTCATTTCTCCCAAATAAAAAGACTATGAGTGTTGTTTTTGTGATGGCCAATTTAAGATCGGGCAATAAATCATGCATATAATTTTGATGATCTTCCATCTGATGATGATTGGATAGTGGAAAATGAGGAAGATAAGGAAAATGTAGACAGTTTAGATGTTGATGCCAATAATGCGGAAAACTTAATTGAACTTGAAGTAAGGGAAGCTCTGGATAGACATGATTTGAACATTCTAAGTTTTTCAAATGAACTTATTATAAGAGCAAGAGAAGAGAACATTCACGAGTACAAAAAAGGCTTTTAAGATCAGACGAAAAATGCATCGTAAGACCGGATCAACGATCGGTCTCGTTCCAGGCGGTCTTAAAAGTCTGTTACTTTTAGGACCGGATACGCAGCCGGTCTTAAAAAAACATTTTAAGACCGGAATTTTAAAATATCCGATCTTAAAAGTCCCATTCTATCACAAAAAAAGGACTTTTAAGACCGGTTGCGAAAACATATCCAATCTTAAAAGTCCATTTCTATTAAAAAAACATGGAAACCAGAAATTTGTCCGAGTGAGTAGCATATTAAGGATACATTTGAATAATCTCCTTTGATACAAATCCAACACCACCATCCTATCCTTCTGGAGGCTGCACAAATCACATTATTTCATCATTTAAGTTAGGCTATCCTGATTCAATGAAGGATGAAAACTTGAGTTCTCTTTGAAATAATATAGCAAGTGAGAAACTAACCTGATTCACGACATAGTATACTTTGAAACGATTGGGATAATTAGCAACAAGACGGTCCAATTCTTTCTGCATATATATAAATATGCAAATTCCTATAAATGAGAAGTAAACAAACATTGTGTACCTTAAACAAAGACATACTTGAAACATTACAGTGATTCCAGACCCTCCAGCAAGCATCCCAAATATAAACCCATCCAGCATCTCGAATTGGCCTCAATTCATAAATTCTGGCTTGCAAATTTTCCAAGTCATAAAAGCAAAAATAAAATAGATCAAAGAAGACAAAGTAAAAATTGCGAACCTGGAGAAGCTAGAACCAAAACAAGAAACCTTCAGAGCAAAGAAGGCGAGAGCAATTTTTGTAGCATTAGAAAATTTGTGAGTGAGGTCCTTGAGATAAGATGAGATGAGTTGAAAATAGTGAGATAAGATTTAAAAGGTCGAAGAAAGGTTTAGAGAGCCAAATTCAATTTTCGAAACGGGAAAATAAAAAATTTATCTTTTAGACTTTTTAGACCGGACTTTTTAAACATCCGGTCTTAAAAGTAAACTTTTTAGACCGAACTTTTTAAACATCTGGTCTTAAAAGTCTTTTAGAGAAGTTTAGAGAGCGAAATTCAATTTTCGAAGCGAGAAAATAAAAAATTCATCTTTTAGATTTGTTAGACCAGACTTTTTAAACATCTAGTTTTAAAAGTATACTTTTTAGACCGAGCTTTTTAAATATCCGGTCTTAAAAGTCTATTTTTTAGAGATTTAGAGAGCGAAAATCAATTTTTGAGGCGGGGAAATAAAAAATTCATCTTTTAGATTTTTTAGTCCAGACTTTTTAAACATACAATTTTAAAAGTCTAAGAGAGCGAAATTCAATTTTTGGAGCGGGAAAATAAAAAATTCATCTTTTAGACTTTTTAGACCGGACTTTTTAAACATCCGGTCTTAAAAGTCTAAGAGAGCGAAATTCAATTTTCGGAGCGGGAAAATAAAAAAAAATTATTTTTTAGACTTTTTAGACCGAACTTTTTAAACATCCGGTCTTAAAAGTCTAAGAGAGCAAAATTCAATTTTCAGAGCGGGAAAATAAAAAATTCATCTTTTAGACTTTTTAGATCAGACTTTTAAACATCCGATCTTAAAAGTATACTTTTTAGACCGGTCTTTTTAAATATCCGGTCTTAAAAGTCTATTTTCTAAGGATTTAGAGAGCGAAATTCAATTTTTGGAGCGGGAAAATAAAAAATTCATCTTTTAGACTTTTTAGACCGAACTTTTTAAACATCCGGTCTTAAAAGTGTTCTATATATTTGTTGGAAGTTCAGATTTAATTAGTTAGCATATAAAATTATATTATGCAATTATCTTAATTAAGTCGTTAGAGAGATTTTCGTAATTAAGTTAGCAGATTATGGTTTTTTTAAATTTTGTAATTATATTCCTAATTGTAATCCCTAGATTATATTATGCAATTATCTTAATTAAATTGTTAGAGAGATTTTAGGAATTAAGTTAGCAGATTATGGTTTTTTGAATTTTGTAATTATATTCCTGATTGTAATCCCTAGATTATAGGAACTTTCTAGGTCAAAAGATTATTTACTTATTAGCATATGTATATAATTCCAATTAAGCAAAGGAATAAAGTATTGCATTTTCAGACTCATCTCTGATCAACGTCTTCTCAAAATATTTTCGAAATTGCCACCGGTCATACTTTTGAAGACCGGATCTTTTCTAATCCGGTGTTAAAAGTGTTCTATATATTTACGAAAATGCCACCGGTCATATTTTTAAGACCGGATTCTTTCGGTCCAAAAAGTTCTTTATATTTACAAAACTGCCACTGGTCATACTTTTAAGACCTGATTCTCTATAATCCAGTCTAAATGAGGCAGTCTTAAAGCTTTTTTTTGCACTAGTGATTGATGATGTGCAACTGACACAAGATAATGTGTTTGATTTGAATCAATTGATATAATTTAGGAATTATTAAACCTTATTATTTTGATGTTTTGGAACTTAGTTGTTAGAGTTATTAAACTCTTTTTGTGTTTTTTGACTTAGATTTATATAGTTATATGACTTATATATTTTAAATATGAAGTTGTTCATTTGAGTTTTGAGTAGTGATTTTTTTTTTACATGTATTTTTATATAATTTTGTCTCCAGACCTTAAATGGTAGAAACTTTATGTTTCGTGTCGTTTTTACTATTTATGTTTTTACTACCCCTTTTGTTTCTATGTAGAAACTTGGTTTTGACAACATTATTTACAAGTCTTGTTATATTATTTCCTTCAAGTGTTTCCAGCCTCTTTAAGATATCTTCTATCTTTTTGACTGAATTGTCCACTTGAAGTTTATATGTATGGTAGAACTTAAAATGTTTTGCACAATATTTATTCATCTGATTAGTTAACACACTTAGATTTAACTCAAAATGTTAACTTTTGTTATAAGATCTTCTAAAAAAATAGATATGAATATTCATCACTAGCAATGATTATAATGAAATTTAGAGAAGGGAGAAGGTGAAAATCTAGAATGCTAATATTATAAGAAATTAAAGTTTAGCTATGAGAAACATAAATACTTATAGTATTGCCATGAATATCGAGCTGACAATCACAAACCAGTCCATGAGCAATGGTGGCTGAAGCTATTGGAAGAGAGGTGGTATTCAAGGGGAGCAATCTTGATGATTTGCAAAATGCCTCTTCTCAGGATTCAATGGAGGAAGGGGTAAATATTATTATTTTCTAAATTACTTTTAGAAAATAATATGTTCATACAAATTACCTAATTATATGTTTTTTTTATACAAATTACCTTTTTTTTCATATGCACTTTAATGGCAAAGTAACAACACCCACTGATAGGAATGGCATAGGAACAAGATACAAATTCAGTCGTACAATACTCAAAACTAAGTATAAATTTTATGCGAAAAATATATTAAATTTAAACTTATTCATTTTAAAAAATTTCTTTGTATGATGTAGGCTCAGTAAAGATATGACTGTGAAGGAGGCCACTGCATTAGCCCAAGGGACAATAATTTGGGTCGCATAATGATTGGCAAATCGGTGGTGCAATTACCGGTGAGTAATGAAGACTCGTTAGCTTTATTTTGTTGGGAAAATTGATTTCAGGGCCCAAGCTAGTAAAATAATTACAAAAAAGGCCCAAGAAACATTCACATGCCAGAAGGGCCTTTTCTGGCATTTTTTCAAAAAAAAGTGTACGGATATAGTTGCTAATTGCGACTGATGTAGTTGTTAATTGCTACAGATGTAGTTGTTAAAATGTAGTTGTTAATTAGACTGATTTAGTTGTTAACGGGGACTGATATAGTTGTTAAACGCTACTGATATAGTTGCTATCGCTTTTTGAAAAAATGCCAGAAAAGGCCCTGGCATGTGAATGTTTCTTGGGCCTTTTTTGTAATTATTTTACTAGCTTGGGTCCTGAAATCAATTTTCCCTATTTTGTTGAGGATAGGGAATTCAGACTTTTTTTTTTCCAATGTTTCATATGGATAACACATTATAATATTTCAACTTTTGATGACAATATAGTAATGTTTTATTTTTGTTATTTGAGCCTATACAACTAGTTCTTATAAGATAAAAAAAATGTGTTTAATTTTTTATTTTGTTGATAAAGTTTCTTTGATAGAGCTTTTTTTTCTTGATTTACATATAAATCAAGGAAAAAACTTAATGATATAAAAAGATTAAAGGGTCGATATCTATGCTACCAGTAATAATTAAATTATATAATGATAAGATATGAAATGCATTTAATTTTTTATTTTGGTTGATGAAGTTCCTTTGATAGAGCTTTGTTTTTTTTTTCTTGATTTATATAAAATTAAGTAAATCAAGAAAAAAATTAATGATATAAATGGGTTAAAGGGTCAATATCTACCGTACAAGTAATATAGATATTAGGTAAGGTTAAAAAATGATGATTTTGGCGGTAGTAATTTTGATGGAAAAAAAATTAAATCGCTTTCAAGGGTAATGTAGTATTTTTGAATTTATATTTTAATAATTGGTCCTTCTAAATAATTACAATTTTTGCGGTCCTTCCCGATAAATATTATTCCCTATAGGTCCTTCTATCTAATTCTCCCTTTGAAATTCCATGTCTTGCGAAATCAGCTTGTGAAATTCCATCTCTCGTGAAATCAGCTTGTGAAATTCCATATCTCACTGTTTTTTTAAGTTTTAAATGTAGGAAAAAATGTGACTTTATCTTAGGAAAAATTCTATTAAAATTCTATTTGAATTTACAAAGCCCCCAGAAGTCTTCGGAATTTGTAAAAAGACTGAGAGGTACAAAGGACATATGAAGGATATGTAAATTCGGATGAAATTACCCATTCGTCATTAGTTTTAAATAAATAAAAAAAAAACCCTCGTCGGAGGACTAGTGGCGGTTGGGCACCGGCCGTTGCCACGACCAGCTGGGTGTTGGACAACGGCCACCGGCAAGGGGGTGGGGGGGGTTTTTTTTTTCTTTAGTTTAGGGTTTTTTGTTTAAAAAAAATTATTCATTGAAAGTGTGGGGGGTGGGGTTCGAACCTCCAAACCCCCCCACACATCTATGGGGCTACTTGATTTTTTTAATATATATATATACATTAACAAATGTATATATTCTTCTTAACATTTTTTCAATAGTATTTACAAATCTTGAAACAAGAATTATCATTCCACAAATGGAATTTACAATATTTTCTACAGGGATTCCTCTTTTTACTCTTTGATGCATGTGAGTGAAAACTAAAAAAATGCATTATTACAAATCCTGAAACGAGAATTACCACTCCACAAACGGAATTTACAACTTTTTTTTTTAAAGGATCATTTTTTGTGATTAAAAAAGTTATAAATGGTGTTTCAAGATTTGTAATTGGCGTTTTAGGATTTGTAATTGGTTTTTCAAGGTTTGTGATAGTGCATTTTTTTTTCGAGCAAAAAAAATAGTGCATTTTTTTCTTCACTCATAGGCATTAAAGGGAAAAAAATGTGAACTTAAAAAAAAAGTTGTAAATGTCGTTTTTGAAATAGTAATTCTCATACAATCATGAATTTCAATCTAATTTGGGTTATCACTCTCAAACACTTTAATGAATAAAAGAAAACTCTTACGTCAATTTATGGGTCATAAATTTCATAATCAATTTTCTTCCACTCAAAAAGAAAATCTATAGTACTTCTTTAGAAGTTACATCAATCTTCTTTATCTTCTCGATCTACCATATATATAGTATCAAATCATTATATAATCTTATTACTCAATAATATACTTCAATTTGTTTATATATGTGAAATATATATAGTCCATCTCATATGAAGAGACTCATGATCAAAATAACTTAAAATCACAGGAAAATTCTCCAATAGAAAATTCTCATAGGCAATAGATTTATGAGATGTGATCACAATAAATTTAAATTAAACATCATATTGCCTTCTCAGCTTATTATTATTTTTTATTTCTCTTGGCTTCACAGTAAATTGAACATAGGGAGAATGAGCAATAATACATATGAAGTTTGCCCCCAGGAGCGCCCAGCATCACGAAGTTTTTTCTGGATAAAAAATGCACACGAGTTACGTTTTGGGAGCGCCCAGCACCACGAGCCGTTAGTTGACCAACATTGACCGTTAAGTCTGACGAAAATGAACAGTAACTTTACAAAAATTACAATTTTGCCCCTAGTTTTAAGTTGAAATTACCATTTTGCCCTTAGTTTTAAATAATGTCTTTTCTAAAAAAAACAATAAAATAACCCTTCCCCCCGGTGGCCCCACCATCGCCGGCCAACCACCACATTGCCGGCAATCGCTAGCTGCCGGCGACCACCGGCGACTTTATTTTTTTTAAAAAAATAAGGCTTTTTTTAAGAAAGCTAAGGGGAGTCTGGTGGGCCCCACCACCGGCCACACCACCGCCAGTGGCCGTCGGCGACGGCCACCTCCTCTAGCGACTTTTTTTTGAAAAAAAAACTAAGGTTTTTTTTAAAACAAACTAAGGGGACTCCAGTGGACCCCACCACCGGCCACACCACTGCCGGTGGCCACCCTCCCCATCACCAGTCGTCGGCGATGACCACCTCCGGCCACCTCCTTTGGCGACTTTTTTTAAAAAAAACTATGGTTTTTTTTTTAAAAAAAATTCGCCGGAGGTGGCCGTTGGTCGCCGGCGACAAACAGCGGTGGGGAGGGCGGCCGCCGGCAGTGGTGGGGTCTATTAGACTCCTCTTAGTTTTTTTAAAAAAAAACCTTAATTTTTTTTTCAAAAAAAAGTTGCTGGAGGAGGTGGCCGCCGTCGCCGGCCGGCGGTGGGGAGGGCGGCCACTGGCGGTGGTGTGGCTGGTGAGGGGCCCACTGAACTCCCCTTAGTTTTTTTTTTAAAAAAAGTCGCTAGAGGAGGTCGCCGTCGGCCGGCGGTGGTGGGGCCACCGGGGGAGGGGTTATTTTATTGTTTTTTTTAAAAAACATTATTTAAAACTATTGGCAAAATGGTAATTTCAGCTTAAAACTAGGGGCGAAATTGTAATTTCTGTGAAGTTACTGTTCATTTCCGTCAGACTTAACGGTCAAAGTTGGTCAACTAAAGGCTCGTGGTGCTGGGCGCTCCCAAAACGTAACTTCGTGTGCATTTTTAGTTCAGAAAAAACTTCGTGGTGCTGGGCGCTCTTGGGGGCAAACTTCATGTGTATTATTGCTCCTTCTCCCTTGAACATATTTCTCTGCAAGTTATTTGTCATCAAGACAATACTTTTCTAATGATACCAAAAACCCTTGTCATGCCATTTATTGAGGAATTGATAGTGGTATTTTACAAAATAACCATTATAAAAGTGATGAGGACATCAAATCACAAAATTTAGATTATTATGGCTTCTGTTTATTTAACGAAATTAAAATTTCAATAAATATCCAAATGATACATATTAGGGTAAAGGTGTAAAAATGCCATTGAGCTTTGCCCTCAGGAGTGTCCAGCACCATGTGCTTTTTTTGGAGCAAAAGTACCTATGTGGTTACATTTTAAGAGCAAAAATACCCTTCTCTGTTAGTTGACCATTTGTTGACCATTAACCATGGTAAAATGACCCTTTTGCCCTTAGTTTAAAATACTTTTTTTTTAAAAAGAAAAATACCCCACCCCCACCTCCCCTTGCTGGTGGTCCCCACCGCCGACACCCCACACCGACGAACGGTCGTGCGGCAAATTTTTTTTTTTAACAATTTTTTTAAAAAAACAAAAATACCCCACCGGCGTGGGGGTGGGGTATTTTTGTTTTTTTTTAAAAAAAAATTGTTAAAAAAAAATAATAAAAAAAAAAATTGCCTCGCGGCCGTTCGTCGGCGTGGGGTGCCGGCGGTAGGACCCATCGGTAAGGGGAGGTAGGGGTGGGGTATTTTTCTTTTTTCTTTTTAAATTATTTTAAACTAAGGGCAAACGGGTCATTTTACCATGGTTAACGGTAAAAAAATGGTCAACTAACGGAGAAGGGTATTTTTTTTCCTAAAATGTAACCACGTAGGTACTTTTGTTCAAAAAAAAAGCACATGGTGCTGAACACTCATGAGGGCAAAGGTCATGGACATTTTTGCACCTTTACCCTACATACATGGGTGCAAAAAAAGCTTTTAAGACCGGACAAAAGAGGCATCCGTAGACTGGACTCGCAACCGGTCTTGTTCTAGCCGGTATTAAAAGTATATCTTTAAGAGCGGACTTCAACCGGTCTTAAATAAACTATTTTAAGATCAAACATTTAAAAACACTAGGTCTTAAAACTGATACTAAATCCAACCGAAATATTTCTTTTGTCGATTATAAATCTCAATTTTTAAGACCAGACAAAAATTCAACCGCTCTTAAAAGTTCTAATTTTTAAGACCAGACAAAAATAATTATATGTGGTCTTAAAAGTCTCACGTTCAAGACTAGTTTATTAATACGTCCGGTCTTAAAGATTAATTTTTAAGACCGGGCATATTAAACCCAACGGTCTTGTAAAACCAACTTTTAGTACTGCATATCAAATATGTCGCCTGACCTTTAAGATCGCACATTTAAGTACCGAGTACATCCGGTCTTAAAAGTTGAACCTTTAAGACCGGTGTTTTTGCTTTATCGGTCTAAGGTTTCCTGCTTTTTTTCCCTGTTCTGTTCTTACTGATCATCTATATACACAAATCCATACCAGCCAATCCAGCACATAAAACGGTATACTTTAAGCTATAAGCTATGAACAATATAATTGTGGATAAATTGAATGATCTATACACAAATCCATACAAGCCAATCCAGCACAGAAAAGGCTACACTTTAATCTACAAGCTATGAACAATTATGAATAAATTGAATTGGGAAAAAGCAGATCGTAGCTAGAATACAAATATTATTGACCATGAGTTACAAATACAAATACAATAAGCTGTTGCAATAAGATATACCACGTACACTTAAATCAACATACATGACCAATATTCACCATGCCTTCATCCGATTCCCACCCAACAACTCCTTGATCATTCCACCATGTACAACTCCCTTAACAGGATCCTGATAAGTTTTGTGGAGTTCTAGTATGATCTCTTCTCTGTGTGATTGAGCAGAAACAATAATCAACACTTAAATATTAAAAATCCAGAGATAATAAAATCCGTTACTGATTAAGCTGGTTGTTACATATTAGAGAAAATTTACCTTAATATTGATATTTGATCGAGTTGCAAATTTTCAAGATATGGCTTCTGTAGCTTTATAGCTTCCCTCTGCTGAGAGCATTGGATTGGATCCAGCTGCCACAAACATAAAACAAGAACAAACTTCATAGAGTCAGTGACATCGGTTAAAAATTAAACACGGAAGGAATATAATACAGTTAAAACCTTAAATTTACCTTAACATTTATAAAGGGATATTCTCCCATATCCCTTCTTGATGATCATTTCTTATGCCGGGTTCATTATCCGCTTTATCTTCTTCGTTCATATCTGGTAGACCCTTTGAAAAAGGAGTATTGTCAGGAAGACCATAATTTGCATGACTTTCCTCATCAATATCGATGACCCTTTTACCTTGGAGAGCTATAGACCACATTTTATTTGCTTGATCGGTGATATAAAAAACTTGTTTCACGTGGTTTGCCATAATAAAAAGTTCATCTCCAAAACTTGTACTATTGAGATCGACTAACGTAAATACGAGCCAATCGATCTGAACACCACTGTTGACATTAACCTACTTGCATTTGAAAATGGGAAATCTAATGAAGACATAGTCCACCTCCCAAATCTCTTCAATAAGCCCATAATATGGCATGAATGCCAATTTAGGCTGCTTGTCTTTCAAACTGGAGAAGTGCATGGATTCAGCCTCTAACATTACACCACTGTTCTGGACGGTGCTCCTCTCATCTAGGGACTTCGTGTAAAATTTGTAACCGTTGATCACATACGAATTCTAACTTATGACATCAAGATGTATAAGTAGACTTGTGACAATTCATCAGGATCCACTCTATTTACTGAGGCCCCTCGTCTACCCCCTTCAGCATGCTGACGTTTTGGAAGCCCGATATGTCTTACTTTGGCCAAATAATTTTGACAAAATTCCATGGCCTCTTCAGATACATACTTTTGAACAATTGATGCTTTTGGCCGATATACATTCTTCACGTACCCTTTTAGGAATTTCATAGATCTTTCAATTGGGTACATCCACCGTAAATGGACAGGACCGGACAACTTGATCTCCCTCACTAGATGAACAATCAGATGAACCATGATGTCAAAAAAATAAAGGAACAAAAAGCCTCTCAAGGTGGCACAAGATAAGATATCCTTCATTCTTCAATTCATCCAATTGTTACTACAAACAACATTGAAGAACAAACAAAGCTGAGTCAAAATGTGTCGAAGATCATACTCGGTTATGCCTCGAATAGGTACTGGGAGTAGCTGTTGCATCAAGACATGGCAATCATGAGACTTTTGGCCTACCAATTTCAAGTCCTTCATCGATACAAGCCTCTTAAAATTTGAAGAATACCTCGACAGAACTTTTGTGCCATGCAAACACTCACAGAAACTACGTTTCTCATCCTTAGACAAAGTATGAGAAGCTGGGGACAATAAGTTCTGTTATCGTATGGCCTTGGATGTAAGTCTTCACGTATTCCCATTTCTTGCAAATCTAATCTTGCCTTCACACCATCCTTTGTGCTACCTTGTATGTTGAGAAGCGTGCCAACAATACTATCACATACATTCTTCTCCACATGCATGACATCAATACAGTGTCTCACATCAAGGTTGCGCCAATATGGAAGATCGAAGAATACCGATCTTTTTTTCCATATATTTGTTTCCTTTCTACCCTTTGCAATCTTACCGAAGACGACACTTATATTTTTCACCTTTGCATACACTTGCTCCCCAGTCAATGCCACCGGAGCATCTTCATGCTCTTGGCCACCAAGAAAGGCTTTCTTCAATTGACGATATGGGTGGCCCCGTCTAAGAAATCTTCTATGTCCAAGATAAATTGTCTTTCTTCCATGTTGAAGTTGATGGTAGCGTGTGCCTTCTTCACAAACCGGACATGTCTTATGACCTTTTATACTATACCCTGACAAGTTCTCATATGCTGGGAAGTCGTTTATGGTACAAAATATCATGGCTCTCATTTTGAAGACCTCCTTCTTGAAAGAGTCAAAAACATCGACACCTTCTTCCCACAACTCTTTAAGGTCTTCGATCAAGGGCTGAAAGTAAACATCAATGTCGTTTCCGGGTTGTTTTGGTCCCGAAATCAACATGGACAGCATGATGTACTTTCGTTTCATGCATAACATAGGAGATAAGTTGTAAATAATCAGGAGTACAAGCTAGGAACTATGTATGCTGCTAAGGCTTTCATATGGATTCATGCCATCCGTGTTAAGGGCAAGCCTAAGGTTCTTAGGTTCTTGGCCGAATGTCGGAAATAATTGATCAATTTTCCTCCATTGAGATGAATCGGCATGATGTCGAATCTTTCCATCAGAAAATCCTCTCATCTACATGCCACCTTAAATTTTTTGCATCATTTTCATTAGCGAACAAGTGCTTGAACCTTGGTATGATTGGAAGATATCACAACACTTTTGTAGGCCCCTTATTTGACTTGTACCTTGGGGTTTCACATATCGGACAATTCAGCTTCTCTTCTAACTCGTTCCTATACAACACGTAATCATTTGGGCATTTTTGGATCTTTTGGTACTCCATCCCCAGTGGACAAAGAATTTTCTTAGCATCATAGTATCGGTGAGGCAACACATTATCATCCGGAAGCATGTCCTTAAAAGCCTCAAGTATTTCAGAAAAACTCTTGTCGCTCCACCCATGATGTGCCTTCAAGCTGACCAATTTCAATACAGCGTTCAACAATTGGTATTTCTTACACCCAGGGTATAGTGGGGTCTCTGCATCACTGCACATATTACTATATGCATGTGATTGATGAAAAGCCTCTTCTCCTACATCACGAATAATATCCTCTATGCGATCATCCATATCAGCGTCATTATCATTAGATGTCACTTCTCCGTGTTGAGACCTACTTGGCATTTTTTCACCATGCCATATCCATATTGTATAAGTCTTACAAAATCCTTGACAAACTAAATGTGTGTGTATAACTTCAGGACTTAGTTGCCTTTCATTAAAACATCGTACACAAGGGCAATAAAACTTCTCACTATCATCATGGGCATTTTGTTTAGCAAATTCTATAAATTCCCTAACCCCATTCTGGTATTCAACACTCATCTGTAAAGCATTCATCCAACTGCGATCCATAGTACAATTCCTATGGACGGAAAGATTTAACATATAACATAATCCGTAAAAACAAAAACTTGCATATAAAATAAGCCAACTAGATATGAGTATATAAGCTAAATGTAGGTTCTGTCTTATGGTCATAAATGTATGACAGTGAATCAAGAAGCAAAATAAATGCATTACGAGGAAATTAAACGCATTGCAAGTAGGTCTCGTGCACTCACCAGTAGCATATAGGTGAAATGCGTTTGCTGAGTCTCTCTTCTCCTGCCACAAATGTTAATGTTGAAGACAGTAAGAGTAACCTGAAAACACTTGTTGGTCAATTGGGTAGGTCCCAAAAGAAGATTTCATCGTTTTGGTCAACCCATGGAAAACCCAGAACGATAAGTAGGAAAAGCATACAGTTATATAGCCGATACAACTCGTACAGCTTGGTCTTTAGGTGTTGAGCCAAGGAACCACATAGTTGTCGTCGAGAGTGGAACGCGAAGCAGCGACGAAGCAACACACAAACACTGGAGACAGAACCAGAGTAATCACTTTCGGCTAGACAAGAGAAGTTTATACAGGGAAATTTAATTTTTCTGCGCTAGTGGCGCGAGAGAGACATTTATTATTTGGGATATTATTAAGACCGATCAATTAAAAGGAATATGGTCCTAAAGATATATTTAAATTATACTGAACTTTTTAAGACCGAAGTTTTATAAAATTACGGTCCTAAAAATAATTTCATTTAAATTTATATTGAAAATTTTAAGACCGGAGGTTTATAATATTGCGGTCTTAAAATTCATTTAATTTTGGACTGCATGATTTATAAAACTGTGGTCTTAAAAGTCAGATACTTTTTAATATTTAAAAGAAAAATTGCTGCAGTAATTGAACGAAAATAAAGAACACTGGAGAATGGAGAATAAAATATAATCTTCGTTCTTATTAATTTTTAGATCACTATGACAACATGCAAGTACAAAAGGAAATAAGAACAACAAACTGAAAATTAACAAAAAAAAGATTATGAAGAGACTAAAAATTCTAGTACTTGGTATCATCTAATGTCTTGGAGATGGAGGCTTCAGCAGCAGCAATTTCGCGCTGGATATCAGCACATTCCTGTATTATGCACCTCAGTTTCACGTCATAATCATCAACCAAGGGAGCGGGAACCTCTTCGTGGTCTGAAGGCTGGAGGGGGCCGTCAACCTCTTCATCATCCGAAATAACAATGGGTCCAACGACCTATGACTCCTCCGTCGGAATGGAACGACGCACTGGAAGAGAACCCATGAGAGATCTGGTGTGGGCACGAGCTCCAGGAGTACTCCTGCGAGGGGTTGTTTTCTTGTATCTAACCATTGTCTGAGAGCCACGTAGTGTGGAGTTACGAGGTAATGAGGACTTAAGTTAAAAAGGACAGAGAGGAAGCGTGTGGATGACAATAAAGACAGGACTTAAGTTACGAGGTAATGGTCATAAAAGTCTATTATTTATTTATTTCATTAAAATACCTTTAAGACCGATCATTTATCTTATAACCGGTCCTAAAAGTCTATTAATTTTTTTAAAAAAAATAATAAATTTTTAAAAGTTCATTCTTCTCAAGTGAGAGACGTACACCAGAGACACTCTGTTCAAATAAATGATTCAGAGTCTCTTCGGCTTCCAGATAAACTTCCCAACTAGGCGTCTCCTCGTATTCTGATGAACTATGCGTCTCCTCGGTAACGGTTCCAGCATTTCACATTCTTCAGGATGGCTTCTCTATTTAAAACCGTTGTTACTTTACATTCTTCACATTCTTCTCAATCACTTCTACAACCTCCATAATGGCCGCTCCACCACCACCAGGAATTCACAACAATGGTCCTCCCGCTCCACCACCACCACCGCCCAACAATCCTCCTCCACCCCAACAGCCACCTCCATACCCTCCTCCGCTGCCTCTAAACCCCTCCGCCTGACAGATGATGTAGCACCTCCTGGCCCGTGTCGCTCATATAGACCGACGCATGGGCCAAATGTTTCAGGTCTACCACGCCGTCAACAACAAGCTGAACATGTTACTCGACGCCAATGACGTCAAGTACAATCTCTCTGACGACGACGTCTCCGATCTCTCATCCGATCCCTCCCTCCCCTCCGACAACGACGAGGGGGATTAAATATTTTTATGTTTTTTTTGTTTATACTCATCCTGCCCCACAGCGGGCAGGAAAAAAAATGATAACTAATTTTTTTTTCCATTTCGATTGCCTAAGTATAGTATACTTTCGTTGTCTCGATTTTGTTTCAGACAAAAAGGTAACAAACAAAACCATAACTGAAAAGTGATTAAAGATAAAAGTTCACAAAATAAAGTTAACGACATACAAAACGTACAAAACGACAAGAAAGACAACTTTTACCTTTCAAAAATAAAAACAAACACAATTGTTTCAAACAAAAAGGAAACAAACAAAACCATAACTGAAATGTGATTATGGATAAAAGTTTACAGAATACAGTTAACAACATACAAAACAAAGCGAAAAAGGGACAATTTTTACCTTTAAAGAATAAAAACAAACACAGTGACAAATCTTCTCAAGCCTGGACCACCGTCGCCGTCAGTTTTACCAAACTCAGAGCTGCAAATTTTCGTTATCTTACTTCTTTTCCGACAATGCTCTTCAGCTTCTGGAGAGGTAAAATTGACGACGACGAGGGTCCTGAGCTTGAGCTGAATGCCAGAAACTTAGTATTCTTGAAACCTAATAATTTATCTTAAAGAGTGAGTCATCATTTCTATTTATAGGAAGATTATTAAGACCAGATATTTAACAAATAGACAGTCCTAAATATCAAGTCCAAAATATGCGGTCCTAAAAGTTAATTTTAAGACCGGATATTTATCAAACATACGGTCCTAAATTCAAGGCATATTTTTTTTAA
The DNA here is from genome assembly GCA_037074495.1 of Acacia confusa. NCBI lineage: Eukaryota > Viridiplantae > Streptophyta > Magnoliopsida > Fabales > Fabaceae > Acacia > Acacia confusa. The sequence continues at coordinate 26,007,310 of CM073513.1, read as the reverse complement.
AAAAAAACAAAGACCTTTAGGATCGTCTATTTAATAAATATAAGTTCCTAAAAGTGTTGTCACCTTTTTAAGACTTTTAAAACTGGATGTTTATTAAACATACGGTCCTAAAATCAAGGATTAATTTTTTTTTTAAAAAAGCAAAGACCTTTAAGACCGTTTGTTTAATAAATATATGGTTCTAAAAGTCACGAATACTTTTTAGAATCTCTTACTGCTAGTTACAACTCTCCAAAACTCAAAACTCAAGCACTATCCACCATCCAATATACGTTCAGAAAACCAAAATTACACAGACTAAGAAAATTGTTCGTGAGAATAAAAAATTTATTATATAAAGAATGCTCCAAATTGTAAAATAGTTCATTTATAGAATGAATTTACAAATTAATTAATGTAGTACTGTAATTACAATTGTTGCTCTATAAGCATATATTTACAAATGAATTATTACTGTGATTGTTGTATTTACTCTATGATGTCAATTGCATGTTGACAAAACACTCTGCACATGTGGTCCACCTCATCAGCAAAAAAGGAAGTCTCAGAGGCAAATCTCTATATAACATCAAAGAAAGAAACTGAATTAATTGGCGTGCATATTTCATATGTAACATTAATTAAGACAGAAACTGAATTCAGCCATAATATGTAACATCAAATACATTTACCTTTGCAGTGAGTTTATTATATGGTTGAGTGATAATATCATACATGTGTTTCATTATGTACAGGCCACATAAGTTGGATCCAATTGGTTGCCGATGGGTTTGAAAAGAACAAGAAATGTATATAATAAGATCAAGCATATATATATAGCTTACTGACCAACTTCACAAGACAGTATGCCAGTGTCCAAATATGTACTAACCTTTGGTGTGAGTCATCTAGGATCTTTGAGCTCACTCCCTCACTTTTTTTTGACCTGGTTTAGGAAGTTCTTTATGGCATTATCATCAAAATCACAAATTTATTAATAATGTTTGCTGAAAATTCACATTAGAGATTTCTTACAAGAGAATCAAAATGACATGCTTACCTGTTGATGATCTACTTCAACAGAACCCCTGGTTGGCCGTGAGTGGAGCATAAGAATAACACCGTATTTGAGTCCATGATCAAGACGAGCAACTGCTAGTGGGCGCTGAAAATTCACAGCAGTAAAGTACTCAGTGATATATTATGCAAAATTAATTGAATTGCAACAAGAGATCGATTGTGATATGTACCTATGGTAATATGGAAACAAGTACACCTTCCTTCTCACTTCACACAAACCTATTTGATATGTACTCCTCTCTTTGTACCACGATGGCTTCTTTTGCATATACTGGGCACAAGAATCCAAAATCATTGATTCTGCCCTGTTGCTCCAAATCTTGATGCATGAACCTACAATAATGACATCGATCATGGAATTATTATACATATTCCTAAACCATAAACGATGAATTTAAATTATGTACTCATAAAATAAGATACTTACCTACACCACATTTGAATAACTGCTGATGTAAGCTCTTGTCCAGGAAGCAGGAGGGACTTTATATCAGCGGTGTCAAAGAAAACCGGTTGAGGGTCATGAGGAACCCTTACCACTTCTTGTATATCCCACGATTGACATGCAAATTCTCCTTTAGATAGCATTTGGGATATTTTATCCATGGCCCCAAACTCAGGAGTAGGGGATGCAACTTTATTAGGAAGGGATGGAGATGGAGGAGGGGATGCAGCTTTATCATGAGGGGATGGAGATGGAGGAGGGGATGCAACTTTATCCTGAGGGGATAGAGATTGAGGAGGGGATTGAACTTGAGGAGGGGATGCAGCTTTATCATGAGGGGATGGAGATTGATGAGGGGATTGAACTAGAGGAGGGGATGAAGCATCAGGAGGAGTATAGACATCTACAAGCTTCACCGGCCAAGAGATGAAGGTTCCCTTGACATCACTCACACGCTTCAGCTGATCGGTTGGGTGAGGGAGAGGTGCATCAATGATCACCTCTTCAACTAACACTCTGACTTCATCATCAGCCATTTGTTTGTGGTGTACAGTTGATCCCAAGTTGTGGATAGTCCCTTTAGCAACTAATTGTCTAGTTGGTTTTGCCACGTACAGGTCACAATGTTGCTCTGATTGTCCAACAATGCAGCTCCTTCTGGTGCTGTGCTGCACAGGTGCAGGTGTATGTGTGAGAGGAACACTGGTCTCTGGCCTAGAGCTAATAACCTCTTCAACTCTATCATTTCCTTCTTCATTAGCTTCATCTGGGCGTCAAACATCTCTTTCAATGCAAGTTCTTTGGCCGATGCCTCCTCATTTAATTGTCTAACCGTTTGGTCCATCTCCTCTCGGGTAACCATACTTTGCCTAAGTCGTTTGGTTTTACCAAAGTAATCTTTTAGGCCTACCCGTCCTCCTTTTACCTTACCCGCCCCGGGTGAGCCGGATTTCCGGTCGCAACGGTAAGAACATTACTCCTCCCGCCCGACACAAAAGATCCCTCTGCTTCTTTCTTTTTTAGATCTTCCTGTAAGATACAGATAACGAGAAGCTTAGTAATGAAACATGTTTAGTAACTAAAAATAACAATAAACGATACTTACAATTCTCTCAGCAACTAGACGAGTTTGTTCACTCATGTAGGCACCTTTTTTTGGTCGCCGAATATACAACCACAAATCCTCGCGACGTATCAGGGATGCCTGCTGATCAACTACAGCAGAAGGATTGAATTCAACTTCTTCTTCCAATCTCTTCCGCTTGGCCTCCATCATTTCTTCTTCGGCCTTTGCATATCCCCCGCAAGAAGCTCTATGCAGGCAATCATTCCTTCTCCCTATCTCCTATGCTTGTGCCCTTCTTCTCTGTGAATCAGAATTGACAACAACTATTAATTATGAATTCAAGCCATCTCACTAAAAGAAATTATAGAACTTCTGCTTTATATGAACCTAAAACACTAATCAAATTCACTTCATCAAGTTTCAACGTTTAATTTAAGGAAGATGTAGAATTGTATAGAACTAAGATACTAAGTTACTAATAGCTAGCAATGTCTAACCACTACCTACTATAACAGAACTAGCTAAGAATATAATAACGGTTAACATATAAGACATGCATACTCACACATTAAACCATCATACTCTAATTCAATTCTGACTTACTTGAATATATACTTCTACTCACACATTAAACCATCTAATTAATAGGATTAGACAAACACAATAACATTCATATATCCGCACAGGTTAATAAGCAAAAAGAAAGGGCAAACAAAACTAAATATGAACTCGCCAAAGCATCAGTAGTGGACCGAAGCTGAACAAATTGATCCCAAATTTGTTGATCAATGAATGTGTACTTGTCCCAAGGATTATGATCAAGTCGAACCTCGGCAAAAATATACTTGTTGGCGAGAAAGGTCTTAAATTTCCTCCACCTATCGGCACAATAAGACAAGGTCTTGGCTTTCAACTTGTCAGAGTCAAGGATAGTGTATGAAAGCCAGATAGTGTCCCAGATAGCATCCTTCACTGTGCGTTGCTCAACATTTTTCCACTCATCTATCAAAATGATGACCTTGCTGCGTGCCATATAGCCAACATAACTATTATATCGTGTTTATTCGGACGGACAGGTTGCAACCTCTCATTAAATTGAATCTCGATCATTGACCCAGCGTTTTGTTTTGCTGACACGATGCTCATTCGTGTGCCACTTCTACCACGGCGTGCAGGGCGATCACGAGGCTCATTTTGAGAAGAAGAGGGTTGGTTCTCTCTCACACTGTAACATCAGTAACTTGCGTTGACTAAACAGGGTGAGAATGGTTTTCTCTGTTTATTTTCGATAAAGTAAGAGAGTGGTGGTGCGAAGGAGTAACGTCTGAGAAAGTGAGAGAGTGTAACAGAGGAAGGTGGTGGTTGGCGAGGAATAGACGTAATGCAACAGGAAATGGGGTTTCGCAAAGAGAACACAGGGGTTTCAAAGTTCAGACAGTAAGACGTAAGTCGTAAGTAAGGTTTCGCGTGAAGAAGTATATCTGGTTATTTTTAAGACCGGCCATTATTAATGTAAAAGTTACGCCCGCTCTTAAAAGTATTAACTTTAAGACCGATCATTTATATATGTTCGCTCTTAAAAGTATTATATGATTATATTTAAATATTTTGTTTTTGTTCTTGACCGTAGAAAGTATAAGTCGTTGATGTACGAGTTTTTTCTATAATGTAATCCATATTTTATTTTTTTTAACATTTTTAAGAGCGGTTGGTTATTTTAAGCGGCCTGAATATTATATTTAAGAATTTATACGATAGAAAAAGTTCTTTATATTTACAAAATTGTCATCGATCAAATCTTTAAGACTGGCTTTTATTAATGTATAAGTTACGTCCGCTCTTAAAAGTATTAACTTTAAGATCTCATTTATATATGTCCGGTCTTAAAAGTTTTATACGATTATATTTAAATATTTCGTTATTGTTCTTGACCGTAGAAAATATAAGTCAGTGATGTAAGAATTTTCTCTATAATGTAATCTATATTTTATTTTTCTTAACATTTTTAAGAGTGGTTGGTTATTTTAAGCGGCCTGAATATTATATTTAATAATTTATATGTTAGATAAAGTTTTTTATATTTACAAAACTGCCACCGGTCATATCTTTAAGACTGGTGACTAGAAACTTTGCTATAAATGAGGCGGTCTTAAAAATTTATGCGGGTAAAGAAGTTCTTTATATTTACAAAATTGCCACCGGTCATTTCTTTAAGAGTGGGGCGTTGATACTTCACTGTAAATATGGCAGTCTTAAAAATTGATGCGGGTGAAGAAGTTCTTTATAAGTACAAAATTGCCACCGGTCATTTCTTTAAGAGCGGGGTGTTGATAATCTGCTGTAAATGAGGCGGTCTTAAAACACTTTTTTGCATTAGTGATATAAACATATGTAAGAATAAAACTTAAACTTTAAATGATAAAATCAAAAATATAAACATAAATCAAGTAAGGATAATATGAGAGAGAAAAACCAATACATGAGCAATACTAAATGAATATTCACAAACACTATAAATTAAGTGCTATTAAGCTTAATACGATATATTTGTTGTAATCTTGTTATTGTTCTTTAAAATTTGAATTTTGAATTTTGAATGAAGATATTACAATATGTATGGAAAACAATTTTTTCCTGCGGCTATATGAGAATTTTGATAAAAAGAAGGACATTCTTGTATAATATTAGTGTCACTTTTAGAAAATTGAAAGAATAGAGAAAATTATCCCAAAAATCATAAATGACATTTTAGTGCCCAAAATTTTAAAATGCCAAATGAGTCCATATTTCCAAGAATGAACGTCTTCCTCTGATTTAAGACTGATTTAGTTATAATTCTTATCTTATCAATATGATTTATTTCAATATTTAACCCTTTACCAATGTGTCTTGATGTATGACAGGTACGAGATCGATGACCCTTACCACTACATTGATAACATGGATTTGTTAGTATGTATATTATGCTTACTAGTTTTTATTTTGTAGTTCTTATCAATAATCTTTCTCACTTCATGTGGGAATTTGAAACACCAAGATTACAACTATGGCATTGCCCAAAGATGTAGACATATTTATACTTATGTCCACGCCCACAATTAGATTTATTCGTTACTTCATTCACTTTTGAGAATGAAGTCAATCCTCTTAGACAATATTCATGATTTTTGCAACACAAATTAAACTCATCATTTTGTTTGGCCACATGGGGTCAAGAAATTCATTCAACATATTTCTTAAAACTTTTTTCACAATATTGTTACTGCAGGTGCTAATTGGATAAATCCATTTATAATGATCTTTTGGAAGAACAACCATTTTCTGGTGGTCATACAATTCCTTTAATTTGTTCTAAAGAATAAGGGGGTCTTTTAATGCCAAACTTTGAGGCCTTCATGCAAATGGTGTCATAAAAATTTTGGATTAGGCATTCAAGATAAGTATAATTCTCTCTGATAATGACAAGGGCCACAAATTTAAATTTAATAATATTTAACATAGTTCAAAATAATGCAATAAAAGGAAATTCATAAAATATGAAATATTAAAACACAATATAATAACACAAACGATAATAATAGGAAATTCGTAAAGACAATAAATAATTAATATATTACAATAAAAATTAAATCTTTATAGCTTCGGGTCATTTAGTTCTCATGGCTTTTTGCCAATTTGTTTCATGATGAAAAAGTTTTTTTAATCGTTTCTTACTGTTTATCTTTAGGACAAACAAAAATTGTATATGGCTATAAGATAAAAGATGAAAAGTTACATGACTTTTAGCCATATAATCTCAAAATAATTATAAAAGAAATATAGATTATGGCCATAAAAATTCAAAATATGAGTCAAACAAATATGGCTTCGGTCATATAATTCAGAATAGGAAAATCAAGGAAATATGGCTTCTGGCCATATTATATCAAAGCGATATGATTTTTGGTCATATAATTTTAGAATTAAAAAAAATCAAAACAACATGACTTCTGGTCATACTAAAATAACAATATCAATAGTATAAAAGAACTCACAAAGAAGATCAAAATAAGATATAAAATAATAACAACCTCCAATATTAGCCATGTAATCCAATATTTAAAACAGTCGGTAAAAGAGTCTTCTTAATTCCATATAGTGACTAAGGTTATTCCAGATATATGAAATAAAATTTCCTTAAAATAAGGTAGATGAAATTGTTCAAGAAACAATGAAAGAAAACAAAACTTTGATAAAGTTTTCATGTTGTACCGTGTTATGAAACTAAAAGAAATCTAGAATAAATATTAGAGAAGAAAATGAAAACAATTCTCATTGTATTTCTTGTATCACTGCACTGTTTTCCTCTCTCCACTCCATCTCACTCCTGCTCTTTTTGCAATTTGTGTGTGTTGGGTGTTTATAATCCCTCCACATGCACTTACATTACCCCCCCAAAAATCTTCCGTGAAGGGTTGGGTTTTTCTCATAATCCTTTTCTCATTATTTTTCATAATCTCAAAATCATATCTATCCAATCAATCAATATACTACTTTAACATTTCTTTCTCATTCTCAATCAATGGCCCAAATGAGCTAATGAGAGAAAATGAGAAAAAGGATGATGAGGGGATCCTTTTTTGTGAAGGTGGGAGGTTTGCCTCCCACTTTCCTATATTTTATATTATTATATTATAATGTAATATACCCAAATGATATTCATGAATTATGACAGAATGTGGATAGTTAAGAGTCAATGGATATCCACATAATTAATTTATTCATAACAAAGTCTAAAAAAAAGGTTATAAAAGATAAAACTACATAATTAATTTATTCATAACAAAGTCTAAAAAAAAAGGTTATAAAAGATAAAACTAGGATGGGTGATGGAGAGCAGAGTGGGAGTGAGGGTAGAGATGGCAAAAGGATTTTTAGAGAGAAGGATTGAGGATTAACTTATAGAATATGATGGAAGCTGGCAAGATGTGGTGAGATGGCATGAGGTGAGAACGGAGATGGATCCATTTGGTCTTTTGGATTGAGATTGGGAGATTAGCAAGTCTCGGCAAGATTTAATTGAGATAGATCTTGTTTTGAGGGTTTCACAGTAAGAACTCTGATGCATATCTTTCGTAGTTCTCAATGGGCTATTTGGATTAGCAGTGAAAGTAGTTACTTATTTCTTATTTAACTTTCTTAGAAGTCCGTAGAAAAAAAATCAGGTTGTAAATATGATTTGGGTTTATATTGATGATGGTAGAAATGGCGGGGCCCACATCAAAAGCTGAGAGCTTTTTGAAAAAAGTTACCCCATGGGACTTTTTTTTTAATTGACTTTTAAGAGCTTTTCTTAAAAAAACTTAGTAAACTTAAAGTTCAATCCAAACACTCTACTGAAGGCTTTTTTTTTTCCCCCACTGCAACTTTGTTCTGGCTCTTTAAGTTACTTAAAGCTCTCTCCAAACAAGCCCAATGAAGTTACTTGACATTAGCCATATTTCTAGCTTTGGGCTTGGGCCTTCATGTTTCATCATATTAAAAAAAAAAACCAATATTTCAGCCGAAACCACAAAATAGAAATATGTACGCACTGTATTTGCCTCATGCCAACTCACTCTTCTTTTCGACCCATTTGCTAGACAAGTTATAATATATGCACTTGGACTTTTTTTTTTTTTTTTTACCAAACAATGTGGGGCTTATTCCATTTGACACAACCAAATTTACTTTTACAATTCCAACAAACATTAATTCCTTTACATCATAACAAATATCACATACATAAATATTCAACAGATACAAATAATCATATAGTAACAATAAAGATATCATAACAGAATACCACTACTCAGTGGCGGAGCCACATTGATGATCCCCCCCAAAAAAAAAAATTTTCAAACTGTTAAAAAAATAAGGAAAGAAAAAAAATTTGGAGAGTGATTGTCTATAAAAAAAAAAAAAAAAGATATACCCCATTTTATTTATCTATTTCCATGTTGTGTGTAACATCTCAAGAATTTTGAATATGAGAATTCAATATAATATGAGATGAATTGTGGAAAATTTGGCCTTAGCTACTTTAAATTTTATTATTTGGAAATAACCATCATGGAAGTAAATTATGAAATGAATGGTCTAAAATAATTATTGGAAGTAAGGCCTAATTTCCATGAATATTTGGGAGAATAAGTAATTGTATGGAATGATTATTATTCTTTTAGCCAATTCAACATATCAGTCCATACTTTTTGGATCACACTTTGGCCCACGTACATAACATCATTCCCTTTTAGGTATTTAATATCTATATTCATTTCTCCTAGCATACGTCCAGCCCATATAGTATGCTTTCTGGTTAATCCCTTCACGTTTTGCAAGCCATTCTTCGTTTCATTCTTTCAGCCCACCGATGAATCATTAAATCAGCCATATTCATAAACCATATTCAGCCCAAAACGCAAATGAATCATTCCTACATCTATTATCCATTTTTAGCCATCCTAGAAGCACGAAGAAAGAGACAGAAAGCAACAGACATCAGCACGTGACAGCAAGATATCCACTTCCACATTCCATTCTTTTCATTTGGATAACACAGAGAAAATAAAGACAGCGTGGGATGACAACACTGAAACTCCATTACTTCTTTTCGGAATGCAGTACGTTAATCCCATACCTCACCATTCATCTGCGTTTCGACATGCCACAGAATCCATATTCATTTTGTTGCCAGCGTAAAACACAACTGTTTTATGTATGAGACGCCACGTCTTCAAGTCTGATGGTGCAAGGAGACAGCGCATTCGTTATTTTCTCTAAACCGAACACACATACAATGCTCACGACCTCTCTTACTCTCATACGCGGTCATAATCACTTCTCTCGTGATCTAATGCATGGCAACGCCCATGCTCCTCAATACCTCTCAAACTCAGCAATATTCTCGGCCTCAGATATTCCTTTTTCTTTCTCATTCATCTCTGATAACCATTCCAGCCACAGAAAACATTGAGACGAGACCGAGAGTTAAGAGACCGAAAGATGAGAACCTAAACGAGAGAGTGAGAGAGACGGAGAACGTGATTCAGAGGCGAGAGAGCGAGAAAGACAGAGACTGCGTGATCATCGAAAGAAAAGGAAGAAGAAGTTGATCAGTTTGGTTTCTGGTTTAGGTGAGTCTATGACTCTCTTTCCTTTTTGGTTCAGCACATCGGTTTCTGGTTTCTTTTCTGTGCATTAGTTCTGCATGTGTGGCTCTGGTTTATGAGTCACGAAACAGAGAAATTGAAAGCTTAACGATGCATGCTTCTTTGCTAACTTGAAACCGAAAGTTACTGCACGTTAGCTTTCGAAAATTGAAGGTTTAAGCATATTATTCAAGTTCAGTTCTGTTTCATGAGCACCAAACAAAGAACCTGAAAGCTTTACGTTGCATGCATGAAGTAGTGGTTTCTGATTTGTTATTGCTGAATCTAAGTACCGAAACAGCGAAGCGTATAATATGTTGCATGCATTTGGAATGGTTTGATTATGTTGGACGTTGGGATTGTAAAGCATATTTCAAGTCTGCAATTTTCAAAGATGCTCAAATTAAATGTTACAGTAGGAAGGTTTTAATAACGTTAATGGATGGTATAAGTGTTAGTGTGTTGAAATTATGAATCTTGAACTCAAGGGAAACGTTGCCGATTCATGGTAATAGAGCATCAGGTGTTAATAATAAAAGCTATCATTCTCTGGAAATAAGAAGTATCAAATGGTTAAGACCTTTGAATAGTGCTGTCAAGAGGTGTATGCTCGGTTTCTTTGTAGAAGAAAAATAATAATAATAATAAAAACTATTTAAATTGGTGTTTTAGAAGAATGGGAATTAAGTGATAAATCTTTCCCGAGAAACGGTCATCATCATGGAAATATGTTTAGAAATGCTTAAATAGTCAAGTTTAATAAGAGATATGTATTTTCGGACAGTTGGTGAATTGTGAAGCTAGAAAATTGGGCATAAATCATTGATTTATGTTTTACTATATTAAATCATTGGTTTTGAAGCTTAAGCAATTGACCTCCTTTGACCATGAAATTTTGTGGAATTTAGTACACAAAATAAGCTTTAAAAAAATAAGTCTAAGAACACATTATGTGGATGTGTAAAAAGGAAGTTATGGATTTTTCAAGGTTGGACAAGAAATCTGAAAAGGATAAGTTTTATCGATCAGTCTAGTAAGCTTAAGCTTAATATTGTTATTAAGATTAAATTGAGTAATGACCATCTCCAAATATTATAGGATTTGGACGCTAGTGTTGGCCCAAAAGATAAACAGAGCTAGAAGAACTCTGGTGACGTTAAGAAGTGGTAAAGACATCCAGGTAGTAACCTTAATCTTCATATACTCTTTGTGACTTGTGTATGTATGTTTTACTATGTATATTGCATACACTTGGTTATCATTTATTTTCGAGTGCTTTGAAATCGGAACATGCTGTGTGCAATAAGGGCCTTGCTATGTGCCGTGCCCGACAGTCTGTGCTGTGTGCTATTAAGATTACTAGTTCCAGATTGGGTTGTGTGCCTTGCTATGTGCATGATTTTGAACGTATGTAATTTGTATGTTTATTGGCTTTTCTTACATGCATTGCTATACATTTTATGAGAGATTAATGGTTACTCTGGGATTCAATTCCTGAATCCCAGCCCCTCTTAAGTTAACTGGCAGTTCATCTAGAGCAGAGCAGGGAGACCGTGGTAAGGCACCGAAGCAGGATTAAAGTGATGGTGGATGTTGATGGTTTTTCCTTTAGACGTTTATTGTGTTTATCGGATGACTGTAGTATTTTATTTTGACTTGTCAGACATCATTATCCGGATGACTGTTTATTTTGCCCCTTTGGGGTAAAGTTTATATTTCTATGTATTTTTATCAGTATATTATTGTCCAATCTAGCGTGTGCTCTGCTGCTTATACTCTATACTCTGATACAAGACATAAATTTACCTGGGATTAATAACTTAAAATTAAATATAAGTAAAGGATCACACTACCCGCCACCCGAAAGGGCGAGGCCGGTCGGTGTGTCACAGTGTGTGCAAAATAGGGAAAGAAAAAAAAAGTTTGGAGTGTTCACTTTATATGTTAAAAACCATGTTTTGTATACTTATTTGGTCTTTATTTATTCTTTCCAAATGATGTAAGCTTAAATTTTTGTTTGTGGTTGCAACTGGATTAAGAAAATAATGAAATTAGATATATGTATGTATTTATTGGTTAGGAGTAGTGAAGTTTCACTATTATTTGAGCTATGAGAGGAATTAAAGTCTAAGTTTCTTCTATTTTTTTATTATTTTAAATTAGAAATTATATCAATTGTTATTATTGTTATTTTGCCATATTTAAGGATGAAAAGGTATTATACAAAATCAAATTATACTAGTACTAAACGTTTTCCATCTAAATCCTCAAAAAAAAAAAAATTCGGGGATGTTGCCTCCGAACCCCCAACGCCAAATCCCTTAATGGTGCCCCCCTTAACAAAAATCCTAGTTCCGCCCTTGCCACTACTCACCCTCATAAAAGCCGCTCGTGTAATTGAACATGTATTTTGCTAGGTCAACAATCAATCTACTTGCCGGGGTGAGTTTCACCCCAACTTGCTTCGTCGAGTAAGCCAATTGCCAAAGTGAGTGTCACAATCGCACCCTTTTACAAGATATGGGATTCAAACCTAGGGTTTTCTCTATGCTCGCAGCAAACAATTCCATCGAGTCCTAAATGTTTATTCAAGCAGGTTCCATAAGGCAGATTTTGGTCTAAAAACAGTAAGTAATATACCATTTCTATTTATTCTAAGCTTAATGATTTTTCTGAAAAGTCCCACGAGCAATACTAATGAGTAAAGCGAGTGGGGCCAAGTTATATTGAGTTTTTTTTTAAGGGTGTGTTTGGTTTGAAGGGAGAGGATGAGAAAGAAACAATCGTTAGGAAGGATGTTGACCAAATTGCCATTAATTAAAAGAATATTCTTTTTTGTTATGAGTATATTTTAAAATTAATGAAAATTTTTCATGGGTTATTTTGTAAAAATGAGAGCAAATTTTCCCTCTCATCTTTCCATCATTTCAAACCAAACATAGCGTAAGTTGCAACGGAGGAAAGTTATTCTCACAAAAGCATACTCAACTATATATAAGCCTTGTTTAGTACATGGTACCAGAGGGGTTGGTACTAGACTAGGCATTGATATTTCGCTTTTTGCAAAATTTGATACGAGAGACAAAGGATAACCTGGATTAAGAGTACCACAACAGTGAGATTATAAACCACCCACATCTTGATATTGGAGATTTAATCCTGGGCTTCGCAAATTCTAGGATAAAATTATCCTTCAATCTACTCCTTCATGGTAAGCACATCCTCCACACCTTTGATTGTTTGACTTCTCCTCCGGTAGCACCATCTTCCTCCTTCTTGAACCTTCAACTTCCAAGTCCCTCTCCCTCATCTTAGCCTTTCTTCTCCATCTTCTCTCAAAGCCCCTCCCTCTATCTCTATCCCTTCTTCCTCGTCTTCTCTATTCTTCCTCATACACGTACATACTCTTTCTTCCTCGTCCATTAGGCCACCAATGCTATACAATATATATCATGCACACAAATATATATGAGCTAGCTCTTTCTCTTTGACTTGAGCTCATTCAGAAGTTTGTTAAAGAATTCACATTTCATAGGGTTTTAATGATTTTTCATTTATCAAGTAAAAAAAATTCACAATATTAGCTCATTTACAGATTTTGTTAAGAAATTGACAACATTTCAAAGGTTTTAACAATTTTTCGTTTCCTGAGTAAGAAAATTCACGCTATTAGGTCTTTCACAACTTTTGTTGAAGAATTCACAACTTTTCATTATATCTTAACGATTTTTATTTATCAAGTAAAAAATTCACATTATGAGCTCATTCACAAGTTTTGTTAAGAAATTCAAAATATTTCATTAGGTTTTAATGATTTGCATTTACCTAGTAATAATTTTCACAGTATCATCTCATTTACAAATTTTATTAAGAAATTCACAATATTTTATAAGGTTTTAACGATTTTTCGTTTACCCAATAAAAAAGTTCACACTATAAGGTCTTTCATAACTTTTATTAAAGAATTCACAACTTTTCCATTAGGTTTTAATGATTTTTGTTTATCTAGTAAAAAAGTCGTACTCTAGGCTTATTCACAAATTTTGTTAGGAATTCACAACATTTCATAAGGTTTTAACGATTTTTCATTTACCCAATAAGAAAATTCACACTGTTAGGTCTTTAACAACTTTTTTTAATGAATTCAAAACTTATAATTAGGTTTTAACAATTTTTGTTTATCCAATAAAAAAACTCATACTAATAGGTCTTTCATAAATTTTTTTTAAGGAATATACAACTTTTCATCAGATTTTAACAATTTTTGTTTACCTAGTAAAAATATTGTCACTATGAGCTCATAACTCATTCACAAGTATTGTTAAAGAATTCACAATATTTCATTAAGTTTTAACAATCTTTCATTTTCCCAGTGAAAAAAGTCACAATATTGGTTCATTCACAAGTTTTATTTTGAAATTTACAACATTTTATAAGGTTTTAGCATTTTTTGTTTACCCAGTAAAAAAATTCACACTATCTAGGCTTTCATAATTTTTGTCAAGGAATTCAATTTTTGTTTAGGTTTTGACGATTTTTGTTTCGAGAGTAAAAACTTCATACTATGAGCTAATTCATAAGTTTTGTTAAGAAATTTACATCATTTCATTATGTTTTAATGATTTTTTGTTTTCCAGTAAGAAAATTCACATAGGTCTTTCACAAGTTTTGTTAAAAGATTCTCAACTTTTCAATGATTTCTGTTTCCCAATAAAAAAATTGGCATTGTGAGCTCAGTCACAAGTTTTTTTTTTTTTTTTTTCATGAGCTCATTCACAAGTTTTTTTAAGGAATTCACAACATTTTATTAGATTTTAATGATTTTTGCTTACCCAAAAAAAAAAATCACACTATGAGCTCATTTACAAGCTTTTTTAAGAAATTCATAATATTTAATTAGGTTTTAATGATTTTCGTTTACCCTATATAAAATTTCACAATATCAGCTCATTCACATATTTTGTTAAGATATTCACAACATTTCATAAGGTTTTAACGATTTTTCATTGAATAAAAAAATTCACACAATCAACTCTTTCACAACATTTCATATTGGGTAAACGAAAAATTATTAAAACATTATGAATTCCTTAACAAAACTTATGAATGAGATTATGTTGTAAATTTTTTTACTGGGTAAACAAAAATCATTAAAACCAAATGAAATGTGTTGAATTCCTTAATAAAAGTTGTGAATGAGCTTGAGCTAAAGAGAAAGAGTTATCTTATATATATATATTTGTCTCAATAGTATATATTGGAAAGCATTGATGGCCTAATAGCCACCAATTTTTTTCGAAAAACAAGTTGTCGTGCTTCAAATCCCACCCCCACCACTTTGCCACACTGAAGCTCTAACGGCTAGCTGGCCACCAGAGCTCCAACATCAATGGGGGATGGCCGTTCTGTGGCGGCTGTCTATTCCTAGCAAGGATTGGTGTAATATTTTTTTTAAAAGAAATAACTATAAAGGCATTTGTATCATTTCCATTAAGTTTTAAAAAGGATAAATTAGTCTCTCTGTTGTTAAATATAGGGTTAAGGTGCAAAAATACACATATGTTTTACCTCCAGGAGCGCCCAGCACCATATGTTTTTTTTTTGTGCAACAATACACACGCTGTTAGGTTTTAGGAGCAAAAATATCACTTTCGTTAGTTGACCGTTAACTGACCGTTAGTTGACCGTTAACCATGGTGAAATTACCTTTTTGCCCTTAGTTTAAAATAATTAAAAAAGAAAAGGGTTAAGGGCAAAAGAGTAATTTCACCATGGTTAACGGTCAACTAACAGTCAGTTAACGGTCAACTAACGGTCAACTAATGGAAGTGGTATTTTTGCTCATAAAATCTAACGGCGTGTGTATTTTTGCACAAAAAAAAAAACATATAGTGCTGGGCGCTCCTGGAGGTAAAACATATGTGTATTTTTGCACCTTAACCCTTAAATATATCTTACTACTGTAACTGAATAGTAATTGATACTACAAATCAGCTTACATGGCATACTTAACCAATAACTA
The DNA here is from genome assembly GCA_037074495.1 of Acacia confusa. NCBI lineage: Eukaryota > Viridiplantae > Streptophyta > Magnoliopsida > Fabales > Fabaceae > Acacia > Acacia confusa. The sequence goes on along the minus strand of CM073513.1, from coordinate 25,991,549 downwards.
TTCACAAACGATAACAGCATCACATAAACTGTCCACATCTTCTCTTAATGAAAAAGGTGGAAAGTCATACTACTAGCCGTCTTGCATTTTAATTCCATTAGGCCAGACATTCGTATCATGGACACATATTTAATGCCCTACATATTCCCAACATATTTCTCCCTTCCCCATTCCATTTTACTCCCACTAGTGAACTCGTGCATCTTCTACACTCTTTTTCTCTCCTTCTCAGACTGCTTACAATAATGAGATTTTCTTTTTCGAGGTATTTTCAATTGACCTGCCTGTGCCAATTTATTAACGTATTGTAGTCTCAAGTTCTTATATTGGAAGATTATCCCATATTAATGTTATTTTTGTATTTGTGATTTTAACTTCCCTGTCTTTGTGGGCAAAACAATAAGCCAACCTTAGGAAATAGAATTGTTTCTCTATTGTCTGATTTTTGGATTAGAAGTACATGGGTCAATATGTCAATGTCTCGATGGCTCTTTTATATACAGATCCAAGGACAAGCAGAAAAGATTGATAGTTCCTTAAGTCTAGCAGACCAAGATACCACACACAGCGTGGTAGCAAAAATAATAGATGGACAAGTGTTCTTTCTCCGCAGTTCCGTTGACCGAGCAAGGAAACCTTTGACTACAACCTCATTTGAAACGGTCAATAAATCCCAAATACACTCTGTTGTTATTTTGTAACAAGCAACCAATATTTTTCTGCATAAAGTGTTTTGCTGCATATTTTTTTTCTGTTTTGAAGGTTTCAGATAAGGAACCCTGTTATCCTCGGCAAGTTTGGATTTCAAGAGTGAAATCTCATCTAGCCTTGCTTTTGTTGAATCCAACTGGATCCTTAATCCCTTCATTGCATCACTCGCCTGTCATACAAAGGTGAATTGCCTGACTCCAACTTCATATCAAGCATCGCATGACAACTCATCAATGAAATAAGTGAATTACCACATTATCCATGATAAAGTTGTTATCAGCAATTGCCTCCCTGCAAGATATGTTAATAAAATCCGGGTTAAGAAGTACATTCACCCATAAACCAGGCTTCTTATTTTTAAAGAAGCATAAGGATATACAGGTTTATTCTATACTCTACATATTTCATTTTAAAAAATTGTATAAAATTAGCAAAGACGCTACCAATTCATGATCCTTTACTTGTCTGCCATTTTTCTTATAACTAACCCATTCCGGCAATGATTTAAAATGGTAGTATATGACCATAAAAGCTCCTTACAAATTTTAATTATTTCTACAGAAGATGCTTAATGAGTCACTAGTTGAATATGTCATCGTACACATTTTCAAATTCATGGTTGGGGGCCACCTTTGGGATTGCAATGCCGATGTTGCTGTAACAGGTCTTGAATTTGATTGTTGGATTAAATAGAATTCTGTTGGTTGAAGAGCAAATAAGAGTGTAGGTATGTAATATGCTGTATTTTGTTTTGTAGAAAATAGTGACAGTTTATTCATTGTAGGGAAAGGGTATTGCAAGATGATATAATATATAATGTAATTGGATAGATGGCGATTTCATCCATACGAGGAGTTATGCATGGAGAGTATTCGTATGATGATTTTTTTAAACTCCTTTAACGCGAACTACGTTATATTCCTATTATATTTATCATGAAAGCGTTATTATGCTGTTTGCATTTTGTCTTTTCTATATGGTTGAGTGATCTTACTCTTTTTTTATATGTTTAGACTCACAGATTTGTTGTACCCTCCTAGGGACAAAGGTCTGGATGAACTTGACCAAGTGATAAGATTTCTCTTCAATATTAACTATGATTTGTTGGGAATAAATTTGAGGAAAAAACTTATCCTCTATTCTTTTAGATGTAAAAAACTTGATGAAAGTCCCTTATCTAATTAAATTGTTAGAATGTGCGTGATTATATCATGATTTTAAATTTCTTTAACGTGAACTGCCTCGCATTCATATCATATTTAACTTAAGATGATTCAACGTAACTGTTTGATAGGGCAAAATTTCAAAGCCTATAATTCCGCAAGTGTACGGGCCATGTCAAGTAATAAAGATGAGTAAAGTATCGTTCCCACGAGGACTTAGTACCCACTACTTCAGTTAATAATTAATCTTGCACTTTTCGTTTAAGTCGAGGAATCAAATTTAATTTAACTAAGAAAATAAAATCAAAATCAAATAAATAATCTACTCAATAATCAAACGGGCAACCTAGAGGCACTAATCCCTTATTAATTTCATAAACATTTATCTCACCAATTTAATTACTCTTAATATTAATTTTGTTAATCTCGAGTATTAATAGTTATAAGTGCCTTCCAGTCCACTTACAACCCTCTCTTAAGTAAAAGCTGTTATGCCTAACAAATTTACTCTAGAGGCAATTTAATCCGGACACACTCTTCTACAACTATATGGGGCTATTAGGTATATTCCTATCCTAATCGCAAATTAAATTATAATTTAATCCCATATTGCTTAATCTAGAGCTTAATTAAAATTCCCTTTGCCAAAGTAAATCCTAATTCTTAAAATCCTATTTAAAGATGGCCAGTCAATAAATAGTAAAACTAACCAAGATTTAAGCAACCAAAATCAATATTAATCATAATTAAACGATGAGAAATAAATCCTAATCCATTAATAAGTTCATAGGTCTCTAAGTTGCAAAATAAAATTAGCCAGACATGGCTTCAATCCAGATGACAGCAATATCAAAACTCAGGTTCAGATTCATGGAGAAGGATAAGAAATTGGAATTAGACAAACAAAGAATGAGAACAAGACACCAGCATTGTGCTCTGCTTCTTCCTTGATTGTCGTCGGCCTTCGCTCTTCGCGTGTGTTCCCCAAGTCTGTCGTCCTCGTTCTTCGTTCCTGCTGCTTTTTTTCTCAATTCGATCTCGCGGCTCCCCGGTTTTCTCTAGGCGCTGCGTCTCTGCCTCCTCCCTGATTAAGGTTTTAGGTTTCCCTTTTATCCTTCTTTGATTCATTCTCTTGCGTGGGCCCACTCACAATTTCCCTTCAACTCTCCAAGCCTAAGTCCACGCCTCCCTTCTCTTTTTCATTCCAATTCAAACCGTGGCCCATATCATTCAGCCCAATAATTGATCTCTTTCCATTCGGCTCAATTCTGCAATGACGTGATCTCCTGGGAAAGCAATAGCAATTATAATCAATAATAATAGAAATAGAAATAATTATTTATTTCTTATTTCCCTTTTTTTTCTTTTCTTTTTTACAAAAACTTTTATTTTAAATTGAAATCCCACAAATAATGCACCATTTTGATTTCTCTTAAAATCTTAAGAAAATCTCTTTAATTTAGTGTTAATGACTTCCTAAATATATCAAAATATACTTCAAATCTATTAAAATTAGGAAATCATCACTGTTACAGAATAAAATAATGGGCTTGGCGCAGATTTAGCTCAACATGAATCATTCAATGACTAGATCCCTATAAATAAGGTAAAATAATAAATGCCTACTAATTATACCTACAATCTAGGAATGTGCAAATAATGATGTAGATAATGGAGCAGTTACTTATGGCATGATGAATAAAACCTTAAGGTAATCCCCATAAATAAGGATCAACTGAACAAGGTATATAGATTCTAAGTTCTGCCTCTTTACAATTCTGCCTACACAAAGCACACATCCTCACTCCCTTATCGATTTATCGAACTACGTGGATTTTGATCCCTCACAAAGGTACGTAAAGGCATCGTGCCTAGGTTAAGTCCTATATATCTTGTGTTTTTTTTCCAAAACAGTAACTTTGATGAAACAGTTTCCGTACTATTATTTAATTATGTAATATTGATTAAATGGGCTTGGAAGTTATATATTAAAATCGATGGCTGAAAAACTATGGCATGGTAGTCGTAATTTTGGAAATTAACTTTTAAGATTTCTCAGATTTTGTTTTGTTTTGTTTTTTTTTAATTGGGAGGGTGATTATACTAACAGTGGTACTATTGGAATAGTAAAATTTATTCAACTAAATTTTTCGTTAAATTGTACTGTTTGCTTACACTGTGCAGTGGTGCGCGGGCTACGTAACTCATTGTAAAATCTGAAACCATGAGTCTTCCTCGGGACGTAATTTATTGCATTAATGATGATATAAAGAAGTAAGGGTGGTTTTTTTTTTTTTCTGAGTTATGGGGAAAATTTACCAATAAACTATTGGCTCAAGAGTATCCAACACAATAATCTTTTAAGTGAACTAAAACCACCAACAAAATTTTAAAAATGTAAAAGCATCACAACACCGTTAGGGAGAAGGTAACGTTCGTTTTCTGAGGTCCGGAAAAAATTACAAAATAACACCAAGATGTTTATGAAATTATATTTAAGCCCCAAAAAATTTCAAAATTTTTATTTTAGTCCCTCCACGTATTTTATATGGAGGGACTAAAGTGAAAATTATAAAAAAATTTGGGCTGAAAGATAATTTTCTAAAATTTTGGGTTCTTTTCTGAAATTTTTGCGGGGTCATCCCTACCCCCCAAAATCCGCCGCTAGTTACAAGTCTTTTTTTCAGCTTTAGCTTGGCCTGTGGCCTATTAAGGAGGCTTGTAATTTTAAAAATTTTGTAAGCAGCCTAACAAACCACAAGTCTCATCTCAAAACAATCCTACTTCAAACAGAGTGAAAACATACTTACTTTAAATAGGCTGAAAACAGACCTACATCTAATAGCTTGTTTAAAGTAGGTTTGTTTTTGGCCTATTTAAAGTAATTATGTTTTCACCTTATTTGAAGTAGGCTTGTTTTGAGGTGAAGTGTGTGGTTTGTTAGGTTGTTTACAAAATTTTTAAAATTACAGGCCTCCTTAATAGGCCATAGGCCAGGTCAGGCTAAGGTTCAAAAAAAGGCTTGTAACTAGGGGCGGATTTAGGCCTTGCAAAAATTACAGAAAAGAACTGAAAATTTTAGAAAATTATCTTTCGGCCCGTAACATTTTTATAATTTTCACTTTAGTCCATCCATATAAAGTATGTGGATGTGGAGGGACTAAAATAAAAAGTTTGAATTTTTTTGGGGCTTAAATATAGTTTTATAAACATCTGGGTGCTATTTTGTAATTTTTGCCGGACCTCAGAAAATGGATGTTACCTTCTCCCTAACAACGTTGTGCCACTTTTACATTTTTAAAAGTTTGCTCGTGGTTTTGGTCCATTTAAAAAATTATTGTGCTGGACGCTCCTGAGCCAATACTTTATTGGTAAATTTGCTCCTTAAGCCCCCCTTTTTTTCAAAAGATATTTATATTAATACTTCTATTAAAAGTTACATCAAAATATAACTATTACATTGAAGGAAATCAGACAAACAAGAGCAGAAAGACAAACAAATACAACAGAAAACAACCCAAAGAAAAACTAGCCTCCACTAAAACAAGTGGAAATAAAAGTAACTTCAAAGATAGCACCAGCTTCCTGGATATCCAAGGTTAGAAGTGATATGAAAGAATGTGTTAGCTGCAAAACCCACCTTATAGGCACACCTTCTTATAAGCATAAGCTAATGTAAATTGATCAGCTACATAATTACCTCGACTTGGGGTAATGTACAAAGAGAACCCAAGCTTAGAGAAAAAGAAGAAGACAAATGTCCTGAAGAATATTTTTGCTACTCCATTGAAGTAATTCTGGTGACGATAACCATAACCACCCATTGAACAAATTTTGGCTAACACTAACGATTTGGATTCGCCACCATAGAACAAATCCAACAATGGTCCTCTCATATGTAAAACATATTGCAATAGCAACCATCAATAAAAACCCTTCCTCCAAAATCATGAATCCAAACCACAACAGAAAAAAACCATCAATAATACCCAAAACCACAAAATCAGAAGAAACACACCGATATAAAACTACAAAAGTAGAATAAGAGGTCAGATGTCTCCTCTGCCGAAGACCGTCGACGAGTATGACACCGAAACAAAAGCTCCCACCGCCTCATAACAGATCTAGATAGGGTGAGGAAAAGCTCCTCCCAAAAGTGAGAGAGGACCAGAGCCGCACTGTAACACCCCAAATTCCATGCTTGAAAATTGTATCGGTTGACACTTAGTTTTAGGAAAAACCAACAGATTTTGAGGTGCTACAGCTTAGAGTGAAGCGGAAATGGATAACGAGCGCTAATATTTAGGCAATGAGTATCTGATATAAAATGCCCAGACATATGCTGATTCCCGACATAAGCTGATATATTAAAAATTTTCCGAAGGAATATTTATGTGATACAATTACAGAGCTTTGTATAATATCAATACTTACATAGTAACCATACTATCTTCAACCAAGCCGTAGCTACACTTGGGGCAATGAACCTAACTCAGTTAATCAAACAGTTTGGCCAGGTAGGTGTCTATCATGGGAGTCTCACCAAGTTCACGACGACTTATTAACTGACCCACATAGACTAGCCATGCCTTCGGCACCAAACCATTTGAGATAACCTCGTTAAATCATGCCAGAATGAATACTCTGTGGACGCTCTTCCGGCATTTGCTTTGACCGGTACTTCTCCCCAGCTCCAACCATTAGTGCATTCTCATGGCTCCATCCACCGGTACCTTCTTTATCCCGGTTCCTTTCCTGAACCTTAGACAGATATGAGGTCCAATACCCATTGGACCTCAGGTAACAGTTAACCTCATGTGAAAAGTATAAGCAATATATATGACAGCTATTCAATACATTCAGTGAACAATACATAGCACAAAGCAAATGTATGTCAAAACCATCATACATAGCACACAGCACATGCATGAATGACCATGTTTGCACATAACTAGTGCCACGACGGCCCATCGTGTTCTCAGCCCTAAGAAAACATCCAAATGGTGTTATCAAGACTATAACCCGCGTCAAGCTAAATCCACAGCTACCTTGAATGTATGCAAACGACTGAATCCACAGTCTTGCTCATAACACATGAATCATACAATCATATATATAGACATACAAGACACACAAGTGTTAAAGTTACTAGTACACGAACGTACCTTTCACCGGGTAATCGTCAAACGTCCAACTTTTGAATCCGGCCCTGGACTTCTCGGATATCCTAACATATCATCATATCACTTAGAATAATATCCTAAGAGATATTTCCACCTCTATTTACTTCTCTACCCTTGGTGGATTTGTTATTTACAATTCTGCCCTTACATTTATTCAAAAACGCAGTGCAGTATTTTCTAGGCAAATTTTTCGGTAACTTTGGAAAATCATAACTAATTCTAAAAAAATCAAAACGAGGATCCGTAAAATTCCATGGAACCCTTAGGACGTCTATTTTTGAGGAAAAATATTTATTTTCACCCAGAATTAGTGAGTCATTCCCAGTTTTTACGTTTCTCAACATTACCCATATTTTATTCCAGTAAAAATGGCTTAACTTCAAAAATTCATATCTCCTTGACTAGAGATCAAAACATTGCATATTTTATATATTTGAAAAGCTCTACATGTCTACTTTCTCTTTGGAAAATTTCATGATTTTATAACTTTATTTCATACATAAAATAATGTCATGAATTTCGCTGGCTGCACAACATTTTAACACCAAAAACCCTACAACTTTCATAACATTAAGCCATTGCTTCCTAAAAATTATTCCCTACTATGTTTTTACCTCTTCAGGCATTTTTCAATGCAATGAGGCCTAAAAACAAGTATAGGAATTTATTCTCTAATTTTCTAGATTAAACTAACATTTATACTAAGAATTTATAAAAACTAAAGACTAGAAATTTAAATGCTAGAACTTACCTCTTGAAGACTCTCCTTTTTGCTTCAAGATTCTTCCTCACTCTCCTACTTAGAAATCACCTTCTTGAAGTGTGATTTGGTTTGAAGAAAAATGAAGTATGAAGCCTCCTATTTATAGCCAACCATGAGTTAACTACCTAGCAACTTTAATTCCATTCTAACCATTGGATTTAACTTAACTAGGAAGCTTAAATCTTGACCTTACACCTCTTACAAAAAAAATGCCACCTCCCCCCCCCCTTTTTCTTAGATATTTTGTCTCTCCTCTTGACTTATACACACACACACACATTCACAATACACACATGTGCTCTTGTGATGTCATCTTGATGACATAATCAAGGCTTAGGTGTCATTGTTGACTTTTCAACACTAATTAGCAATTCCTAATTATCATGTTAATCAAGTGTTTACATGCTCCTTATTTATATGTTGCCATTAGCTAACTCAATTACATGAAGATTTAGACTTGATTACTTGAGATATTATTTCATTCTCTTTCGCCCTTATATATATTTCGAAATATATAGCCTCATTTAGAAGATTTTAATTTGCTTTTCACACTGGAAGACACATGATCAACTTGGATAATAATCAATTAAGTATTTATCCCTTTTATATCTATTCATGTTTAAACAATCAGCAATTAATTACTTATTTAATCACTTACTAATTGTTGACAATTTTCTTAATTAGGATTAATTATTTTCTCACAACTATTTTACTGACATTTTGATAATTTATGCATCATGCAAAATATTAAAAATCATGGGGCAATTTATGTTCCCCAAAATGATATTTAATTTTGCCTCATTATTTCCAAAGGAAAATAATCTCATAAATTACCTAAATTAGAGACAACATACTTTCTAATTTTTAATAAATATTTAGTTGCCTCTTAGGATTTATCATAATATTTTCAGAGTTTTTTATAACACATAACTTCACTGAGGGATTTTTAGCTCTTTATTCCTCCTAATTTCATGAGAAATCACCTTAGGAAATAAGGCAATTATTATACTAGTTTTGAGACCACAAATTCACCTATTTTAATAGGTGTTATTTATCAAAATATAATATTTACATGTATTATGAAAATTAGGGTATTACACGCACACAGAAAGCAAAGGTATGCGACAACTGGAGTGGCGGCGAGAACGAAGACCAGACGAGAGCCGATGCAAGTGAAGATATGAGGTTGTTGTGTGAGACTCTATTCCGAACTAAAAGCTGCTTGCTCCTAGCACTTCGAGCTTTGATCTGCTTCCTTACTACTGCTATGGTTCAAGAGGAGACTCGTCAGCGGCAAGGACACCACCAACGAGATAGAAACCCTAATGGTGGGTAGGCCGTGAGAGATCGTGGAGAGAGAGAGCACGTGTTGTATTGGGGTTGTGGGGTTCAAGCTGTAAGGGTGGTTCTTGACTTTTGAAAAGTTTGGACTTTGTCTTTCTAAAGTTGGGGTGGAAAATTTTGTATTAATAATAAATAAAAGAAATAAGAGTGTTTCTAACTTTTGATAGTTTAGCTAGGACATATATTATGTTTGATTTGATGTGTTTAGCTATATTTCTTCCGATTGCAATTACATATAGCCTGAACATTTAAGTTTTATGTCTCTGTGCAATGCACTAGTATTTTGTCTGGTAAGTCGTTCATTTTTTGTCCTGCAACGAATAGTTGGTATACTTAAATAGTAAAGTTTGTTCCAACTTTTTTTTTGGTCAAAGAAGATTCTATTAATAAAATTCAAGGAAGAGACAGTTACAAAGAAAGGAAGGACAAAACTTGAATACAAACAATAGACAAGAGCAAGAACGAAAAGATACAACTGAAACAAACAAATAAACAAAAGGAAACAACAAGAAAAATAAAACCAAACAAGCTAGCCACCATCCAATGAAGAACTGGAATGCGAAGGATCATCAACCCCAACATTAGTCTTCTGAGCGGCCAGAGTTAGAAGAGATAACAAAGTAGGCGTTGGTTGAGAAACCTACCCAATAGGGCACACCTCTTTATAAGCATCGGCTGCAAGGAGATCCACAAACTGTTGCCCCCTCTTAGGGCAAAGAACAAGGAGAACCCAACCATAGAAGTCAGAAGACATATAACATCCTGGATAATGCTTCTACACTTCCAATCATACAAATCCGATGACTTGGCTTCAGCATAGGCGATTAGAGAGAGGCAATCCATTTCAAATATCATTTTATCATGACCCAGGTCCACAGTTAAAAGCAAGGCCCTTTTCAGAGCTAAAGCTTTAGTCATAAAGGCAGAGATGGACTTAATTTTATCAACAAATCTCCATCTAAAACAGCTAGCAAAAGTGCAAAAAATTACCCCAATGGCAGCATCTTTCTCATAAGGTGAAAAGGCTCCGTCATAGTTCATTTTAGGGCTACCTAATGCAGGGAGGGACCATTTAATGCCAGGACTATCATAGCCCCTTGACAAGAAAGGATCACAAATCCTTAACGCATAGTTAGCCCAAAAATCAAAATTACTTTTCCTAGCCAATTCAATAACCATATCTAGGTTCGACTGTCTATGGTCAAAAATCATTTCATTTCTAGCTTTCCAAATAAACCAAAGAAGCCAGCAAATGAAAGAAAGATCTTGCTTATGCATAAGGGGTGTAACTATCATCAACATCCACCAAGCATTGAAGTTGGAGATTCTAGAGACATCAACTCTAGCACCCAACGAATAGCCGAACTAGATACATCTAGTCCAAGGGCAAAGGAAAAAAACATGCTTGATGGTCTCCTCAACATCTGCACATATTGGACAATGGCTATTCGGTGACCTCCTACACCGATATAATGCAGAATTGGTAGCAATTGCGCTATTTGATGACCTCCTTCTTCTTAGTGGGCTTCTCATTGGCATCAAAATTTAATTTTCTGCATTTTTTGCTCACATCCAAACCAATTTCCTCGTCTAAGGGCCTCATGAAGTAGATCCCCTTCAAACTAGCAAACATAGCTGAGATGGGAGATAAACCATTAAAGGGAATTATGGTTTTGTGATTATTTTCATCATCACTAGGAAATTCCATACTATAAACTTGCTATTGGCAAGTAAAATTCAAGGCCCTTCATCCATGGTTAAACATTGATTATCGGACTGAGTGAATAAGGAAGAAGACTTTTGATTAGAAACCTCATGCCTACTCATGGGGTCACTGCCATGGGCATTTATAGAAATATTAGAATCTGGGCCACCTGGTGCAAAACTAGATATATTTGTGAATGGCATTGTTGCATTAGATGGAGAAGAAATCAAGCCCATTGAAATAGACCTATCTATGTTCACCAGATTATTAATGCTCTACGTCTCTAAAAAAGAAAGCTCATTATCCAATCCAATCTCATGTGTGATAATCGCTGGAGAGAAGGGAAGGGACGTGTTGGGCCCAAGACGATTTTGGGCTTAGAGCAAAGGGTTCAAAACAGTTAGCCCCCTAAGGGTCCTGCTTGGAGCTGTCAAGATTGACCTCTGCGCAAGGTGTGCATATACCTTTCTTTGCTAAAGCCACCTTTTCTTGCTGACCTTCAACGGGCATTACATCAACCCACCACACGAAAGTGACATGAGCGTCATTCTAGCCCTAGAATTGAGATCAGCTAGCCGTTGCCTCTGGTTTGCCTGTGGAGCTAGCGTAATCGGTCGGGATCCCTCGCTTGTTGAAGATGAAGTCCGGCTTGTTATGCAAGACAAGTAAAAAACGTCTAAAACAACCATCTCCTAATCAACAATAGTAACCTGCAAATTCCCAATTGATTTCAGATTTTTCGACAACTAGTTCTGCTAACTCCGATGTGCACTTTGGGTATGGAGCTCATCCGTTGGACCAAAACTCAGGTCACCTTCCCGAGACACTGACCTCTCAAAGCCTATGTTAGAGCCCCTCTCAAGGAGAGGGCCGTGATCCCTTCCCAAAATACTAAGTTGACGGCATGAAGATGAGGGTCTGTCGTCGTTCTCTCCGTTCGCTTGGGAGATTTGCCGGTGAAAGCAATAGGAAGGGTTCTTACTATCAAACAATTTGGCCTCACACCAGTTTTCCTTGCATATCTCTAGAACATCTTCATAAGTATTTATCGCTAAATTGAACATCTAGTTGCCAAACCCGCGTTCAACCTCTTCATCAATTAAAGAATCACTAACCTTGCAACTACAGCTCTCATGCCCAATCTGACCACATCTAAAACAAAAAGTTTGCAAACGTTCATATTTGACTAAGACCCAGACCGGATCCTTCTCTAATGTTGGAACCCATAAGCCATCAGTGAGGGGAGCGTCCAGATTGAGAAGAGTTCTAACTCTCACAAAGCTACGTATTAATTTCCCTTCCACAATTGGTTTCTCATACATAACGGCCTCACCCACTGCATCTCCAAGAGTTTTTGCATTAGAGCCATCAAAAGCATCAATGGGGAGACCATGAAACTTAAGCCAAAAAGGAGTGTGGCAAAAATCTACATCATTCAGGACCATATCATTCTCCCAAATCTTAAGGTTCAATAAATGCCCTTGTATGGACCATGGCCTTCCTTTGAGGTTTCTAGTGTAGTCATTGTTGCTATTAAAGAGAAAAAGAAATATAAGACTGTTTTGATCAAGGTCGTGCACTTCCAAATCTTCATTAATCTGCTATCCTTTCTTGATCACAGACATAATAGTTGGTATATTCATCTTCTTAGTAGTTTCAATTTTCCCTACCAAGGACCAACCTTTTGTTTCAAACTTTTGTCCCAAGTTCCAAACAACCTGTTTTAGCCTTCTAGCATTACTATCTTGTCCACCCTTCATGATTCCAGAATTCAAAAATGACAAACACACCTTTCTTTCTTACACCTAGACCAGAGAGCAGAGAGAAGGAGCAAGAAGAAGCAGAGGCACAGTCCAAGCTTAACTGAGAGAAAAAGCGTTTGTTAGAAGGGGGGTCACTGGGGGGCCTCACAAAGGGAGGAAGAGACTCTCACAAGGAGAGAAGCGGTTTTAGATGATACAAATGTTCGCTTAGTTATATGGGGTGTTGTTCCAACTTTTGATAGATTGGTACATGAGTTATGACTAATATGGGGTGTCTTACTATGTTGGTTCCAACATCAACTCTTTATATAATTATGTAATATAAAAAATAATTACTTTATGCACTTATATATAGATGAAGAAGAAAAGTAACAACATTTTCATTATGAGAATTCAGAAAGCACAAACATTGAAATAAGTCTCTCGGGGCATCCGACGAAGGAAAAGATTAACAGGGCTCTCTAGCATGACTCGCACAAAATAATATAGAAAAAAATTTACTTATTGAAAACTCTCCTACATTAATTTTAACCCCATACTGTCCTTAAAAAAAATGAAAGATCTTTCCTTTAAAACTTGAAAATTTTGAAGTTATAGAAAAAAAAACTAAATAAATAGTTAATACCCTCATCACTACACAATATAAGTCACTTGAAGAGTAACTAATGCTTGTTTATCAATTTTACCCTTGTAATTAATGTTTAAGTGTGATTCTCTATATTTTTGTTCTAATGAATTAGTTGAAGTGATTTATATAGGGGACTAAAAAGAGTAACTTTTTTTTGTATGAGACTTAGCCTAGAGGTTCATGGGGCTTAATTTTCAAACAATATCACCTTTAAAGTTTTTTAATTAAAACAACAAAACAATATCTTAATGCTACATTTTTAGTTGCTTTTAATTTGTGTAGAAAGAAAATCAAAGCAGGTTTTTTTTTCCACGTGATCTGAACCATAATCTATCTATTTCGTTTTCAAATGGCCAAAACACTGCAGAATGCTAAGAAAGGAAATGCGTGCGAGGTTGGGATAGAGTCAAAGACTTTTGCAATTACCTCAAAGGTGAAACATGGAGTAGGGCTCTGTGACTCATGAAGCTTTCACACTAATTCGTGATAGTTTTCAACTTTTGCTGCAAGCACCATTCTCTTTTGTTGATAGTAAATGAAGACTGTTCATTGGCAGAAGAAACCAGAGATATTTATTGCTTCCAGTTTCCCTTTTCATGTTATCCTTTTGGTCGCAGAGGAAAAGGTGTATCAGAGATATATTACTTATTACTTTACATTTCAGAGGCGAAGTTTAAGACTCTTCAACAAATGTGATTTTGAAATTCAAATTCAAAATCTTCAAATACATGCAACGGAGTCCCTTTCTACATTAAGCCATTTTTACTGTAGCGCTAGCCGAAAAATCTGTATAGTCCTTTCACGTTTGAGATCTCCCATGGCTGATGCTTATCTGCTCAAAATCGCAGTCTCTCTCTCGTTCAAGATGTGAACTTTAGCCCTAGATCTCTCAAATCAAGTACCAAGATTGAAACTTTAGTGTCGCTACTGATCTCCCATTTACATGTATCTTCATCAACAAAAACTTCCTCTTTCTATGGACAAAAACAAAACTCCTCTTTCGGCTACTTGAGTGTTTCAAGAGAACTACTGCTTGCTTCTATTCAATCGCTTTCGGAGTTATAGCTTGGGTTAGTTTTATTTTTGATTTTGTTGTTAACATGTTGTATAGTACGTACTACCATGATTCATTAAAAAAAGAAGATAAAACTCTCTTTCTGTACACGATTTTGAGCTGATCAATCTGATTTTTTTTTTCCTCCTTAGGAGCGCCACCATGCTTAATCTTCTCTAACGTACGTAAGCACCTCTTCAAACAACTTCTCCAAAACGTTGTCTCGATTTATGAAGTCTCCAACTTCATCTCACACACATGACTTAAATTATTGTTCACACATACACTTCTTACTGACTAGAATGACTGATTTTCAGTGGAATACACACGGATAGATGAATTTCTGCAACTTTGGTACCTGATAGCGAAGCCACAAGCTTTGCCCGTTATTAGCTCAGAAATCAAGTCACCTAGATTTTTCAAGCCCTTCTGTCCTATCTTTTACCTTTCCTCTTATATAATAGGTTCAATAATATTCGATGTGACCGTATTCTTCACCTTTGAGATCTGACCATATATGTTTGTCTTTAATTTGAATGCAGTCTTTCTTAGTGCTCATTTTGCAAATCTCTGGTTCAGGAAGTTCATGTAAGTCGATTTTTAAGAGGTTAAGCTTGTATATAACCCTAGAATGCTTTTCCATGAAGGCCAATATTAACTTAGTCCTCATTTAATTTGGTTCCTGTAGAAATTAAGTTATACTAGGAGTTATATGTTGAAAAACTAGAGGACGTAGCACCCATTTTTTGTTAAATTTTTTCCGGATCCGCTGATTCCTGGAGAAAAAAAAAAGTTCCTCAACATGCTCTGCCTTCTTGTGAACAGAGCATATTTAAAAGGAAAAAGATTATGTGGTCCTAATATATGATGCTGTGTTTTGTGGTTAAGTGCCCATACATTTGACGTTTCCATACATATTTTTACTCGTATCTGTTTAATAATGCATTGGGTTTGTGCTTTCGACCCCATTTTTCGAAGTTATTTACGTTTTTATATAAAAACAGTTTTTGAGTGAAATGAATATCTTTGAAAACGTGCTGTTCTATGTTCTTCCTATTATGCCACTCATTAGTTAGTATAAATTCTTTGTTGTTTTAGTGTAAATTCTTGCTTATACATATTAGCCACATACACCTGTCATAAATTACAGTTAACACACTCCAAACCATAATGTCAGATTTTCAATAGAACATACCCCAACTAGATGAATTTTTGCATTTGTGTTCTGTTATAGAACATAGATGTCTAGCCTTTATGGACTAGTGAATGATTTATATTCGATCAAAAATATTTTCCAAGATGCCTATCGGTTAAACACTAAGGAGAAGAAGATTACTCAGTGGTATCTATGAAGAAGATACCAAGAGTGTCTGGTAATCACTGTGCTACACGAATATAAAAATGGCCAAAAGGAGTGAGGTGTGTGCATAGTGAGACTGAATATTAGAATAAATGAATCGAGCGTTTGCACCGTATGGGTAATCTCCTATTTATAGAGATTACCTCTAGGGTTTCAGTCCATAGCTCTGTGTGCTGCTCCTCAGGGAATATGCGCCTCCACGTTCTGCAAATGTCTACTCCACTACCTGTACTATCCAGGATTATAGGCATGATTATTGGATAATTAGCGTTTTATCTGATTATGAAGGGATTTTGCCATAAAGCATTCTTACAAGGCCTTTTCTTGGTGTTTGAGCGATAGGCATCTTGGAGAATACATTTGATCTAATATAAACCATTCACTATTCCATAGAGGCTAGACATTTGTATTCTATAATAGAACATTAGCGCTGTCTGTGGGGAACCATAAATTTTGGTTCTTAAACCATTGAAAATGGCAGTAAATACCAGAAGCCACAGTCAGATCTCTCGGCAGGACCCGTTGCCAGAGGAGCAACCATAGCTGAATAAGGAGCAAACTATTTAATATGAAGACTCGGTTGCTCATGATTATAATCATG
Organism: Acacia confusa; assembly: GCA_037074495.1. NCBI lineage: Eukaryota > Viridiplantae > Streptophyta > Magnoliopsida > Fabales > Fabaceae > Acacia > Acacia confusa. The sequence continues at coordinate 25,975,274 of CM073513.1, read as the reverse complement.
TTACGGTGGACAGAAAGGCTGAGATAGCGGATACTAGAACCTCCGCAGCCCCTCGTAACTGAGTTATCTAGCAAATCCTGCCACCAATTCAACAGCAAGACCCTTCTCATGAGTTTTAGGTTGAGAACCCTGATATGTGCATGTTATAATGCACGATGGGGTCGTTATTCCAATGGATTGAGGAGATGGAGAATCATAACCGACTTCAAAGAGCAGAAGATATCCGACTTATGAAAGAGGATATGGACTGCCGCAATGTCATCTGGAGGCAAGAAGAAGGACGAAGAATGCAGCAGCTACTAGACAAGCACGTTGGATGGGTGGAAACCAAGGTCAAAGCATAGGCCTAGATAATGCTTAACACAACTAGGTTAATATCCCCATCTGACATACGGATCGAGATGTTGCTGGCCTAAGCAGTGTTAATGCCTCAGATTCTACTCATGTAAGTGTTGAAGTAGCATGTACGAATCATGCAGAAGAAAATTTGGCTGGCCATAACCGAGTTGAGATTCATGGAGGAGAGATCTAGAGAATGCAATTGCTAGAAGAATGCATCAGACAGCTTGAGAACCCTACACAAAACATCGGCCGAGATGCTAGTGATCCCAGTAGAGTTAGCATCACGACTGCCGCACAGGTAGACTCGGGCAAACCGCAGTTTAATAATGCTCACAAGACCAAGCTTAAATCCAAGCGGTTCGAGTATTGGACCTGGCACGTGCGACGGGTAAGCAACCAGTGGAAAGTCGAGATCTTGACAAAGAAGATATGATACCTCCATCGTAGAGCATTCCCAGGGTGTATGCAAAAATGAATGGTGGGGAGGGAAGCCAAAGTCCCTTCTCAAACGAGATCCTGACTGATACGTACCCCAAAGGTTTTGATTCAAGGGACCTGCCAAAGTATGACGGGACTAGGACCCACAAGTCTATCTCAACAACTTCGCCATGGAGATAATGGTGAAAGGATTTGAATGACACATCATACCTCTGCTGTTTGTGAGGACATTGTAAGGAGCCGCACATATATGGTTTCATTCTTTGCAACAAAATTCGATATGGGATATGGAGAGTCTGGAGCAGAATTTGTGCTGAATTTTGTGACAAGCAGAAAACAGCCTAAAACCGAGTTCTAACTCGGCTAAGTGAAACAATCACCTTGGGAGACCCTACAGAAGTATCTAGATCGCTTCAAAGATATAGCTCTACAATTACTGGGGCTCAAGGAAGATATGTACCCACATTTGGCTATAGCTGGCCTGGATATCTCATCTCAGTTGAAGAAATCGATCATGAAATGACATGTCAATTTATTAACGGATTTCCTAGATGGATCCAAGCAATACCTGGAGTTGGAGCAGATGGAGATTGCAAGCCGGGTGACCAAAGAAAGGGTTAAAAGTCCATCTCTGAAGGAAAAAAGAGCATTAGGGTGGATTTAGACAAGATTTCTGGGGACGCATCTCGGACGGTAAATCTCGAGGAAGTAGAGCAAAAGGAAATTACGAGAAGTATACTCCTCTAAAAGTATCTCAGGAGCAAGTCTGGAAGGATGTATCCTTCACTGAGAAGAAAAAGGTTGAACGAGCTTGTCCCCTTCAGAATACGGCTACACTGGATAAATCTCAGTATTGCGAGTTCCATGATCAACACGGACACACAATCGAGCAATGCTGGGATTTAAGAGACGCAATAGAGAAGTTTATCTGGGAAGGAAAACTTTAGAAGTTTGTTATTCAAACCCAAGGGCGATAAAGCAATAAGTGTCAAAATGGGGGTCGGAGCAAAGAGCCCGCCCCTAGAGAAGAAAAGAAGGGACCAAAAAAAGAAAGCGGAAGACAGTGATGGCGAGTTCCTTGAGGCCAAGTATGATCATAACATCATCAGTGAAGGCTTCAAAGGCGGTGAAAATTCAAAGAAAGAAGTATCTGAGGGAGGTCTTGTTAATTCGGGATCACCCAAAATTCAAATATAAGTCTAGCAAACCAGAATCTCCTGTGTTGAGTTTCACCAAGGAAGATCTGAAGGATGTTGCTCCAGGACATCTTCTGGTGATAACTGCCGAGTGCAAAACATTTTTGTGGATAATGGTAGTGCAATGGATTTCTTTCTTTGAGATGCATCCAAATGCATGAGGTTCGACCCAAAAGATTTGAAGCCATGCAAGACAACCCTGAGGGGCTTCAATGGGCAAGATACTCGTCCCAAAGGTTATATAGACCTTAAGTTGACACAAGGAACAAAAGATGATTTTAAGATGGAAAGGGTCAGGTTTATGGTTGCTGACTTCCCGTCCCCCTACAACATAATTATGGGCTGGGAATGCCGACAATATACAAATAGGATATGTTAGTATCCTCAAAGCATCAAAAGTTGAAGATGGTTAACAAGAAGAATGAGGTCGTCACTATCAGAGGAAATCAAAAGGAGTCTTGACAATGTTATTATGAGACTGTCAAAGAAAGTAAGGATGACTCATCCTCCTCTTCTCGAACTCCTAAAGCAGAAATTCGAGTAAGGGGAAAGCAAAGTTGCTGAAGAAGTCTATCCATTTGGTAGAGCTAAACTTATAGGGGGAAGATAAAATCCTGAGGGCTGAACCAAATGGGGAAATGGAAGACCTCATCCTAGGCACTAAGCCAGGACAAACTATCAAAATAAGCAAAGCATTGAACCCCGAGTTTCACACAGAGCTCACTAGTATAAAAAAATGCTTTAAGACCGCCTCGTTTATAGTGGAGTAATGATGTCCCGCTCTTAAAAGTGTGATCAGTGACACTTTTGTAAATATAAAGAACCAGGGGCGGAATCAGGGAAGGGCTAGGGGTGGCCCCCGCCCTTCTTAAAATTACAGAAAAATACCAATTTTTTTAGTAAATTATCTTTCAGCTTATAAAAAGTTTATGATTTTCACTTTAGTCCCTCTATGTCAAGTTATATGGAGGGACTAAAATGAAAATATTGAAATATTTATAGGGCTAAAATATAGTTTCATGAATATATGGGTCCTATTCTATAATTTTCGCCCCTTGAAATAAAATTTCATGAACATTTAAACTCTATTCTATAATTTTTGCCCCCTAACTACAATTCTTGGCTTCGCCCCTGTAAAAAACTTTTTATACCGCTTCCTTTAATATGAGGTCTATAAGATATTATTTAGACCTGCTTCTCAAACAACTAATCTAAAAAGTTAAGAATTTAAAAAAAAAATCTACTACTTTTAAGACTAAATGTTATAAAGAAATGGTCTAAGAAGTTAAAAATAAAAATAAAAAATAAAAAAGTCTATTCCTTTTAAGACTGGATTTGTTAAAGAACCGGTCTAAAACGTTAACAATAAAAAATTTCTATTACTTTTCAAAACCAGATATTATAAAGAACTAGTCTAAAAAGTTAAAAATAAAAAATATCTATTACTTTTAAGACCGGATATTATAAAAAATTGGTCTAAAAATTTAAAAAAAAATCAAAAGTCTATTACTTTTAAGACCTGATTTTTTAAAGAACCGGTCTAAAACCTTAAAAATAAAAAATTTCTATTACTTTTCAAAACCGGATATTATAAAGAACTAGTCTAAAAAGTTAAAAATAAAAAATGTCTATTACTTTTAATACCGGATATTATAAAAAACTGGTCTAAATTTTTTTTTTTAAAAAATGTCTATTACTTTTAAGACAGGATAGTATAAAGAATTGGTCTAAAGGGTTAAAAATAAAATAAAAAAAAATGTCTATTATTTTTAAGATCAAATGTTATAAAGAACCGGTCTAAAAGGTATTACTTTTAAGTCCAGATTTTACAAAGAGCCGCTCTAAAAGAAGCACGCCCAACAAAAATTGAATTTCCCTCTTAAATTTTTAACTTTCTCACACCTCTCCCACTTCAAACCAAAGTTCTTATTCCGACATTTGACTATAATATGTATTTGAAAAAGCACGGTCGCCTTTGTTCTGAATTGCTGCAACGAAAAACTTGGAGCCACAGTGTCGCCATGAAGATCATACTTCCAGGAGCCTTCATGCCACAAAAATGGTAAACTCTATGCTTTTCTTTTCACTTAAAACTCTTATTATCTCAAATAAGTTATCTTTATATTATGTGATTTTTTTTATTTGTGTTTAAAGGCTGTTTAGTTATCTTTCCTCAATTTATTTGATAAAGTTGGAGCCACGGTATCACCAAACTTACATGGAATTCCAAAGGTGTTCTTGAGAAGATTTGAGAATGAACTGTGTACTAGTGAGGCTACGACTGGTGTTCCAAATGGTCTTGTGTGGAAGATGGAAGTTAAGAAATCTGAAAATGAAGTTTATTTCTACATGGATTGGGAGGAATTTGTGAAATACTACCCTCTTAGATGTGGCTTCTTTTTAGTGTTTAATTATGAAGGCAAGTCACAGTTCAGTGTGTTGATCTTTTTAGTAAATCTCAGCAGCACTTGAATCAAAGATCAACACACTGAACTGTGACTTGCCTTCATATTTAAACACTTAAAAAAAGCCACATCTAAGGGAGTAGTATTTCAAAAATTCCTCCCAACCCATGTAGGAATAAACTTCATTTTCATATTTCTTAAGTTCCATCTTCCACACAAGACCATCTGGAACATCAATCGTAGCCTTGCTAGCAAACAATTCATTCTCAAATCTTCTCAGGAACACCTTTGGAATTCTCTATAAGTTTGGCGATACGGTGGCTCAAACTTCATCAAATCAATTGAGGGAAGATAACTAAACAATCTTTAAACACAAATGAAAAACACATCACATAATATAAAGATAACTTATTTCAGATACTAAGAGTTTTAAGTGAAAAGAAAATCATAGAGTTTACCATGTTTTTGGCATGAAGGCTCCTGGAAGTATGATCTTCATGGCGACACTATGACTCCAAGTTTTCCATTGCACCAATTCAGAATAGAGGCGATCGTGCTTTTTAGACACATATTACAGTCAAACGTCAGAACAAGAACTCTGGTCTGGAGTGGGAGAGGTGTGAAAAGGTTAAAAATTTAAGAGGGGAATTCAATTTTTGTTGGACGCGCTTCTTTTAGACCGACTCTTTGTAAAATCTGGTCTTAAAAGTAATACCTTTTAGACCGGTTCTTTATAACATCTGATCTTAAAAATAATAGACATTTTTTATTTTTAACTTTTTAGACCGGTTCTTTAAAATATCCATTGTTAAAAGTAATGGACATTTTATATATATATATTTTTTAATTTTTAACTTTTTAAAATGGTTCTTTATAACATATAGCCTTAAAAGTAAGACATTTTTTTTTATTTTTTTTTTCTGAACTTTTTTGACCGGTTGTTTGAGAAGTAGGTCTAAATAATATCTTTTAAACCTCATATTAAATGAATCATTCTAAAATGTTTTTTTATATTTACAAAAGTGTCACCAGTCACACTTTTAAAACCTAGGCATCATTACTCCGGTTTAAACGAGGCGGTCTTAAAGTGCTTTTTTGTACTAGTGAGCTCTGTGTGAGCCTCAGGGTTCAATACTTTGCCTATTTTGATAGTTTGTTCCGGCTTAGTGCCTAGGATGAGGTCTTCTATTTTGCCATTTGGTTCAACCCGGCTTTCCACTAGTTGCTTACCCGCCACACGTGCCAGGTCCAATACTCGAACCTTTGGGATTTGAGCCTGGTCTTGTTCAGCAATATTAAATTACGATCTACCAGTGCCTACATGTGCAGCAGTCATGATACAAACCCTATTGGGATCACTAGCATCTCAGCCGATGTTTCGTGTAGGGTTCTAGTGTTGTCTAATGCGTTCTTCTAACAATTGCATTCTCCAGATCTCTCCTCCATAGAATCTCAACTCGATCATGGCTGGCCAAATTTTTATCTGCATGATTCGCACTTGGTACTCTAGTACTCACATGAGCAGAATTTGAGTCATTGACCCAGCTTGGTCGAGCAATATCCTGATCCATATGTCAGATGGGGATATTAACCCGGATGTGGCCAGCATTATCTAGGCCTGTACTTTGACCTTGGTTTCCACCCGTCCCACGTGCTCATGTAGTAGCTGTTGCATTCTTCGTCCTTCTTCTTGCCTCCAGATGGCATTGTGGTAGTCCATATCCTCTTGCATAAGTCGGATATCTTTTGCTCTTTGAAGTTGGTTATGATTCTCCATCTCCTTAATCCATTGGAATAACGACCCCATTATGCATTGTAACATGCAGATGTCAGGGTTCTCAACCTAAAACTCATGAGGAGGGTCTTGCTATTGAATTGGTGGCAGGATTTGCTAGATAACTTAGTTATGAGGGGCTGTGAAGGTTCCAGTATCCGCTGTCTCAACCTCTGTGTCCACCATAACATGATTATAATCATGAGCAACCAAGTCTTCATACTGAATGGTTTGCTCCTAATTCGGCTGTGGTTGCTCCTTTGGCAACGGTCCTGCCGAGAGATCTGATTACAACTTCTGGTATTTGCTTCCATTTTGAGTGGTTTGGGAAGTGAAATTTATGGTTCCTCACAGAAGGCGCCAATGCCCTATTATAGAACACAAATGTCTAGCCTCTATGAAGTACTGAATGGTTTGTATTTGATCAAATGTATTCTCCAAGATGGTTATTGGTCAAACACCAAGAAGAGGAAAATTACTCAGTGATACCTATGAAGAAGATATCACAGAATGTCTAGTAATCACTATGCTATATGGATATGGCGATGGCCAAAAGGAGTGGGGTGTGTGCACAATGAGACTAAATATTAGAATAGATGAATCAAGGGTGTGCACCTTATAGGTAATCTCCTATTTATAGAGATTACCTCTAGGGTTTCAGTCCATAGCACTGTGTGCCGCTCCTCAAGCAATATGCGCCTCCTTGTTCTGCAAATGCCTACTCCACTACTTGTACTATCCATGATTATAGGCATAATTATATGATAATTAGCATTTTACCTGATTATGGAGGGATTATGTCATAAAGCATTCTTATTGGGCTGCATATTAGCCAAGCCCATTATATGAGTGTTGTTTTAGTTTAAATTCTTGATTATACATATTAGCCCCACACACTTGTCATAAATTACAGTTAACACACTCCTAACCATAATGTTTGATTTCCAATGGAACATACCCGACTAGATGAATTTTCGCAACTTCACTTGCTGCAAGTGTTAGCTGATACTATCTCCAGTTTAATTATAAGACCACTTTTATAGTACAATTTGCACTACAAAAGTGGTCTTATAATTAAAACCGGAGGGAGTACCATTTCAAAATCAAGTTGGTGTTGTCTTGCTATTAAATGATTGTTAATTTGATAATATCCTCACCATTCCTTTTAAATTTCCCAGCCTTGTACCCTACCTTTTACCTTATGGAATCGAAAACATGTTTTATTGTTCGCACATTCTTTGACATATGGGTGTTATAACTTTTGGACTATGAACAATTATTTTGCTGAGGTGCTAACTGAATCAATTTCCCACTTTTAATTATATTTAGGTCCTCAACAATAGTAGTGGTAGCAACAAAAAGCAGTAACATGTAGAAAGAAGGATATTAGAATCCTAACTTATGTTGAAAATAGTAAATCTTAATAAGGTGCTTATTTAAATATATTATTTTTGACCTAATTTATGGGAAAATTGATTTCAGGGCCCAAGTTAGTAAAATAATTACAAAAAAGGCCCAAGAAACATTCACATGCCAAAAAAGGCCCTAGGGCCTTTTCTGGCATTTTTTTAAAAATCGTTAGCAACTATATCAGTAGCATTTAACAACTATATCAGTCCCCGTTAACAACTAAATCAGTCTAATTAACAACTACATTTTAACAACTACATCTGTAGCAATTAACAACTACATCAGTAGCAATTAGCAACTATATCCGTACACTTTTTTTTGAAAAAAATCCAGAAAAGGCCCTAGGGCCTTTTCTGGTATGTGAATGTTTCTTGGGCCTTTTTTGTAATTATTTTCCTAGCTTGGGCCCTGAAATCAATTTTCCCTAATTTATATTCTATTATTCATTTTCTTGTCACGCATTGCTATTTTTCTTTTTATGTTATCACAATTGTTGAGAGGTTAATTAAGATTAAAGCTATGAGGTTAGTTCAGTTATCATCTCAATATGTAATTTATTACCGTCCAAAGGTTAAAAACCCTAATTGTCTAGGTGTGGACAGAGGTATCTGAATTGCTTTCGATCTCGTAGTGGAAAGTAAGATTACACAATAAGCACAATACCTTTAACTGCTAATCAAAGATAAAATTAGCAATCCGTTTTGATTTTCTGCTTCATTATTCATTAACTTGTTCATCTGATTCTGGAAATTGCGATTTTCCCCTCCTCACTTCAAAAGCTTATGTAATATTAATTGAGTTTGTTTCCAATGCAAAATTTTCTTTCTCCGTTTCTCTTCAGCTCTCTGCGTCGATCTTTACAGTATTAGCGCGTGATGAGAGTGGAGACCTTTTTCTTCTTCCCGCTCAAGAACAACTCACACACATTAATGTTTATTTTATACTTGTTTGGATCAGCTTACTTGAAAACATGCACGATAATATAAAACGCACTTGACTTTTTTTTTTGGAGAATAAAGAAGTTGTTAAAGTATTTAAAAATATTTTTTCTCCATATTAATTTGTAGCACGTACTACTTTGCCTGGGGAGCAGTAAATTTAACACAATAAAATATAGTTATGTGTCATAAAAAAGAAAAACACAATAAAATCCAAATTCCGCCGCATTAATTAATTAACCTAAAGGCTCAATTAATAAAATTGGTGATACATAAACGGATAAACCACAGACAGAGGCGGAGCTAACCCATAAAATATATATATATATATATATATATATATATATATATATATATATTTAAAGCATTGATTTTACACTTCCAGATCCGTCCCCTGTTTGTATCACGTTTTCCTCTTCTGCGTTGTGCGTCTCTGCCTTCTTTTTTGTTTCTCCCATGTCTCTGTCTCTTGCTTCCATTTTAATGGATGTATTTTAGGGTTGCCTTTTTGCTGCGGGGTCCACGTTTTTGTTTTTTTAAAATATCTCTCTTTGATTCAAACAATATATCATGTGTCTGACTCTCCATTTGATTTCCTCCGGATTGCTTTTCTTTTGAGCATGTGGGGTCCACGTCCATTCAATTGAGACAGTGAAATTTCTGAAAACAATGGTGCTCCCATCTTCTCCTGACACTTCTCTAAATGTTTTAATTAAGGTTTTGGTTTTCTCGTATTACATGAGAAAAAGAAAGTTTCCTACACACATGAAATGGGGGGACTCACATATACATATATAAATTAATATATGTATATGTGGGTCCCACCATTTCATATGTTGTAACATGAGAAAATGTTTTCCTACAACATGAGAAAATGTTTTCCCTTTAATTAATTGTGGTTAGGTTTTATGATATTTTATATTATTTAATTATAGTAAACATGAAATTTGACGAAACTCATTCAAATATTAAACACAAAATGAATAAAAGATCATTATAGGTTTAGTTAACTTTGTGACTTCCTCAATTCAACCTACTTTGACATAACCTTAATGCATTTAAAACTTTTCGTTAAAAAAAAAAAATTCGGGGCACTAACCCCGAACCCTTACACTAATTATGCACTCATTACCTCTAAATTCTGGCTCCGCCCTGACCACCGACAATGCCCTACACAAGGCCGATGAAGAAAACAAAGTTAGTGACTGACTGACTACAGGCTGCAATCAACAACACAGACTTTTGAACACCTCATCCTACAGGGAAATTTTTTTTCCAACTCCCACCATGGTCATTGGTTGCCACTTATGTCTTGTGGTCTCTACTGGAAACAAATTCGAGAAGAACAAAGGAGATATCAGAGTTCTGAATCTTATTCTTACCGTTGAAGGGTCTGTCAATATACCCATTACATTGAGAGCAAGTGACGTAGTGCTCTTGTACACGTGGAGCTGTGAAACTTGTTGGAATTTTATAATTACTATTTGTAAATTAATTGGAATTAATATTTTATATTAATTCATATTGGCTTTTATTAATTTTAATTATAAAATTAAGAAGTGGTCTACACGTTCAGATCCACCTCTATCTTAACCACCCATAACCACCCAAGAATTTAGCACGTAACGTTACGTACGTTTTGATGGGAAGACGTGAATTAGTCGTGCTACTTTTCTATTTTTATTTACCCAGTCCCCTAAGTCTGCTCACACGACTGAATAACTCAAACACCATCTACAGAGAGTGAGAGTGAGGGCTTAGAAGGATTGTGGTCTTCTACTTTCACGGTGAATCAATGGCTGGAGGTATTTCTTCATTTTACTTTATTTATTCCGCACTAGATCTAATTGCTTATTGAGTAACTAAAGCATGATTAGATCATCTAGTTTATCTAACATTTGGTATCAGAGGGTAACATTTGCCTCTGCCTTGATTCTCATTTGATTATGCTCTCACATCTGAATAATTGCTTTATGCCCGCAATTTATTTTTAATTGGTATTAAATTGGCTATTATGTTGCCTCTGGAATTATGAGAGCATGAGAGGATATTTTTATATATCCACCGCCTATTATGCTTTACAGTATGATTATTTAGTACCTGGTGTTAATTTCATTTATCTTGAGGCGTCACTGTTGGTTTATCTGTGAATGCTCTTGATCGATTTTAATGTAAGCTTGCTCATTTGCTAATCTGAGCTTTGATAAATTGCTGATCTGGGTTTAGATCTTGCTGTTAATTGTAATATCCACATTCTCTGAGTTCTATTACTGCCGTCGAGATCGCAATTTATTTCAACTGGATCTAGAGATTTTTTTGCTTAAATCCCTTTCAGATTTAATGTTCTCAATTGATCTGAGTTTAATATATATTCATTTGGTATATGAAGTTTGATTTTTTCGTTTGCCATAGCCATGAGAAATCACTGTCGGAAAACCTATCGGAAACTGGAAACTTTTTCTGATAAATTGATTTATTTTGCTTCGATTTGATTTGGAGAGATTTTGTTTTAAAACTATATTGTTTTCACAAATAATGTTGTCGATCTGGATTATTTGTTCATTGGAGTTTCCCTTTGGTTTTACCGTTGAAACTACCGCTGGAACTTAAAATTTTCTTGATCAACTTCGGTAATTTGAGATTTGATTTAAATCTGCACTGATTTCATGAATATACATTCTGGGATCGTGTTTTCTGTGATTAAATCGCTGTCGAAAATGTCGATTGGAGCCGCCAGAGAAGAGCTCTGAAGTCGCCGGGAAAGATGGTCTGCACCTGCAGATCTGCGGCTAGACCCGAGTCATTCGCGGGTCTTCAATCGGATCCTAGGGATCCGGTTTTGAGGAAGAAGACAACTCAAAAAAAAAAAAGGGTCCAAAACGCCACGTTTCACTTATGAAGGTCTGGGCCATTGGGTTTTCTTTTGGGCCAGACGTGTTTCACGGATCCAGGTCCGTTTGGCGTTTTAACAAACAAAACAAAAAAAAAAATTTAAGCCACAAAACGCTCAAAGCCGTCCCAACAGGATTCGAACCCCAGATCGGTGGGTCCCTCGACGCCTAAAGGCAGACCCTCTACCACTTGAGCCATGTGCTCCCTTGTGTAGAATATAGACATTTTTTAAAATTTAAATAAATTTTATTTGATTGATAAAATTTTGAAAATGTCACTTAATGGATTCGAACTCGTGCCCTCAGTGAGAGCAAGACCTTAAGTTCTCGATTTTTGCAGTCGGGCCGAGCTGTTATTTGGGAGTTAAATGTGGATTTCATTTTTTTTTTATATATATAGCGTTATTTTTTTGGATTTAAATTTAAATCTGAAATTTAATTTATTTTTGATTCATGTGATTATTCTTTTTAATTGTATGTATTAATTATTATTTAATAATACATGCAATATTAGGTTGAATAATATAATACATGAATAATTAATTTTATTTTAATATTGCTTATAATTTATTGCAATATTAAATATTAATGTTGAGTGATTTATATGTTTTTAATTAGTTAGAGAGTAGCAACAACATCTTTAATTGATTAAAATCATATATTTAGTTTCAAGATCACATAATAACATTAGTTGTAATTAGTCACATGTAATATAATAAATCTTATCCCACAGGAATTTTTTGTTATATGTTTTATATGACTAATTAGGATAAAATATCAAATTATATTTCTTAACTTGCCCACAAGAATTAAGAATAGGTAAATAATTTGATAGTTTTATCATAGAGTTGTAAATCTTGTTGAATTAGAACTTTAGCCCACAGGCAAGTTGTATGTCAGTAGATTTACATATTTTTGCATGATTTACATTGGTAAAACATGACATTTATTAGTCTCAAATTTTAGTGTTCTTAAGTATGTATGTTCATTGTTATGCAGTTAAACAACCTGCAAATTTTTCTGATATGAAATGTGAGGTTCCTGAACTTAGGGGTGATAATTATAAGGTATGGAGAGAGAGAGTTCTTCTCCAATTAGGGTGGATGGATATTGACTATGCTATAAGGAAAGACGAACCACCTTCCATTAAAGAAACTAGCACTCCAGATGAGGTTGATCTTTATGAAAAGTGGGAGCGATCTAATCGTCTCTCAGTTATGTTTGTAAAGACATCAATCTCTGCTGGTATTCGTGGTTCTGTCGAACAGCATGACAAGATTAGGCCACTTCTGAAAGCGATCGATGATCAATTTCAGACTTCAGATAAGGCACTAGCCAGCACCCTAATCATGAAGTTCTCATCCATAAGACTCAATACAGTAAAAGGTGTGCGTGAGCACATCATGCAGATGAGGGACATTGCAGCTCAGCTAAAGCTGCTTGAGGTTGATATGTCTGACTCTTTCCTTGTGCACTACATCCTAAACACTCTTCCACAGCCATATGGACCTTTTAAGATATCCTACAACACATATAAGGATAAATGGTCGATCAATGAATTATTGATCATGTGTGTTCAGGAAGAGGCAAGGCTGAAAATGGAAGTGGGAGAGAGTTCATTCATGACAACTGAGAGGAGGGGTCAGACTCAGGCCAAGAAGAAGGGGAAAAGTAAGACATCTTCCCAAGGTGGAATCAAGAAGGAATCCAAGTGTTTCTTCTGTAAAAAGAAGGGACACATGAAGAAGGACTGCTCTAAATTCCAGCAATGGCTTGAGAAGAAAGGTATGTCAGTCTCACTTGTCTGTTATGAAACAAATATGATCGATGATGGTAATGGCACATGGTGGATTGATTCTGGTTCTACAATCCATGTTTCGAACTCCTTGCAGGGTATGCAAAACCTAAGGAAGCCGTTGGGAAGTGAACAATACATCTATTCAGGAGCAAGGATGAGTTCACATATGGAGGCTGTAGGAACTTGCAGTTTAGTTTTAAGTAGTGGATTTTTTTTAAATTTGGAAAGGACTTTTTATGTTCCAAATTTCTCTAGGAACTTGATTTCAGTTTCAAAACTTGTACCTTTGGGTTATTCCTTTATGTTTTATGAGATATCGTTGGATTTGTTTTATAAATCAAAGTTGTAACATCCCAAATTTGGGAATCTAATTATGAAAATTTAATAATGAGTTTTGGCTTAAAATAATCAATATTCTATGGCTTAGGAAAACCCTTATATCAAATTAAGGAGTTATGTCATCTAATGATTTTTTTTTAAAAAAAAAAATGAGTAAGAGACTCAATTAAAAACAATAATAAAAGAATAACCAAGCAAAAGATGCATCAACTACGTAACAAAGAAGAAGCAGGAAATATGTATTATCTTATGCTTCAGCCCATTAACCAACACAACCCAACCCATTATGTCTAATATCCAGCCTCACATCCATTTCACCTCCTCAGCCCAACAAGCAACACGGGACAGGAAAAACAAGACACCACAGCAAATGTAGATCAATGTATATACTCCCTTCAAATTAAACCTATCAGGTCCCACACTTTAAGCCCATCGTATTTTTCTTTCTCTCGGCCCATGGAACCAAACCTCCATTATCCTCACTTCCCTCGTTGACCCGCGCCACTTACATAAAGCAGAAACAGTAATCAATATTCAGCGTTTTCTACGGAACAGAAGTAGATCGCGTAACGGAAAAGAAACACAGAGACTCTCCATGCTTCTGCAGATCATCCCCATACGTCTCGAGCTCCACACCCTCTGGACCTCTACAAACCATACTTCTTCATCAGTCCTAGAGCCCAGAGCCAAAGATCCCTTGGTCCTTGACTTACGGTCTGAAGCTCCAATCCACCAATATATATATATGTTAGCTTTCATTCTCCCTTTACTTCTTTTCTATACACCGAAACCGCACCAGAAAAACTGAAAGAAGAAGAGAAACTGCTGAGAGGCCGAGAGTGTTGTGTGGAAAAGAGAGAGTAGAAGTGAGTGAAGAAAGAGAGAGTTGCTGAAGGAAGAGGTGGGAGAAAACTGAGACTCATTACTCCCTGTTCGTACATCGTAAAACAGAGGAGCAGAGCAGCAGCTACTTCCTTCGGTTTAGGCTTGAGAACTTAAGGTAAGTAGTGGACTTTCTTTTCCTTTAAGCTCTTTATTGTTGGCCATAGGGAAAAGTTGTTAAAACAAAGCTTTAGGAATTAAAATAACGAGCCACCAAAACATGAAGCTAAAACAGGGACTAGTAACGTTGTGTTTTGCATCGGTGTGTGTGTGTCAATAGCGTGGTGTCTTTGGTCGTTCGTTCTCCTTCCTTTTCCATCGGTAGTCGCTGTAACTGAACCTAAACCGCTGCTTATTGTCTGTTCTTTTTCTGCACTTGGGGTCTGTCATGCCGAAACTCATGGGTGTTTTATGTGGATCTGTGTACATGTATAAGGTTAGAGGAAGAAGAAAAACGATAGGTAGTGTTCCTGTACGTGTGTAGGCGTTGTTATGAGTGTTTCATTTAACATATGAATATATATTGAAAAAGGACGTGCTGTGTGAAGGAAAGAGACATGTGTGGTTTCATTGATACATAAAAGACAAAACAAAAACAAACAAACAAGGAAAAAAAATGTTGTAAGATATATGTATGCATGTGTTGCCTATGTATGTCATGTCATGGGTTCTTGGTGTGGATTTCCTTTGCATATAAATATAGAAACCTATTTTTGTTTGGTGTTATTAAATTCAAAATGCTATTTACATATATATTTAAAATTTATTTTACGTGGAGTTAATATTGGTTAGAGCCCTAATTTAGGATGTTAATAGGTAAAAGAGATTTGTAAATAAATAAATATGATTGTTAAGAAAGAGGAAACTGTTAATAATAAATAAGTAACGGGGGAATAAATAAATAAATAAAATGAATTATTTATGGAAAGATAATAACAAAAGGTAAAGTAACAGAATAAATAACAATGGAAATAAATAATGAAGGTATTATTATTGGTATATTTTTATGAAATTATAAATTATAATTTTTAATATGTGGAATTTTTTTTTTATGTTATTAATTGTTAGTATATTGATTTTGGTAGATTAAATTGTGGTATATTTAAACTCTGGGATTTAGGAGCAGTGTAAAAGTAGTTAGCTCGGGCGAAAGGTAACCACTTTCCACTTATTACGTTATCGATATACTGCTTTTGAGTATTTTTCTGACTGATTATGAATGTTTTAAATAAATTTTGTCATGTGGATTATTTTATGAACTGAAATTATTTGCATTGAAATATCATGATAATCATGGGAAAGGGACGGATTGGGAGGAAATGTGATATTTATTATACACCACGTGGTGAGGCCTCCATGAATGCATAATGGTTGGCTTTATTATTGTCCCACCAGTTGTTTGGGACCAGCCTACAGTTTATTGGGCTTACGACACCTCACTGGATTAAAGTGGGGAAAGACCCATGGTTTGGGGCAGATGCCCTGAGGATTTTGGCCAATCCTCATCACTTGACCAGTGAGCTTTCGGAGTAACCAGTAACATGGATGGAACTTAGCCCATGGGTCTAGTCGGATGAAATAAGGCGGTTCGGCTGGCGTATATAGAGGTATTGGGTATTGCATATATTACTTCTGATTATGATATTAAAGAATCATGTGATATTATATAATGAAGATGTTTATGAATTGTTTATTGGAGTTGAACTGTTTTAATCCACTTGGCACCTCACTAGCACTTATCGATATTCGTAATGAGCTGGACTGATGGTTACACAATTTTCCCAAGTGACCAGTCCGGTCCGGGTCCTTCTGGGAAGCAAGCAGAGGTTTAGCTACTTGCTGCTAAGAGTAGGACTTTTGAGCTTTTATAGTATGTTTTGGATGACTGTATATTGCCACACATTAGGGCTCATGATGCATACTTAAGCATATTTTAAAAATTTAAATTCCGCGTAAATTCCAACATTTGGTTAACTCTAATTATTTTGTGATAACTATGTTCACTATATATGATTATCTAGTTAATTAAATGGTAGATGTTTCAAAAGTTTATTGGGAGTGGTACAATGTCTAATGGTTTTTTTCCTGTTTATTTGCAAAACGATACTACTGATAGTGCCTTGCATGTTACTGTTGGTTTGAAACGATGTGTTGTTAGTGAGGATTCCTCTGTGTTGTGGCACCGGAGACTATGTCATATCTCCATTCAGAGAATTGAAAGATTGGTAAAGGAAGGGGTACTTGGTACTCTAGACTTTACTGATTTTGAGACTTGTGTAGACTGCATAAAGGGAAAGCAAACTAACAAGTCAAAGAAAGGTGCCAAGAGGAGTACAGAACTATTAGAGATCATACATACAGACATTTGTAGTCCAGAAATGGATACATATGGTCAGAAATACTTCATCTCTTTCATTGATGATTACTCACGATACATGTATCTCTACATGCTTCATAACAAGCACGAAGCATTAGATGCCTTCAAGGTATTTAAATCTGAGGTAGAGAAACAATGTGGTAAACAAATTAAGATCGTGAGATCAGATAGAGGTGGAGAATATTATGGTAGATACACTGAGGATGGACAAGCACCTGGTCCATTTGTGAAGTTTCTTCAAGAACATGGGATTGTTGCTCAATATACCATGCCTGGTTCTCCAGACCAGAATGGTGTTGCAGAAAGAAGAAACCGAACATTATTGGACATGGTGAGAAGTATGCTTAGTAGTTTTAAGCTTCCTAAATCCTTGTGGATTGATGCACTGAAGACGGCTGTGTACATATTAAACCAGGTTCCAACTAAGGCTGTCCCAAAGACACCTTTTGAGCTATTTAAAGGTTGGAAACCGAGTTTGCGACATGTACGTGTTTGGGGATGCCCGTCAGAAGTTAGAATCTACAATCCACAAGAAAAGAAGCTAGACCCAAGGACCATTAGTGGGTACTTCATTGGATATACCGAAAGGTCTAAGGGATATAGGTTCTACTGTCCATCTCATACCACTAGGTTTGTGAAATCAAGGAATGCTAAATTCCTTGAGTATGACTTGATCAGTGGGAGTGATCAATCCAGAGTCCCTGTTTCTGAAAATGATCATTTAGATAACCAACCTTCCACTTCGAGTTTGAGATTGGTTGTTGACAATGCTCCTTCGGCTCAACCGAGTGTTGTACAACCAGTCAATCAAGATCCACAACCCACTGATATTGATCCAGTAGATCAAGCTGTTGATGAGGAACAACTGAAAGTTGTTGAACAACCAGTTGAACAACAAGTTCCTCAAGAAGGTAATGAAACAGCATTAAGAAGATCTACTAGAACAAGAAGATCAGCGATACCCAGTGAATATATTGTGTATTTGCAAGAATCTGACTATAATGTTGGAGCTGAAAATGATCCTGAAATGTTTTCACAAGCTATGAACTGTGGAGAATCCAGTTCATGGTATGGAGCTATGAAGGATGAGATGAATTCTATAGCATCTAATAGAGTCTGGGATCTTGTTGAGTTGCCTAATGGTGCTAAGGCCATTGGATGTAAATGGGTCTACAAAACTAAGAGAGACTCATTGGGCAACGTTGACAGACATAAGGCAAGACTTGTTGCTAAAGGATTCACTCAAAGAGAAGGAATCGACTACAAGGAGACCTTTTCTCCTGTATCCAAGAAAGATTCCCTTCGTATCATTCTAGCTTTAGTTGCACATTTTGACTTAGAGTTGCAACAGATGGATGTGAAAACTGCCTTTCTCAATGGAAAACTAGAGGAAGAGGTTTACATGAAACAACCAGAAGGGTTTTCCTCTAGTAAAGGTGAGCATTTGGTGTGCAAGCTCAGAAAGTCCATATATGGATTGAAACAAGCTTCCCGCCAATGGTATTTAAAATTTCATAATGTCATCTCTTCATTTGGGTTTGTAGAGATATTTGTGGATGAATGTATATACCAGAAGGTCAGTGGGAGCAAGATTTGTTTCCTTATTCTGTATGTGGATGATATTCTTCTTGCATCTAATGATAATGGCTTACTGTATGAGGTGAAACAATTTCTCTCTAAAAACTTTGATATGAAGGATATGGGAAATGCATCTTATGTCATTGGCATTAAGATACATAGAGACAGACATCAAGGTATACTAGGTTTGTCTCAAGAGACCTATATCAATAAAGTCTTAGAAAGATTTCGGATGAGACATTATTCACCAAGTGTAGCTCCCGTTGTGAAAGGCGACAGGTTCAATCTGGACCAGTGCCCAAAGAATGATTTTGAGTGGGAACGAATGAGACACATCCCTTATGCTTCAGCAGTAGGAAGCCTAATGTATGCTTAGGTCTGCACTAGACCTGACATTGCATTTGCTGTTAGAGTATTAGGGAGATATCAGAGTAACCCAGGTATAGACCACTGGAAAGCTGTGAAGAAGGTGTTGAGATACCTTCAAGGAACGAAAAATTACATGCTTAAGTACGAACGGATTGACAATCTGGAAGTGACTGGCTACTCCGATTCAGACTATGCTGGCTGCGTTGACTCAAGGAAATCCACTTCAGGATACATTTTTATGCTAGCCGGTCGAGCTATATCATGGAGCAGTAAGAAACAGTCTTTGATTACTACTTCTACGATGAAAGCTGAGTTCGTGTCTTGTTTTGAGGCTACCTCACATGGTGTATGGATGAAGGGTTTCATCTCTGGGCTTAGGATCATGGATTCAATTCCTAGGCCAATGAAGATATATTGTGACAATTCAGCTGTTGTCTTTATGGCTAAGAACAACAAAAGTGGTAGTCGAAGCAAGCATATCGACATTATGTACTTAGCCATAAGAGAACGTGTTAAGAATGGAACAGTGGTCATTGAACACATAAGCACTAAATTGATGATTGTTGATCCTTTAACTAAGGGCATGCCACCAATGAAATTTCTGGATCATGTAGAGAGAATGGAACTTAGTTCCGTTCTTTGATTTTCATTATAAGAATGATTTTCTTTAATTTTTGTTGTAAGAACGATGTAGTTTCATGAAACCCTATTTAGGTGTTTTCTCATTTCAGTTTTATGCGCATATTCATATGTTTATTTTTGTTTGAGAAATATTATTAAGTTTGGACCGAGAATAAACATGGGGTTTATTCATTAAGTTACATGGGCTTGGGAGACATGGTGTAATGTGATACATGGAAAATACTACTTGCTTTAAGAGGACTTATCGCTATGATCCATGCATTTTGTTTTTCCTTATGGTATATGGTGAAATGTGTGGACCAAGTGGGAGAATGTTGGAATTTTATAATTATTATTTGTAAATTAATTTGAATTAATATTTTATATTAATTCATATTGGGTTTTATTAATTTTAATTATAAAATTAAGAAGTGGTCCACACGTTTAGATCCACCTCTATTATAACCACCCATAACCACCCAAGAATTTAGCACGTAACGTTACGCACATTTTGATGGGAAGACGTGGATTAGTCGTGCTCCTTTTCTATTTTTATTTACCCGGTCCCCTAAGTCTGCTCACACGACTGAATAACTCAAACACCATCTACAGAGAGTGAGAGTGAGGGCTTAGAAGAATTGTGGTCTTCTGCTTTCACGGTGAATCAATGGCTGGAGGTATTTCTGCATTTTACTTTATTTATTCCGCACTAGATCTAATTGTTTATTGAGTAACTAAAGCATGATTAGATCGTCTAGTTTATCTAACAAAACTAACAATTAACCAATTGGCAACAAGACAAAACAGAAAGGTGCCAGCTATGCATACTTACAACGGTATAGTATATTCTAAATATTCCTTGTGCTACTTGTTTTGCTTTTGATCATTTAATCGATCACGAAATAGAAGAAACATGGTCTTCCCCAACTGCTTAGACATCAAAGACTTAATCACTGGAAGGCATATAACCAATCTGGAGTTGTCCTGCTGCAACTTTCTCTCAAAGGAAATGAAGAACAATTTCCACATGTTTTGACTTGGAGTATAAAACTGGGTTAGAAGCTAGTGCAATTGCTCCTGAGTTGTCGCACTAGACAACATGTACTTCAACAATTGGTACATGCATCTCCTGAAGCAGCTTCATAACCCAAACGATATCTGAGCAAGGCTTTGATATTCTACCTCTGTGGCAGAATGAGAAACAACTGGTTGGCACTTAGATACCCAGATGACTAGATTAGTGCCGAAGTATGTCCAATAACCACTCACTGAACGACGAACCTCCTTGTTAGTTGCCCAATCGGAATCAGCAAAGGCTTGTACATGAAGTCGAGGCAATGTTCGAATAAGCAAAACCATAATCAACCGTGCCTACAAGATATCAAAGAATTCATTTTACACCAATCCAATGTGGCTCACGAGGATTTTGAAGAAATCGACTAAAGTGATAAACAGAAAAGGAGATTTCAGGCCTAGTTAGCAAAAATAAGGCAGCTTTCCAAGAAAAGTTTGATATAACTTTGAGTTCTAAAAAGAATTGCCATCTGTAGAAGTCAGTCGGAGATTGGTTGCCATTGGTGTAGTATATGATTTGGCGTTAAGAAAATTGACCTCATTGAGTAAGGCAAGGATATATTTTCGTTGAGACATTAAAATACCAAGATTAGTATGATAGAACTCAATGCCCAGAAAATAAGAAAGATAACCCAGATCTTTTAGAGAAAACAAATCACCCATGGCTGCAATTAAACGATGTACCTCTGCATCATTAGAACCAGTGATACAATATCATTGACATAGATAACTAAGTAAACAACATGCTGCTGATCCTTCTTAATAAACAGACACAAATTAGATTTGGAAGTAACAAAACCCAAAGTGTAAAGAGCTGAGTGAAGCTTTTGAAACCAAGCTTTAGGAGCTTGTTTGAGGCCATATATAGCCTTGCATAATTTACAAACCAAGGGTCTATTATCAGTAGACGAGCCAAAAGAAAAACCTAGGGAAGCTTCTATTACACTTCCTCTGTGAGATAGAAAAGCATTGTTGAAGTCCAATTGCCTTAATTTCCATTTGAAAGTGATAGCCACAGTGAGTAAAATACAAATAGTAGTTGCTTTCACTACTGGACTAAAAGTGTCAACATAGCCAATGCCAGCTACTTGAGAAAATCCCTTAGCCACTAATCTTGACTTCTTTTTAGCTAGAGAACCGTCAGTGTTTATTTTGGCTTCCAAATCCATTTGCACCCAATAGGTAGGCGATGGGGAGCCAGAGGCACTACATCCCATATATGAAACTTTACTAAGGAATTGTTCTCATCAAGAGTGGCTTTGTTTCCAATGTGGATCAGCAAGTGCTTCATTTATAGAGGTTGGAGGAAGTATATCAGTAGATACTGAGTACACTTTAGGCTTAAATATTCTTGCTTTGCTTCTGGTAACCATAGTGTGAGAATTAGGAGGAAGGGCAGGTCTATTTGTAGTGGAAGGTGATAGGGAAGAAGGTGAGTTAACGGGAGACAAGGTAGAATGAGATGCTGAGGAGGAAATGGTAGTATTTGAATTTTGAGATGGTAAAGATGAGGGTGCCGGTGTGGACAGAGAGGAGAAAATAGGTGCAAAAGACTTGGATTGAATGGGAGCAGCACGTTGTAGGCTTGGTGAGTGGGGTTGAAGCGAGGAAAAATCGGAGGAGGTGACTGTAGACTGAATAGGAGTAGCAGTTTTTACACTATGTTGAGCGCCAATGGCATGGAATTTTGACTCGTCAAACTTTACATAAGGAGAGATGTATATACGGCCAGTATTCGTATCAATGCACCTGTAACCAACCTTGATGTTGAGAACTAGAGCCCAAGAATAATTCTAATTTGTGAGTATTGTAAGGTCTGATATAAGGATAGCAAAGACATCTAAATACACACAAAATAGAGTAATTAGGCCGAGCACTATGGAGTTTTTCATAAGGTGTAAGATTCTTTGTCAAGGCTTTTGAAGGTAGCCTGTTAAGAATAAACACAGCAGCAAAAACATCCCTCCAATAATACCTAGATAGCGAAGCATGAGCTACGAATGTTATGTTTGTCTTAACAATTAGGCCATGACGACACTCAACTAGCTAGTCCACTCTGTTTAAAGGCATGAGGCTAGAAAATCTATGTTCTATGCCACAATTAGCTAGATATGACTGATAAGCTACAAATTCATCATCATTATCAAATTGGACTTGTTGAACTTTAGCTTGATAGTTGTTTTTAACTAGGCAATTTAAACTCTTTGAACTTAGATAAGGTATCCAAATTCTTAGTAAGAAGTATATCTAGGTAAACCGACTAAATGCATCAACAAAGGCAATATAAAACACTAAATCATATGACTGAATAGGAGCAGGACCCAGATATTTATGACTATTAATTGCAATGATCCGATACACAGTAGATGAAGAATGAAAATGAAGCTTATGTGTAACAACTTAATTTTTTATTTTTAGGATTTAATTATACTTATGAAGTATATATGATAAATGTAATTAAATTGTTATTGTGGATTAAAAAAAACCTTGAAACAAAAAGAAAGCACACACCCAAAAAAAAAATATTAGAGTGGGCAGGTCACGGCTGCCTACAAAATGTTGACAACAAAATGTTGACAATTTGGGAGGGGGTCATTATTACGCACACACCCCATTCAATTCCTCTCAACAACCAACAACCAAATGTCTACATTCCTTCAATCTACCATCCCTCTATATCCCTTCGTACATAAGGAAGACCTCCACGTATACCCTTTTTGTTACTTCCATCAATTTCATGCTCATTTTGTTTGTTTGACATATTACTTTTGGTTCTGAGCAAAAAGTATATTACTTTTGCAACTTAAATTTATTTTTCAAATGAATATTTTCGTGTTTCTTATCAGTCATATGTTATTATTATGAGTCCAGTTTTACTAAATTTCATGCTCATACATATACTCTTCTCTTTATATACGGTGCCTGGCGGCGTGGAGATGGAGATGAAGGCGCGAGTGAGAGAGTGAGGAAAGAAGGAGAGGAGAGGAGAGGAGAGGAGAAGAAGATTTAGAGAATATTTGAATTTTATGGGGTAAATTATTTATCTTATTGGATCATTTAGGTAGTTAAATTATCTTCTTTTCAACAAATTTCCTTCTTAAAAGTTGTTCCACATATTTTTATTTTTTTCAATAAGGGTAATATTGTATTGGTCAATGAAAATTTGAAGGTTAAGATTTTTAAAAAAGTTTGAGTTTTGACAATAGATGACTATAAATATGTAGAGAATAGTTAACAATTAATTTTAATTAGTTTAGATTTGTTGGTTGGTTGTTGTAGGAATTAAAATTAATTTTTATATTTAAGAAATTTAGGATTTATATACTACCCGGTATTTCTACTAATTAAATGTGCTGTAAATAATTTATTTGGGTTAATGTAGGTATTATCAATATTTTAATCGGTTTAATTTTGAAATTTGAATGACTGAAATGTCATTTCTGAAATTTGAAAGTTTAAATTGTTATTTATGAAATCTAATAGGCTAAACTGTCATTTTGAAATTTTAAGTACTAAATTCTCATTAAGACTAAACTATCATTTTTAAAATTTAAACCCCAAACTATCATTTTTAGTTTTTAGTATAATAATATATTATTATTATTATTATTAGAATTAGTATATTTTGAGTTATAGGAAGTCATAAGTTATAATTATGATAATGTAAAGTCTTACTGTGACTAGTGATTGTTCGTGTTTTGCTCCTCAAGCTAAGGTTAAGCTTGGAATGGAGACAATTGGAGTTAAATTATTCCATATATTTGCTTTGAACTGTAAGGTGTTTTCTAAACCTTATTTTCATATATATTACTTGTATGTGTTTTGAAAATATATATGTATATTTGAATATGAAATTATTTCACTAAAACAGTGTATTTTTCAACATTTATATATAAGTGAATATTATTATTGAGATCATTGTTATTGATTTGACAGTTATGATGTTTGTTGTGTGATGTTGTACATGGAATAATAATTTTGTATGATGTTTTTGTTATGATATGTTTGTTATGGGATGTTAAATATAGAATAATAATTTTGTAATATATTTTTAAAAATTTATAGCAATATATTACTTGTTATTGTAGGTTTATGTTGGGTTATGTGGAAGAGATTGGCGGTGAAATTATACCTATCGGCTCTCTCATTAATGGCCTAGAATTTGAGTTGAGTGTTTTTAACAAACACCTCATTGTTACGGTATATTGGTAGTGGCATGGGAGGGGAAAATATTCTTGAAGTAACTGGTTAACCTTGGCCAAGTATACTAACATTGATAAATTGTACCACATTCAGAAGATATAAGGATGAGCAGGATAAAGGAGTAGGGATGGTCATAATCATTATTTATTATAATTATGTTAGTAAACATGCTTCTTTGACTTGTTATCATTTGTTGCATGTTTGATGAATTAATTTTGATTGCTAGTACTTTACGTCTCATGCTGTCATTATTAATATTTTTCAGACAAGACCTTTAATCTTACTAGAGGCTAAGGAAAGCAACTACAAGCATAAGAGTTGTGAATTTTGTAGGTCTCTTTTGGTAATGATGTTGTATGGGTTTCTATATTGTCATTCTAAGACACTCATATTTTTTAGACATTAACTATTTTGGGATGACTATTTATCTAATGTTACACAAAAGGCCTTATTTTATATATTATAATATAGGGAAAACATTTTCTCATGTTGTAGGAAAATGATTTTCTCATGTTACACACACATAAAATGGTGAGACCCACATATACATATATTAATTCATATATGTATATGTGGGTCCCATCATTTCATATGTGTGTAGGAAACTTTTTTTCCTCATATAACACGAGAAAACCAAAGCCCTATAATATATTGGTGGAACCACAATCAAATCTTATGCGAAATTTTTCTTTTGTAGACCCTTCATTGTAAGGTTAGTGTTATAAGATTCGTGGGCTGTGTGCCTTTTTCTGTTCAATAATTGTGCTCGAGTTATGGTTTTTCTATAGTGAATTTGTGGGCAAAATTTGTGCCCTAGACTTCGATGTGTGTTTTTCTTTCTTTTTTTGAAATTAAAAAAAAAGAAGGGTTTCCATAATCACTTGTTAATCCAGTTTTGTGAAAACATTGTGGTTAGTTGTTGTTTAAAGAGAATGGCTTTTCATTATGACTTTTTCCCAAATTGACAAGTTGAACAGAGACTTTTATTCTCAAAAGCAGAAAAAGAAATTTATTTACATGTAAGAACACCCTTAGCAATGTCAAAGGATAGATGACTTAATCTTTGATGCCAAAGACATAGAGAATTAGTTGATATATGAAAAGCTTATGGTTGTGTTGGTTTGACACAAATAGGTGAAGATGCAGAACCAGTAGTTGATTGCACATTTGCTAGAAGTGGATACATGCCATGTCACTCAACTCCACACATGAAGGGATTATTTATCATTGATCATTGAGTTTTCATGCAGTTTTATGACAGAGAAGGTGTCTGTCGCAAAACGACGTCAAGTTTTGTGACGGCATCATCACTCCGTCACAAAACGACGTAAAAAAGGACTTCGTTTTGCAACGACATTACAATCTGTTGCAAAACTTACTGATTTGAGAGGATTTTCATTCCGTCGCAAATCGAAGCCTTTAATTCCCATTGTATTTTACATCCGCCCAGTTCTTTCATGTCCATTGTTTTCTCTTATCTCCGCCGTCCGCCACGAGCATGTTGCGCCATTCTCCACCGTTCGCCATTTGTTTCCATCGTTCTCCATCCATTTCCGGCATTCCTTGGCATGTTCTTCTTCGGGGTCCGCCGTTCTCCTCCCTTCTCCACTGCTCTCCACCATTCCCCACCGTTTTCCACCATTCGCCTCCATTCTCCGTCCGTTGGTATGTGAAATTTTTATTGTTATTTTGTTTATTTAATTTCAACTTGAAAACATTTAGGTAATCTTATTACAAAATTTAATCATAGACAAGTTTCTTGATACGGTTATGCTATTTGGAGATCATAAATTAATATTTACACAGATAAAACACATTATTAGATCAGTTTGGACCATATGGGCAATCTGATTTGCGATAAGGATAACATATGGAAGAAAATTTAAGGATAAAATATTGCCCTCAACGTGTGTAAGAGTGTAAGAGTGAATGATTAGGAGTGATAGAATAATTTGTACATGTTGACAATACATAATCAACATTATCAGAACATGTCTTTTTGCAATAAACAATTTAGTGGATGTTTTGCACATAGGATATGTATATAAATTATTAAAATTATTACTATGTCGGTAGCCCATGATTTAAAACACAAGTAATTTGCATCACACATAGACAATTAAGGATGTTGGTCTTGTTCATAACCAGCATGTTAGGTTTATCATAAGAAAAATTCATATGGTCCCAACTGATCTAATAATATTCCATTACTGAGTAACATGAACATCGGTACCTGGCATTATCATATTAAAGTAAATTTAGGTATTATGACTATTGAACTACTCCCTCCCATGCATATCGCTTGTAGAAAAATTTTGTTGTTAATGTAAGACATTTTATGAAAGTTTATGTAGCGTTTGTTGCTTTATCCCAAATATGGTCTCAATCAACAATTAAGAGAATAGAGAGTATATTTTTAAATATATGGTATTTATTAAGGGTAAAAATAGAAATGAGAATGATTTTTAGGCAACTTTAATTATGCAATTAATTTTTTTAGGTAACGATTTAGTTAAAGTAACTTATATTGTAGATGAGATTAAATATAATTTTTATAGCATGGTTTTTATTCTTTTTTATGTTGAATGAGACAAGTAGGCATTAACACGGCCAACTAGTAAAAGTTGGTTCCAGCCCCTATCTCTCATTTACATGGATTTTTCATGTCCTTAAGCTGCCAACGACTTTCACTTTGTCAGCATGCATGAATTTTATTCCATTCACATGTTTAAATCCTTGATTTTGTTGAGATTATTATCTTCTGCGTCATTCGACCCTTGTTTTTCTTTCTACAATTGGTTGCTAGAATTAAGGTAATAAACTACAACCCTAATATAATTGTGCGTTTGTATTATGATGAAATAATAGTATATATATGTTTTCCCCATAATTTGTAATATGTCCCCATTTTCTCGTGTACTTTATCATTCTTTGTTTGCTCCTTCCACATGCATGTTTCCATCTTCTAGTGTACTATCATCATTCTCGGGTTGCTTGCTAGGATCTGCTCTTTGTTAAATGCATGTGTTTGTTTTCCATTTTCTTCATTAAGTAGCAATTGCTTAGTGTAAGTAACTAGTTGTATTTGTCACTTATATCTGAGACATGTTGATATGTAAAGCGTATAAAACATATTAGTGGCCTAATTAGTAAGGAAGTTAGAGTTAGTTACTTAGGTTAATAACTGAATTAGTTAGTATTACTATTTTATGTTCTAAATTCCTTTGTTTCCTATCTATAACAGGTTGTTTTGTGGATTGGGGGTATATCCTCATTCCCTATATATTTGGGATGCAAACAACATCTCAACCAATGCTTGGGATGAAAAAATTCATCATAATGAAACAAAGTCCTTATGTAGGGTTGGGTTGGGGAAGTATGGAAGACGATTATGATAGGAGTTGGATGTACAATCGTCTAAATCAGATAAAACAACTGACTCGAGTGTTTATAGAGGGTTTGGAAGAGTTCATCCAATTTGTTCAGCATAGGCAACTAGTTTAAGTAACGCAATTACTTGTCCATGTGTGAAATGCATGTGTTTCAAATTTCAAAATCTAAGCACAATTAGAATTCATTTGTATAGCAACGGCTTCATAAAGAATTATGAATGTTGGGAATGTCATAAGAATTTTTGACAGACACCGAGTGGTTATTACAGGGACATTAGTCATCGAGACAACTTAATCAATATGAACAATGGGTTATGGATGCCATGAGACAATCAATTGGCCAATATTTTGATCCCATTATTCATGCTAAACCATCATATATAAGAGATGACTTGGTACACAAAGTCAACCATCATACATGGGAGATGATCCTAATCCTGAAGCCGAAAGGTTTTATAAAATGCTTAAAGATGCACAACGTCCAATATGGGAATGTTGCAAACACATCCTTCATTGCTATCTACTACTCTATCAACACTAAGTTTGATGAGTGATCACCATATGAGTGAAAAGAATTACAACAAAATGATGCAAATCATGGGTAAAGTTGTTCCCAATGACAATAATTTGCTGAAGGATTTTTACTAAGCAAAGAAAAAGGTGAAACAACTTGAGTTTAGATGTGAAAAAATTCATTGCTGCCTCAAAGGATGTATACTCTATTACAAGGGTGATGCTGATTGAACCAATTGTAAATTTTATGAACATAACAGGTATAAAGTTATGAGAACTAGAAGGGAAACGACCTTCAATCATTAAGTAAGATATGGTACTTTCCTCCCATGTCTAGACTTCAGAGATTGTATTCATAAAAACAAGCAGCTTCTTACATGAGATGGCACTAGGAGCATCATAGGGATGAAAAATTTGTGATGCATCCATCCGATACCGAAGCTTAGCTTAAATTTGACGAGGCAAATCCTTTGTTTTCAGCGGATCCCTATAATGTGCATCGTGGTTTATATTCAGATGGGTCCACTCTTTTCAATAAAAAGACATGTAGGAATTATTCCTGTTGGCTTGTGATTGTGACTCCGTACAACCTACCACCTTCCATGTGCATGAGAAGGGAGTTTTTGTTCCTTAACACATTAATCTCTAGGCCATCCAACCCTAGAAAAAAGATAGATATATACCTCAAGACTTTGATAGACGAGTTGAAGATGTTATAAAATGAAAGGGTTCTTAGTATGATGTATCATTGAGACATAATTTCACCATGCAGGTTGCCTTAATGTGGACGATAAATGATTTCCTTGCATATGGGATGCTAAGTGGCTGGCAAACATTTGGGAAGCTTGCTCGTCTAATATGTTTGAAATAGAACGTGGGTTTTAGCTTGCAATACAGTTGCAAAGTCTATTGGTTTGATAGGCATCGACTATTTCTACCCATCGGTAATCCATTTAAGAAAAAAAAAAAGACTTCACGTATCATGTTAATTTGAGTTCGAGTCCATGTAAACATAAGTTAGTTTTCGTAAAATGGCTTTTAGAAGTTTAAGTTTGAGGTATCATGTTAATTTGAGTTCGAATCCATGTAAATTGTGCATGTTTGGTTAACCCTATTTACAGTATATAAAGTAAGCATGTGAGACAAGTTTTATCTCGACTTTTGTAATGTGCATCTTTAACACCAACTTAAATATGCAGATTAAAAAAGCTGTTGTCCAACAAAACCCAGTAAAGTAATCATATCAAGAAAATTATTGAAGTTTTTTTTTTTTGCCAACCATATATTACCGATAATTGCTTCCGTTACGTATTAAAAGGTAAAATGAGCTCACTGTTGCTCAGTGGCCCAAAAGGTTCACCGCGACAAATGCGATTTTCTTTTTCTATTCAGTTGCTTCCCCCCCCCCCACCCCCCTTTCTTGATTTCTTAAAAGAATTGAATAATTTATTATATAGATAAAAATATTATGGGTAAAAGAGCAAAAATACACACGTGTTTTACCCTCGAGAGCGCCCAGCACCATATGCTTTTTTTGTGAGCAAAAATACACATGTGATTACCATTTTAGAGCAAAAGTCACATCCCACCGTTATTTATTGACAATAGTTTGTTTTTTTATTAAGAATTAATGAATGTATTTATTTGTTGGATAATTTATGTTGTTTGAATATTAATATTGACAACATTTACTTGATAAATTAAAATTTTAATTGTTGTAATTTACTAATTATATTTCTTTGAAGAAAATGGAAACAGAGAAAAAATAGTTAAAATTTGGAATAGTAACTTCATGGCCCTGTAGGGCTAGCCCTAACCCTAGTGTTTTAGGGCCGAGCTTTGAAAATAAATGTTTTTCTTACTATGGGCCAAGGCCAGTCCTGTTAGGTCCTAACCCTTAAAAGGTCAGCACTGTAGGACCAAGCTGGCCTTATTTTCCAGTTCTATTCAAGACAAAATTGGTAAGATTTAGTAATTAAAGTAACATTAAACCCAAAACAATTATTTGATCTATGGTGCTTTTGAATGAAAAATTTTGGGATAAATTTCCCCCTCGGTCTATTGTAATAATAAGGAAACAGCAGGGTGACCTCAGAATTTATTGAGCAGACAAATTAATATCTTCATCTGCCTTGGTGGTTATATTTTATGTCTCACCAATTAAGTGGATGCATTTCCATTTGACCACTTGTCACATTTTCATAATAACAATGTGTCACATTCTCTCCTTGTCACGTTTTGATAATAACCATGTGTCACATTCTTGAAGGTCAATCACCAAAAATTGGTGAGCTTGTAATGAATCTGCTAGGCCTCATCACAATTCCAGCTTTGTAATTATCGTGAGACCGTATCTTCATGTTACAAATGCTGATTTTTTCCATGATCTTGATTTTTCTCTGTTGACTCTGAAATAGTCTTACATTAATTACCATTTAAACAAGTTTCGTAGGAAAATAATATTGCTAATATTGACGAGTTTTGATTTAGAAAATCTAATTAGTCTACCCAATAACTTCTTAGTCCGCCCCTTTTGTTTATCATTTCTCAATTTTTTGAATTCAACATTTCACGCTATGATATTTGATTTGACCTATATTCCCCATTGACTTTGTCTTTTTCTTTTTCTCCTTCCTCGTCAATTTAATTAGTTGCTAGAATATAAAAATTTAATCTATAACTATAACAAATTAACATCACCCAGTTGTCAATAATCTATCTCACACGTCACAAGACCATAAATTAAAATTCTCTGTTTTTTTTTAATTAAAAAGGTAGGCACTTTTAATTGACCCGATGTTACATGCGAAACTGAACTTGCAATCTCATACTTACAAAAAAGATTTCGAGCAACTAGACTAGTTAAACTAAAATTTGTTTACCAATTATGAACATTACCTTTTGAACAAAAAAATTATGAACATTACCTAGTAGTAGTGTGTAACTGTGTTTATAAATATAATGTAATTAGTTTAATTATAAAAAATTGTGTTATAGTTTAGACATTTTGATGGAAAAAACAGCCGTTATTTTGTCTTTAATAAAAATACCAAAAAAGCTTTTTTTTAAAAAAAAACTTGAAAATGGTTCTCAAAATAATAAGTTATTCCAAATAGTTTCTTAAAATATCAGAAGTTAAAATTTTAAAATAATTGGTTAATATTTAAAATTTAACGAAACTTAATCTTTTCAAAAAGTAGTTTTTTTGCTAAGAAAAAATAGTTTTTTAATTAAAGTAATATTTTCCCTAAAAATGGGAAATAAACAGGCCCAATTATATTTTTTATTTTTTAGTTAAAAAAGTTGTCCAAGGCTCCATAATTGATATTTTGTTTTTACCCGGGCTCAATAATTGATTTGAAACCTTCAACTTTGGCGCAAAAAAACTAATTGAATAAAGAAGCTTCAACAAGAGGATAAAATATAGCCAATAAAAAATGACACAATTAGTTAAGATGTGGGCTTTCACTTAAAAAAAAGAAATTTGATACCTGCTCTTTAATGTAAAGGTCTTATTTGGGAGCGTTTTGTAAGTATCTCCGAATGCATTTTTTGAGCCTGTAGGTGCCCTATTCTTGTGGGATAACTATATCTACCCCACCTAAATTTATATATATATAACAAGAGG
The DNA here is from genome assembly GCA_037074495.1 of Acacia confusa. NCBI lineage: Eukaryota > Viridiplantae > Streptophyta > Magnoliopsida > Fabales > Fabaceae > Acacia > Acacia confusa. The sequence continues at coordinate 25,943,106 of CM073513.1, read as the reverse complement.
ATAAAATATATGAAGGTCAAGAGGGTGCGCGTGGAACGTTAATTATTTATCTTTCTTTTGCTAGATTATTCAAATATTTATCAACGAATATCATATAAATATTATGTGCCTTTTCTAGATGTTGGAATGGCTTCCATAATTGGTCAATGCCATAGGAGCAAGCTAGTCAACTTTCTTATTTGTCAAATTTGGACAGGTGAAACACATACCAAACTTTGCTTGCTTTTCTAGAGAACCTCAATTATTAAAATGCAAAAAACAAAAAAAAAAAGCCTCCCTTTGAATCATTCAATGTGTCATTCATATGATATGGCAGAGGAGAAAAAGAAAATTCATCAAGTACTGAAGAAATCGTGAAAGAAATTTAATTAATATATCTTGTTTGTAGAAGATAAGAACACGTAAAAAGATACTCGCTATACTTTTCAGCAGCAGGTTGTCCTAGTTATAACGTGTCACGTTGAGATGAAGTTCGCACCTAAGGTCAGCATTAGTATGTTTCTGCTTTTAAATTAACTATAATAAAAAATATAATTCAGAGGCAAGATTTAATTTATGTAATGCAATGTTTAAGTTAATCGAATTTACGTTTTATTCAGAATTTTATATCACCATCGAAAATAATTTATACATTATAGATGTCATACTACTCTTGTCTTATTTATAACGTAGAGAAATATTTTTTTTACCTTATTTATAAACTATTTCAGTAAAAAAAATTATATAAATATACAATTTTACATTCATTTATCATTGAATAAACTTTGTCCTCATAGGTTATTGTTTATATTAAATAGGGTTATATTGAAAAGTTAAATTATAAAGCAAACTTAATAAGATTTAAAAATGTTTTTAATTGGGAGAAGGAGCAATAATATACATGAAGTTTGCCACCAGGAGCGCCCAGCACCACAAAGTTTTTTCTGTACCAAAAATGCACATGAAGTTTTTTTTTTAAAAAAAAAACCTTAGTTTTTTTTTTCAAAAAAAAGTTGCTAGAGGAGGTTTTCAAAAAAAACCTTAGTTTCAAAAACCTTTGTAATTTCTGCAAAGTTATTGTTCATTTCCGTCAGACTTAACGGTCAACGTTGGTTAACTAACGGCTCGTGGTGCTGGGCGCTCCCAAAATGTAACTTCGTGTGCATTTTTAGTCTAGAAAAAACTTCATAATCCTGGGTGCTCCTGGTGTCAAACTTCATGTGTATTATTGCTCATTCTCCCTTTGTAATTTGTATAAAATATGATGGAAGTATTTATAAATAGAACTACTAGACCAGTACATTATAAGAATGTTGGGGCACCCAAAAAACATTGTATTGTAACAAAGCCCTAGTTGACAATAATTGGCATTTCAGCATTTTCAAATTCTCGTTTACATTCCATTTGTCCTAAAAATGGATGAAACACAAGCATGTGTCATAAGTTTACGGTCCATAGATATGATTATATGAACCCTCTTTTAATATTGAGAGGCACCGAGTTTGATGCTGTTTGTAAATTCAAATAAAAATGGGTTAATTCGATACCACACTTTTTTAAAAATCATTTATACTTTATTCTCACAAAATTAGAAAAGTATTAAATAAATAATTTTTTTATATTTATCTTATTTATAAAGGGTGTATATCTTCTCTCCCTTCCTTTAATCTCTTTGCATTTACTTCTCTATCTCTCTCTTCCATTATTTAATTAAGAATAAAATTATCAAAAACTCATTTATTATTCTACTAATAATTTACATTTTGAAACAAACTTGTTGGGTACAAATGATTTATATATAAAATGGAAAGACTGGTATTTGATCCTATAAGTTTACTTTCATTATAGTTTTAGTCTCTCAAATTTTAAATAAGAGGTTTTAGTATTTTATAGGACAAAATGATCTAGATTTTTATTTAATTTCAAGACAAATGTTTTAAAGATAAAGAAATTCAAGAGATCAAAACCTTTGGTCTTATGAAAATGCACATTTTGTGAAAGTTAATTATGAAAAAGAAATATTTCATTAATCTTATTTATAGGTCATTTTTTACCAAGAAAAACTTGAAACTTTATTAACTCTCTTTTAAAATGTAACAACTTCTCAAATTTATTCATATTTAACCTACATTATACCATATATTCTATGAGAAAAAATTCAACATAATAATAGACGGAGTATAGAATTGTATTTTCAGACCTGGCTTTGGTCCGATGCTACAATTGTTTGCTGCGCTCGGGTACTTTGAAGCTGGTCCTTTTTTTTTAGGGTATTGTTGGCTATTAACAAAATATTCGAGAATGCTGACAGGTACTAAAAAAAATATTTTATGATGTTGAAAAATTATTTTAGGATTTTTAAAAAATATTTTATGGTATTAAAAATATTTTAGGATACTGATTGTACTGAAAAAATACTTCATGATATTACAAAAATATTTTAGGATCTTGAAAAAAATATTTCAGGGTATTTACAAATACTAAGAAAATATTCCATGATCTTAAAAAATTATTTTAGGTACCGACTGATATTAAAAAGATACTCCTTGATACTAAAAAATTATTTCATGATAGTAAATGGAACTAAAAAAAATATTTCGTGATCTTAAAAAATTATTCTAGGATCTTGAAAAAATATTTTAGGATACTGACCGGTACTAAAAAGATACTCAATGATCTTAAAAAATTATTTTAGGGCACCGACCGGTACTAAAAAGATACTTCATAATCCTGAAAAATTATTTTAAGGTACAAATTAATACTCCAAAATATACTTGAGGATACTTTTTCAAAATCCTAAAATAATTTAAGATACTTCATGATCTTAACAAATTATTTTAGGATACTAACTAGTATTAAAAAAGATGCTTCATGATCCTGAAAAATTATTTTATGGTATAAAATGGTACTCAAAATATACTTTAGGAAACTTTTTCAAGATCCTAAAATAATTTTTCAAGATTATAAAGTATTTTTTAGTACTAGTAAGTATCATAAATATCTTTTTAGTACCCTTCAGTAATTTGAAAAATTAGTTCAAAATACTGACTAGTATTTTAAATATATTTTAGGGTATTTTTTAAAAAATCATAAAATAAGTTTTCAATATTATAAAATATTTTTTTAATACCTGTCATTATCACCGAGTATCGTTTCTAATAGCCAACGGTACCAGGAAAAAAAAAAAAAAAAGAAGGACTAGCCTCATGCTTTGCACAAAAAACAACGCAATTTTAAAGTATCGGAGGGGAACGGACAATTGTGGCATCGGGCTGTCCTATATTTTCATATGAACAATATAATAATTGACTTATAAATACTACGAAGAGATTCATTCTCCCTCTCCTACTACTATGAAAGTACTACTCTCTCGGCTTAATTATAAGATAATATTTGAGGGTTGATTTTGATCCTAATTATAGAAAATTTTTTTAATTTTTACCAATTTCTTCCTAAAATATTCTTATTTTATTATCTCAAGTGTGTCTATTTTTTGATAAGTATATATGTATATGGGTTATAATACACACACGTGTATGTCTATAAACATATATATGTGTATATGTGTGTACATATATGTGTGTGTGTCTATATATGTGTTTGTGTGTGTGTGTCTGTGTGTGTACACACACATATGTATATCTAGCAAGATCTTTATTTCAATTAAAAACATGTGGAAAGGAAAATTAGTTGAAAAGATATATGGCAGAGTTGTTGATTAATTTTTACTTATGTCATTTTAAATGTATATAAGAACATTTTAGAAAAATAAGTAAAATTAACTAATTTAATTCATCTCCTTAATTTTTCCAAAATCGGTTAAATATGTCTTATAATTAGGACTGGAGGGAGTATTTAAAATCAAACTCAAATACATGAATAAAATTATAAAATTTTCTTACCCGCTCATGAAAGTATTTAGATAATTTTTTTTCACCTACCACTGGAAGTATTTAGAAAATAAAAGTAATTTTGTGTTTTATAAGAGTAATTTAATTGATAGGAATATTAAATGTGCGAGCGTGAGGTCACGCTGACTGAGATCGCGTGGGCATTCAATTACTTTGTCTTCCGTTTTCATTTTTTATGATTATTTTTAATGCGCGTTGATTTTTGGTCTAATGAGTGTGAAAGCTTGGAAATTTAAAAAAGCAGGGACAACGAGACTGGCGGCATATAGATATATAAATAGGGTATACTTACTGCAGGTTGTTTTCCTTTGCCTAATGAGTGTTCAATATTGGTTTGAAATGAACTCCCATGGAGGTCATTTGGATTTATAGCCCATTTCGAACCAACACAGAGAACCTCATGATAGACTAATACAGGATCACGCATCAAGATATATCCTGATGCTTGTAAATCTATACAATACTGTGTCAGAAATTGTTTGATTTCTTCAAAATTTTTCTTTGTGAAATCAAACATTGGAAGTCTGTCAGTATTATAAGATTTATCCTGTACTTTTTCAAATAAAACAGCATGGGTAATCATACCTGTTCTTCTTCCGTGAACTTCAAGTTTATGGTACTGGAGTTCGTTGGTATGTATGATCTCTCGTAAAACATGACAACAACTACATTCCAATAAGCTAGTTGTTGCTAATTGACTTGTAGTTGATGGCTGGCTAATGGTTGTTGGTTGGCTAATTGATATTGGCTGGCTAATGGTTGTCGGTTGGCTGATTGTTGCTAGCTGGATCGTGGTTGATGGCTGGCTGGTGGTTGTTTGCTGGCTTATGAATACTGGTTCATTGATTGTTGTGACTATTGGTTGAATTTGACTGGTAGACTCCATTAGTTCAGCCATAGTTCTACACCTTTTAACAGGCCTCCTTGATGAACCTGCTTCAGTTGTACCTTCATTCCTTCTAAATTGAGGAAGAACATTTGTTCTTGGGGGAGAAGTAGGTATATTTGAAGCAGAAGGAGGAATAGTAGAAGGAGGAATAAACATCTCAAAAGGATTAGGAGATAATAAAGAGGTAAATGACAGGTTTGTCTGATCATCATACAACAAAGCATCAAGTAATGCTGTGTCAGATGTATCAGAAACTGGGATAAAATTACTTGGACCTGCCATTGCAATTATATACGCGATTAGAAGAAAAATGATAAGTTAGTATATGGTAGTGAATGTTATCAGATGCTTGAATGTTTGTGAGGCATGTTCGTTTGCCTTCTTCTATTTATAGCCGAATTAAATCCTATTGAATCTCTGCAGATATGCGCAGTCCTGTTGAATCTTTATAGATCTGCACCCTGTCAAGCACGAGCTTAGACACTTTTTGACTATATATGCATACGACAATTCCACAGTGATACATGTTGCGCCTGTGATTCCACAGTAATGCATCTGTGATTTCACAGTATTTTGATAATTTCAATGATTTTGTATTTATTTGATTGTTGTTTCTGGAAAATTGAAATTTTGTTACCAGAAGTAACAGAATAATGCATTGATAATGCATTTGTGGAATTTTAATGATATCTGTAGAAATAGATATCATATATGGAATATTGTATGAAATTACATGAATTAATTTCTACAGACTCATACTTGAGGGGGAGATTGATATATATCAAGTGTGAGTGTTTTTGTGTTAATTTTCTATGAATGTTTGTGTGTTGATTCCCCCAAGATTGATATTGGATTTGATGATAAATTATATGGAATGTTGGCATGACTTGTTTGATCATCCGAGTCATATTATGTGCTGCTTGTTCTCAAATAGATATGATTATGAAAATATTATTGGAAATGGATCTCTGGAAATATATTAAATTGAAAGAGTACATATGAAATTATTGATCTGCAAAGTTTGCAGTGATGATTGCAACCAGATGTTTGCAATATATTATGCGCGCAATTTCCAGATTGAATGATCCATAAATCATGTATTAAAGTATCTATGAATGGATAGATCAATGATTATGAGAACATTGTTCATACGTGTATATTTGCAGCTTATAATCCAACAAAATTCTCCCCGTAAAATTTGGCTTTTGGTCAGGAGCCAGAATAATTCCATCTTAAAATGTTTTAAATGTGCAATGATTATTAATCTATTACAATGCACATAGATGGATATACAAAGAAAATTGATGATTTGATGAGGGGGAGAAAAATAAACAGATTGGGTAAAGATAAAATGAAATGAATTATCATTGGCTCATATTGGTCCTCATTGTACTCTTTTTCCCTTATCTGGGTTTTATCCCACTGGGTTTTTCCTAGAAAGGTTTTTAATGAGGCAGCATTGGATAGTGTATTAATGGATGATGTACTCTTTTCTTTGGCTAGGTTTTTATCCCACTGGGTTTTTCCTAGTTAAAGTTTTTAACGAGGCACATTCATAAATGGACATCCAAGGGGGAGTGTTATGAATATACTGATTATGTGGATGTCCATTGACTCCCGATCTCTAAATATTACAAGATGATATGGGACCCACGTATAGTAATATGCATAGTAATTTACTATTTGTATCCCTCTATAAATAGAGGTCTCCTGTAACTATTCATTTGACTTGAATGGATTTCATCTCTCTAGAATTTCCTCTGACTTCTCTCTAAAATTCCTTCCGTTTCATAACAATTTTGTGTTTTATAAGAGTAATTTAATTGATAGGAATATTAAATGTGCGAGCGTGAGGTCACGCTGACTGAGATCGCGTGGGCATTCAATTACTTTGTCTTCCGTTTTCATTTTTTATGATTATTTTTAATGCGCGTTGATTTTTGGTCTAATGAGTGTGAAAGCTTGGAAATTTAAAAAAGCAGGGACAACGAGACTGGCGGCATATAGATATATAAATACTCTATCTTAAATTAATGAGAACAAAACCTCCACCAGATTGAAATACTCCTACTATAAAGTGACCGGAGATTTTCATATACAGAAACCAGAAGACAAGGAGAGAGAAAAATGAACGCCTGGAGGACGTTGTTGATCGCTGTGGCGGTGGCCGCCGCCACCACCAACTTGGTGGAGGCCCAATCCAGTGTGCCGTCTTGCGCGCAGCAGCTGATTCCATGTTTGAACTACCTCAACACCACCACCACGCCGCCTACATCCTGCTGTGATCCGATCAAACAAACCGTTCGAACCCAGCTAGCTTGCCTCTGCAATCTCTACAACACCCCCGGTTTGCTAGCAACTTTCAACATTAACGTCACTCAGGCCGTCGGTCTCAGCCGCCGTTGCGGCGTCAACAGCGATCTCTCCCAATGCAAGGGTATAGTCACTACATTTCATCGCCTTGTTCCTCTAGATTCTCTCGAATTTCATGGGTTTCAACTGATTTCTTTCTACTTTGATCATCACTCTGATTAATTCGTTTTGGAAGATAGTCTTCCTTGAATTCCTTTTTCCGATCTGTTTCTCGTAAAGATCTGTTGAGTTCAACCAATTTCACTTGATGCTAGCCTGGAATTCATATGAACACGCTTCATTATTTCTCTTTATCATATTATTGATCAGTTCGCATATTAATTTTGTCGTTATTCTTTTGTTTTCCTTAATTTCAGGAAGTGCTCCATCTCCTTCATCAGAGACAGGCACAGAGACACCCCCAGGTAAAAATCTCACGCCCCGTGATAAACCTTTTTTTTGAAAAAAAAAAAAATTATTTATTATTGCAGCTTTGAAGTTTGAATTATCCCTCTTGTGGGTAAGACGTACAGACTAATTTAAGTAGATTTAGAATGTTACCTTCGTTAATTAATAGGATACTCGAAAAAATAATTAAATTAAAAAAGTGATATATGATAAGTATATTTTAAAATATTATAGTTATCATTTTTAATTCTCTCTTCTGTTTTGTATTATTGTTGAAAGAAGGTAAATTAAGAAGAGAGTATATGTCTTAGAGTTAGAACTAAAATGAACTCTTTAAATATATTTTTAACACAATCAACCGAACGGAGGGAGTATGTTATTTCTAAAATGTAATCTTTTTTTTTTTCCTAATTCTCTCCCTCCCTACCATATAAATAATTGTTGAGGGTTAATTTTGAAAAAACTTAACAAACATGCCACCAAAGTCAACTTTACATTATGTTATACCACTTTAATTTTATTTATAAGTTCATTTTGGTCAAATTTCACATACCAATAAGAGGTAGTTAACTCAATAATTATGAAGGTAAATTTTCAACTTTACCTTTATTTTTATGATTGATTATTTTTCAACTCTTTCTTCTTCTCTATCTTTATGGTTGTAATTAATATGGGTAAAATTATCATAATCTCATTTATTACATGAAAATTGACTTATAAATAAGATTAATTTTTTTTGTCAAAGTGAACTTATAAATAGGACTAAAGTGGTACATTAAAAGATTAAAGGTTGGAGGAGTATTTACCTTTTATAATTTTATTTTACAGTACTTTACCAATAATTTTAGTGAAAGGTCTACAATGAATTCTTATCAAGTTTTTGATACCCGGATTGGTTACTAAATTGGTCGAGGTAGAGAATCCAGGTTAGATTTAAATCAAATCGGTGCTAACTCGAGGCCTACCGGTTGGGTATAGTGGTTTACCGACTTATACACTGGCGTCTGACTCAAACCAACTAGACTCATCTGGTTTCAAATGCCTGCTTCTTATCTGATTGGATAGTGCCGTGTTAATAATACCCAATCAAATTGGGTGGGGTGGCCTCTAACTTACGAAAGAGGTCAGGAGAAACATGTGAATAGAAAATGAAAAGGCAACAACCTTCCAATTCACACGTACCAAACCAAATTAAGATTCAATCTTGTCGTTTTGACTTTGGATTATACAAGATTACCACGTTAGAGCAACCCTTCACCCACATCTTCAATTTCTTCATTTTATTTATTTATTTTTTCTGCCAATCTTACCATTTTCCACCCCGGAATTTCAGTCAAGTTTTGGACCGGTTGGATGGTGTTTTGAGTTTTACCCTTTTCTTATTGAGTTTAAAATGATACCATTTTGAGTTTTGAAAAAAATAGATGTCCATTAAATTTGAGTTTTAGTAACTCCTTTTTATTAGATTGTATGTGTGGTTTATAACTATATATTTGTGGGTTAGTGCTTTTTTATTTATATATCATTTTTAGACTTGGTTTTCCTCATTTGCTCTTGCTATCCACTTTCCCTCCTCTTTTCCCTAATCAGTCATCTCAATTTTTAGATTAAAATATTAGTGGGTCATGTTTTCTAAAAATATTATTGTAAATAATTTTGTTATAGTTTAAAATTATCATGAATAAAATTTAAAAATTTATTTATTTTTAACAGTTGATATTTTATTAGTAATTTTAGATAACATTAAACCTGAACAGTTCAAGTTTATTATTATTATTATTTTTATATTATCATCCGATATTCAATTTGGGGTTTGTGACTGACTCTTCTAATATAAGTGTTTTTTCTAAGATTCAAATTCGAGACTTAGAAGGGTATAGTAGGGTCTTACACTACTAGACAAACTTTTTATATTGGTTGAATAGTTAAAATTTCGAATTTAAAGGTTGAAATGACTTGGGAAAGGATAAAAAGAAGGGAAGGGGACAATAATATCAGAGGAGTAAAGTCAAGTCTATTATTTTTAGTTTGACCTGTATCAACAGATTTGAACTATTGATACTTAAACCACTGAATCAATTGATTTATTGACTATGCCGATTTTCAATATATTGAGAAAAAGATCTCCCCTTTGTAGTAACAATGCCTCAATTTTTTAGGATTACAATTAAGAGTATTTGGTTAATTTTCTCAAAGAAGATCTCTTCAAAACCCTATGTTATCTCAGCCAAACATGCTGGAAACAGAATACTCAGTTTTAACTCTCCACCCAACTGTCAATATGAAAAGCATTTTTGACCATTTTTGTAGGCCAAACTCGGTGGAGTTGATAATTAAAGGGCACACAGAAGTTGACATATCTACCATATGTCATAAATAATCGCACATTCTAATAGCCATAAATGAGACTACTTTTTGCTGATAAGGTTCATTTATTGTTGTTGCAGCAACACCAGGAGGAGGTAATAGTGGAGCAGGTACGGTAGCATTCACTGGGCTCTCTTTCCTCCTCTTGTTCTGGGCTACTCTGCTCTTTAATTAGGAGGGTGGCAGTTTTACAGTTCTATATGTAATATTTCCACTTCTATTATGTTAGTATTTACGTACTTAATTTCATTTACATTTGTTTTTTGAGTTTGATTATTGAAACATCTGATTCATTTGAGCTTAAACTATATTTCTTGGCTCCTTCCATATGAAGTGTGGTTCACCTTATGTGAACATTTCTTCCCTTTTTAGGCCATGTTTGATTGTATTTTTCTGATATATACTGCAATATTTGTTTTTCTTCTTCTTTTTTTTTTTTCTGTTTTTTTGGTTGGCCAATGAAAGTAGGTTGCCGTTGGACAAATATGAAGTGATAGAAGGAATATTGGACGTTCAAATTAGGGATTAAATAATATGAATCTATTAAATTAAGAGTGCAAATAACTTAGTGCCGTTACGTGGGCTTTTAATTATATGAATCTGATGGAAATGTTTTGTGATATAAATGGTTTGAAATTGTGAGGAGTTATATAATTATAGTTATTTGTAAGTTTTAATCTAAGTATAACTGATTTTTTTTGGATAAGAAAGATGGCTAAAAGCCTACATTAGAACTAAAAAATTACATCAAAAGGGAAACTAATTCCAAGCACTCATGTTCCACCTAAGATCTCGGCAAACATTACAAATTTCAGAATTTGAAATACCTAACTTTGCTAGAGCATCAGTTATCCTATTTGTAACTCCAGGAATGACTGTCAAAGAAATCTGCCAATTCCTCCTTAACATGTCTCTAATCTCCAATATGAGTGAGCTACCTGAATTCGGCATCCCTTCCATAATCTGCTTAATCACCTCCGCAGCATCAGATTCCACCACCAGCTTCCTAATCTCCAATTCCCAAGCCATTTGAAGCCCTTCAAGGTTAGCCCATTCCTCTGCAATATGGGCTTGACAAACACCTATAGTCTTAATAAAACCCACAATCCATTTACCACACCAATCTCTCATAATTCCCCCACACCCAACCTGAGGTGAAATTAAGCTCCTAGCACCATCAACATTAAATTTAAACCATCCTAAAGGAGGCTTTTCCCAGCCAATACCGAGAGCACCCCCAAGAGTTTGGAAACTAGAATCAATTGCATTAAAATGAGAATAATTGAACCAACCCAAATTGATAGCAGCAGCAAAATTACAAGGCCTTTTAAAACTACTATTAAAGACACTACAATTCCTCTACTCCCATAATTTCCAAACACCAATAGCAAACACAAATACCCAGCACTCTTCCTATCTCTTACCTACACACTTGTTAAGATTCAAAACCAACCAATCTTTCAAAGTAGCAGTGAAGAAGATATGCACAAACTTGGAATCAATCATACTTAACCACATACTTTTATCAAAATGACAATCACATAAAATGTGTAAAACATCCTACACATCTTCATCACAAAAGTCACATATAGCAAAATCAGAAGACCAAGCACTCCTCCATAGTTTAGTAGGCAATTTATATAAGGCCACTTTCCATAAAAATAACATGATTCTTTCAGACCCTTTCCAATTCCAAATATCTTTGAATAAACAAGCATCATGAGCCGCTATTGTTGGCTCAATTAAGAAATATGAACTTTTAGCTAAAAATGTTCCATCAGTCAACGCTCCCAAATCAAACAATCATCATCCCAATCAGCCTAAGTGGTAAAATAAGTGCAACTCTACTAATGCCTGCAGAAATTAATATCGATGCTAACTTAACAAAGTCCCATCTGCTTGTTATCACCCAATCTACCACTAGAGAGTTATCCTCCACTTCAGAGAGTTGTCTAACACAGAAGTCTTGTATCTTAATCTCATCATCAATCCAACAATCATGAAAGAAGCTTATAGAGAGACCATTCCTAACTTGCCACTTAGACCCTCTATCAACTATATGTGACTGCGAACAAATAAATTTCCACACACATGAATCCCTTGGATGACAAGATAGAAACGATTCCTCTTCGCGAAACATATAACGTTGGGCAAATATTTCAGCCCATACACCATCAGTGCCCATAATAAGCTTCCAAGCTAATTTAGCTCCAAAAGCCTGATTAATCGCACTAAGACGCTTGATCTCTAGGCCACCATGGTCCCTAGGTTGAGTAATATGCTCCCAACCAATTAAATGAGCACCTTTAGCACTCTCATTATGACCCCCATATGAAGTTTCTTTGTAGCAGTTCAACTTCCATACAAACACTCTTAGGAATCCTCAAGACTTGCATCGAATATAAAGGCCTTGAACTAATCACTGACTTGGCTAAGGTGACCCTCCAAGCAATAGACAGAGATTTTGCCTTCCATACACTGAGCTTTGCTTGAACTCTATCAATAACATACTGAAAAGTCTCCTTTATTTTCCTATTATGCGAAAAAGGAAATCCAAGATACCTTCCTATTTTGTTAGAACATTGCATCTGAGTAATATCCAGAATCCTGTGTTTTGTTCTCAATGGAACTCTAGGACAGAAAAATATAGATAACTTAGAATAATTGACCTTACCCCCCGAAGCCAACATAAAATCCTGAAGACACCTCATCATACACTCGGCCTGATTCACAAAGGCAACCCCAAATAACAAACCATCAGCAGACATTAAATGTGACACTTTAGGACTAGCTCTAGAAACAAAGATGGGCTTCCAACTATTATCTTCCATAGCATCACAAATAATATGGGATAACTTATCCATGCACATAACAAAAAGCAATGGAGAAATATGATCCCCTTGTCTTAAATTCCTATTAGGAGAGAAAAACTCTATTTTGGAACCATTCCAAAGATCATTATAAGAGACTGAAGAGACACAATTGATAATTAAATCCACAAACTTTACATCCAATCTTGCTTCAAGCAGTACCTATTTCAAAAATACCCAACTAATATAGTCATAAGCCTTCTCCAAATCAACTTTCATTGCCATGAGCCCTCCTTTACTACGATTCTTTTTCATAATATGGAGGATCTCCTAACCAACAATGATGTTATCTTGAATACACTTACCTTTTATAAAACTTGCTTGGAATGGGGGGATCAAATCAGCCATCACCTCCCTCAATCTAAGAGCAATTATCTTAGCAACACACTTATAATTAACTGAACATAAGGCTACCTGTCTAAAGTGTGAAACTGACTCAACATAATCATTTTTAGGAATTAAAGAAATCAAGGTCCTATTAGCATCAACAACCGAAACACTACCAAGAAACATGTTTCTCACAAACAAACAAAGAGCTGGCCCAACTGTGGACCAATTGGACATGTAGAAGATAGCAGGAAAGCCATCAAACCCAGGAGCTTTATAACCTCCCCCCCCCCCCCCCCCCAAAATTGAAAATAGAACCCTCTTAATTTCATCATCATTAGGAATAGATGACAGATTATCCATTATCAAAGGATCAATAACAGGATACTTTAGTCTCTAACACTCCAAAACTTGGAACTAAGCAGTATAGATCCTTAAAGTGACCAATAATTAAGGTTTTAAGCTCCACAAGATTATCCACTCAGACACCCTCAACATTTTTAAGCATCGAGACCTTATTCCTCCTAGCCTTGATTTTTGATTTAATATGATAGTATCTAGTGTTGCGATCACTTTCTGTTACCCATGTCGTTCTAGCTTTTTGAAACCATTTAATCTCTTCTGATTTCAAAATTCTTTCCAAATTAGCTTGCAACTCAAACTCAAGATTACACAAAAAATCAGAATGAGAGTAGGAAGGAGATTTTTGAATACCCTCAAGTCTATTTAACAGGGAATGTTTTTGCCTTTCTACCATCCCAAACACATCACGATTCCCTGCTCACAATGAACACTAAAAACTAGAGAGCAAATGTTCTAAACTCCCTCGTACAGACCATTCCCCCTCTAAAAAAATGGGTGCACATTTCATGCCCATCCTCTTATATGCTTGTTATGTGCATATCCCTCTAATAGAGGGATGGGCATATTTTTTTTAATATATTGTATTCATTTATATTTAAATTATATGTTATTTTCTGAAATGTTTTTTTTCACCCACCACTAATATCCTAAATTAATTAGTTTTTAGTCCTGCATTCACATTCAGTAATATTTATTTATAACACCAGTATCATGGAAACTAATTAATTTGAGATATTGGGTGAACAAAAATTTTTAGAAAGTAACATATAATTTAAATATAAAAAAAAAAATGCACATCCTTCAAATAGAGGGATTGGAACATAACAAACATATAAGAGGATGAGCATGGAATGTGCACCCCTAAAAAATTATAATTGAGTTAATGAAAATAACATAACATTTGTTTGTTGAATCTCTACGAGCTTTCTGCCAGAAAATTACAAAAAGGGATCCTCATCGAGCTCACTTTTTTCTCTTCAGCCATATGGCTTTATAATTACAGAATAGATTCCTAATTTTCGGCCCCAAAATACATCAAAATAGAAAAAGTTGGGATACATTAATGTTTTTATTTTTTTTCCCTAAAAAGCATCAAAATAGATTAGTAATTTTTTAATCCAATAATCAAGAGAAGATGATATATTAGAGGTCTTTTGAGATTGAGTTTGAGAGTTCACTACTCAATGAAAAGCTGACATATTATAGTTATATTTTTAGAATTCTATATTATATATATGAAATTCTGTAATAAAATAAAAAATTATAATTAATAGAATATATATTATATATTAATAGAAATATATATTCTATATCAACTAGCTAATTTCACTAATTTTCAACATACAAATTTGTTTACTCTTTAAAGGCACACCTTCCTCCTTCTACTTTACATTAATTAATTAATTGTCTTACTCTTAAACATCACTTGTCAACACTTCACTTTTCTCATTTCAATATCTTCCTATTTATAGATTTATGTATCATATCTCACCAATAGAAGATCATAATTTTCTTACACAATTTTTTCATTACACAAAATTAACCATAAAAAAACAATACAAGATTAAAAAAATCCATCAATCTCATTAATAAACATCAAGAAAACCCAATAACTGAAAAAATCATGGAATCTCCTACAAACAATAACCATAATGCAAATAAATAAGCAAATTAAGCATCAATATCATTAACTTTTTGCTTATATTTATCACTATAAGTATAATGTAGAGTAAGAACTTTCTCTTATATTTTCTACTTTCAAATATCAAATAGTAAACTTCCAAATTAATTTTCTTATCTCTAAATATCACTTTTCAACAGTTCTTGTCTTCTCTAATTATTTTTAGGAGCAAGATCTATTCCAAAAACTACTACACATTATCACATGAGAAGCTTAAAATTTTGTACAGATAAGATAAGAGTGTTGCAACAAAATTTATATAGACACAATAGCCTTGTATTTTCCATATAATGAATTTGAAGAACAAAATAAAAAGAGAGAAGAGATGAAGGTTACCAGAATCTGTCGCCAGAAAATGGACAATCGACGTCAAGGGAAGGAGAAGAGGCGTCGCCTTAGGGGAGGAGGAAAGGCGTCGGCGGCGAGGGGAGGAGAAGATGCGTTGGCTGGTGACGAGGAGGAGGAGAGGCGTGGGTGAGGGGAGGAGAAAAAATGTGGGGGTAGGAGGAATATGAGGCACAAAAACCGGTGCCTCATAAACAACAGTTTGCGACGGACTTGGGTCTATCGCAAACATAAACTTTTTGCGACGGACCGTGAGTCCCTCGCAAAACTTGGTGCCATTTGGGCGCCAGTTCGGAAAGAGGCGAACAACAAGTCCACCTCTTTGCGACGGACGAGACGTCCGTCACAAAACCCAACCTGGTTTTGAGACGGACTTCCTGTTCGTCACAAAACCCAAGGGTGGACGTCCGTCATAAAAGTGAAGTTGGATTTGCAACGGATTTACATTCTGTCGCAAATCAAGTTCGCTGGTGGCCATTTTTGCCGATTTTTTGCGACGAACTAACCTGTCCGTCGCAAAAAAGAGGGATCTTGTGACGGTTTTTTTAATCCTTTGCAAATTTGCAATGGATTTTTCTTTTTTGTCAAAAATATCTTTTTTTGCGATGAAATTTTAATTCCATTGCAAATTTTTCAAAATATGTGACGGAAAAAATTCTGTTGCAAATTAGCTTTTTTCTAGTAGTGTTTTATGGCTTTTGTTTAGCTTCTTCTGTTGTTGGCATGCAGCTACTAGCTGCTGCATTTGTGAAGCTGTGTAGTTGAATGAAGAGAAAGAAATTAAAAGGCGATGTGGGTCTCCCCCTTATGAATAGGATAATGTGATTCCACATGTCAAAATGTTAAATCATCTTAATTGAATTTCATGTGCTTAAATTCATGTTGAAGTTGAACTCAAACATTGTTTCTTCTTTTGACTATTTTAGTAACTTGGCTGAATTGCTCTCTGTTATAGGGACTTGAATGGATCAGCTGATGAAACATTGATCTTTTGGAACCCCTTTTATATGCACGAGGTTCCGTGAATTGTTTTGTGATTAGCTTGTTTGGTTTGGCGTTTTGCAGCCCCAGACATTGGTCGAGCAGTTGAAGGATACTAACTCTTCCAGTTTATGATATAAGATATATTTAAAGATTTGATTTTAGTCTTAAATATAAGACATAATTTTTATATTTATTAATATTTTCTCAATTTACTCATATTGATACTCCCTCAACTATAATAAATAGGAATGAAAGAATTAACTAACTTCCTCAATTTGACCAAAGGGGCAGTTGGAACATATATTTTTTTTTTGGATTAGTGGCAGTTGAAAAATTATTTTGTCCTCTAATATCATTTAATAATTATATTTTGCTTTTAATATTTCTTGTAAAATTATCAAATTAGTTTTATTCTTTAATCCTAATACATTTAGTCTGAAGAATTGTTTTCTAAATATACTAGTATTTGACATAGTTATTGACAGAGATTCCTTTATCAATTTATCAATGACGTTAGATGATTTATACAGCTGACTCGATGTAGTAGGGTAGGAATTTGTTGTTTTTGTTTTATATTAGTATTTCACATTACTTTATAAAGCAATGCACATTTAATACATGCACTGTTTTATATTAGATTTCAATGGGTCTGTTTGGATTTCCTATTAACTCAACTTTTTCTATAAAATAAGCAAAAAACGCCAGTTATCTTGGAAAAAAAAAACGCAGGCTGTTTGATTGGAGCAATGCGTTAACTAGGTCGCAACCAAAAAAGTAACATAACGTGGGCTTTTTTAAAAGCAACATATCCTGGCTTTTTGTAGCGTTTTGGACCTTGAGTTTTGAGTTAAATTATTAATCCTTGTTTCTTTAAATTATTCAACATATCCCCTCAACATGTGTACGACTGGTGATAATCGAAGGCCCCACATGTCTTCTTTTCTGCCCTTTCCATCTCACTCATAATATAATATTTTGGTTAAATTATTGGGAAAATTGATTACACGGCCCAAGGAAGCAAAATAATTATAAAAAAGACCCAAGAAACATTCACATGCCAGGGCCTTTTCTGGCATTTTTTCAAAAAACGTTAGCAACTACATCAGTAGCGGTTAACAACTATATCAGTCCCCATTAACAACTACATCAGTAGCGGTTAACAACTACATTTTAACAACTACATCTGTAGCAATTAGCAATTATGTCCGTACACTTTTTTTTGAAAAAATGCCAGAAAAGGCCCTGGCATGTGAATGTTTCTTAGGCCTTTTTTGTAATTATTTTGCTTCCTTGGGCCCTGTAATCAATTTTCCCTAAATTATTCATCTTTGTCTCTTTGATTTTGTCTTCTTTTTCATTTTCCTCAATTTTTAATCTAGTTTTTATTGTTTATTTTTTTTAATAATATTTAATTTTTTTTAAAATTAAAATTAAAATTTTCATTAACTAAATATATACAACTAATATGTATATGTAGTTTCAATATGATTCATGTCCTTTTCCATCTCAACTGACTTTTCAAATAATAATCCAAACACACTTGAGTTAAAAAAAAAAAAAAAAAAACTACTTCTGCAAAAAGCCATATAGGCAATCTAAACACACATCAGTTAGCTTAACCTGACTTTTATAAAATTCAGATAGCTTTTAAGCTACCGTTCTTACTGCCAACCTAAACAGGCCCAATATAACACGTTAGCATTTTAATTTTATTATTTAATAAAAACTTACTTTTCTACCTCCATGCCACACTTCCGTCTTTAATTTCACAGATTTTTAATCATGTCCTCATACTCTCTTTTTTTCAACCAGTGACCTACACAATAAGAACAATAAAGGTTCAATGAATTAATCAGGCCATTATAATTGTTTTTATTGGCTGTTTTATTAGATTTTTTTAAGTGTTTCTTTTTGGCTATTATTAGTGTTTATAATTTTATTTTGGTTATTAATAAAATTGATTTGCTCCCCACCAAAATTAAATTCACATCAAATTGATTTGTGCATTTCAAATACTTATTCGCATTACAAATGCATGAGTCACACTAAGTTATAAGTAGAGATCGTTTTTATAGGGAATTGAGCAACAAATTAGTCAAATAATAGGCTTAGTGAATTTAATAAAGTTGAGCTCAAACAAGTATTTGATGTGGAAAGAAAATTTTGAAAACTATTTTTAAGACTAAAAATTTATAAAGGGCAGATGTTTTTTTTTGACTTCAAGGATTAAATGGAAACTATAACATCCTAAATTTCTGAGATTTGAATATTTGAATATTGTATAGGAAATTTAAATTATGAAATTTGAGCTAAAATAATTATGAGAATAATTATTGAAAATTAAGGCTTATTTTTCCTTAATTTATTTTAGAAA
Source organism: Acacia confusa (assembly GCA_037074495.1). NCBI lineage: Eukaryota > Viridiplantae > Streptophyta > Magnoliopsida > Fabales > Fabaceae > Acacia > Acacia confusa. Next base: position 25,924,256 of record CM073513.1, on the reverse strand, counting down.
AAGAATAAATTCAAGGAATATTTGTAAGTGATAATTTTAGACCTAAATATTATAGGATTAATATTTTATGGCCTAGGGAAAATAATTTGGGGAAGGAAAAATCCCTATATTAATTAAGGATTTATTTCCATGATTATCCAATAATCACAATTAAATGACAAATAGCTATTTGCAAATAAAATATTGCTGTTAAAAAAAAAAAGAACAAAAGAATCATATGGGCCACGTGATGAGAAGCATACAGCATTAACAAAAAAAATGAATGAAGCAAGCGAAATAAACAGATCCAATGTGTGACCATGTGTAAGCCCATATTGCTATGATCCATTCCTTCAATCCAACACTTATCAGCAAGCCCAAAACCTATCCATTAGACATTACCAAACCACTCTCCAAAACCGAAGAAGCAGATCACGTCTTAGGAGCAGAAGATCATTCATATAAGAGAAGCAACGACAGGTCCAGATGAAGCAGATCACGCCATAATCACCCAAAGATCATACCATAAACAGGGTTCAGCGTGAATTACGGAAAGGCAGAAAGCACATTAAAACATGGATGAATCAAACACGCAAGATGCAGCTGACCAGTGAAGGACCATGCCTCTCGAGCCTTGAGTTTAATATCCAACGGGTTGTTGCTGCTGGACCATCGTATCTCATCTGCGTCTGGATCCAGATGAACTTTATAAAAGCCATATACTCAGCCATTTTCCATTCAGCCATTCCTCATTTCCCTTTAGCTTTCATCGTGAGTTTGGAAGAGAGTGAGAGTTGAGAGAGAAAAACTAAACCACTTCTCCCCTGTTATTACCGTCGGAAAACAGAGGACTATAACAGCAAGCCACTTTCGTCGATTCAAGCTTGAAAGCTAAGGTAAGTTATGGAACTTATCTTCTCAAAGTTTTCAGCATTCCTATCGATATTTTGTGGATATTTAAACAAAAGGAAAACCATGCTTTTAGACGTGAAACCGAATGTAAGGAACCTATTATTATTGCATGTAAGGAACCTAAAAACTACCACGTGAATGTTGCTGTGTGTGTTAAGTCTATGTGTAGAATAAAAACGCTGTCATGGGAAAGATAGATAGCTCACACACACACACACACACACACACACACACACATATAAACACGTCGCTGGAAGGGAAAGAATAAAAAACCTGGTTGTGTGTGTGAAAATGCTACTGTGTGCCGTGACTAGATGAAGGAAGAGAGGATATATAAAAGAAACTTACTGATATAAATATGTGGATAAAGCAAGCTTGTAGGTGTGCATATGAGTATATATATACATATGTGCTTATTTGAGTTTAAAAACGTGTAGCATGCATTATAAATCTAATAAGTATAAGGAAAGTAAAGAAGACCTGATGAGTGTATATTAATACTACAAAAATGAAAAGCTAGCTATCATAGGTAAATGAATGCTACTGCTTTAGGGAGAAGAAGAAGAACCTACGGCATAAACATACACATATGACTTACTGTTTGTTTAAAAATTATATATATATATCTTAATGTCCTTTTAACACAACTCCCATTAGCTTTGAATATATATATATCCAGAGAACACACCACAATTAAAATGAACAGGTGCAGCCACGTCTAACTTCTAATTTTTTCTTCTTTATATATATATATATATATATATATAAGCTATAAATTATTGCATCTGAGGATAAATGAAGGAAAAGTTTTTGTCTGTTATTTGAAAATGCATTTTTATAAATATGCGTAACTCAAAATTTGCATGAAGCATAAGTTATGTAGTGTTAGTGTTTATCAAAATTTTAAGAGAAACCATGAGAAATATTAAAATGTATATTAATAATTAAGTATTAATAAACTCTTAATTAAAAATTAGTTCATATGGTGTTTGTGTTTATTAAAGCCTGATTTAAAGTATATTATTAATTAATAAATAAATTAAAGGGGGAATAAATAATAATTGAGGAATTGTTATTATTATTAGGATTAATAATAAAAATAAAAATAAAAATAAAAATTATTAGTTAGGGAAATTTAAGGGATTAATAATTACTATTAATCCTTTAAACTAATTCGCGTAATTAATTTCTTTGTGATTCGAGTAAGTGACTAACGGTGATGATAAACATTTTTAGGTAGACCTTGACACCTTTTTCTGATCCCAACAACTTCAGTCAAGAGATAAAGATCCAAGTTTGAGGTGGGTAACTCTAATCTTATAAGTATGTGTGCGAGTGTTTATGTATAAATTAGTTGATCATGTATGCTGGTTGATTTACTTGTTATATGCTTTTCTTGGCTATGGATTTGAGGTTGCGGTCTCATGGAGATGTGTGTCCCAGACAAGGGCTGCGGTCCTTAACCGTTAACTGCGGTTACAGTTATTTGTATTTGTAAATGCTTTCATGCTTTAACATGTGTTATTCTGTCATTTATACTTGCATACATGTGCATGAGATTAATTGTTACCCCTGAGGTCCATTCGTTTGGACTCCATATCACATGAAAGATATAGGTAGTGGTTCGGGGTTGAAAGGCAAGAAGCAACTGTAAGGGTTACAACGGTTGGAACATTTTGGAAAAAAAAGGAGTAATTAGACTGTACTTTAACGTTTATCATTCGTTTATTTTGGGATTACTGTATTAACATCCAACTATTGGATAAATTCAAATCGCAAAAAATTTGTCTGTATATTTTCAAACTAAGTTAATTTCAAAAACTTCTATTCCGCAATCAAGTCGTCCAAATCTCTTCAATGCTTCTCCATAGGGTGGTCGTAACAGAAACTAGAATTATTTCTCCCCTTTACACTTCATAAAACTAGATTAATTTCCTCTTAAATAGTATTTCTGATGAATATATGTATTAGTCTAAAGTTCAAAAGCACTTGAAACGCTCTGAGTTTAGAGGCGTGCTCTGACCATGACGGGGTACTGGTGGCTACCCCCATCTAAACTTTCATATATCCAAAAAAAAAGGCGCTTGACAAAGCTCTCTCCAGTCACAATCAAATTTCTCTTTTCATTAAAATGCATAATATCTTGCTCAATTAATGAAAATCAACTTTAAGCAACAATCTCAATGTGATAATGCAAAATTAGTAAATATATTTCTATTTTAACAACAAACTATCCATTTATCAAATAAACTTCAAGTGAAACATTATTTAACCAAGTTCTACATTTAGATTAGCTTTCTTAAATCAAACCAAAATGAACAAATTAGTCTAAATGGTGGCCAAACAGTTAGAAGCATTAAGTAAAGGATAATTGCACCCAAAAGAGAGGAGTACTCAAGTCTTAATCCATACAAATGTTCAAAATAATCCTAGAATGAAAAATTTAGCTACTTGTGTTCAACAAATAGCCATAAGTACAAGACATAGCTACAAGCCTACAACCATATCAAAAAAATGAAGAAAGGGAAAAAAATCAACAAAACCAAGAGAAAATAAGCTTGAATCTCTTCAAATCTTCAATTGAATCTCCTTCAAAAACACAAAACCCTAGGCCGCCAATTGCCCCAAAATTGCCTAAGAAGTCAAGAATGATGCTGCCCTTTGTGAATTTCAATATTTAAAGAATTAGAGTTAGTTCTAACCTCAAAAAGCACAACTTCATTTACTCTCATTGGCTGTAGCCAAACAATTTGCGCCTTGCTTCTGGCTAGGGCCAGAAAATGCTTTGGCTAAGGTTAGGGGTGGAAACATGCCAAACTTGTTTTGCAATAAGGTGGTCTAACCCTGTTATATGCCTTTTTTTCCAGCAAAAGCTTGATTTGAATTTAAAAGCTTTTTAAGTAGGCCAACAGGCCATACCTCAAATTTGGCCAAATAACATAAATTAATATTAATGATTTAAAATACATCATAAAATAGGAAAGCAAATACAACAACATAACAATTTTCATTACAAGTAATATGTATAAGAAATTATATTATTTCTAACAACGCAAAATTTATACCCTTTGTTTCTTCTTTTAATCATACTTGTTGTGAAGCCAATGTGAACCACAAATAAGTGCTTCAATTGATTTTTCTTTCAATTTAGAACGATATTCATCAATAACCCTACCTCTAACATTGAATGTGAACTTTGATGCCACGTTTTAGATTGGAATAGCTAGTATGTCAGCGGCCATGGTAGACAAAATCTTAGTCTTCAAACTATTTTTTTTCACACTATTCCAAAGTAGTAAAGGAGTTAGAATTTCCCTTGGGTATATAAACACCCTTCTCAAAATAAAATTCTAATTCTAATTTCCTAGGAGAAATTGCTTGCTTTTCTTGAACAATGTTCATGATTTGATCAAATCTAGTAATTACAAAAGAACTAGGTACATTGAAAGAATAGTTAATGCTAACATTATAAACTTCATTACTTGCCTCTTCCTTTATTATACACGACAACATTGTCATCATATATTGCGTATAAAGCTTGCACCACTTTATATATATTTTCAGAAGCAGCATAATCAGGCTTGTAAATCAAAGGAAAGCAATAACAACATATAATTTGCACCTAGGATCAAGAATACTTGCAAGAGCTATTATCGTATTACATTCCCTCAAATATTTGTCAAACTTCTCTTTCATTGAGGTTGTCATTTCTACTTTGAAGAAATCACCATCTTCCAAGGTATTGTCAATTACTTGTTTTACTCTCCAAACTTCATGAAGGTACAAATTTGTAATAAGATACTCACTACCTGATATGACATGAGTGGTTAGATTGAACACTTCTAGAAATTTGCAAATCTTCTTCTAATGACACATAGTTGTAATGTGGTTTTCTTTTCTTATAGGGTTAAGGTGCAAAAATACACAGTGGTTACGTTTTAGGAGCAAAGGTCACATGGGCAGTTAGTTGACCAACGTTGATTGTTAATATGAATGGAAATGAATAGTAACTCCGATGAAATTACCATTTTGCCCCTAGTTTTAAATAATTTTTTTTTTTAAAAAATAAAACTAAAATAAACCCTTTCGGGGCCCCACCGTCGGCCACACCACCGCTGGTGGCCGTCCTCCTCACCGTCGGGACCAGCGGCCACCTTCGGCGACTTTTTTTTTAAAATTTTAAAAACTAAGGTTTTAAATATATTTTTTTTAAAAAAAAACACTAAAATAAACCCTTCCCCACTGGTGAGCCCCACTACCGGCCGCACCACCGCCGGAGGCCGCCCTCTCCATTGCCGGCCGGCAGTGGCCACCTCCGGCGACTTTTTTTTTAATTTTAAAAACTAAGATTTTAAATATTTTTTTTAAAAAAAACACTAAAATAAACCCTTTCCTATAGGTGGGCCCTACCACCAGCCACACCACCGCTGGCGGCCACCCTCCCTACTGTCGGCTGCCGCCAACTACCGCTGGCTGCCTCCGCGACCTCCTTCGGTGACTTTTTTTTAAAAAAAAAACTAAGGTTTTTTTAATAAAAAACTAAGGGGAGGCCAGTGGGCGCCTCCACCGGCCACATCACCACCAACGACCGGCGACCTCCTCCGGCCACTTTTTTTTTTTTAAATTAAGGTTTTTTTAAAAAAAAAACGTTAGTTTTTTTTTAAATAAAACCTCTTAGTTTTTTTTAAAAAAAAACCTTAGTTTTTGAAAAAAAAAAGTTGCCGAAGGAGCTCACCGAAGGCCGGCAGTGGGGAGGGCGGCCACCGGCGGTGGTGTGGCTGGTAGTGGAGCCCACCGGTGGGGAAGGGTTTATTTTAGTGTTTTTTTAAAATATTTAAAACCTTAGTTTGTAATTTTTTTTAAAAAAAAAAGTCGCCGGAGGTGGGTAGGGTGGCCGTCGGTGGTGGTGGGGCCCACCGATGGGGAAGGGTTTATTTTGGTGTTTGTTTTTTTAAAAAAATATTTAAAACCTTAGTTTTTTTATTTTTTTTTAAAAAGTCGAAGGCGGCAGCCGCCAGCCGGGGTGTAGCCGGTGGTGGGGTCCGAAGGGTTTATTTTGGTTTTATTTTTTTTAAAAAAATTATTTAAAACTAGGGGTAAAATTGTAATTTTAGTTTAAAAATAAGGGCAAAATGATAATTTCAGCGGAGTTACTGTTCATTTCCGTCCAAGTTAACAGTCAACGTTGGTCAACTAACGGCTCATGTGACTTTTGCTCTTAAAATCTAACCACATGTGTATTTTTGCAAAAAAAAAAACATGTGGTGCTAGGCGCTCCTGGGGACAAAGTTCATATGTATTTTTGCACCTTAACCCTTCCTTATAATTGGGAAAGACAACCATGAACTTCAAAAGAGTAGATAACATCCTATTTGTAGAATTTCACTTTATTGGACAATCAAGAATGAGCTTCTTTTCCTACAAACATTTATGTTCAACAACATCACAGAATGCTTTTAGCCTTGAATCATTATAGTTGATATATCTCACACTCTCACGTACATTATTTATAATGTCCTTAATTTTACCAAAGCCATCTTACACCAAGTTTAATATGTGCGCACAACATCTAATGTTAAACAAGTTACCACCCAGAGGTAATGAACTACTAAGTGATAAGGTGTCCTGAAGAGCCCTTAAACAAGAATCATTGTCAACTGACACAGAAACCACTTTGTTTTCAATTCCCCAAGCTTTCAAACACTTGAAAATAACATTAGCCACATCAATTCCTTGTCTAGGGGCAGGAACTTTCACAGAACTCAACCCTCTTTTGAAGATTTCACCCTACATCAATGAAATGCCCAATGATAATCATGTATTTAGTCACTTGATAACTTGATTCCCACATATTAGTAGTCAAACTAATCTTGCTCACTCCTTGTAATGAGGCCTTCAATTGTTTTTTCTCTACCTCATATATGGTCAAACAATCACTTCTTGCTATCTTGCAAGAAAATTTGTGAAATTCAAAATTAGCATATTAAAAGCCCTACATCCAAACTACATCCTCAATAATGCTTAAAGGACGCTCATACCATGATTAAAGTACTGATTATTTCCTTCATATTCTCATTAGAATATCTAATACCCAATGCCAAAAATAGATTAATGATAGAAGGTTGAAATAGAATAGTGGACTGCTTGTTTTTTGAAGCAATGTGCAGCCTCCTTGAATCGCAAGATTTGACATATCTCCATAGATGGAAAGTGTTTGCTCCCTTCCCTAAGTATGAAAATAAATTTTTGCAATACTTGCATTTAGCTTTAAGCCCATTATTAGTTTTAGTTTGATCAAAATCATCTAAAAAAGATGAGGTGTTTCACCTCTTCTTCTAAATAATACCATCATCACTATCATTTTTCTCATTAGTTTGTTGACTCAAATCTAATGGTGCTTGTTGGCTGACTTCAATGCATTAGAAGGACTAAACTCGATGACATTGTTTCACTCTCAAAGGCAGATGACATTCACTAGAACTGAAACATAAAAAATAATGTAGTTTTAGTTTAACTAAAACATTAACTAGAACCAAAATATAAGCAATAAACAACATATATAAATGACATATTTATAAACAACATTCAAATCATTCCCAACTCTTCAGTTCTAGTTAATGTTTGCACTTCTACACTCAAGAGTTAGGAATGAATTGAATGCTTATGTCTATAAATATACCCTTTATATATTTAAATATGTGTTTTTTTTTTTTGCTTATGTTTCAGTTCTAGTTAATGTTTCTGTTAAACTAAAACTAGATTACTTTTTATGTTTCAATTCTAATTAATGTCATCTTCATTTGAGAGTGAAACAATGTCATCTAGTTTAGTTCCTACTAATGCTATTGAGGTCTATCAGCAAGCACCAACATATTCAAGTCAACCAACTAATGAGAAAAATGATAGTGATGATGATATCATTAAGAAGAAGAGGTGAAAAACCTCAATTATTTAGGATGGTTTTGATCAAATTGAAACTAATGATGAGCTCAAAGTTAAATGCAAGTATTGCAAAAATTTATTTTCATACTCAAAGAAGGGAGTTGGCATGGGAAATAATTGCTACCACAACCATGGTGCATGAGCATCCTTTTAACATTGTTAAGGATGAAGTTTGGATGCCGGGCTTCTAATACACTAATTCTAAACTTCAGAAATTTTCTCACAAGACAATAAGAAGTGATTGTTTGGACATATATGAGGCAGAGACAAAACAATTGAAGGCCTTATTACAACGTATGATCAAGATTAGTTTGACTCTTGATATGTGAAAATCAAGTCATCAAGTGACTGAATACATAGTTATAACTGAGCATTTCATTGATGTGTGTGGTGAGGGTTTTGATTTTTTTGAAAGTTCCTGCCCTTAGATAAGGAATCAATGTGGTTGATGCTATTTTCAAGTGTTTGAAGGCCTAGGGAATTGAAAACAAAGTGTTTGACGTGTCAATTGATAATGCTTCTCATAATGGTTCTTATTTAAGGGCTCTTTGGAACACCTTATCACTTGGTACTTTATTACCTCTGGTTGGTAACTTGTTTAACGTTAGGTGTTATGGCACATATTAAACTTGTTGGTGCAAGATTACCTCGGTAAAATTAAGGACACTATAAATAATGTCTGTGAGAGTGTGAAATATATCAACTATAATGATTCAAGACTGAAGCATTCTATGATGTTGTTGAATAGAAACATCTGAAGGAAAAAAAAGCTCGTTCTTGATTCTCCAACAAGGCATAATTCTACATATAAGATCTTATCTACTGCTTTAAAGTTCATGGTTGCCTTTCTCGATTATAGGAAAGATAACCAAATTACAACTATACACCATTAAAAGAGGATTGGAAGAAGATTGAGAAGATTTACAAACTTCTAGAAATGTTCAATCTAGCCACTCATATCATGTCAGGTAGTGAGTATCCTATTGCAAATCTGTACCTTCCTGAAGTTTGGAGAGTGAAACAAATAATTGACAATGCCTTAGAAAATTGTGATTTCTTCATAATAGAAATGGAAACCTCAATGAAAGAAAAGTTTGACAATTCTTGGGGGAACACAATATGGTAATGGCTCTTGCAAGTATTCTTGATCCTAGTTGCAAATTATATGTTATTAATTATTGTTTTCCTTTAACTTACAAGCCTAATTATGTTGCTTCTGAGAATATAGATAAAGTGGTGAAATCTTTATATTCAATATATGATGACTATGTTGCCATGTATAAGGGAGAGACAAGTAATAAAGTTTATAATGTTGGCAACAACTATTCTTTCAATGTACCTAGTTCTATAATTACTGGATTTAATCAAATCATTAATATTTGTTTGTGAAAAGCAAGCAATTTTCCCCTTGAAATCAGGATTGGAAGTTTATCTTGAGGAGGGTGTTTATAAACTTGATGTCAATTCTAATTCCTTTACTGCCTTGGCATGGTGGATAAATAATAGTCTGAAGTATAAGATTTTATCTAAGATAATTGCTAACATACTAGCTATTCTAATCTCAACCGTGGCATCAACGTCCACATTTAGTGTTGAGGTAGAGTTATTGATGAATATCATTGTAAATTGAATGAAAAATCAATTGAAGCACTTATTTGTGGTGAGGATTGACTTCGCAACAAGTACGGTTTAAAGAAGAAACAAAAGGTATAAATTTTGCATAGTTAAAAATAATATCATTTCTTATACATAGTACTTCTTAAATTGTGTTATGCTCTAATAATATACATTTAACTAATGTTGTTCAAGGTTTTCGAAGTAGAAGAAGAAGTTATACTGAAGATTTAATATGAAGGTCTAGTGGCTTCACATTGATTTGGTTGAAATTGGTGAGCTTGTAATGAAAATTGTTATGTTATTGTATTTGGTTTTGTATTTTATGATGTATTTGAAATTATTAGTATTAATTTATGTAATTTGGCCAGTTTTCAGCTTATTTAAAATAAGTCTATTTTCGGCTTGTTTGAAGTAGGCCTATTTTGTGGTGAGGCCTATGACTTGTTAGCCTAGTTAAAAAAATTTTAAAAACAAGTCTCCTTAACTAGCCATAAGGCCAGGCTTGGCTTAGGCTCAAAAAAAGGCCCTGTAACAAGCCACAGGTTAGGCTTAGGCCACTTTGTTGCAAAATAGACCTGACTTGTTTCCGCCCCTACATGAGTGCAATAGTTTATTTTTAAAATTATCGAGAAACAAGCTTTAAAATGTAATTCAAGCATTCGAAAATGTTAACCACAATTTCCAATGAAACATATAGTCTAAGCATCCTTTCTATTATTGGCTCACACATTCACTACAAAAGATAATTAATCAATCTAACTCAGCTTTGTAGCCAAAGGACGAGACATAGTCAAAATTTTCAAACTTGAAATCCTTGTCAGATCAGCAAAAATAGTCAAAAATACGCCCAAATTTAAAATATACAGTGTCCACACTGTCAAAAAGGAAAATTGAGGGCCTTCTCTCATGCAACAAGATGTCTAAAAATAACAAAAAGGTTACATGCATAAGAGGCACAAAAATCACAAAAGCAAAGGAGATAACAACCATATGCACAAGTAACACAATGACAATATTTGTATCATATACAAAAGGAGTTAACCATCCACAATATATATCATTACAGCTAGATACATTCCAATCCATTATCAAGAAAGGTGCAAGATATGGTTGTGCAACAAGATCATCAACTCCAATTGTTGCATCATGGCCAACATCAGTATTTGACCTAATTCTCATCAGTAACATGTGCATCCATCATAAACAAGAGAAGCCCAAAAGAGAGAACTAAAACTAGAATCTAAACTATGAAATTCCTAAAGAAAAACAAAGCAAAAGAGATCCCCCATACTTAAACACCATGTAAACCTCAATTTATCTGGCATCAATTATATACTCCAAAGGTTAGGCTCAAATAACAAGACAGAAAGAATTCTGATCCATGACATTATGCACACTCAATTCTCATTTAGCCTTAATCTGTTCAAGCTTACTTGGTGAAGCCCGAAATTTCAGTTGCTTCAAATTAGTTCAAAGCAAAACAAGTTAATTTCTATTCTCCAGGTCCTACTTTCAATCTAGATGGCCGCACCCAAATCGGAAATTTCAGCTTAAATCATTAACAACAATTCCATCCTTGTGCTAAAATTCAAACCTCTAATAGGCTATAGCAATAATAAACAACCATCTTAATCCTTCCTCTGAAACATCCACATCAAATAGACAATAACCAATGTTCAGCCTAATTATAGAGACACTTTAAGAAAGCCAAAATCATCGACAGCTGCAATAGTCACCCCAATCATACCACAAACTGCATATTGTACTGAAATTTATCTCTCAACTCTAATCCTATCAAAACATTAAAACCAAAGCAAGCAAAAGTGGCAGTCATACCTATTAGATATCACAATCAAAGCACAGAAGGAAGATTTTGCTGAGAGCATCAAGGATGCTGGTGAGAGTGACAAAAACACTAATGACATAAGAGAAAGAGGCTTGTTGAGATTCAAAGGCGGTGACTGAGATTGGTCATTCTGTTTTGAGAGAGATAGAGAGAGAGCGAGAGAGAGAACGAAGGATGGAAAAATCTAGGAGGGAAGGAAGAGGTGGTGGTCGATATTGCTAGAAAAAGAAATGTCTATGTCGTGATCGGAGATAAAGGATGGAGTTTTTCGCAACCGAAAGGAGAAAAGGGGCAGGGATGCGAACAAGAGAAAGAAGCAGACAACGATTCAAACATAAAGAGTAGGTGAAGGTTGTTGTCATATGCAACGGTGTTTCTGGCTGTTGCTTGAGACGGCGGCGGTCATGGCATGGAGTTGGTGAGGGTGGTGACTGAAGGGGAAGTTGCGGCTGGTGTGAAGAGGTGAATGACAAGGAGGGACGAGTAGGGGAGAGGTTAAGGGGAGGAGGCCGGAGTTCAGTTCGTTGACCTTGGAGGTGTGATCATGGCCACGAGTTGCTGTGAGTTGTGGAGCTGCTGCGGCCGGCAATGGTGAGGACAGAGCGCAGAGCAATAGCGCAAGCCAAAGGAAGAAGGCATTTGGGAAAAAGAGGGAAGGAAATCCTCATACTTTCTTTATACCCACCCCCATCCCTTGTTATCTCATCTATGTAAGCTGTTGGATTGGGAATAAGAAAAAAAAAAAATTAAAGTAATATTATGGCATTTCAGATTAATTGGATGAATATGATTTAAAAATTATAAAAAATAATAAAAAAAGGATAATGAGAGAAACTTAACCCAAAAAAAAGAGTTTAAAAAAAATCATTTTTAAGAAATTATTATTATTGTTATTGTTATTGTTATTGTTATTGTTATTTTATTTTGTTAGGCTGCAGTCCAAAACCTTTGGCCATGGATTTGGCCAATGGCTGCCAAAGTTGGGCTTGGCTGCAATCCAAATCTTACTGATCTAAACTTGGCAGGAAAACTAAGCTTAGTTGTAGCCGAAATCTTTTTGACCTGCTTCAAATTTCAACACCAACTGTTGAAACACATAAAGAAGGATTTTTCAAGCTTTCTAACTTATGAACATAGCATATCAGGTTATGGAAGAGTTATAAGGGATCATGAGGGGAAGTAGGTGGCTGGATTCTCAAATTTTCTGGAAACTTGTAGTGTGTTTGAAGCGGAGGAGTGGGCTATCTATAAGGGGCTCAATTTGGTATAGGATTTGGGTTTTTAGAAAATTGTTCTAGAATCTGATTCTAAGGAATTAATTGATATGTTGAAAGATAATATCCTGGAAACTAGGGGAGCCTCTTATTCTGGAAAATCAGGGAATTTATGGGAAAGAGATAGGAGTTGAAGAGTGAGTATATCCCAAGAGAAAGGAACATAGTGGTTGATGCTCTTACCAAAGAAGGAATTTCCCCTTCGGTGTTTTCAAGATGTGTTTGTGTCTTTACAGACCTTGGTATCACAAGAGAGTACGAGATTCAATTCCCTTGTGTAGGTTGTTGTTATTCTAAATGTCTTTTTCCTCTTATATCCAAAAAAAAAAAAAAAAGCATATAACCCTCGTTACTACAAAAAGTGGATACTAGTTCCCAAAAAACGTTCTTATTTAAAAAAAAGAAGTAAAAAGTATATGTGAATACTTTAGGCGTCCTATATTTGATACCTAAAGTCCTTTTTTTGAAACTTTTGGACATCCTATATTTATTAATAGGACACCTATATATATTTAAAATTTTTAGGTGTTCTATATTTAAAAACAGGACACCTATATTTGTTTTTTGCCGCTTATTATTTATTGGCGCCTAAAGAATTTTTTGAAAAAAATTTGACGGTATATTTAAAATTTTTAGGCGTCCTATATTTAAATATAGGACATCTAAAGTCCTATATTTATCGCTTATTATTTATTGGAAAAAATTTAGTGGTATATTTAAAATTTTTAGGTGTCCTATATTTAAATATAGGACACCTAAAATCCTTTTTTTGAAACTTTTAAGCGTCCTATATTTAAAAATAGAACACTTATATTTATTTTTTGGCGCTTATTATTTATTGGCGCCTAGAGAATTTTTTTAAAAAATTTAGTGGTATGTTTAAAATTTTTAGGCGTCCTATATTTAAATATAGGACACCTAAAGTCCTTTTTTTGAAACTTTTGGGCGTCCTATATTTAAAAATAGGACACCTATATTTATTTTTTTGGCTTTAGGTGTCCTATATTTAAATATAAGACACCTAAAGTCCTTTTCTTGAAACTTTTGGGTGTCCTATATTTAAAAATAAGACACCTAAAGTCCTTTTTTTTGAAACATCTGGGTGTCTTATATTTAAAAATAGAACACCTATATTTATTTTTTGGTGCTTATTATTTATTGGAAAAAATTTGGTGGTATATTTAAAATTTTTAGGCGTCCTATATTTAAATATAAGACACCTAAAGTCCTTTTTTTTTTTAAACTATTGGGGTCCTAGATTTAAAAACAAGACGTCCTATAAGCTTAAATTCTTATTTAAGGTGCTCATTCTCCTTGCTTCCGCTGAAAGGTTGGGTCGAGAGAGTGAGAGTAAGAGGCTAAGAGTTTCAGCGAGAGAAGGAGAGAAACCGAGAGAGTGAGGAAGGAGGAAGAAGAAGATCTCCTGCACATAGTCTTCGTCTTCATCGTTATCGTCACAAGCTCCTCCTATTCTTTTTCCTCAACCCTTCAAAAGTAATGTTTTCTCCTTCTCCTTCATTCTTCTCAGTGTTTCGCTCCCCAATGCAGAGAATGAGAGAAGTTGGTGATATTAAAGTTGAAGAGGCAAGGTTCGACAAGCATCTAGTGGAGATGATAGTGGAAGAAGGGAAGATGAAGGACTTGAAGGATGTGGAGGAGCTTTTGCGTTGCTGGAAGAAGCTCAAGTGCCCTGTGTTTCCAGATATGGTGTTTTAGTTTTTTTTTTTAAAAAAAAATAATTAAGGCGTCCTATAGATAAAATAGGACGCCTTAAAAAAGGCGTCCTATAGTTAATATAGGACGCCTTTTTAAGGCGTCCTATTTGAACTGTAGGACGCTTTATATATTACTATCCCTAATTAGATGTTATTATCAAAAAGGACGTTTGTTGCCTCTAATTTAGGACGTTTTTGACCTTTTTTGTAGTAGTGCCTACAAATCAGTCAATCTCACAGTAAATTCATCTTGAATCACACACATTCATAAGAAAACAATAAATGACACAATTGAGCAGACTTTCACATGATCAAATTGGACTCATAATTCATGAACTCATTTTGCATCTAAAATTGATAAGATTAGGCAAATGCAATGCAAAAGTCAATCACCAATTCATGGTAAATGATGGGCTTCCTTGAAAATGCTCATCAAGCATCATATTCTTCAACCTTTCTTTGTACCCGGCTTACTTCTTCCTTTCACTCATTTGGGGTACCTCTCGTACTTACAAAAAGATAAAAAACCAAACATAACACCACCAAAATCAAAGAGATTAAATAGGTTAAGGAAGGAACTTGGGTGGCCTCCCAAGAAGCACTTAATTTATGGTCTGTAGGCTGACTCTTCATCTCTTCAAGTTACATCATCTATAGGTAAGGTGAAAACTTGATAGTTCAAACTCTCCATATAGTTGTGCTTTGGTTTATGGCCACTAGCTTGAAATCCCTTATCGTCTTCATTTATCAACTCAACTACACTAGCTCAATAGCCCATTCCATAGCTCTTCACATGCTTTTAGAATTTCCAAAAGTTGGTCTTCTTGTTGCATGGCTAATTGTGAAGCTATACCCAATGGTAGATTGTTGGCACCCAAACAGTCAATAGTCATGCTGAAAATTAGGGACATGGCTAGCGCCCACTTCCTTTATGGTCCGCTGCCGTCCACTTCTTCCAAAATTGCGCCGTTTTGGAGCAAAACAGGTAAGATGATGCCTTTTTTTTTTCCTTAAAAAATTATTTTAGGATATTGAAAAAAATTTTAAGGCACTAAAATGATACTTCAGGATTCTAACAGGTACTAGAAAAAATATTTCAGGATACTGAATGGTACAAAAAATATACTTTAGCATATTTTTTAAGATCTTAAAGTATTTTTTTAGTACTATTCAATACCCTAAAATATCTTTTTAAAATCATGAAGTATTTTTTCAGTACCGGTCAGTATACTAAAATATTTTTTTAGAGCCAGTTAGCACCCTGAAGTATCATTTTAGTACCAGTTAGTGCCATGAAATGCTTTTTTCATTATCCCAAAATAATTTTTTTAGGATCATGAAGTATTTTTTCAGTACCGGTCAGTATCTGAAATATTTTTTTAGTACCAGTTAGTATTCTAAAATATCATTTTAGTACCAATTACTGCTTAATTTTTTTTCATTATCCTAAAATAATTTTTTAAGATTATGTAAAAAAAAGAAAGGCACCACCTTACATGCTTTGCGCCAAAACGACGCAGTTTTGGAAGAAGTGGACGACATCGGACCACAAGGGAAGTGGACACTAGCCGCGTCCGAAAATTAGAAGGTAGCTTCTTTAAATTAGGAAACCATGCCTCTTTAATAGATGACTTCAAAGATGGTCTATCAAAGGAAGACAAATTTAACGATTTCAATTGTACCCGACTCTCAAGATTAGTCGGTGTTTCCTTCAAGACACTCATTTCTTTTTCCACCTTTGGACCTTCTCTCTAAATCTCTAATGACAAGGTTTCAACAAGCTTATTTATTATGAATTGGCTTATTGTTCCACTTGTTCAACCATGTCAACTAAGAGGCATTATCAGTTTCATTACAGTCGAGAAATCGAGTTGGCCCATTTAGGCTCTGGCCCTTCAAGAGCCGGACTTGAAAATTAGAGAAGCTAAATAAAATAAGCCTTATAGGGTCGCCCCTGTAAGGCCTCGGGCTTAAGAGAATTGGCCCTGTAGACCCTTAGGCTGGCCTTGTAGACCCTTTGGATGTATTCATGTTACAGGAGAAGAAATTCATGATATTCTTACTCATGAGTAGAGCCTACTACTCAAAGTGAAGTACAGTCAAATGTCTTTGAAATTGATGATAGTGGCGAAGAATATGACAATAACAATCATTGTATTAATGTTGCTTTGTGGTATGCTTTGTATGTTTTACGTGAGTTATTTATTTACAATAGTTTGCTTTTGATTGCGAATTACTAAATGTATTTATTTGTTGGATGATTCGTGTTATTTGGATATTAATGTTAACAACATTTATTTAATAAATTAGAACGTTAATTGTTGTAATTTACTAGTTATATTTCTTTGAATAAAAAAAGAGGAGGAAAAATAGTTAAAATTTGGAATAATAACTTTCAGGCTCTGTAGGGCTGACCCTGGCCCTGACCCTAGTGCTCTAAGGCTAAGCTTTGAAAAACATGTGTTTTTCTTACCCCCAGGCCCTGTAGAGTCGGCCCTGTTAGGCCTTAACTCTTGAAGAGCCGGCCCTAATTCCCAGCTTTAAGTTTCATAGGAAGACATATGAGCTTGTTCATAGTAAAAATGACATGCTCATCTTCAAACTTACATAGTAATTTCACCCTTTTCAACATCGACCATGTTTCTAGCAGTTGCTAAAAATGGTTACCCAAATATTAGGGGAATGTTCCAATCAACTTCACAATCTATGACAATGAAATGTGTCGGAAAGATGAATTTACCTACTTTGACCGAAACATCTTCAATAATCCCTCTAGATTGAGATGGACTAAGATCCGCAAAGAGAAGTGCAATAGTAGCGGGTTTTGGCTCTCTCAACCCTAATTAGTTGAAAACAACAAGGGGCATCAAATTCACACTTATACCTAAGTGACAAAGAACTTTACCACTGAAATTAGTTCCAATATTACAAGGGATGTAGAAACTCTTTAGATCCTTGAGCTTCGGTGGCAAATTCCTTCGGATAACTGTACTACATTATTTAGTTAAGGCCATAGTCTTATGCTCATTGAATCTTCTCTTCTTAGATAAGACATCTTTGAACATGGTATATTTGGGCATGATCTCCAATGCTTCGGTGAAAGGAATGTTAACATGAAGTTTGAACATATCCACATAACTAAGTATCCTCTTCCTTCTTCTTTAATCTCTAAGGGAATGGAAGTGGAGGTATGACAACATTAGATGTGGACATCTTCTCTTATTCTCATCCATACTTTCAGGTGCAACTAGCTTTCTTTTCACCAAATTATCAAGATTTTCCTTGGCTTGTTTCCTCTTTTTACTTTCTTCTTTCAAAATTTCTTCATCGTTCTCCTCATCATCAATGTCAACGACCACATGATCTTTCTTCTAGGGGCTTGGCTTACTTGAGGTTGGCACATCCAGTAGCACTTTGCCACTTCTCAAGTAAATGGCATGACATTCCTCTTTTCCATTCCATTTTGATTGGGAATGGTATCTTTATGGAGACTACTTCTTGACATAGCAAAACTTGTGATGCTAATTGTCTCATTTGCACTTCAAGATTTTTAATAGCATTCTCATAGAGAGAGAAGGTAGCCTTATTTTTAGACATTGAAGATTCTATCTGAGATAATATTTGAGCTAGCATCTTATCTGTTTTAGATTCCTCTTCCTTAATAGGAATTTGCCTTGATTGCATTTCAAAATTAGGTGGAGGAACAAGCTTAGTATTGGATGTAGACTCATGTGTTTGATTCAAATTGTTACCTTGACTCCAAAAAAAAAAAGGGTAAACTCTCCAAGCACGATTGCAAGTTTGTGAATAAGGGTTGCCTTATGGATGTTGAAACTTGCCCATCTAATTAATAGATTTAGTAGCCATATAAAGAGGACAATGGTCAAACATGTGGACATTATTGCATTGATCACATACAATTGGTGTGGTATGATCAGAATGCACACCTTAAGAAGCACTCTCTTGCATTTAAGATTCTAACACATCAAAACACTTATTAAAACCAGATAAGATAGTTGCAATTTGTGAGGAAGAGTCTTCCTTTGTAGTAGGCATGGCTTAGGTAGTCCTCCTATCATTGCCTTGAGTTTTGTTTGCAAATAGTTGATCCAAAAGCCTAATCACCTCATTAACATGAACATTCTGGTATCCTCCATTGGTCATAGAATCAACTATCTCCTTAGATTAAGGATTAAGGTGAAGACATAAAAATTGAACAACAACCCATTTTTCTACCCTATAATTAAGGCATTGTTTCATCAACATCTTGTATCTTTTCCAAGCGACATAAAGATGCTTATCTGGAAGTTGTCTAAATCTTAGAAAATTCATCCCTAGCTTCCACAAATTTATCATTAGAAAAGGATCAGGCTCTAAACTTAGCATCAATATCATTCCAAGAAATGTATGTTAGATCGTTCTAGGAGATTGTTGAACCAATCCCTAGCCTTGCCTTGTAGACAAAGGGGGAATAACCAAAGCCTCAAAACATCTTGTGGAACTCCATTTTGCTTGAAAGAATCACACACTTCCAAGAAGTATATCAAGTGCTTGTTGGCTTCTTCATTGTAAAGACCATGGAATATCCCATGCATTTGAAGCATTGTTATCATATATAGCTTGATCTTAAAAGTATGTGTTTGCATTTTCGGAATCCGAATGCAAGATTGAGTACCCCGCATATTCCAGCTAGCAAAGTCATTGATGGTAGCTTTATCATATTCATCGTCTACCATGGTTCTAGATGCATATTCAGTTTCTTCTTCAATGAGAGGCATTCCGTCCAATACCACTACCAATCTATTTGGATGCAAGTGCTTCATATATTGAAATGGTACCTACAAGAGAAACAAGAAAGCAAGTATCGAACTAGAACAAAAATCAATAAAGAAAAGAGAGTGAAAAAAATTGTATACCTAACTGAAAGTTCAAGAAAAATTTACTAACACAAGCCTAAGGTTGGCTAAGGGATTTGTTAAACCAATCCTTAGCAATGACACTAAAAACTTGTTCACATTGCAAGTGCACGAGTCCCACAAAGTAATAAAGTGACAAGTAGATATTGTTCCCACAGAAATTTGAGTAACAAATTAGTCAAACAATAGGCTTAGTGAATTCAATAAAGTTGAGCTAAAACAAGTTTTTGATATGGAAAGAGAATTTTGAAAAATATTTTTACAAATAAAGACAAATGGTTCTTTAATTTCAAGGATTAAATGTAGTCTAGATTATTTCTCCCTCTTGTACTTCATAAAACTAGATTAATTTCCTCTCAAATGGCATTTTCGGTGAATATATGTGTTGGTCTAAGGTTCAAAAGCACTTGATAGCCGTGTACCCTCACAAGAAGAAACATACCTGCAATTCAAATAATGTTAGATTTCATCAAAGCCAATCTCTCCATTTTTAGACTAATCACTGTTGTAGATGACAGCAATAACCCGATCACTTCCTTTACTCATACTTGAACAAAAATTTTATGCCACTTGATTGGTTTGTTTTCTCAACATTAATGCGGGCACGAAATAGCTTCAACAATGTCACACTGTAACGAACGACATATCTATTATCAAGCGGTACACCCTTCTTAATGACAATCCTGCCATCGTTCCATCTCCTATAAGTAGGATAACCGTCTTCATTGACCATGGTATGGTTGACATACTTCTTTGGTTAGTTCTTAGAACATTTCCGATCTTTCATGTAGGGAGATCTCTTGTTGGGAGTTCCACACGGTCCATGTATGATGTAGTTGCTGGCAAGATCATAAAGTAATGAATATTTCTCTTTTTCTGGAATTTCTGCACAAATGATTCTATCTACATCATCAGGAGTGGTTGGTTTGTTGGAAGGATCCAAGAACAAAATAATGGAGCATGTAGTAGACCCCTTTTCTGGAACTCAATTGTGTAAATTTCTGCATGAGTAGAAAATAGTATTAGTTGAAGTTGTTTTTATCTTATAAACTATCTTGGGCATATAAGAAAAAATCATGAGAGACATGTCAAAAACTCTGGGAAAAATATGGCTTATACATTAGTACTTAGTCACTATCATAACTTATTTACATTACATGTTAGATTTAGACATCTCATGTTAAATTTAATGTATGAAAATCAAATATTTATTATTAAAGTATTGACAATAATGTTTAATAATCTTGGAAGTTTGAAGGTTGGTAAGTAATAAAATGATTAAAGTTAATTAATGATGAATAGTAGAGTAGGGTTTACACCATATACTAAATGCCATTAGAAATCACTTGCTTTGACTTTCCCAAATATTTTTCGTTCCTTTATAATTTTCATCAGTGCGTCTTTTAGCTTGAATATTCTGCATAACTTGTCTGGCCGATTGGCTAAACTTAAATTATGCTTTTTGCAGAACCTTTTCACCTCTGGCTACGCTGGGTTGCATGTGAAAGTTAGAAATAAGTCAAGATAACCTATATAGATTTGCATATTTCCATTGTGTCCTGAAAGTTTTGTATCATATATCAAGCTGCGCCAGTAAATGTGGAAGGATGGATGATCATCTTTCCTGTTCGAGACGGATCTCACCCCAAGTGAGGGCATCCCTTAGACCTTTGTAGTTTGTACATAATGTCTACCCTTACTTCTTTTTGATGATTATGAATGTAGTCAAGCCTCTCACTTACTAGCATAGAAAAGCCATCAACAATGAACGGTTGAAAAATCTTTTAGAGTGAAGCAGAACAGATTGCTCATTATTTCTATCCATCAACCTGAAAGATAGATATTCTCGTGGTGTAAGGTTCTATTTTTTCTGGGTATACGGAAGGCTGGCTTCATTATGTTGAATGGTTTAGTCATATACATTGTTTCCAAACTGAAAAATAAATGGATACTGTAGAGAAAGGTAGGATGTGTGCAATCCATCAATCCTCATCAACATTCTAGCTCTTTTATCGACAATTATGTTTCTTTTATAATATGATCTATCAAAGTCTCCAACCAGCAAGGCAGCAACCATAGATGCTGTAGGCATTTCGTAGACCCTACCACCATGATTTGAATTCCTAATTAGACGAATGCCGACGTTTGCATGTTGGTCACACTAGAGAATTTCAGAAGCCATCCTGTAGTTAATCACAAAGCCATTATGCTTGTCAAGACAATCTTTTATTTTCTATGTGATTCCTTCGTTAATTGCAGTTCTATCACAATGCTTTCTGCGCATTAGAGAAAATGTCTTAGGTGAGGCTTAAAAATGTACAATAAAAAAGCATTGGCGTTGTGTGTGTGTATTATGAAAAGCTATGTCAATATTAGCTACAATAGTCATACGAATTCATAGGGGAAAAATGCTACCCTTTAAATTATGTTGTGTAATAAAATATTAATGTAAATCAAATTCTAATTTAGGGTCTCTAAACATTGTTTAAATAAGCTGGTCATACCTCACCGCTGATATTGTATTTTGTATTTCATTTTCTGTTTCCTATATATAGAGCTTTGTAGACTGGCTGTGAGCTCTCAGGACTCAGGAGGTATTAAGCTTCCTAATTGATGGTAATTCTGACTAGACATGACAAAGGAGTACGGAGCTGCTCCATCGTTGTTAATAGAGTGGTTTACAAAAGTGTACGAAACGTTTCTGGCGGTGACTGCATAAGAGGAACCAATATTTTTCTATGGCAGCAACAAATTGAGAATATCGGATACTCATTTGTAGGAGCTCTCTTAAGCCTTTCGTTGAACCACATCAAAGTGCCACAATATTGGCATGCATAATCTGGATCCACTTAATCAATATAATATAGGCTTCTTTAGATATGTTGATATCATCTAAATCGTTTGAATCCAAAATATCAACATCACTACAGTCTGAGTCATTGCCATCTTCATTTGCAAATATTCAAAAGATGTGAAACCTCATACATGAATTACTTAATGAAAGAAATGCATACTTAAATAACTTCGAGTTTTAAACCTGATGTGTCAGCATTATCAAGCCTGGATGACAGATTATGTGCTAGTTTGGAAATGTTTCGAAGTTGAGAAAATTTGACATTCTCTTTGCTACCATTATCTGACCTCAAGTTGGATAAGTATAAACGATCAGTGTGTTGTTCAAATGTTATTCCATCACAGTTTGTTCGATTGTCTCTTCCACTTACCCCCCGGAATTGGTGATATCCTTTAATCGAATACTGCTCAAAAAAGGCTGTATCGAAGATGAACTTTCTGGATGTGGGTTGAAAGGTGAGTTTTGATAAGCAGACATCATAGGGTGATTGGAATGTTGCAACGGACTATGTTCATCATGGTTAAACACACTAATGTTGTGGTTTTCACTGGCATATTGTGTGATTTTAGGTGTTCCTTTTACGGCCACTCTTCCTCCAGATCTTTTCCTCTTATTTTGCATATAGTTGTTTGATTGAGAAGCATGATTTTCGTCATGGTTTTCTGCATGGCTATTCTCTCCTATAAATACAGAAGTGATGAAACTCAGTTACAAGGAAATTTTAAGTCCTATCGGAATTATGCTCACAATATGTGTGAAAGAACTACTACCTTTAGTGCAAAAGATGACAATGTGATGGTACTAAGAATTCAAAAGTAAGGAAATACCCTTACCTCCAACGCGTGATGGTGGAGTGACTTCCACTTTCTTTCTTTGCCTTCCCATAGACTATATTTTTCTCTGCCAAATAATTCCGATCTTAAGCTTATCACAATCCAAAAAATGATTCAAAAGTTAATCAGAAACCCTGCACACATAAGCATTTTAATCGATCCAACCTTAGAACAACATGTGGTTATTTAAAAAAACAATATTTTATTGCACATGGAAGTTTGCAGCGTTATTCCTCAACATTGCAGGATTTGGGGAATAATGGGTTTAGTTTATTTAATCAATAATGATTGGGTGTGGTTCCCACATTTGTTGATCTGACGCTCCGTTGTGTGGTAATTATATTTAGGGTTAAGTACTAATTTTACCCCAGAAGTACGCGCCCAGGAGTAATTTTGCCCCGGAAGTTTTTGACGTAGCAATGTTGCCCCTAACGTATCAAAACGTAGCAATGTTACACTTTCGTTAAAAACCCTAACGTTGACCGTTAAGGTTTTTAATGGAGGGACAAAATTGCTCCTAAGCGTATACTTCAAGGGCAATATTGCTACGCCAAAATGTAGCAATGTTACCCATGAAGTATCAAAAAGTAACAATGTTTTCCCTCCGTTAAAAACTTTAACGTTGACTGTTAGTTGACCGTTAGAGTTTTTAATAGAGGGGCAACATTATTGCGTTTTGATACTTTAGGGGCAACATTGCTATGCCGAAAACTTCCAGGGCAAAATTGCTCCTAGGCACTTACTTCCGAGGCAAAATTGGTACCTAACCCTTATATTTATAATCATTCTATATTTGTTTCCTAACTTTCTATAGTAATATAATCCTTTTCTTCTTTTGGGGGAGGAAATTTATTTCAGGCAGTCATTCAAAGTTCAGATGAACTATTTTTTTCGTTGAAAAGTCTCTTTAAAGAAAAAATAGATAAAAAATTGGTGTTGAAAAATATTGGGAAATTACGTTGAAGTACCAAAGAAAAATAATACTTATCATCATTTTAATTTTCAAATGCCAAATTGTGTTGGAAATTATGCCCTAGGAGCTAATCATTATATAACTAAAACTAATTGAGATATTGTATCTCATATTTGATTTATGAAGATAAATCAATTATTTAATTAAATAGAGATATTATATCTTAGATTTAATTTTAGAATTAAATATATTATATATCTGATTTAATTTAAATTGAGATATAGTATCTCAGTTATATATATATATATATATATATATATATATATATATATATATATATATATTCTAAGATTTAATTTACAGAGAGATCTCAATTTAATTAAATAGAAATATATCTTTTCTCATATTTAATTTATAGAGATAAATTAAATTAGAAGACTTTTAATCCGGATTAAATAAATAGATTAGATTAAATCGATTAGATAGATTTAATTAATATATTTTTTAATCCAATTTCAAAATTCTAATTTTGAAATTAATGAGGATTAATTTTGAATATAATATGCCTATTGGGTTTAGAAAAACTTACGGGACTTTTGTCAAGCGTATTAAAAAAGCCTCTATAAACCCTAGAGAAAAAAGAGAGACGCGAGAATACTGAAGGCGCTAGCACGCGGCTATCCGCGTTCGAGGTTATTCATGTGGATACCGGTAGAGGAAGGCGATTCGAAGAGTCGACTTATACTGATTGAGAAGGTAGCCCACCAGTTTAAATTGAATAAACGCACATAAGCTTTTAAAAGGTATGGTTTCTTATAATAAACCTTGATTTAAACGCTGTTGAGCAATCCTCTTCGGGATTCGTAAAGTTTTAATTCCGCTATGTGTATGGATCCCAACAAAATTACCCATATGAAATTTTCTATATTCTCTCTTACTATGTTTTGACATTTATATCTCTTCCTCCGCATCTTGAAAATGTATATTTCAAATTCCTTAACCGGCAAATAACAATTAAGGGTTCTAGTAAGAAAATTCAAATTTAAAGTTATTTTATTATAATGAAAATCTCTTAATAGATAGGGGTGTTTTGATCCAATTATAGTTGCAAAGTAACTTGTTGAAATCAGCTGATCTTCCTAAAAACCTCAATGGAGGGTTTTCAATTAAAAGGTTCCATTAAGTACCGCAATGCTTAGTAACATCTCCATAGATTCTACAATGTTCCTTGTTATAATTATTACTGATTCCTTCTTCACCCATCAAACTTTAAGAAGAAGATGCGAAAAGCCAAAGAGGTCGATGATCTATCTAGAGTAAAGAAGAAAGAGGAAGCGGTGTGTTAAATTTTTTTTTTTTCTCCCCAATTTGGATACTCTTTGTTACAAAATCAAGCCTGAATTAGAACATTGATATTATCGGTTATGAAATCAGAAAAATACTAATAATAATTACTTTTTTTAAAAAAATGATGTTTATAAAAGACGACAAAATGACATTAAAAAAGTAAAATATTTTTTATGTCGGCAAAACTATATAACAGCTTAAAATATTAGTTTCAAGGGATGGTAACTAATAATACGATCCTTTTTCCGAAAATATGTTTGCATTAAATTTATATATTCACTATTTATAAGTTATAGATGTTGATAAGTTGAATAAGTCGAGTAAATTGGACAGTACCATAATTTCAGTGTTGGTCTGCTTATTGGGGGCGGCAAGGAAGTTGAGATGACGAATTGAAGTTGACCTGAACATTTTGATTTGCATACCTGGTCGCCTTCTATAACACGTGGATGAAGCTACAAACTTTGATTGATTCACAGGTTCAGGTGATTATAATTAAACTCTTTTTTCAAAGAATACACATAATCCGGATTCTTAAGGCAATACTGGAAAAAAGATTCTCATACTTAAACTAATGTTAATCTATTATCTCAAGCATTAGTTCTATACGTATTTCTTGCCAATTAAACTAACGTGTTGACTTGTATTTTTTCTTCAATCATCATCTATTCAGTTTCAGCTTCAGAAGTTATATGACCTACTAATTGCTCATCATTATACATTGCTTGCGCAAATGTTTACTTTCACCTGAGGGGATGAATTTGGTGATATTAAAAAATTGAAACTGAAGATGATAAATCTAATATCCTAAATTGTTGTGACAAATTCCAGGTATGATATATTTGCATTTAGAGAAAAAAAATAGTGAAATATTGTCGAAAGATTAATTTTACCTAGTTTTACTTAAACTTAAAATTTTGAGATACATGTTGGCACAAATGGGACATAAGGAATTAAGGATTAATTCCTAATGCTTATTTAATATTTGCAACTAAATAAGTAATAAACCAAGTTGTAAATAAAATTTTTGTAGAAGATTAAGTGGGATTATATTGGTGTGTAACATCCTTCCTATACTAAGCCAAGACATACACGTACATACTCATATAATTCCATACTTTCTCTCTCAAATTTTTGGACAACACCTTCATCACATCAATTAATTAATTAAATGTGTTATATATGTATGATTGAAATGTTGCCACAGATGCATTTTCGGTAACAAGTAAATGCAATTAAAGCCTTGGCCTAATTGTAATTAAAGGGAAGTATGGTGTTTTATTATTGGTCCAAGCATCCACCGACTTTGACTTTGAGACATCCATTAAATCACCTTTTATTCATTCATTCTTGGCCAGGATCAGTGGAGAAAAGAGAGAAAAGCTTCATATATTACAAAAATGGCGTAGAAAATGGGAAGAGGAAAGAGAAAAATATAGTAGCCAAAATCCTCTATTAAATCACCTCCTATCAAAAAACTCCCTTCACTAATATTGTTCTACACCTCGAGAGCTTCAATTCTATGGTTTTCATTTTCTTATAGAAGGAGCTTCAAGTACTTGGGTTAGCCGAGCTACTGCCGAAATCCCTAACCGATTGTAGAATAGTGATAAGGTAAGCGTAAGCTTCATTTTGAACCGATTGATTTGAAGTTTGGTTGAGTTTTGAGCATGTTATGAGACCTTATATTTTCAGCCAATTAGGGTTTTTGGAGCCTCATGGTAATTTATTCATGAATATAGGATTATATGATGATTTGGGAATATATGAACATAATTTGGCAAATAAATTGTGAACCGGAACATTGTATATGTGGGCTTGAAATTTTGGTCTGAACAGAGAAGACCTATGGAGTGGGAATTTGGTCATTTTAATGGTTCCATTGTGTTCAAAATGAAAAATTGTGTAGGGTAGAGGTTTCGTAAGAATTTCGAAAGCTCCAGGATTGGATTATACCGAAGCTAGCAATTTATTTGGAAAATCCTGTATGGGTAACGAAATTGTGGCATGTTTTTAGGGTAGTGAATAATGTTGGATTACCATGAAATTTTAGAAGATTGAATTAGACATCATAAGCTTTAATTTGATAGGTAACACGTATTTTTTTGAATTATGTGCTAAGAGAAATGAATTTTTGAAAACGACCTTCTGATCCTGGATTTGATTTTGGACAGCAGGAACATTTTAAGCTATAAATGGATTTTCGTTTAAGGCTGGCCCAAGATAATATTTTTGGTTGAAAATAGACATACTAAGGGTCATTTAAGCTTTGGAATCAACTTAAAAGAAGGTTCCTAGATTTAATTGTGAAGTTTTGAAGATCGGTCATTGCTTGCTGGAAAATCCTGAAAAATGACGAAATAGAGGGAATATAAGCTCATATTAAATTCCTTAATAAGAAAAGGAATTTGGTAAATATGAACACATGAAATGGGCTTATTTTAGTTTATCAAAAGGAAATATTTACTGAGGAAGAATTAATTATATTTGTATTTTGCTATTCTAGGGCTATTGTGATATTGTGCAGCAGGAAAATTCATTTATATTCGTGGTTGACTATCATATAGTAACCTTAATCCTCATATACTCTGTGTGACTCGTGTATGTATGTTTTACCATGTATATTGCATACATTTGGTTATCATTTATTTCTCAGCGCTCTGGAACCGAAATATGTTGTGTGCAATAAGGGCCTTGCTATGTGTCGTGCCCTGCAGTCTGTGCTGTGTGCTACTAGGACTCTAGTTCCGGATTTAGTTGTGTGCCTTGTGTTGGGATTCGTACATGTAGCGGAATTAAATTTATCCAATAAATTATGAATCCCAAGAAGAGAATCTATCAACAACGTTTAAATCGGGTTAGTAAATAAGAAATCGTACCTATGCGATCTCGTGTGCATGCTTTGCGAACTCGTGGGCTAACACCTTCTTGATCTATCGATCTTTAGGAGCCGACTCTATGAATCCACTCCCTCTACCGATATCCACATCGAACAGCACTCCAATAGGAACGGCAGCGTGCTAGCGCCTTCAAGTTTTTTGTGTTACGTCTCTCTTCTAGGGTTTTTTGTGGCTCTTAAATTCTCTTGTGTGTGTCATCAAATTACTTACAACCTAAGGGTATTTATAACCTTAATGGGTTGCATTAAATATTCAAAATCAATCTTATTAATTTTGAAATTGAATTGGAAATTAAATCTGTCTAATTGATTTAATCCAATCAATTTATTTAATGCAAAATAGAAACCAGCTGATTTGATTTATCTTCATAAATCAAATCTAAGATATGATATCTATTAAATCATTGATTTATCTTCATAAATCAAATTAGGAAGTTATTTAATGATTAGCCCCTAGGGCATAATTTCCAACAGACTCCTACTTGCACTAGGTGCAATCATTAGATATATATATCTTCCCTAGATAAAACGTTGTATTCATTAAATCTTAGACATATCTTAGATTCAATGAATCTGGACATTATAGCTCGTGTTAGGCTATTCTTGTGTGCGACCCTGTAGGCTCATATGAGATTGGCAGCATGTCAATACTGTACTAGCCCACAAGTTGCAAGTGGCCTCTAGCAAGACATTGCGACTACCCAATCACATGAGGATCGATTTTCGATACAACCTATCATACAACCATGTGAAGTCCCTTTTGTCACGCTATAATTTGGTCAAGGATGAAGCATGGATAGTGTCATCCTCCTGTTCTTGACCATTACTTTCTCGATTCTTGAGTAGTCTAATAATTGAAATGGAAACTCCTTTCCATCATAGTATGGCCATACATTTCTTAGACTCACTCATCGAGGGTCTCAGTATTATCTCTCTACAAATGTGAGGGACAAATTCCATCTTGACCACTCACATTCCTCTGCATGAAAACCACTGATCCCGATCCAAGCCTTTATCATCACCCGGTAAAAGGTGACTTTTAACTAGGTCAAAAATCAGTGACTCATCATGTAGGAATCCATGATGATCTCTGTAATATCCTGAATTTCAGGCATAAAGACTTGAGAATAAGCCTAAATTAGGCATGCTACTAAGCCCGGTTCAAGGAGTGTGACATTTCCTGAAAAAATAAAGATCCTCTGTGTTTTTTAGGAAATAAGAAGAGAAAGAGACACTGAAAAGTCATATGTCAAAAAACAAGAGTCAGAGTAATGACTACATCGGGACATGTGTCACCTTAAGGGTAAAAGAGGAAAAGTAAGGGCAAAATAGTCAAAACTCTACCCCTTTAGACATGAAATTTCTTCCACCCTAGGAGAGAGAAGTAAAATGAGATGAATTTACCTATGATCGGACTCAAACATAAGATACGGGTCCCACAGGATGTTAACTGGTAAAAGGAGACTAGTAAGGACCAGTTAGGGTTCTTTTTGGACTGAATGGACAAGTGTGGGGCCACTTTGGGGAGATGGAAGGGTGCCACATATAAATGTCTATTCAGGGGAGAATATCTGGAAAAGTTGAAGAAAAGTACAAAAAGGAGCACTATTGTACCCAGTAGGGCCCGGTGAGGACCGGTTGGTCAAGAACTGGACTGATAAAGTGGAGAATAGGAGGTAATTAAAGAGAGTCAGATGTGTGGGCCCCATTAGGCGCCACATAACCCTCCTTAATTAATAAAAAACGTGGCTTGGAGAGCAAGTAAAGGAAAGTCAACAAAAAAGTCAACTACGGGTCCTGCGATCAAAGAAAAAGGGGAAAATGGGTAAAATTCAATGGGAGCAGAATTAAGGGACCCACATGGTGTCCCATATGTGCCCCTGGGCAGGTAAGAAGTTCTGGGCCAAATTCGATAATTATCCATAAGTTCCAAGCTGAAATTATAATTTTTGAAAGTTTCGGGCCAAAACAGGTAATTTTCCCAAAAAGTAGAAAATATCCAGATATTTTAGGAGGGGGCTGCGCCACTTGGAAGAACCCTAGAGACCTGGAATTATCTGGAATTTCTTGGAGGAGAAGTCAAAAGTTAGATGAATTCCATTAACTACTGGACAGAGTTTTACTCTAGTTATTCCAAACTGATTAGACACTTTTATTATTATTAAATTCATATGCTCTCTCTCTCCTAGACCTAAGGGAGCACGAAATTTTGCAGAAGGAGAGAGAGATAGCGGCCAAGTTTCCATGGCCAAGTGTGTGAGCAAATCATCTGGATCATCAAGCCAACCTCCGATCTCAGGTAAATACCGAAAAACCGAACCTTTGAAGCTTAAACTTGAGGTTTTCGTTCAAGTGGTTAGGGCATGGTGTTATGATCTCATTTTTGTGTCTTTGATGGTCTCAAAGTGTTCAAAACATGATTTTGTATGGGATTAGTTCATGGTTTAAGTTTCCGAACTCCGAATCATTGAAAAACCTTAAGAACAAGTTTGCTGCCAAATCTGGAATTCTGGGCAATGGGTCTTCAACTCGGTCTTAAAAATAGTAAAGGAACTTGGATTGAGCTGAAATTTTATAGGAATAAATTATATTTCTAGGGCTTCATTTTGATATATAATTTGATACCTTTATGAGTTTCCATTTATGAGAAATTAATTTTTGAAAACTGGTTTGGACACAACAGGATGAATCCGACCAGAGGACAAAGATTTGGTTGCATATCAGGGTTAGAACACTTTTGGAATCTGGGGATATTTTTAATGTGAATTAGACATCTTAACAGTTCATATGGCACTGATTTTGTGCAAAATGGATTTTTTTGCAATTTATTAAAAATGTTTGAAGTTAGGTCAGTTTTACTGAATTTCTGAAAAAATATGGAAAAGGCTCGGTTTTAAGAAAAGAATGTAGTGACATTTCTGTAAATACTGAAATATGTTGTTTTGATGTCATCTAGCGCTAAGACATACTTGGGAAACCTATCAAGTACATTAAAATATTAAGGCAAAGCATACCCCACCAGGTAGTAACTGTTTATTCAAATACTATTATGTGTTTGATGTATATTTGTTTGTCATACTTGTTTTGTATATGTTTTGCCAAATATGCATATAGAACACATTTGTGATTGTGTTCCTAGCGTTGAGGATGCCTGCTGAGGTCGCACAAGTGAGTGTGGCCGCTGTACGGACTGGCGTGTGCCTGCCGAGGTCGCACACATGAGTGTGGCGG
Source organism: Acacia confusa (assembly GCA_037074495.1). NCBI lineage: Eukaryota > Viridiplantae > Streptophyta > Magnoliopsida > Fabales > Fabaceae > Acacia > Acacia confusa. The sequence goes on along the minus strand of CM073513.1, from coordinate 25,892,978 downwards.
CTATACGGACTGACTTGTGATTCCGGTAAATCCGGGGCCTACCTTAGTAAGGCGGCTCGATGGTGTGAAGACTTGTATGTTTGTGTATGTTTTCTGTTTGCATATATAGTATATTTGGCACATTACATGTGATTTGATATATGTCATGGTTGCATGCATACACTATACACATATAGTACGTGAGTTGAACAGTTACTCTGGGGTTCATTATTGAACTCCAGACACCCTGTAGACACAAGGGGACATGCCTGAAGCGGAGTACCTTTTTGGAAAGGTAGGGCTTGGCGGTGCTAATGAAGATTAGGAATACCTTATCTTGTTTTGTACTTATATTTTTGGGATGACTTTTATGTGCTTTCTGTTGGTATTTATTTTGGATAATTGTACCTTTAACCCTTCGGGGATTTTTACTTATTGTTTATTTACTTTTACCAGTACAGTAGGTAGTCCAAACCGGTAATATGCACTATTGCACGCACTCTGTTATAAGCTAAAATGGACTTAATAACGAGGGGAAGGTAACCACTAAAAGGAATCTCTCTAACCCGCCACCCGATAGGGCGAGGCCGGTAGGGGTGTAATAATCTCAGGTCATAGGGTGTTGTGACATGGTTATACATGAGATAAGCTTATGACTAAATTCATGTAACTTTCTCATAGTGGGTCGGTCTAGCACCTTTGTACTCTTACAACTGCCCATGACTTTGATTCGTATCTCTATACCTTATCGAAGTCATACTGGTCTTATTTCATCTTTGCTCCCGCATAGATGACTCACCAGAGACATTTAGGACAATCTTTAAGATACATCCAAGGATATAGTCATCATAATAAACATGCAAATGATATGATAACAAAATGGAGAAATACTTTAACTAACAATAATATTTAAAGTACAATGATTAGCCTTTCTAACAGAAGACACCCAATTGCACTAGGTACAATCATTAATTTCCCTAATTCTCATTGTCCTTACATGACGTTCATGTATTATCTGTGCAAGCGACTTAGTAAGAGGATCAACAACATTGTCTTCTCCTGGTACTTTGCATATTTTTATGTCACCTCTATCATTAATTTCTCTGATAAGATGAAAACGTCTGAGTATATGCTTAGTCCTTTGATGTGACCTAGGCTCCTTGGCCTGTGCAATAGCCCTGTTGTTGTAACAAAACAGGTTTATTAGATTTAAGATGGTAGGAACCACCCCTAGTTCAATAATGAACTTTTTGATCCAAACGGCTTCCTTAGCTGCATCCGATGCTGTTATATACTCAGCTTCTGTTGTAGAATCTGCTACAGTGCTCTGCTTAGAGTTCTTCTAGCTTATCGTGCCACCATTCAAAAGGAATACATATCCAGATTGCGATCTTAGATCATCTTGGTCAGTTTGGAAACTCGCATCTGTGTAACCAGTCACACAGAGCTCATAACCTAATCCACCATATACCAAGAATAAGTCCTTTGTCCTTCTTAAATACTTTAGGATATTCTTGACAGCAGTCCAATGACCCTCACCGGGATCTTGTTGATATCTGCTTGTCATACTTAAGGCAAATGAGACATTCGATCGAGTAAATAACATGGCATACATGATAGATCCAATGGCAGAAGCATATGGAATCTTACTCATATGATCTCTTTGATCAGGTGTACTAAGACACTGATCTTTACTGAGATGGATGCCATGAGATATGGGCTATTACCCCTTTTAGAATCCTGCATACTGAATCTATGCAGTATCTTGTCTATGTATGTGCTCTGATTTAGGCATATCAGCTTCTTGGATCTATCTCTATAGATCCTGATCCCTAGGATATAAGTGACTTCACCTAAATCTTTCATTGAAAAAGACTTTCCTAACCAAGACTTGATACTCTGCAAGGTAGGGATGTCATTCCCAATCAGTAGGATGTCATCTACATAAAGCACCAAAAATACAATTGTGATCCCACTAACCTTCTTATAAACACAAGGTTCATCAATGTTTTGAATGAATCCAAACTCTTTGACTACTTCACAAAATGATAATTCCAGCTCCAAGATGCTTGTTTCAATCCATAAATGGATCTTTGAAGCTTGCAAACTTTACCAGATTCCTCTGGACGCACAAAGCATTCAAGTTGTGTTATGTAGACATCTTCAAGTAGCTTTCCATTAAGGAAGGATGTTTTGACGTCCATCTGCCATATTTCATAGTCATAATATGCTGCTATGGAGAGAAGGATTCTGATTGATTTAGCCATTGCAACTGGGGAAAAGGTTTCATCATAGTGCACACCATGAGTTTGAGTGAATCCTTTTGCAACCAATCGTGCCTTGAAGACACTTATTTTGCCATCCATGTCAGTTTTCTCCTTGAAAACCCACTTACACCCAATGGTTTTTACACCTTCAAGTAGATCGACTAAGGTCCATACCTTATTGTCGTACATGGATTGCATTTCAGACTTCACGGCATCTAGCCATCTTTCGGAGTTTGGTCCCACTATGGCTTCTCGATAGTAGTTGGCTCATTCTGCTCAATGAGCAAGATATCACGACTTTCAGTAGTTAGAAGTACATATCTTTGAGGCTTTTGCCATGTCCTATCAGACCTTCGTGGGCCTTGTGTTACTTGAGTAGGCTCAACAACTTGTTGTGAGTCTTTTTTGTTTTCCATTTGTGGTTCTACGTTGTTCTGTGACTCTCAAACTTCTTCAAGGTTCACTTTACTCCCACTGGTCCTTTTAGAGATAAACTCTTTCTCCAGAAAGATACCATTTTGGATAACAAACACTTTGTGATTGGTAGGATTGTAGACATAGTATCCTTTAGTTTCCTTAGGATATCCCACAAAAAGGCATTTTGAGGATCTGGGTGATAATTTATCAGAGGCTTGTTGTTTAACGTAAACCTCACATCCCTAAATTTTAAAAAATGACAAACTGGGTTTCTTCCCAGTCCATATCTCATATGGTGTCTTTTCAACTGCCTTTGATGGAACACGATTTAGTGTGAACGCAGCTGTTTCTAGGGCATGACCCCAAAAGGACAGTGGAAGATATGTTTGACTCATCATAGATTGAACCATATCTAATAGAGTTTGATTCCTCCGCTCAGAAACACTATTCCATTGTGGTATTCCTAGAGGAGTTAGTTGTGAGATGTTCCCGCAACTTCTAAGATGGTCAGTAAACTTTTGGCTTAAATATTCACCACCCTGATCAGATCGAAGTGCTTTAGTTGTTTTACCAAGTTGGTTTTGAATTTCATTTTGGAATATTTTGAACATTTCAAAAGATTCATACTTATGTTTCATTAGATAGATATACCCATACCTACTAAAATCATCTATGAATGTAATGAAGTACATATAACCTCCTCTGGCAAATGTATTCATTGGTTCACACACATCAGTATGTATAAGGCCCAATAAATCAGTGGCCCTCTCATTATGCCCAGTAAAATGTGCCTTTGTCATCTTTCCCAATAAACAAGACTCACATGTATCAAATGATTCAAAATCAAATGATTTAAGAAATCCATCTTGATGAAGTTTTGAAATGCGTTTCTCATTTATATGGCCTTGACGACAATGTCATAGGTAGGTCGGATTCAAATCATTTGATTTGATCCTTTTGGTAGACACGATATAGATATGTCCATTACTAGGATGTTCTAAATTTAGTAAATAATGACCAAAATGCAAATCACCATTAGTATAGAAAATGTCATTATGATAAATAGAACATTTACCGTTCCTAGTAATGGAAGTAAAACCTTCCTTATCCAAATAAGAAAGAGAAACAATGTTACTACTCAAAGCAGGAACATAAAAGCAATTGTTCAAAATTAACAAAAGCCCACTGGGCAGTACTAATTCATAAGTGCCTACGGCTAAAGCAACAACTCTTGCTCGGTTTCCAACTCGTAGGTCCACTTCGCCCTTTTTCAATTTTCTACTGCCCTTAAGACCTTGTACATTTGTGCAAATGTGAGAACCACATGCAGTATCTAATACCCATGTAGAGGAAGTAGAAAAATGAATATCTATAACATAAATACTTGAAGAGATAGCCCCGCCATCCTTCTTGTTCTTTTTTAGATCTTCAAGGTAGAGTTTGCAGTTCCTCTTCCAATGACCAGGCTCATTGCAGAAGAAGTAAACCCCATCCTTCAAAGGTTTTGCCTTATTGGCTGCAGGCTTAGTTTTGGGCCTATTTGACTCTTTGGTCTTACCAATTGAGGCATTACCCTTTCCTTTGCCCTTGCCTTTCCTTTTCATATCCTTTCTTTTATGCTTGAGAACAATTCTCAAGTTTCTAAACCAGTCAAGAAAGTTGATCCCATTTAGTTTGTCCTTCTCAAAGACTGATTGCAGTGATAATGTAGCAGTATTACTAGTCGACATGATTCTACAATTTAAAAAAATATGCAAAGTTAATAATCTCCCATTGAATTAACAACCCTCAATATAATTAGTGGGCTAAGATCCATATTTGGCTCAAATTTAAGTCAGTTTTAGCAGGACGCTTAAAATCAAGTTATTTAGGTAGCTAACCTCTTTACCAATTACATCATATGTAACTCTTAGATCTTTATGGGATTCGATCATCATATGACCTGGCATGTTTAATCCCATCTAATGTCTTGAAATCCAAAACCGTTTTGATAATCTCAATTAAGTCAAGACAATAATGAATGTTGAGTATCACCATTACCCACTCTTGTCTCACCAAGATAATTCAAGTGCACCCACTTTAATGGAACATACAAATAAGCGAGCTAGGCTTTGACAAGTATCGATTAATTGACGGCATTACGACTTAAGATTTCATTTGGAGGGTTTAATCTAATTAATTATATTTATGTGAATGCAATAATAGTTGTATCTCATACAAACAACACATAATACGCAAAATAAACATGCTATGATCTAATCAAAAGCATAATTAAAACGTGATATAACATGACTCACCTAACCTAAAATCCTCTCAAACCAATGAGGGGACTTCTCTAAATAAGAAAAGAAAAATACATCAAGAGAAACCTCGTTTAAACATATGAGGGGAGTGAGATGAGAAGAAAATGTACATAGAGAATATTTAAAGAAAGGCATGGCTCGCATGCCATATTTAAAAATTACAACCTCTTGTAAATTAGAAAGCCATGTTGTTCACCATACCCAAGCAATTTGAAATTAAATCATAACAGGTATTAATTCATATAATATGAAAGAAAATGTCATGATTTCTCCATCAATTAATAATTATAATAATTATAACATGATGTCAATTCTCAATTCTCATCAATTAATAATTATGATAATTACAACGTGATACCAATATTATAACCGTATATATATGATTTTGAAAATAAATGCAATTGTGCAAATAGATCAACAAAATAAATATCACGTTAATACAATAAATGCAACACACTCACGCACGTTAACCTATTCGTAATTTCACATCAATGAAATTATTGTTATAAAATATTTTATAATCATATATAAAATATAACGTGAACAACGTGATATTATAATATGACCTTTATAATGTAATCATACTATATTATAACCTGCACACAACGCACAATAAATCAAATTTATTGTCATTTATTATATATTATATAATAATATAATATATCACAACGTAGTTGGGTTTATATATTATATAATAATCAAATTCATTGTGCTTCAGGTTTACGTCCTTTTCGTAGTGGTATCAAGCACACAATGCACAATGAACCCAATGAATTCCAAGGCACAATTACAAATTCAAAAGGCTGACACGTTTATCCCTTCATCCCATGAATGAATTAAACGAGGATCTATAATTTATTAATTCATAAATTCATAAATCAAATTAATAAATTAAACGAGGCATGAAAATCGAATTTAGAAAACTGCACGCAATTATTGAACAGATGCATATATAACCATTTTATCCTTATACATCGCATCGTTAATAATTCTGAGTATATCTAATGTGAATTTTAACGCATTAATATAAATATATATCTCATATATAATCACATTAAGAATATAAACCTAATTTAAACGCACAATTGACCTGGCTCTGATGCCATTATTGGGATTCGTACACGCAGCGGAATTAAATTTATCCAATAAATTATGAATCCCAAGAAGAGGATCTATCAATAGCATTTAAATCGGATTAGTAAATAAGAAATCATACCTATGCGATCTTGTGTGCGTGCTTTGCGAACTCGTGGGTCAACACCTTCTTGATCTATCGATCTTTAGGAGCCGACTCTATGAATCCACTCCCTCTACCAGTATCCACACCAAACAGCACTCCAACACGAACGGCAGCATGCTAGTGCCTTTAAGTTTTTTGTCTCATTTCTCTCTTATAGGGTTCTTTTGTGGCTCTTAAATTCTCTTGTGTGTGTCATCAAATTACTTACAACCTAAGGGTATTTATAACCTTAATGAGCTGCATTAAATATTCAAAATCAATCTTATTAATTTTGAAATTGAATTGGAAATTAAATCTGTCTAATTGATTCAATCCAATCAATTTATTTAATGCAAAATAGAAGCTAGCTGATTTGATTTATCTTCATAAATAAAATCTGAGATATGATATCTATTAAATCATTGATTTATCTTCTTAAATCAAATTAAGAAGTTATTTAATGATTAGCTCCTAAGGCATAATTTCCAACACCTTGTTGTGTGCATGATACTGAATACTATGTGGTTTGTGTATTTATTCTTGGTTTTTCTTACATGCATAGTCATACATTTTATATGAGATTTAACAGTTACTCTGGAATTCACTTATGAATCCCAACCACTTTTAAGTCCTCTGGCAGTTTATTTAGAACAGAGCAGGGAGACAGAGGTAAGACCCCGAAGTAAGGCTAGTAGGATGATGGATGGTGATGATTTCTTTTGGATACTTGTTGTGATTATCTGGATGACTATAGTATTTTATTTTAGTCTGTTAGGAACTATTACCTCGATGACTGTATACTTTTGATCCATTTGGAGAAAAGTTTATATTTCAATATTTTTATCAGTATATTATTGGCCAAACTAGGGTATGCTCTGCTGCATATACTCTAATGTGTAACATAAATTAACTTGGGAAAAGTAAGCTAGAATTAAATATAAGTAAAGGGTCATACTACCCGCCATCCGAAAGGGCGAGGTCGGTAGGTGTGTAACAATAAACAATTTAATCAAAGAGGAAGAGTTAGAACAATATCACCAAAGTGTGCACAACGGATTACAATGGTTCGGTTTTAATTTTCTGATATCTACGTGCAGTCCCAAGAGTGTCTCTAAGATTTTCATTATACTTCCAAGATTCCATGGGTTCTTGGCATCATAGTATAAAAGTAATCCTCAATAGGACTTACTCCACCTTACAAGTTGTAATTGAACAACCATATTTGAGGTCCCACTACTTTGAGATTTTACAACGATTGAAAACATTTTGGAAATAACTTTCTCATATAGTGGATATGAAAACAATGATGAACAATGAATATTAGAAGATATTACACAAAGAATTTATGAGCAATAAATGAATAGAAAATTGATTGTGTCATTGTTTGGTTGCTCTATATTGAATGCTCAAATATTCATAGTTGAACGTCATTAATGATTGTTGTGAGTGTTCAAACGATCCATTAGACACAGATTGGTGTCGTTGAAAGAATTCAACGTTCATTCGCTTTCGCTTTGCTTCATACGAAATCCCTTTAGTCTACTATGAGATTTACTTAAGGTTGGGTTGCTTTCATCTTCACTACAACATCATTTTTGAACAAAATTTGTTTGGTAAACTCTACGATTGCTTCCATGTGCTCTGCTTCTTCTACTATGAATTTAATCCTCTGAACTGGAAAATGCTTTTGAGCGTTTTGAGTTGATTTAATATCTTAAACATCTGAAACTTATACACAAACAAGATTAATAGCATTGAGAAGTAGTAATCAAGTATAAGCAGATGTTAATCGGAAAGTTTGAATTCTTGGAGACGTGATGAAGTGAAACAGAAACAATCACTAGAGTGTAATTTCCATGATCATTTGAGTGAACATCCATCACTCTAGTGCTTCTATCACTGGTACAAAAAAAGCTTTTAAGACCGAACAAAAGAGGCATCCGCAGACTGGACTCGCGACCAGTCTTGTTCCAGCCGGTATTAAAAGTATATCTTTAAGAGCGGACTTCAACCAGTCTTAAATAAACTCTTTTAAGACTGGACATTTAAAAACATCATGTCTTAAAAGTGATACTAAATCCCACCGAAATATTTTTTTTGTCGGTCCTAAAACTCAATTTTTAAGACCGGACAAAAAATTAACCACTCTTAAAATGTCTATTTTTTAAGACCGGACAAAAATAATTATGCACAGTCTTAAAAGACTTACTTTCAAGACTGGTTGATTAATAAGTCCGGTCTTATAGATTAACTTTTAAGACCGGGCATATTAAAACCAACGGTCTTGTAAGACCAACTTTTAGAACCGCATATTAAATATGTCGCCTGACCTTTAAGACCATGCATTTAAGTAAATCCGAGTACATCCGGTCTTAAAATTTGAACTTTTAAGACCAGCTTTTTGTTTTATCAGTCTAAAGTTTCCTGCATTTTTCCCCTGTTATGTTCTTACTGATCATATATATACAAAAATCCATACTAGCCAATCCAGGACATAAAATGGTATACTTTAAGCTATAAGCTATGAACAATTATGAATAAATTGAATTGGGAAAAAGCATATTATAAAATACAAATATTATTGACCATGAGTTATAAATACAACAAGCTGTTGCAATGAGATATACCACACAGCAAATCAACATACATGTCCAATATTCACCATGCCTTCATCTTATTCCCATCCAACGTACATGTACAACTCCCTTCCACCATGCCTTCACCCTGATCATTCCACCATGTACAACTCCCTTAACAAGATTGGGATAAGTTTTGTGGAGTTCTAGTATGATCTCTTCTTTGTGTGACTGAGAAGAAACAATAATCAACACTTAAATAAAAATCCAGAGATAATAAAATTTGTTACTGATTAAGCTGGTTGTTACATATTAGAGAAAATTTACCTTAACATTGATCTTTAAGGGCCAAATTTTTAAGATATTGCTTTTATAGCTTTACAGCTTCCCTCGGTTGAGAGCATTGGATGGGATCCAACTGCCACAAACATAAAACAAAAACAAACTTCATAGAGTCAGTGACATCGGTTAAAAACATAGAATGAATATAATACAGTTAACACCTTAAAGTTTTCAAAGAATTGTACAAATGAATCTTATGAATTGACTCTTTTATAAAGGGATATTCTCTCATATCCCTTCTTGATGATCATCTCTTATGCCGGGTTTATTATCCGCTTCATCTTCTTCGTTCATGTCCGGTAGACCCCTTGAAAATGGAGTACTGTCAGGAAGACCATGCTTTGCATGACTTTTCTCATCAATATCGATGACCCTTTTACCTTGGAGAGCTACAGACCACATTTTATTTGCTTGATCGGTAATATTAAAAACTTGTTTCGCCTAGTCTGCCATAATAAAAGGTTCATCTCCAAAACTTGTACTATTGAGATCAACTAACGTAAATCCCAGCCGATCGATTTGAACACCACTGTTGACATTAACCCACTTGCATTTGAAAATGGAAAATCTAATGAAGACATAGTCCACCTCCCAAATCTCTTCAATAACCTCATAATATGGCATGACGGCCGATTTAGGCCACTTGTCTTTCGAACTGGAGAAGTGCATGGATTCAGCCTATAACATTACACCACTGTTTTGGACGGTCCCAAAAGAAGATTTCATAGATTTTGGTCAACCTATGGAAAACCCAAAACGATAAGTAGGAAAAGCATACAGTTATATAGCCGAAACAACTCGTACAGCTTGGTCTTTAGACATTGAGCTAAGAAGCCAGAAAGTGAAACGTGAAGCAATGATGAAGCAACACACAAACACTGGAGACAGAACCACAGTAATCACTTTCGGTTAGACGAGAGAAGTTCATACAAGGAAATTAATTTTTCCGCACGAGTGGCGCGAGAGACATTTATTATTTGGGATATTATTAAGACCGATCAATTAAAAGGAATATAGTAATAAAGATATATTTAAATTATATTGAACTTTTTAAGACCAAAGTTTTATAAAACTGCGTTCCTAAACTAAATTTAATTTAAATTTTATATCAAAAATTTTAAGACCGAAGGTTAATAATACTGTGGTCATAAAATTCATTTAATTGTGAACCACATGATTTATAAAATTGCGGTCTTAAAAGTCAAATACTTTTTAATATTAAAAAGAAAAATTGCTACAACAATTGAATGAAAATAAAGAACATTGGAGAATGGAGAATAAAATATAATCTTCGTTCTTGTTAATTTTTAAATCACTATGACAACATGCAAGAACAACAAACTAAAAATTAACAAAAACAAGATTATAATGAGACTAAAAATCCTAGTTCTTGGTATCATCTAATGTCTTGGAGATGGAGGCTTCAGCAGCAGCAATTTCGCACTGAATATAAGCAATTTCCTATATTATGCACCTCAGTTTCAATTCATCATCATCAACCTGGGAGCGTTGGGTCCTGGAGGTTGGAGAGGGGGAGCAGGAACCTCTTCATGGTTTAAAGGCTGGAGGGGGCCGTCAACCTCTTCATCATCCGAAATAACAATGGGTTCAACGACCCGTGACTCCTCCATCGGAATGGAACGACGCACTAGAAGAGAACCCACGAGAGATCTGGCGTGGGTACGAGCTTCAGGAGTACTCCTGCGAGGGGTTATCTTGTATCTACCTATTGTTTGAGCAGTTAGGGAAGGAGGGGCAGAGAGCTACGTAGTGTGGAGTTGCGAGGTAATGAGGACTTAAGTTAAGAAGGACAGAGAGGAAGCGTGTGGAGGATAAGAAAGGCAAGACAACAGTAGTTAATACTCAAAGTGTATTAAGACCGTCATGTAACATATCCACAGTCCTAAAAGTCTATTATTTATTATTTCATTAAAATATCTTTAAGACCAATCATTTATCTTATAACCGGTCCTAAAAGTCTATTAATATTTTTTCATTCAATTAACTCTAAGATCGATCATTTATCTTATAACCGGTCCTAAACATCTATTAATTTTTTTTAAAAAATAATACATTTAAGAATGGATCTCTTACAATATGCGGTATTAAAAGTTCATTCTTCTCAACTAAGAGACAACAGAGTCACATCTTTACACTCTGTTCAAATGAATGATTTAGATTCTCTTTGGCTTCCAGATAAACTTCCCTACTTGGTGTCTCCTCGTATTCTAATGAACTATGCGTCTCCTCAGTAACGGTTCCCACATTTCACATTCTTTAGGATGGCTTCTTTTTTTAAAACCATTGTTACTTGACGTTCTTCACATTCTTCTCAATCACTTCTACAACCTCCATAATGGCCGCTCCACCACCACCAGGAATATAGAACAATGGTGTAATATCCCACCTTAAAAACAACGGATTTTTTTTTAAAAAACATTGATCAGAGTAGAGCAATTTTGCAAAACGAGTAACTGAACCTTTATATTACATAACCGCAGTGTAAGTGTACTTATACAGTCATCTACTATCCACAAGGAAACAACCCTTAACTAGGCACATAAAACTAAAGCCATAAAACTCCTTCTGCCATCCTACTCTAGCTGCCTGCCCCTATCCTTAACCCTTGGTTCGCCCGAACCTGAAGCTACAGCTGAGATCCAATTACCATTTGGATCTCAGGTAACGGTTAACCTTATGCTCAAATAAAACAGTATATGGATAACAGCTATTTAACAACACATAACAGTAGTAAATCACAACATATGCACACAGCAGATGTATGATCACAACAATGACAGAACATAAGCACAAAGCAGTATGTAAAGTCCCACACATGTCTACACGTAATCAGTGCCACAACGGCCCATCGTGTCCTCAGCGCTAGGAAAACCCAACGGCGTTATCAAGACTATAACCCGTATAAAGCTTTATGTAAAACCGACAACCCTAGACAGAGCTTCGGTATATAAGCATGTCTATCACATATATGTATATGAGCAGCATAAGTGTTAAGGTTACAATACGCGTCCGTACCTCCGTTGATGGTTTCTGGCACTTTCGTCAAAGTATGACACGTTTGACAGCGGCATGATAGCGGAAATAGCGGTTCGTGGTTTCGGATACCCTAGAAGGATAATATCACCGATATGAACATTTGGAATCATAATAGGCATTTTAGGTACAAATTACCATTTTGCTCCTAGTTTGATCACTTAGTGGAATTTTGCCAGAGCTTCGCTATTTTGACTTTAAACTCTCAAATTTTGCTATATCCTTTCCTCTAACATATTCCTAAGATAAATATCATATTTATTCCCAACACATGATATCTAAGCTAACTTGAAAAAATTAGAGACTACTCTAGCTATTCTACTATAACTACCGAAAGAACTACTTAACTAAAGACTATAGACTAAAGAACTTACTCAGAGTTTTGCTACGAATTTCTCCGGACTCCTCCTTCTTCTTTCTCTCCCAAATTTTCAAAAATCACAAGAGGATTTGGTGTGAGAATTCCAAATGAAATGGTGGCTATTTATAGAAAAAGGCAATGACATTTTGGTAATTCCTTTGAACTTTGTCTGATCAATTTCTGGCCGTTAGATCACACTTCTTTAAGATAGCAAGATCTTGGCCATACAAATCTCAAAGATGATGTCATCCTTAGTCATCAAGGTGATGTCACACACTTGCTTAAGAAGATTTCTACTGATAAAGTCCCAGTTCGGTGTCCGAATCGCGTAATTTTGGAAAATCTCAAAATTCCGGAAGCAACACTCTGAAGATCTTTTCTTTCTCTTCGAGAATACTAGATTTTCCTATCCTTATACTCTCATTAAGGATATTCCGTTATTTGCCAAAAATCCTCGGTATTCGCGACTGGTTACCGAAATGACTTCGGAGACAACCTACTTTGAGATAAGAATTTACATGTTCATAATATACTCTGACCCTAAAAACTTATTTCAAGGTTCTCTAGATAAGATTTTATTTCTATCCGTGGTCATTTATCCTGTTCACATTTTTACTATTATAATATTATTTAATTAACACATGTCTTAAACTTTATAATACTATTATATACAAAAATATAAATCATCCTTATCCCTCCCCCTAAAAATTTCGGCCAGCTCACACACACACACACACACACACACACATATATATGTATATATATATATTTCATTTCCCATAATATTCTATTATCTTACATTTATTTCCCCAAAATTTCCTATTGGTCCATAAGTAATTTCATAGATTTAGGCTTCTAAAATTCCTTGATTAATCCTAAGCTTTTGATCTTGGTTTTTCAAGATTACTTCTTGACCTTTATTATTTATTTAATTTGGCCCAAAAATTTCTATCCTTAATACTACTTATTCATATTTATTTTATTTCTCATGTTTCCTAAATTTTCTATAAGCTTATAACATTCCCAAAAATTACTTAATTAATCCTTTAATAATTTCTAATAATTTTCTTACTTAGAACTCATCATTTTCTCACAACAATTTTATTGACATTTATAATTTAAGCTCCATGCAAATTATCAAAAGTCATAGAGTCAATTTTAGTCTTAGAATACTTTTTAATTTTCCTTCTTTTTATTTTCATAGGAAATAATTTATTAAATTGTCTAAATTAAGGATAATATGCTTTCTAAATTTTTAATAATTGTTTCATGCCTTTTTGAATTTTTCTTAATTCTCCTCAAGGTGCTTTATGGCCTTAAGGTGCACTTTTCACATTTCCGCCAATAAATTTCCTCTAATTTTCTTAGTGTTTCCTTTTGAGTATAGACTAATTATATAACATGTTGAGACCGAAATCTTCATAAATGGTCATTTTTATTATTGTAGCATAATATTCTATATAATAGTTATCCGGGTATTACATTTCAATGGTCCTCCGGCTCCACCACCACCACCGCCTAATAATGATCCTCCACCTCAACAGCCACCTCCGTACCCTCCTCCGCTGCCTCTAAACCCCTCCGCCCGACAGATTATGCAGCACCTCCTGGCCCGCGTCGCTCATATAGACCAACGCATGGGCCAAATATTTCAAGTCTACCATACCGTCAACAACAAGCTGAACATGTTACTCGACGCCAATGACATCGAGTATAATCTCTCTGACGATAACGTCTCTGACCTCTCCTCTGATCCCTCCCACGGGATTAAATATTTTTTTGTTTTTTTGTTTGTACTCTTCCTACACCACAGTAGGCAGGAAAAAAATGATAAATATTTTTTTTTCCCATATTCGATGGTCTATTCGTATGCTTTCATTATTTCGATTTTGTTTCAGACAAAAAGGATGCAAACAAAACCATAACTGAAATGTGTTTAAGTGTTTAACGATAAAAGTTCATAGAATACAGTTAACAATAAACAAAACGAAACGAAAAAAAGACAACTTTTATCTTTTAAGAATAAAAACAAACACAGTGACAACTCTTCTCAAGCCTGGACCACCGTTGCCGTCAGTTTTACCACAACCAGAGTTGAAAATTTCCATTATCTTACTTCTTTTCTGACAATGCTCTCTTCAACTTCTGGAGAGGTAAAACTGACAACGACGAGGGTCCTGAGCTTGAGCTGAACGCCAGAAACTTGAAATGTTCTTGAACACTAATTATTTGTCTTAAAAAATGTGTCATGATTTCTATTTATAAGAAGATTATTAAGACCAGACATTTAACAAATAGACAGTCCTAAATATCTAGCCATATTTAATTTATAATTATCGAAGACTTTTAGGACCGGACGTTATATAAATATGCAGTCTTAATAATAAAGACCTTTAGGAGCATCTGTTTAATAAATATGCAGTCTTAAAAGTGATTTTTAAGACTGGAGATGTATCAAAAAAACGGTCCTAAAATCAAGGCTCTTTTTTTTTTTTAAAAAAAAAGGACCTTCAGGAGCGTTTCTTTAATAAATATGTGTTCCTAAAAGTGTCTAGGACTTTTAAGACCACATATGTTTCAAACATACGGTCCTAAAAGTCGCGAATACTTTTCAAACATACGGTCCTAAAAGTCGCGAATACTTTTCTTTATCTCTTACTCTTAGTTACAACTATCCAAAACTCAAAACTCAAGCAATATCCACCATCCATATATAAGTTCAGAAAACCAAAATTACACAGGCTAAGCAAATTGTTCGCAAGAATAAACAAATTTATTATTTAAAGAATTATACAAATTGTAAAATTGTTCATTTACAAATTAATGTAGTACTGTAATTACAATTGTTGCTCTACAAGCATATATTTACAAATGAATTATTACTGTGATTGTTGTATTTACTCTAAGATGTCAATAATATGTTGATAAAACACACTGCGTATGTGGTCCACCTCATCAGCAGAAAAGGAAGTCTCAAAGGCAAACCTCTGTAACATCAAAGAAAGAAACTGAATTAATTGGCGTGCATATTTTATATGTAACATTAATTAAGACAGAAACTAAATTCAGCCATAATATGTAACATCAAATACATTTAGCTTTGTAGTGAGTTTATTATCTGGTTGAGTGATAATATCATATATGTGTTTCATTATGTACAGGCCACATAAATTGGATCCAATTGGTTGCCGACAGGTCTGAAAAGAACAAGAAATATATATAAGCTCGAGCATATATAGCTTACTGACCAACTTCACAAGGTGGTATGCCAGTGTCCAAATATGTACTAACCTTTGGTGTGAGCCATCTAGGATCTTTGAGATCACTCCCTCGCTTTTTTCTAACATGGTTTAGGAAGGTCTTCATGGCACTATCATCAAAATCACAAATCTATCAATAATGTTCGCTGAAAATTCACATCAGAGATTTCTTACAAGAGAATCAAAATGACATGCTTACCTGTTGATGATCTGCTTCAACAGCTCCCCTGGTTGGCCATGAATGGAGCATAAGAATAACACCTTATTCAAGTCCATGATCAAAACGAGCAACTGCCAATGGGCGCTGAAATTTCACAGCAGTAAAGTACTCAGTGATATATTATGTAGAATTAAGTGAATTGCAACAAGAGATCGATTGTGATATGTACCTATGGTGATATGGAAACAAGTACACCTTCCTTTTCACTTCACATAACCTATTTGATATGTACTCATTTCTTTGTTCCACAGTGGCTTGGCTTGCATATATTGGGCACAAGAATCCAAAATCATTGATTCTGCCCTGTTGCTCCAAATCTTGATGCATGAACCTACAATAAAGACATTGATCATGGAATTATTATACTTGTTCCTAAACCCTAAACAGTGCATTCAAATTATGTACTCATAAAAGAACATACTTACTTCAAAAACATTTGAACACATGCTGATGTAAGCTCCTGTCCAGGAAGCAGCAGGGACCTTATGTCAACGGTGTCAAAGAAAACCAGTTGAGGCTCACGAAGAACCCCTACCACTTCATTGATATCCCACAATTGACATGCAAATTCTCCTTTGGATAGCATTTGGGATATTTTATCCTTGACCCCCAACTCAGCAGTAGGGGATGCAGCTTTAGGAGGGGTTGTAGCTTTATTAGGAGGGGATGGAGATGGAGGAGGGGATGTAGCTTTATGATGAGGAGATGGAGATTGAGGAGGGGATTAAACTTGAGGAGAGGATGCAACTTTATTATGAGGGGATGGAGCTTTAGGAGGGGTTGCAACTTTATTAGGAGGGGATGGAGATGGAGGAAGGGATGCAGCTTTATGATGAGGAGATGGAGATTGAGGAAGGGATTGAACTTGAAGAGGGGATGCAACTTTATTATAAGGGGATGGAGATTAAGGAGGGGATTGAACTGGAGAGGGCATGAAGCATCAGGAGGAGTATAGACATGTACAAGCTTCACCGCCCAAGAGATGAAGGTTTCTTTGACATCACTCACACGCTTCAGCTGATCGGTTGGGAGAGGGCGAGGTGCATCAATGATCACCTCCAACTGATACTCTGGTTTCATCATCAGCCATTTGTTTGTGGTGTACAGTTGATCCTAAGTTGTGGACAGTCCCTTTAGCAACTAATTGTCTAGTTGGTTTTGCCACTTACAGGTCACAATGTTGCTCTAACTATCCAACAATGCAGCTCCCTCTAGTATTGTACTGCACAGGTGCAGGTGTATGTGTGAGGGGAACACTGGTCTCTGGCCGAGAGCTAATAAGCCTCTTCATCTCCATCATGTCCTCCTTCATTTGCCTCATATGGGCTTCAAACATCTCTTTCATTGCACATTCTTTAGCTGTTGCCTTCTCATTTAATTGTCTAACCATTTGGTCCATCTCCACCCGGGTAACCATACTTTGCCTAAGTCGTTTGGTTTTACCAAAGTATTCTTTTAGGCCTACTCGTCCTCCGATCCCCCTTACCCGCCCCAGGTGATCCAGTTTTCCGATTGCAACGGTCAAAACATCATTCCTCCCGCCTAACACAAAAGATCCCTCTGCTTCGTTCTTTTTTAGATCTTCCTGTAAGATACAGATAACGAGAAGTTTAATAATGAAACATGTTTAGTAACTAAAAAATAACAATAAACGATACTTACAATTCTCTCAGCAACTAGACGAGTTTGTTCACTTATGTAGCTGCCTTTTTTTGGTCGCCGAATATACAACCACAAATCCTCGCGACGTATCGGGGATGTCTACTGATCAGCTACAGCAGAAGGATTGGATTCAACTTCTTCTTCTAATCTCTTCCGCTTGGCCTGCATCATTTCTTCTTCGGCCTTTGCATATCCCCCCCCCGAGAAGCCCTATACGGGCAATCATTCCTTCTCCTTATCTCCTGTGCTTGTGCCCTTCTTCTCTAAGAATCAGAATTGAAAACAACTATTAATTATGATCAAGCCATCTCACTAAAAGAAATTATAGAACTTCTTCTTCATATGAACCTCAAACACTAGTCAAATTCACTTCATCAAGTTTCAACATTTTATTTAAGGAAGATGAAGAATTGTATAGAACTAAGATACTAAGTTACTAATAGCAATGTCTAACCACTACCTACTATAACAAAACTAGCTAAGAATATAATAACGATTAACATATATGACATGCATACTCACACATTAAACCATGATACTCAAATTCACTTCTGACTTACTTGAATATATACTTCTACTCACACAGTAAACCATCTAACTAACAGGATTAGACAAACACAATAACATTCACATATCCACACAGGTTAATAAGCAAACAGAAAGGGCAAACAAAACTAAATATGAACTTACCGAAGCATCAGTAATGGTCCGAAGTTGAACAAATTGATCCCAAATTTGTTGATCAATGAATGTGTACTTCACCCATGGATTATGATCAGGTCGAACCTCGGCAAAAATATACTTATTGGCTAGAAAGGTCTTAAATTTCCTCCACCTATCAGCACAATAAGACAAGGTCTTGGCTTTCAACTTGTCAGAGTCAAGGATAGTGTATGAAAGCTGGATAGTGTCCCAAATAGGATCCTTCACTATGCGTTGGTCAACATTTTTCCACTCATCTATCAAAATGCTGACCTTGTTGCGTGCCATATAGCCAACATAACTTTTTATATTCTTGTTTATCCGAACCAACAGGTTCTAACCTCTCATTAAACTGAATCTCAATCCTTGACCCAGCGTTCCATTTTACGGACACGATGCTCATTCGTGTGCCACTTCTACCACAGTGTGCAAGGCGATCATTAGGCTCATTTTCAGAAGAAGAGGGTTGATTCTCGCTCACACCAGTAACATCAATAACTGGCGTTGACTGAACAGGGAGAGAATTGTTTTCTCCGTTCATTTTCGAGAAAGTAAGAGAGTGGTGGTGCGAAGGAGTAATGCCTGAGAAAGTGAGAGAGTAACAGAGGAAGGGGTGGTTGGCGAGGAATAGACGTAATGCAACAGGAAATGGGGTTTCACAAAGAGAACAAGGATTTCAGAGTTCAGACAGTAAGACGTAAGTTGTAAGTAAGGTGTCGCGCGAAGAAGTATATGTTTCCATTTTTAAGTCCGGAGTAACTAAAACGACGATCTTAAAGTTTAACATTTAAGACCGTCCGTTATCTATATTCGCTCTTAAAGGCAATAAAATATTATTTTAAATTTTTAGTACCGGGTATTAGTTATGTCAACTCTTAAAAGTATTACCTTTAAGACTATCATTTATATATGTCCGGTCTTAAAAGTTTTATACAATTATATTTAAATATTTCCTTATTATTCTTGACCGCAGAAAATATGAGTCGGGATGTACGAGTTTTCTCTATAATGTAATCCATATTTTAATTTCTTTTTTTAAACATTTTTAAGAGCGGTTGGTTATTTAAAGCGGCCTAAATATTATATTTAAGAATTGATACGTTAGAAGAAGTTCTTTATATTTAAAAAATTGTCACCGATCATATCTTTAAGACCGGTGCCTAGAAACTCTGTTGTAAATGAGGCGGTCTTAAAAATTGATGCGGGTGAAGAAGTTCTTTATATTTACAGAACTGCCACTGGTCATTTCTATAAGAACGAGGCATTAATAATCCGTTGTAAATGAGGCGGTCTTAAAAATTGATGCAGGTGAAGAAGTTTTTTATATTTACAAAATTGCCACCGGTCATTTCTTTAAGAGTGGGGCGTTGATAATCCGTTGTAAATGAGGTGGTCTTAAAACACTTTTTTGCACTAGTGTATAATTTAACGCTATTGTTGATGAACTTTGTCTTTGGCAATGAAGTGATGAAAGTATAGATCACTTGAGTGATTGTAAAGCTTGACTCGAGTGCTTCTACAAGTTGTCTTGTGTCACTCGAGTGACTTTGAGGTTTACTTGAGTGGACTCCAAATGAGAAGCCAACACTCTTGGTTTATCAACGACTGGCTCGCACTAAACTTATAATTTGGTGATAATCACACTTGAGTGGCATCACAAGCACTTGAGTTAGACTAGTCATGACTTGCATAACTATCACAAGTGACTTGTTCTTTACTGGCAAGTGCTCACCTACACTTGAGTGACATCATACCCACTCGAGTGACACCTTAACAATTTCAGAAAATGAGCGAGTGACTTGCAAAATCTTATTGAGTGATCACTTATCCACTTAAGTGCTATGAGATTATCACTAGAGTGTTTTGCCATAACTTCCAAAAATCTTAAGAGCGACTTGTTGATTTTCTACAAGTAACAAGGGATCACTTGAGTGTTAAGATAGCCACTCAAGTGATCTTGAATCACTCTCATTCTTTCAACAAGTGACTTGCAAAATCACTGGAAATTAGGAATAATTACTTGAGTGCATTACCTGCTACTCGAGTGATCATCTTAGATCACATGACAAGTCTTGAAGTTTCAGGTTTAAATTTAAATAAAATTCTATCACTTGAGTGTCATGAAATATAGAACTCAAGTGACTTGAAATATCAAGATCTCATTATTTTCCAAGATTTGTTATCATTAAAACATAAACTGAGAACTAACATACATTACCATATTATGATAAATGAAGAAACAGAAACTAAATATGTTTGCATGCCCGATTGCACTCACGATTCAATTGTCAGGCTGTGATTCCACTTGCACTTGCTTCTTTTGGTTGATTGTTCAAGTTTGTCACCGTTTTGAATGATGAATGTTTTTCAGCGTATCAATTGGCATCTGTATTCATTGTTTTATGCAGACCGTGTAATTAATATATTGATGAAACTTAAAAATGATTTATAATGGCACTAATATCCCAATAAATAAAATTTTTGAAATTCCAAACATGGCATTGGTAGAAAAAGGAATAGAGATAGAGTATGTAACCATTGAAGTTTGGGCTTTGATTGAGGCTCGTATTATACTATATCGTTGTTAAAAATTGGGCATCAAACATGAAAGTCATTAAAAGGTGGAAAGTGAGAAATTAATAGGAAAATATCCATTTAATAATAATAAATTATATGTGCTGTCAAATATGGTATTCTGAAAATAAGGAATTAATGCTAGGTGATGGATGTTTTGAAAACCAAAAGAAGAGTAATTTTCGCAAAATGCGTAATTTAGTGATTTAGCATTAATATCCAAGGTTTTAATTTTTTTATATAAATTATTTATTGTTAATGTAATTTATGGAGATCCCACAATTATGGAAGGCAATTTACTTCCTTTATTATATTAAAACCCTAATAATTATAAATGGACAATTTTGATGGTGTGATTTTCAATTCGTTAAACCCAAATTAGTAATGGAGATCTCTATAATTATGGAAGGTGAATTTCTCATTTATACATGAAATATATAAATATAATTATTAATATAACTATGATTCCTAATTTGACACATCTAAATTCAAATCCAACTTATTCCCTTCCTTTCGTTTTGATGGTTTGATTTTCAATTTGTTAAACCCAAATTAGTTAGGGAGTTCCCTACAATTATGATGGAAGTTGAATTTCTCATTTATATATAAAATATATAAATATAATTAGGGTTTATCTTTGCCATGTTACTTGACATAAGGTTTTGTCAAGTTACCTCAACACTACGTCGTTTTGGGAGTTAGAGAAATTAATGAAGGGAAACTTTGATAAAATTCATATAATAAATATATAAAACAAAAATACTAAAATACTCTTCATTAATTCCCCTAACCCAAAACTATGTCATTTTGGGAGTTAACGAATTAATGAAAAGTTTTTTGGTAAAATTCATATAACAAATACAAGAACAGAAATACCAAAAGACCCTTTATTAATTCACCTAACCCTAAAACTACATCATTTGGGGAGTTAGGGGAATTAATGAAGGGTATTTTGGTATTTTTGGTTTGTATTTATTATATGAATTTTACGAAAATACCCTTCATTTGTTCTTTTAACTTCCATAACGATGTACTTTTGATGTGATTTAATAAAACCTTTTGTCAAAAGATAAACCCATATAATTATTAATATAATTATGATTCCTAATTTGACGTCTAATTTCAAATCCAATTTACTCCCTTCCTTTCATTTTTAATCAGCATTACGGATAAAGTTCTGAAAATTTGGAGAGTGTAAATTTGAATATTATTAAATGCCTTTATATTTTAATAACCAAGGTTTTAGTTTTTTTTTTTATATAAACTACTTATTGTTATTGTAATTTATGGAGAGCCAAAGCCAACAATCATGGAAGGTAATTTACTTCTTTTTTTTTTTTTTATATTCAAACACATAACTACGCATGGACAATTTTGAGGAGGGTGTGATTTTCAATCTGTTAAGACCAAATTAGTGATGGAGACCCCTAAAATTATGGAAGGTGGATTTCTCGTTTATGCATGGAATAAACAAATATGATTATTAATATAATTAATAAATTATGATTTCTAATTTAACGTCTAGCTTCAAATCCAATTTACTCCATTCCTTCCGTTTTTGATCGGCATTGCTGATAAAGTGCTGAAACATTGGAGTGTAAATTTGAATATTATTAAATGCCTTTATAGCTGAATGCCACAAGGCAGGCGCGTGTATATATTTATATATATAGATAGATAGGAGATAATAGATAAATATATTCTCGCACAATATAATAGAAAATAAAAATTTATTCATCATAACTACCCTTGCATCATGCATGAGTAGCAAGACTGTCAAGTAACAGACAGGAAGAAGAAGATTATTCAGACCGGATAACAAACAGTACGCGATTAATTGTTTTATTACATAAGTTTGGCGATTGGGAACAGAATTGCCATGGAGAGTGATATAAAATGAGAAGGGAAACTAATAATTAAGCATTATTATTAGAAGATGGAAGGGACTGGTCATTGTTGGATTTGGAAGAGAGAAACCACTGAACGAAGTTGGGAAGAGTATGGGAATCAGGACGATAATGGCATTGGGTGAAGGTGAATAAATCAGACCACTTGAAATCAGGGTACTTCCTCTCCTCTTCTTCTCCGAATAGGGACTCCTCAGGTGGTTTTATAGTCTTGTCCATGTTTGGAACAATAAAGTACGCCAATGATCTCCTTTCTTTCTCCCTGTTCACCAATGCCCTGTGCAGACAACTCTTGTATTTCCCATTTGTCAACGCCTAATAACAAGGATCACAACATATGGTCATTCATATATTCATATATATATATATATATATATATATATATATATATATAACAATGAAGTGGTAGATACATATATCATTAGCGGACTGAGTTTCCCAAAAGGACGAGCAGGGACCGCTTATCCCTTTTTGGGGGTGAGCGCCTAGAGATATGGACGGTCCAGATTTCCAGATGAGATCTGGATCATCCATATTTATTTTTTATAAGATTTCTTAAAAAAATTTTAAGATTTTTTTTTTTCAATTATCAGTTAGTATCTTAAAGTAACTTTTTAGTATTATTTGGTATCCTGAAATAATTTTTCCAAGACCCTTAAATAATTTTTTAAGATTACAAAGTATTTTTTAATGACATTCAATACCTAACTCGTAATATTTAAATGGAAAATTTTCATACTTGTATTACATTCTCCCTTGTAGTTCATGACTTTATATAAGGGTGATATTAAAAAAACTTAATTAATATCCCATAATGTGACTTAAAACAAAGGCCATCCGTTTTTCCTTAGATGGTGCCTCCTAATAAGAGATTCAATTTCAATGCTCATCATCTTTAGATTGTAAATTTATTCAGATGATTCAGATTTAATGTTTTAACTTCTTAAATTTTTTCTAAGAAAATTATTTTAATGTGTACAAAACCTCTATGAAGATGACATTTTAACCATCATTTTTTAAAAAAATAATTTTTTTCATTTGAAAATAATTTGTTGAAAATTTTAAAGATTAAATATTGAAACTATATTTGGATGGTGCAGATCTCACCACAATAATAATAAGTACTATGTTGTTCAGCACTGATATGATTACCAAAATTGGTTACTTGTGACAATGACCAAAGAAATTAAAATACTCCCTCTGGTCTTTATTATAAGGTATCAACTACCAATATTTTTTTATCTTTATTATAAGGCACCAACTACCTTTAACTAACTCATTTATTATTATTTTTCCATTATACCCTCATTTTAACCAACTCTTTAAATTCACATCATTAAAGTTGGGGTAACGTTAGAAATACTTATAAACTTTAGTCCAATTTAATGACTTAATTTCCATTCTTTGGTCCACAAGAAATGATAGTTTGTTCCTTATAATAAAGATCAAAAGAAGTAGGTACATACCTCAAAAGTGTCGCCGATGTTGATGACAAAGGCCTCAGGGCGGGGTTGAACGGCGAGCCACTTGTTGTCGATGTAGACTTCGAGGCCACCGACCTGATCTTGATGAAGAATGGTGACACTGGTAGGATCACTGTGAGGACCAGTGCCCAAGGGGAGGATAGAGAGGTCGCATGGAGGGTAGAAGTTGCATCTCATAATGCCTCCTCCATCTTTGAAAAATTCCTTCAAGCATGATCTTTTCACTCCCAAACTCATAGCCAATACCTCCATTATCACTTCAGACAATCCCTTCATCGCATCACCGAACCTCTGACACACCTCCCTATCAACAGTAATGATTGATAATAAGGCTTGATTAGATTAATGTTTGCAAAAGTAGCCGCTTTGCTTTTATTCTAACTGTTAAAAGCTAACTTTAATATAATTTAATTTATGTTTGGATATAATTTCTTAAAAATATTAAAGGTAGTGAAAATCAGATGGGTTAATAAACTAGTCAAATCAGTGACTCAAATAAAGGTTAGTTCAGGGTCAATCATAAATAAAATAATTAATATTTAAATAAAGAATTATTAATCAAGAAGTAATTAAATAGACCGTTTATAATAAAAACATAGAATTACTAAATTACAATACGACGGATTGCTAACTCAAAATAAATGATGTTGATTCAAGTTTAATAAGAGTTTAATAAGAGTGAAGAATAAAATATATAAAATCCAACTCTTGTCTAAAACTCAGGACAAACTAGCTGACTGGTCCACAGAGTTGATTTTTAATACATGAAAATGTTATTTTGATATATACTTGTTTTGATAATATATTAGAAGGTCAATTTTAGAAATTTTAAATCTTAAGAAGTTCAAAAAGCCAAAATCAAAAAGCTCTAAAAACCAACTTTAACTTTAAAACAACTTTTGGTAAAAATATATATATATATATATATATATATATATATATATATATATATATATATATATATATATATATATATATATTTGCTTCCAAAGCTACGACAAACATCATTTTTGAGTTCAAAAGTAAGTTTTAATGGCCTAAAAGCGATGCCAAACAAACAAATCAGTTCTTAAACACTTTTAAAATTACAAAATCAAAAGTTCATTACGTACATACCCAGTATGTTTATCAAGATTGTCTCCGAAGGCAGACTTGAAATGCTCAACGATGTGAGAATCAGAGCCCTGGTTGCTATACTCACAAGAGTAAGCCTCCTTCCATGGCAAGTTTTTTGAAAACCTATCAGCATGAGCACCAGCATAGCCCTGAATACTACCAAGTTGTCTTTTTGCTTTGAGCTTCACATCAAGAGGTAGACCAAAGATGGGAGTCATCACATTATAGGCCTCCTGAATTAGAAGAGGGTCGACGCCATGGTTGGTCACTTAGAAGAATCCGTGCTTCATGCAGGCCCCTCTCACAAGGTCGCAAGCCCTAGCCATGGCTTTGTCGTCGCCTTTCGCAAAGTCGTTCAGGTCTATCAGTGGCTCATTTAGGTCCTCCTTCGCCGTCTCCGTCAAGTCCTCTGACGACCACACGAACTCGCTTGGCATCTCTTTCTGTTTCAGAAAGCTTGTGTCAAAAACCATCATTCCATTCTCGTATTTTCTTGTCTCCATCACCAATATTGCTCAGCGTCTTCGTCTTGTTTCTAATGTTTGGTTGTGTGGGACTGTGATGAGTTTGGGAGGCTCCTTTATATACACCCAACCTCCTCCTTCTATGGAAAAATATATAATCGGAATTTTCAAATTATGAAATCTGTTTGTTACTGAGAATTGATAAAGAAATGAATAAATTTGATAAGCAATTTGTAACTCATTTTATGAGGAAGACCTAATTTTTTACAATTTCAAAATTCTTTTTATTTTATTCTCCCTTCTTTCTTCTAGTTTATTTTTTTAGCAATTTATTATTGGCTTTAATTTGTGTCTATTGTTGATTAATAGGTGCAATGAAACAAAATTAATTTTTGTAATGATTTATGCATTGTTATCAAACTCGAAGTTCACTCTCCGAGTTTACCGCTTTTATGTTTCTAGCTTGCATAAACGAGTTGAGTTACTAGTAAACTCTGTAAACTCGGTTAAACTCACGAGTTTATACACCGAGTTTATCCATTTTTACGTTTCTAGCTTATAAAATCATTTTAACTTACTCTTAAACTTATATTAATTTTTTTTATTTGATCATGCTCAACAACTTTATATATAAATTTTATGGAAATATCTTTGTTGAATATGATAAATGATGAATGGTGATGGATTTAATTTCAATTATTTGGATTTAAAATATATTTAAATCAAATTGTTGTCTTTTTCATATTTTAATTATTTAATTATATATTAGTATTGCCTATTTAATAATAAAAGTAAACTCTTATGAGTTTACAATTCGAGTTTGCTTAAACTCGTAAGTTTAACAACCTTGGCTGAATTGATATTTTTTTTATCACTAACATTCGAACACATTTATTATTGGTGGTGATTATCATATTTAAAGATGGATAAATTTGATCAATGACAATTTGTAAATACATTTTATGTAGAAAAGATACGATTAATAAGAATGCATGTATGTTTGATCAAGAGAATAGAAAATCTATCTATAATGACCAACTTTTATGAGATGAAATCAAGTTTTCCAAGAATCATAGTGAAAAATGGAAATTATTTCAATTCTCAAATGTTATTTCAAATAATGACAATGCATTGTGAATTGAGATTTTGAATATATGCAAAACTCATTTTTGAAACAGATTTACAATCAAAGTTTATGCAAAAAATGGTGGAAGTTAACAGTTTAAGTGTATATATACTAGAAAGCTTCTCTTTTAGAGAACAACTAAGATAACATGTTAGACGTTGGAGTTATCATATTTGAAAATTTTTCCAAGAGTAAAAGTCATACGAATTAGCCAAAAAAGGCTTAACTTGACACACACACACACACAATATGATTATGATATTAACTAAGAGATAATCTTGCCTCTTAGAATTGTATTTTAAAATATATGAACATTCAAAGCAGGAATTTGAATACAGGGCTCTAGTTACTCAAAAATAGATGAAGATAATGTTGATGTATTTGAGCAACACGATGAGTACAAGGATTTACGAATGATGAATCATGTACATACTCATTTGTTCAAATGACTAGAATTCTATAATATTATTTTAGTGTGTTATTCCACTATAATGGTTAATACATTAATATTCAATGCATTAATAAACATTTGCAATACTTGGAATAACATGGCCATCTAAGGATTTATGCATTAGGCATAATGTTTTCACGAATTAAATTCTTTTCTAGGATGTAGACTTGAAAATCATAGATGATCAACTTGTTAGACATGAGGTCTAACTCGTTTAGAAAGTAAAGACTGAGGTGTTCAAGTAGAAGATAACACATTTAAGACCAATGATCCATACGTCAATGATGGGGAAAACTCTGGTGGATGAATTTCAAGCATTTCTGAATTTTAATTCACAAGATATTATCTTCCAGTTTTACAAACTGGTTTGAATGTATTCAAAAGATGAATATTTTTCAAAACATATGTATGCACTTTATAAAAAAAAAAAAGATAAATTGAAACAAAATGTTTTTAAATTGTGAATTTCAAAATATGAACTTATGGAAAAACTATGCTCAATTTCACTTTTTATCCATGTAGCAATTTGAAAACATTTTGAAAATCATAAAAGATTGATTGCTAATGGTATGGAATGATGATCAAATATTCATGACCCAAATTAAATAATTCATAGGAGCACAATATAAGGTAAGGATATAGTTAGATGATTGGAATACAACACTGCGAAAGAATCTTTGAGTGAGAGAATTAGAAGTCATGTTGCGATAGGGGTTTTAACTTTAGAAACCCATCATTACTCAAGTGGGCACTCAAGTGAACATGCCTGACCATCACTTGAGTGGTACACCCCATAACATTCTAGTGGAGTAAGAAGACAATACTTTACTCAAGTAATCTCGTAATTACTCGAGATATTATCATCTGAAGATTAGTTTAGCATAATTCCTTGATTTTTCGCCTCTCAATCTTTTGATTAGTTTGATCATTTGGATGGTCACTTCCAACTAAAACACAATGATGTTGATTACTCAAGTGGTCACTTAAGTGACACTTTTTTGTGCATATTTTCTGGTGGAGCGAGAAGACAATACTTTACTCAAGTAATCTCAGAATTACTCGAGATATTATCATTTAAAGATTAGTTGAGCATAATTCTTTGATTTTCCGCCTCTCAATCTTTTGATTAGTTTGATCATTTGGACGGTCACTTCTAGCTAAAAAACAATGATGATGATTACTGCCATGGTAGTGGAAGCGTCAACTAATGCATATTTTCTGCCATGATCACTTCTAGTAAGGATGAGAGTGGATACCATTATTGCCCCTAGCTAGATGACGACTTCTTACTGCCATGGTAGTGGAAGCGTCAACTCCGCCTTTATAGGTATTTGTGCTCATTAAATGTGGGCATTTAATGCGCACACTTTCTTTGCGACGTCGGCTTACTTGTACTAAGGCCCTTTGGGCCTTGGCGTTTCAGTTTCTTACTTTTCAAGCGTTATTTATTTCCCTCTCCTTTGTGCATTTTGAACCTTTAGTCTCTTTGGTGATTAGAAGAAGCTTTCCACTTTTCCCTATCCTTTCCTTCTCCAGACTTCCTGGCTCATTCCTTTCCTTTCCCCCTCACCTTCTTGAAATCAAGTATTTATCATCGTTCTTTCTTGGTTTTCTTTACTCTAATCTGTTCTTTCATCTGGTATTTTGTTCTGTAATTCTCCGTCTGGGTATTGAGTTTTGGTTCATCTAGGTAGTTAGCCCCTTCTATTCTTAGGAATATATCTTGTGGTTCTGCACTTTGGTCAGTTTGATGCGCTTTTTGGGCGTTAAGATTCCATTTCTTGTTCTTCCTGACTAGGTTTTTCGTAGTGAGTTTCCTTTGGTGTTTTCACCTTGGTTTTAATGGACTCTTATAGGTCTTCTTTGCCTCCTGAGCCTAGTAATCTTACTCCAGAGGAGGAAGAACTTCTGTAATGTATTCCTCCGAGGTCGGCTTATTGGCTTTTTAGGAAGCCATTAACCAAGGAGCAAAAACTTGAAAACGTGCTCCGAGGTTATGGTGGCGGGGGTAGCAAAAGGTCAAGTCGTCCTTTTCAGCCAAGTAAAGTTTTTAGGAAACGTTCACAGTCTATAGAGCCTGTGGTTCGGGATCAGGGGGTGCCCATTGCTAAAGCTACTTCCTTGGATTCGAGTTCTATGAGTCAGGGGGGAAGGACTCTTCTTGGTTCCTAGTTCCCTTAACCCCAAGTGTTGAGTCTTCAAGTATACCTTCCCGTCCCATTGGCCCTTGTGAGGAGTGCTCTTGGCGTGTTTCCGGGCTCGTGAAGGTGGGTCGTGAGTGGGAAGCTAATCAAGTGGCTTCGTCATGTCGGCACACTCTGTCGCAGGGCATCTCGGTTGCCAGTAGTGGCCTTACCTCTTCTCGTCCTGACTTATCAGTCTCAGGTATTTTGAACTTTTATCCTGATTTATTTTTGTTTTTCTTTTTTAGGTAGTATGTCGTCCTCAACACGTCCTGCTATGGGGAGTCAAGCTCAGCATGTCCTCCTCGGCATTTAGTCAACAAATACAATTGGGTGGCTTCTGGGGTACTGCCAAAGTTTTCAACTATTATCGTCAGGCAAATTGTCAAGCTCCCCCTTGAGGATCAGGACAACTGCACTATTTCCCCTCCTAGTCCTGCTGAACCGGTTTGTACAATCTGGGAAGGGAATCAACGTTTGTTTTTCTTTTTCTATCGAGATTTTGTAACCCGACTTGGTCTACACTTCCCATTCACCAAGTTTCAAATAGAACAACATTCTTCACTTAGTCCTGACCCAAATGCATCCCAATTCTTGGGGCTTCATCGTTGCTTTTGAGCAACTTTGTAAATATTTAGATATTCCATGTTTCGTTAGTGTTTTCTTGTACTTCTTCTCTATTCAAAGGGTTCACCTTGTCGACGAGTCTCCGGAGAAAAAAGGCTAGATCTCATTCCGGGGGACTCTAGACAGAAAACTTATACATGTAGCTACCGATTCCTGGAAGAACTCCAAGACTTCCTTTTTTAAAGTCACTGCTGAACCCGGTCATAAACTGTGGTTCCTGAAGGATATTGATTTTAAATCGGTAGAGCTGAAGTTTCCCCTGTATTGGACTAATGCTCATTATGAGCAGGATCCAAAGATTTATCAACCTGAGGCAAGTGACATGGAGGTGGCCGAGCTCTCTGTGATCATAGCCTTAGCCGACCATGTTAGAACCAAAGGCATTGTTGATGCCCAGTTTTTTATCAAGCATTCAATGGATGAATTATTTCTATCGAGTAGGATTTCATTTGCCTTTGTTTTTCCTGTATGATATCTATGCTTTTGTTATTTGTGTTATTACTGATGTTTTATTTGCTTTCTGACTTTCTGCAGAGGCTCAAATGGGAAAGAAGTCAGGATACCGTGAATTAGCCGACCGACTTCATGCCAACAAGAAGGGTGAATCATAGTCCCAGAGGAAGGCTGTGGTGGCCGAGAAGAGGGCTACTTCACCCCCCGTAATTCGAAGATCTGGTCCCCCGAAACAGGCAAAGGCCATAGCTGGTCCTTCAGCTACGAACTCAAAGACAATCCCGACCTCTTCTGTTGAAGCAATGGCCTCTCCCCAAACGCTTCCACCTCTGCCTTTTCCTCCTCCTGGTCGACATCATTTTCATGCAAACGGGAGGTCTAGAGTGATAGCGTGTCAGCTGAATTAAAGTATGAAATCAAGGCCCCTGCCAACTACTATAAGGCCACCAAGTTTTCGGATGATGAGAAGCAAGAGTTGGGGGACATGCAATGTCATCTTATGGAGGCGGTCAGCCTGATCGAGTGCTATACAGATGTGAAACACAAGTATAGTCGGGCCTTTGCCGAGCTTCGGCAGGCTCAATCTGAAAGAGATGCCGCTGTAGCTTAGAGGGAGAAAGTTGAAGTGGTCCAACTGAAGGCCGTTGAGGAGTTATCCAAGGCCACAACGAATAAGGACTCGGCCCGTGCTGAGCTCACCAAGATGCAGGCGGACTTAGCCAAAGCTCAAGATGGAGAGATTCCTCTTAATCGTTCCCTAAGCAATCTCCAAATTAAGTATGGGGATACTATGAAGGATTTGAAGGCTGCTAAGTCTGAACTTGCTACTACTGCTGCCAAGATTGCCCATCTTGAGAACATAGTGTTGGAGACAGCGACAAAGGCTTTTAAGGATGCATTGGAACAAGTCTGGGCTCTTAACCCAGATAAGGAACTGGTTCTTGACCAGGTGGGTTATAGAGTCACGGTTGAAGATGGGGAGTTTATCCCGGCGCCTCTTTCTCTAGTCGATGAATCGGCTGCTGAAGCTGATGATGGTCATGGCCAAGGCGGTGAGAAAGAGGTGACTCCGGTGACCGAAATGCCAGACCCGTTTGAATGAATAGGGACTCAGCCCTAAGCCGGCCTGCCCAGAAGTCTTTTGTTCTGAAACTTGGCTATTTTTAGTTTTTTGAATTTGTAAATGTAATCCAAGTATGATTCTCGTTTTTGTATGAATTTGTAAATTGGCTTTAGTCAAATTCTTAAATAGAAATCAAGTCTCTTTTTGACATTGTTGACTTCATTTTTACCGAACTTATTTAGAATTGTTCGTTCGCAAATAAAGATTGTTAGCCCGGAAATGTAATTCGGGGATTATTCAATGACTTGGCCAAAGTCAAAATATATTGCGCAGAATCTGCTAGATATTCCATTGATATTATTAATCAGGCATTCTCAATATATAGACGACTTTAAATAATCATCTTAATACTTTGACTTTTAATCAAAGCAGTAATCTGAGGTGGTAACCAATCGTCACATGTTCGGGACTTGATTTTTTGAATAGGAACCTAAACATTTCAACCTAATCAGGATCAGCATGACAATGACAGAACCACCCCAAAATGTCGTTCCGATGCATCGTAACATTTACAAGACTCGTTCACAAATCTTATAAGAGCCAGGTTCGCGTTGCCCTGGCTTTTTAGGCTTAATAGCTTGCCCTTGTTTCAAAGGTTGTATTTTGTATTGAACTTTGTAAACAATCTTAAGTCGGTTTGTAAAATGAATCGCTTTCTTTATTGATTGAAAAGTTGCAATTACAAAGGAAATTTAAACAATAAAAATGGAAAATAATGCATTAAACAAAATAATCCTAGCACAAAGCGTGGCATTCAATTGATGTTTGGTTTAGTTGTAGTTGGGTCCCGTGTAATACCTTAATTTTCATAATACATGTAAACATTGTATTTTGGTAAATAAATTAGCAAAATACAAAGGTGAATATGTGTCTCAAAGAATTATAACCCATTGATTATACTATTATCCAAATTTCACTTTGGAATTAATTAACCAAAGGTTAATTATGAGACATTATTTAGGGGCTATAATTTAGCCTAAAGACAAGAGGTAGATGACAACAAAATTAAATGGATAATTAAGGAAATTAAATGCAAAATGATTAAGGCAATTTATGTTAAAATTGCATATGCCTATTAAAAGAAAAATGCCTAATCAAATGTGAATTAACTTGTGTAAGTATTTTCAATTTGATTAAAGGCAATTAAAGGCATTAATCAAAGAATAATTGCAAGATGATTTGAGATAATTAAATAATTAAAAGGGGTTGTTATATTTTCAAAAATATCAAGGGATTAAGAGATGAAATTAAGTTGCTAATGATGGTCTAATTACCTTGATCAAGTAGCCAACCAATTAACCTATGACATTTGCAATGGAAGGGCAATTAAGCACATGATTAGGGAGATAATTAGGCTTAATTAAATCAGCCCCAAAAGTCAACAATGGCAACTAGCACATGTGAGATAAATGGTTGAGATTGATACACATGTAATCTAATCTAAGGGTCCAAATTAATCACCTTAATTAACTTAATCCTCATGAAAATTAATCAACCAATTAGAGACATTGACCATTGGATTAATGCCACACAAAAACGCATCTCATGGCCATAAAAGAAATGAAAAACGTCCAGCCTAGGTGGAGGGTGGATATAGAACTCCTTATGGTGCAAGTTGAATCCTATGGTTGTGAAGAAAGAAGCCAAATTGAAACTCTATTAGAATTACCACTTATGCCATTGAGTTTTTGTTATAAATAGAGGCCTTCCCTCTTCATTTATCTTCACACCAAATCAAACTCCAAGTAGTTGATTTCTAAGAAGTGAGAGTGAGGGAGAAGCAAAGTCTTGGAGCAAGGAGGAAGAAGGAGCAAGAACTTCAAGAGGTAAGTTCTTAATCTAAAGCTTTTAGTTTTTGGTAAAATTATAGTTTAATCTAGGAAATTGTAAAGTAGAGTTATTTACATGTTTTAAAGGTTTTTAATGGGTTTAAAACGAAAATTAGAATGAAACCATGTTAGGAAATATTTGTTGGTAATTATGGAATGAGATTGTGAAAATTTCCAGAAAACTGAGATGTTAAGTCAGTCACAAAGAGGCTCGTATTTGATGTATCAAATAAACTTTAAAAATCATGAAATTTTCCAGTTATAAAGTAGACATCTAGGTCTTTCCATTGATATAGAATAAGTGACGTTTTAAGCTCTGGACAAGGAGTTATGAATTTTTGAAGTTAGGCCTTGTTCAGGATGTTAAAATCTGAACAGTGGTTGGAAATATTTAAACTGGGAATGACTCAAAGATTTCGAGGTTGAGGCGTTATTTTTCCAGAAAAAGAGACTTGTCAAGGGAAATTTTGGCCTTAGTTTCACCTCATTTCGATTTTTGTAGAATTAGTTATGATTTTTCAAAGATAGTGAAAAATCTGACCAGAAAACCCATCAACACGTTTTTAAAGAAAAAGTAAGGGTAAAAATGGAAGAACAAATCCTTTAAGGGTAAAAAGGTCAAAGGAGGTAAAAATAACCCTTAGGATATTATTTCAAGTGATATAGTATTAATTGTAATATCATACAAAATATGAAAAAGGAAATAATCTGCCGGTAACGTTATAGGATACCCGAAAGGGCCGGGGTCAGATTCAAAGGATGGGCGTATTGGTAACTACGCAGTGAAAGGTATGTTCGTGTACTGGTAACTTTAACTCTAATATGTCTTGTATGATTATATATGATTGTTTAATTCATGTTGAGTGCGGGACAAGACAAGGTCTTGGGTCATGCACCGTGATTAAGACTCTGTCTTAAGTCATTGTTTATACATTCAGCTATACACGGGTTTTATTCTTGATAATACCGTGAGATTGTTTTCCTAGCGCTGAGGACACGAGGAGCTGTCATGGCATGGTTAGTGAAAACGTGAATAGACTTTACATGAGTTGTGTTATGTACTGTGGTGCTGTTGTAACTTTACATCTGTTATGTGCTATGTATTGTTAAATGCTGTAATGTATTGAATATATGTCATATATATTGTTATTACTTGAGCATGAGGTTAACTGTTACCTATGATTCAATGGGTATTGAATCTCAGCCTTGACTAAAGGTTCAGGGAAGGAAATCTGGACCTGGGAAGGCGAAGTGGACAAAGCCTTGAAGAGGCATCAGTCGGAGACGAAGATTGGTAGAAAGTTATTAAGGCCTAATTTCTAGTGTGAATCTAATAAAAATATTTCAAACCAATTGGTGCTTAAACTAATAAAGGGTTTGTCGGTGGGTTGTCATAAGTTGCCGTGAAAGACGGGGAGACTCCCATTAGACTAAGCACCAATGTGGCCAATATGTTTGATTAACTGCATTGAGTTCCAAGCCATAGATCCAGTTTAAGACTTAGTTTAACAGAGAGTTGTATTGTAGTCTTTGTAGATTGTATCACAAAAATATTCCTTCGGGAAATTTTTAATATACCAGCTTATGTCGAGGCATCAGCATATGTTTGGACATTTTATATCAGATACTCTTTGTCCAAATATTAGTGCATGCTATCCGTTTCTGCATTACTCGAAGCTGTAGCACCTCAAACTCTGTTGATTTTCCTAAAAAATAGGTGTAAACCGATACAATTTCAAGCATGGAATGTGCGAAGTACTAAATCGCCTTTGCTGAATGCTCAAAGTTTAACCTTGCGATTGTATTTAGCCGTGATGAGTTGTTTTGTGACTAGATCTCGACAATGTGCCTCGATTCTCACTTCATCAATGAGGTCTAGTTCTACGGCTAGTCGTTCGTTGTTGCTCAATTCTCCTTCTTGTAAGACTTTACTTTTTCTCCATGATGTTTGCCTAATTTCAACTGGGATCATTGCTTCACATCCATAGGTCAATTTAAAGGGCGTCTCCCAGGTTGACATCCGAATACTAGTTCGGTATCCCCACAAGACGGGATATAATTGTTCCACCCAGTCAATCTCAACTTCGACCATTCATTTTCTTAGCCCGTCTACAATAATCTTATTTGCAGCCTTGACTTGCTCATTCGACTGAGGATGTTCCACAAAAGCAAAATGATGCTTGATCTTGAGTTCAGACATTAACCTTTGGAAACCCTTGTCAATGAACTGAGTTCCATTGTCGGTTATTACTTCAGCCGGGATGCCAAATCTTGAAATGACGCTTCGTTCAAAGAATCTTTGCACGCGTGCTGCCGAGATGGTTGCCAGTGGCTCGGCTTTGATCCATTTTGTAAAGTAATCAACTGCTACGATAAGCCACTTCAGCTGCCCTAGGGCATGTTTGAATGGTCCTAAGAGGTCCATACCCTATTTGTAGAATAGCCATAGAGCCGTGATAGATTTCAACTCGGCAGGTGGTGGCCAAATTATTCGGGTGTGCTTTTGGCAATTCTCACATCTTACATGATCAATGGAATCGGCCTCTATTGTTGACTAGTAAAATCCAACTCAGAGAGCCTTCCTGGGTAAAGCCTTAGCTCCCATATGTTGCCCATTGCTTCCTTCGTGTATCTCTGATAGCACGTATTCAGCTTCTGTCGGGTTTAGGCATTTCAGCATTGGAGAATGATGGCCTTTTTAATATAGCTGATATTCAACTACCGTGTACATCACTGCTGTTTTTACTAGTCGTTTTGCCTCTGTTCCTTCATCCGGGATGATTCCCTTTTCCAAGTAATCCAGGATGGGCCTACGCAAGTCTTCAGTTGCTGCAATGAACATGACGCAAGTGGGCTCAATCATGTTTTGTTGGATTATAGTTTGGTGAGTTCCTGGGCTTTTCGTGCTTGCTAACTTGGACAGAATATCCGCCCTTGTATTTTCTCCTCTCGAAATATGGATAACCATGACTTCATCGAACTCAGCCATGGCTTCCTTTACTTTGCCCACGTATTTTATTGATAGGGGTCCTTTTACAGTATAAGACTCGTTGATTTGTACTGCGACTAGCTGGGAGTTGGTTGACAAATGGATTCTTTTAGCTTTGTTCTCTTTTGCCTGGGATAGCCCGACCAGGATCGCTTCATATTCTACCTGGTTATTGGAGGTTTTGAGAAATGCAACTATAGCAAGTGCTCGATGGAGACACCTTCCGAGTTTTCAATTATGACCCCTGCTCCACTTCTTTTTTTGTTTGAGGATCCATCAACGAACACCTTCCAAACTTCATGATTGGCTTCCGCCGCTACTGTTGTCGCGGTCAATTCCATGATGAAATCGGCTAAAGACTGTTATTTTATG
This sequence comes from Acacia confusa, assembly GCA_037074495.1. Lineage (NCBI taxonomy): Eukaryota > Viridiplantae > Streptophyta > Magnoliopsida > Fabales > Fabaceae > Acacia > Acacia confusa. The sequence continues at coordinate 25,855,918 of CM073513.1, read as the reverse complement.
GCATGCCGAGCTTCATAAATGATGCCAAACTCAGATAATTCTATGGCCCAGCTAATCATTCGTCCTGCCAAGTCTAGCTTGTGTAGAACTTGGCATATCGGTTGACTGGTTCATACGATAATTTGATGCTCTTGAAAATAAGGATGAAGTCTTCTAGCGGTGGTTAAAAATGCAAATACCATTTTCTCGAGCTTTTGGTATCTTAATTCGAAACTCTGAAGAGCTCGACTCACAAAATAAACTAGTTTCTGCTCGGCTACCTCTTCTCTTACTAACACAACGCTAACTGCTTCCTCACCAATAGACAAATAGAGGATTAGATCCTCTCAGGGTTCTAGTTTCGACAAAATCGGGGGTATTGACAGGCATTTCTTTATTTTGCTAAACGCGGCTTCACATTTAGAGTTCTACTCTCCATGCACTTCTTTTTTCAATAACTTGAAGAGAGGAAGAGCGTTCTTTGCCGACTTCGGCAGGAATCTTGTTAAGGCCGCCAGTCTTCCTGTTAAATGTTGTACTTCTTTTTTGTTCGAAGGTGTCACCATATTAAGGACAACTTGACACTTCTCAGGTTTCTCCTCTATTCCTCTATTAGTTAGGAGGAATCCTAAGAATTTTCCTGCTGGAACCCCAAATGCACATTTTGCCAAGTTTAACTGGATGCGGTGGGCTTGAAGTTTGTCAAAAGTTTGCTGAAGATCCCGGATATGATTAAAGCAATCTGTTGACTTAACAATCATGTTGTCAATATAAACTTCTAAATTTTACCGAGTTGCTCCTCAAATACTCAATTCATCATTCTTTGATATGTGGCCCTAGCATTTTTTAGTCCAAATAGCATAACATTATAGTAGTAATTAGTTTTATCGGTGATGAAAGCTGTGTTCTCTTGGTCATCAGGATGCATAGCTATATGATTGTATCCGGAATAGGCATCCATGAAGGAAAGTAGTTGGAATCCGGATGAATTGTCCACCAATTGATCTATGTTAAGCATAGGGAAGGCATCCTTTGGGCAAGTTTTATTGAGGTCGGTATAATCGGTAAAAAATGAGGGTTATTAATGGGGCTTAATGGGCTGGCCTATAGGGTTCAGCCCATTTTGACAACTCTAATAGAGACTTAGGTTGCTTTTTGCTTGTTGCAAAATTTAGCAAGAACTTGTCGCTCAACTCGTCGAAGTCGGAGATTGACTTAGGAGGTAGGGTTCGGAACAGGTAGGGTTCGGAACCAAACTTGTGCAGCTCCTTGCAAAATTGAGGTAAACAGTCGGGATATGATTAGTCCCTTGAATCCTCGAACGAGCATTTTGGTGTCAAAGGTATTGAGATGTGCTTGGGGATCCTGACTTCCATCATACTTGGGCAAATCAAATGCATCAAATTTCTTTGGATACAACGCTTTCGTAATCTCATCAAAAAAATGGGTTGTTATTCTTTCCTCCTTCTCCGTACCACATTTTGTGCTTTCCAGAATCATTTTGTCCGGCTTCCCGCTCGTTTGTCGATTGATTACTTCTTTGAGATGTCCGGGTTCCCTCTTTCCGAGTCTGATCTCGATGGTTATTCTGGTCAAGGTTGTCCGGGTTCCTCAATTTGGGGAGGATCAACGGGCTGTGGATTAGCATCTTTATCTTCATTATGCTGGTCATCTCGGTGTTCCCCCTAAGGCGAGGTTTGTGAATTTTTCAAGAGCTCTTCCAACATCTCTGCCATTCAATTGTTCTTTTGACTCTAGAGGTAGCTACACTTTTCCATAGTCTCAATTCACCTTAGTAGCGATTCTATCGAGTTCCGCAGTATGCGGGTTTCCAAGTTGTCAGCCTGGAACTGTTGTGAAGAATTGGCTTGATCATCATGCTGCAGTACTAGATCGGTGAAGTCGGCCTCAGGGTTTAGGGGATCTATGTTCTGGGGCTCCTCGAACGGCACAGCATCATGCTCTGGGATAGCTTCTTGTTGTTGGTCGTTATGATCGTGTCGTTCCTGATTTTGCTCTTGCATGAGCATCTGGCTTCTACTTCTGGTGTTAGTCATCGTTGGTCACAGGGATTGAACTTTATAGTCCACACAGATGGCGCCAATGTTATGTTGTAGAACAATAGAGATTAGACTTGACCTAGGATTAAATCCCAGGGGCCTACATACCGTTAAGAGGGATCAAAGTCCACTTAGTTCGCTTGTTAAGAATAAGCTTATAACCATAGGGGAGTAGGGGTGTGTGTTCTGTGTATACTGAATCATAAAAGATAGAGTGTAGAGCGTGTATACCTTATTAAAGTTTTAACCCTTTTTATAAGTTTATTTGGGCCCTAAATTGGTAGGCTTCTGTTATCCTATCACTTTAAGATATAAAATATCTTTAATGATAAAACCCTTAATTTGAGGATGGTTAGGATCTTGATAAAGATCCTGATAGATTAATTAAGATCTCATTGATTTGGGGAGGTTGTTAAGATTATAAGTAAGTTGTTGTTTATTGGGTTGTCTTCATAATAGGCCCATAATTTAGATCCATAATAGTATCATTTTTGCTTTGATTTTCAATGTTTGTAGGTATTTTTGTTTTTAAGAAGCTTTATAATGCTGGGTGAACTTTTGATATAAGTTGATGAGTATTTTTATACCCTAAAACTATTTATATTTTATCTGTCTTTTAGTACCCCCTTTGTCCATAAAATGCGGTACTAATATTGAATCTAACAATAACAATTATTTGTGGTAACGCAAGATTTTCTTTCTAATCACAAGCACATGATTCCGGTAAAAGAAAAAAAGAAAAAGAAAAAGAAAAAAAAAAGAAAGAAACACGTGTGAAACAGAAAATAATTTTTATTTTTTTAATAGAACATTTATTCCTTTTTATTGAAAAAACAAAATCATGAATTATTTTTAATTAACAAAATAAGTTTCTTCTCTTATCATATATTTAGGCACGTTACTTCGCCTCATTAATTATAGCATCCCGTCTCATTCCTCTATTTAAAAAAAAAAAAAAAAAAGAAGAAGAAGAAGAAAACAACACTCACCCACTAAAAAGAAATTTAAGCAAATTATTATGACATTAATGGTGGTATTCCCATAAAAATGGATAAGTAATTGGTGAGTCGTGCTTTAATTCAAAAAAAAAAAAAATGTAAAATAAATAAAAATGGGGGAATCGGATTAGCATCCCTAGTAACCAGTAGAAGCTACTAGAAGAGCCTCGCGAGGCGTTAGTGCAGTGCCGGGAGTGAGCTGCGTTCATTAAAGGGGACGAAGCAGAGGGATTTAGGATTTGTGAATGATATGCTCAATTTGATTTTCTTTATCTTTTCTACTTGCTCCTAGACTTGGAAAAGTCAATCCAATGGACGCCTCTAAGATCCGTCAATTAGAGACCTTCATTGAGCAGTGCAAGTCCAATCCTTCAATTCTCAGCGATCCTTCCCTTTCTTTTTTCCGCGATTACCTCCAAAGGTACAGGAATTTCTCTGATTCATTTCCATTTGATCATGCTATTCCTGGTTAGGATGTAGTTATTAATTTTTTTTTTGTTTTATTATTCGTTTCAGTCTGGGCGCAAAGCTTCCCCCTTCTGCTTACTCTAGTGAGGTATTCTAATTTTCATGAATCGTAGTTTCTTTACATATAATTTCTCTGCGTATATGAATATTGATTTATGTCTTTTTCTTGTAAAAGGGGCGGGTGGATAGCGATGACGATATAGAAGAACTTGAGCGCAAGGTGGAAGAAGAGGAAGATGAAGACGAGATAATTGAATCTGATATTGAGCTGGAGGGTGAAACCGTTGAGCCAGATAATGATCCGCCACAGAAGGTTTTTCTATGACGCTTTCTTCTTCTCGGGTTTATTAAGATATAATCCGATTTTTTTCCAATTAATTGAATGGATTTGTGTTATATTATATTACAGATGGGAGACTCCTCTATCGAGGTCACTGAAGAGAGTCGTGATGCTTCTCAAGCAGCCAAATTTAAAGCCATGGAAGCCATTTCAGATGGTATTATCTATTTGTTTGTGTGGTGACTGACTGATATGGTATATTTACAAATATATATGATTTTGTTTGTTTATTTTGAAATGTAGGTAAGTTGGAAGAGGCAATTGATAATTTGACCGAGGCTATTACGCTCAACCCTAACTCTGCCATTATGTATGCCGCTAGAGGTATCACTTGGTTTGAAATTGTGTCTGCTTGAAGTATTTCCTTTTCTTAGCAAAGGTTGAATGTTGATTGGCTATGTTTCAATGATCGTTTACAGCTACCGTTTACATCAAAATGAAGAAACCTAATGCAGCAATCCGAGATGCAGATGCAGCTTTAGAGGTTATACTTTTACTTCTCTGTTGTTGTTTGAGTAATGATCTTATACTATTTTGAGGATTTCTTGATCTTTGAGTATACATGTCTGCATAACATCTATACAAGCAAGGATGATAAGATTGTGTTTACCTGAAAAAGGAAAATAAGATCGTGTTAATTTAATTTTACTGATTTATGATGAGTATTTTAAATCTATGTTATTATCACTTGGTACAAGGATTATGAGATATTACATATTTAAAAAATGAATATTCCAGATTAATCCTGATTCTGCCAAAGGCTATAAGTCTCGTGGTATGGCCCGAGCAATGCTTGGTCAGTGGGAAGAAGCTGCAAAGGATCTTCATTTGGCTTCAAAATTAGATTATGATGAGGAAATAAATGCTGTACTAAAGAAGGTTTGATCTCTCGTTTTTTATTGGGTAGCATTTAATTAATTGATATGATTTTAAAGCTTGATTTGCTTTACTTTGAGTTTGCTTTTAGGTTCAGTAAAAGCCTAGATATGCACATGTATGGGGAATCCTCTTACCAGTAAAAGAGCTGGATATATGATGTACTATGACTGTAACGAATTGTCGTCCTTTAAAAAGTCAGGATGCTGTGAAGATCTATGGAAAATTAAAAGAATGTTGATAAATGTTCAATATTTTTTCTAAGATGGAAATAGGCTGATAGAGGCAATAGAATTCTGGCTAATTTCTCTAGACATGTATCCCTTTGTGGATGATGACACTGCAGTTCATTGTCCCGCTGATGCTAGTTTGTATTGGAAATGAAATGAAGTAACAAAAATTGAGGTAAACAGAAAATGATCTGCATTTTTTTTTTTAAAAAAAAAGAGATTAAAAGAAAAGACTTGGGTCTCAAGCCATTTGATTTGCTGAGAAGTGACTCAAGTGAGTAAACATGTGTGCATGGTGAGAGAAAATTAGGTTTGAGTATCATTTGGGAGGGAAAGAAAAGGGCTTTATGTTACAATTAATTCGATTACATGGAAATGTAAATACATAATGTTTGCTTGATGTTGAAATGAGAGACAGTTAAGTGGTGAATAAGGAAGAATAAGCCATTGGGTTGTGCAAACTAGAGATTGTTTATTTTCCCTCCCAATTGTCGTTGTACTTCGAACTCACTATTTGAAAGCACAAATACCAGAATGATTGGAGTTGCAAGTGTGCTTATTAAATTTTTCTTGTATGTTTTCTCTCTTAAATACAGCACTTTATTAGTTTAACAAAATGCAAGGCTGAAGAAGATGCTTGTGAAAATGGTTGGATTTGTCTTCAATCTCATTGCTTAGAATTAATTATATAGGTGGAGCCAAATGCTCACAAGATTGAGGAGCATCGTCGGAAATATGACAGGCTGAGGAAGGAAAGAGAAGATAAAAAAGCTGAGCGTGGGAGACAACGCCGCCGTGCTGAAGCTCAGGTTCTCAATTTTAATATAAATAGTAGCTGAAATGCTTAACCTACTGTTGATTCCCTTATACTTGAGCTGTTGCTATTCAAATTGTTCTAGGCTGCATATGAGAAGGCTAAGAAGCAAGAGCAATCATCTTCCAGCAGAAATCCTGGAGGCATGCCGGGGGGCTTTCCAGCTGGCATGGGGGGAGGCATGCCGGGTGGCTTTCCAGCTGGCATGGGGGGAGGCATGCCGGGTGGCTTTCCAGCTGGCACGGGGGGAGGCATGCCAGGCGGCTTTCCAGCTGGCACGGGGGGAGGCATGCCAGGAGGCTTCCCTGGTGGAATGCCGGGAGGGGTGCCTGGAAATGTTGATTTTGGCAAAATCTTGAAAGTAAGTTGGTCTGGGCTTGGTTTATTCTCATGCTTCTCTGTGGCTTGCAAAGCTTGGAGATGTGTTTTGCAATCTAATACATGCAAGTTTAATTTTATTTTAACCCTATAGAAAACGATTTGTTATCCGAGACTCCAAGGCATATCTTTATATTTTATGACAATTTTCTGTTGTGTATCTTGACTTATTTCAGGATCCTGAGCTGATGGCAGCGTTTAGTGATCCAGAGGTCATGGCTGCTTTGCAAGATGGTAAGCGACAAACCAATTATGACAATTTTAGTTCAATCTCTTTTTTATGAAACCTCGAATTCGTGTCCTATTGTTTTTGTCATGGAATTGATTTGTACGGGTGATATTATTTTGAATCCAAAATACTGAAGGCGATTACAACAGGAAGCAATAGAAGCTTTCTCGTAACCTGCATTGGAAACCATTATAACCTGTTTTGAAATTGATGATTTATTACTTTTATTTGCAAATCTCTGTTACCTACATACCCTGACATCGGAAGATAATGCATTTTTTTCTTAATTTTCTAGCCATATTGTCGAGTTGTAACATCTTGTATCCTTTCCTGTCCTTGGTTTTGTGGATTTTCTGGTTCCTGGTTCTCAATGATAATTGGTTTGCTTATCATTTAACTTCAATTTTTTTGTTGGTTTTCTTTTTGGGTTGGTTACAGTCATGAAGAACCCTGCCAATTTGGCAAAGCATCAGGCAAATCCTAAGGTGGCTCCAATAATTGCGAAAATGATGAGCGAATTTGGAGGCCCTAAGTAAACAGTTGGTGGAAGAGTTGTGGCTATATATGGCTTCTGGGGATACAAAACTTTTGGTTTGTTTTGTTGCTACTTTTTGTTTGAAGGAAAATGATAAGAATGTCTTAGTTAGGAAAAATAATATTAGAGAAATCCCATAACTTGTCAATAATAACTATTTTGTTTCATTACTTGTCATTTGTAAGTTATGGGGCTTTTCTCATTATTTTCCTTAATTGGGATGTTAGTGTTATTTTCCATATATTTTTTATTACAGCTACGCTTTTGTCTGTATCCATGGTGGATCCTTGGACTGAACCTTCTCTGGCCCCAAAAGTCAGGGTCCCAATTTTTTTTAAAAAAAACAACTGGCAAGGTTTATTATTTTGTCATCTTTTTTACGCGTACCCTGAGGAAAGTACTCACGCACCCATATTACGGAGGTTCAAATCTTCGTCTTCATGCTTAAGAAAGACATCAGGGAGGTGTTTAGTGTCATTGATCTACAAGGCCACTGGAAAAACTGGCGCTATTCTCATGGTGTGTTTCTGAACTAAGCGTTGGCATTAATTATTAAATTAATAGACAAATAAATAAGTAGTAATTTGGATGGAGCACGGATCATGAGAGACCTTCCTTCTCATATGTAAGTACTCTCTTAATGTTATCATTAAACCAGTTTAGTTGTCATATTATGTTGGTCATTGAGAATAAAAGCAGAGGTGGCTGTCATTGATTTAGAGGTTAAGGATTCCGATCCTGGAAACTTTTTCACTGTTTGCGGGGCGTGGCTCATTTAACCATTCCCAAACTCTAACTAGTGGGAGTCTTGGGTATGGCCACACCATCTTATTTTATTGCATTGGTCATTGACATTGTCAACTTTAGACTAACATGTAACTGCACTCCTTCAGGTTATGTCGGCCCAAATATGCAAGTGAGTTGCTGAAGAAACGGACCTTGCCAATGGGCATTCCATTCGTACACCGATTAAAAAAAACAAAATCACTTATTAGATGCCTGATTTATAGGGACAAGGTATATTTACTACTTGTTCTTCGTACTTCGGCTCTGAAGAAGATGAAGTGGGTCTTGAATTCTTGGTACAAAGAAAAAAAAGGATTATGGGTAATTTTGTTCCGGTTATATCCCACAATTTTGTTCTGGAAGGTAAAAAAGGTTACAATTTTACTACTAATTATTATTTTAGTTAATTTTGATTATTAGTTGACTGACTATTAGGAGCAAACAATCCACATATTATCCATGCTATCTTTGTTAAAATGTAAATTTGCCCTAAAAGTCCATGCATCCCCGAATTCATTTATTTTCTAAGATAGATTAAAACCTTCAAGGCAAATTTATATTTTAGCAGAAATGACGTGGTTGACATATAGACTACTAACTCAACATATTTGATCAATGAACGGTCAAATTAATTGAGATAATGGTTAGGGAAAAATTGTTTATTTTTCACACTTTCGAAGCAAAATTGACTATCAGTGACAACTTTCGGGAAAAAATTACCTGTTAACCCTAGAACGAAAAAGGGGTGGTTCATTGTTAATTAGGTCTTGGGATTGCTCTTATAGTCAGAACGTTAATTGCGCTGTTGAAATGTTGAATTGATAGTTCCAACCAACGTGCTGGAGACTGGAGAGAACTAGAAGAAAGCAAGAAGCATATTCAATAACCATTCAAAACAAAAGTGAATAGTTTCTTTCTTTTTTTATTGGGTTAAAGTGCAAATTGACCAACGAATTATTACCTGAGAAGAATGTGGCAAAAAAAAAAAAGTATTGAGGGTATCTTAATTATCAATGAACAATTAAAAAGTGAAAAAGAAAAGTACCAAATAACAATTAAAAATATGGCAACTATCACAATTACGTTAAAATATTAGGCATTGGCGGAGGACGGTGGTAGAGACGCTAGAGAAAAGAGCGGTTATGCCTTTTTGTTGGATAAGGAAAACTCCCACAGAGATGGAACCCACGCAAACAGGTGCCATGGCAGCGACGGCTGCTGCTTGTGGCATCAGAGGGATGGAACTAGGGTGTAAGGTGAGTGTGACGGCTGCTGCTTGTGGCATCGGAGGGATGGAACTAGGGTGTAAGATGAGTGTCGATCGAAGGCTATAGATTGTTGGATTTGGTTTTCAGTGTGTGATTCTCTACCTGAAGCTGCATATAGACCTTGATGAGTACAAGAAGGTGAGTGGAACAACCAGTAACAATGGAAGCTTTGGAGACGCCGAGGTTGCCGACATTGTGACAGTCAATGAAGACAAAAACGAGAGAGAGACACTAACACAGTGACGGAATAGTTTAACGACATTATGTGTTTTTTCCCCCTCACTTTTTGTGTTTTTTTTCACTTTTTAATTGTTCATTGATAATTAAGGTACCCTCAATACTTTTTTTTGTATCAGATGCTCCTTGAGTAATAGTTTGTTGGCCAATTTACACTTTAACCCTTCTTTATTTTTTATAAAGCAAATGTTGCATTGAAGTATCAACTTTTGGATTATTTCAACAATAAGCTCGAGTGATTTTAGGGTCATTTGGTAAAGGGAAGGTTTGAGTTGAGAAAAGAAATGAAGGGAAGATTTTGAGGGACGAAGGAAAATGAGTTTTTGGTAAAAAGAAAATGAATGGGTGGAAGTTAGTAAAGAATGAAAATACTTATTTTACTAAGTAATTAATTCAAAATGAAAAGGAAAAATATGTTTTTTTTTTATTTTTTATCAAGTTCAAATTTATCTAAAATATTCTCTTACCGAGTTCAAATTTGTCTAAAATATTCTCTCGCCAAATTTAAATTTATTGTAAAATTTGAATTCAATCATATTTTCTTACATTATAGAAGAAAATATTTTATGAGGGATAAATATATCCAAAAAAGTCACCTGCTTATGTGAGAATTTGAGCTCCCACCAATTTTGGTGGGATATTATCTTCTCACCTTTAAAAAAAAAATTGGTGGACAAGGAAAAGTTGTGTTCCCAAGAGTGTACCAAACAAAGAGGCTTGCTCATCTTCTCATCCTTTCCCACTTGTTCCACATACCAAACATGGCTTAAATGTTATTTTTCTTGTTTATTTTCATTATTAGATTCTAAATAAAATAAGTAACATTTTGATATCTTATGAGTAAAATACAGTGTTGTTTTCAAGTTTCTATGATTTTTCAAAGATTTAACATAAAAATATGTATAGTTTCGTTTTCATAATCTTTGAAAAATTATAGAAAATCGAAAACAACACTTCTTTTAATATCAAAATGTCCCTCATTTTATTTCGAATATGATAATTCAAAGAAAAAGGGGGAAAAACAAAACATGTAGAAAATGCATCGCAGGTTGGTGCCATATCAGCATCACGGGTTCAATTTTGCATGTTATCACTTGTAATTTAAAAAGAAAAAGAAAGTGGAAAACAGTGTAGGAAATGATTTTCCTATACTGGTTCTTCTTGCATCTAGGAAGATATCACTGGTCACATTTTTTACTGGTGAAAATCTGGCTATAGAAGGGCTATTATTTACTGGTGTGAAAAAGCGTTTAATTGGAAAAAGCCTGAATTTCCAACCAAATTCCTTGTTCACACCTAATTACCCCTCAAGCGAGTGATTAGGCCGGCGCCATAACTTAGCTTACAAATCAGAGATGTAAAAACTTGCAAGAGTCGATGACTCAACCTGGTCCGAACTATTGGTGCCATGCACGGAAGTGAAGTGAGACACCTATTAAAATGGGTAACGTAGATTTTGGTTCGTTGTTTACAGAAAGGCTACGTCAATGAGTTTTGAGTTTGTTTAATAACCTTTTTGGATCACACGATTCTTTTTCTTGATCCTATTATCAGGTATCTATGAAACTTAGTTTTTTTCAATAAGAGTTTTTTTCAATAAGGTGGGATTTAAACTCAGTTCTCTCACTTTGTAGCCTAGCTACCTCATTCATCACTAGACCAAGTGCTTTTGGCTGAGGCTGCGTCAATAAGTTAAACTTAGGGAAATTGGGTATAAAATGGGATTGAGAAATAAAGAAAAAGTTAATAGGAATAAGTCAAACATTATATTGCTCCACCATACATAAGAATTTATGTTCATTAAGAAGATTTGATAAGAATGACAACAAATATTGGTTCAATTAATAAAGAAGTAACTCACACCACACAAGAGTAGGATTTTGAATTCCATGGTTACTGATATGAGGATATGATGTTTTGAGTCTTGAGGTTTGTAATGATCTTAGTGAGCTTTTAATTTGTGACCCACATTCACATGGTGAACTATCGTGTCAATTTAGAAATAAGTAACCAAGAATGATTGGTCAATTGAAAAGGGTTTAATTATCATTTGGCGAAGTTCAATGTTCAAATCTTAAAGATAAAGAAATCACGTTGGAAGAGAAATTCTTATTAAAATCTAACTCAATAGTATTATGCACGATTATAATATATTTTATCAACAAAATTTGAAAGTAACCGGGCTCTTACTTGAAAGGAAAGAAAACGTTAGGTGCCATTAAATATATGTTGGATAGTAGATTCGCAACTGCTATCAATATATATACGTATACATAACCAACACCAAGAGTCAATTCTTTTGAAACAAAAATTTGACTTACTCATCGTTTTTCTTCCCTTTCCCACCAAAATGTAATATTAGTATCAGCCTATTAGGCTTTGATTTCTTTCCTACTGACTCGCGAGTGCGTGTCTAAATAGGATTGAGCGTCATTCATATATGAACCGAACCATGCATATGTTTTTAGAAGTTTATTCATTTTCAATAATAACCAAGAAACATTGAGTATCTATTCGTTTTATATCTTTGAATCAACATAGCACACTAAAACTTCGTACAGAAATCTTATCCTGTTTGTAAAAGAAAGAAGAACAAGTTTTAGAACTAAGTAGCATCACTTACTAAACTTTTTTCTCTTAAACACCCGGTACCTCAGGCTAGTTCTTATCACAGAGAACTCAACAGACCCAGACTAATCTGGATTTGAGGTTTGACAGAACCATTCTTTTTTTTAAGCTGCGCCTCTACCACCTATATGTTGTTGTGTTTCCAGAGTCTTGAGGTTACGCCAGTAGGAAGCGTTGTTGTTGTTGTTTTTTTTTTTTTTTTTTTTGGGTGTAGGCACAAATATTGTTACCTGCTTATCGAGGCACTTTCGTTGTCGGGCGATACATATGGGATGATGATAGAATGAGGTAAGCTAAAATTGAAGAGTGCATGGACAAAATATGCCCTTTGATTATGTGGATTGTTAGTATGTACTTTAAGTCCATGACTGATTCGTGCTAAAGATGCTAACCCAAAGTTGTGGGTAATCTAATTATAACCATAAAATATATGCACGCATCAAATTAATTATGATTCTGATGGTGATTTGAATTGTGTTTTCTTAATAACATTTCAGAAGAAAGGAAAGACTTGAAATGTCTGAAAGTTCATTAATTTATTGTCTTGGCTGCATAAATTTTCTTCCATTGCATTTGTTGTAATCCGCTGGATGACTTTTGAGTCCGTGAGATATCTAGAAAAACTCTTTCTGTTGTGTAAAAGACTTGAAATGTCTGAAAGTTCATTAATTAAGTTTGACTTTTTTTGTTGACGAGGCGATGATGAAGCATTTCAAAGGTGCAAAAATACATATGTAGTTTAGGCAAAAAATGTAAAAATACACATGTGGTTTAGCAAAAGAAGCGCCTAACACATGTGAAAAAATGTCACGTCATCGCCCAGTCAACAAAAAAAGTCAAACTTAGCGGTCAAATAGTATTTTCAGATCAATTTATAATCACATGTACACTTTTACACCCAAAAAAAGCATTTCATGTTGGGCGTTCCTCGGGATAAAGCATATGTACATTTTTGCACTTTAACAAAAAAAAAAAAGTGTTATGTATAATAAAATATCTTCTTTAATTAATCATTTTCATTAGAACTACCTCTTAATGAATAATATGTGTAATTAATAGGGATAATTTTTGAAAAAAGTTATGAATTTAGTGAACACAGTGGATTGGCATATTACATTTAGGATTAAAATAAACTCCCAACCAACTCGTACATTTAGAATTAGATGGAGTAGATAATTCGTACCACTCTAATTCTATTATAAGTCCAAATTAACTAACTTTCATATATCAATGAGAGTTAGTTAACTCATTAATTATGAGCTAAATTTTCAATTTTACTCTTATTTATGATTGGTTTCAAGAGTCAACATACATAAATTCTTTTTGTTTATTACAATTAATAAGGGAAAAATATTAATAAAAAACACACATTTATTACTTTGAAATTGACTTATAATAAAGACAAAATTTTTTTTTATCAAAATGGATTTATAAATAGGATCATAGTGATATTGTACAATATATGAACAAGTCAAACCATTAACATACTTGCGCGCGCGCGCACATATTTGTATGTATGTATGTATGTATATATGACTTTTGAGTCCGTGAGATATCTAGAAATACTCTTTCCATAGTGTAAAAGCTAAATAATTAATTTATAACAACTCCTGAGGAATCGTCTAAAGTGATCTAACAAAAGGTAATGGTGAACAAGTGGTAAAGTTAGAGCATGATTAGCTAGGAAATGATCTAATCACGTGGGAATGTATGATTTGAAACTTTATAATTGCAAGAGGAATGTATTTGAATGAAATAACATATTAACATGGGCATGTTGAAGATGTTAAATAAATTAGGGCCAGTAACTATTGCATGGAAAATTAGAGCGGATCTGTGTATTTACACGAAAACCGCCAAGATAATTAGCACTGTTTATGGTTGACAAATGATGCATCTTACATTATATTTATGTGGGCCTTAAATAGAATTTTACCCTATTTAAAGCCTATAAGATGTAATTTCGCCAACGAACTATTGGTTCAGGAGCAATTTCGCCAATAAACTCTTTAGTGGACCAAAATTACCAACAAACTCTTGAATCAGGAGCAATTTTGCCAATGCCGTTAGTTGAGTCTGACGCCGTTAATCTATCTTCATGCAAAAATTACAGAATAGGACTCAAATGTTTATGAAACTATAATTAAGCCCCAAAAAATTTTTTAAAAAAATTATTTTAGTCCCTCCACGTACTTTATATGGAGGGACTAAAGTGAAAATTATAAAAATTTTATGGGTTGTAAGATAATTTTTTGGATTCTTTTATGTCATTTTTGTGGGGTCATCCCTACTCCCAAAATCCATCCTTGGTTAAATGCCTTTTTTTGAACCGTAGCCTGACCTGTGGCCTATTAAGGACACCTGTAATTTTAAAATATTTGTAACCAGCCTAACAAACCACAGGCTTCACCTCAAAACAAGCCTACTTCAAACAGAGTGAAAATATAATTACTTTAAACAAGCTAAAAAAAGACCTACTTTAAACAAGATGTTAGATTTATATATGTTTCTGGCCTGTTTAAAGCAGGTCTGTTTTCACCCTGTTTGAAGTAGACTTGTTTTGATGTGAGACTTGTGGTTTGTTAGGCTGCTTATAAAATTTTTAAAATTACAGGCCTCCTTAATAGACCACAGGTCAGGCTAAAGCAAAAAAAAAAAGGCCTGTAACCAGCGGCGGATTTTGAGGGGTAGGGATGGCCTCGCAAAAATTACAGAAAATAACCTAAAATTTTAGAAAATTATGTTGCCACCCCAAAACTTTTTTATAATTTTCACTTTAGTCCCTCCATGTAAAGTACGTGGAGGGACTAAAATAAAAAATTTTAAATTTTTTAGGGCTTAAATATAGTTTCATAAACATTTGGGTCATATTCTGTAATTTTTGCATGAAGGAAGATTAACGACGTTAGGCTCAACTAACTGCGTTGGCAAAATTGCTCCTGTTTTAATAGTTTGTTGGTAATTTTGGTCCACTAGAGAGTTTATTGACAAAATTTCTCCTGAACCAATAATTCATTGACAATTTTGCACCTTAACCCAATAAACAAACAACCCTTTAATTAGACTTGAAGCTTAGCCTAACTATTTATTAAGCAGCCAAACCTTACCATACTCTAATAAAACCAGGACATAAGCCCTTATTAAAGGCCCAGCCTATTTTCATTCACAGGTTTACTAAGATTAGGGGATTTCTTCAAACTCAAACAATGCTTTTATGAGTACTTAAAATCCACTTATCAACAAGTTTCTTACATCAACAATGAGATTTGACATCACAATTTTATGGGTTTTGAGTCAACTGCTTATCATTTGAGTCACCCTTTGTTGGCTTTTCATTTTATATGAATTGCAATTTGGAGTTGTGTATATTGATTAAGAAAGTTAATGAATAGTCTAAATTTTAACAAAATACAATGGTTTTCACCTAAAAAGTCCTTACTTATTATGGTATCTTAAAATAATTTTTGCACTATTCAAGAGTAACATTATACTCCATTTGTGCTCCATATTTAGGACTTAATTGAGGAGTTGCATAAGATATTAAATGTAAGACTTATTTTTTTTTTTATATTTTTCATTTTTTAATTTATTTTTATTGATGATGTCTCAACAATAATTTAGTAAGAGAGATATAAAGGGAATGAAGGAAGATAATTAATAAAAAAAATGACAAATTATGATAAATAATTCTTACATTTAGAATCAAGAGTAATTAAGGCGTTTAAAAAATGTCATATTAAATAACTTAACTAACTTCATTAATATATCAAACTAGGTAAATACCACTGAGTTCATTTTTATAAGTTCAATTTATGTAATTCTCATATATCAAAGAAAGTTAATAAACTTATTAAATATATCCTAAATTGATAAATAAATAAAAAAATCTATTTTATCCTAATTTTACCCTAATTTATGAATGGGTAGAAAAATATATTATACATTGAGCTTTACCTCTTTCTTATCTCTTTACATTTACTAGGAGCAAAAATGTAATACCATTTGTAATCACTCTTTGGAGAACTTATAATAATTAAGAACCAAAATTTCTTGTCAAGATTAAGTTGATAAAAAAGACTAAAGTGATATGTCTTACAATAAGAGCTGGAGGCAGTATTAAAAAATAATTTTTTGATAATCTCAAAAACAAAAACAAAACCTTGAAAGTAACTAGTGCCAGGAAATCAGGCCGAGTTTGTTTAGGCCCTAGTCCTTCAAGGGTCAGGCCTAAAAATATGAAGAGATAAATGAAATTGGCCCTGGAGGACCGGCCCTAAAGGGCCGCGGGCCAGCCCGTTAGGCCCTGCATACTTTTTTTTTAAAATTGAAGTTGAAGTTAGGTTTGGGAGCTTCAAATATATGATATTTTTACTCATGAAGCAGAGTTTACTGCAGTTAGTGAAGTACAATCAAATATCTTTGACATTGATGATAGTGATGAAGAAGATATGTAGTCATCTGCTGTTCGTGGTACGCTTATTATATTTTATATGTTTTATTTGTGAACAGTAATGGACTGTAGACAATAGTTTTCTTTTGATTACAAATTGATGAATGTGTTTATTTGTTGGATAATTTGTGTTGCTTGAATATTAATGTTGATAATATTTATTTGATAAATTAAAATTTTAATTGTTTTATTTTACTAACTATATTTTTTTGAAAAAAAAACGGACGAAAAATAGTTAAAATTTAGAATAGTAATTTCCAGATCTTGGAGGGCAGGCCTTGGCACTGGTGCTCTCGGGTGGGGCTTTAAAAAACAATTGTTTTTCTCTTTCTGGAGGGCCGGCCCTGTTAGGCCTTGGCCCTTCAAGGGCTGGCTATGATTCTCAACTCTAAAAGTAACAATTGTTGATAAATGACAGGAGTAAAATTAAAACGGACCAAATATGTAGTTCAAAATTTATGGCTTGTGAGCAATGTTGCTTAATTATACTTTTTTTTAGATGTATTATTGATTGATATATTAAATTTGACTCGTGTATTGTGTAAAGTTTGAAAAATAAGTCACACTAACAATAATGTGTCTTTAAATATTATATATTTACAAATATTGATATTCCAGATCCCCTTGGTGTAACATCCCATTTTAAAAACAGCAAAATTTTTTTTTAAAAAAAATGGTGATCAGTGTAGAGCTTTTTAACAAAACGAGTAACTGAACTTTGATAAAACATAACCACAGTGTAATTGTTCTATTACAGTCTTCTAATGTCCGAAGGAAAGTAAAATACATAACTAGAGAAATAACAAAATAAAACTCCGTCCTGGGTCCTACGCGGCCTACTTGCCTCTCTCTTCCGACCTTGGTCCTCCCGACCTTGAAGCTACAGCTGAGATCCAATTCCCAATTGGATCTCAGGTAACGGTTAACCTTGTGCTCAAATAAGACAGTATATGGATAACAACATGTACGTAATCACATAACAGCAGTATATCACTACATAAGCACACAGCAGATGCATGATCACATATTGGCAGAACATAAGCACACAGCAGTATGTAAAGCCCCACATAATGTTTGCACATAACCAGTGCCACGACGGCCCATCGTGTCCTCAGCGCTAGGAAAACCCAACGGCATTATCAAGACTATAACCTGTATAAAGCTGTATGTATACCGACAACCCTAGACAGAGTTTCAGTATATAAGCATGTCTATCACATATAGTATATGACCAGTATAAGTGTTAAGGTTACAATACGCGTTCGTACCTCCGTTGACGATTCCGGACACTTTAGTAGGATTGTGGTACGCTTGACGGCGGTACGACGGCGATATGACAGCGGAGACAGCAGAAACAGCGGAAACAGCGATTCGTGATTTTCGGGTATCCTATAAGGATAGTATCACCAGTGTGAGCATTTAAGAGCATATCAGGCAATTTCGATACAAATTACCATTTTGCCCCTAGATTGACTATTTGGCGGAATTTCGCTAGTACTTCGCTATTTTGATTTTAAACTTTCAAAATTTTTGCTATAATCCTTCCTCTAGCATACTCTTAAGATAAATATCATATTTATTCCTAAAAACATGATATCTAAGCTAACTTAAGAATTAAAAACCACTCTAACAATTCTACTATAACTACCGAAAGAACTACTTAAGCTAAAGACTAAGGTCTGAAAAACTTACTCAGAGCTTTGCTATGAACTTCTTACTCCTCTTCCAGAGCTTCTCTCTCTAACTTCTCTCTAGGATTGTGAGTGAATTGGTGAAGAATGAAGAGAAATGAGAGGCTATATATAGAAAAATCCAATGGCATTTTCGTAATTTCACTGAACTTTGTCTGGTTGAATTCTGACCGTCGGATCGCATTTTTTTGAAGTGGCTTGATCTTGGCCATACACCTATAGGCCGACCTCCCCCTCCCACAAGAAGACAAAATTGATGACATCATCATGCTTATGTCATCTTGCTTTATTAGATGAAATTCCTGGTTCGGTGTCCCGATCGCGAAATTTTTTGTAAAATCTTAAAATTCCGGGAACAACACTCTGAAGGTCTTTTCTTCCTCTTCAAGAATACTAGATTTTCCTATCCTTATACTCTCATTAAGGATATTCCATTATCTGCTGAAAATCCTCGGTATTCGCGACCGGTTACAGAAATAACCTCTGCCGGCGCCAACTTCTGGATAAAAATCCATTTGTTCATAATATACTTTGGTTCTAAAAACTTATTTCAAGGTCCTTTAGATAAGATTTTATTTCTATCCGTGGTCATTTATCCTGTTCACTTTTTATGATATTATTATTTAATTAACACATGTTTTAATCTTATATTATTATTATATTACAAAAATCTAATTTCATCCTTATCCCTCCCCCCTAAATTTCGGCCAACACACATATAAATATATATAATTAATTTTTTTTCATTTATCCTAATATCCTATTTATCTTGTATTTATTTTTCCCGAAATTTTCCTAAATTTCGATAATCTTATAAAATTCCCAAAAATTACTTAATTAATCCCTTAATACTTTTCAATAATTTTCTTAATTAAAACCAATCATTTTCTCACAACAATTTTATTGACATTAATAATTCAAGCTCCCTGCAATTTATCAAAAATCATAAAGTCAATTTTAGTCTCAGAATACTTTTTAATTTTCCTTCTTTTTATTTTCATAGGAAATAATTTATTAAATTGTCTAATTTAAGAATAATATGCTTTCTAAATTTTTAATAATTGTTTCATGCCTTTTAGAATTTTTTCTTAATTCTCCTCAATGTACTTTATGGCCTTAAGGTGTATTTTTCACATTTCTGCTGATAAATTTCCTTTAATTTTCTTAGTGTTTTCCTTTGAACATAGACTAATCATATATCATGTGGAGATCAAAACCTTCATAAATTGACATTTTTATTATTGTAATATAATATTCCAGATAATAGTTATCCGGCTATTACACTTGGAGGAGACTTTTTAAGCAAACTTTTATTATGAGGACTTATTATGAGCCATCAAATCTTGTTTCTATGACCAGAAACATTACTGTATAGCTATATCAGTCATTTTGATCAGATCCTACACATGATTAGTAGCAGGTTTAAAGCATCAAACGGTCATATTGTTCGCCCACGCCAACATTAAAAAACCGTCCACACCCTATAATAATCTCCTAATGAACGTTGTGGTGACGAAATGGTTAAGTCACAATGCATTTTTAAGCCACTGGACTCGTAAAGGGCAATGATTCTTAATTCTTTACCTTCCTTTCAGACGTGTTTCTCGTGGCTCTGCCGTTGGATCCACGAAACACCAGAACATCCCATTTTAGTTCGCACATATCTTTCACAAACCCAGAAGCATGTATATATGTGCATATATATGGATTTGGATATAATATACTCCTTTTACCTTAATATAAAAATAGGGTAAATTAAAATAAAGGACCTAAATAAAATAATATTTAATTAGAAGGACCATAAAAATTGTAATTATTAAAAAGGACCGAATAAGCTTAAAAGTATTAAATTACCCTCTAGCTTCCCCATCGTAGAAAACAAAGAGCAAAGCGCATTCTTCTGTCATTCCGTAAATATCAATGTATGGCCATTTGAGAATTCAATATTGGAAATTAAAAATGACGATATTTGTTTAAAGTGTATGCATAGTAATGAAGTTCAAGAAACAACTTTGTTCTAATTAACTTCTTGTTTTCAAGGGATTACCAAAAATCACTGTTTTTAATTTCTAATATTGGATTTCCAAATGGCCCCACCTTGATATGCTGGGAAGGACAGAAGAAGGTGCTTTGTTCTTTGTTTTTTGTGTTAGAAAAACAAAAGGGTAATTTAGTACTTTTAAACTTATTCGGTCCTTCTTGATAATTATAATTTTTATGGTCATTCTAATTAAATATTATTTTATTTTGGTCCTTTTAATTTTTCCTAAGTAATTTCCAATACTGTATTCCTAAATGGCCCCACCTTGATATTCACGGGAGGATGGAAGAAGGTACTTTGTTCCTTGTTTTCTACGTTAGAGAAGCAAAAGGGTAATTTAATACTTCTAGGCTTATTCGATCCTTTTTAATAATTACAATTTTTATGGTCCTTCTAATTAAATATTATTTTATTTAGGTCCTTTTAATTTTCCCAAAATATTAACAAATATAAAAAATTGGTTTTACAATTATCACCTTATACGTTAAGGAGGGAGGAGTAATATATGGCAGGAAGTGTATGGAAGGCTTGCCTTATATATATAGGTTTTGGGTCATAGTAGCAACTTAGTGTAAAGGTAAAAAGAGTGGGCGATATGGGGAGACAACCTTGCTGTGACAAACTTGAAGTGAAGAAAGGACCATGGACTGCTGAAGAAGACAAGAAGCTCATAAACTTCATTCTCACTCATGGTCAATGTTGCTGGCGAGCCGTCCCGAAGCTTGCCGGTCTGAGACGATGTGGCAAGAGTTGTAGGCTTCGTTGGACTAACTATCTTCGTCCTGACTTGAAGAGAGGCCTACTCAGTGATGCAGAAGAGAACATCGTCATCGATCTCCATTCTCGCCTTGGCAACAGGTTAGACTCTTCTTCTTTACTTTCTGATATATATTTTTGATTACTTAAAAGAGCCATAAGGTTTTCTTGTACAGAATCTAAATAAGCACAGGATAGAACTAATTGCTCTGTGACAGGTGGTCTATGATAGCTGCAAAATTACCCGGAAGAACAGACAATGAGATTAAAAATCATTGGAACACCCACATCAAGAAGAAGCTGCTTAAGATGGGTATTGATCCTGTAACTCACAAGCCTGTCAAGAAAGAAGAAGCTGCTTCCCAGGATAATTCATCTTCTGCAGAGCATTTGTCACAATCTGACAGTGACCATAACCAGGTGAATGCTCTCAACTTAAATGAGAATTCAATCTCATCGCCGACTGAAAATTCATCTGGGGATGAACCACTTTTGAAAGAAACTGATCGTCTGAACGACCTTCTATCTAACAACACGTGGCCGGAGGAAACTTCACTACTGGTGGATGCATTATGGGAAAGCATACCTGATGCACAGAACGCAAATTATGACTTGGCACTGTCATCTTGGGAGGATAGTAGTTCCTGGTTCTTGGACTCTCAGGACTTTGGTTTTAATTGCTTCAATGAGATTGAGCCTCATGCCCTCCAGATTTCAGGAATGGAGGAGAAGGAATATTAGCAAGCAGGACACATGCTTGGGAGATAAAAATTCATTGGAAAATTAATCTTTTAGTCTTTGTCATTTTGATATGATCGTAACTTAGTCCTAATATTTTGATCGATGCAATATAGTCTCTGTAGTTTAGACTCAGTTCTAACCGAGTCAAAATTATAGAGATTAGGTTGCATCAAGTCAAAATATTGGATGGAGTTATAAATAAATTGAAAATATATGACTAAAAAAATTAATTTTCCCAAAATTCATAAATTTACGATGTTACAGAATGTTCTTGACAGATAGAAGGACATTTCCTCGTATCAGGTTCCTAATCATTCATCAGTCTGCATAAAAAATTTTTAAAGCTACTTTCTTTGCTTTGTAAATGTTGTAATGGTAGGACACAAGTTAAAACAACAGGAAATATCAGACTATTGGTGGTTTATGTGACTGTAAATCCTATTATTGTATATTAGATGCTTACTTTGAAAATGTTATTTCATTGTGGATTCGTGGTTTCAAATTCTGCAGTATTATTCACAATTTCCTGGTTTAGGTCACATTTAGATAGATAGACAGAACCAGTCAGAAAAGGAGAAGAGGTAGATGCTGAAGGTGTGTTTGGATCTGAGTTTGCGAAACATATGTTGGTTTAAATCAGAAGGGTCAAGATACAAATCTGTTTGAATAGTTTTTGTTAAATAGCAATATTGCCCCCAAAGTTTTTTCTTTTATGTTTAATGTGACCCTAAAAGTTTCAAAATATAACAATGCTGTTAACCTTGTTAAAAATTGATTGTTAAAAAACTAATGTGGACCGTTGATATTTTTAATGATAAGAGATAATATTGTTCTATTTTAACACTTTCGAGGCCACATTGCTCCTAACTAAAAAATTTCTAAGGTAAATTTACGCCTTACCCCAATTCAGAATGTTGCTTAGGCTTGAATCTAGGATGAATTTGTACCTGATCACTTTAACTTGAGTTTGTATCTGGCAAACAGGAAACCAAACAAAGCCTACAAGATGATTAATCAACATAAGGAGCACTTTACTTTCATTAAAGGCTTAAATTAATTCGCTTTCCTTTCCTTCACTTTCTGCGTGTCCCAAATTCCCTATTTTGCTGCTTAAAACTTTATTTTCATTTACTTTTCTAAATATGATCTGACAGCCTCTAAGTTGTTTTCAAGGGACAGTCCAATGATTGAGTATTGGCATTCTATAATGCAGCTCTCCAACTTAAAATATTCCCACTGAAAAGTAAAGGTTTTTTTTTGGGTAAAGGAGAGGCATTTGCCTTATATATTAAAAGAAACTAAAAGGGGATCAAGTCCCATATAATCATTATCAAACACATTCCTTAGTCCATCAGGACAAATATTTAAAATAGATGAAGTTAAAATCCCTATCTTTGCTGATTCATCAGCAATCACATTTTGCTAATCCCTATCTCACTGAGAAGTAAAGTTCATCCGACGAACATAGTCTATTGCTAGTTGGGGCGGCGCTTTTCATGGATTAACAAAACAAATGGCCCATAACCCTCATACATTTATTAAAAAGAAAAAGGGTGACCTTATCTTTTGTATCTGATGAAATCTATTCAATGTTAAAACGGCAAAAAAAAAAAAAAAAAAAAGCCAACAAATCGAATTGGATAGCAATAAATTAAAGGTCAGAGATTGAAGCTACATTGCACTGACCAAAGTATCAAAGTGTCTTGTACATCATAAATACAAACCGTTTTACCATTAGACATTTGACACCTTGCAACTAGGAAGTTAGATTTAGAAAAGTTCAAGTTATAAATTTGTCTCATAAGTTCAAGTGTTGTTTTGAAAGTTTATTTAAAATCAATGTGATTTAGAAATTTCAAAACATAATACTATTGTCGGATCCCATTAAAAATCTAACCTTAATAGTCAAGAAATTGATATTAAACGTTAACATTTTTAACAGTAGATAACAACATTCCTCTAGTTTAACATTTTCAAGACAATCTTAAACCAAAAAGAACTTTTGGATTACCTTAGAATTCAAAAAGACTTCCGGACCAATCTCCCAGAATAAATTGGCACAACCCATATACAGTAACCCATGTACAGAACATGGAAGATTTTATTCATGCGCATGTTTATTAGTACAAAATTGAAGGGAGAGAACTCACTTTGTCAGATACATTATAACTTTATTTATCTTCAATGTCACTAACCAAGTGGCTTGGTTACAGTATGGAATATACCAAACATATAGTGGAGAGATTCTGTTCGCTTTTCGTTCTGCTACAAAATGAACGTGGCAAGAAAGTGATGCTTTAACTAGCTTAGCTTTTTCATAAATTAAGTTCAATGGACACCGCACTGTGCTTTGGAAGAGTATCTTTTTAATTACATTTGTTCACTTTTTAACACCATTGTGCATCACCTAAGAAAAAAGCACATGCAGGGTGGCCTCGCTTGTTAAACTAATTGTGCTTTAAAGCAACTTTCTGGATCACTAAATCCACAGACTATAGATATCCTCCCATTTTGCTTTAGTTAATGGTACTAATTATAAAATTTATCTTTCTTCTTTTCTAGCCCCTAAAACATATTTGTCCTATACATATTAATTCCTAAAAGTTAAACCCAGATGGATGAGACCCTTTCATCATCCACTAATGTTAAATTGATTGTCCAATTGAAGTAGACAATAGAGGGAGAAATACCAACTGCTATATATCAGAAGCCTCTGCTCGCCATTTGGCCAAGAAAGGACGTGTCCTCCTCAAAGTTCCTCCGGAATAAGAGGTTTTAACATGCTAACCAGGCACTTGATGTCTCTCTGGTTGGCCGAGCTCAATAAAAGTACAATTGTAATGACCATAAATTTAGAGAGAGCCCATCCCAAAATACTAGCCAATTTGAAGAGAGAGCCTCTTGACTTGTGAACTACACCACACTTATGAGGCTTCTCAATATGGGATTGATCCTAACATGTAGAATATAAAATTTGGAACATACAGTGACTAATTTTATACACTATACTAGTGACTAAAGTGAGGAAAAAACCTGTCAAGGATCAAATAGCTCATATTGAGGCAAATTAAACTAACAGTTGTAAGATGTCATTTATCCCAACATCTCAAGGGAATAGTAAATTAGTTTCTAATACCTATTATTGTCAAATGGCTACTATCTAAACAAGAATAAGATGAGGCAATACCCATATCTGGTGAGAAAACTTACCATACCTGAACTTGATTTCTTCTAAACAGCTTCTTCAAGTTGGTGGGATATATATATATATATATATATATATATAAAATAGATTTTCTTGCAGTAAAAGATGTTATCCAGATAATTACAGAATGATGATTTTCTTCCTGGGCCAATTGATACTTTATTATGACAGAAACAATCAGACATCATACACAGAACAGAAACTGCAAGAACACTAAATGCTGAACAAAATTAAGATTGTTTTTCAAGTTACAAGTACATGCTCGTTAGAAAAGAAGCCCTGACATTGCCAGAGATGTCAAGAGATTTATTCTTCTTATCAAAGCAATAGACAGGAGCTTGCCACTTAGCATCCTCCAGTACAGCTCCCACTTCAAATGTCATCACATGCGCCTGTCTACCTGCACACATCAAGCAGACTGCATTAGCCAAAAGGCTACTCCTCGTAAGATCTTGAACCTAAATATAACACCTATTTATTATTTATTGTATATAACACCTATTTATTATTTATTGTATTTGTCAATTTTTTTTTTTTAAATTTAGCCTATTTGATATTCACTTAACATTCAAGAAAGATAGAAGGAATTAAAGAATTATCGTATTTTGGACATGTCATACCCGTTAACTAACTTTACCATTCTATTAATTAAGTAAATAGTTTTTATCTTAAACACACAGGAGTACGTTGCCACATTACTCTTTCATTTCCTAATTCGGAAACAAACGAAAATCCCAAAATTGAGGGTAATGGGTCATAAAAGGAACAGTTATATACAGAACATACCAGTGTAGAAGACCCATTGAACAGGCCTTTTGGAAACAACATCTTCATAGTACCAAATGAAATCGACCTTCTCCCAAACATTGCACAGGAAGCCATTCACAGTTTGCTGACCCAAATAGTCAGCACCGTCCAACCAATTAGGGCGAAGAATACCGACTTCGAGCTGAACAGACTTGCATTCCTGGGTAGAATCCAGCGTGTAGAAGAAGGAGGTGCCATTGTTCCATTCGAGGTCGTAGAGAATCTTATCGCCGAGCTGGTCCTGTATGATGTTGAAGTTGCGACCGTTGGGCCAATCGTACCAGAGATCGATCTTTTGAAGGGATCCGCTGTAGTTCATGAAAAGAATGGAGTGAAATTGGTTAGGCCATGGGGTCGGAGTAGGCGTTTCCGTCGTGGAAGATACAATCGGCGATAGAATAGAGGCAATGGCCCAAGGAAGAAGGAGAAATACGATCGGAAGAATCGAAGTCATCGTCGTTTATCCACAAGCATGCTCTGGGGAGCAATGAACCGTGAAAGAGTGAAGTCAAAAGAAACACGTGGAAATTCGAAGCGGCACACATACAGTCAGCGTTACACACGCGCAAAAAAAAAAAAAAAAAAAAAAAAAAACAGAAAAGAAAGGACCCGCCCCCAATTATTTAAATCAAAATTGACTTTGTAATTTAGAGTCTTCAAAAGAAATTGGCTAGTTTGTAGGGTTGAGGATTTGAACTGGCAGACTTGTTTGTTTTAAAAAAATTTGGTTAAAATATATTTTTTGCCCTTTAAATTTATATGAAGTATTATTTTAATCCCTCAAATTTATAAAATGTATTTTTTGATCCTTAAAACCCAACACCATTATTGTTACTAATAGAAAGTGCTAGCTAAATAATATTAAGTGATGATTGTGTGCGATGTTAATGAAGCAAAATTAATCCATAGTGATAACTCATATAAATCCTACCCAGTAAAAATCAACCATGTCAAACAATTTTATCATTGTTTATCTCCATGTCAGCTGCCAACAAATTTGCATTAATTTTGTGGTGTTCATAACCTCTTAAGATTTTATAATGCCAATAACCTCCCATGGTTTTATGTAGTATTATGTTATAGATTAATTCTTATTTTTAATTATTTTTTATGATACTGTAACTCCATCATAATGTTGGTTAGTTCTTATATTTATGATATTGTAACTGTTGAGAGAATTGGAGAAGTATATATAAAAGCTTAACATAAAGGATTGAATATATATGAAAATGCTATATGAATGAGAGTAGTTTTCCTCCACTCTTTATGTCTACAATTCTCTCCTGTCTTTCTTCATCCATTCATCTTAATCTCTTATATTTTTTTTTTTTATTTCATAACACGTTATCAGCACAAAGCTTTAATGAGAGTTTATTTTTTTCACTATTGGTTTAGCGATTTCTCCTACTTCTTTTACCGTATATCAATTTGATTTCTCTGGAATGATCTAAGTCACTTTATAGAATTAAAGAGACCTTTTTACCAATTGTTTTATATATTGGATTCCATGACTGAGATTTGAGATTATTGTTACTTTATTCTCCTTCATAATTTTTTTTAACTTTTATGTATCAATTTCTAAAAATCTCTTATCACTCAATAAATATATATATATATATATATATATATATATATATATATATATATATATATATAATATTATGGTTTTCTTTATGGTTTATATTATATTATATGATGTTATTTCATTTCATTTACGTTTCATTTGTTTATTTACTTATTTAAAATTTATATTTCTTAATTTTATTTACATTTTATGTTATCTTTTATTTTTTTTATGTTTCTTTATTTTATGTTATTTATTTCATCTTGTTTTATTTTTATTTTATTTACATTTCATTTATTTATATTTATATATTATTGTTATATCATTATGTCAAATATTTTATTTTATTTTGTTTATTATTACATTATTTTGATAAGTGAAAATTATAGACTTGCAGTCCCAACTAAATTATGAAATATATAAATATTTAAGTAAAATAAAGATTTTCACAAATTCTAATAAAGACTATAATTAGACATGTTATTTTGTGGTGGATACAATAATTTTGCATTTTTGAAAGCCTATGGAAATAAAATTATGTGTTTGTAAGATGTTATGTATAACCTATACATATGGCTCATTACATAGTGAAATTTATATGCAAATCCTTAAAGGATCTAAAATACCAGAAGCATATACAAGAAAATCAATCTATATATAAAAATTTATGCGAGTTTGAAAATAGTTCAAACATATATAATTGATTGAAAAATATATTGGAAAAATGAGTAATTTTATTACTTTACTTGTAAATCGAGTTATAGAATGCATCAATGATTTCAAACACATACTTTTGTCACAATGAATTTTCTTGTAAAGATATATTGAATTTAATGGTATGGATGTATCTTGTATTTTATGAGAATATTTACGTATCATGCTAATATTGTATTTATTATGATTTTATTGATAAAAATTAGTTCTTGTAGTGCTCAATGGATAACAAAAATGAGATTTTGTGTGATAGTGCTATGAACATATTATATGATATTATTTTATTTAGAACAAATTGAATATGCAGATGAATAATATATTTTGGTGATTTTCATAATAATTTTCCTTTATTGTTTACACGATGAATAAGATAAAGGCAGAATATATTGATATTTTAACATATCTAGAATATATATTAGAGGACTACAGTTTGGCAGAACTTTTGGTGACAATGCATCATTCATAGTTGCTAAAAGAAAGATATGCTCAAAAATATATTGTCAAAGATGGAATATCACCTAAAATGGGGTTAATTTGGTGATTTAAAATTTTCTCCTAATCCTCTGAAGCACACAAGTAAAATAGGGATAAACAAAGAGGAAGAGGGAAATATTAGATGCAAGAAATTTATATTGGTTCGGTCAAAATCCTTGATCTACGTCCAGTTTCCAAACTCTCTGAGATTTCACTATCTCACAATTTGATTACACACTCTGTAACTCTTGAGTAATTCTCTCACTATAACTTACTCCCCCTTACAAGTTGTAATCAAATAAACCCAATCTCAAAGGTTCCATAACCTTGAGATTAATGTAAGATGAATATATTTAAGACTCTGTAAAAGAGCATATATATGATCACTTAAGATTATAAATATCCGAAGATATTGCTTAAGAGTTTGAAACAGTAAAATGCTAAAATCTCAAATTGAATGCACAGAGTTTCAGTGGTTGGAGAATTCAATGCTTCTGACTTTTAAAGTTGTTGACATTTATGACCACTGAGAAGCTTGAGAGTTATCCATTAAGTTTGATGTAGATGACTGTTGAGACTAATTAATTTAATCGTTACTCACACGTCTTCATTCTTCAATCAGCACTGTCATGCTCTTTTGACATTCCATATTCCAATTGTCTGTTGAGACTCAACAATGAACATGGAATGGAAATGGTCGGATGGCTTTACGTTGCTCAGAAGGTTAGTTGCCTGATTTGGTACTTGTCTCTACTTTGCATTTAATGCTCTGACACTTAATTGCTTTATTGTAACTTGGAGTTTAATCCATATCAAAGTCAACTAAAACTCATTAACAAACTAATTAAACATAGTTAGGAATAATAATGAGTGATAATATAAAGTATTCAAATTATAATCAATGATTTAGATATTACGAACACGGTGATTTCATTTTACCAGAATATTGACTCGAGTTGACTAACTTGAGTCAAATGACAATGACTTGAGTCATCTATGAGCAAGCATTAAGAGACAATGTTACTGAGACAGGTTGACTCGAGTCATCAGAATATTAACTCGAGTTGATTGTTCTCAAAGATATTAGAGAACATCTCTATAATACAATGACTTGAGTCACTTAACCATTACTCAAGTCACATCAATTTTCATAAAAAAAAAGTTATCGATTTGGTCTTTGAAAATGATTTGAAATAGTAAATGACTTGAGTCATTAAATGACTAACTCGAGTTACATTTGACCTAAAAATTTATACGAAAATGCTAAGTATAAAATTCATTTAAGTGACTAGAGTGACATTTGACCAACTCGAGTCAAAAGTCTTTGAAAAACATTTTGCAACGATTAATATATACTATAAATTGAGTTACACTAGGGCTGTCTCGAGTTATTATGACTCCAGACGTGATTTGATTCATTTCAAACATAAATGACTCGAGTTACACCAGATATAACTCGAGTTACTTCTTGACAATTATTGACCAAGACTTCTTTAACATGAAAATTCTTGGACTTGAATCAATAACTAATTTGTTGAATTTACAATTGTTAGTTATGATTAAAGCACATAGAGAACGAATATATTGAAAGTGATGTTGTCATCAAGGAGAGTAAAACTGATGTTGTTATCAGGGGAGAAAATACGATATTATCATCAGGTGAAGTAGAGACCATGTGGGGGAGTAAATATGATATTATCATCAGGGACAGTAGAGACCATGTTGTACCTTTTTCTTTAACCAAGGTTTTGCCCCATTATGTTTTCCTAGTAAGTTTTTTAACAAGGCAACTTCAATAAGTGTTTTATATTGATTTCCCTTCACTAGGTTTTTGGCCCATTGGGTTTTTCCTAGTAAAGTTTTAATAAGGCGCAATATATAGTTATGAACATCCAAGGGGAGTGTTATGAATATTGTGGTAGTAGATGTTCATAGTCTCTTAAGATTTCATAATGCCTATAACCTCCCATAGTTTTAAGTAGTTTTATGATGTAGATTAATTTTTATGCGTATGACATTGTAACTCCATTATAATGTGGGTTAATTCTTATGTTTATGACATTGTAACTCTTATAATAATTGGAGGCCTATATATAGATGCCTACACAAAGGATTATATATAGTACTAAATGAATGAGAGTTCTCCTCCACTTTTCATCTTTACAATTCTTTCTTATCTTTCTTATCTTTCTTCACCCCTTCATATCAATCTTTTATATTTTCATGATTTCATAACAAATTTATTTATTATTCAAACAAATAAAAATACTTAAGGTTTGGTAATTTCTTTTACGGTCCTTTTTGCCTCCCTCTCAATCCATCTTCCTTTGAGATCATTCTCTCTTCCATCCTCCCTTTATTTTCCCATTGACTATCCCTTTCAAAACCCAAATACCCACCTTCTCCTGTTTCATTGATATGTGCAATTTAATCACTCATGTTGATAAAGTACATACTTATTCTCTCTTAACAATCATGACCCTTATAGATATGGACACACATATTGAAACCAAAGAAAGAAATCCTCCCCCAATCATGGCCCTTATATATATGGACACACAAGTAATGGAACTAAAAAAGACAACCCTTGATATTGAAGGTTAGGAGAAGAAATTTACCAACATCCCATATCTTGTGACTCGAGCAAGGCCAATCAAAAAGTTAGATTGTGACAGGAGGAAGATGGATGGGGAAAGGAAGAGGGGTGGTAAATGAAATTACTAAACTCCAGGAACTTTTATTTGTTTAAAATAATAAAGAAATAAATGAACATTTGTTGGTAGTTGACATTTTTTAGTTTGCTCTGTTAGCATCGCACAATCACCCCTTAGTTTTGCTTACTTAGTATTTTCCATTAAGGACTAAAAGTACACTTTATAAACTTAAAAGAGATTAAAACGATACCTCATATAAACTTAAAGGATCAAAAGTATATTTTTGCCTTAAAATTTTTATTTAATGACTGACTACAAGTTGAGTTTTGCTTTAAGACTAATGATTTTCTTAAATTGGAAAGTTTTTTAAATCATATAGTGTTGTTATTAGAACATTTTTAAAGGAAAAAAACTATATTATACTTTTGTTAAAAAGCTAAGAGAAGCTTGTTGATGTCATTATAGTCAGTCAAAGTCTTCCAATTGATTTTTTTTTTTTGCAAAAAAAAAAGTTGCTCAAGTGTTAAGAATCTTTTGATGTAAGGCAAATAAAGAAAACAATTTTCCAATTGTATTTGAAGATGTCTGAATATAATATAAAGTGCAAGCCATATCAAAAATAGAAACTAACAACACATTGAAAAATAAGAAAGTAAAGTCTCTATCTCATGAAGAATTTTGTTTTCAAGCAAATGATCACTTATTTTATGACGCCCGACCTTTAGGGCCTCTTATTTTCCAGAGTTATCACGCACAACATCGAAATGATTTGGACGACTTAATGCGGAAATAAGTTTTCGGGAAACGGCTTAGGCATTTTAACTCAAAAATAACTGTGAAATTGCATTAATCTATTCTTTCTATAAATTTAACATAGAAGTCCGGAATAGGGGATAATAGTACAAATCTAAAATAAAGAAAATGACAAACAAGTTCAACTACAATTTGATCTAAATATAACAATCACGAAGCCGCTTCTCTTCACGGCCGCGTTTTGCCTCGTGATTCCAATCCACTGCCTGTCTCTTTCATACAATCTAGAGTTCCAATGAAGGGACCCCAGGGGTAACAGTTAATCTTATACGCAAATATGAAGCATTAATGACCACATAGCACATGTTGAGCACAGATAAACATACAATACAATAAGTCACACCGAAACCGTAGTAAATAGTCAAGGACCACAACCCTTAAGGACACACCGACCTGTTTGTAAAACACGTAGCCCCAATTCATAGCAGGACACACAGCCCTGTTCGTAGAACATGCAACTCTACAGGACACGCAACCCGAATCCATAGCTAGGATTCATACATGAAATTATTTAGCAGACATAGCTAATCATACAAGAACACAACCATACAAGTTAATAAGATAACATTTACCTACCTCGGTCTTGCATCCTTAAGTCTTTCTCAGAAATGCCGGGTTTAGCAGAAGTATTTCAGAATGCCTATAAACGGTATCATTACCATTAGTCATTTGGGACATAAGAAACCCCTAACATCTTTCTCTTGCTCTCTCCCCAAATTCCTTAAAGGGTATCTAATTATGTGTGCGTTGAAGTGACGGGTTGTAGAGTGTTGAGGTAAGGTTTGTGTGTCGTAGTTGTCGGATTTGTAGTTGTATTTATATGTTGTAGTTGTTGTGTGATTTCAAGGTTTGTAGTTGTAGTTGTATGTCGTAGTTGTTGTGTAGTTGTCGGATTTGTAGTTGTAGTTGTATATTGTAGTGTTGTGTAGTTGTAGTTTTGTTTGTGATTTGTCATTGCCGAGTTGTAGTTATAGGTTGTAGGTGGTGTGAGCTTGCAGTTGTCAGGGTGGGGTTTGCATGTGGTGGTTGCCGAGATAGAGCTCGGGTGTGGTGTAGTTATATGCGCATGGTTTTATCGGTGAATGACATGGTCGGGTTATGGCGATGGTGTTGGAATCGTTTTTCATGGTTTCCTACACATCAATGGTCATACTACCCGAGTTTCCTTTCTCTTATCATACATCTTAGGAACATACTTCCGTCTCTTCTTCTATCCAGCCCCCCAGATTCACAATTTATGCAACAAAGAGACCCCATGGTTTGGTTTCTTATAGTTCTTCTTAGCATAAACTTATGGGTTGGTTTCTTATAGTTCTTCTTAGCATAAACTTTCTAGGTTTTCTTTTACAGTTAACTCTCTTAGAGCTCCCTCAAAATACAGATAAAAACTGGAAAGAAGAGATAATCGATAGTTACCTTTATTTCATTGGAATCCTTGCTGAAGTCGTACTCCTTTGGCCCTCGATGCAAGCACAGAAGAAGTATACGAAGCTGAATCACAGTGAACGCTTCCTTACTTTCTCTCTCTCTCTCTCTTTCTCTCAATCTCAACTCTTGTTTGCAGCAAGATGACTGAACTTCCAGGCACTACTTTTATATTAAATTTGTTCAACTATTGTTGCTCTTGCGTGTTGAGAGAGAGAGAGAGAGAGAGAGGAAAATGCACTGATGCAACATGGGAGTGAGATTTTCCATAAGATCTTTCCCTTTTTCCATCACAATGCGTGATTGACCTTCCATTCTTAGTAAAACGAGAATTATCTGACCATGAGTCGGGAGAAACTAAATTATAATAAAGCCCAAAGTCTATAATAAATCTTCACATATCATGCAGGCTTTAAGATCTCATAAATATGAGATATTACATATTTTATTTATAAAAAAATATAACAGTTAATATTTTAAAAACATTTGTCTTAAATTAAAAATTTTAGTGTTTTAGTATAATTCCTTTAAGAAAATGAAAAAAACAAATTGTTAAATAGTCTTGAAACCTGTGGGCCAGTCCAAGCTTGTGAGTAAACAGGTCAGGCTTTAAAACAAGGACATTTTATAGGAGTTTTGCATAAAAGGGCCTGCTTGTTTAAGCCTATGAAGGCTGGGCTGGCCTTCTTTTCCACTTCTACCCCAATGGCCCTAATAGATTGTTATTTGTTTATTTTTTGATACACTAGAT
The DNA here is from genome assembly GCA_037074495.1 of Acacia confusa. NCBI lineage: Eukaryota > Viridiplantae > Streptophyta > Magnoliopsida > Fabales > Fabaceae > Acacia > Acacia confusa. The sequence goes on along the minus strand of CM073513.1, from coordinate 25,822,006 downwards.
CAATGTTTTAAAAATTAGACTGGATGTCGAGTCAAAAAGATCAACGGATCATGGTTCAAACAATTAGAATGGTTGGGCTATTCGATCGAGTTAGTGACGTAATAATTAAATTAAAAATAATATTATTAGCATATCTAATGTTATAATCATAACTAGTCTTTTTTTTTTTTTTTTACATGTGGCAAGTGTAAGCTTGAAATTAAAATACACACCCCCTAAGACAAAGAACTAAATTCATCCCCAACATGCATTTTGTCAAGTATGCACTCAAAGATCTTGCACTAGGTATTATGTCACTTTAGGAGGATCGCCTATGTCATGGAGAGATAAGAAGCAAAGTGTTGTAGCTAGATCCTCGGCTAAAGCGGAATATTGAGCCATGGCAGAGACCGTAAGTGAACTGATATGGATTTGCTAGCTACTACAGGAACTTGGCAAGCCTCTATCTAAGGTCGCTACTCTATTTTGTGACAGTCAAGATGCCATTCACATTGCTACCAACCCTGTCTTCCCCGAATGCATGAAGCAAGTTAAAAAGGATTATTATTTTGTTCGCAAACGAGGGGAGTGTAAGCAGAGATGTGCAGCCTATGCAATTACGATACATTATAATCCTACGTGGGGTTAAGATACATTTGAAAGATATATTATTTTGTACATATTTGTTGTATTGTAGTTATGATGTTAGTTAGCATACATCGCAAGTATCTCTCCTATACGGATAACAAATTGTATTATATACTTGTATTCTTGGTAGATCAATAAACAAGTCGCTATTCCACAAGTCGCTATTCTTTTAAATATCCACATTTGTGCTTATGTTCCTTGAATTTGTTGGGGAACATGTCATTTCATGGTTTTAACCTTGCTTCGTCGCAAACATGGCGTTGAAATATTTAGCCCAAAGGGTTTCTAATTGTGATTGGTTTCAAGATCTTGTGCTTGTAATATCCAAAATTTTGTGAGTTTGACATTGTATTATTTTATACATTTCCCTTATAATATGTAAGTACAAATAATGATAACAAATAAAACTAATTAATTAATTAGTTAAAAAAATGAATGAATGAAACCAGCGAACAAGCAGATCCAACATATAGCAATATAAGTGAGCCCATTATGCAAAAGCCCCTTCCTTCAGCCCAAATCCCCTCCAGCCGAAAACAATCTGTCGTCTTTAAATCTGGACCATTTGATATAATTTTGTTTTTAAATCTGGACCATACATATACATTTACATTTGATATAATTGTCGATATCAAAAACCTCTCTCCTGAAGATCAATGAAGATCAATGGTTTAGATTGGAGGATGAGAGATGAGGAGAAAGTTATCTAATGAGAGAATCCTCTTCCTTCAGAGTTTTCTACGGGAAAGAGTAGATCACGTATTAGAAAAGAAATACAGAAGGATCAGACGCAACCATTCCTCTCGAGCCCTGTGTTTAATATCCAACGGTTATTGCTTCTGGACCATTGTGTCCCATTTGCGTCTGGACCTGTATAAACTCTATAAAATTCATAAAGTCGGCCATTCTTTATTCAGCCTTCATCGTGAGTTTGAAAAGAGAGTGAGAGTTGAGAGAGAAAAACTGAACCACTTCTCCTCTGCTTGTGCCGTCAAGAAACAGAGGAGTCGTCATTCAGCTGAACCATCGAGGCTGGTGTTGTTGCTCTGTTTTATCGTCGAGAAACAGAGGAGAAAAGCACTGAATATAGGTACTCAACGACCATTTACTGTGGTTGTGTTCTCTCTGGTTTCTCTTTTACCGATGAACTTAACGAAGTTATATATATATATATGGGAGGAAAAGCATGCACTTGGTTTCTATTTTTTTGTTTTGCCAAGAACCAACTTTACCGAGAATTAACACCTATGTCAGCATGGAATGCGGTTTATGATTTCATTCTGCCATGACTGAACCAACCTTTCTCTGTTTTGATAAATAATGGTTTCGGGTTTTTCTAATGAAATAGCTGAAGAGAGTCTTTGGGTCTTGGCTGAATGGTTTATAGAAATAAAATCTGTTATTAAGGGAGTTTGAAAGCTATTACAATCATAGATATACACACAGATTTAAAGGCCCATTATCCACGTACAGATTTGTTTATAGTGTTCCCTATGTAACCCTAGTATTCTATTCAATATAAATATACATCAAGGCAGCTAGTCATTACTGCGCCTATTATAGAGACAATATCCTATTACATAATTTATCTTGGAGCATTTCAAGGAAAATCGCCATGGCTGACAAATCAACTGCAGATTCCTCTGACAAATCAACTGTGAGGCTAAAAGGTATTAATTTCTTTGTTTGTTTAGACAAGACAAGACCAGATAAGAGACCTTTTAGGCCTGGGCGACCTGTTTATATTATTAATATTAATTTATGTAATTTTGACCTGTTTTTAGCTTGTTTAAAATAGGTCTATTTTCGGACTGTGACATGTTAGCTTAATTAAATAAATAAATAATAATAATAATATAAAAAAATTAAAAACTATTATTATTTTTTTAAAATAGGTCTCTTAACCGGCCACAGGCCAGACTCTGACCAATATGTTATAAAATAGGCTTGAACTGTTGAGGGTGAATCCTAGCCTGTTTCCACCCTAGCTAAGGCCATTATTCATGTACAGATCTGTTTATAATGTTCCCTATGTAACCCTAGTATTCCATTCAATATAAATATACATCAAGGCAGCTAGTCATTATTGCCCGTTACAGAAACAATATCCTATTAGATAATTTACTTCCTGGTCAACAATGAGATCCTGGAAGCTCATCCCTTGCTCTTCACACTTGCTTTACACGCAGACCGCCACTCCATCCTTCACTCGCCAGGCAAGCCGCCCCCCCAAAAAAAATCTATATATTAGTCTGAATATTTTGCAATGTGATACACTACCCATCTCGTGAATTGTGAAAAAAAAATTTGCAAAAAGTTGGTCCCCGCACGTACAGCTTCATCTGTATAAGCTCAGTGTATGAATCTCTTGTAGTAATTATTCTTCTGTCACCCTTTTCTGTTATTCAGAATCAGAAAGGTTTTATAGCTTCGGAATTTCGATTACAAAGTTCCAATATTTCTCCCTCTTCTGTCCTGCCTATACGCTTACATATGTCATCTGTGTGCTTGTGACGTACAGGAAGCCTGCATCTCTTGAAGTCTTCTATTCAAATGTTATGATTGAAAAAAGAGTCCATGGTTGAAACAAGTTGAATTGAAGTCTAGCATAGATTTTAACTATCATAAATAATTTTTATTTTACGCGCTTCTCACTTATGCGTAAAGTTTTGACAGTTTAGTGTCTATGTGTGGGGTTTGAATTCCAGATAAGCATGGATGCAAAGAGTGTTGCTTCTCAGCTTAAGAGTTCTGGTCTGTTGCGCACTCAGGGTCTTGTTGGAGGAAAATGGAGTGATTCCTATGATGGCAAAACCATAAAGGTACGGAAAATGCTATTATGATGGCAAAACCACAAATCTCTTTGATATGGTCAGGTTTAGCTATTTTAATTCTTTTATCATTAATTTCTTCTGTTTGTGTTACTTCTCGGAAAATCTTCTACTTCAAACGTTTGATTTCCAGGTTTTGCAGTCCCATTGCAAGCTCTATTCTTCCTATTTTTGGTAAACTGAAAAGGAGGATAAGTGGTTTGTACTTTTATCAAGTGATACTGATGATGTTTTCTTCATCCTCTTTATTTGAGAAGTCTACAGCTGCAATTTTAAACACCTGTTCTTGTTTTGTCCCGGATACTCCTTTGTTTCACTGTTCTATGATGTTTGTAAGAATCTTTTAAATTTTACATATCAATGCCATGCAGGTTTACAATCCAGCAACTGGTGAATCTATAGCAGATATTGCATGCATGGGCAGAAGAGAGACAAATGATGCGATATCCTCAGCCTATGATGCATATCAATGTATGGAATTTCATACTTTCAGGATATATCCTTTGATTGAGATGAATGCAGTAACATCATTTAGACGATATACTCATAATTGTCTGAATTTGTTTGCATGTACTTAAATGACTTGTTATCAAATAACTTAAGCACTTAATTATGAGCTTCACCACTAAAATTCTGTGTCTTTCCCACTCACTATTTTGTGTGTCTGTATCTAGCTCTAGCTTTATCCAGGGGAAAAGATTAGGCCAGTGAAATGGCAGGCGTTTTTTTTGGGGCACACATTTTGTTTCTTCAGTCGCTCAAAACAAGTGAAAATGTTGCGTATCTCATTTCTTTTGCAAGCAAAATGGATAAACATGCCTTGTTGCATTTTATGTTTGTTTACTTTGTTGAGAATAGAAAGTTTAGAATTAAGATATTAATTAAGTAATATTATTAGGATTGATTGTTTAGTATTTATTAGAATTAGATATGAATATTTTATCATTATGATGATTTGATTTAATTAGATTTGATTAGATTAGTTTCTTGGTTAGGGTTAGTCTATAAGTTTGCTTAGGTCTCTTTGTATTCTCTTTTACTCTTCAGGATCAATAATATTTAGAGTATTTTCTTATGCTTCAATGTGATCCTTCAATTTTAACATGGTATCAGAGCCATGGTGGTTTCGTGCTTGTATCTCATGCTTCTGGTTGTGTTCTTTTGATTTTGGCCCCTGGTGAGGTCATTTTAAGTTGTTTGGTCCTTTGTGAGACCTTTGGTGTTCGTCCCTGGTGAGATGTTTGGAGTGTTGTTTGGTCTCTATTGGTTGTTGTTTTTGGCCCCTAGTGAGACTGTTGGTTGTTATCTTGGTCCCTCGTGAGATCGTTCGTTGTTGTTTTGTCCCTTGTGAAACCTTTGGCTGCCGCTTCTACTCTAGTTTAGTCCCTTGTGAGGCCTTTTGATTGTTGTTGATCCCCGACAAGATCTCAGGCTTTGTTGATAAGATGTTTCGAGTTCTAATATGGTGAATAGTCATTGTCTGGATTCTTCTATCATCATTTGATCAAGCTTTGTTGGATGTGCCCAAACCTGCTCCTTGATTAGGATCTTACAATGAAGAATATTAATGGTGGAGGCTTTGGATCTTATGACCATTATTTCAATGATGGTTAGTTGCTGCTCTCATTCAAGCTTCTTCCAGCTTGAGGAGGAATGTTGAGAATAGAAAGTTTAGAATTTAGATATTAATTAATTAATATTTTTAGGATTGATTATTTAGTATTTATTAGAATTAGAATTAGATATGAATATTTTATCATTATTATGATTTGATTAGATTAGTTTCTTGAATCTTGGGTTAGGATTAGTCTATTAGTTTGGCTATATAAAGGCCTCTTTTTATTTTCTTTTACTCTTAAGGCTCAATAATATTCAGAGTATTTTCTTGTACTTCAATGTGATCCTTCAATCTCAACAACGTTGACAACATTGAAAGAAAGGACATATATAAATTTCAAATTTTCAATTACAAGTACATATGATATTCCTTTAGCATGGCTATATATAACATATTGTAAAGATGCGCTTGCATGAAATGAGTGGTTGAACAATTTAAGATTTATAGTTTATGATGATTTTAATCTGTTTTGAAATGGTTCTATGGTGTAGCTATTGATGTGTTACTCCCAAATTTCCCCGTGCTAATATGTTTATGATGTTTACGGTCTTAGTTCCATATTCATACAAACCCATGTATCCGTAGATACTAAAAACTACTTATTGCTGTTGGTCTCTCTTGGTTATGTAAAATATTTAAATGCGTAAACGTCCTTATGTGCAGCTTGGAGCAAAACCACTGCAGCTGAGAGGAGCAAACTTCTGAGAAAATGGTATATTTGGTTGCTGGGAATTTATAAACCACCTTTTAAGGAATTACATGAGCTATCTGCTGATTATGTGACAAATTTGTTTACTGTTGGTGTAATTTGATTTAGATATTTCTGCCACTCGTGCTACTCCTTCATGTTGTATTGGTATAACATATATTTGTTTTATTCTCAGTGTTGCTGTACTTTGTAGAAATGGTGTGCTTATCTGATCCTTTTGCACGTTAGTGAACTCCCTTTAGCTCCTATTGACTGCAAATTGGGATATAAATTTAATTTAAAGTATGAAGAAAGGAGTGAACATGGAGGTGGAAAACTGTGATATATATGTTACTTTGGTACAATGGTTGGAAGCTTTTCATTTTTTTTTTACATTGAAAATATTCCTTCCATTTTCGCATAACATTGCAAAATTTCAGTGGAATGACCATGTGCATTGTGCAGCAGCATTTTGTACCAACTGACCAAACCAATGTTTTCTTTTGGCACGTTTGTTTAGTAGCATGGCCATTTTTTTCACTGGGCACATGCATAGATATGTGTGTGCCTACTCATGCATCTTTTCGTATAAATGTTGTTGAATGTTTAACATCATATTCTGTTATTTACTTTTGGCAAGAGTTGATAATAAATATGAAACTATGCTCTTATAAAATTTACTCATGTAAACTAATTTAAAAAGAAAATTAATAACAGGAAAATGTTTATATCATTCAGTAAGGCTTGTTGTGCAATCATGTAGCTGACCCCACCTAGAGGGGTAAGGCTTGTTGTTGTGTAGTTGTGTTTAACCAAAAAGCAACTTGCTCTGCTGGATGCTAATGTTTAGAGAAAATTCTTTAGTATGTCTTTGAGTATAACAAGGTATTTGGTTATGTTCTTGGGAAATTATACTCCTTAGCACTTTACCCTGTAAAAGCATTGTAACTTAAGCTGCTTGGGTACAATTGCCACAATCTTATATACCCTTCATCTTCTCCCATTTACTCTTTTTCCCTGATTTTCCTGGGCTTGTGCCCTTTAAGTCTCAGAAGCATAGGTCACCACCTTTATGTTTTTGCATAAGCTAAACTTTTGAGCCTCAGAGGCTTTAGGTCCATTTTTTTTTTTCTAATGGGGCTCTCAAATCTTACAGTTGTCTGGTTCCGATATCATGCTAATTTTTGTATAGATTTGTGTTTGGCCTTATCCATGTCACCAAAATGGTTCAAAATACTTGGTTAGGATGGCCACAAGCAGACAAGCTTATATATACCCTTCATTTTTTATTACTTTTAGATGTCGGACTTCTATTCTCCTCCATAGACATGATGCCACATTAGATATGTATTGATATCTTGTATTGGATATCTGTAGAACAGAGGCAGTCTATCTTATTATTTTACAATAGGGATTACACCAAGATTTATACAACAAGAGGGAATCAAGGATCCCATGAAATAAGAAGCAGAATCAGCCAAAAAAATAAAAGACTCTGATGCATAATCAATGTACCTGAAAATCTCTCTCCTGTAATCAGGAAATATTATGCTAAATATCTATATTTACAAGACCTATATTAGCTGGCCCAACCACAATATTTATACATTTACACATATAAGTCATGAAGTTTAATTTGCTTATTTTTTCTGGCGCTGTCAATAATTTCATGCTGAGTTCCTGCTTGTTGCTTTCAAGGTATGATTTGCTAATGGCACACAAGGAAGAGCTTGCACAACTTATAACCTTAGAGCAAGGAAAGCCTCTTAAAGAATCTATTGGTGAGGTAGCATAGATAACCTTTTGGTCATTGAATACTTTGTTTTTTGGTTGGCATACCATTTTAGAATTTTTTTTTTCTTTTTCCTTTCTTAAATATTTTCCTAGTTGATTTTCATTATTCACATCATGTAATGAAAGTGAATTTCTGCAGATAAATTATGGGGCTAGTTTTATTGAGTTTTCAGCGGAGGAGGCAAAGCGTGTATATGGAGATATAATTCCTGCACCACTATTTGATCGACGGCTATTCGTTTTAAAACAGGTGAACTTGGAATTTGTTTGGCGTCTTAGTTTTCACAGTTTTATAGTTTCCTCCGTTGTATTATTGTTTACACATCAAGGAAGGAATACTAGTCTACACCCAGTGCAATGCACTTATCAAAACAATGCTTCTCTGATTGATTGCGCTGTGTGTTCAAGGCATTAAGGAAGGAATACTTTTCTACATCCAATGCAATGCACTAAAGTTAGTGTTGTTTGATATTCAATATATGACTAATGTCAAAGCATTCGGGTTGGAATTGGCATTTCTAACATATAATTCAGCGTGTTTCATTTTGTTCACCTATATGCATTTGATCAGTTATGCGCAAGATGCTTTTTGAATACATGGCTTTTATTTCTTATTAATTTATTTAGATTTAAAAAGCAAAGAGTCATTGTTAAATGCTTTGAAATATTGGTTTGCACTAGCTTGGCCTTTCAAGCAGTCACAGTTGTCATACAATAACACATAAAGAGGAATAAAGGTGCAGTATTTTTTTCTTCTATTTGCATGTTAATGTAACTCTAGTTCTTTGAATCATCTTCTGGTGATGTTAAGGACGGTTTTTGATTGCCTTATATAGGCTATTTAAGAATTTACTGTTTCTCTTAAAACATATAATTCTGATATTTTGTATTGCCCCAATTTTCCTAAATTATGTCAATTATAGCCTGTAGGGGTTGTTGGTGCTATCACACCTTGGAACTTTCCTTTGGCTATGATTACCCGGAAGGTAACTCCATTTGGATTTTAGTTTTGAGATGTTCACACGCATGTTTAAATTGTTTTCAAGAGAGAGTAATGATTAGTAAACGGCAATCACTTTAAGAATGCGTTGTCTTATATTAGGTTGGTCCAGCTCTTGCATGTGGCTGTACAGTGGTCGTTAAGCCCTCCGAACTTACTCCTCTCACAGCTTTGGCTTTAGCAGAGCTTGCAATTCAGGCTGGAATACCAGCGGTAGTCTCTTTCTTATACATATACTCACTCCTATGACATAATTAGAGTTTGTTGTCTTGAATGTGATTTTTTTTTTTCCTGTTTTTTATGTTATAGTAATTTCATTTGTGATTAAAGATTTTATTGTTATGTAATTTACAATGCCTCTGTCAAAATCTTTATTACATTTATGGTATTATTGTAGTTTCCCGCTTTAAACACTAAAAATATAGAAGCCCACTATAATTTTTCTTTGTCGGCCAATTGAACATGTAAGTTATTGCAGTTTATCCTTGTAGTATATACTCCATGATTATGGATCTTACAGAGTACACCTAGAGTAAGTCTGCTTACTACAAAAAGAAATAATAAGTCGGCTCATCAATTTCTTCTGGTAGATTGTATAAATTTCACAAGCACCAACTTTTGGTTTTACATTTTATATCAATGCTTATGTTCATAGGGTTCTTTCTTCCTGTTTCTCCTTTCTTTCTTCCATAAACACACTTTTCCAGTTAGTTTCCTTTGTATGATTCTAATGGGCCTAACATTTTGATGGTACAGGGTGTCGTGAATGTAGTTATGGGGAATGCTCCTGAAATTGGTGATGCTATACTTGCAAGTCCACAGGTTCTAGGCCCCTGTTGTGAATATATTAGGACTTTTAAGAATGGAATCTAAACAACTTCATTTCCTCATCAAAATTGTTCAGGTAAGGAAGATCACATTTACTGGCTCAACAGCAGTTGGCAAAAAGTTGATGGCAGGTGCTGCTGGAACAGTTAAAAGAGTAAGCATATCGCTGCTGGACATATCCTAAAACCCAGAATCTAGATTCCAGTACGTTCAATTGATATTTTTCCTTTTTCCCTTTCCATTTTTTTCTTTTTAATACTTTTCCAGGTATCTCTGGAACTTGGTGGCAATGCCCCTTGCATAATATTTGATGATGCTGATCTTGATGTGGCAGTAAAAGGAACTGTAAGTTAGAAATGATGACCATGCATGGTGGTTATAGTGACTTTGTCTAACATGTTTTTTTATCTGCATGTGTCATTTCTAACTTTAACATTTCAATGTATGCAATGCCTAAAACCTTTCATTATGACAAGTGATTAATTGCCAATATGCTTATATCTTACGTGGCATTAGCCCCCATGTTTAAGATTGAGGTGAATTTGATGAGAGATTTTGATACCGTGCCACACTTTTTCTAACCCATCCTTATAACCATGGCCTTGAGGTCTACTTTGTTCGCAAAATATGTGAAAAAATAATCATGGCTCGGTATCATCCTTAATAGATTTTTTTTTTTTTTTTTGAATTACTAGAACCTAGAAGTTTGACTTGCTTTTTGATGAAGCGCTCCCTCTTGAGTTGTGTCAAGTTGTATAAGAATCTGCTTCCTCCGAGGACATGGTTATTTTCATTCATTAAGAGTAAGTGTCAGCTGAGAGTGCAACTTAGAGAATTCACCGGAAGTGCTTATATAAAAACAATATGAAATAAATCTTTATTTGGGCAACATACCATATACATCTTTCCTAAAGGAGCTTTGATCACTAGTGTTTTCAATATAGTTGGCCTTAGCTGGGGGGAGAGTATTGGTGCCGGTTATGCTAAAGTTGAATTCAATTCTAACTACTGAGATTTTAAACCCTTCTGCAGTAGGTTTTAGTGATTACTCTATGTCTCTATTATTCACCTGGGACATAATTAGTCTGGGATTCTGTTAAATTTGAATTATTTTTTAGGCTACCGCTATTTGATTCTGCACCCTATTTAGGGTTAAATATTAATTTTTCCTCGGAAGTATACCGTCAAGAGCAATGTTGCCCTGGAAGTTTTTTTGAGCTCAATTTTGCCCTGGAAGTATTAAAACATAGCAATGTTGCCCACATTTAACGGTGGGACTGACGAAATTAGCACACTCGAGTGTCAAACGCTGACACTCAAGTGTGTACGGAATTTTTTTTTCCTTCATTCCTCCAAGCCTCCAAGTGCACATGAGTGTGCACTACACACTCCCTTGAGTGTGCAGGTGCACACTCTTTTGAGTGTGAACCTAAAAAAAAAAAAATTCCATACACACTCGAGTGTCCGGGTATGACACTCGAGTGTGTAACTCCGTCAGTCCCACCGTTAAATGGAGGGCAACATTGCTACGTTTTTATACTTCCGGAGCAAAATTGAGCCCAAAAAAACTTTTATGGCAACATTGCTCCTGACGGTGTACTTCCGGGGCAAAATTGATACTTAACCCCCTATTTATGTGAAGAAGCAAACCAGTTCTTTTAATACATGCACTGCCCAAGTCAGATTTGTCATTATGTGTTTGATACTGGCATATCAATTTCTTGTACTATCAACCTCTGCTTCATATATATCTTTTAGATGAAATTGTTCCTGTCTTCTAATCCCTCTGTATCTTTAATGACTTATCTGTTTGAACACGTTAATATCCATTTTTGTTTTTGATATATTTAATTAATTGCAGGTTGCAGCTAAGTTCCGTAATAGCGGACAAACATGTGTATGTGCAAATAGAATTCTTGTGCAAGAAGGTTAGATTAGTAAACTATCTATTTTACAATTATTCTAAGTCTGATTTACTACCTTTTGCTCTTCGAGTGATTGTTCATTGTTTGCTGAGTGAATTCACGTATTCTTGTAGCCATAGGATATTTAGTAATTTGTTGTTTTCCTATTGTTTTGCTTTGAGTTTCTTCCCCTAACAGTTAAAAGCCTTAGCCTATTTTGCCCATATTTGCGTAACTAATATTGTTAAGACTTGTTTTTTGGCCGAAATATTGTTAAGACTTGAGACAACATGATGATCTCTTGTAGGAATCTGATGGCATGTTGTGACTTCATACTGCTTCCATCACCAAGGTTATTTATTGGTCGTGTTGCTGTCTGAAATTTCTTATTCAATCTATTTCATAAGCCTATACATCACACAAGTGAAGGAGTAAATTGTTCTTGCTTCTTCTTGTGATACTTCCTCCGGTCCTTAACATAAGATATATTTACCTAATTTGATTAGATTAAAGAAGTTAGTTAATATGACATGTATTTTCTAAAAGATCCTATTCATCTTCCTTAATTCCCTCCTTCACTGTTCTCCTTGATTCTTGTTGAAGGAGCATCAATAGGGTAAATTAGGAAAATATTGACAAATATGAAAACTATATGTTATATTTAAGATTAAGATCAACTTCCTAAATATTTCTTATACCAAAGACCGGAGGGAGTATTTTTTATTAGGGTTAAGGTGCAAAAATACACATATGTTTTTCCTCCAGGAGCGCCCAGCACCATATGTTTTTTTTTTGTGCAAAAATACACACGCCGTTAGGTTTTAGGAGCAAAAATACCACTTCCGTTAGTTGACCGTACTTGACCGTTAACTGACCGTTAGTTGACCGTTAACCATGGTGAAATTACCATTTTGCCCTTAACCCTTTTCTTTTTTAATTATTTTAAACTAAGGGCAAAAATGTAATTTCACCATGGTTAACGGTCAACTAACGGTTAACTAATGGAAGTGGTATTTTTGCTCCAAAAACCTAACGGCGTGTGTATTTTTGCATAAAAAAAAACATATGGTGCTGGGCGCTCCTGGAGGAAAAACATATGTGTATTTTTGCACCTTAACCCTTTTTGCACCTTCACTCTTCTCCTTGATTCTTGTTGAAAGAGCATCAATAGGGTAAATTAGGAAAATATTGACAAATATGAAAACTATATGTTATATTTAAGATTAAGATCAACTTCCTAAATATTTCTTATACCAAAGACCGGAGGGAGTATTTTTTATTAGGGTTAAGGTGCAAAAATACACATATGTTTTTCCTCCAGGAGCGCCCAGCACCATATGTTTTTTTTTGGTGCAAAAATACACACGCCGTTAGGTTTTAGGAGCAAAAATACCACTTCCGTTAGTTGACCGTACTTGACCGTTAACTGACCGTTAGTTGACCGTTAACCATGGTGAAATTACCATTTTGCCCTTAACCCTTTTCTTTTTTAATTATTTTAAACTAAGGGCAAAAATGTAATTTCACCATGGTTAACGGTCAACTAACGGTTAACTAATGGAAGTGGTATTTTTGCTCCAAAAACCTAACGGCGTGTGTATTTTTGCATAAAAAAAAACATATGGTGCTGGGCGCTCCTGGAGGAAAAACATATGTGTATTTTTGCACCTTAACCCTTTTTGCACCTTCACTCTTCTCCTTGATTCTTGTTGAAGGAGCATCAATAGGGTAAATTAGGAAAATATTGACAAATATGAAAACTATATGTTATATTTAAGATTAAGATCAACTTCCTAAATATTTCTTATATCAAAGACCGGAGGGAGTATTTTTTATTAGGGTTAAGGTGCAAAAATACACATATGTTTTTCCTCCAGGAGCGCCCAGCACCATATGTTTTTTTTTGGTGCAAAAATACACACGCCGTTAGGTTTTAGGAGCAAAAATACCACTTCCGTTAGTTGACCGTACTTGACCGTTAACTGACCGTTAGTTGACCGTTAACCATGGTGAAATTACCATTTTGCCCTTAACCCTTTTCTTTTTTAATTATTTTAAACTAAGGGCAAAAATGTAATTTCACCATGGTTAACGGTCAACTAACGGTTAACTAATGGAAGTGGTATTTTTGCTCCAAAAACCTAACGGCGTGTGTATTTTTGCATAAAAAAAAACATATGGTGCTGGGCGCTCCTGGAGGAAAAACATATGTGTATTTTTGCACCTTAACCCTTTTTATTATACAACCCTCCCTCCATTATAAAAGCATATGCAAACATTTCTTGTAAGTAAATGATGACTGAAATATCCTCAAGGATCATGTTGATTTCTAAAATTAATGGCAATGTTTGTGTTTATTAATATATACATAATCCATCTCTAATTCTTGAAATTATTAATTAAAAATTAGGCACATTTTCTCATGCATTTGCATTGCACAGAAATTGAGTAATGAGTCGCACTATTCATGACTTGTGAATAGTGCAACTTGCTATAAATTATATAATATATTTGACATTGATTCCTTAAAAGAGCTATCTTGTGAATATCTTCTTTGTTTTAATAAGAAATTATTTTTTATTGAGTGATTTTATATATGCCAAATCTAGAAAATTTGTTACTTTATGTTGGTCAAATACGTATTTAATATATACATAAATAACAGATATGAGGGTATGTTATTCAAAATAGGTGTAGGCGTACTTTATTTTTATGGAGGTTTATCCACACTTCAATGGTAGAAAGGAATACTAAGGGATCAAGCCACTCTTAAGCTCTTCAGAGAGGACATTTTAGCGCTCAACCCCGCCCCCCCCCCCCCCCCCCCCCAAAAAAAAAAAAAAACTCAAAAATGACTATTAAAAGGGGAGAAGAAAGAGTGGGTCAGTCGTATCTATGATAATCTTGTATGACATTTCGCTCAAATGAGTGGTGTACTGTATTTACAAATTTAAATGATAAGTTAAGTTGTTTTGGACTTCATTGCTTTTCCCTCATTCTTTTTACTAACAAATCTTTTCTGTGAAGGTATATATGATAAATTTGCAACTGCTATCCTTGATGCTGTTAAGAATATGAAAGTTGGGGACGGTTTTAGTGAAGGTGTGGTTCAGGTACATTCCCCTCCTTTTCATCTGACTTTCTGCGGAGATTGCTTTATCTTGCCTCTGTACTGTGTTAACCATTATGTTTAGGAGCCTTGTCTATGCTATAGTCGCTAGTATAGATATGATATTTCCATCTTTCACTCTTCTTGTTCTTTTTCTTGTCACTAGTCTTTAGAGCTCTCTCCCAGATTAAGATTTTACACGAGGTTTAAGCCTTCTAGTTTATGGTATGATTCAATTGTTCATTTCTAAACAGGGACCTCTAATCAATGAAGCTGCAGTGGAAAAGGTTTGTCCTCCTCTTGGTACCTATTATTTTTGTTATGCAATACGGTAGGGTGTCTTCTCTAACTTGTTTAGATGATCTTTCTAACCTTTTTATATAATGACAGGTTGAATCCTTACTTCATGATGCTACCTCTAAGGTCTGTTCCTTTTTCCGTTCCTTTACAGTGATTCTCCACTTTATTTCTGATATATTTTTTTGGAACGTCTTCAAAGTCTGTTGAACTTAAAATAAATAATGAAGCCACTAAAGTCAAATTAACATCTCGTTTCTTTCGACAAAACAAATTTTTTAGGTGCATCTTTTTAAGGCATTTTTGCTACTATATTTTACGCTTGAATCAAAATGTTAAATGTGGTTTGTTGCCTAGATCAAATTTATGCGTGTTCTTTCTTTCCTTCCTCAGGTAAACTTAGCAAGATATATGAGCATGCAAAATAACATTAGCTGATAAATCTGATCATTTATTCCCTTTTATATGAAGGGAGCAAAAGTAATTCATGGGGGTAAACGACACAGCATTGGATTCACTTTTTATGAACCTACAGTCGTCACTGATGTCAATAATGAGATGCGCATTTCAAGGTAAACCTTTTAAGATGGTATCTTGTGATACTGAATTTTTGCTGTTTAACACTTCAGACTTGTGAGCTTACAAAAAATTTTATTTGAA
Source organism: Acacia confusa (assembly GCA_037074495.1). Classification (NCBI taxonomy): domain Eukaryota; kingdom Viridiplantae; phylum Streptophyta; class Magnoliopsida; order Fabales; family Fabaceae; genus Acacia; species Acacia confusa. The sequence goes on along the minus strand of CM073513.1, from coordinate 25,806,650 downwards.
CAAATTATTACCTTGACATATACTCCGCCAGTTCTTAATACAAGACATTTGGGGAGTTGATCTTAGTCTTAAAATATAAGACATAATTTTCATATTTGTTAGTATTGTTCTTATTTATCCCTATTGATGCTCCCTCAGCAATAATCAAGGAAAAGAGAGAATAAGGGAATTAAGGAAGATGAGTAGGGTGCACTAGACTGTAAATGTCATACTACCTCTAGTCCTAAATATAAGATAAAGTTTGTAGTGCAAATTGCACTACAAACTTTGTCCTATATTTAGGATCGGAGGGAGTATTAACTAATTTAACTAACTTCCATAATCTAATTAAATTAGGTAAATATATCTTATATTAAGGACCAGAGGAGTATCAATTAGATTTTAGATGATTTGTTGCTTTTTAACCTATTATTTTTTTTGGTCAAAGCTGTTTAACCTATTAGACTTGTGAGGCTATGAACTGTTTTTATTCAACTAAATATTACCATGATGTGAATCAATCGGGTGAAACCTTCTCATTTTGTCAATTTGAACTTGTATGATTTGTTAGGGAGGAAGTATTTGGACCAGTTGCTCCTCTTTTGAGATTTAAAACTGAGGAGGAGGCTATCAAAATCGCCAACGACACTAATGCAGGTTGCTTTCTCAGCTATGTTTTTTTCAGTTTGGTTCTTCAAACAGCCCTGAAACAAACTGTCGCTTTTCTTCCATTTTATGTTATTTTCACCATATTATTTAATATATGGTGTTGACAATCAACATTTGTTGCCCATTTGATGGGATCTTGCCCTGAATATGCTTGAAGGATTGGGTTCATATATATTTACAAACAGTGTTCAACGCTCTTGGCGTGTTGCCGAGGCTCTTGAATATGGACTTGTCGGTGTAAATGAAGGAGTAATTTCAACAGAGGTACTTCTTATTTGCATATTCACTAAGCAATAAATGGAGATATATTTCTGGATGGACCTATTTACCTGTAATCATTGATGTAGGTTGCTCCATTTGGCGGTGTTAAACAGTCCGGCCTTGGAAGAGAAGGCTCCAAATATGGAATGGATGAATATTTGGAGGTAAGTGCAAATCTTGTGGTCTTTTTTTAACTCTCTGGTTGCAGAAACATAACTGCTTCATGATCATTCCTTACTATGATCAACGCAATACATTTCATCAATAGAATACCAAGAGGGAATTATTTGTATAAATTTAAAGGTTTATGGAGTTTTTCTGGTGAAGCTTTAAAGATCAGAAACGTTATCTGCACGTAACCTAAGTTCAAGGGGTTTATGTATAATTTAGAGTTTGTGAAACGTGGAATATTTTACCTTACCATCTTTGTCTATTTTCTCAAAATTTTAGCTGATAATAATTTAAAGATTTTGACTTACTAATTATCTTTCCAGATCAAATATGTTTGCTTTGGAAACATGAGCAAAGAATGAACTGCAAGGTATACTCGTGTTCCGATGCCAATATCTGATCATCATCGATGTTCGCTTTGGAGAGTTCGGAAGAGGGTATGATTCTTGTGTTTAGCCATTGCAGAAGAAGCATGTAGAAGCATCCCCTTCTGTGTATATAAATAAGTGCAGGCTGGGAATGCACTTCTGGACTAATTTCCCCCTTCTCACTATCTTTCCTTCTGTCATTTTACTTTCTGAGACACTATGAATAAGCTTATTGCAAATTATTTTCCCCTTTTCTTTTCTCTTGCGTTTATGTTTCAGGTATGTGAAAATGCTGCAAATTATTGCAACTTTTGCTGTGACATGGTTTATAACGGTTTTCATAACTGCCCAACCCATATGGAAAACTAAGGCCTTGTTTGGTATAGGGAAGATTTGAGGAAGGAAAGGAAAGGAAGGAAAGATTAAGAAGAAACTTAAGTTGAGGGAATTTAAAATGTTTGGTATGAAGAATGAGGTGTTGGTTAAGTGGGAAGATGAGGTGAAATTCCTACAATACCCCTAAAAGAAAAAAAAAAGAAAACATGAGAATTGATTTATTTTTTTGTGAGACATAAACAAACCCTAAAACCAATTCGCATGAAGGTTGAGATGTAAAATTGAAGTAGATGGTGATGGGATATGAAATTCTAACAAGGACTGGCTTTTGGTTTTGATAAGAACGCCAGACATGGAAGGAATTAGAGGGGGACAACACGAAATTATGAAATGAGTTGCAGAAAGGAGTATGACAAGAGGAACAGGGAAGATCATCACTGAACATTGAACTCATGCGATGCTTTGATAGAGAAGTGAAGAATAATTGAAAAAATGCATGCTAAATCCCTGAAAAATGTGAAGTCACTGAATAAAAAGGAGTTTGCTGGCAAGGGGAAATAGAGGTGACCATGAAGCAGTGAGGAAAATATCACATTGCTTCATGTAAGTAATTAATCAACATAATTAAGTTGTCACATCACAATAACGAAAATGACCTCTCGGCCACAAAAAGTAAAAAAACTATAGTTGTGAGGATGAAGAACACATTAACAAGTTTATAATATGCATATAAGGATCATTGGTTACTGTGAAATGAGCAGTAAAAGTGAACCAATCTCATGCACAGAAAAGCCTAATGGACAAAGATTGAAGCAATATTTATTAATTTTCAGTCAATGCAAGGTGTCTTAAAGGAATTAGAATAAGGAGCCTTTTTGGCCTTCGCAAATGCTGCATAAAAAGGAAAGCAACAAACAAAATGCAAATTGGACTTCTCAAATGTTGTGTAACAATAAAATAAAACCAAGACATGGGAGCAGTAGAATGCACTGACATATAAATGAACATAAATGATAACTGTACGATGAAAGGAAAAAGAACGAAGGAAATTGATCTTCTATTATGCTGCATAAGAAGGAAAGCAATAACAAAAATGCAGAAATGTAGGAAACCAAGACATGACAACACCATTAGGCACAATCACATAAATCAAGATTAAAGATACCATGTGCACTATAGGGTGAAAAGGAAATAAAATGAAGGAAATTGGCCTTCTCAACTACTACATAAAAAATGTACAGAAAGTTGGACATGAGAATGTCATAAGGCAACAGATATAAAGTAACCTAGATTATAGCATGTTGACTATAGGGTCAAAGGTAATAAAAGAAAAGAATTTGGGCTTCTCAAATGCTCCATAAAAAAGAACACAAAGTTGGAAATAAGAAGACCATTAGGCAGGCCACATATGGGGCATGAATCAAAATGTCCTACTCATGAATAAGTTAGGACGTTGACAAGTAATTGAACTTTAAATGTTGTAACTAGGCACTACTGCCTTATACATAGAATAAGGACCCTAAACCTGACATTAATACAATTGAAAATTGTTTATGTAACTTTTTACCAGCTGCAGTTATAAGGAAACACAACATCAGAAACTAAATGACTATTGATGACAATAAAACAATATAGAAACAGGAATGAAGACATAAAGTAAAATAATCAAATTGCAAAAAACCACTTAAGTTTATGTCCGAACCACACAGCCCTATTCGAACTCTAATGACAAAAGGTAAACCAGTACAACAAGAGTTAACCAGGTTTGAAAACAACAATGGAAAATACAAAAACTGGCCTTAGTCATTTATAAAAAGCAAAAAACATAAATAAAAGTAAGGGTTAACGTGCAAAAATACACATGTGCTTTACCTTGAGGAGCGTCCAACACCAAGTGTTTTTTTTAGGTGCAAAAGTGCATATGTGGTTACAACTTAAGTGCAAAAATACCATTTGGCCGTTAAATTTGACTTTGACTATTAAGTTTGACTTTTTTTGCTGATTAGGCCATGACCTGGCATTTTTGCACATATGTTGGACGCTCTTTTTAGCAAACCACACGTGTATTTTTACACTTCTTACCAAACCAAATGTATATTTTTACTCATTTGAAATGTCACATCATCGCCCAGTTAGCAAAAAAACACAGGAGAGAGTATATAAAATAATGTACTAGTATATAGAAGTTCACAATCATCAATTCAAGGAGAGATCGATCACCATAAATTGCCTCTACATTGATTGTGAAATTAAATCCAAAAACTTGACTTCGGGGAGGGCTCTCCTTTTATCCTCCTCTTTTGATTATCTGATCCATTGAGAAATTATAAGAAAAGGCCCTTCCGCCTTCGATCATATAACCTACTTTGACTAGCATCTCCTTAACCTGATGTTACCATGGAGATTTAGATCCCATACTCTATCATCTTCACTTTCATCTGCTTTCTCTTTCTGATACACAAACTCTCAAATTCCAAGAAACCTTTCAAACCCTTACCCCCAAGACCTCCCAAGTTCCCTCTCATAGGAAACCTCCACCAACTTGCAGGGTCACTGCCCCATCGCCGCCTTAGAGAGCTCGCAAATAAGTATGGACCTTTGATGTACCTTCAACTCGGAGGGACCTCCAAAATGGTAGTCACTTCCCTAGAAATTGTTAAAGAGATACCAAATCACATGATCAAATCTTTTATAATAGATCAAGAAATCTTGCAATTGACGTCTTTGCTTACAATAGCATAGACTTGGTGTTTTCTCCATACAGAAGCTATTGGAGGCTTCTTCTCCAAATAACACAGACAGATAATAAAACTAATGTGAGTTTGTGACAGGTCCGGTTGGGAAAGGTGAGTGAGAAAGGAGGAAGAAGAAGATCACATGATGCAAAAAGCGTCTCTTTTTATTTGTGAGTTTGTGACACCTTTTTAATTTTTTTTCTTTTATAAAAAGGCATAGCATTAGGCTGACGCCTTGCCTTTTTTGAATGACATCACTTTGTGGCGTCAGTCTTCCTGATGCCACTTGTGGCGTTAGGAGTACTGATGCCACCTTATGGCATCATTACTCCCAACGCCACTTACACAGTGGCGTCATGTCAGATGACACCACCGACTGCATTAGATCGGTATTTAGTTTGCACAATGCCTCATGTTGGTAACTTTTTTTAAGATTCTTCTTATATAGGTAAATTTCCTAGTTAGAGAATGATCTTGACAGAAGCATCTTAAAACAATTGTTCACATCGACATGTCCTACTTCTACAATAGCGCCCCCCCCAAAGAAAATGTTTTTTCATCATTTCAAAAGGACATAAATATTCTCTGTAGAATGATACCAATTTGCAACAGGAAATGTGAAAATGGGAAAAAAACCAGCAATAATTGACAAAATGTTTTCATATGAACACTTATTACTCAAAACTATACATTTTTTCAAACACACGCGTATGGGTGTTGCATAGAACATGCAAATATTGTACATGAGAAGTAAAAGGGTCACATACCACCAATGATTCTAGTAGAAGTTGTCAAGCTCATAGTAAACATAAATCGGTGACTTCATATGTTTTGTAGCCTGCTCGTAAGAGAGGATAAGAACATTACAGAGCAAGTTCCATTATCTATTAAGTTTTTTGACAAAACTCATGCTATGATTAGCAACACATACTCCCCCACAGGCAGACAACCAGAATGCAAGCCCTAATTCCCTTTGTCGCTCTCACTAAACATCCTTCCCACATCATATGAATACTAGCGTAAAAGCCAGCAACAGTCACTAGCCACCATCACCATCTCTCTCATAGTGGTAAAGACCTAATGAAGATGCCGCTTAGACAACCCTAGGAGAACCCTAGATGCTCGTGCATAGGAGTGCTAGTCTCATTTAAATAAATTAGTATGTTTTACATCTTTTTTTCTACCTAAAATTTATTACAATTAATAGGGGTGAAATTGCAACACTTTCATTTATTATCTTGAAGGCGAGCTTATGATAAGGACCAAAATTTGTTCTAAAACTAAACTTTTAAACTAAAATGGTACAAGATTTCTTAGTTTCATCATTAAACTAAAGGCAAGATAAGAGTGGTACAAGATTATTAAGTTTACTCATTAAACTTGTAATAAGCTTCATACTACAAAAACAAAAAATGACGTTTTGTAGCGGTCAAAACCACCTTTTTGTAGCAATTTTGACTGCTACTAACAACATGAATAGCGGTCAGAGAAACCTCTACAAAATGCACATTGGCAAGTTATTTTCTAGCGGTTACTATAAACCGTTACTTAGATATACACACTGCTACTGAAATTGTATTGGTCATAAACTAATAGCTACCGGATGACATTGAGACGCCATATTCTAAGTAAATGTTGTAGTGGTGTAATAATCGCTACAAGATGACATTGAAACTTTTTGTAGCGGTTAACAAACTGTGACTAAAAAATCCAAGAATTTTAACAATTTGGCAAGAAACGATTGAATGGCGAAAAAATATTTTCAAACATTGTCAGAAAATAGTTTTAATATTTCCTTAACTGCTAGAAACAATTTGGAATAAAATTTTAGGAACGGTGCCAAGAAGTTTCAAAATTTAAAGTGCAGCAATTTTTCATGAATTGCTATAAATGTTTGCCGCCAATTTCAAAATTTTAAAAGTAGCGCCAAAAGTTTTTTACAAATTTTGTAGCAGTTAAGTAACTGCTAAAATAAAATTAGATTTTTCTTAAAAATGTCAATAATTGTAGTTCTTTTTTACTTATCACTTTGCCATTTTAGTATTGTTACTTATATGATAATTTTTATTAATTAAAGAAATAGTACAGTTAAATGATATTCAATTATGGATATTATACAAGTATAATACCAAGAAATTGTAGATAATGTAAAATTATTATGTTGTTCAATAGATGATATTTTTATATGAAATGAATGTTGATCATCATAGAGGAAGGCAAAGGGAATGTTGTTCTGCAAAATAAAAATAATTGGTATGAAAGAATAATAAGAAATGAAGAAATTAAAAATCAAAGATATGAAAATATTATTTACCATATTTGATACCTCTCCGAAAAACATTGATTAGAAAAATAAAATAAGAGAAAATTTGGGAAGGAAGAATTGAATAAGTGTGTGAAAAGAGGTATGGTGGTGATATTTCTAAGGATTTATGAGTTAAACTTGTAGTGGTTGATGTGGCAGATGTTGTAGTGTTTTTTTTTTTTTTTTGTAGTTGTTGATGTGGTGGAATTGGTAGCAGTCTTGAGTGCAGTAGCGGTTTGATTACTGCTACAGCAAATACTTTTGAATTGTTTTTAGAGAAAATATAGACGGATTATGGTAAGATAAACATTTTTTTAATCATTCTTCATCTCCATCACTACAAAAACTATGTAGAGAAAATGTTTGTTGTGACTTTAATATGTTTAAACAAAAATTGAACTTAAATTAATTGATAATAACATGTAACTTAAAAAACTCACCAAACGATAGGTAAACTCTTATTGCCTTATAGGAAGAAGTCTTTAAAATTGGCGGGTTGGAATGACTCACTCTCGTATGCGATGTTATCGCTGTCACCCATGTTATAAAGGCCCCGAGGCTTTAAGTCAACCACCATATTCTAATCCTTGAGCCTCTCGTCCTCGACATAATAAACATAATGTGCTTCTAAGGCAAGAATATATAGCTTATAATCTTCAAAATGACCAGTGTGAATTGGCCAAGAGAAATTGACTGATGTGATGCCTAAATTGTCAATTGTGAGTCCCTGAGAAGTTTTTGTATTAGCCCACAAACATTTGGAAAGCATAATGCATAAATGGCATTGGTAATTTATTTCAACGATATCAAGAAGCTTTCCATAATATGGGACGTTGTTGAATTGCATGTTGTCATCACTACTGCAAAACTCCTTGTGCCAAATGTGCCATAAACACTCGCGTGTTGGGTTATAAATCATGAAACTGTGCAAAAATTGAAACCATTGATATTATATGTCATAAATCTAGTTGCATGGTCAAGACGGCTGAGTGCGAGAGCTTTGAAATCTTGTGAGTGTGTATTGTGGTCATTTAGTATTTGCTGTGTAAACCATCCAGGGAATTCTCTGTCAACCTTTCTGTCAATTTTAGAGGATGTCTATGTATGGATCCTGAGTTAAAGCTTCACATGACTTTTGAATTCCTTGCAAATGATAATGAGATGGACAATATATAAGTATAAATTGTATGGAAATATATAGGAAAATATATGAGTGTACAATGCTTACTAAAGGAATGGTTCAACTTTAGTGCAATTAATCAAGACGTGCCTATGTGCTTGCAACTTCTCAGTTGGTGTCATTTTAAATCTCTCACTTCCTCTAGCTAGTTTACCAACACTAAGTATCAACAACTTCTTGATGATGTCTCAGGTTCAAGTTCAGGACAATCATCTACACAGGGGGATCGGTTGAAAGATCTCTCAATGTCATCAAAATACCTTAAACAGAAATAGAGGACCTCATCCCCTATACAGCCTTTAGTTATATAACCTTCTGGCTACTCCTTATTTTTTACATTAGATTTCAACTTCCCTAGAAACCGATAAAGTAAAGAAGTACAAATGTCCATAAGTGGTTAAATGTGGAAGTTGCAAATTTAAAGAGTAATGCTGAGGTGCATATGGAAAATGAATACTTCTCAATCGGATACATCTATTGGTATTGCTCTGGGCCAACCAGCTTTGTTTCATGAACAAGGTGTACTGTCAGATGAACTATTACTATGAAAAAGGAAAGAGGAAAAGTCATCTCCAAATGACACAACTAAGAATGATTTTCTATTGTAGTTGATCGAACTCCTCAATGTTCAAAACCTTTAAACACAACTTCCGAAAGAAAGAACATAACTCTACCAAAATGATGGACACATCAAAAGCAGTATTTTTTTTTATTGCTAGCGAAAGTAATTGTTGCATAAAAACATGTGAGTCAAGACTCTTTATCCTATAAACTTTTCGAGTCTGCAAGTTAATGCATAATGAAATGTTACTTGAATACCCATAAGGAACTTTTATTTTCTTCAACGTTGCAAGGAAGATTTCCTTATTCTATTTTGAAGGGAGAATTTTTACTGGTTGAAATTTGTCATTCTCATCCGACCACACCTCTCCATGAACTCCTATGGCCCGTAAATCTTTCCTCACATAAAGATGATCTTTTGACTTGTTCGTTAAGCATCGTGTATAGCATATTGTCACACACTTTTTTTTTTCTCAATATGCATGACATCTACATTGTGTTGAAGCACTATAACATTCCAAATTTTGGAATTAGAGAATTAAAAATATTATATGGAATTAATAATGGAAATTTTAGCTTGGATAAATTACTAATATTTTGAATTTAAGACATATTTTTCCTGAAAATTAACAACAAATAGTTAAGGGATAATTTTGGCATAAAAATTTTAGAAACAATATTCTATGGCTTGGAGAAGCTAATTAAGGAAGAGAAATCCTTAAACAGAATTAAGGATTGATTTCTAACACTTATCCAAATATATGCAACTAAATGAGTGAAGGCCCAAGTTGCAAATAAAAGTTTTGTAGGGGATTAAATTGGTATTTCACGAGAGTGGACCCCACACATCACACACTCTTTGCATGCATGACAACTCACCTTCTCCTTTCTTAAACTTCCAACCACATACCCCCTTTGTTTCTCATTTAATAAATTATTATACGCCACCTTCATCCTCCCTTTCAAGACACTTGAAACACATATGCAAAATGCCCCATGTTCATTTAACCAATAAACCATTTAGCTAGGCCTTCTAATTTATGAAGCTTCTTCATTTTCTCATTCATTTCCTCTATTCGGCCAAACACCCCAGAAGAAGAAAAGAGAGAGTGAGAAACCAAGAATTACAATGAGACTGTAAGGAAGAGCTCGAGAATGAGAAGGAAAGTTGAAGAAGAAGGACCAAATGGTTGCATGTAAGAGTTTTGAACTAGGTTAGCCTTTTCCTTTTAGTTTCTATAGTTTCTGCATGTTGGGTTTGCTGTTTGGGTTAAGGGAAAAATGGAAACAAAAAACACCTTTGTTTTTTGGACCAAAAAGATATCAAGCATATATGCTTCTTTTTCATAGGAAAATCTTCCATTTTTTTTTTTTGTGAAGCCTGGTTAAAATATAGTAGACATATTAAGCTTTAAAATGAGCCCAAGAACACCCAAATTTGACTTATAGAAAGGGAGTTATGACTTTCCAAAGTTTGACCACAAAATTGGACAACTTTAATATTTTCAGAGATGATTGCCCATTTTCATGTAGAGTTTTGACTAGGTAAATGGTGTCCAATTGCCATGATATTATAAGTAATGACCTTGCCCATAAATATACTATTATAGGAATTTGCCTGGAATTTTCACAAGACCTGGAATTAACCAAAAGTTTGGCGAACAACTAGGTGGTAACTCTAATCTCACATTATTTGTATGACTGTATATGCTTGTTTAAATCATAATTGTGAGTCTCTTCTGTGTGAGAGGCCAGTATTACTTGTGAGTTGTTTAGCTGGAAGGGGTGACCATACTGCTAGCTTCCCGGTGACTAGGTAGGGCTTAGTGCATTCAGTTATTTTTGGGATGTTAGTTCACCCTATTGTATTTTTCTAGCGCTAAAATATTGAATCTTATGATGGTGTTTGTATTAAATGTTGCATATGAATTGTGATACATGTTGTATGATTTTTGAATGCTATATATGCTATCTGGACTATTCGGATGTGGTTAACTATCATATATTGTACATGCTTGGCTTGTGAGATTAACTTGTTACTTTAAGATTCATTTGAATCTCAAAACCTTCCAAAATTTTAGGATGTGGGCAGAGTAGTAATCAAGGTTCAAGGGGCAAGGTGGTAGACATTGGTCACTGAAAGTTGTTGGAGGAATCGATAGTTTGAATTTAGTTGTTTGTCGTATAGACTTAAATATTTTGGTAGTCTACGTTGAATTTGATGGTTGTTATAAATCTATTTTTTGTATGACTGTGACAATATTAGAGCAGCAATTGATGGATAACCAAGAAATATATAGTAACATCAATACAATTCACCCAAACAGTTTTATGTGATGCGTTGTGCATTGATGCACTAGTGTATATTGTATTGTTGAAAGGGTGTTACACACATTATCTTTATAATACAGAAGAGTGAAGAATATGCTTATCTTCCGCCATTGCTGAGGGGTAGAAGCAGAAGTCATGGCAGTCTTCCTCTCCGTTCTTGGAGTATGTCATTTTTTCCAAACTTGATTTCAATATCCTGAAGATGCTATAAGATATACACATTGAATAAAGTCTTAGGAGGTTCTCTTTTTTCTTGTTGCCCATTGAAATGGTTGTGTTGCAACCTTTACTTATTTTTTCCATCAAGAAACCTCTAATAAACCATAAAAGCACCATTTTTGACTGTGGGAAGGTGTACTACGTCAGAGTCAAAATTGCAAGCAGGACATGCCATCTCAATATGCACATTTCACTCGGATAATGTTCTCAAGTTAGGAAAGTCACTTATCGTCCACATTAAGGCTGAATGTAAGTTGAACAATGTCTTCTCGTGTATGTCATACGTCTCGATGTTGACATTCCACAATTTCAGCAACTCCTTTAAAAGCGATTGAAGATAAACATTGATGTTATTTCCTAGTGCCTTTTGCTTGGAATTATCATAGACAAAATGAATGAGCTATGTTTCATACACATCCAAGGGCCAAGTTTTAGGGAATTAAGATAACAAGCCAAATACTATAACTTGTGCTAAGATTCCCAAACAGGTTAAATCCATCTGTCGCCAATGCAAGGCGAACATTTTTAAGGTCTACCGTGAAATCTAAAAAGTCTAAGTCGAACGCTTTTTAGGCTTCAATATCTTGTGGATGTCGTACTTTACCATTCGGATTCTTGTCAATTTCATGCCACTTCATATGCTCAACTATCTTAGATGACATAAATAATCTTTGTAAGCAAGTTGTAAAGGAAAGTACATGAGAATCTTTGTTGGTTTCTTCTTTTGCTTTTTCCCCTTTTGAACTATCCTGAACCTGAAAGTATAACATCGCTTACAAGTCTCCCTACGAGCATCATCTTCCTAATAAAGCATACAGTCATTGGGCCATTCATCAATTTTTTCATAGTTTAGACCTAATCACTTAATAATCTTCTTGGCCTCATAGAAGGTTGTGGGAATGTACGTGTCAGTTAATGCATCTTATAGTAATTCCAGCAACATAGACATTGTCATATTAGTGATCCCACACAAGCATTTGATATGATATAATTTGATCAAGAAAGATAATTTGGAGTATTTTCAACAACCTTGATATAATGGACGATTTGCCTTATCCATAAGGATGACAAATTCCTAAGTTACATAATTCTGAAAGAAAACAGGGTTATCACCCTAAACTTCTTCGGTGAAATTGTCCCCTTCAAAACCAAATGCATCTCAAACAACATCTATAACAAGATCATCTTGATCTACTTTATTTCCTACTTATGAACCTCAATGAAGAATATCATCATATCTTATACGAGGTTTCTCACCATGAACTCCCTATAATGTATATTCTTCTGGGAATGGCTTCACAAGCAAATGATCTTTAACATCTTGTGTATGTCACTTCTTAAACTTGCATTTACAACACATACACACAATCTTCCCATTACAGTTGGCGTGAACAAATATGATATCCAAGAAAGTATTAAATCTAGTCAAATATGTTAGAGAATTGTGCAATGACTTGAATCATGACTTATCCATATGTGTTTCCTCAAAGTTTGAAGAATAATTGGAGAGAAGATAGGTGAAGAGAGAATGTTTAGATCACATACTAACTTGTGGGGAAGATTAAATGCACCATTGGAAAATTTATAGTGGTAAAAAAAAAACACTACCATGACTACTACAACATTGTCCCAATATTTGTAATGGTTATATAATGCTACATCAACCGCTACACAATTAATCATTTTGTAGTGATTAAAACATCACAATTGCTACAACAACGAAGACTGTTCGAAATTTGAAACTTTTTAAATTTGTATTGGTTACAACTACTACACAAATGTTATCATTACAGGAGGGAAAGTCAAAATTCAAACTATCAAATTTTGTAGCAGTTACTATTTTGAATCGCTACAAATTTGGCGATACCAACAATTTGAATTTCAAATTGTCATAGGTTTGTAGCGGTTTAAGAAGTGTAATTGCTACAAAGCATTCATAATTTGTTGTTTGTTTTTTCTGTGCTTTCATGTCATAAAATTTGAAGATAATTGAGAAATAATAACATGAAAAATATGTTAAAGAAATAAAATATAACAAGCCAATTTTTTTTTAAAATATATATCTTTATAAAGAACTTAAATCTAAAAAACTCTCTAAAGCCTGATCATTTAGTCCTCTCTCAATAAGGAAGGATCAGCACGATGACCAAATGTAACACTACCATTGTCATCGACATAAGAAGGTAGAGGTGGAAGTTGAAGGGCAGGATCGACGTTGAACACAAGAGGAGGTGGGGGCGAGGGAATTGCCTCACCAGGAAACAGCTGACCTACACCATGGACACGAAATCAAAGCTATGTCTATGTTGAGCGTACCGACTTCTGAATTGGTCTTGAAGTTGGTGAGTCATCACCTGAGTCTTCTCCTTAACTAAAGTTTGAGTCTTGTCCTCAACTAAACTTTGAGTCCTCTCCTCAACAATCACCTTAACCATCTACTCTGTCGCCTTAGATATAACATCAGTGATCCCTACTTGAGAGGTTCCATCCTCAGAGGTAGCACTCTTGCCATAAACTATGCTAGGCCTAACACTTATCCCTATACCCTTGACGCGTCCAAAGTGCTCAATTTAGGATAGACTAGCTATCAATGGGCAATGGGATCCACAGACACCTATGTCTTTGCGGTTTAAGACTGGCGTAGCTCTGTTTGTACTTGTATAATACGCCCCTGGCACACACAAGGTATAAGAAATTAATGAAATAATTGTATAAATATATATTAATTACATCATTATATCTTTTTTTTAAAATGTAAATCACTTATAATGGCTTCCTTTGCTTTATGGGAGGTAGGCGTCCCATCTTGGTGTCTTTGGGTATATGTGTATAACTCCCCATAGTCTATATGGCGGTTATCCTCCTGAGCTTTCCTCTCCTAAAAGAAATTAAAAAAAAAATCTAGACTTAGTTGCAATAAAAAAAACAATTGATAAATAAAAGCGAATATATTTAAATTTAAAAATACTAGCTCACTGTAGGTGATAGCAAAAGTCTTCAATCCAATTGAGTGGTGGATATGTTGTTGCCCTTGGATCCCTATGTTCCTCTGAGAAAGAGACTGCATAACACACAAAAATTAAAATATGTTTCAATAATAATTATAAAATTTCTAATTATTAATAATTATATAAATAAGTAAAAATGTCCCTGGCCTTCTAGACTCTTCCTGTACTAAATAAAACTAACCCAGTCTAATGGTAGGACGCATTCTAGGGGCTCACCATCAACTGATCCAAAGGTGTCATCACATCCTTATATACACAGTGGTAGAGACGACTCCTCTTGTTCTTCCAACCGTCCGCAATCTTAATGAGCGCATACCTCTTCCTGTTATCCTAGACTTTAAACTTCATCTGTATCACAACTATATTTTTAATTAATTTATTCAAAAGGCCTAAATTATAACTATTAATATAAAAAAAAATTGATAATTAAATGCAATTAATTATTGTAACAACATCTAAAAATGCTTTTTTCTTCTGATCCAACAGAATATTCTTCGAATATTGGAAGTGGATGGGAAACCAAAACCAATTCCTACCAAAGTTGGACAGCTGACATTTGAACATGTGGCCACCATTCTCATTTGGGTGGTCTATATGCTCATTCCACAGAACTACAACACGTATACCATTGATTGCACTTAAACCAGCCACATCCAGTCTCCTTAGGCTGATGTTCCCCTTGCTCATTTGTATAATTCACAATAGTTTTTTTTACAATTACACACACTATTAATAAACCGTATGGAATTTAAATATTAAATTTATTAAAACAATATTTATATTTACCTTCATGTTCTATCTCAAATCCAGTCGCCCGAGAAGATGAATGTCGTGGGTTCCCCTACTCCTAAATGATATCCTTATCTAAGAACCACTCCACCTAGAGTATTAGTATGTTCAATTCGAACTCCCACCTTGCTCAAAGTCCTCCACACTTATCTCAGCCTTATCTTCAACTACCTCATCCTAATCATAAGGTGATAGGGTTTCCTCTTCACTTTATAGGGCTGCCTCCTCTACAAGTGGGAACATCTGCTGAGGCTAGGTCCCCTCCCATGATGACACAGGGATATTTCTACCCATGTCCTGCCTTCTAGCACTATTGCCCCCTTGTCGAGCCACTCTTCCTTGTATCACTTCCTTTCATATAGCCCTCTTTGAAGCCATCTCTTGTTAAAAACTATAGTTAAACATTGAAAGACATCACATGAGAAAGAAAAGGGTAATGGTGAGAATGAAACGTGTGTGTGTCACTATTGCTTTGAAATACCAACATTTTGTAGTGGTTTTTCTTGAAATTGCCACAATATTCCCCATTCAATGTGAAATTTCGTAGTAGTCACTAAAACCATTACACATGTGAGACTGACTGCATTATGTAGCGGTTTTGGGCATAAACTGCTACAAATTTTAGACTATTTGCATTCTATAGCAAGTTAATCTATAATCGCTACAAATGTCATTGTAATTTTAAAGAACAATAGCAAGAAACCACACATTGGTTTCAAAGCAATTGCCACTCTTAATAAGTTGAAAATATGCTAATAGGTAACATGATACCAAGCACAAACCATCTACAACTTTTCAAGAGGGCATCTGTTTTTAAACAAAGTTTTGTTTCTTGCTACTAATTCTCTACATAATTTTTTTTTGTAGATTATATAGGCTTCAGATGTGTAGCGGTTATCGTAGGTAACCGCTACATGTGTACCACCAATTAGCATTCTGTAGTGGCTATTGGTATAAATCGCTTCAAATGGACAAGACTCTTTGGATTTTGTAGCGGTTTCCATAATAACTGCTACTGTCAGAATATATATAGTGGTTTCTACAATAACCACTATAGGATTTTGTTATTAATGAAGATAGTGCAGCATAAAACGAAATATTGGTTTACAAGGTAGATGCCAATCTTAGATGAAAAAGTCAATTGATTTTTTTCAGTAGAGAGAGGTAGCTTTGTTGCAACCAATGATTCGTTCCATGCTGCAAAATCTTCACAAAATAATTTCAGGTTTGCAGGGTTTATATAGGTTTAATGTGTGTAGCGGTTTGAAAAATAATCGCCACAAAATTATCATTTTGTAGCGGTTTAAGCCTCAAATTGTGACAAAAGAACAAACTCTTTGAATTTTGTAGTGGGCTTTTGTTTCAAACCGCGACAAATGTCCAAACTCTTCAAATCCTATAGTGGGTTTTACATTTAAACCGCCATAAAAGGAACCACCACAAACTTCATGCTATTACACGCCAAGTTGGTGCCACATTTGTGGCAGTTTCATATGTACAAACCGCTACAAATACGATTGCTACAAAATTGTAGCGATTAATTTCTTATAATCACTACAAAGTTCATTGCCTAACAAAGCGCATGTTTTGGCGCGAGGTTGCTATTGCAAATTTGTTGCGGGTTCAATGTAAACTGCCACAACATCTCATATTTGTAGCTATTTTAGGTGACCACTACTAATTGATAGTTTTTTTGTAGTGTCGTTAATATAGAATGAAATTAGATAAATAGGTTTTATATTAAAGATTGAGGGGGTGAATTTTTTCATTCACTATTGTTGTCTAGATAGGGCAAATAAACTAGCTCTTTGGAAACTAGAGAGTGAGAGAGATAGGAGGGGGAGGGGGATAGAGTGTGTACACGTGTATAGAGGCAATATACCTACATGTTTAAGGTGTTGCAGTGTTTTTTTTTGCCTGAAAAGTTAATTTTTATTACCACCAAAAGAAATATTACAACCACTAATAGCCGAAGCCAAGAAATCTTAAAATCATCTAACAATAATACCTACACACCCTTACCAATCAACCTATAAAAAACCTATACATCAAGCAATCTATAAAACAAACTATAACCAAACAAAACGTATAAAGCAACTATAACCAAACCTACTATAGCAACAACAAGTATATCAATTAGCCTATACCATCTCTCTTATTCACACTGTCAGCATTATCATCAGACGTCCTGGCGTACATAGAGTCTGACTAAAGAATGTTGCTTAAAGAAGATGGAATGTCATTCAACCATATAGGTTGATACATCTTCTTGGCCGCATCTACTGTAAGTCTATCTGCAGCTTTATTTCCCTGTCTAGCCACTAAGGATATTGAAGTTTCCTCCAATGATTCTAACTAGTTCAAAATCTCTATCAATATGTCTCTGCATTGCCACTCACATCCGATGGTAGTCCTATTCACAATCAATCTGTACAACAATTCACAATCAATTTCAATCACAAATCTGGATTCCTGAAACATACCTATGCAATTAAGAGCTTCTTTTACAGCTGCACACTCTGACATAAAAGGTGAGAACACTTGGATGGCCATTCCAATTCCACCAATGAATTCACCCCTATAATTCTTACATACCATCCCAATCCCTGCTTCTCCCGTGACTGCTTTGAAGGCTCCATCTATATTAATCTTAATTGAATTCCGTGGAGGACTCTCCTATTTTAGATTCCTTACTAATCCCTATTTGTAAACTTTCATCTGTGTTTCAGTCGTTTTCACCTTGGATTTCCATAATGCCCCTACTTGGGAGTTTACTAACCTTACCACTTCCAGAGCATCTGGTTTTTCTTCCTTGAACACCCATCAATACCTTTTCTTCCATATCCACCAACACATAGTCATAAAGAGCGATTTCCCATATTCATCTAACTTCTTTTCTCCATCCAACAAGCTACATATCCAATTCTCACCTCTTCTCATCGACCATTTATTGAATTTTAACCCCAAGGGACATCCAAACCAGCAACGTTTGGTCCATGGACATAGGAATAGTATGTGTTCCATAGTTTCCTTTTCAACTAAGCAAATTGGGCATAGTGGAGTGGCTGCACATTTTCGTCTAAAAAGGTTTTCTTGAGTAGCTACCTCCCCTACACCAATTCTCTACATGAAATGCCGGATTTTTGGGTGTGCCACAACGTTCCAAATGCTCTTCCATAATGATTCCGGGCATCTGTAGGATGATTCAGGTTTATTGGCTATAACTTCCTTCATGGATTCTTTTGCTACAGTGTATCCTGACCTAACTGTGTAGATACCATCCCTGCATGCTAACCAGATGGCCTAATCTCTCTTCCCAGCCTCTAGTATTGGTGTTTGAAGAATCAACTCGCGTTCTGAATCATTAAGCCGGTGGTTAATGGCATGTAGATCCCATTCTCCATCCTTGATAAGTATAGAAACATATAGCAATAATTCTTCATCTGTTAATTCACGACCAGGTAGATTACCTCCATCTAAACCTTGAATCCATTGGTCTTTCCATATATTTATGGAGCAACCATTCCCTATTTTCCAATACAACTTTTTCAGCAGTAGATCTCTACCTTCCAACAAGCTGCTCCATCTCCATGAGGCATGAATCCCCTTTTTTGCATGAATAAAATTTGTTTTAGGAAAGTAGATACCTTTAAGCACTTTGCACCACAAGTCCTCAGGAAGATTGATCAACCTCCAAGCTGTTTTGGCAAGCATGGCCTTA
Organism: Acacia confusa; assembly: GCA_037074495.1. Classification (NCBI taxonomy): domain Eukaryota; kingdom Viridiplantae; phylum Streptophyta; class Magnoliopsida; order Fabales; family Fabaceae; genus Acacia; species Acacia confusa. Next base: position 25,788,017 of record CM073513.1, on the reverse strand, counting down.
TTGAAGCATAGTAGGTCTTTAAAGCCCATCCCTCCATCACTTTTCTTTGTTGTCATCTAATTCCAGCTTCTCCAATATATAGATCCTTTCTCTTCAGTCTGCCCCCACCAGAATCTAGCAATTAGGCTGTCAATTTCCATACAAGATTTTTTTGGAAAGAGGAAACAAGTCATCGGGTAGGCTGGTATTGAATTAGCCACAGCTTTGATTAGCACTTCATGCCTAACAAATGAAAGTAATTTTTGTTTCCACCCTTGAAGCTTTAGACCAATTTTGTCTCGTACTATTACAAGAGATTTAGCTTTTGAGTGGTCTCAAATTATAGGTAATACCAAGTATTTCCCTGTTTGTTCAATGTGTGTGATCCCTAGGCATTTCGAAACTTCATCTCTGATGCATTGAGGGGTATTAGCAGAAAAACAAATGCTAGATTTTTCTAGGTTCACTAGCTGGCCCGACGCTATACAATAGACCTCCAGTTTTTTCTTCAGCTCCATGTATGTAATTGGTTTAGCCTTCAGAAACAACAAAGCATCATCAACAAAGAAACAATGGGAAAGGACAAGGGCTTTACGTGCCAACTTAATTCCTTTTATGTCTTTATTGTCAATGTGGTACTTGAGCATTAGAGATAAAACCTCTGATACAACATGTAAGGGGACAATGGTTTACAAGGTAGATGACAATCTATGATGAAAAAGTCAATTGATTTTTTTCATTAGAGAGAGGTAGCTTCATTGCAACCAATGATTTGTTCCATGCTGCAAAATCTTCACAAAATGATTTTAGGGTTGCGGGGTTTATATAGCTTTAATGTGTGTAGCAGTTTTAAAAATAATCGCCACAAAATTCTCATTTTGTAGCGGTTTAAGCCTCAAATTGTGACAAAAGAACAAACTCTTTGAATTTGTAGTGGGCTTTTGTTTCAAACCGCGACAAATGTCCAGACTCTTCAAATCCTGTAGTGGGTTTTACATTTAAACCACCATAAAAGGAACCACCACAAACTTCACGCCATTACACGCCAAGTTGGTGCAAGTTCAATGTAAACCACTACAACATCTCATATTTGTAGCGGTTTTAGGTTACTACTACTAATTGACAATGTTTTTTTTTTGGTAGTGTCATTAATATATAATGAAATTAGATAAATAGGTTTTATATTAAATATTGAGGGGGTGAATTTTTTCATTCACTGTTGTTATTTAGATAGGGCTTTTAAACTAGCTCCTTGGAAACTAGAGAGTGAGAGAGATAGGAGGGGGAGGGGGATAGAGTGTGTACACGTGTGTAGAAGCAATATACCTGCATGTTTAAGGTGTTGCAGTGTTTAAGCTAGAATTTGCCACTTGATCGATTGTTGATAATCCAAACCCATGGCCAGAATTGGGTGCCTAATTTCTTTCTCGAAATTAAAAATCATGATTTACAATTTCTTTTTATAAATTTAGTTCAAATTCAACATGAAACTAAACTCAAAATAATGTGAGGGATGATATCATATTACCTCATCAAAAGCAACTGGAGGAAGAAAACAAGAATATAAAAATATAAATTTAGTTCAAATTCGACATGAAACTAAAGTCAAAATAATGTGAGGGATTAAATCACATTTCCTTATCAAACGCAGGTGGAGTAAGAAAACAAAAATATAAAATATAAATATCTATGCGCAGGACGATAATTGCATTATTTTACTTGTACGGACGATTTTAATTTTGGGCTGAACAGTTGACTTTCCATTTTTGAAATATGCATGCCAGTGTCAACATGATAGATTCTACGGCCCATATAATTATTCTAAACAGAGAGCTGAGTCTAATAGTCGTGCGGAGGGAATGGCAGAGAAAAAGGGAATTTTTTTTTTTAATAAAAAGGGCGAACAGAGTATTTGATGTTTCAAATTTCAAATCATAAGATTTACTTTTTCATATTTTATTTTACTTAAAACACTACTTCCTATAATTTAATAAAAACTTGAATCCTTTTATCTTTTAAGAGATAAAATTCATTATTTGAAACTTCAAGAACCAAAACAAAAATGATGATAAATTTGAGAAACTAAAAATTATATCAACCAAAAGATAACTAACGAAAACACAGGCAAGACATGGCGTAGGGGTGTTGCTATTTCGTATAGAAATTCCTTTCAACAAGCACTTGATTAGTGGCGACAGATAGGGAATTAAAAAAAAAAGGTGAAAATAAAACTGAAAATATATGGAAAATGGAGTAAGCTTCTAGCTAGTAAGAGAGGAAGTCATAGGTATTTTTTTTTTTTGGTAAAAAAGTCATAGGTATTTAATTTGTGAATCGAAATCAAGATGGGTGTGGCTGGTGACAACTTTAAAGCTAAGAAATTCCTGTTCACATGTGACGAGAGAATAAAAGCAAAATGTGAGGGATTATATTATTTTCATGTACAAATAAAGACAGAGAAATGTAATATAAACTATTTATACATGACATTTACAGCATTATTTATATTATTGACTTCAAAATTTCAAAGACGCTCTTTTCGAACAATACGAATGATTCCTTGAATTATACTAGTATTATTCTAATCATAAAGACCTGGGTTTGATAATGGTGGGGTGGGAATGGCAACCAAAAGTATTTTCTGCTTAAATACAATACCAAATTTCTCAAAAATATCCAATCTATGCTCTTCAGATAATTCCCAATCAAATGAATGCATCAAAGTTGCAATAAAGTACAAAAAGGTCAGGCAATTCCTGCACACATGCTTCGTCCAGACCCAAATGGGAAGGAATTGAAGTCATTCCCACTATAATCCCATTTAGCATCCAAGAAGCTTAAAGGATCAACGTGAAGAGGATTATCTCAAATTGAAGGGTCTCTATGTATATATGGCCCACACATTCACCAACACACGAGTGCCTTTTGGTATTGTGTAGCCTCCCAGCAGTAGTTTTGCTTGGAGAGTGAGGGACTAATTAATAGTGGAAGAGTAGGGTGCAACCTAAGAGTTTCTTTCATAACGGCAAGTAAATATGGTAATTTGTGAATATGAGACTCTTCTACCCCATTGTCTTTCCCCACTACACTGTCTAATTCTTCTCGGACTCTCTTCATCACTTCTTGATCGTTTAGAATATGAGCCATCGCAAACTCTATTGAGTTAGAGGATGTCACTTCCACCTACCACCATATACTGTCCGAAAGTTTTACTATATGTACAGAGAAACTAAATATTTTAAGGAAAAAAAATTGCATGCTATATGGAAAAAATATTAAGGGTTCAGTTAGAGGATGTGTTACTGCCCACCCGCCACTTAACTTTGTAACTTAATGGCATGGAAGCTACCACTATAAGTGAAAGGTTGCAGATTCAATCCCATTTGTAATCTTATGTCATTAGTGCTTGCCCTCTAATTCAAGAAAAAAAAGTCTTTTTTTTTTTGTAATAATAAATTTTCATTGAAAAAATAAATAAAGGAATTATACCATGAGGAGGGACTTTACGTGTATCATTAATAAAAGTCTTTTCAACAAGGATTGCGAGAAATCCTCACTCTCTTCTTCGATTTCCCTCTCTTTATTCATCTTCATTCTCCTATCAATCGTCTTCTCAAATATCACATCCAATATCTTGGCCAAGACCGTTATCTTTCTGTCTAAACCTTGCAAGTCAAACCATGACAACCCGGGAAAACATTTTAGAGTAAATCTTACTCATAATTATAGGACAAAGTTCTAATTTTTGTTAATTTTTTTTCCTAAAATACCCTTATTGATACTTTCTTAATATAAATAATGCTTGCAACTCATTAATGCCACACACTACTCAATTCAAAGTTAATAATAAAAATAAAACATAGACAGATTTGATGCGATATGCACTTTTGCGATTCTGCCGCACATGTTTTATATAATGTCCGAAGTTATGTGAGGTGCGGGGGGCTATTGATTCAACAATCTTTTCCTGATGCCATTTTCAATTTTAAATAAGGGCATTTTAGGAAATAAATATAATTAACTAATTAAACTACTATCTTTAATATCTCCAAAATCTAGTAAAAATGTCATATAATTAGGATTAGAAGGAGTAGTATATAACTTTTCTTAGCTAGGGACGGAAGGAATATGGGATATTTTGTGCCGAACGCCTTTGTCCCGTGGCTGAACAATATAGACAAACTGGCACATTTTAGAGATAATGGGGTTGTAGGTGGTCCAAATAAACCATATGGCAGGAAATGAGTGAATCATCCATCAATATCATTAGGTATCATAACATGTTTTTGTTTAAAATATTATTATTTTTAGAATAAATAGTAAATTATTATAGCTTTGATCTAGCTCTCTCAATAGGACGTCCCTAACATATGCAAGAAGCAACATATTATGGACCCAATAATAAGGCCCACTTATGGTACGGTCTAACAAGGGAAAATCTGTATCATAATCCATGTTAGATTCTAACCAACCTAAAATTAAGGGAAATCCTAACTAATCAGCTATAATTAAGGATTTTGACCTAGGAGTGGTGGCACCAAACTTGGGACACAAGGCACACAAGGCCCATGGATCCAAGCCCCCAGGTAACACTATAAATAAGAAAAAACTCTAGAGGTACACACATTCTTTCTCAGTTATTATTCTACTACCGTCATTGTGCATACACACTTCTCCCTTAGGCGAAAGTCATCTTGTTTGCACAACGATTCATAGCACTTACTAGTATACGATTTATAGATATCTAAGAGGGCTTTATTGATTCAATATCTACCTAGTAGCCTATTACATCTATGTGTTCTTATACAGAACACAACCTAACTACTACCTCCAGTCCTAATTATAGGATCATTTTTGTAGTGTAATTTGTAGTACAAAAATGATCCTATGATTAGGACTAGAGGGAGTGTATCTTTTATATATACCTGGACAAAAAATATTTATACTATATATACACATATGTAGAGAGATATATAGTATTATTTGCATCCTACTGATTAGTTAATTGGCCTGATCAAAAGGCATAATTTTTCCCCAACTATAGAGGCAAGATGCATATATGTTCAAGCTATTACAGACTTAGAGTTTAAAATTCACTATAGCTAGCTAGGGTATAGTTTACAAACTCATGGTTCTGGGTATCTTGATTCCTTTGACTTTATAAATTTATTAGTTCAAATTCAAGAAGACACTAAAATCAAAATGTGAGGAATGATGTCATATTTCCTTAAACTCTGTTCAAGTAGGAAAACAGGAATATCACATAAAATATTAATCTATTGTTTAATGTAAGACATATTTACTTAATTTGATTGCATTAAGAAAGTTAGTTAAATTAGTTAATATACTATGTTTTTTCTAAAATATACCAATCATTTTCCTTGATTACCTCCACATCTCTCATATTTGATTATTGTTGAGGGAACATCAATAGAAATATTTTTTTTTTAAATTGATAAATATAAGAAAAAATTCTTAAATTTAGAACCAAGATTAGATCAGACATTAAGGACTTGAGGAGTTTTTTTTTTTTTTTTTGGTGGCAAAATTCTAGAAAAATGCCTCAAAATTTGGACATCCCAATCCAATTATTTTCTATAAAATGAGTTATGAATTTTCTAATCATGTGTAGTTAATGACCAATTTGTTGTAGGAAATAAAAATGATTAGGGATTTTAATATTTAATTTGAAGGTATTTTACTAAAATTTTCCCTTTATATAGAAGACCGGAATATGACAAAATATCTGAGCACATGACAATAATTGCAGGTTTTTCTTTTCGGTGAACAATTGACATGCATGCCATTTTGAAATAATATGCTAGTATCAACATGATTGATTCCCCCCTTTATAAAAAACAAAGATTGATCCCCTGAAGTATTCTACGGTTCTACCCATAAAGAGCAGGGTCTAGTAGTCGTGGGGAGGGAATAGCAACCAAAGGTGTCTTCTTCTTAAGTACAATACCAAACTTCTCAGAAATATCCAACTTCTGGCCTTCAGGTAATTTCCAATCAAATGAATGCATCAACGTTGCAAGAAAATACAAAAACGTCCTCTCAGCCATGGCAATTCCTGCACACATTCTTCGTCCAGACCCAAATGGGAAGTAACTGAAGTCATTCCCACTATAATCCCATTTATTAGCATCCAAAAACCTTGAAGGATCAAACTCAAGAGGATTGTCCCAAACAGAAGGGTCTCTATGTATTGCCCACACATTCACAAACACACGAGAACCTTTTGGGATTGCGTAGCCTCCCACAGTAGTAGTTTTGCTTGGATAGTGAGGAACTAGTAGTGGAAGAGCAGGATGCAACCTAAGAGTTTCTTTCATAACGGCAAGCAAATATGGTAATTTGCTAATATGAGACTCTTCTACCACATTGTCTCTTCCCACTACACTATCTAATTCTTCTTGGACTCTCTTCATCACCTCTTGATTGTTTAGGATATGAGCCATGCCAAACTCTATTGAGTTAGAGGATGTGTCACTTCCACCCACCACCATATCCTGTTCAAAATTTTCACTACATGTACTGAGAAATATATATATATATATATATATATTGATAAAAGAGAAATAAAATATTTTAAGGGAAATAATTTCATATTATAAAAAAAGTAAGTGTTCAGTTGCTCCATCTGTTTCAGACAATTTTAAAAATCCCTATTCCGATTCCTATTATAAGTACTTTTTAGAAGAATTGGTTGATCCTTATTATTCATCAAGTTGGTATAGACTACATTTTTTTTAATGTTGATCCTATTTAAAATTTGATGTATTTTCCCTTTTTCATCTTAAAATGTAATTCGTGATTTTAAATATGGGTAAATTTTAGAATATTTTTTATTTTTTAAGAAAATTAATGACTTAACCATGTTTCCCCGTATCGATGAAGTGGTTGGGAGTGCCTTATATGTTAGACTAAAGGGGAAAAACTTTTTAAGTTTAAACAAAATACTTTTCTTTTTTTTTTAAAAAAAAAAACATGGGGACACGGTTTGGGTGCTAATCAAGGATGATAAAAGCACCCATGCTCATCATATTTAAACTGAATGGTCCAAATTTAAAATTATCAACGGAAGATTTTTAAATAAAAAATTACCTTTTGAAAAAATATAATTAAGATAGTATTTTTATTTTAGATTTTAGGTTGTAAGTTGTAACCCGTTAAAATAATTTATAAAAAATGAAAAAAAAAATTAAATCTAGGTGGTGCGGAAGTAACGAGTTTCAGTGTTGATGGTCAAACTCATTTCTGTCTGAAAATAAGAATACTATGGAAAGGGGTAAAGATTTTGTTAAACGAAAGATCAACGGCTAAGGAAACATACCATGAGGAGGGCCTTAACGTGAATCATGGAGAGAGGGGTTTTGGGATCTTGTTCATCCTTAAGTTTCAACAAGAATTGCAAGAAGTCCTTACTCTCTTCTCCTTTATTTTCACTCTCTCTATTTATCTTCATTCGCCGATCAATCATCTTCTCAATGATCCGATCCAATCTCTTGGCCAACCCCATTATCTTTCTCTCCAAACCCTGCAAGTCAAACCAAGACAACCCGGGAAAAAAGTCCGATACGTTGGGCATCCCCAAAATCTCTGTAATCCCCGACACCAATTCCCTGAACTCGGCTCCCACGACGGTCCTCTCACCGCTCTCCACCGTCTCACCCCACATCATGTTCGTGATCACATTCAGCACCGTAAGAAATATCTGTTCCCCGATATTGACCCGAGACCCAACCCGACTATACAGAAAGCTCACGGTTTTCCGGACTTCCCTGCGACGGAGGGTGTAAACGGAATCCAACGTTGTGTTGCTGAGCATCTTGAATACACAAACTTTTCTCAACATACGCCACTCGGGTCCATAAGGGCTCGCAACTATATCCCTTCCACCGTATGATGCTTTCTTACCGGCGATCGGCATGATGTGGTTGGCGAAAGTGATGTCTTGGTCTTTGAGCACTTGTTGAGCCATTGAAGGGGAGGTGAGGACAAAGGCATATTTGGTTCCGAGCCGGAGCGTGAAGATGGGACCATATGTTTGAGACAGAGTTGCAAAATAGGAGTGAAGCTCCGGGTTGAGTGATAGAAGGTTCCCGAACAAAGGGAGGCCTGTTGGACCAGGTGGTAACTTGTAATTAGGTTTGAAGAAGAAGAACCAGGCGAACAACGTCACTGCAAAAAAGGCCCATGCAGAGACGGCGATAAAGGTGACAGTATCTTTGGGAATAATGTAATCCATATGGGAATTGAGATTTCGGCTTCTTCAACTAGGAATTGCGAGGATTTTGCTGAGAAACATGTATGTAGGACTATGTTATATATAGTTGCAAGGTCATGTCTGAAGATTAATTTCATTATTATCAGAATCAAGTTGACATTTTTTTAAGTATATTAAGGAAATTAGTTAGATTAGTTATATAATATAAGTTATTTTTCTTAAAATATCATTTTTGATTATGACATTCCTTAGATTGAGATCCTTTAACTTGTGCATCCATATCAGTATTTTGGGGGGAAAAAATTATAAAAGTGGACTGAGGATTTGAGGTCTTATATTAAAGACTAATTCTAACTTTAAGTAGTTTTTATATTAAAGATTAGAGAAACAAAGTAACATATAACTTGTTTTAGATGGGAATGGAAGGAATATGGGATCTTTTGTGCCGAACGCCTTTGTCCCGTGGCCGAACAATATTAGACAAACTGTCACATTTTAAAGATTATGGGGTTGTAGGTGGTCCAAATAAACCTAATAGCCGGCAATGAGTGAATCATCCATCAATATCATGACATGTTTTGTCTAAAATATTTTTTTACTTAGAATTTCTAACTAATTAACTAAACTGTATATAATCTAACCAATACCTTTTATTTTACAATAAATAGTACAGTATTATAGCTTTGATCTAGCTATCTCAATACGACTTCCCCATCATATGGAAGACGCAAACTAACTGTATCTTTTATATATACCCGGATAAAAAATATTTGTATTACACACACACATATATAGAGAGAGATATAGTATTATTTCCATCCTACTGATTAATTAATTGGCCTGATCATAGGGCATAATTTCTCCCCGACTATAGAGCCAATATGCGTATATGTTCAAGCTATATATTACAGACTTACAGTGTATAAAATTAACTATAGCTGGCTAGGGTATAGTTTACAAACTCATGGTTCTGGGTATCTTGGTTCCTCTGACTTTTATAAATTTATTCATTCAAATTCGACAAGAGACTAAAGTCAAAATGTGAGGAATGATATCATATTTCTTTTAACGTTGCTAAAGTAGGAAAACAGGAATATCACATAAAATATTCATCTAGTCCGATTCCTCTTATAAGTACTTTTTAAAAGAATTAGTTGATCCTTCTTTGTATCTTCGGTTTTAAATATAGAACAAAGTTTTCAGTGCAATTTGCACTATAAATTTTGTCCTAGATTTAGATTCGGAGAGACTATTATTTATCAAGTTGGTTACGAGCCAGAGCGTGAAGATGGCAGTCCCGGCGGGCCTGGTGGCAGCTTGTGGTTGGGTTTGAAGTAGAAGAACCAGGCGTACCATGTCATTGCAAAAATGGCCCATACAAAGACGAGCATAAAGGTTACGGTATCTTCAGGAATAATGTAATCCATGAATGTTAGGAATGATTTTCTCAGGTATGTGATGATGAAAACTACTGCGTGTATTTAACTTCACGTGTTTGAACTTGTTTGGAAGGAATAAAATGGAATCTTATGCCGAGCAATAAAAGACAAATCGGCACTTTTGAGGCTCGGGTGGTGCTAAGAAGTGGGAATAATAATCGATGGCAGGTAATGAATCAATTATGTAATAATCTAATAATATTATAACTTAGGGATTATACATATGACATCCCCCAGCTCGCAAGTTTCCTTCTCTTGTCTTTCTTTCTGTTTTTCTTGTTGTCCTGTTGCACATGCCTCACCTATTTGGTTAACTCTTGAAGTTTACGAGGTAATTATGTGAGAGAAGTTTTATTCAACTTATTAGAATAATGTATTTCTCATGCTCACCCAAACAAGCACAATAAAGCTGCTTTTTCCTCACAAGCTGATAAAATTTAACTATAGTCACTTACTTTTTTTATTAGAAAGATAGGCACTACGATAACAAGTGAGATAAAGTGAAAGCTGATTACATAATACAAATATACTACCTCGCATGCTTTTATATCACTACGCTACAAGGCCACTAACTTTGTCACTAACCAACTAGTATATATAGTAATTCATCTACTTACTACATATTATAGTTTTAAATTGTTAAAATTAAAAAAATCTGTGTGTGTGTCTCCACACATATGTATATATGTAAATATGTGTATGTGCGCGCTCGCGTCTATATAAACACACACACACAGAATTAAATTAAACTAATTTTATAATTTGATACTCAAAACGCATCGTTTTGGGTTCAGAATCGGAAGCTTCCTTCTCCAAAACGACCTTATTACTGAACCTAGCTAGTGCTGTGTATTATGTTATATGGTTCATTTGGGAGATAGTCTATGTTTGAAACACTAAGTGAAGTTGTTGTTTTTTTTTTTTAATTTTTTAATAATGAGGCAAAAAGATATTAATAAAGTAGAAACATTTCAATGTACCGAATTAACTACATTACAAAACAAAGGGATGGGGCTGTAAATAAGGAGACTTGAAAGAAAATCTTGATAATGGACTTCACGTCATTCCAAGCTACATCTTTGGTGGAAGGAAGAGGAGGTTGATTCTTCTTTTGTTGATATGGAAGCATTTCCAGTTAGTCATTCTCAGTAACTAAAAGATCTTTCTTGATGAACATCCAATATAGAATTTCCCCAAAGTATATAAGAGCAAAGGGGGTTGAGCTGCGGTAAAAATTCCTAAATAGAAGACCATTGTGACAATACATAATATGAGAGAAGGTGGCACTTTTCCGGTAAACCTTATGAAGAACCATTGTCCATTCTTGCTTGGAAATATGAACTTTAAGCAACATACGAGACATAGACTCGATTTGGCAAGAGGGAGGTGAGAAAAAAGTAAGGGAAGAGAAATTGATCAGCCAGTGATTTCTTTGATTACTCTTCCTGGTTGCTATATCACACTACAAAAAAATATGAAATTAGCCATGGAATTACCGACGGAAAAAATTCCGTCGGTTATCACCCACAGAATTCCGTGGGAAATTAAAAAATGACCAATGGAAATTGCCATTGCAAAAAGCACCATCAGTAAAAAAAAATTACTGGCAGTGTTTTTTGTGACGGAAATTTCCGTCGGTAATTTTTTAATTACCCACGGAATTTTTTATGTCAGTAATTCCGTGGCTAATTTCGTGTTTTTTTTTGTAGTGTCACTCCTTGATACAATGTAATATTTCGATTATGCCGAAGGGTACTCGATAGGATAATTATACTATGCAAAAGAGGCTCATGTCCATCATTATGTAGATTTAGAATGGTAGTTTTAAGCAAAGGTTTGAAGGAAGAAAAGTCAAATAGTCACATGCGCTTCTTTCTCTCTCTCTCTCGCTCTCGTCCTTCCTTGCGTTTGCAACATTTGGTTTAATCTCTCGCCCACGGCGGCCTTGCCACCGGCGAGCTCCAATCTGAGCCACAACCATGTAGCTCTATAGATCGGGACTCGAAGAATCAAAAGAAGGTAGCATCGGATTATTTTGAAGTTGCTTTTATCAGACTAGCTTGAGATGCTCTACGGTGAGCCTCCATCTTCTTCGACGCTAGCCGTCCTATGTTCTCCGCCAGATCTTGGTATGCGATGGTGGCTATCTCTCGCCTTTGGTGTGAGCTTTTCCTCTCCTTCTCTAGATCCTTCTTGAGGCGGTGGGAGTCTCTTTCCTCATGGTGAGAGCTATTATATCAGCCGCTTCCTTTCCAGCGGTCTTCATTGGCAGGGGGATTGTCTATTTCTGTGTCTTTTATGTTTTGGTGTGTGATTGTGTTTTCTGTTGTGGTGGTGTTTTCCTCTCTTCTTTCTAGTATTAGTTTGTTCGGTAGGTGTTTGCTAGATTTACTTGATTGGAGGAGGAGAAGTATTATTCATGATATCATTTGTTTTCTTTCTTCTGAGGTTGGATTTGTTATGATTTTTATCCGATTGGGTAATTGTGTAGCTAATCATTGTGCAACTTATCCTTATAAGAAGGTGTGCCCTTTGGGGTAGGTTTTACAACTAACACCTTCTTTCTTGTCACTTCTAACCTTGGATGTTCAGGAGACCGGTGCAGTCGCTGGAGCTACTTTTATTCCTACCTCTTTAGTTGTTTTGGCTGTTAGTTTCCCTTTTATTTGGTTTGTTGTGTTTTATTTGTTTGTATTCCAGTACTATTCTGGTTTATTCTAGTGTAATTGTTATGTTCTCATGTACCTTTTGATTTAAATATTAATATAAGTATGTTTTAACCAAAAAAATAGGAAGAAAAGTCAAAGGTGGTGAGTCAAACTAAATAAAACACCCAAACCAAATAGATTTAGCATATGGGCAAGAGATGAATAAGTGATCAAAGGATTCTTCAGTATTAATGGAATTCAAACCCATTTTTGTTACACTACAAGAGTTAATATTGTGCAAACATTAGCTGCCAAACAAATAGAGATGAAAAGCATACGTTGTCAAACCAAGATGTAGTAGAAGCATGAGGTGTTAAATAGAGGCATGAGTTGTCATGTGATAAAGAAGCAAAGCAACTCTTTCTTTTCTCTTACACCGGAAGCTAATTAATTGAAGAGTTTTGATGATTACAAAAGTGAACAAAGGAGGCTCAAGAAAGAAAAGCCGGAACCAACACAATTGTTAGCTAGAATTAAAATAATATACATGTTGCAAAGAATCAGTTGGTTTTCTTAGCCTATAAATATAAGTGTGTTCCAATGTAATATTCCATATGAGTTTTAGAAAGAAAGAGAGAACAAAGATATTATAAAGAAAATAGAGCTAAGTGCCAAAGCACTTTGAGAGAGAAAAAAATTTGTTATGTGAAAAAAATACAGAGGTGTATTGTGTTTGAAGCTTTAATAGAAGCGGTGTTTTTTGATCTTTCTACTCTTCAACTTCTAATAAGCGGTATTAGAGGCACGATCAATAAAGATGGCGAAGATGGTGCAACCACAAATTCCAAAATTGTCAAAAGGAAACTATGGAAATTGGAGTATTCAGATGAAGACGTTACTAGGTTCCCAAGATATATGGCACCTTGTTGAAGATGGATACACGAAGCCCACTAATGCAGCTGCTGAAGCAGCTTTGATAGACGCTCAAAGAAAGACACTTAAGGAGTCTTGGAAGAAGGACAAGAAAGCTCTATTCTTGATTTTTCAAGGTGTTGAAGACTCAACCTTTAAAAAAAAATATTAGATGCAAAAACTTCCAAAAACGCATGGGAGATTTTACAAAAATCTTGCGAAGGAGTAGACAAAGCCAAAAGAGTTCGATTGCAATCACTTAGAGCTGAATTTGAGAATTTGAAAATGTAGAATACAGAGCCAATTACAGATTATACCACATGAGTGCAAAAGGTGGCTAAAGAAATGGAGAGGCTCTAGATAATATCAGAATAATAAAGAAAATTCTACAGTCATTAACAAGAAAGTTTGATTAAATTGTCATGACCATTGAAGAAGCCAAAGACTTATCAGTTATGTCCATTGATGAGTTTGTGGGATCTCTTGAAGCTCACGAGCAAAGAATGAATCTAAATGAAGGCTCTAGCAATTTGGAGCAAGATTTGCAAAGAAAATTATCATTAAATGAAAATCAAGCCAGTAGCAGCAGCTTCATACATGGCAGAGGAAATCATGGTGGATATAGAAGTAGATATAACACTCGAGGTGGCTTCAATACTCGAGGTGGTCGTGGTGGACGCAGTGGATATGGCCGATCAAATGGAAGATTTGAAACTTATACAGCAGAATATGAATGTGGTCAAGGATCATATAATCGAGGTTGTAGCGAAAGTCACAGTCGAGGATTCTTGTCCAGAAGAGGAGGCAGATATCAACAAAGAAGTGATAAATCTCAATTGCAATGTTATAATTATAATCGATTTGGTCATCTCAATTATGAGTGCAGAGATGCTGTTAAAGTTGAAGGGAGAAGTCATTATACAACAAAATGTAATAAACCTTGCTGAACTGGTCATCTTCTTCACTTACAAAGGTGAAAAGGATAACGGAAAAAATGTATGGTACCTTGATACTGGAGCAAGCAATCATATGTGTGGCAGAAAAGAGTTATTCGCAGAGTTGAATGAAGAAATCCTAGGAGAAGTCGAATTCGGTGATCTATCAAAAACCACAGTTAAAGGAAAAGGTAACATTATAATACTTACAAAGAATGGAGATAGAAGATACATTACAAATGTCTACTATATACCATCTTTGAAAAGTAATCTCTTCAATCTTGGTCAACCATTAGAGAAGGAATATGACATACATTTAAAAGATGGCTCTCTTACCATGAGAAATCCAAAAGGAGAATTGATTGCAAAAGTTGAAATGACAAGCAATCGTCTATTCAAATTGAATATATAAACTGATGAAATTAAATGCATGAAGTCTATCATTGAAGATGGTTCATGGTTGTGGCATCTCAAATTTGGTCATTTCGGATTCACTAGTCTATAGATGTTATCAAAAGCGAAGATGATGACAGGATTGCCAAAATAAATCATCCAGATCAACTATGTGAAGGATGCATGCAAGACAAGTAGCATAAACTAAGATTTGAAGTTGGCAAGTCATGGAAAGCAAAAAGGCCACTGCAACTAGTTTACTTAGATATAGCTGGTCCATTTGACATTCCTTCATTTGGAGGAAACAGGTACTATATCACATTTAATGATGATTTGAACAGAAAAAGCTTGGGTGTATATCCTCAAAGAAAAGATTGAAGGCCTTGATAAATTCAAAGAGTTCAAGGCAATGACAGAAAAACAAAGTGGTGAGTATTTAAAGGTGCTTATAACAAATAGGGGGAGAATATACTTCCAGATTATTTGAAGCATTTTGCTAGGAATATAAAATAATTCATTAGCTGACAGTTGCCTGCATGCCACAACAAAATGGAATTGCAGAAAGGAAGAATTACACAATTCTCAATATGGCAAGAAGCATGATTAAAGGAAAAAATTTGCCGAGAACATTTTAGGCTGAAGTTGTTCAGTGTGCTATCTATCTATTAAATCATTGTCCAACAAAAAGTGTCAAGTTCAAAACTCCAGATGAAGAATATGGAGTCGTAGGAAGCCAGATATTAGCTTTCTAAGAATCTTTGGTTGCATAGCTTATGCTCATATTTCAGATCAAAAAAGGAAGAAGTTGAAGGTGGAATATCACCTAGAGGGGGGGTGAATAGGTGATTTCGAAAATTCTTTTCACGGATGATAAGAAAAAGGCAGTAACGATAATTAGAGGAGATGACACAGAGAATTTATACTGGTTCGGTCCAACTCCTTGACCTACGTCCACTCCCCAGACACTTTGGGTTTTTCACTAGCTCACAAGATACAATTACACACTCTGTAACTTAGGATGATCCTCTCTCAATAGGACTCACTCCCCCTTACAAGTTGTAATCGTACACCCAAACAAAGTACAACTACTCACTTTGTAACTCAGGATGATCCTCTCACAATAGGACTCACTCTCCAATCTCCAAGTCCCCTGACTTAAGATTCTTACAAACAAATGATTTTAACAAATCAGAAATACTCTCTCTAAGAGTAGATAATGATAATTACTGAAGCTTAATAATATCTGAAGATACAAACCTAAACAGTAGAATGTGAATGCTTTGAACGCAATAGTTGTATATCTCTGTCTCAATAACTTCAATCCTTTGGGTATTTATATTAGTTGAAGATTGATGACCGTTGTAAAGATTTGAATGTGTCCGTTGAGAATATTCATATCTCCGCGCCTTCCATTTGCCACATTGGAATCCACTTCTTAATGTTTTTCTGTCGTTTACATGGACTTGTTGAAGGATAACTTATTTAATGATAAAGCACTTATGCTGGTATGGGCAATATCTGGATTGTTCTTATTTCTTTCTTCAAGATGTAGATATTTCTCATATTAATGACGACACACCATATTGCACTTGCGACTTTCCAGCTCAGCAAGCGCATCTCAATGCTTTTCAAGGAGTTTTTCAAATTGATTATCTGTAACTCACTTAGCAAACATATTAAAAGCACTTAAGAATTATAATGAGAAAAGAATCAATTTGAATTTCCAGAGACGTTATTTGAAAAACAGAGAGAATTGACTCTAGTTTAAAAAGTTTATGCCTTGAGGCATCTAGACTAGAGGTATTTAGATTAACTAGAGGAAGATGAAAATATTTGTCTTGAGTCAAAAATGAAGTGATTGCATAATCCTGAACTGACCATCAACTTCCAAAAATCATATCTCTCTCATTTGATCTTTGTTTTCTATGATCTATATGTTTTTGAAAAGATATATGAGTCTAGTTTCATATGCCACTGATTTTAGCTCATTCCGATATGTATTTTGAGAGATACACCCAAATTACCGAAGGTTGTTCAGCTGTATGACGGTGATCACTCTTTTAACTTCCGAAATTCATATCTCTCTCATATGATCTTCTTTGGACTTGCATTTTTGTAAGGAGTACGCATTAGATGTCTACTTTTATACAAAATTGGTTTCACCTCATTCCAATCTCTGGTTTGGGAGATATTGTTGAATTACTAGAGGTCGCCTGTGCTGGACATGGAACAGAGCACTGAAAATAAGCATTGCCTAGAGGTAATTGACATGCCTAGAGGTATTATGCCTAGAGGTGAGTTATTTGATGCCTAGAGGTAAGCACGACGAGATTTGGAAATAACATACATAAGGTGTGACTAGAGGTAAGTAGTTGTGCCTAGAGGTGAATACGATAAGATTTGGAAATAGTATGACTCTTGCCTAGAGGTAATAAGTGAGTGCCTTGAGGTAAATAGACAAAATGTGCCTAGAGTCAATTACGTGATGCCTTGAGTCATTTTGTTGCCTAGAGGCAATTTCTGGTACCTAGAGGCATGCTTTAACTAGAGGCATGAAATAGGCAAGACAAATGACTTGAGGCAAAAAGAGAACTTCAGCATTATTACGAAATTGCCATTGAATGTATTTCGAAGGATATGTTCCTGGAGTTACACAGAATACCTTGAGGCAATTATGGCTTGCCTTGAGGCATAAAGAAATTTCAACAAAATTACAATTTTGCCATTGAGAATAGATTTTCAAAATAATTACGACTTTGCCATTATTTGCCTATTCGAAAGGAAAGACCTGAGAATGCATGCCTTGAGGTAAGAACTAAATGACTTAAGGCAAGTAAAAATGTTCACATACCTTGAGGCATTTCATTGGTTGACTGGAGGCATCTCTTCTTGAAACGAATTGATATTTCAATTTTTCATCAAAAAATTAAGCTTTAATTACATTATAATTGTTATCATCAAAACATCAAAAACATGAGAACTAACAGAAGTTACATGACAAAGGAGAAAAATACATTTTCATTGGCTACGAGCATTAAAGTAAGGCTTACATATCTAACAAAAATGGTAATTGTCTCAAGAGATGTAGAGTTCGATAAAGCAGACTATTGGAAATGGAGTGATGACGAAAAAAGAGTGGATAGATTATTCTTTAAGGAAAACATTAACTCAAAAGACCAAACAGTTAAAGCAGATAACAATCAATCTCCTCTACAAGTCTTAATCCAACAAGCCCTGCATCCACACCAACAACAACAAGAAGCAATAGCAACATCAGCAATTCAGGGGGAGTAACAACAAAAATGAGGAGCTTAAGTGATATCTACGATACTACAGATCCAGTACAAACCACACTTGATTATTCATTATTTTGTTTAGTAGTTAAATGTGATCTAGTGACATATGAAGAAGCAGCAAAAGATGAAACATGGAAGAAACCTACGAATGATGAAATCGCCACAATTAAAAGGAATGACATGTGGGAACTCACAACTATGCCTAATGAACATAAGCCCATTGGAGTAAAGTGGGTATACAAGACAAAGACCAACAAAGAAGAAAAGGTGGAGAAGCACAAGGCGAGATTAGTGGCTAAAGGCTATAAACAGAAATATGGAATTGATTATGAAGAGGTTTTTGAACTAGTTGCAAGGATTGACACTATCAAACTTCTCACAGTAATTTTAGCACAAAATAAATGGAAGATATACCAGATGGATGTGAAGTCAGCTTTCCTTAACAGCTACTTAGAATAAGAGGTCTATATTGAACAACTACCAAGTTACGCAATAAAAGGAGAATAATACAAAGTTTACTGGTTGAAGAAGGCATTATATGGATTGAAGCAAGCTCCGAGATCATGGAACATGAGAATAGATGAATACTTTTAGAAGAATGGATTTGTGAAAAGCTCATACAAGCATGCTTTCTACACAAAAATGAATGAACATAGAGATATAATGATCGTATGTCTATATGTGGATGATATGATCTTCACAGAAAATAATCCAGGTATGTTTATCGAATTTAATAAAGCTATGACTAAAGAATTTGAAATGACAAATATTAGAGAGATGTCTTATTTTCTGGGAGTTGACGTGGAACAAAGGGAGGAAGGAATATTTATGTTGCAAAAGAAATATGCACAAGAGCTATTGAGCAGGTTCAGAATGAAAGATTGCAAGCCTATGTCAACATCGATAGAAAAAGGAACGAAGTTGACAGCTCATTCAAATATAAAACTTGTAAATCCAACACTGTACAAGAGCTTGGTCGAAAGGTTGAGGTACTTAACTTTCACTAGATCAGATATCATGTATGCAGTTGGTTTAATTAATAGATATATGGAGCGACCAAAGCAAGATCATTTCTGTGTAGAAGGAGAATTTTGAGATACATCAAAGGAACTATCAATCATGGACTATATTCTATACACAATCCCAGGATTCAAGGTTGATTGGCTATTCAGATAGTGATTATGGTGGAGACATGGATGATCGGAAGAGTACTTTGGGATATGCATTTCATATTGGCTCGGCAATATTTTCAGGGTCGTCAAAGAAACAACAGACAATTGCTCTTTCATCATGTGAAGTTGAATGCATAGCCGCTGCAATGTGTACATGTCAAGCAATATGGCTAAAGAATATTTTGAATGAGTTACATTATGAGCAAGAAGGTTCAATCACCATACATGTGGACAACAAGTCAACAATTTTGCTAGCAAAGAATCCAGTCTTTCACAACTGAAGCAAACATATTCACACCAAATATCATTTTATTCAGGAGTAAGTTAAGAATAAAGTTGTGGAGTTAATCTATTGCAGAACTAAAGTACAACTAGTAGATATTTTTACGAAGCCATTGAAGGTGGATAGATTCAACAAGTTCAAACATATAATTGATATGAAAAATTGAGTTTGAGGGGGAGTAATAGAATTCAAACCCAATATTGTTGCACTACAAAAGTTAATATTGTGTAAACATTAGCTGTTAAACAAATAGAGATGAAAAGCATGCATTGTCAAACTAAGAAGTAGTAGAAGCATGAGGTGTTAAATAGGAGCATGACTACATGAGTTGTCATGTGATAAAGAAGCAAAGCAATTCTTTCTTTTCTCTTTCACGACAAGCTAATTAATTGAAGTGTCCTGATGATTATAAAAGTCAACAAAGGAGGCTCAAGAAAAAACAGCCGGAACCAACACGATTGTTAGCTAGAATTAAAATAATATACATGTTGCAAAGAATCAGTCAGTTTTCTTAGCCTATAAATATAAGTGTGTTCCAATGTAATATTCCATATGAGTTTTAGAAAGAAAGAGAGAACAAAGAGATTATAAAGAAAATAGAACCAAGTGCCAAAGCATTTTGAGAGGAAAAAAAAAGTTTTGTTGTGTGAAAAAAATATAGAGGTGTATTGTGTTTGAAGCTATAATAGAAGCAATGTTTTTTCATTGTTCTACTCTTCAATTCCCAACAAGAGTATCACAAAGAATAGAGTATTCACATTAAGATTATGTGCTTTGAAAATATGAACAGAAAGCAAAGCTGAATGAAGCAGCTTCCAAACATATAGTAGGTGTAGTAGGTATGTGTAAGGCAGAGAAATAGTCCACAAAAACTTTCAGAAAAGATTAGAGCTAGGTATTATATGAATTAAGAGAGAAGAATCAACTATAACTTTCTTTAATTGTGTAAACACCAAGAGAACCATCCCAAACTAGATCATCTTGGCTTTGGAAAATGGGAAGTGGAGTGTTTTTTATATAAAAATAAATAAATAAATTAGGTGAGTCTAGTTCTGGGGGCGCCTAAAGAACACTTATAGAGGTGCTTACATACCGTCCACCAATAAAGTCCTCACATCTAGCAGGTTTCAAACCTACAACCTTAAAGTTATAAGCCAACCACCACTTTACCGAGGCCCAACCTTTATTTGTGGAAGTGGAGTGTTAATAATTTGATTAGCAATACCAGAAGGGTAGATTTGGCGAATGAGGCTAGATTTCCAACTTACAAGAGTTCCATGAAATGGGCAATGCAATGACTCAGTGGAGTCTCTTTGTATCGGTCACCAAAGATGGTGGTTGAGGGGAATGGAAGAACTAGTGCCAATCTTTCATCTCAGATGCCAATCTTTCATCTCAGATTGCTAATGATCAAGTTAGCACACTTAGAAATCCCTTACCAAATTCAAAAAGAATTGTAAGGATGCTTGATGACAGAAGGCTTGGAAGTATCAATATATTTGTTAAATATAAGTGTACGAGAATTAAAAAAAAAAGGGGGGGGGGGGGGGGAAGAAGTTTTTTTCAAACTGATCCTATCCTTTTTCTTTTTTTGCTCCCTTGCGTAGCCTTCAAAAATTAGTTATTCTTTCAGAGTTCAATCCTCTCTTGATCAGTGTGAAAATATATAACCCTTTTTTGTAATTTCATTTTTCTCTAATGAAATAATTTGAAAACTAAGGTGATAAGAATATAGCCTACTTGAAATTTACATGTTGTGTTTTTCAGGAAGAAAACTTCAAAGATGATAATATAAACGGGGAGTTTTGAGACATCAAACCAACCCATGAATTCAGCTAATGATGCATGTCCCAATATCTACTCAAATGAATTTGCTAAAGAGCCAAACGGCCTCATAGCTTAATAATATAAAAACTCTCTTATAAATAGGAGGTTATAAGTTCCATTCAACTTAGTCTCAAATTATTAATACTTGCCCTTTTAATTTATTAAAAAAAAGGGAATTTAACAAAAAGCTTTCTTCTAACTAGGTCGGGCTTACTTAAATGTGCAGTGTGATTCCAGCAAGCTCATGTACTTATGATTTAGGCATAGTGGTTTAGGATTGTTCCTAGCCTTGAGAACGATGTTCCTCTATGTTTTTGGGCATGGTGGTTTTTATCTTATAACTTGGGATACGTTAAATGGGCTTTAAGGCTCCCATTTGTGTTTTCTAAAGCTCCATGAGTTGTTTTTGCTGTGATTCTAAATCATCTATCATCTCTTTTAAGATTTTTGAGCCCAAAAAAAAAAAAAAAATAGTCAAGATAAACTTTCTTTGTTTTTGTTATGTGTCTAAATCATCTATAATCTATTTTTTAGGTAATAATACAAGCGGAATCGAATCTGTAACCTCACACGGTGTTACTTTACATGCAAGTTCTTGTTGTTCAATACATATTATTTCATATATCTTAAACAAATAAAAATAATTCTTGCTCTTTTTTATATAATAGAATAATTCTTATTCTATATTCTCCAGTTCAACTCACAAAATTTCAAAATACTGAAAGAAAAACTCAGGTCACAAGAAAGAAAGAAAGAAAGAAAAACGACTTTTAAAAGTCGGAGGAAAGAAAAGAAAAGAAAAGGTAATGGTTAAAAATGCAGGGAAGGGGGAATTAAAAAAAAAAAGCATACACTAGACGATTTTCCAATCTTCGCGCCTAGGATCGGAAGCAAGCCTGGCGAGGACTACCAATTTATCGTCGCGGTTTTCCATTTCCTCGGTTTGGGTCTGTTCCTTCTAATCGCCGATCCCATATTCCCGTAGCTGTAGGTTCCGACCGCTTCTATCTTTTTCTCCGACCTGCTCTGTAACTAGTTCTTTCTAGATCCTCTCATCCTCATAGCGCAGGTACTTTCTCTTTGTTTGATTTTCTCAGTATTCTGCTCCATGCCTCCATTTTGCCGCAGATAAATTATATTGGCTTTTCTTGTCTTCTAGCAAATTCTCAGGCGACCCCAGTTATAGAGTATTTCCCCCGTTACTTTAAGCTTTTAAATTGAGCTATGTCTGTTTTTGTCATACGATATAGAATACTGTACTTTTCGGTTTTCATGAAGTGCCTTCCAGTGCAAAAGGAGGAAGTAAATTAGATAATGTTGTTGCCTTTAACCAAAATTTGTCCAAAACAAGGACGCGACTGAAAATGGGAGAAGAAATCCGGGAGAACTGAAACGAGTATAACAGAAACCTGTTGGTGGTGACGCTTTACAAGTCCATCACCCTTTATGTTTGTTATTTTTTTAATAAACTTGACACCTAATTTAGTTTGCCTACTTTATGTGTTTCAGGATCATGTCCTTGCTGATTTTAAATATTCTGTAATTGCTAAACATTTACATTCAACTTCTGCTATTTGAATTCAAGGATGATTGATCAACATTTCTCAAGATACAGAAGTTGCTTATGGTGTTGCTAACTTGCTATGCACGGTTACTCCAGATGTATACTCTGCCTCTCTTAGAAGGATCTTGATAAGGGTCTGCTTGAAAGTTTTTGAATTGGCAGTTTCTTATGAAATGTTACTTTCTTTGTATTTTTTTTTTTTTTTTAATTTGAGGTAACATAGATATCTCATTGTTTCTTATGTTGTGATGACCAGGTATTGGTTATCTTTAAGAGAATGTGAGAATAGAGCAACAATATAGGTGTTGAAATCTGCAACTTGTGTTAGGTATGGTAGTTGGCTAACTATGTTATGGACCACTTGCATTGATCAAATTGACCGAAGGAAGTATGCAAGAATCAATGAACTAATGGTGGTTTCTTTTAGTGTTAACCCTTTTGATTCTCTTTACTCTTGTTATCTACTTACTGTAAAAGTTTCATCCTCATCCCTCACTCTCTTTCTCACAAGTCACAACACACACAATCTCCTCGTCACCCTACACATGAATCTTTTGTATTGTTTAGTTTGGCTATTGCAAATTTTACTTAACAGTGAAATGAATCATAGAGTGCACCCCTGCTGAAAATTGTTTTTGGTTTTCTTAAATATCTTCCTATGAGAACTGTACAATTTTCTTAATTAAAATGGTAAAAATTCCCATTGATTTTATAGCCTTAGCTTTGGTTCATCTTCATTCATTATTTAGTTTTTTCTCATTTTCTTAAAAATCTTGTCTAGATTCTGGAGTTTTGAATTTATAACAATATTACTTGTTTACCATGTTTTTTAAGATAATGGTTCGAGGAAGAGATGCCTGTTGGGAACACTGCGTTCTTGTCGATGCAACAAGACAGAAGGTGAGGTGTAATTACTGTCAACGGGAATTCAGTGGAGGAGTATACCGGATGAAATTTCACTTGGCTCAAATAAAAAACAAGGATATTGTTCCCTGCACCGAAGTTCCAGCTGATGTACGGGACCATATTCAGAATATATTAAGCACTCCAAAGAAACAGAAGACTTGGAAGAAACAAAAGGTGGATCAAGTAGCTGCAGCAAATGTTCAACAGAATAGCTCTTCTGCTTGTAGTGGTTTCCATCCTAACAATGTATCTAATGGACGGAATGACAGTGCCTGTCCATCTTTGTTGATTCCACATCCTTCAGTAGATGCCCAACCATTAATGAATGATCCTCAAAAGCAAAAGTGGGATGATGCTGATAAAAAGATTGCAGTTTTTTTCCTCCATAACTCTATTCCTTTTAGTGCAGCTATATCCATGTATTATCAGCAGATGATGGATGCTGTTGCCCAATGTGGGAAAGGGTACAAGGCTCCAGGTTATGAGAGATTGAGGTCCAGTCTCTGGAGAAAAGTGAAAGGTGATATTCATGACCATTATAAGAAATACAGAGATGAGTGGAAAGAAACAGGATGCACAATCTTATGTGATAGATGGTCTGATGGTAGGACAAGATCGCTAGTAGTATTTTCCATTGCATGTTCAAAAGGGACATTGTTCCTCAAGCTGGTTGATGTTTCAGGTTATGAAAATGATGCTACTTACTTGTTTGAATTGATAGAGTCTGTTGTTTTGGAGGTTGGGTTGGAAAATGTTGTTCAGGTTATAACTAACACCGCTGGTAATTATGTTTATGCTGGAAGGCATCTCATGGAAAAGTATAGTTCATTATTTTGGTGTCCTTGTGCCGCTTATTGTATTGATACGATGTTAGAGGACATAGGTAGACAAGATTGGGTAAGTACAGTGCTGGAGGAGGCAAAGACTATCACTCAATACATTTATAGTCATGCAGGGATTTTGAATATGATGAGAAAGTTCACTGGTGGAAGGGAATTGATCAGGCCAAGAATTAACAGATTTGTTGCTAATTTCCTTTCCTTAAGGTCTATAGTGGTACAGGAGGATAATTTAAAGAACATGTTTTCACATACAGAGTGGTCATCTTCCATATATAGCAGATGCCCGGATGCACAAGCCATCATGTCATTGTTATACTTAGATAGATTTTGGAAATATGCACATGAAGCTGTGAGTGTTTCTGAACCTCTGATTAAAATCCTAAGGATGGTTGATGGGGACATGCCTGCCATGGGTTATATGTATGAAGGAATTGAGAGGGCAAAGGCTGTGATTAAATCCTATTATAAGGGAATCGAAGAAAAATACAAGCCAATCTGGGACATAATTGATAGGAGATGGAATATGCAACTTCATTCATTGTTACATGCTGCAGCAGCATTTCTTAATCCATCAATCTTCTACTGTCCAAACTTCAAAATTGATTTTCAGATGAGGAATGGATTTCAAGAAGTGATGCTCAAGATGGCCACAACAGATAAAGATAAAATTGAGATTACTAAAGAACATCCTATTTACATCAATGCACATGGCGCACTTGGAACTGATTTTGCTAACCTAGGAAGAACACTAAACACCCCAGGTATGTGTCATCTCTAGCGTGCTAACAATTTTTTTGTCAGTTAGAGGTCATTGTTGGAATATGCTAATACTCCTTTGCTACTTGGTTATTGTTGCAAAAGCAGTTTTTCATCAACTGCTCTATGCCAAATTAGTTTCTGTTGCATTCTGTCATTGGAACTTGTGCATAATTTAACTGATTTTTGTTACTGTTAGGTATCTTGGTGATTATCTCAGGTGAAACTTAGGTTCCAAAAGATCAATTCGATGATGGTTACATCTCAAAAAAAAAAAAAGGCTTAAAGATAAGGTGGAAATATTAATTCAAACAGTTGTAAATATGAAAGTCTTGGTTAAAAACAGGCGTTTAAGTCTTAGTAGTCACTCAGTGATTGTCACTGAAGTTTTCATATTTGTAACTGTTTAAATCAATATTTACTACTCATCTTAAGTGACTTATAAAGATTTAGATACTTTGCTTGCAACTTAAACTTCCATATTTGTATTTGTTTGAGTCAACATTTGCAACTTATCTTTCAACAAAATTTCTTGGGACCTAACTGTTATGAAATCAAACTTTTGGAAGTAAAGTGGGATGGACGGTTTGAGTGTTTCTGGATAAGTCTGGCTTCGTATATGTCTGAATTGAACGTGCATGTTCATATTTGAGCTGTTATAACATGCAAGCACTCAAGTTAAATTTGTAAATCTCAAGGTGACTGGTGGGCAGTATATGGCTATGAAATCCCCACACTTCAGAAAGCAGCAATACGGATATTAAGTCAGCCCTGTAGTTTACATTGGTGCAATTGGAATTGGAGCACTTTGGAGAGTATACATTACAAGAAACGTAACAGCATGGAGCTAGAAAAACTCAGAGACTTGGTTTTTGTGCAGTGCAATCTGTGGTTACAAGCCATTTCCCAACGTTGGGAAGCTAAATGTAGACCTATTATCTATGATGAAATAGATGTTAGTGGTGAATGGTTCACTGAAATGGAATCTTCAGGTCCACTTTTGGATGATTCCTGGTTGGAGGATTTGCCTCTTGAATGCAAAAGAAGTCATTAGAATTGTAAATTAAGGAATAATAAAAATTAAATGGTGTTGTATAATTTTGTATATAAGTTAGGTTGTAGTCAAAATTCATTTGAAAAAGACATGTAACTGTAATCAGGCAGTGCAATGATATGTAACTGAGATCAGGCAATGCAATGACAATGCATGTTATTCTAACAACTGTACTTTGCATGATTCAATCTGTGAAGCCTTGTCCCTTTGTCGTCCCAAGCTTTATTTCAAAATTTGGAGAGGGCTGATTATTAGTTCAATAGAAAAAAATAAGTGATATATTATCGGGTAAATTAACATCTGACACACTATTCTATTTCTTAGTAATATCTAGTATCTGATGTTATTTTCTTGTTGCATTCAGCACTCTAATATTATTTTGTGTATCTAGTTATTATTTTTCTGATGCTTCCAATACTAAATAAAAATTAGGGTACTAGATGCTACTATAGAATAACAATATTATATATTATATTGAATGTTATTTTATCCCATGTTAATTGTATATTCTCTTGATTTGCTTCAAATTAAACATGCTTCCTATTGTGGGAAGTATTTAGATGAAGGGTTAAGATACAAAAATACACATAAGCTTTTTCCTCATGAGCAAAAATACAATAATTTTTTTTAAAGAAAAAATACACACATGGTTATCATTTTGGAGCAAAGCTTATGTGTATTTTTGTTCCAAAAATACACATTTGTTTCATCTCTTTTTCTTTCATCACTGTCAAAAGTGACTTAACGGTGGGATGTGACTTTTGCTCCAAAATGGTAACCACGTGTGTATTTTTGCTCTAAAAAAAATTTATATGTATTTTTGCTCATGAAGAAAAAGCTTATTTGTATTTTTGCACCTTAACCCTTAGATGAATTAATTATTTATTATAATAAGGCATAGGTTAATAAATAAGTAATGGTATTAACATATGGTCAAAAAAAAAGTAACGGTATTAACAAGTTAGTTTGACTATAGGTAAATTTGTTTGCTTCTTTATTTATTTATGTGCTTTCTAAACGATTTTATTTCAGATCCATCTTTGTAGACTACTTTTAGACCTATGGTTCTGTAATATTTTCCAATTGTATTATAATATTGATCTTTTTATAAAACAAATTAAGGCAAAACAGAGGATCAATCTTTTTCTTTCTGTTTTAGTCGTTGACAGGACAACCATTATCTCTTGTTTCATAATTTTGTTCGCCACCACTTTTATTTTAAAAATAAACATTGATAACCCCACTTTTTGGCTGAGATTCCAACGTTTCTTATAATGTCTCAATTTTTTTTCTTTTGGAAAAATAATAATAATTAGCTTACCAAGCTGTTTTTTTGCCCTCAGACAATGCTATGACTATGACCTGTTGCGTAATGCAAAAAAAATGTACTGTTGCAGAAAAACTATAAAATGTACTGACGTATTAGTAAGGGAAGCTCATGAGGTTGGGAATCAAGTGACCATGGTGCCATAAGTTACTATACGCTGTATGGATAGATTTATTTTGGATTGTCAATATATATAAGAGAGGTGTAATCTCCTGTCTTTTGTATCTCAAGTGTTGACCTTATTTTTGTTACATTTGTCATCAGGAAGAAAAAGGGTATTTAGTTATTTACAGCTATTGCATTGGGACAAAAAAATAGTTTGAAGATAAAAATATCCTTTAACTTAAGAAAATATTTATTACAACAAAGTCGGTAAGTTGAATGTGCTTCCAACTCCATCCTACCTATTATCAATATCTTTGTTTCATTTTCATGATTGATGGATATTCATAGACTGTAAGTATTTATTTTCCAAAAATTATGTAATCTATGAAAAAAGATATATAATTTTTAAAACATTACTATTTTTTATTTTAAGGAGTAGGCACTAACTATAAGAGATTACATGCAAGATCAATCCACTTCCCACTTACAAAAAAAAAAAAAAAAACAATACTACCAGATTACAAGATTACTACATTAAAGGTATCAATATGAGGGAGGGCATTTGTTTTCTCGGGTGTCTCTCATAATTTTGACATGCAAGATCAATGTGAATTTTTATAATGATTAAGGTACAATTTTATCTTAAAAGAAACTATTCAAAAATGTTGGGCTTCTGGCAGTTTTTTTATGAACAATTTCGTCCTAGAAGTGTTAAAATATGAGCAAATTCACTCCCCTTGGTTGTAAAAAAAAAAAAATAATAAATTTTACCTGTTAATATTTTTAATAATAAGGGATAAATTTGCTACATTTTAGCTACTTCTAGAAAAAAAAAATTGCTACTTGAAAAAATTTCGGATAGTCAACATTTTTTAGTAATTACTTTTGAAGATAAAATACCTTTTTTTAAGTTTACTGTGATAAAATTTGATCAAAGAATTATGCATAAAATATAAATAAATTGACGTAAGTTTTGTCATATTTATTGACGGGGACATGATTTGGTTTTATTTAAAGAAGGATACATTTACTGCGAGTTTATTTAAATTGTATTGATGATCAAGAGGCTTGTCCTTTTGCTTAATCTTATGACAATGGCATCTGGCTTTAAGATTCCACTTTTTATTGGGTTTCAGCCACCAATGAAATGATTTCGTCATTTTGCACCAAAGTTTCAAACTATTAGTGTTAGTTAAAAGATTAGAGTATAGTTTTAATCTTTTTTTTAATCATTTTTAATTCTTTCATATATTTACTTCATAGAATTTTTTTTTTTTTTTTTGAACTGATATGTTACACCCCTACCAACCTTACTTTCATAGAAGGTGGGTAATGTGATATTTACCTTCTTATTAGTTAAATATGCATCAGAGTTTTCGCACAGTAGAGCATTTAAATAATTTGGACAATAAATTCTGGTAAAGTAAACAAGTAATTAAAAAAAAAAAGTTTCCCTTAAGGGTTAATATACAGTCATCTAGTGTAAATACCAAGATAATAGAAGATATTATTATGTAGTCATCCAAGGTAAAAAGTTGTAATAACAAAAGTCACATTCAGAAACCTCTGCAAAATCCTTAGTCCACTGTCTTACCTCTTGTCTCCTACTCTAACCTAGAGGCATTACCTATACCAATATAATAGCCTGAGATTCATAGATGAATCTCAGAAGTAACTGTTAATCTCATATCCATAGTATATACAAAATATGTAAGAAAATCACAAACATAAAACATACGACATTTAGCTGGTCACACATAAGCACAAAACTTAATTTGGAACAAGCAATCATATAACACAGATTGCTCAATAAGACACACATCAATGCCAAGGGTCGCACACAACGAGTTTCGGTACTACAGCATTTGGAAAATAATAACACCGAATACAATCATGGTAAAACATATATACAAAGTCATACATAGCATATGAGATTAAGGTTACTTACCTATAATTAGTTGATTAGTAAGGTAACAAACTTCCGGCTACTAAATATAAATGGTAAACCTAAAATAATATAATATAAATGACGTCATTGCCAATATAACATTTTCCTTTAAAATATGTAACTATACACTTGTATGAAGGATATTTTCACTATTTTAAACTCATTAATTCTCTTTATTAATGAGTATCCTTTTATTGGTCATTTATTCTTTATTTTTGCATAAAGCCTTGAAAATTCTAGAAAGTTGACTCAACTTCAAAAATTCATAGCTAATTGTAAAAAAATTCGATTGGGGTGTTCCAAAGATCTACATGACCCTTGACAAATCTATTTTTAACTAAAAATACTTGCCAAGGCTAGGGACACATAAATCATTCCCAGTTTATGAAAATGTCCTTGCTGGTCTTGTTTAGTTTCTCAATTTGCATATGGTTATACTTTAACTTCAATATTTTCAAAATTATACTCTGTACTCTTTCTTATACAAAATTCCATTTTAAACACTTATAAAATATCTAAAATCACCAAAATAAAATAATATAATCATGTTCTAGCTATTGGCCAAAATTTCCTTATTCTTTTTGCAAAATTACAAGAAGTTGGAGGAAAAGACTTACTTACTCAAGGTTCGAACTTTTTTTGCTACTTCTCCTTGAACTCCTTGATTATAGCTAAAACTTCAGTAATATTATCTTACAAGATCACTAATTAAAAGCTTAAGCATTTTTGCATGAATTTAAAGTAAGTAGAATAAATCTTATAATTTTCTTATCTCTTCTTCTTTAGAAACACTTCTTACTTGTGATTCTTCCGACTCTCTTTTTTTTCCTCTTGTATATATGTGATGCCTCTTGTTTGCCAAAATGAGGGAGGATGAAGTCCTATTTGTAAAGGTCCTTCTCCATAAAATATTTCCTTGTGATTTACTAATTTGCCCTTACTAATTGCCTCTTGAAATCTCTAGGTTGTTTTTCATTTTTCTAGAAAAAAATCCAATTTTTCTTTCTCCACTCTTGTGAACATGCCATATGTCATCTTTTAGGTTCAAAATATCTTCTAACCATATGTCTACTTTGTGGTTAAAATACTTTGCTTAATGAAGAAGATGATTAGGTGTCTCACATAATTAATCAAATGTGTACAAGTGTCGTCAACTAATCTTCTTTAAATATCATATTGACACCTGGCAGCTTGGGTGTTACTTCTTTAATCCTTATTAAATAAGGTTATACATGTGTCCCTTCTAATTAATCTTTAATTTATATGAAGACATGTGATCATGTTATAGATGCCTTCTTGTTAATTATGTGATAAATTTATTTTCCATAAATCTTAATAATCTCATATCATGACACTTGTCTTTGTAGGGTTTTCTATATAATTCTTATCTCCAATTTTATACAAATTGCATTGTCTTCTTCTTTTCTCCCTATCTATGTGTCACTTTCTAAGTGCCAAGGGAATATTTCATATTCTTTTATTCATAATTGGATTCATGCTCATGTGTCAATTTATGGTGACATCATCAATGGAGCTATCATTTTCAAACCTAAAGATACTTTTGTTAATAACCTTTTTAATCTTACCATGTGTGCTTCTTGAATTTTCTTTTGTCTTCTTATGCCACCACTTCTTTTAAGGTGCAATAATGATCCTTTATTAGCCAATTAGATTAGAACAAATGCCATTTATCATGGATTTAATAGAAATTTCATATATCCTAATAATAAAGTATTCATTAACTTTATATAATAATTTATATGAAAATAGGGTTATTATAGGATAAATTATAAATTTTGATGAATTTAACTTTAATTATTCATATTTAAATATATTTAATTTAATTATTTTATTTTTTTATATACTTTCAACTCATATTTACCAATAAAAGTAAACTCTTATTAGTTTATTATTAGAGTTTATGATCCAAAAATTCATATTTTTACATAAATTTATTTAAATTTATGAGTTTCACAGCTTTATTTACAAGTCATTATATCGTTCCTGAACCAATAAAATTTAAAATTTTATTTGTGCTTAAAAGGCTGGTTTTTTTGGCCAGTATCCCCTATGGACTGGGCTCCAAACGTCATGTCTTTGGAATGTGGGTGAGTCCAACCCCTTTCTTAAAATTTTTATATTAAAAAAAAAGGCTCGTCCTTACGCTTAATCTTTGTGACAATGGCATCTGGCGTAAGATTCCACTTCTTTTTTGGGTTTCAACCACCAATGAAATGGTTTCGTCATTTTGCCAAAGTTACAAACTATTATTATTAGTTAAAAGGTTAAAGTATAGTTTTAGCTTATAAATTTAAAATAAATTTTAGTTGGGTCCGTTAAGTTAAAAAAAAAAAAAAATTTTAGCGCCTTAATCTTAATATCAGTAATCTTATTTAATGAAAAATGCTGGCCCAATTAATTAAAATAGTGGCTATGTGCTTACAAAGCAAGCTTAAATATTAATGTTTTGAACTTATTTCTATAAATTAAAATTAAATATAAATGTTAAACAGGATAAAATTTTTAATATAATTAATTTTATAAAACTTTAAAACGCTGCGCAGGACTTATCAGGTTTATTTTAATTTTAAAATATAAAAAATATTATATTCAAATTTAAGCACATATTATCGGCATTTAATTGTAGAGCTGCGGCTATTAAATGAAACCCAAGTTGTTAAGATAAAGGACAAAGAAAAGATAACTAAAGTAAAAAAATAATACAATCAATAGGACAAAATGTATACAGTATACTTTATTCCAATAAAAAATTATTATATTATTTTATGCCTTCCACCCTAGCTTATTAAATTGTCATTTTTTTTGGCTCAAATATTAAATTGTCATTAAAACATTAAAGGGAAAAATCAGATTTAATTTAGAAATGACGCTTTGCTGTGGCGGTAGCCGGTATATAATAGGAATTCAAAACCACCTACAATGCCTTCCTCATGAGTATCTTTTTCCCTCTCATCTCTTTCCTCGTAGGTCAGAAACCTGAGGATGATGGCTCTCCCACAAGCTTTCTTTCATAATCTGATGGATTCCGTAACCCAATGGGATTCTCTCACACCTCTGTTTCTTGCCTTCTGTGGAATTTTCGCCGTGGCTTGCTATGCCTGGATCTGCTTCACCAAACAACGCTCCAACCTACCTCCAGGTCCACCGGGGCTCCCCTTCTTGGGCAATCTTCTCTCTCTTGACCCTGAGCTTCACTGTTATTTTGCCTCTCTGTCTCAAACCTATGGTCCCATCTTCTCGCTCCGACTCGGCACTAAATCCGGCATCGTCGTTTCATCTCCTTCTGTCTGTCGTCAAGTGCTCAAAGACCATGACATCACTTTCGCCAACCGTGACGTCCCCGTCGCCGGCAGGATAGCCACCTACGGCGGAAACGACATCGTTTGGACTCCATATGGACCTGAGTGGCGGATGTTGAGAAAAGCTTGTGTGCTTAAGATGCTTAGCAACACCACCTTGGATTCAGTCTATCAGCTCCGTCGGAATGAGATCCGAAAAACTGTTGGATATCTGTACAGCCGGGTTGGGTCACCGGTGGATATTGGGGAGCAGATGTTTCTTACCATATTGAATGTGATTACCAGCATGATGTGGGGTGGGACTTTGGAAGGGGACGAGAGGGCGGCTGTTGGGGCGGAGTTCAGGGAAGTGGTGGCGAACATGACGGAGCTGTTGGGGAAACCCAATTTGTCCGACTTCTTTTCCTGGTTGGCCTGGTTTGACTTGCAAGGTGTTGAGAAACAGATGCGTTTGTTAGCTCGGCGGTTTGATAAGATCTTCGAGAAGATGATTAAGCTGCGACTGGATAAGACTAACAAGGGTGGAAGTGAACAGAGCAAAGATTTTTTGCAGTTTTTATTGAAATTGAAGGATGAAGAGGATTCTAAGCCCCCACTCACCCTGACCCACGTTAAGGCTCTCCTCATGGTATTGTTTTCCCTTACCATTTTATTTTTTTAACTCATTTATTTTAATTTTTTATCATTTAATAACTAGTTAAAATTAAAGCTTATGATACAATTTAGCAATCAACTGTTTTCTTATAGGTACCTAACAGAAATAATTATTTTGTTTGTAAAAGTAGATATATAATCATTTTTGGTACCATATATAGCAACCTGTTAACATTGGGTCAATTTCTGTTACTTTTTTGCTACAGGTCTCTTTCGTGTTTTCACTCTTTATAATTGTAATATATTTTTAGAAATATATGTATTTTTAATAGAAATATATTACTTAAACCTCATAAAAACAATTTTATTCCAGTCAGCCCCAAAAGATTATAAAATTTCACTGCACTTCTATGGTTAAAATGAAATTAAGTTTTGTTAGTAAAAAGACGACGATAATGTCTTTATTTTTTTTAAGAGCATTTACTAGATAAATAAGTGTATTCATCAGATAAATAAATTAGTTTAAAAGAATTTAGGGAGTTTAAAAAAAATTCTTACAAGACAAATAAGAACATTTAAAAGACAAATATGTGAATGACATTTTTTTTTTAACTTCCTAGATTCATTCAGTTACAAGGTAAATATGGTAATTCACAAGACAACTAAGGGAATTAGAATGTAAATATTGGCATTTATAAGACCAAAAATGTTTATAAATACTGTTGGACCTAACAAAAGATAATTGTACTGGGTGCCTATAACAAAATAATTCATTGTTGAATTTACACCTTCACTCAAATTGATTCTTCACTCAAATTGATTATGATAAATATTTCCCACTAGCTTATTCATTTGTAGGGCAAACTACTTTTTTTGTGTGACATACTGTAAACTACCTTAACCCGAAATTTGTATTTTTTTTTGGACAAATCTAATTAGTTATTACTATGGTCCTATTTATAAGTCTATTTTGATCCAAAATTTTATTCCTTATTATAAATCCAATTTCAAAGTAATAAATACATTGCTTACATTTTCGTGCCTATTAATTACAATAAACAAAAAGAATTTATTCATGTTAACTTTTGACACTAATAATAGATAAGGTGAAATTGAGAATTTAGCTCATAATTAATGAGTTAATTAACTATACTTGATATGCGAGAATTGGTTAATTTAAACTTATCAATATAACAAAAGTGATAATTTAATTTTAATTCCTTTTCTTGATTCCAAACTATTCGCTTTTGCCCCTATTATAGGGCATCTTCTAGGAGCAATTTTTGGTCCCAAATATAAGGGTAACAACAATCTCATTGATTACCTTTTTCCCACGTTATCCTTACCTTATTATTAATTGAGGTTTAAACTTAGAAAAGTTAAATCACATTATTTAAATAGGGGAAATTTTTTTTAAAAATATTAATTTGGAACAAATTCAATAACTTAACTGTCATTCATTAATATGTGAGAAGTAGTTAAAAATGCCTTATAATAAGGGCTAGAGGAAGTAGATGCATAAGACTTATATTTTAAATATATGTAGTGTTTATCAAATACTCCTGACCCTTTCTATGTGTAAGAAATTTGCAGGGATTGCATGTTTTTATTTATAAAAGACTTCGATAGCTCGTCAATCAAAATTCATGTAATTATTTTTCGTATTTTTTCCTCATTAGCTATTGGTTAGTCTCACTTCATTGATTAACTATTGATTTGCAGATTTTCCCTTTCACTCAGTTACTTGTCATAAATAAGGGTGTTTTTAGAAACTAAATTGCATTTAACCATTTTTTTTAATGTAAATCGGTTATTTGTATCTTATTTTTCTTAAAAAAAAAATAGTACCATGACGTGGTATAGTTTTTTATTAAAAAAATTCATTACCTCCCCATAAGTTTGCCTTAATTAGCTCATATCATTTTTATCAAAAAATTCATCACTTCCCTTACGCTGAAATCAATTTGTGGGCAGGATATGGTGGTTGGTGGAAGTGACACATCTGCCAACACGATTGAGTTTGCCTTGGCTCATATCATAAATGAACCTGAGGTGATGAGAAGAGTCCAAGAAGAATTAGACAGTGTAGTGGGAAGAGAAAACATTGTAGAAGAGTCTCACATTCACAAACTGCCATATCTACTTGCTGTGATGAAAGAAAGTCTTAGGTTGCACCCTGCTCTTCCACTGTTAGTTCCCCATTGCCCAAGTGAAACCGCAATTGCAGGAGGCTACACAATCCCAAAAGGGTCTCGTGTGTTCGTCAACGTGTGGGCGATACATAGAGACCCTACCATTTGGGACAATCCCCTAAAGTTTGATCCTTCAAGATTCTTGAATGATCCTAAATGGGATTTTAGTGGGAATGACTTTGATTATTTCCCATTTGGGTCCGGACGAAGAATATGTGCAGGAATTGCCATGGCTGAGAGGACCTTTCTGTATTCTGTTGCAACACTGATGCATTCATTTGACTGGAAGGTATCTGAAGGCCAAGAGTTAGACATGTCCGAGAAATTCGGTATTGTGTTAAAAAAGAAAGTTCCTCTTGTTGCCGTTCCCACGCCACGGTTGTCCAACACAGCTCTCTATGAATAGAATATATGTATGCTCGTTGAGTAATAAGAGGGAGTCAATTATGTTGACTGGAGCATATTTAAAAATATCACAAATTCAATTATGCAATTATGACCACTTATTTGTATGTGTTTGATTGTCCATGAATATATATTTTAATATGTTGGAAGATCAATCACAAGCATTTTTCTCTGTATACATCATATCATAAAATCTATCTCAATTAAATAAATGAGGTAAGTTGTAAATCACTAGGACTTGTACTCTGTATGTTACTAAAATTATTGTAAGGGCTGATTTTGTCGGAACAAAGTTCGATTCGAAGGTTTCTTAACTCACTATCAAATTTAGGAAACATTTGATCTATTGTTTTCTATTTGGGACATGGGGTGTTGATATTTCCTATCACTTATTTTCTCATCAAAATGTCATTTCAAGTTACATTTCAAGTTATTTATGTCCTAGAAATCTCGCTTGAGCTTGTTTCATATCTTCCTTCATGCTCTCTCCTTGATTATTGAGATTGTTATGACGGATGAACTTCATCTTGTCCTGGAGGCTATGCACTACAAAAACACTATGATTTGTAGCGGTTAATCAGTAGCGGTAAAAAAAAAAAACTGCTACTCTATCATGTATTTGTAGCAGTTTTATCTCAAATCGCTACAAATTGAGGATTGGCACCAAAGTGCAAACCGTTTTGCAATGATGTTTGTAGCGGTTATTGCCAAACAAACCACTACAAATGTGGCGCCAATTTGGCGCAAAATGACGCGAATATTTGTGGTGGTTTCTCGAATGTGGGGCCAGCGATGGCGTCAAATAGCGCGAATTTTTGTCACGGTTACCTGAGAATAACCGTTACAAGATAGCGAAACGACACAGTTTTTTCGTGGTTAATGAATACCGACGCTCGGACCGTGACAAACACTATTACTTTGTAGTAGTTTAGTCCCTAACCTCTACTAACATTTAACCTATATAAACTCAAGTGTCTGTACATCACAACAATTATAAAATTCGGAGGAATCACCAAATCGGCTTGTAATTGAATGAACAACCTCGGTTTGGTAATCAAAGACATGCATATATCTGCAACTTTGATCTCTTATCTCGAGAGATGAGGGATGCAGATATTTGCCTCTCATCCATGAAGTCGAAGGTAGTTATTCAATTACAACCTGATTTGGTTATTTCTCTGACATAAAGACTTTTATTATTCTAAAGATTGTCTAACAAGTGACCGAAGGTTGGGTTTTCATTATAGCCACTTTTCTCTCTGTAAAATATTTCTAATCAAAATAAGCCAGTGAGTCTTTACAGGGAGATCGGTGGCTATATTAAAGCCCAATCTTCACGGGCATGTTGGACTATTTTCAATACACTTATCAAAAATAATTTTTTTTAACCAAACTAATTGGTTTTTTAGTCAAACTAATAGACTAATATACTAGTTCATTTGGATTTTTTTTCCCAAAAAAATAATATTAGTAGCGGTTCTAATGTATAAACCACTACAAATGTTCTTCATTTTTAGCGGTTTTGCAAAGGAAACCACTACAAATGTGGCGCTAGATTCGTGCTTAATGGCATGAAGTTTTGTCACGGTTACGTGAGAATAACCGCTACAAGAAATCGAAACGACTCAACTTTGTCGTGGTTTCTCTATAGCGACACTGGAACCGGGACAAATACTAGTAGTTTGTAGCGGTTTCTCCTATAACCGCTACTAATATTTAACCTATATGAACACATCTATCCGTATGTCAACAAGTATAAAATACCAAGAAATCACCGAATCCAACCTATAACTGAATGAACTCTCTCGGATTAGTAGTTGAAGACATGCAGAAATCTGCAGCTCTAATCTCTTATCTTGAGAGATTATAGCTGCAGATATTTGCCTCTCTCATCCTTAAAGCCAAGGCAATTATTCAGTTACAGGCCAGATTTGGTTATTTCTCTGATGTGAAGACTTCTACTCTTCTAAAGATCGTCTAACAAGTGACCGAAGGTTGGGTTTTTATGATAGCCACCTCTATCTTTGTAAAATATCTCTAATCAAAATGACTCATTGAGTCTTTTCAGGGATAGCAGTGGCTATATTAAAGCCTGATCTTGACGGGCATGTTAGACTATTTTCAGAACATTTATCAGAAATAATATTTTTAAATACCAAATTAATTAGTTTATTAGCAAAGCTAATAAATTAATTAGTTTGGAATTTTTTTGCCAAAAAATTACATTAGTATCGGTTTTATAGTGTAACTGCTACAAAAGAATAAACTTAGTAGCGGTTTTGTCATGAAACCGCAACTGAATATGTAAGTCAATCGTTTTGTAGTGGTTTCATCGAATAACCGTTACAGAAACTGAAACGTCTGTCAAATTGTAGTGGTTTTGGTAACTGCTGCAAGTTTTATGAAGACTGAGGTACATTGACAGCGGTTTGGCTAGCTGTTTTTGTTAACCGCAACAATTTTGTTATTTTGTAGCGATTTTGCAATAGAACCACTACAAAATGACGCGCTATTAACATCATTTGCCCTTACAATACTATTAATTTATCATCGCTTTTGACTTTTGGTTTTCTTTCTGTACGGTAAAAAATAACATTATGGTTAACGGAGACAAAGGGAAAGGGGTTTCACGGGGTAAGGCCATCCTGAGAGGAGGTAGCAGTAGACGGGGCCATGTGAGAGGGTGTGGGCCTGTAAATCTCCCTCCTCCCCCTCAGACGGGGAGTCAGTTTAAGGACCTCTTCGCCAATGAACCAGTCCCAGGGGAGAGACCCAAGAGAATGTAGGCGGAGAATGAGGCACCACTCTGTGAAGAAATTGAGATAAACTTTCCCGTGAACGAGGCACAACAGTTTCTCGACCAGGAGAACGAGCGGGCCCAAGGGGACCCTCGATTGTCATCTTTGCGTTCTATCGGATTTGTTGTGGATGTCAAAGGCAAATGTAATTAGGTTTTTGAGAAAATTTAAATTTTGTTTGCTTACATTTAATTTAATTATATTTAAAAGCAATAAAAACATGGTTTTTTAATTGTGCAGATACATATGGGAACATCAGTAAGAGGCCGTTGGATGTTGCTGGGGTCACTTTGTTGCAAGGGCCTCCTGTAGTAGTCCCTCGGAACATGGACACGGACCAGTCGATCACCAACATTGGTCACTTGTTCAACCGATTCCTATCTGAATTTGGTGGGAATTGGGCATGGTTCTCGATCTACTTCAAGGATTGGAGGCGTGTTCTGGTCAAGAACAAGGACGAAGAATTTATTAATACTGTCCAGGTAAGTTATGTTGCTTTATTTAATTTGACATGTTAATATTTATAATGTGTGGTTTGTTTGTTTATTTAGTTAGTTGTTTATTTATTTATTTTATTATTATTTAATTAATTAGTAATTAAATTATGATATAGAAAAAGCCAGGTGAAGAGGTACTCTTTGCTGAAGATAGAGGATGGGTGGAAGAATCGAATGAATTGTTTGTACACCCAGAGGAATGGAGATGGGATGGTTCCTCTGCAGCAGCTGATTGAGAACGTCCCAGACAGCGTAGACCCCAATCACAGGGGTTTGTGGAACCTACGGCCCCATTAAAAGTCGTTGTGGGCCCAGTAGAGCATCCCAACTGCATTAAGGGTATGGGCCTAAGTGCGAGGCCCAACATTGTGTACGGCAAGTCCTCCGCCTTTGAGGTCGGAACCTCTGACTCGAGATGTATGCCACCGCTAGAGGGGTTGGAGGCGATGATTGCCAGTGGGTTGCCACCCTTGTTGCTGAGCAGGCGGCTGCCCTGGAGGCTGCACAAGCGGCAGAGAGGGCCCGGATTGCGGCAGAGCGGGTTGCTAGGGAGAGGCGCATTCAAGACAGGATCGACCGTTGGTATGCTTCTCAGAAGCATAATTGGGATGCTTGTGTCGGTGCCCTGACAGAGTTTTTACCTCACGGGCACTTTTCACCTCCCCAGCCTCCCCCTTCGTTCATCGACGAGGATTCCTCCTAGCCTCCCCCTGCATTCATCCACGAAGATCCCCCTGCCTACTGCTGCTGCTGATGATGAGGGCGTCGTTATCTTTGGTCTTGCACACGCCCCTATTGAGACAAGACCTGATCATCAGGCTCCTGTTTGTTAGTTTTTATTTTAACAGACATATTTTTATTTAAAATGTTTGTTCTCTATTTATGTTATTTGGTTTATTGGATTACAATTTAAATACTTTAATTTCATTTATTCGAGTTTATAAATGTTGATATGCATTTACATTAGTTTATTAATGTTACTTATAATATATAATTATAGTTACATAAAATAGGTATTGTGAAACAAATAATAAAAATAATATGTAACAAATAACAATTCATTTTTTTAAAAAATAATTTGTACTTTTTATCACTATAGATTTCAATTTTGTAAATAATTTTTTGAAAAAAATTTAAATATTGTTTAACAAAAAAAGAAGAAGACATTTTGTAGTAGTTATATGACCACAATCGCTACAAAATAAACATTAAATCCTATTTGTAGCGATTACTGGACTATAATCGCTAGAAATGACAAAATCGTGTAGCGGTTAGCAAACCGTTACAAAACTCAAGCGAGATCTATTCAATTTAAATTTCAAATTGAAGAACTGTCCAATAGCTAACACTTTGTAGCGGTTGGTGTAGCGGTTTTTAAATCGCCACTAATTTCTGGCGGGATTTTTACAGTTTGAATTGCAATGGTTTTGTAAAACTGCTACAAATTTAATTTATTTGTAGCAATTTGTAACTGCTACAATTTATATAATGTTGCATTTAATGGATATCAAATCATTTGAGGAGAATTAAACATTCTCTCTTCATTTGTATTCTATCCTAGCTTTGTTTACTAAATATGGATAAGTCATGGATGAAGTTGCCGCACAATTCTCCTGTATATTTAGCGGGATTGCAAAATTTCTTAGATTTCGCCTACTCTCAGCTAGTGTTAATGGGAAGATTGTGTGTCCATGTTGTCGATGCAAGTTTAAGAAGTGGCAAACATGAGACGGTGCTATGGAACATCTTCTTGTCACGCCTTTCTTGATTGAATATACATTTTGGC
This sequence comes from Acacia confusa, assembly GCA_037074495.1. Taxonomy (NCBI): domain Eukaryota; kingdom Viridiplantae; phylum Streptophyta; class Magnoliopsida; order Fabales; family Fabaceae; genus Acacia; species Acacia confusa. Next base: position 25,746,806 of record CM073513.1, on the reverse strand, counting down.
TAGTTCATGGTGAGAAAATGGTATGCGATATGGGGATCATCTTCCTTGAAGCTCACAAGTAGGAAATCAAGTAGCTTAAGATGATCTGGTTAATGAAGTTATTCGTGATGCTTTTGGTGTTCAAGACGACAATTCTACGGCAGAAGTTCAGGGTGTAAAACTTGTTTTCCTCAAGAATGAAGTAGCTTGAGAATATTCAGCCTCATGGATGAGAGTGATCGTTCGTTGTATCAAGGTTGTCGGAAATACTCCAAATTATCTTTCCTGATCAAATTGTACCATATCAATGCATGTATGAGATCATGGATAAGGAAATGTCGATGTTGCTGGAATTGCAACGAGGCCAAGAAGATAATTAACAGATTAGGCTTGAACTATGAAAAAATCGATGCTTGCCCTAACGGTTGTATGCTTTATTGGGGAGAGGATGCTCGCAGTGAGACTTGTAGAAAGTGTCACACTTTGAGGTTCAGGACTATACGGAAGGGGAGAAATTAGAAGAAGAAACCTGTAAAGATTCTTAGGCACTTTCCTTTAAAACCTCATTTATAGAGATTGTTTATGTCATCCAAGACAGCTAAGCATATGAGGTGGCATGAAGCTGACAAGAACGAAGATGGTAAACTCAGACATCCACGGGATGCTCAAGTGTGGAAAGCGTCCGACTCACACTTTCCAGATTTTGCGGTAGACCCTAGAAATGTCCGTCTTGTTTTGGCGACCGATAGTTTTAATCTGTTTCGGAATCTTAGCACAAGCTATAGTATTTGGCCATTTTTCTTGATCCCTTATAACTTGCCCCATGGATGTGTATGAAACAAAGCTCCTACATCATGTCTATGATCATTCCAGGAAAAAAGCCACCGGCAAATGACATCGATGTGTATCTCCAACCGCTTATCGCGGAGTTGGTTGAGTTGTTGAATGTAGGGGTTGAGACGTATGACTCGCATGACAAGACACTATTCAACTTGTGTGCGGCCTTGATGTGGATGATTAGTGACTTTCCTAGCCCAGGAACATTATTCGGTTGGAATGTGTATACCGGCCTTGCATGTCCAACTTGCAATTTTGACTCTGATTCGGTGCGCCTTCCCCACAATTGTAAGTGATGCTTCATGGGTCATCGGAGGTTTCTCGATAGAACGCACAGGTTTAGGTAACAACGCAATCACTTCAATGGGAAACAGGAAAAAAGAGGACCTCCTCAGATTTTATCTGGTGAAGAAATCATAGAGCAAATTCATGATGTTGAATTTGAGTTTGGAAAAAGAAACGATCAAGCAAAATTTGGTACAAAGACTGTTGGGGCTTTTGGTTCTGTGCCCTAGCAATGGTGGAAGATAAACATCTTCTTCACTCTTTCCTATTGGAAAGATAATTTGCTCCGACATAGTTTAGATGTCATGCACATTAAGAAAAATGTGTGTGACAATATGTTGTACATGATTCTAAACAAACCAGGCAAGTCTAAAGATCATCTTCAAGCAAGGAAAGATTTGTAGGAGATGGGAGTTCATGGAGACACGTGGCCGGATGAGCATGACAGATTTCAGCCGGCAAAATTCACCCTGACAAAACTGAATAAGGAAATCTTCCTCGCGACTTTAAAGAAAATAAAAGTTCCAGACGGGTACTCAAGCAACATTTCGAGATGTGTTGACATGCAGGCTCGAAAGGTTATTGAGCTGAAGAGTCATGACTCACGTGTACTTATGCAATATTTACTTCTGCTTGCCATCAAAGATACGCTGCCTCTCAATGTGTCGATTGTTTTGGTCGACCTGTCTTTCTTCCGGAAATTGTGTTCCAAAGGTTTTGATCGTGGAGGAGCTCAACTAGCTGCAGTAGAAAATCGTTCTTACAATGTTTCATTTGGAGATGATCTTTCCTCCATCCTTTTTCATGGTCATGGTTTACCTGACAGTACACCTTGTTCACGAAATAAAGCTTGTTGGCCTAGTTCACTATCGATGGATGTATCCTATTGAGAAGTACTCATTTAAAATTAATTACTTTATGATTACTACCTAGTCACACATTTCAGCAATAATGTCTCAGCATTTTTCATTTATTAATTTATAGGTTTTTTGGGAAACTAAAATATTACGTCAGGAATATGGTGTGGCTTGAATGTTAAATTGTAGAAGTTTATATTGGGAATGAGGTCTTGTATTTTTGTTCCAGATACTTTGATGACATTGAGACGTCATTCAACCGACCTCCTTGTGTAGACGATTGTCTAGAGCCAGAGCCATTAGCAATAGAGTTGTTAATCCCTCGTGTTGGTAAACCAGTTGGCGGAACTGAGAACTTCAAACTGATGGCACTTGATAAGCTTCAAGCACATAGACATGTCTTGATTAATTTCACTAAAGTTGAATCGTACCTTCTGTAAGGATTGCAGACATATATATGTTATCATTTCTATTTCCTTACATTTTTTACTCACATTTCATTGTTTTATTGGCATGAACTAAATTCCATTGGTTGATCGATATGAACCCAAATTGCTATTTTTTAATTTAATATATTTAGCTTGTAATATAAACCTAATATTTTCTTCTTATTTTCATGGATTCTTAGGTTGTAACTGTTAGGATTTGTACACGCAGTGGAATGAAATTTATCCAATAAATTACGAATCCCAGGAAGAGGATCTATCAACAGTGTTTAAATCCGGTTAGCAATTAAGAAATGCAAACTCATGTACATGTTTTGCAAACTTGTGGGCTAACACCATCTTTCTCGATCAATCTCCAGGAGCTGACTCTACGAATCCACTCCCTCTACCGGTATCCACACTGAACAGCACTACAACACGAACGACAACATGCTAGTGCTTTCAAGCTTTTCGTCTCACATCTCTCTTCTAGGGTTTCTTTGTGGCTCTTCAGTTCTTTCGGGTGTAATCAAATTACTCACAACCTAAGGGTATTTATAACAAGCTAAATAGCAAACAGCAATACAACACGAACGGCAACATGCTAGCGCCTTTAAGCTTTTCGTTTCACATCTCTCTTCTAGGGTTTCTATGTGGCTCTTCAGTTCTCTTGTGTGTAATCAAATTACTCACAGCCTAAGGGTATTTATAACACTAATAGGCCACATTAAATATTTAAAATCAATTTTATTAATTTTGAAATTGAATTGGAAATTAAATCTATCTAACCAATTTAATCCAATCTATAATTTAATGCGAATTAAAACCCAGCTGATTTGATTTATCTTCATAAGTCAAATATGAGATATGATATCTCAATTGGTTTTAGTTATTTAATGATTAGCCCCTAGGCATAATTTCCCACAAAATCCCACTTGTACTAGGTGCAATCATTATATACTTACATACATACATACATACATACATATATATATATATATACATATATATATATATATATATATATACACACACATATATATATCCTCCCTAGATAAAACATTGTATTCATTGAATCTTAGACATATCTTAGATTTAATGAATATGGACATTATAGCTTATGTTAGGCTATTCTTGTGTGCGACCCTGTAGGCCCACATGAAATTGGAATCGAGCCAATACTGTACCAGCCCACAAGTTGTAAGCGTCCTCTAGCAAGACATTACGACTACCAAACTCATATGAGGATCGATGATACGATATATTCTATCATACAACCATGTCACGTCCCTTTTGTCACACGATAAGTTGTATGAGTATACTCAAGTGTCCATGAAATCACATGGCAAGATGTGTCAAAATACCGTGGACACTCAAGTGTGATTACTTCACACTCGAGTATGATGTTATCACACTCAAGTTTCCATGGCATGATAGTTTTCAACCACTTTTTTTCACAGATTTTCACTCTGGCACTCGAGTATGTATGCATCATTGTACTCAAGTGTAAAACATATTATGCAGTCTCTATTTAGCACTGTTTCAAGATCATTGAATAAGGGATGAGGGAGGGAAAAAATTAGGTACATAACTTTAGATCTTTATATTCAAGGTAGGTTAAATACAGGACATTGTCTGTCATTTGTTGTCAATTGCGCTCTTACTGTTGCCTTTGACAAAATTATAAATATATGTGGGGAATAAAAATAACATACCCATCAAACTTCCCAAAAATTCAAAATAGTATTGGATAGACTTTCTCATAAAGATTCAAGATAACCCATGCAAATCTATATCCCTAGCAATGCCCATATCCATGCTGGCTTGAATGCAATAGAAACTTCTCAAACGAATTGAGAAGCTATTGCAAAGAGATAATCTTAATATGGGTAATGGTCAACTCGTCCACAGCGAGACTAGGAACTTTCAGAAAATCAGAGGTAAGCGAATAACTGTACTTGAATATGGTTGCTGAGCCATAATTTGCCAGCGTGTACGATGGTTGAAATCATCTTGTTTGATGAGCCATTGTTCACCGATGTTGGTAGGGGTTGAATGATAAGGAAGGAGGAAGAGGTGTGCTGGTGGTGGTGGTGTGGGGTCTACCGACGAGGAAGGAGGAAAAAGGAAAGGGAAGGAAGAAGATGATGAGGTGGTGGTACGGGGTCCACATGTGAACTTCAACGTGGCTGTCCAACTTAGCGTTCTACGTGTCAACTAATTCTACATGGCAGATGTTTGTTAGTCTCACCGTTAGCAGAGGGTAACATTGTTGTGATTCAAAACTTTCGACGCAACATTGACCCGAAAAAAACTTCTAGGGTAACATTGCTCCTAAGGGTGTACTTCCAGGGCAAAACTGCTACTTAACCCATATTTTTATCAAGGGTTGTTTTAATTGTTTGATTCTTAGGCTTGAATTTGAAGATTATATTGGATTACCATGCAGTGTTTGTTCATTATAAGAAATTAAAGAAGTGATTAATTATGAGAGTCAAATATCATGAAAATTTAATCCATCATGTCCTAAAATTTGTTCATAACATTCAACAACTGTTTTTAAAATCTATTTTTTAAAAACATAAGTTAAAGAAGCGGTGACTTTTTTAAAATTTGTTCATAACATTCAACAACTGTTTCAAGAAAAACAATTGTTGAAAGCTTAACTTTCAACTATTGTTCTTAAAATTAGTTGGTAAAAGCCACTTTCAACAACTGTTACGAAAAACAGTCGTTGAAAGTTAAGCCTGTTGGACCAGGCTATCACCCAAGAGGGGGGTGAATTGGGTGTTTGATAGAACTTTAAGAGCTTTAAAAATATTTTCGCTACTTATTGAAATTAGTTCGAATGACAGTTAGATAAACAATAAGCATATACTGGATATGTAAAAGATAAGGGAAGAGAGTATGCAAACTATGATTTATCTTGGTTTGTTCGGTCCAATCCTTGACCTATGTCCAGTCCTCAAGCTCCACTTGAGATTTTCAATCTACTATCTACTTTGAGCTTGATTACACATTCTGTACTCGAATTAATCCTCTCACTAGGATTCACTCCCCCTTACAAACTGTAATCAATACACTTGCTTGATCACACACTCTGTACTCGAAGTAATCCTTTCACTAGGATTCACTCCCCTTACAAGCTGTAATCACAACACAATGTTTCCCACTCAAGATCACCCAATTTTGAGTATCTCTCAAATAAACTGATTCACAAATGAATCTTCTCTCTCAGAAGTGAATGAATAAACACTGAAGCACAATACAAATCATTTCTCTCTCAATGATAAGCTATGTAGGCATTGAGAACAGAGAGGAAATGATATGAATATTAGAGTATTAGTATGTTAAAGGTGTAAGCATGTGTCTCTGCGTTTTTCTCTCTTCTTACACCCTTGAGTCTTCAAGTCTCCAGGTATTTATACTGATTTGAAGTATATGAACGTTGTAGATCCATTGAGACTTGAACTCATTCAAAAATATAGTTGTTATGACCATAGCTGTTAGATATGGCTATTGGGAATAATTCTGATTTGAATATTTGAATGTTGGCTCATCAAGAATGTCTCCCATGTGGTCATGTTTGATGTTGTTCAACATCTTTAGTTGGTAGGAGCCTTGTTGTCTGCATTGAAGAATGGTTGGGCTTCTTTCCAGGCTGTCATCCATTTGCTTTGTTGAGAATATATATTAAAATAATACAAGTGGTTCATGGAGTTGCTTTATTTAATTTTAAAGCAATTATCTTCTGAAATCTGAAACTTAAGCATATCAAGATTGTAGAACGTTTGAATCCATTACTGTTGAGCATTCAGCTTCGTTTCTCCAAGTTTCTCGTTTGGTTCTGCCATCTTTGCCATTTTTGAAAATCTGCAGCAACCTTCATCTTCATGCTTATGACAGATTTTGATTTCTGTCAAGTTTGATGTTATCTCAAACTTTTAATCATCTGAAACTTGCTAGGAAAACTGATTAATCATGATTAGAAACAATAGTAATAGATGATATGAAGTATTAAGATCAACCATGAAGTTTTCACAAATTGGCGGAATCTGGTTCTTAAAACTTCAGCAACTGAAACTGGAGTTTGTAAAACGAAACTGGAGTTTGCAGCGGGCTAAACTGGAGTTTAGAGATCCAAACTCGAGTTTAGTTCTTTTAGAGAGGAATGTCGCGATTTGAGTTTTGAAGTACACTTGAACTTAAGGCTAAACTCGAGTCATTAAGTGACTAACTCGAGTTTTGAACTTTTGAAGTGAAAATAAGCTTAAGTCCACAAAACTCAAAACTGGAGTTTTCAAATGCAAACTGGAGTTTTCAAAGTTCAAAATGTTGAGGAGCTCTCTGTCTGCCACAAACTGGAGTTTACTAACTCAAACTCGAGTTTCCTTAAGAGATGAAAACATCTTGCTCTTTGTGAAGTGCAAAACTGGAGTTTGCTAACACAAACTCGAGTTTTCTTCTCCATGGCCCAATCAAATATCCTTCTCACAAGTTCTTTACTTTCGGACTTGATAAATATCAATTCCTGGAATCCAATACCTATCTCCATAAGACTCTTTAAGTCTTTTTTCTAATGCAAGAAGAATCAGCTTCAAACTCACTGTAATCTTATAGTTATGATCCGATGAACGAAGGCTGTTCTTTGGCTAACTTTTTTCAGCATCTTGAATTGACTATGAAATTCAAAAATTCATACCTCACTCATTTGATCTTTTTTTTTCCGTGATCTTTATGTTTCTGGAAAGGTATGTGAGTCTATTTTTATATGCCACCAATTTCAACTCATTCCGATGTGTAGTTTGTGAGATACACTCAAATCATTGAAGCTTGGTTTATTGTGTGGTGTGAATTCTTGTTCCAACTTTTGAAATTCATAGCTCTCTCATCTGAGCTTCTTTAGGCATGAAACTTTGTCAAGATGACGAATTGGATGTCTAGTTTCATACAAAATTGATTTCACCTTAATCCAATCTCTGGTTTGGGAGATATCATCGAATTACCAGAGGTCGCCAGTGCTGAACGTGAAACAGAGTTGGACAGAGTTGCTGAAAGCTTGCTAAACTCGAGTCATTAAGTGACTAACTCGAGTTTTGCTGATCCTGTAACATCCCAAATTCCAGGTTCGAAAATCGTGTCGGTTGACACTTAGTTTTAAGAAAAACAACAGAGTTTGAGATGCTATAGCTTAGAGTACTGCGGAAATTGATAGCGTGCACTAAGATCCGGACAACGAGTATTTGATATAAAAATGCCCAGACATATGATGATGCCCGACATAAGCTGATATATTAAATATCCCGAAGGAATATTCATGTGATACAATTTACAGAGGTTTGAATACATTTCTCTCATAAAGAGAGTCTTAAACTAGACCTATGACTTGGAACCTAACATTAGTTAATCAAACAGATTGGCCAGGTAGGGGTCTATTATGAGGCCTCACCGACTTATACGGCGACTGATTGGCTTCCCACATAGATTAACCCAGCCTTAGACATCAAACTGTTCAAAGTAACTTTGTTAAATTCGTGCCAAAAGCTAAGTCCTAATAACTTCTACCGACCTTTGCCTTTAACCGCTGTCTCTTCACGGCTCTATCTACCGACGCCTTCTCCATCCCGGTTTCTTTCCTGTACTATTTATTAAGACTGAGGTCCAATGTCCATTGGACCTCAGGTAACGGTTAACCTTATGCTTATGTAAACAGTATATGACAGGTATCACAATAATATATTCACAATTATAACTTTCAAAAACATATCAGCAAGTAACATAACACAGCCACTGCAATATGTATGTTACCCAAATCTGCACATAACTAGTGCCACGATGGTCTATCGTGTCCTCAGCGCTAGGAAAACTCAACGGTGTTATCAAGACTATAACCCGTATACAACTCAAATCCATGAGCAATTTCAAAACAGAGTATCAACATGTGAAAACAATTATCATATATAACCATACCATAAGCGTAAGTGTTAATGTTACAATACGCGTCCGTACCTGAGTTTGACAGGACTTTTGGGTACGTTTGTCGTCGGAACACGTGCACAGTCTATCCTAAAAGGGTAATATTGTCTCAATTAATTCTCAAACAATATTTCAAGAGACACCTTGGCCATACTTGACATTTTTACCCTTGAAGGATTTATTTTCAATTATTTCCACATAATTTTCGTAAAAAAGCGTTCATTCAGCATTTCTGGGCAGATTTTCACCTAACTTTGGAAAATCATAACTAATTCCAGAAAAATCAAAATTAGGATCCGTAAAATGTTCCGGAATCCTTGAGAAGTATATTTTCAAGGAAAAATACTGGAACTTACCCAGAATTCATGGATAATTCCCAGTTTTAACATTTCAAACTGCTGCCCAGATTTTCGCCCAGAAAACATCGCTTAACTTCTAAGATTTTTATCTTTTCGCGCAGAGCTTCAAATAACACAAACGCTATATATTTGGAAAGCCCTAGACGTCTACTTTCACCATGAATTTTCTCAGAATTTTATAACATCATCTTCATCATAAAATACTGACGTTTTTACCCCTGACTCCAGAAAATACTAATCAATGAAATTTTGCCAGAGCTTCGCTATTTTGATCATAATCTTCCAAAATTTTTGCTATAGCTTCTTCTTCATCAAATTTTTGAAATAAAGCCATTGGAAACCATAAAAACATGAAAATAAAACTATATTTGGAAGATTGAAGATCAAAATAACATTTCTAGCATTTCTACTTCATAAACTAAGAACTTGAACTATGAACTAAAAACTCCCTTACCTCTTGAAGACCACTAGCCTCCTATTTTTCTGCAGCTCTTCCACACCCTCCCTTTCTCTCTAAATTTTCGAATTGAAGCTTGATGAATTGGTGAGAATTTGTGAAGTGGGAGGCCTCTATTTATAGGAGAGGGTGGTGGCATTTTTGTGATTTTTCCTTTGCCTTCTAGCCATTGGATATTACTTGGTGAGGAGGCTTCAATACCTCCCCTACACCTCCTCTTCCCCCTTCCTTCTTCAAGAAGTTCCCTTGCTTTGTCCCCAAGTCATTCAACTTCTTCACTAAGTTGTCCTAATTAATCCCAAATCCTAATTTAGTTTAGCATCAACTAATGTTCTTTTTCAAAATCTAATTCCACTTTTGAGATCCTAATTTTATGATTAGATTTATGGTGATTTTTAATTCTCGAAACACATAGGTAGGAATCTTAACAGTAACCGGAAATGACTTTGGGAATAGCCAAGTTGAAGCTTATAATTCTCTGATCTCAAATATGTATTTATTTTAAATACTTAGTTCCAATATTTCAAGTTATGATTTATTTCTTAGGGATTCTCATCTAATTGTATTTAATTACATCACTTCTTGCTCCCCAAGTTTTAAAAACTTGGTCCCTAAGTTTGTCCAATCTTCTTCCATACTCTTTGACTTATTATTTTCCCTTAATTCTTGAAAAATTCGTCCCCCTCCCCTTAATTTTAATTATGCAATTATATTTTTAATTCTCTCACATGACTAAAGAAGGTAATTCTCCCATTGGTCCATGTAGATTCTGGATTCATGGTTAATATAATTTAGTTTTTATTGTATCATTTATTTACCACCAAATAGGAATTTCCGTCCCATAGAAATAAATTAGGAATAATTAGTTGAATCCTAATTTTAATCTCCAATATAGTGTTTTAGGGGTTACTAAGCTTAATTACCAAAATTTAACAAGGTTTCTAATTTAATTTTGATAATTAATAACTCCTTGTGTGCCAATTTTAGCTTCTATTTACCATTTGGTCTTGGTATTATGATCTTTATAAATTAGTTACTAGCTAATTTCAAAAATTACTAGAGCATCTCAATTATTGCAATTTCAATTGCCCAATAATTGTTACTAATTTTCTCTAATTGATTTTATCATCCTCCGATGTTTTTAATTGCTTAGAAAATGGTATAATTCCTAAAAATGATAATAAATCAACTAAAAAGTTGGAGACAACATATTCTCCAATTTTAATAAATATTTTGTTGCCTCTTAGGATTTATCATAACATTCTCAGGGTATTTTATGACCCATAAATTCACTTAGGGATTTTTAGCTCTTTATTTACTCTAATTTCATGAGAAATCACCTTAAAAGATAAGGTAATTATTTTACTAGTTTTGAGACCACAAATTCACCTATTGTAATAAGTGTCATTTATCAAAATTTAATATTTACATGTATTATGAAAATTGGGGTATTACAGATCCAGAGACGTCAGAGTTGCTGAAGACACTACAAACTCGAGTCATTAAGTGACTAACTCGAGTTTTGAGTTCCAAACTCGAGTTTACATTGTCTAACTCGAGTTTTGTTGATCCAGAGACGCTAAAGTTGCTGAGGACACTACAAACTCGAGTCATTAAGTGACTAACTTGAGTTTTGAGTTCTAAACTCGAGTTTTGTGTTCTAAACTCGAGTTTTCTCATAATCCAAAGGCAGATCACTTCCTGTAATGCAGTAAACTTGACTTTTAAGTATCTGGCTCGATTTTGCTCATCCAGAACTTGATATATGCTTGTTTTAACTTTGAATTGAACCATCCCAACTTCCATTTGATCCTGGAGACTTCAAGAATCAAACTAAGAACTTGTATAATGATTTTCTCAATTTATTCAGCAAGTTCTTCTTTCTTTCTTCTCTCTTCCTGATTATTCTTCATGAATCAACTCTTTCTTTCTTCTCTTCTCTTGTTCTTTCTCTACATGAATAGATCTACATTAAATGTAGCAATTAGACAATGTATATGATATAAGCTTTTTGATATAAACTTTTTGCTCTTGCTAATGGCATCTATATAAGACATCATCAAAACTAATCATAACCAACAAAGCCCAAAAATTAAAAAATAATATTTGTAAGATTCAATGAAATGCTTTCAAAAAATGGTCATTGAATCTTGACACAGGGGAGTTGGTGGCATAGTTAGCTAGTGCCTTTATTGAGTGTTATTGAGGTTGAGTGTTCAAGCCTCCCTCACCTTGTAACCTTTTTTTTATATTTACAATGACTGGTTTAGAGAAACTAGTCGTTGAATCTTGATAGAGGGGAGTTGGTGGCATAGTTGGCTGAAGCCTTTGGTGAGTGTTGCTGAGGTAGAGTGTTCGAGCCTCCCTCTTCCTGTAACCTTTTTCTTAATTACAACATGTTTAGGGAAACCAATTGTTGAAAGTTGAATTTCAATGATTGGTTTTCAAAATTGATCATTGTAAACCGATCCTCCACCCATTCCATTTTTTTTTGTGATGTGATGATTGTTTTATTAAAAATAGTCATTGATTATTTAAACAAGTAATGTGTGGGCGTAGTTAGTTAGAGCCTTTGGTGAGTGTTGCTAAGGTTGAGTGTTCAATCCTCCCTCACCTTGTAACTTCTTTTTTAAAAAAAAAAAAAATTAGTTACAACGATTGGTTTAGAAACTAGCCGACTGGTTTACCTAAACTAGTCATTGTAACCCAAGTTTTTATGACTCTTGTGCCTTACATTTCTTTTTTCACTCTTCTTTTGTGCCTTACCTTATTATATTCACGCCATTCCCTCGCGATGGACTCATCATGTGCATCTCCCTCTCTCTCTCTCTCTCTCTCTCTCTCTTGATTAGTACAAGAGCTGAAACTGCTGAACAAGCTTTTTACAGTTTCTACAACACAAATCTCTTCAATTTTCTCTTTCACTATGTTTCTTTCTCCTTTTTTGACTGAAATAATTTCTTATAGTCTCGTGCTTTTAGCAACACCTAAGTTTTCAATAGCCTTTAGTAAAATACTCTATTTCTTACATAGTTGAGTAGTTTTCAGTAATGTCTAGTCTCAAAATAGAGGTGAGTCTCATGCTTTATTACAAATTTTTGTTTGTTTCCTTGAAAGAGTATTTCTTTTTAAAAGAAAAATGTAATCTTTCAGGGAAACCAAAGAAAAAGAAGAAAACAATGTTAATGCTTCATTCCAGGGGAAATGAAAGATCTTTTTATTTTTTCTCTATTGCAAATATTGTCATTTTTGTCCATGTATCATCTTTATCTCCATCTCCATCGTATTTTGCTTGTTGTTAACTAGTAATCCTTATAAGCTTAACTTTGAGAATCTTATCTGAAAGTTGTGGATTAGGTTCCTTTTTATGGTGCTTTTCATTAATATTATAAAAAAAGCTACAAGACTCGTCTCACAGTTTGGGCGTCCCTTTTTGACATCAACCCAACACTCTCAAGCTCATACATATATTATCGCAAGTGGTTTTTACCAACTACAATAATTTGTGTCAGAAAGCTCATTAACCTATTAAGTTTAGTGTAAAACTAAGACATTAGCTTGTTAACCTCTTGTGCTAGCATTAAATTTGGAGCATTGAACTTGGAGATTAACAAGTTAAGTGAAAATTTGTAATACTAATATGTTTAAAAACATATATACTTTGTTAGTTCTCTATGTGTTTTGATGATAACTGACAATTGTAAACTCAAGATGAAGTTTGTCTTTGGTAAGTTGAAAAACTTACTGTCAAAGGCAAACTTGAGTTTGGGTTGTCAAACTCAAGTTTGGACTTAACATAGAGTGGTTCAATTTTTATGAACTAAGAAAAACTTTAGTTTGTTTAGACAACTCGAATTTGTGAGATACAGAGAGCACTCCAAGTTTTTCACATTAAGATAAACTCGAGTTTAAGTGTACTAACTCGAGTTTGCGCCAAATAGAGAACCTTCAATATTTTCTAAAGTATAACAAACTCCAGTTTGCTTTTGCAAACTCAAGTTTATATCTCTGAGAGAGTTTTCAAGAATTTGTGAACTTGACCAAACTCGAGTTGAGTTTTCATAAACTTGAGTTTGTGCTTGGCCAAGAATCTTAACTTCTTCTTATTTTGAGCAAACTCTAGTTTGTTATGACAAACTTTAGTTTGCACTCAGCCGAGAGTTTTCTAAGATTTCTAACCTTGAGAAAACTCGAGTTTAATTTTGTATATTCAAGTTTGGGATTGATAGAGTTTTCAAGTTTGACTCACTTTGAGGAAACTCCAGTTTGGTTTTAACAAACTCCAGTTTTCTCTTAGCAGAGAGTTTTCAAAGTTTTTCAGTTTTAAAGGAAACTCGATTTGGGTTTTGTAAACTCGAGTTTATGCCAAGCAAAGGGCTATACTCTATTCCTATGATTTGAAAACTCAAGTTAAGTTTTGAAAACTCCAGTTTTGAGTTTTGTGGACTAAAACTTTTTTTTTCATCATAAGTCTAAAACTCGAGTTTGCTTACATGTTCAAACTGTGCTTCAATGCTCAAATCACGGCATTCTTTTTTAGAAGAACTAAACTCGAGTCAGGGTTTGGAAACTTGAGTTTAACCTTTTGTAGCAAAGTTACAAACTCCAGTTTGGATAAACAAATTAAACTCGAGTTTCTATCACTCAGTTTGAAAATCAAATTGCTCGAATTTGTGAAATCTTCAGGTATGATCTCAATACTTCTTGTCATCACTCATTACTATTCCTAAATATGTTTAATCAGTTTGTTAGTAAGTTCCATATGGTTTAAAGAATATTAAATGAAGTTTTTGTTGGACCTGGCTATCACCCAAGAGGGGGGGTGAATTGGGTGTTTGATAAACTTTAGGAACTTTAAAAAAAAACTTTTCGCAATTTATAAATTGACAATTAGATATTCAAAGATGAGCATATACTGGAAATGTAAAAGATAAGGGAAGAGAGTATGCAAACTGTGATTTATCCTGGTTCGGTCCAATCTTTGACCTACGTCCAGTCCCCAAGCTTCACTTGAGATTTTCAATCCACTATTTGCTTTGAACTTGATTACATGTTCTGTACTTGAAGTAATCCTCTCACTAGGATTCACTCCCCCTTACAAACCGTAATCAATTCACTTGCTTGATTACACACTCTATACTCGAAGTAATCCCACACTCTATACTCGAAGTAATCCCACACTCGGATTCACTCCCCTTACAAGCTGTAATCACAACAAAGTGTTTCCCACTCAAGATCACCCAATCTTGAGTAACTCTCAGAATAATAGGATGATTACAATGAATCTTCTCTCTCAGAAGTAAGTGAATAAACACTGAAGCACAATACATATAATCTCACTCTCTAAGCTAGATATATGATCATTGAGATATTCAGAGAGTAGATGAAGCAGACGTTAGAATATTGGCATTTTCACTATGTAAGCTCACAGTTCTTGTTCTCCCACTTGTATCTGTGTCTCTTGTTCTTCATTTCTGGGCTTCTTATATAGATGAAGAAGAGGAATTAGCCGTTGCATTTTCTTCTCTTTGATTCTTCAAAGTTCAGCTGTAAATCTGGAATATGACAGTTGCATATTTTGCTCTGTTCTTTCAATTCTCAGCTGGAATCTTGGAATATGTTGTTGCAGAGCGTCTTCCAAATTTTTAGTCATTCCATGATCTTAATTCGACCGTTTGAAGTGATCTTAATGTGTTGCAACGGTCTGAAATGAGCATCTGGGATAAGGGAGAAGAATCAGCCCTGTTCTTGGTTCTTCATTAAATGCACTTATTCTAGATCTTTAATTCTCTCAGATCTTGTGATGAACCTGTTTGAAACTTATCAAAAACTTGATCAATAATGTTAGGAATAATAATATAACATGATATGATAATTTCATATTAACCCATAAAGATTTCGCAAATTGGCACAATCTGGTTCTTATACTTCAGTGACGCAAACTGGAGTTTGGAAAGATAAACTGGAGTTTGCAGCGGGCTAAACTGGAGTTTAGAAATCCAAACTCGAGTTTAGGTCTTCTAGAGAGGAATGTCGCGATTTAAGTTTTGGAGCACACTTGAACATAAGGCTAAACTCGAGTCATTAAGTGATTAACTCGAGTTTTGGACTTTTGAAGTGAAAATAAGCTTAAGTCCACAAAGCTCTAAACTGGAGTTTTCAAATACAAACTGGAGTTTAGAAGGTTCAGAATATTGATGAGCTCTTTGTCTGCCACAAACTGGAGTTTGTAAACTAAACTGGAGTTTACAGCAAGCTAAACTGGAGTTTGGAAATCCAAACTCGAGTTTAGGTCTTCCAAAAAGGACTGTCGTGATTTGAATTTTGAACAACACTTGAACTTAATGCTAAACTCGAGTCATTAAGTGACTAACTCGAGTTTCCTTTAGAGATGAAAATATATTGCTCTCTGTCAAGTGCAAAACTGGAGTTTGCTAACACAAACTCGAGTTTTCTTCTCCATGGCTCAGTCAAATATCCTTCTCACAAGTTCTTTGCTTTCTGACCTGATAAAGATCAATCCCTGGAATCCAGTACCTATCTCCATAAAGCTCTTTAAGTCTTCTTTCCATTGCAAGAAGAATCAGCTTCAAACTCACTGTATTCTCATAGTTATGATCTGATGAATGAAGGTTGTTCTTTGCCAGCGTTTTTGCAGCATCTTGAATTTATAGTCAACTTTCGAAGATCATATCTCACTCATTTGATCTTTTTTTTCCATGATCTTTATGTTTATGGAAAGGTATGTGAGTATACTTTCATATGCCACCAATTTCAGCTCATTCTGATGTGTAGATTGTGAGATACACTCAAATCATTGAAGCTTGGTCTGTTGGGTGACGTTAACAGATGGGTCAACTTCAAAAATTCATAGCTCTCTCATCTCAGCTTCTTTGAGCATGAAAATTTGTCCATATGACGCATTGGATGTCTAGTTTCATAAAAAATTGATTTCACCTTAAACCGATCTCTGGTTTGGGAGATATCATCAAATTACCAGAGGTCGCCAGTTCTAATCGTGAAACAGAGTTGGACAGAGTTGCTGAAAGCTTGCTAAACTCGAGTCATTAAGTGACTAACTCGAGTTTTGAGTTCCAAACTCGAGTTTACATTGGCTAACTCGAGTTTTGATGATCCAGAGACGCCAGAGTTGCTGAAGACTTTACAAACTCGAGTCATTAAGTGACCAACTCGAGTATTGAGTTCCAGACTCGAGTTTTATGTTCTAAACTCGAGTTTTCTCATAATCCAGAGGCAGATCACTTCCTGTAATGCAGTAAACTTGACTTTTGAGTATCTGGCTCGATTTTGCTCATCCAAAACCTGATATATGCTTGTTTTAACTCTGAATTGAGTCATCCCAACTTCCATTTGATCTTGGAGACTTCAAGAATCAAACTAAGAACTTATATAATGATTTTCTCAGTTTATTCAGCAAGTTCTTCTTTCTTTCTTCTCTCTTCTTGATTATTCTCCATGAATCAACTCTTTCTTTCTTCTATTCTCTTGTTATTTCTCCACATGAACAAATTTACATTAAATGTGGCAATTAGACAATGTATATGATATAAACTTTTTGATATAAACTTTTTGCTCTTGCTAATGGCATCTATATAAGACATCATCAAAACTAATCATAACCAACAGTTTTTAGTCAAAAGCAAAAAGAAGTGTCAGAACATTTATTGCAAAGTTCAGAAAGCTTGCATCCTTTTGGACAATCATTTTGCACACGTTGCAAAGGGATTAATGTTTTCATTCTCTATAAAGAAGCTTCTCTTTCAACGGATTTAATTCAAGAGAAGTCAACCATAAACTTCTGTGCAACTGGATTAACTAAAGCTTAGAGAGAGAAGAAGACCAAAGTGTTTCCAACAACTACTCTAATGTCTCCAACGATTATATTGAAGAATCAAACGGTCATTAAATGCTCTCTACATATATAAGGAGTTGCATTCAAGTCTTCTCAATAATCAATCTGCAGAAAACCAAAATCATTCAAGTTTATAACTACTATTTTAGTTTTCTACTATAAAATATCTTTTGATACATTTGTGATTCAATTATTATCTTTATCTACTCTTAGAGAGAGTTTCATTTATTGAAATCATTTATTGTAAGAATCTCAAGTCATGGGACTTGGAGATTGGGAATATCAGTGTACAACTTGTAAGGGGGAGTGTATCCTAGTGAGAGGATAACTTCAAGTACAAAGTATGTAACTGATTCTAACTGTTAGTGAAAACCCTAGAGTCTAGGGACTGGACGTAGGTCAAGGAGTTAGACTGAACTAGTATAAATCCTGCTGTGTCTTGCTTCTTCTTCTCTACTTTGTTCTATTCTGTTTTTGTATTCAAGTTTCAGAGCACTTTGAAAAGAATTTTTTAATCCCTAATTCACCCCCTCTTGGTGATTAGCTACACTTTCAATGTTAAGTAGCAAGTGCAATGAGGTAGTTGGGAAATTTTAGTAAAAATTGAATACTAGAAGTGAAATTTATTGCATGTTAACTAGAGTAGAGTAATTCTTTCGTTAAGTGGAATGTAAAGTGAACTTTGATTTTAAGTAAGTATGTAACTCTTCAAGTGCAATGTAAAGTTCGAAGGCAAGATTTTCTAGAGGATCATTAACACTTTAGGGGAAAAACACTAATTAAATCGAAGTTTGCATGGTATTGATTTTGACACCAAAGCTTACTTAATGTGATAATGAGTTAAACATAACACGTTAAAAGAATTTCATAGAATTAAATATTGAACAACGACTGCTTAGTTAACACATTAGGTTGAGAGGTTAAATTTTTTTCACAATGTTAGGTTAGTTTGTACAAGGGATAAGTAGACTGTGGGTAAAAATTAAGGTTGAAAACATTATGATTTAACAAAATAATTATTTTTACGGCCTAAAACATCAATCGTAATTACCTAGACATTTTTGTATACATTCACCTTTTTACATACATTTTTTTTTTAATTTCAAAGTATGCATCTTGCATTTACATCAACTAAATGCATATAAAATGTATAGGAAAGAGGTAGAGCCAATAAATAAATAAATAAAGATAGACAAAGTGCATACAAATAGGATAGGGACCCCATAATATGTTTATCACTAAACACTTGGGACTAAACCCCTAATCAATTAAATGCATAGAATAAAGGCATATCACTATCATCACTACACTGATCGCTAAATGCCACTGGATGCCATATGCTCACACACCTCCCAACCCACCTATATGTATCTTTCGTTTTCCATATCTCTCACCTCACACATATAATTACCAACAACTTTATATGTATTCATTTTCTGATAATGATGATGCTTTCTCTCTCTCTCTATATATATATATATATATATATATATATATATATATATCCTCTCTTTTGACCGTAAAAAATTCACGTGATGAATAGCCGGCACCCATAGTCTAAGGGGCGCTTCTCTAATCGCTAGTCTTAATTTGCAAGAATTGGATGATTAAAAAAGAGAGACGGGGTTGAGGTTGGCGTTGGTATTATCCCCATAATTTAGTGCAGTGACGAGGAAAAAGAGAGAGCATAGCTAGAGGCCATGGGTATGAAGTTAATTGGTCCTTGAGGTTCAAATCCTTTTTGATGTAGTTAGTGATGAAAATTGCTCAACTTCCTCTTACAATATGGTGAGAAGCTGTTAGAACTACTTGGGGGTAAATGGTGAGAACAATCCGATCCTCGTCATTGTCCCATTAACTGGATAATGACATGCACTATAAATTAATTGACATAAGATAAATGACGCAACATATACACCGTCTATAGAACCACAAAAATCAATTTACATTACCAATTTTTGTTAGTTCTCTATGGGTTTTGATGATAACAAACAATTGTAAAATCAAGATTGAAGTTTGTCTCAAGTAAGTAAAAATTTGTTGTCTGAGGCAAGCTCAAGTTTCAGGATCAAAACTTGAGTTTTAGCCTTACAGAGAAAAAGCTCAATTTTAATGGATAAAGGTAAAACTGCAGTTTCCATTTGGAAACTCGAGTTTTGACCTTACAAAGAGCATTGTAAGTTTTTCATCAAGACAAACTCGAGTTTAGGCCAAAGAAAATCTTCAATATTTTTCAAAGGAAATGAAAACTCCAGTTTCCAGATTTTCTAAGTTTTCCAAGTTTTGAGAAAACTCGAGTTTCAATTTAGAAACTTGAGTTTTTGAAGTCAAAAAGTTTTTCACGATTTAAACATAAGAAAACTTAAGTCTTTGAAATGAAAACTCCAATTTCCTACTTGGCTCTAAACTTCAAATGTTTTCATATTTTAAATGGAAACTCGAGTTTAGGTTTAGAAACTCGAGTTTTGGCTAAAGCAAAGATGACCACCATTTCTCTATACACTTATAAACTCTGGTTTAGGAAACTCCAGTTTTGGAAACTCTAGTTTTGAAATGACAGAAGATCTCTCTGAGTTTTAAGTTAAAAATGAAAACTCGAGTTTGGATTTGGAAACTCGAGTTTTGGTCATACAGAGAGCATCGATATTTTTCACTGATTTCAATACTCCAGTTTTTGAATGAAAACTCAAGTTTTGAGCTTTTGGACATGTATTCATTAAAAGTCCAAAACTCGAGTTTTGCTTAAAAACTCGAGTATTGGTCCCAAGCTAAGATGACGCTCCAAAACTTAAATCGCGACTTTCCTCTTTGGAAGGAGGAAACTCGAGTATCGTTATAGAAACTTGAGTTTACACTTAAGTGCATAGTGACAAACTCGAGTATTGATGCACAAACTCGAGTTTGTGTCACAGCTAGTGAAAATTCAAATTTGCCAAATCTGTGAAAACTGTCTTGTTTGATCGTAATGCTTCCTAACATTATTTATCAACTTCATTAGGTATGTTTAACGTGTTTGCTAGTGGATTTCAGCTATTTTAGAGATGATTTAAGAAGATTATAAGAGTTGTTCCAACATAAGCAAAAAGCATGTCAAAGCATTAAATGCAAGGACACCTAACTTGCCATATTCTGGTCTACCAAGCTCTGCACGATGCAAAAAAGATAAATGCACCTTACTTGAACAAGACATTGACATTCCAACAGACAAAAATATAAGGAAATCAACATTTATCCTCTGAACACTTGGAATGAACAAAGAGTAGAAAGAGAAGAGACCAAAGTGCCTCCAACAGCTAAATAAATGCACCAACAGTCATATTGAAGATTGCAATGGTTATTAATCACTCTCTATGTATAAATAGAGCTGCATCCAATCTTCTCAACAACTATTGAGCCAGAAAACGAAAAAGCATTCAAGTTGTTCATCTACTCCTAAGTTCTCTTGTACAGAATATCTTTTGATACTATTGAGCTTCATTATTTATTCTTATCTACTATTTAGAGAGTTCATTAATTGTATTTCATTTATTATAATCAATCTCAAGTCAGGGTACTTGGAGATTGGGGTTCATTGATTACAACTTGTAAGGGGGAGTAAGTTCTGGTGAGAGAATTGCTTTTGAGTTACAGAGGGTGTAATCAATTGATATAGTGAAATACTTAGGGTGCCTAAGGACTGGACGTAGGTCATAGAGTTGGACCGAACCAATATAAACCTTTGTGTTTTACTCTTCTTCCCTTCACTCTGTTTTACCATATTCCATCGTTTCTAAAACATAACCTTCGAAAAGATTTTTAAATTCCCCAATTCACCCCCTCTTGGTGATTTAGCTCCGCTTTCAATTTTATCGTTGCTTGTGTTAATGTCATTTATGTTTGTTTTCTTTTCGTTTCAGAGATTAAGTATCTTTTGTCATGTCGTAATGAAAATTATTCTAAGCTTGAGTACTGTTAAATTTGAATTAGGTGGTAAAAATTGATCAAAGTTTGATGAATGTATTGAAATTTAGTGAAAAACATGAGAATGGGGTGGAACAGTTTATTGAAGTTGCTAAAATGAATACGCTAGTAAAACTAGGAAGTATTTTTGTTCTTATGTCAAGTATTTAAATGAGAGCCAACGAGATGTAAATGATATAAGATATCACTTACTTTGTAATGGAATAAATCTTATATACACAAAGTAGATAGGGTATGGTATGGAAGAAATTGCATGTGTGTCCTATGAGAAAGAACTTTTAGAGATGATGATAGAATAGAGAAAATGATTCTTGATGCTAAGATGGAATATTTTGCACAATCACATGAATATGACAATGTGTAAAGTAATGCAAAGACACCTTTGTATCTTGGATTTCTTATGTATACACGCAAGTCAATTATTTTCCATTTGGTGAAATAAAGGCAACTTGTGGGTGGACAGGCAGTAGTTTCATATTGTTACTTAAATTTTTGTGTGATATGTTTCTATAGGATAATATACTTCCAAATCCTATGAATGAGATCAAGAAAATCTTGTATATGATGGGTATGGAGTATAAAAGGATACATGTTTGCTGAATGACTGCAAATTATACAGAAAGGAGTATAAAGGACCAAGTGAGTGTCTGAAATGTAAAACTTCATGTTACAAAGTGACAAAAGATGGTTGTGGTGATGAGACAAGTAAAAATCAACCTTTAAAGGATGGTATCTTCCAATTATACCGCGGTTTAAGCAAATGTATGCAAATGCAAAAGAAGCAAATAAGTTGAGATGACATTCTGATGAGATAATATGTAGTGAAAAATGCTTTGGCACCCATTTAACTCTCCTTAATAGAAAAAAAATAGATGAAGTGTTTCTTAGATTTGTCAGTGAACCAAGAAACCTTCGGTTACGACTTTGTACAGATGGATCAATCCTTATAGTACTCTTAGTAGTGCACATGGTGCATGAACAGTTCTACTGGTGATTTACAACTTACCTCCATAGTTGCGTATGAAACACAACCATATGATGCTTTTTAGGATGATTTTGGGACCCAAAAAAGCCATGGAATGATATCGATGTCTACTTGGTACCTTTGATATAGTACTTAAAGAAGTTGTGTAAGGGTGGCACAAATGTATTTGATGTATATATGTAGAATTCCTTTAAGCTATGTGCAATGATTTTCACCACAATAAACAACTTTCTCGTATACGGAAACTTGTTAGGGTATAGTGTGAATAATAATCAACTTTGACCTCTTGCCTAAAATGGTAATCAAAGACACAAAAATTTCCTTTAAGCTCATGAGAAAGCTTAGTGAAATGTTCAACATCAAGGGTACCATTTTCTCTCTATGGACCATGGCTAATCAAAACCTTTAAATCCCTATGAAAGATTAACCAAACTTCATCCACACAATATTTCTAAAGGGATGAGAGGCTATCAATTAAGTTAATCTCCTTTAAACAACTAAAAACATAATTAATTTTTGGGTTAAGATGCAATTGGCCAACAAAGAATTATGCTAGGAGAACTGAGCACAAAAATGTTTTGAAGGGAGTAAAAAAAAACAATGAACAATTGAAAATGCGTAAAGATATCAATGAAGAAATTAATTCTTGTTAAAGTAGCACAATCCCCGTTTTGGTCTATTTGTAGTAGTTTTAAATTCTTCATTGGTATTTTTGCACATTTTCAATTGTTCATTGGTATTTTTGCTTCCTTTATAACATTTTTGTACCTGGTACTCCTAGCGTAATACTTTGTTGGCCAATTTGGACCTTAACCCTTAATTTTTCTAAAACCTTTAGATCAACAGAAGTAGAGACTATGTAAGATCCCAATCATTTCTACAATATATAGTTGAAGGAACAACAACAATAAGTTTACACACTACAAAAAAAAACATGACATTTTTGTAGCAGTTAAAATTGTGCATTACTGTTGTCATTTGTAGAAGTTAAAACTGGTCAAAATATGCAATTTTAACCACTACAAAATACATTGTTGCAAGCTGTTTTGTGGCAATTTTTTAAAATGCTACTCATGTAATAAAACTGCTACTGTACTTGTAGCAATTTTAGGTCACTACTACAAGATGAGAACGAGATGATAGATTGTGTAAACGTTTTATAGCAGTTAGAAAAACCACTACAAATGATAGCATTAAAACTATGAGTGGTGGGAAAGGAAAATTAGGAAATTTGTGCCAACATAGTAGCAGTTAATAACTGCTACTTAAGTACATCCAAGTATTTAAAAAAATTGGTGAAAAATGTGAAACTGCTACAAATATTGGACATAATTTCAAAAAATGTACCAAATTTTAAGGCCAATTTGAATTAAAGTTTGTAGCGATTTACATATCAAAATTTTGTGTTAGCTCCATGTTTGTTTTGATGATGAACCTTAGCCAAAAGAACACAAAAATCACATGTTAAGTCTTTTGTCTAATGAACTCGAGTCAAGGGATCATGACTCGAGTTTGAACCTAAACTCGAGTCAGATGTAACTTGAGTTTAGGCGTCTCAGCAAACTTAATATTTGATCTATGTAAACTCGAGTTGGGGTAATGTGACTCGAGTTTTACCCAAAACTCGAGTCAGGGATTTGTGCCTCAAGTTTTCTATAAGTCTTTGTCTGATTATTATTTCACATCATGACTTGAGTGAACAAATGGTGACTTGAGTTTATGCCTAAACTCAAGGCAATAAAATATGACTCAAGTCGAAAGTAGTATCTCAACCATCCACAGAAAAATTGGATTTGACCGTTAATTTTGAATCCATTTATGTTGACTCGAGGTTGTGACAAGACTCGAGTTAGGGAAAAGAAACTTGAGTCAGAAACTATGAACTCTTAATATCCCACTATGGTCGTTCTTCATCATTGACTCGAGTTTGTAATCTGTGACTCGAGTTTTAGTTGAAACTCAAGGTAAGAAGTGTTACTCAAGGCAAATTGAGTACACACCAGATATGCTTGATTTTCTTAGATCATTGATCGAACATAAATGATTCTAAGTATGATTTGGTTAGTTTTGTTGTTTCATTTTATTCTTTCTAACCATATTTAATGAGTTTTTGGTTGAAGTCTCAAGAAGATGAGATTAATGTCTATATGGGATAAAGCAGATACATGATGTCAGCAGCATTTAATGAAATGCACCATCTCAGTAGGGAAGCATCTGATAATGATAAAGGATCTCTATATTCTTTCTTCTTTCTCTGCAATGGTAGAATGAAGAACGATGAACCAGAGACATTCTCCATAAAAGCATTCTTTAAGTATGGTTATTTTTCCAAGGCCAACCACCAGCATTTAATGAACCTCTAACGGTCATAATATCAACGCCTGAACAACCAAAATTCCAAACCAGATACAACGGTTAGATTATAAGAGCATTAATGGGCGAAGCTATAAAATGAAGAAGCATTCATTAGCACCAACTACCGAAGTTATCGAAATGCTGCAAAATTTAATAGCACTTATTGTAACTCTTTTTCTGTAACATTTTTGTTCAACTATGTGCTCAGTGATTATCACTTAATTTGCTCTTTAGGAGTTCAAAGAATTTTTACTTGATTGTTTTGTAAAATATTAAGGTTGGGACCTCAAGTGATTGGGCAAACAATTACAGCTTGTAAGGGGGAGTGATCAGTGAGAGGATCATCCTAGTGCAGAGTGTAATTGTGCTGAGATTTTTAGTGGAAATCCTAGGTGTTCTGGGGACTTGATATAGGTCAAGTTTAAGACCGAACCAAGATATGTCGTTTGTGTTTGTCTCTTCTCTTATCCTTTTACTTTGCCCAAAAAGATTTTCAAAGAATAGCAATATCACCTATTGACCCCTTCTAGGTGATTTACATTTGGTATCAGAGGGTGGTTGCTCAGTAGGGCTTAACATCCTGAGTTTTTCGATCCTCAGCATGGACGAACTGTTACTTGATGGTGCCTTTATTAACCAACCTCCTGGATTCAACGAGCAACACTATTCATTCTGGAAAAACAAATTCAAAGTGTTCGTTATGGCAACGGAGTTTGGGTTATAGAGAGTATTCGAACGAGGAAACTATGAGCCCACTATTCTGGAGAATGATCTTAGATTGCCAAATCCAGAGGAAGACTATGATTACAATGATCGAAGGAACGTCACACTGAATAGCAAGGCTATTCTTCTACTTCAAAGTGCTCTTAGTCAACAAGAGTATTTTCGCATTTGCAACCTTGAAACTGCTCGAGAAATGTGGAACGCATTAGAAGTGGCCTATAAAGAAACATCGGCTGTAAAGGAGAATCGTGTCAATACACTGACAACTGAATATGAACTCTTGAGAATGAATAATGGAGAATCAATTGCCGAATTTCAACTTAGATATACTCACCTTATCAATCAGTTAGCAGCCTTAGGCAAGGCATATGAACAATGAGCCCAAGTTAGAAAAATACTCAATGTGCTGACCAAAGACTGGGAAGCCAAGGTCACGGCTATGGAAGAAGCTCTTGTTGAATCTATGTTGCTGCCTTATTTGGAAGCTTATCTGAATATGAGAGCAAACTGAAGTTTAAAAATGATCTAGATGAAATCAACAGCAAGAAAAACAAAGGAGTGGCACTCAATGCTGTCAAAGAAAAGGAAGACAATGATGAATATGATGAGGATGATGAGATGGGCATGTTCGTGAGAAAATTTAAAAAGTTCTACAAGAGGGATCAAGGAATCAGAAATAGATTCCATAAAGGAGGCTCCAATAGCAACAGGCGTGAACCTAAAGATAAGGAGCAAGTCATCTGCTATGAGTGCGAGAAACTTGGGCACTATAAATCAAAATGCTCTCAGTTGAAGAGAAATGAGAAAGATAAAAAGAAGAGATTCAGTCAGGTTAAAAAGAAGGCATATGTCTCAGCCATCTGGGGAGATGACTCATTAGAAGAAGAAAGTGAGGAAGAAGGAGAGACAACAAACATATGTCTGATTGCAGAAGAAGAACAACCAGAAAATGAGGTAAATGATCCTCTACCTACCTATGATGAGTTGTTTGATGAATACAATGAAATGCAATCTGAGTTTGAAAAGCTTGCTAAAAAATATTTTTATCTGAAAAGGAAAAACACAACTCTTGAACTGCAAGTTAAGAATTTCACTAATAAAAACATAATTTGTGAAGACTGTCTTTATTTGGAGAAAAAGAACTTGTATCTTACAAAAACGCTTGAAAAATTCACCAAAGGAAGTGAAATGCTTAATGTAATTTTAAATGCTCAAAGGTTTATAAATGATCGTTCTAGTATAGGATATAATCCTATTCTTGATAAAAGGAAAGGTAAAAAGAAAACGGGTGGAAAATCATATTTGAACTATTTTCAGAAAACTGTCCATACATCAAATCCATTCGCTCATTGTAATTACTGAAATCCCAAGGGTCATAGTACTTCATCTTGTTTTTATAGAATGGAAAGAAGAGATAAACCTGTTGGGAATTATCAGTGGATACCCAAAGGGACTTATGCTCTTAAACCTCAAACTAACCCCAAAGGACCTAAGAAAAGATGGGTACCTAAAGTTTAATCTCTTTTGAATCGCAGGTCTGTCTGAGAGCATCAAGAGTCAACAAATGGTATATTAACAGCAGATGTTCCAGACACATGACAGGTGATGAAGACAAATTCATTGCACTAAATTCAAGAGACGGTGGAAAAGTCACCTTTGGTGGCAATCAATTTGGAAAAATCACTGGTATTGGTGCAATTGGGACAAAAGAAGGTCCTCTCATCAAGGATGTCTATCTGGTGGAAGGACTGTGCAATTGGATCATATTTGACTCAAAAGAATGCCTCATTGTAAATAAAGAAGATCTTCCCATCGATAAAGGTAAACTCAAAGTATTATTTAAGGCTTTGAGAGAAGGAAATTCTTATACCTTAGATTTGCTAAAAGATGTCTCAGAAAAGTGTTTTGTTAGTAACTTGGATGAGAGTTGGTTGTGGCATAAGCATTTGGCTCATGTGAACATGCACCAACTAGGACAAGTTGTTGAAAAAGGATTTAGTAATTGGAGTGCTCAAACTTCATTTTAAGAATGACATAGTTTGTGATGCATGTCAAAAGGGCAAGCAAACTAAATCATCTTTAAAAAACAAAACTGAAATTTCAATGAGTCGGCCTCTTCAACTACTTCACATGGATTTAGTTGGACTGGCCAGAGTGAAAAGCTTAGGTGGTAATCTGTATACCTTAGTCATAGTAGATGATTATTCTCATTTTACTTGGACAATATTTTTATCCTCAAAAGATGACACATTTGATCTTTTTATTAGTGTTTGCCAAGAAAGTGCAAAACGAGAAAGGTATATGTATTATAGCTATTCAAGCTGATCATGGAGGTGAATTTGAAAATCAAGCCTTTGAAGGATTTTGTGAAGCTCATGGAATAGGTCACAATTTTTCTGCTCCAAGAACACCATGACAGAATGGTGTGGTGGAAAGGAAAAATCGAGTATTGACTGAGATGGCTCATGCAATGCTGAATGAAAACCAGACTTCACAAGTTTTCTTGGCAGACGCTATAAGCACAGCTAGTTACATCTCAAATAGAGCTTATGTGTGAAAGAAACTGAACAAGACTCCATATGAACTCTACAAAGGAAGAAAACCAAACTTGACCCACTTACACATCTTTGGCTGCAAATGCTTCGTGCATAACAATGGTAAAGATAATTTGGGTAAGTTTGATTCCAAATAAGATGAAGCTATTTTTCTTGGTTATTCTAATAGGAGTAAAGCATATAGAGTTTTCAATAAATGTACTCGTCTAGTTGAAGAATCAATACATATAGTGTTCTGTGAGACAAAGCCAGTAAATTCTTTAGATGAGGATGATGAACCCATTTATAAGAATAAGTTCTTTTCAAAAACTACTCTAGCCTCTATTGAAAACTCTGAAAATGTTTTTGAAAATGATTCCCAAAATCATCCTGATTAATCTCAGCCTAGAGCTTGGAAGTTCATTAGAAATCATCTATTGGACCAAGTTATAGGAAATATAGACCAAGGAGCGTGAACTAGAAATAGTGTCTTAAATGAGGCCATGTTCTCTGCCTTCATATATGAGATTGATCCCTCAAAAATTGATAAAGCCCTGTCAGACAATGATTGGGTCATCGCAATGCAAGTTGATAGAAATCAAGTTTGGAATTTGGTGCCTAGACCTAGAAACCATCCGGTCATTAGCACTAAATGGGTATTTAAAAACAAATGAGATGAGTCTGCGGTCATAATTAGAAATAAGGCTAGGCTTGTTGCCAAAGGCTATAATCAAGAAGAAGGAATTGATTATGAAGAGACGTATGCTCCAGTAGCCAAATTGGAAGCTATACGTGTACTTCTGGCCTTTGCCTGCATCAAGGGAATTAAGCTCTATCAAATGGATGTTAAGAGTGCTTTTTTAAATGATTTTATTTAGGATGAAGTATATGTAGAACAACCTCCTGGTTTTGAAAATGACCAATATCTTGATCATGTTTTCCGCCTAAAGAAAGCTTTATATGGACTTAAGCAAGCTCCTAGAGCTTGGTATGAGCGGCTAAGTAAATTTTTGTTAGATCAAGGCTTTGTTAGAGGAAAAGCAGACACTACATTTTTCATTAAAAACAATAAACTGTATGAATTAGTAATTGTACAAATATATGTGGACGATATTATTTTTGGTTCTACTAATGAATCTTTGTGTGAGAACTTCTCAAAGAAAATGCAGAGTGAGTTTGAGAGTCAATGATGGGGGAGCTGAACTATTTTCTTGGCATCCAAATCAAACAAAGGAAGGATGGAATATTTATTTCCCAGACCAAATATCTGCGTGATCTGCTAAAAAGATTCGGAATGGAGCATTGAAACGGAGCTGATACTCCAATGAGTACCACCACTTCTCTGGATGCTGATACAAAAAACGGAAAGGACTTCAACATTACTAAGTACAAAGGAATGATTGGATCACTCCTCTACTTGATTTCTAGTAGACTGTCATTCAGTTCAGTGTTGGCATTATTGGTTATGATTAGTTTTGATGATGTCTTATGCCATTAGTAAGAGCAAAAAGTTCATATAGTATACATTGACTAATTGCTACAATTTAATGTAGATTTGTTCATATGAAGAAAGAACAAGAGAAGAAAAGAAATAATGAGTTGATTCATGAAGAATAATCAAGAAGAGAGAAGAAAGAAAGAAGAACTTGTTGAATAGATTGAGAAAATCATTACACAAGTTCATAGATTAATTCTTGAAGTTTCTACGATCAAGTAGAAGTTGGAATGGGTCAATTCGGAGTTAAAATGAGCAAGTTGAAGCTTCCGGATGATTAATGAGTGAGTTACTCCAGTCATCTATGTGTTACTCCAATAATATATGTGTTTCAGAAGCTTCTGGGTGATTAATGATCGACTTACTCCAGTCATACACATGTTACTCCAGTCATACATGTGTTTTTGCGCTCATTACTCCAGTCGTCACTTAGCTACTGCAGTAATATTCGAGTTTCAGCAGCTGAATTCGTTTCTGTCAGATGATTACTGTAGTAATCATTAACCTACTGCAGTAACGGGTCAGACAGAAAGCTTCTGGTGCAAAATTACTGTAATAAGGATCGCGTTACTCCAGTAATACGGGTATTCCAGCAATTCTGTCAGTGTTTCACCTGGGCGACGTTCAGTAATTTGATGATATCTCCCAAACTAGAAATTGTATTGAGGTAAAACCAATTTCGGATGAAACTAGACATCTAAGGCGTCATCTTGTCAAAAATTCAGGTCCAAAGAAGATCAAATGAGAGAGTTATGAATTTTTGAAGTTATGCCACCTGTTAACGTCCTGCAGCTGACCAAGGTTCAGTAATTTGAGGATATCTCACAAACTACACATTGAAATGCGCTGAAATCAGTGGCATATGAAACTAGACTCACACAACTTACCAAAAATATCAAGATCACAAAAAACAAAGATCAAATGAGAGAGATATGATTTTTGGAAATTCAGTGTCTGTTCAGAATTCTGGAACTGATCTTCAAACAAGTGAAGAGTTGATGATTACTCCAGTCAAATCTCATTACTCCAGTAATATGTGATCTGTTCACCTCTGTTTGCACATTACTCCAATAATGAAATGGCTACTTCAGTAATATCGAAGACATAAAGCAACTAACACTTAAATGACTCCAGTAATGAACAAGTACTGCAGTCATGCGAAGATAACATCTGAAAATCACCGTGCTTGTAAAATGAAATCATTGATTATGATTTTATTACTTCATATCATCACTTACAATTATTCCTAACATTGTTTAACCAATTCACAAGTAAGTTTCAGATGTTCAAATCAAAGTATGGATCAAAAGGTAAAAGCTCAATGTTGCTTCGCTGGAAAGACGAGACGCGCCACGACATGCCAGCTCATGTGTCAGAGAATATCTTCAACTTGGATTGAAGAAATGAGATAGTCCCAGTGTTGCCCATTCTAATAAGAAGAGATTTATATTATACTTCAATTAATTATCTTTCTGACTCTCAACTAATGCAGAAACCAAAAAACAGAAATCCAAGAATCTCAAGGAATAATAGCTTCGGTGGATTTCCAACGTCAAATTTCTCAGAGGTCTTCCAACAGTCACATATTGATAAAGCAAGATCAATATTATCTTCAAATTAATGATTCTCCATATCAAAAAGACTATCAGCCATTATTGGATCCAAAAGCTGAAAACAGGGATGCAAAAACAGTGGACTTCCAAATGGCCATATTTCCAACGGCTATATTCTGAAGTGGACTTCTAACAGAAAAATCCTCAATGCACTTCCAACTATCATATTTAGGAGATAGCATTCAAAGAGTCTTCTTCAACTATAAAAGAAGACGGATTCAACAGAGATGAAAAGTACAGAGACGTGAGCCTACACAGTGAAAAATGTCAATATCCTAACGTCTTCATCATCTACTCTCTATGTATCTCAATGATCTTATAATTTCTTTTAGAGAGTGAGATTATTTGTATTATGCTTTTGTGTTTATCATATTTACTTCTGAGAGAGAAGTTTGATTGTTAATCAGCTTATTTGAGAGATACTCAAGATTGGGTGATCTTGAATGAGAAACACATTGTGTTGATTACAGCTTGTAAGGGGAGTAAATCCTAGGGAGATGATTACTTCGAGTACAGAGTGTGTAATCAAGCAAGTGTATTGATTACAGTTTGTAAGGGGGAGTGAATCCTAGGGAGAGGATTACTTCAAGTATAGAACGTGTAATCAAGCTTAGAGCAAATAGTGGATTGAAAATCTCAAGTGAAGCTTGGGGACTGGACGTAGGTCAAGGATTGGATCGAACCAGGATAAATTACAGTTTGCATACTCTCTTTCCTAAACTCTTATATTTCCAGTATACATATTTAAATAATTGCTTACTGTCATAGAACTGATTTCAAATTAGTTGCAAAATTTTTTTTTAAGATATCCAGAGTTTTTATCATACACCCAATTCACCCCCTCTTGGGTGATAGCCAGATCCAATAGGCATGTGTGCAAGATTTCAAGCTGCTCCCAAGGAATCCCATGTTGAGCATGTAAAGAGAATTTTTCGTTATCTTGCTGACACAAAGGAGCTTGGGCTTTGGTTTCCAAAAGGGCAACAAGAATTCTTAGTTTCATACTCTGACTCAGATCACGTTGGCTATAAAACAAACAGAAAAAGCACCAGTGGACAATGTGAGTTTCTAGGAGGATCACTGGTGTCTTGGTTTGGTAAGAAACAGACCACTGTTGCAGTCTCCTCAATAGAAGTAGAATATGTAGTAGCCTCCAATTGCTGTGCATAAGTTATGTGGTTAAAGCAAGATCAGTCTGATCTGGGAGTGCATCTAAAAGAGATTCCAATCCTCTGTGACAACATAAGCACCATAAGTCTAGCTAAGAATCCAGTTCAGCATACCAGAACAAAACATATCGATGTTAGACATCATTTCATCCATGACCATGTCTAGAAAAAGGATGTGAAGGTGATGTTCATTCCCACTCACTTACAGTTGGCAGATATCTTCACTAAGCCACTTGCTAAGGAGCAATTTCTGTTCATTCGAAAAGAATTGGGAATGGTGAATCCTAATGAGTAGTAAGTTTGATAAAGTTTAATTAAAGATTATTTGTGTTTTGATGGATACTAACTTAAGCATCGGAGTGTTTACTAAATTGTTGCAGGACTCTGGCATAAGAGTATAAGTCGACCCAAGTCAAGTTGGGAAACTCGAGCCAGATCAAGAAGAAGAAGAGTTAGAGAAAGTCTTACCTGACTCGAGTCACTGTTAGTGCCTCGAGTCTTGATACAAACTCGATTCAATAATGTTGCCTCGAGTTAATATCTGCTAAGACTAAAAAGGCAAGCTAAAAGCAAACTCAAGCAACCTTACAGCACCTCGAGTCTTGATGAAAACTCGAGTCAATTTTGATCAACTCGAGTCAGCTCCAGTAAATTCGCAGAATAGAACCCATGTGAAAACTCGAGTCTATCCAATTTACCTCGAGTTTTATAGAAAACTCGAGTGTCCCAATTAGACTCGAGTGAAGTCCAATAAATGAGCTGAATCGATGTCTTTATCTGACTCGAGTCTGTCTTTAGTGCCTTGAGTTTTACACAAAACTCGAGTCTACCAAACTTAGCTCGAGTCAAATCAGCAGATTGTTTAAATCCATCATATTAACACTTATTCCTTCTATCATCTGCTTTCTTCATCTGATCATCTTCTCTTCTTCTCTAAACCTAAACCAAACCCTAGCAGTCATCTTCCTTGTCAATGGCTCCTAAAATCGCCCATAAATCACCGTCCAAACCATCAAAAACAGATTCCGAGCAAAACCCTAGGAAATCTGATTCATCATCTCTATCTCAAGCCATTAGGGCACCTTACTCCAAGCTTCCTACGAAGCTCTATCATCCTAAGGTAAATTTTGAAGAACCCATGGCCAAGAAATCCTTGCAAAAAAGGTTGTCGATCCTGAAGCTGCAACTAGGAAAGATAAGGAAACGGTTGTAGCAACACCGAAGAAATCAGCTAAGAAACCTCCACTTTCACCCAAGACTCAAAAACACCAGTCAAAGTCTATTGTATCTGGTTCTAGGTCCAAGGGAAATTCCGCGTCAGGTTCATAATCATTTCAACTTCCGATTATTTACAGCATTTATCATGCTCCAGTTTCAAATCTACCTCTAGACTTTGCTTGTGGAGCTCATCTGTTCAGTCCTGAAGAAGGAAAGAAGTTTAGGGAAAATTATGCTAGAAGAAATCTCTGTCCAGTAGTTTATATTGACCTGCCTAAATTGAAAGAAGAATGTAACTTAGACCTATACCCTTGGCTCAAAGACTATGAGTTGTTCTTGTCAATTCATGCATCATATAGTCCTTCCCTAGTCAGAGTATTTTATTTCAACATGACATATCATTCCCTGAGCCAGAAAAACATTGTGATGGATGAAAATCTTATTACCTATGTTAGAGGCAAGATGATAGAATTAAGTGTTGATTACCTTAACACATTACTCCAAATATCCAACCCTCCTTATGTTCCCTCTACTGAGTATACTAATGAGGAGATTCACCAAATCCTACAGCCTGATGCAACATTCACTAAGCCACTAACATTTTCACCTGGTGCAATGCCTCCTACATATCGAGCTCTATGGTATATTTACTCCAGAAACTTTGTCCAAAAGGGAAGGAACTTTACTTACTTTACACAGAAGGAATACTCTCTGTTTACCTCCTTTGTAGACAAAGTTCCTCACAATCTGGGGTACTGGATATTTCAAGAAATGAAAAAGTATACTTAGCAGTCTAAGAGAAATTCCACCATACCTTTCCCCAGCCTAATTTCAGTCATCCTCTTCCATGAGAAAATTTGGTACCTAGAATCCTTGAAACAGCCAAAGGCACCTAATTTATTTGGCAAGCATCAACTCAACCTCATGAAGATTGCATTTCCTGAGGGATCTGGAGAATCTAGAGCCTCATCTGCCTCCCAAACCTCTAAATCAAGAATTCCATTCACTGGTCTAGGTTTTTCTTCACTATCGAATCCTTTCTCACTTAGTCCCCAAATTAAGGCTATCATGGAGAAAGCTATTACTGACAATATAGATCCTTTTATGATCTTAGTTGCAACCCAGAACTCACTGTGTGTGAAAATTGAGACAAAGCTTCAGAAATTGGTAGGAGACATGAATAGTTACAAGATGATCATGTGGATCTAGCAGATGAGGTTGAGGATATGTCAAGATACATTGAAGACTATGGGGCCATTATCACTAATATGCATAATACCCTGTGGACTCTGGTCAGCAAAGTGGATAAGCTTTTAGCATCTCAACAACCTCCTCCTGCTGCAACAGCTTCCCAACCAGC
This sequence comes from Acacia confusa, assembly GCA_037074495.1. NCBI lineage: Eukaryota > Viridiplantae > Streptophyta > Magnoliopsida > Fabales > Fabaceae > Acacia > Acacia confusa. The sequence continues at coordinate 25,712,346 of CM073513.1, read as the reverse complement.
CTCTCAGCTACCTTCTTCATCTCCCCTCCAGTCATCCATACCTCCTCTTCCCTCTCCTCACTCTCCTCCTCTAAATACTCTTACTTCTCTTACCACTCCCGCCACCCTTATCCTTCCTTCACCTACTACAACTGTACCTACTCCAGCTACCTTGCTTCTTCCATCTCCCATATCTTCCCCTCTTCATATCAACTACTCAGGAAGTTCTATTGCTGATCTATTTGAAGAAACAGACATTCAGCCTGAGACATCTTCCACTCTACCCCTTCCTTCGTTTTCCACATCTCCTCTGCCCTTTCCATCCTCATCTCACCCTTTTTTTCCCAACATCAACTCCCTCATTTTTTACTGATGCCAAAGGAGGAGAAGCAGATCTAACAGCAAACAGAAGAAGTTATACAGTAGTAGCAGACAGAAGAAATCAAAATTGAAGTTTTTTTTAAGTTTTCTGTGTGCTTTGGAATTAATGTTATTTTTATGTTTGTTGGATCTGGCTGTCACCCAAGAGGGGGGTGAATTGGGTGTCCGATTAAACCTTATGAACTTTTGAAAATCTTTTTACAACTTACAGAAAGCAATTCGTATGACAGTAATGAGTTGCAAATCAATAGTCATTCATTGAAACATATATGCTGGAAATAAAAGAGTTTAGGGAAGAGAATATGCAAACTGTGATTTATCCTGGTTCGGCCGAATCCTAACCTACGTCCAGTCCCCAGGCTCCTCCTGAGATTTCAATCCACTATCTCCTTGTTTAACTGGGCACAAGAGAAAAACCTTTACAATCTCACAAGTTTAGTCAAGCACTTGTGTAGCCTTCACAATCTCTTACCGAGATATTCCCCCTTACACACTGTAAGGTTACAACCTTTCACTCAAGATTACCCAATCTTGAGTAACTCTCAGATAAACTGATTTACAAATAAATCTTCTCTCTCAGAAGTAAATGAATAATCATTGAAGTACAATATCAATCTTCTTAGTCTCTCTACGGTAAACTATATGATCATTGAGAAACAGAGAGTATATGAATCAAGCGTGTATTGACATATCGATGGTGAAGTAGTAAACTCATTTTGTTTCATTCATAATCGTCACACGTCATCCGTCGTCCCTTCTTCCAGTTTGAAGGCTTCGCTATTTATAGATAATCGTCTTTTGACCGTTGCGAGCATTCGACCGTTGGAGGAATTTGAATGTGTCCGTTGAGAATGTTAAATTATGTATCCGTTATGAGTGGCGGACGAAATTGTGAAACATTCTCCCATGCCATTCCTGTCTCCCTTGAACAACTTTATTATATTTCTTGTCTGACGAAATCCAGAGTTTCTGACCATTGAGTGGAGATACAGCTGGAAAGTGCTTCTGACATATGATTTTGCTTTTTCGGCTAATCAATGCTTAACCGTTTGTCAATCCTCTGAAACTCATTAGCAAATTGATTAGAAACATGTAAGAATTGTAATGAGAAATAATTAGAAGAAAGGAAATCATAATCAGTTGATCTAAATTTTCCGAGACGCTGATTGGAAAATAAAGATGATCTTGCTCGGGCATGATTGATCATGTGTTCGGGCAACCAAGGAACTATGTTCGAGCACTCCAGAGCTTGCTCGAGCATGGTTGTTCAGGAAATTGATCTATCTGCTCATTTCGCTGTTGCTCGGGCATAAAAATCTTCTTGCTCGAGTATGTTATATGTTCTTGCTCGAGCATGCTGATTATCTGCTCGGGCACGAGTCACTCAGGCTAAGAATTGGATGTTTAATGATGCTGCTTGAGCATACATTTGCCTCTGCTCGGGCACGATATAAGTTCTTGTTCGGGCACACTGATTATCTGCTCAAGCACGACTTCACATATACTCTGATTTCTGACTTGGCCTCGCTGATGCTTGAGCATGATGATTGTTTACTCAGGCATGACTCCTTTATCACAGTTCTCCAATTTGCACTTCTTCACTTTGAGCTCTGACGATGCTTGGCATTCCAAATTTCATGCTTGGGTAGCAGTTTGCTCTTCAAATTAAACTTCAAGAATCCCATGACTTCAAAATGCAAGAACATTGGCATTACGATTCAGTAACCGTTACTTCTTCGTTCAAATTATGGAAAATCACATATATCCCATAGGGCTCTTTAAATCTTCTTTTCAATACAAGAGGAATCAGCTCTAAACTCATTGTAGTTCGTCTGTTATCATTAGATGAATGGAGGTTGATCTTGATCAGCGTTTTCTGCAGCATCCTAAATTTACCGTCAACTTCAAAACATCATATCTCCTTCAATTGATCTTTTTTTTTCGTGAATTTGATGTTTTTGAAAAGGTATTTGAGTCTACTTTCATATGCCACCAATTTCACTTCATTCCGATTTATATTTTGTGAGATATGCTCAAATTACGGAAGGTCATTCAGCTGTATGACGGTAATTGCTGTTCTAAGTTCTGAAATTCATAGCTCTATCATCTGAGCTTCTTTTGACTTGAAACTTGGCAACGATGATGCATTAGAAGTCTACTTTCAATCAAAATTGGTTTCACCTTAATATGATTTCTACTTTGAAAATTGGTTTTACTAGAGGTCGCCAGCTAAAAACGCAGAACAGAGGTGAACAGAGTGCTGAAAACAGTTGCTTGCTCGAGCACAAAACATGTCTTGCTCGAGTAGACCTATTTTTCATGCTCGAGCAGACTCATTTTCATGCTCGAGCAAGGTCGAGGAATGACAGGTACTGTAGCAAAATCACTGTAGCAACTCAGTTACTATTCGTGAGACTTCAACTTGCTTATTTTAACTCTGAATTGCGCCATTCCAACTTCCATTTGATCATAGAGAATTTCATATTAATATTCTCCTTTCTTCAATCTCCTCTCTTGATCATGTTTAAGCTCCATACCTACATTAATATAAGGATTAATTAAAATAGAAGATAAATGTAATATGCAAACTTTTTGCTCTGAATAATGGCATATATAAGACATCATCAAAACTAATCATTACCAACAATGTTCTATTGACTGCTAATGTTAATGAATGTTAATGGTATTTCTTCCATTAAGAATGTTTAATGTGCATTATCTGTGCTTTCATGATTCTCTCTATCAAAAATTGATTTTGCACTTGATCTATGGCTGTTTTCTAAGCTCAAAGTTGTCATCATCAGAAAGGGGGAGAATGTTAGCTCCATGTGTGTTTTGATGATGAACCTTAGCCAAAAGAACACAAAAATCACATATTAAGTCTTCTGTCTAATTAACTCGAGTCAAGGGATCATGACTTGAGTTTGAACCTAAACTCGAGTCAGATGATGTAACTCAAGTTTAGGCGTCTCAGCAAATTTAATATTTGATCTATGAAAACTCGAGTTAGGGTAATGTAACTTGAGTTTTACCCAAAACTCGAGTCAGGAATTTGTGCCTCAAGTTTTCTACAAGTCTTTGTCTGATGGTTATTTCACATCATGACTCAAGTAAACAAATGGTGATTTGAGTTTATGCCTAAACTCGAGGTAGGAAAATATGACTCGACTCGAAAGCTACATCTTAGCCATCCATAGAAAAATTGGATTTGACCGTTAATTTTGAATCAATCTATATTGACCTGAGACAACAGATAGAGACTCGAGGTTGAGACAAGACTCGAGTCAGGGAAATGAAACTTGAGTTAGAAACTATGAACTCTTAATATCTCACTATGGTCGTTCTTCATCATTGACTCGAGTCTGTAATATGTGACTTGAGTTTTAGTTGAAACTCGAGGTAAGAAGTGTGACTCGAGACAAATTGAGTACAGACCAGATATGTTTGATTTTCTCAGATCATTGATTGAACATAAATGATTCTAAGTATGATTTGGTTAGTTTTGTTGTTTCATTATTCTTTCTAATCATATTTAATGAGTTTTTGGTTGAAGTCTCAGGAAGATGAGATTAATGTCTATTGGGATAAAGCAGATACATGATGTCAGCAGCATTTAATGAAATGCACCATCTCAGTAGGGAAGCATCTGATAATGATAAAGGATCTCTATATTCTTTATGCTTTCTCTGCAACGATCGAATGAAGAACGATGAACCAGAGACATTCTCCATAAAAGTATTCTTTAAGCATGGTTATTTTCCCAAGGCAACCACCAGCATTTAATGAACCTCCAACGGTCATAATATCAACGCCTGAACAACCTAAATTCCAAACCAGAGACAACGGCTAGATTATAGCAGCATTAATGGGTGAAGCTATAAAATGAAGAAGCATTCAAGCGCCAACTACCGAAGTTACTGAAACACTGCAAAATTTAATAGCACTTATTGTAACTCTTTTTCTGTAACATTTTTATTCAACTGTGTGCTTTAGTGATTATCACTTAATTTGCTCTTTAGGAGGTCAAAGAATTTCTACTTGATTGTTTTGTAAAATCTTGAGGTTGAGACCTCAATTGATTGGGCAAACAATTACAGCTTGTAAGAGGGAGTGATCAGTGAGAGGATCATCCTGGTACAGAGTTTAATTGTGCTAAGATCTTTAGTGGAAATCCCAGGTGTTCTGGGGACTGGATGTAGGTCAAGTTTAAGACTGAACCAGGATATATCGTTTGTGTTTGTCTCTTCTCTTATCCTTTTACTTTGCCCAAAAAGATTTTCAAAGAATAGCAATATTACCTATTCACCCCCCTCTAGGTGATTTACATTTTGTAGTAGTTTCAAAACCACTACAAATATTGGATGAAATTTCAAAAATTGCATCAAATATTTTGGGCGAATTGGGGTTAAAAATTTGTAGTGGTTCAAAACCGCTACAAAACGTTGCAAAGTCTTTTAAAAAACCATAATGAGTCCATTTTTACAATATTTTATTATTTAAGTGGAAATTTAAATGATAATAATTAACATATAAAAAATGATTAACTTACATTATATATATATATATATATATATATATATATATATATATATATAATATTGAGAATGTGTAGATAATATAAATTTATTATGTTGTCAACTAGATGATATTTGAATATGGAATTAATGTTGAAAATGATAGAAGGAATGTTGAGCAAATGTCCTTAAAGTTCAAGATAAGAAAAAATATAATTAGTATCAATATTATAAGAAGGAAAAGAAAACATTGAAATCAAATATTTAATTTTTTTTTACCATATTTGATCAGCTTGATTGGCAATTAACCTCTATAGAAAATGTTTACATATGAGAGAAAACGAGAAAGAAGGGGTGGGAAGAAATGAATGAGTGTATGAAATGAGATGTTGTGGGGTATTTATAGGAATCTGCATAAAGTTTGTACCAATTAAGGTGACATATTTTGTAGCGGTTTTAATTTGTATGTAGTGGACTATGTAATAGTATTTGTAGCGGTTTTAGTTTGTTTTGCAGTGGTTGGAAAATTGCTACAAATGTCCGTTGGTATTTGTTTTAATAAACAATATAGAGGTTTACAAGAACATAACCATAATTTGTTTAATCATTATTTGCTGTCATCCTTACAAAAAAATGTGTAGAGAAAATATTAATTGTGAGTTTATTATGTTTGTACAAAAAAAATTAAACTTAAATTAAGTAATAATAAAGTGTAACTTACAAAATAGCATCAAACTATAGGTAAATTGTCTTCGCTTTTAGGGAAGAAGTTTTTGAAATTGGTGGGCTAGAATGGCTCATTCTCGTAGACGATGTTATCACCATCGCCCATGTCTTAAAGGTCTCGAGACTTTAAATGAACCATTATATGCCAATCTTTGTGCCTCTTATCCTCAACATAATAAACCTGGTGTGCCTTTAAGATAAGAATATATGGCTCACATATTGAGATTGACTAGTGTGAATTGGCCAAAAGAAATTTGTTGATGTGATGCTTAAGTTGTCTGTTGTAAGTCTCTGGGAAGTTGTTGTATTTGCCTAAAAACACTTGAACAATGTCACAGTGAAACAACATTGGTAATGTAGTTCAACAATATCAGTAATTTTTCCATAATAAAGGACATCTCCAAACTGCATGTTGCCATCATTGTTGCTTGTAAAACTCCTTATCCCAAAGGTGCCATAAACACCCGAGTTCTGAGTTATCAATCCTTGATCTTGTTAAACTGTGCGAAACTTGAAACTATTGACATTGTATGTTGTAAACCTAGTTGCATGGTCAAGAGGACCACTTGCGAGAGCTCTGAAATCTAGTGAGTTCAAGTTGTGGTCGTTTAGTATTATGTGTGCAAACCAACTGGGGAATTATCTGTGGACATTTTTGTCAATTTTGGTGGATGTTTGAGTATGGATCCTAAGTTAACACTTCACATGACTTCTTAATTCCCTACGGTTAATCATGAGATGATAATAATGAAATGTAAGTATAAAATGTAAGAAAATATATAGGATAACATATGATTGTACAATTCTTATTGAAGGAAGGGTTCAACTTTAGTTCAATTAATCAAAACTTGTCTATGTGCTTGTAACTTCTCAGTTGCTTTTAGTTTTAAGTTCTCACTTCCTCCAACTACTTTACCAACACGAGGGATTAACAACTATCTTGATGGTTCAAGTTTAAGACAAACGTCTTCATGAGGCAATCAGTTGAAAGACTTCTCAATGTTATCAAAGTTCTTTAAACATTAATACATGACCTCATTTCCTATATAACCTTTAGCTATAAAACCTTCTTGCCACACCTTATTCCTTACGAAAGATTTCAATTTCCTAAGAAACCTATAAAGTAAAGAAGGAAAATGTTCATAAATGTTGAAATGTGCGACTAGCAAATTTAGAAAGTAATACTGATGTGCATACGTAAAATGAGTACCTCTCAATAGCATACATCATCGACATTGAGCTAGGCCAGCAAGCTTTGTTTCATGAACAAGATGGACTGTTAAGTGAACCATCATCGTTAAAAAGGATGGAGGAAAGATCATCTCTAAATGACAAAGTGTAAGAATGATTTTATGTTGTAGCCGATCGAGCTCCTCAACTATCAAAACCTAATAATACAATTTCTGAAAGAAAGAACACATCTTCACTAAAATGATGGAGACATCAAAAGGTAGTATATTTATTTTTTCCAGTAGAAGTAATGATTGCATAAGAGCATGTGAGTCATGACTCTTTAGCTCAACAACCTTTTGGGCTTGGATGTCAATAAATCATGAAATGTTGCTAGAATACCTATCAGGAACTTTTATTTTCTTCAACTTTGCGAGAAAGATTTCCTTATTCAGTTTTGTGAGGGTGAATTTTGTTGGTTGAAATTTTTCATGCTCATCTGACCATGTGTTATCAAAAACTCTTATGGCTAGTCAATCTTTCCTTGCTTAAAGATGATCTTTTGACTAGCCTAGTTTATTAAGTATCTTGTGTAGCACATTGTCACGTACATTTTTTCAATGTGTATGACAACAAGACTGTGTCGAAGCAAATTAGATTTCCAATATGAAAGAGTCAAGAAGATACTTATCTTATGCCATTTATGAGGTGTAAAAGCAAAAGTCTTTGTAGCTTTCTCCCTGCTTTTGTTGCATTGTCGTTTTTTCCAAACTTGAATTCAACATCCTGAAGCTGTTGTAAGGTATCTGCACCAGATAAAGTATGAGGAGGTCCTCCTTTTCCTATTTCCCATTGAAATGATTCTTTGTAACAAACTTGTGCTTACCATCAAGAAACCTCCGATGACTCATGAAGCATCACTTTTGATTGTGGGAAAGGGCATTGACTTGCCATCCTATTATGCACATTCCACCCGGATAATGCTCCCAAGCCAAGAAAGTCACTTATCGTCCACATTAAGGCTATAGGCAAGCTAAAAACTCATCATATGTCTCGATGCCGACATTCCACAAGTCCAGCAATTTTGCAATAAGCTATTAGAGATACATATCAATGTTATTACCCAATGCCTTTTTGCCTAGAATAATCATAAATAAAATGAAGGAGCTTTGTTTCATGCATATCTAAGAGGCAAGTTGTATGGAATTAACACTACAGGCCAAATACTTTAACTTGTGCTAAAATTCTCAAATGGATTCAAACTATCATTCACCAAAGCAAGCCGAACATTTCTAGTCCACCATGAAAGCTGGAGAGTCTAAGTTGAATACGATCTAGGCTTCCATATCCTGTGGATGTCTTAATTTACCATATTCATTCTTGTCAACTTCATACCACCTCATGACGACATAAACAATCTTTATAATCGTAGCTTTAAAGGAAAGTAACTGAGAATCTTTGCTTGTTTTTTCTTCTACCTTTTCCCCTTCTAAATTGCCATATACCTTGAAGTGTGACATCACTTACAAATCTCTCTACAAGCATCATCTCCCAAATATAGCATACAATCATTAGGGCATGCATCAATTTTTTTGAAGTTCAAGCACAATCTGTTAATAATCTTCTTGGCCTCATAAAATGTTGTGAGAATCTCTGCGTCAAGGAATGCATCTTGTAATAATTCCAACAACATCAACATTCTCTTATAAGAGATCACACACAAGTACTTGATATGATACAATTTGATCAAGAACAATAATTTGGATTATCTTTGACAACCTTGATACAAAGGATGATCTCCTTCATCCACGAGGATAAAAAATTCCCGATATGTCTCATTCCTCATTAAAATAGGGTCTGCACTTTGAACTTCTAGAGTGAAGTAGTTAATTGAAAACCAAGTGCATCATGAACAACATCATTAACCGGATCATTTTAATCTACTTGAACTCCTACTTGTGAACTTCGAGGAAGATGATCTTCATATCTCATAGGGGTTTCTCATCATGTTGTCCCCATAACATATAGCCTTCCAGGAAAGGCTTCATATGCAAATGTTCTTTAAGAACTTCTCATGTATGCTACTTCTTAAACTTGCATCTACAACACAGACACACGATCTTACCATTACAGCTAGAATGAGAGAATGCAAAATCCAAAAAATTGTTAATTCGACCAAATATGCTAGAGAATTGCATGGCAACTTGAGCCATGAATTATCCATATCTAGTGAACAAAGTTAGTAGAGAAGATGGGTGAAGAGAGAATTTTGAGTTCTGTTAATGACGTGTGTCGAGACACTTAAATTTAATTTCTTAAACATTAAACAATTTGAAGCAGTTCAAAAAATGCTACTATAATCGCTACAAACTTAAGAACTTTGTAGCAGTTTATCAGCCAAAACCACTATAAATTTCATGACCTCTACTAAATCAATAACTTTGTAGTAGTTATTAGCCAAAAACTACTACAAAAAGAATGACTGTTTATGGGTTACCAAATATTCGAATTTCAAAATTTCACATTTTGTAGCGGTTATAATTAAAGCCGCTACAAATTTCTTGAACAATTTGTAGTAGTTTATCTACTAAAACAACTACGAAATTAACGACCATTGTACGATAATTGGAGACTTGCTGACACAGTTTAGATTTGAAAGGCTATATAAGATGAAGCGAGTCGATTATATAGGAATTGACACAACATGCTTCATGGTTATTACTTAACAATTAAAATAATTATAACCAAGAAGCATGTTGTGGCAATTCCTATATAATCGGTCCACTTCATCTTGTACAACCTTTGGAATCATAATTGTGTTAGCTAGTCTCTAATTATTGTACAACGACAAATAATTAAAACATCAGTTCAATTTTTTTTCCAACTGTTCAAAATAAAATAAAATAAATCAAATGTCTAAAATCATAAATAAAAGTTAACCAACAATTTTAAAAGATGTCCTGATTTTTTTACAATTTTTTGAAATAATAAATAAAATGTCATAAATCATAAATAAAACCTAAGTATCAGGATCTTGATCATTAGGTCCTTTCTTAGGGGGGGCAAGATCACTAGGCTGACCAAAGTTAATAGCACTATCATCATTGATAGGAGGAGTAGGATGAAGTGGGTCGACGATGTACGTAGGGACAAGCTGAACCTATAGAAGCTCCTTGCCAGGAAACAACCGACTCCACACCCTTGACATCATAGTGTTGGTGATATCCTGCCACTATGTCTATTGTACGTAGAAGAAATCACCCTGCTCTTGAATCCCCTGAGCCATCGCGGTAACCACTGGATGGATATTTGAACAGTCTCCTCCCTTAACCTTTTAGCACCTGAGGTCCCTTCTTAAGAGGTGTCGACCTCAGAGGTGATACTCCTGCCATAGGCCATGCTAGACCTGGCGCTTAACCCCAGACCCCTACAACATCTAGGGTGCTCAACTGGCCCCAGACCAACTTTCAGAGGTGTAGTGGGCTTCACAAACCCTTGTGACTTCTAGGTCTAGGTCCGTTGCTACTTTGTACATGCTAGTTGAATTTACTCCCGCAGCACGCACTTTATAAAAAATTTATTAAACATATTCATTTAATTAAAATAAATAAAAAAGTAATAAAACAAAAAAATGTATATAACTTACAATGACCTTATCTACTTGCTAAGAGGTCGTCATCCCGTCTCAGTGTCTATGTATGTGAATAACTCCTCATAGTCTATCTATCAATTCTCCTGCTAAGCCTTCCTCTCCTAAAAGAATTAAAACAATATGAACTTTTATTTAGTTACAATCAATATCTAATGTAAAGCTAAAATTAATTTAATTTTAAAAAATACCAACTTACTATAAGTCACAACAAATGTCTTTGATCCTTTCGTGTGGTGGATCCTCTACTGCACTCAGCTCCTAGTGTTCCTCTTAGAAAGAGCCTGTAGAATATATGAAATATTAAAATAATTAAAAAAATAATAGTTAAAAGATTTATAACTCTTAAAAATTTACATGTCCATCTTGGCTCCTCCTATACTGGACAAACTCGCCCAGTCATTAGGTGTAACATTGTCTATCACATTCTTAATCAACTTCGGCAAAGGAGACATCCCATCCTTATTCATGATGTGGTAAAGACGATTCCTTCGATTCTTTTAAGCCATCCTCTATCTTGATCAATGTACACCTCTTCCTGGTGTCGCAAACGACAAACTTATCCCTTTTCTCCTTCGAAAACCCATTGTTCTAGCCATCGGAAAGCAAGCCCCAATTCTCTTTCTTGCCCTAACCAAACATCCTTCCCATATTGGACAAATTACTCGCGTAGAATATAATGACAGTCACCAGCCGCCATCACCATCTCCTCACGATGGAGAGACGCAACGAAGAGGCCGCTTTGACAACCCTAGGAGAACCCTAGACACTTGCGCATAGGAGTGTTGGTCTCATTTATAAATAAGTATTTTTCACATCTTTTTTTTTCCTACTTAAAATTTATCACTATTTGTAGTGGATAAGATTGTAACACTTCATTTATTACGATGAAAGTGGGCTTATCTTAAGTCCCAAAAGGTTTTCCAAAATTAAACTTGTAAATAAAATAAGAGTGGTACAAGATTACTTATTTTCTTCATTAAACTAAATGCAATTTTTTCTTGGGACAAATGTACAATTTTTTTTCCTATGATATCTGAATTTCTATATTAATTTTTTCCACTTAAATTTCAAAATTTGAAAACAATTGTAAAATAGGTTAAAGTATATGTTAATTTTTAAATTTTAATTAAATTTTATTCTATTCTTTTAAATTTATAAAGTATAATTTCAATCCCTTAATCTTAATATGAAAAAGCCTGACTCAGCAAATTTATTATATAGTTAATAATTTCTTTAAAAGAAATTGGCACAAAGTAATAATGAATTCTTTAACTGATCTTGATCAACTGTTGTAATGAATCACTTAAAATATTAAGTATATTAGATTAAGAATATACTTATTATTTATTGATAATTTTATTATTTATTAATTAAAAATTATCAATCAATTAGAAAAACTTAAATGATAACATTTGTTAAAATTATTTAAATTTTAGTTTTTATTTTAAATTTTTTTTTTTAGACAAAAGTTCAAGAGGTGATTGAGAATGAAAGGTTTAATGCTTAGCTTAAGACTTGATACTTAGTTATTGGCATGTAAATACCTTACTTTTGGAATGTGTTGTAATATATAAAATAGTTGTATATTGTCATTTAGATTCATCATCAAACACTTGACATACATATTTGAACATTTTGATTTTCTTAATGCAAAATTGAATTATATAACTCTTGAAGTTAAAAACAATCTGAACAAATTAAACAAGGATCTAACTTCCATAATCAACTTCAACCTCCTGCCTAAAATGGTAATCAAAGACACAAAAATTTCCTCTAAGCTCATGAGAAAGCTTAGTGAAATGTTCAATATCAAGAGTAACATTTTCTCTACGTCACATGGCTAATCAAAACCTGTCAATCCCTATGGAAGATTAACCAAACTTCATCCACACAAATTTCTAAAGGGATGGGACGCTATTAATTAAGTTAATCCCTTTTATACAATTTAAAACACAATAATTAATTTCTTAAAACCTTTAGATCAACACAAGTTAAGACTGTGTTGTTGGATTCGTACACGCAGCGGAATGAAATTTATCCAATAAATTACAAATCCCAACAAGATGATCTAGCAACAAAGTTTAAATCGGATTAGTAATTAAGAACCATACTTATGCGAACTCGTGGGCTAATACCTTCTTGGTCGATCAATCTCTACACTAGTGCAAAAAGGTGTTTTAAGACCACCTCATTTACAACGGATTATCAACGCCCCGCTCTTAAAGAAATGGCAATTTTGTAAATATAAAGAACTTCTTCAACTGCATCAATTTTTAAGACTGCCTCATTTACAGTGGATTATTAACGCCCCACTCTTAAAGAAATGACCGGTGGCAACTTTGTAAATATAAAGAACTTCTTCTCCCGCATCAATTTTAAAAACCGCCTCATTTACAACGGAGTTTCTAGGCACCGGTCTTAAAGATATGATCGGTGGCAATTTTGTAAATATAAAGAACTTCTTCTAACGTATAAATTCTTAAATATAATATTCAGACCGCTTAAAATAACCAACCGCTCTTAAAAATGTTAAAAAAAGAAATTAAAATATGGATTACATTATAGAGAAAACTTGTACATCTCGACTCATATTTTCTGCGGTCAAGAATAATAAGGAAATATTTAAATATAATTGTATTAAACTTTTAAGACCGGACATATATAAATGACGGTCTTAAAGGTAATACTTTTAAGAGCGGACGTAACTAATACCCGGTACTAAAAATTTAAAATAATATTTTATTGCCTTTAAGCGCGGACATATATAACGGACGGTCTTAAATGTTAAATTTTAAGACTGTCGTGTTAGTTACTCCGGTCTTAAAAATGGAAACATATACCTCTTCGCGCAACACCTTACTTACGACTTACCTCTTACTGTCTGAACTCGGAAACCCCTGTTCTCTTTGCAAAACCCCATTTCCTATTGCATTACGTCTATTCCTCGGCAACCACTACCTTCCTCTGTTACTATGTCAATTTCTCAGGCGTTACTCCTTCGCATCACCACTCTCTTACTTTCTAGAAAATGAACGGAGAAAACCATTCTCTCCCTGTTCAGTCAATGCCAGTTATTGATGTTACTGGTGTGAGCGATAACCAACCCTCTTCTTCTCAAAATGAGCCTCGTGACCGCCCTGCACGCCGTGGTAGTGAAAATGGAAGAAATCACCAAGAGGGGGGTGAATTGAGGATTTCAAAAATTCTTTTTGAACTCTTTTTCAAAACCTTTGAAAAATAAATAACAAGAGAGTAGGGGAAGAAAAGCTTGACACACAGAATTTATACTGGTTCGGTCTTAACCTCAACCTACGTCCAGTCCTCAGATATCTTCTGGGTATTTCCATTAGTTCAACAAGCTTTAACTACAACAATGTAGACTACAAGCAATCCTATTCACCTAGGACTTGCTCCCCCTTACATTTTGTAACTAAGCTACCCCACTCACAAGTTTCCACAACCTTGAGTTTACACCAACAACTTTTTGATTTCAAAGAATCAAGACTCTCAAAAAGAGTATATAATGATAAACACTGAAGATCAATTTAAAATCATAATACAGACTTAAATTGCAAAATATAATCAAAGTAGCTTGGTTGTGCGTTTTTTGCTCTGAGTCTTCATAGCCTTTTATAGGCTAACTAGATGAATTAGCCGTTGCATTTTCTTCTCTAACGTTCAGCTGCAAGTCTGGAAAATGACAGTTGCATATTTTGCTCTGTTCTTTCAATTCTCAGCTGGAATCTTTGAATATGTTGATGCAGAAGGTCTTCCAGGTTTTCAGTCATTCCATAACCTTTATTTGACCGTTGGAGAGAGATTTGATTGATTCATAACGGTCTGTGCTGAACCATTGGGATAAAGGAGAAGGATCAACCCTGTTCTTGGTTCTTCATTTAATGCACTTTATTCCAGATCTGATTCCATCTTGATCTTAGCTGAGCTTATCTGAAAATCACTCAAAACTTCATCAAATACATTAGAAGTAATAGTATCATATGATAAAAGAATTCCAGGTTGACCCATAAAGATTTCGCAGATCAACATCATTTGGTTTTTTTTTCAAAATCACCGATGCAAACTCAAGTTTGTAATTCTAGACTCGAGTTTGGGGTTCAACCAGAGAGCATGAATGTTGATCATCGGTCTAAACTGGCAGTTTACAAATATTAACTCGAGTTTGCTTCTTACAGAGAAGGCTATTGGGCTCTAGACTTGGAATGGAACTTTGGATGTGTACCTAAACTCGAGTCAATTAATGACTAACTCGAGTTTGAGGCTATGTCAAGAGGATGAGCCTAAGTTCAAGAATTTTCAGACTGGAGTTTAGCAGCATGACCTAGAGTTTGAAAAACAAGCATATTGATGGTCTTTTTGTATGACTCAGACTCGAGTTTGGGTAAGCAAACTCGAGTTTTAGTAAGAACTGAAACTTTGAAATTTATCTTGGTCAAGTGTAAACTGGAGTTTGGAAACACAGACTGGAGTTTACAAGACTTATGAAAATACTGAGTTTTCTGGATTCTTTCTGTTTAGTCTAAACTCGAGTTTCATGTTCTAGACTCGAGTTTGTCTTGAGCAAAATTCTGATTGCTCTCTGTATCTCCCAGACTTCAAGTTTGTTTTCGCAAACTGGAGTTTGGCTTGTTGTGAAAAACTTTGATTGCTTTCTGTGACTCCTCAGACTCGAGTTTGTCTAAGCAGACTCGAGTTTGGCTTTCTTGCATAATTGAGTAGCTTTCTGTCAAGTCTCAAACTTGAGTTTACATACCTAAACTCGAGTTTGCCTTTGACAGTAGATTTTTCAACTTACCAAAGACAAACTTCATGCCATGTTTACAATTATCAGTTATTATTAATACACATAGAGAACTAACAAGTAGAAGTGGCACACAAATGAGCATCGTGTCCGTAAAATGGAACGTTGGGTCAAGGATCAAGATTCAGTTTAATGAGAGGTTGGAACCTGTCGGTCCGAATAAACACGAATATAATAGTTATGTTGGCTATATGGCATGCAGCAAGGTCAACATTTTGATAGATGAGTGGAAAAATGTTGACTAATGCACAGTGAAGGATCTTATCTGGGACACTATCCAGCTTTCATATACTGTCCCTGACTCTGACAAGTTGAAAGCCAAGACCTTGTCTTATTGTGCTAATAAGTAGATGAAATTTAAGACCTTTCTAGCCAACAAGTATATTTTACCGAGGTTCGACCTGATCACAATTCGTAGGTGAAGTACACATTCATTGATCAACAAATTTGGGATCAATTTGTTCAGCTTCGGACCACTACTGATGTTTTGGTGAGTTCATATTTAGTTTTGTTTGCCCTTTCTGTTTGCTTATTAACCTGTGCAGATATGTGAATGTTATTGTGTTCGTCTAATCCAGTTAGTTAGATGGTTTAATGTGTGAGTAGAAGTATATATTCAAGTAAGTTAGAAGTGAATTGAGTATGATGGTTTAATGTGTGAGCATACATGTCTTATATGTTAACCGTTATTATATTCTTAGCTAGTTCTGTTATAGTAGGTAGTGGTTAGACATTGCTATTAGTAACTTAGTATCTTAGTCCTATACAATTCTACATCTTCCTTAAATTAAACGTTGAAACTTGATGAAGTGAATTTGACTAGTGTTTGAGGTTCATATGAAGCAGAAGTTCTATAATTTATTTTAGTGAGATGGCTTGAATTCATAATTAATAGTTGTTGTCAATTCTAATTCACAGAGAAGAAGGGCACAAGCACAGGAGATAGGGAGAAGGAATGATTGCCCGCATAGGGTTTCTCGCGGGGGATATGCAAAGGCCGAAGAAGAAATGATGGAGGCCAAGCGGAAGAGATTGGAAGAAGAAGCTGAATCCAATCCTTCTGCTGTAGTTGATCAACAGGCATCCCCGATACGTCGCAAGGATTTGTGGCTGTATATTCGGTGACCACAAAAAGGCGCCTACATAAGTGAACAAACTCGCCTAGTTACTGAGAGAATTGTAAGTATCTTTTATTGTTATTTTTTAGTTACTAAACATGTTTCATTACTAAGCTTCTCGTTATCTGTATCTTACAGGAAGATCTAAAAAAGAAAGAAGCAAAGGGATCTTTTATGTCAGGCAAGAGGAATGATGTTCTGACCGTTGCGCTCGGAAAACCGATCACCCGGGGCGGGTAAGGGGGATCGGAGGACGGGTAGGCCTAAAAGAATACTTTGGTAAAACCAAACGACTTAGGCAAAGTATGGTTACCTGGGAAGAGATGGACCAAACGGTTAGACAATTAAATGAGGAGGCAGCGGCCAAAGAACGTGGATTGAAAGAGATGTTTGACGCCTAGATGAGGCTAATGAAGGAGGAAATGATGGAGATGAAGAGGCTTATTAGCTCTCGGCCAGAGACCAGTGTTCCCCTCACACATACACCTGCACCTGTGCAGAACAGCACCAGAGGGAGCTGCATTGTTGGACAGTCAAAGCAACATTGTGACCTGTACGTGGCAGAACCAACTAGACAATTAGTTGCTAAAGGGATTGTCCACAACTTGGGATCAACTGTACACCACAAACAAATGGCTGATGATGAAGTCAGAGTGTCAGTTGAAGAGGTGATCATTGATGCACCTCTCCCTCTCCCAACTGATCAGCTAAAACGTGTGAGTGATGTCAAGGGAACCTTCATCTCTTGGCCGGTGAAGCTTGTAAATGTCTGTACTCCTTCTGATGCTTCATCTCCTCCTCCAGTTTAATCCCCTCCTCAAACTCCATCCTCTCAGAATAAAGCTGCATCCCCTCCTCAAGTTTAATCCCCTCCTCAATCTCCATCCCCTTATGATAAAGCTGCATCCCCTCCTCCATCTCCATCCCCTCCTAATAAAGCTGCAACCCCTCCTAAAGCTGCATCCCCTACTCCTGAGTTGGGGGCTATGGATAAAATATTCCAAATGCTATCCAAAGGAGAATTTGCATGTCAATCGTGGGATATACAGAAAGTGGTAGGGGTTCCTCATGACCCTCAACCGGTTTTCTTTGACACCGCTGATATAAAGTCCCTGCTGCTTCCTGGACAGGAGCTTACATCAACAGTTATTCAAATGTGGTGTAGGTAAGTGTCTTATTTTATGAGTACATAATTTAAATGCACCGTTTAAGGTTTAGGAACATGTATAATAATTCCATGATCGATGTCTTTATTGTAGGTTCATGCATCAAGATTTGGAGTAACAGGGCAGAATCAATGATTTTGGATTCTTGTGCCCAGTATATGCAAGAAGCCACCATGGAACAAAGACAAGAGTACATATCAAATAAGTTGTGTGAAGTGAGAAGGAAGGTGTACTTGTTTCTATATTACTATAGGTACATATCACAATCGATCTCTTGTTGCAATTCAATTAATTTTGCATAATATATCACTAAGTACTTTACTGCTGTGAATTTTCAGCGCCCACTAGCAGTTGCTTGTCTTGATCATGGACTTGAATACGGTGTTATTCTTATGCTCCACTCACGGCCAACCAGGGGTTCTGTTGAAGGAGATCATCAACAGGTAAGGATGTCATTTTGATTCTCTTGTAAGAAATCTCTGATGTGAACATTATTGATAAATTTGTGATTTTGATGATAGTGCCATGAAGACCTTCCTAAACCTGGTCAGAAAAAAGCGAGGGAGTGAGGTCAAAGATCCTAGATGGCTCACACCAAAGGTTAGTACATATTTGGACACTGGCATACTGCCTTGTGAAGTTGGTCAGTAAGCTATATATATATATGCTCGATCTTATATATATTTCTTGTTCTTTTCAGACCCGTCGGCAACTAATCAAATCCAACTTATGTGGCCTGTACATAATGAAACACATGTATGATATTATCACTTAACCAGATAATAAACTCACTGTAAAGGTAAATGTATTTGATGTTACATATTATGGCTGAATTCAGTTTCTGTCTTAATTAATGTTACATATGAAATATGCACGCCAATTAATTCAGTTTCTTTCTTTGATGTTATACAGAGATTTGCCTCTGAGACTTCCTTTTCTGCTGATGAGGTGGACCACATACATAGAGTGTTTTGTCAACATGTTATTGACATCTTAGAGTAAATACAACAATCACAGTAATAATTCATTTGTAAATATATGCTTGTAGAGCAACAATTGTAATTACAGTACTACATTAATTAATTTGTAAATTCATTCTGTAAATGAACAATTTTACAATTTGGAGCATTCTTTATATAAGAAATTTTTTATTCTTCCGAACAATTTTCTTAGCCTGTGTAATTTTGGTTATCTGAACGTATATTGGATGGTGGAAATTGCTTGAGTTTTGAGTTTTGGAGAGTTGTAACTAGCAGTAAAAGATTCTAAAAAAATATTCGCAACTTTTAGGACCGTATATTTATTAAATAGACGGTCCTAAAGGTCTTTGCTTTTTTAAAAAAATTAATCCTTGATTTTAGGACCGTATGTTTAATAAATATCTAGTCTTAAAAGTAACTTTTAAGACCACATATTAATTAAAAAGACACTCCTAAAGGTATTTGTTATTAAGACCGCACATTTATATAACATCCGGTCCTAAAATTCTTCGATAATTCTAAATTAAATATGGTTAGATGTTTAGGACTGTCTATGTGTTAAATATCCGGTCTTAATAATCTTCCTATAAATAGAAATGATGACTCACTTTTTAAGATAAATTATTAGAGTTCAAGAACACTTTGAGTTTCTGGCGTTTAGTTCAAGCTCAGGACCCTCATCGTCGTCAATTTTACCTCTCCAGAAGCTGAAGACCATTGTCAGAAAAAGTAAGATAATGGAAATTTTCAGCTCTGGGTTTGGTAAAACTGACGACAACAGTGGTCCAAGCTTGAGAAGATTTGTCACTGTGTTTGTTTTTATTCTTAAAAGGTAAAAGTTGTCCCTTTTTCGCTTTGTTTTGTATGTTGTTAACTGTATTCTGTGAACTTTTATCCTTAATCACATTTCAGTTATGGTTTTGTTTGTTTCCTTTTTGTCTGAAACAACTATGTTTGTTTTTGTTCTTGAAAGGTAAAAGTTGTCTTTCTTTTCGTTTTGTACGTTTTGTATGTTGCTAACTGTACTTTGTGAACCTTTATCTTTAATCACTTTTCAGTTATGGTTTTGTTTGTTACCTTTTTGTCTGAAACAAAATCAAGACAACGAAAGTATACTATACTCAGACAATTGAAATGGAAAAAAAAAATTATTTATCATTTTTTTCCTGCCCGCTGTAGGGCAGAAAGAATACAAACAAAAAAAACATAAAAATATTTAATCCCCTTTGTCGTTGTCGGAGGGGAGGGAGGGATCGGAGGAGAGGTCGGAGACGTCGTCGTCAGAGAGATTGTACTCGACATCATTGGTGTCGAGTAACATGTTTAGCTTGTTGTTGATGGCGTGGTAGACCTGAAACATTTGGCCCATGCGTCGATCTATATGAGCGACGCGGGCCAGGAGGTGCTACATAATCTGTCAGGCGGAGGGGTTTGGAGGGAATGGAGGAAGGTATGGAGGTGGCTGTTGGGGTGAAGAGGATTGTTGGGCGGTGGTGGTAGTGGAGCGAGAGGACCATTATTGTGAGTTCCTGGTGGTGGTGGAGCAGCCATTATGGAGGTTGTAGAAGTGATTGAGAAGAATGTGAAGAACGTAAAGTAACAACGGTTTTAAATAGAGAAGCCATCCTGAAGAATGTGAAACGTGGGAACAGTTACCGAGGAGACGCATAGTTCATCAGAAAATGAGGAGATGCCTAGTTGGGACTTGGGAAGTTTATTTGGAAGCCGAAGAGGCTCTAAATCATTCATTTGAATAGAGTGTCTCTGGTGTACGTCTCTCACTTGAGAAGAATGAACTTTTAATACTGCATATTGTAAGAGATCTGTTCTTAATTTTTTTTTTAAAAAAAGGAATTAATAGACTTTTAGGACCGGTTATAATATAAATGATCGGTCTTAAAGGTAATTGAATGAAAAAATATTAATAGACTTTTAGGACCGGTTATAAGATAAATGATCGATCTTAAAGGTAATTTAATGAAATAATAAATAATAGAATTTTAGGACCGTGGATATGTTATATGACGGTGTTAATACACTTTTGAGTATTAACTACTATTGTCCTTCACATGTTTCCTCTCTGTCCTTCTTAACTTAAGTCCTCATTAGTCATTACCTCGTAACTCCACACTACATAGCTCTCTGCCCATCATTCCCCAACTGCTCAAACAATGGTTAGATACAAGCAGACAACCCCTCGCAGGAGTACTCCTGAAGCTCGTGCCCACGCCAGATCTCTCATGGGTTCTCTTCCAATGCATCGTTCCATTCTGACGGAGGAGTCATGGGTCATTGGACCCATTGTTATTTCGGATGATGAAGAGGTTGACGGCCCCCTCCAGCCTTCAAACTAAGAAGAGGTTCCCGCTCCCCCTCTCCAACCTCTTGGTCCCAACGTTCCCTTGGTTGATGATGATGAAGTGAAACTGAGGTGCATAATACAGGAAATTGCTGATATCCGGCGCGAAATTGCTGCTGCTGAAGCCTCCATCACCAGGACATTAGATGATACCAAGGACTAGGATTTTTAGTCGCATTATAATCTTTTTTTTGTTAATTTTCAGTTTGTTGTTCTTATTTCCATTTTGTACTTGCATGTTGTCATAGTGATCTAAAAATTAATAAGACCGAAGATTATATTTTATTCTCCATTCTCTAGTAGAAGTTATTTTCATTCAATTGTTGCAGCAATTTTTCTTTTTAATATTAAAAAGTATTTGACTTTTAAGACCGTAGTTTTATAATTCATGCAGTCCAAAATTAAATGAATTTTAAGACCGCATTATTATAAACCTCTGGTCTTAAAATTTTCAATATAAATTTAAATGAAATTATTTTTAGAACCGCAATTTTATAAAACTTCGGTCTTAAAAAGTTCAATATAATTTAAATATATCTTTAGGACCGTATTCCTTTTAATTAACCGGTCTTAATAATATCCCAAATAATAAATGTCTCTCTCGTGCCACTCGCGCGGAAAAATTAAATTTCCTTGTATGAACTTCTCTCGTCTAGCCAAAAGTGATTATTCTGGTTCTGTCTCCAGTATTTGTGTGTTGCTTTGTCGTTGCTTCATGTTCCACTCTCGACAACAACTTCCTGGTTCCTTGGCTCAACGTCTAAAGACCAAGTTGTACGAGTTGTATCGGATATATAACTGTATGCTTTTCCTACTTATCGTTATGGGTTTTCCATGGGTTGACGAAAATCGATGAAATATTCTTTTGGGACCTACCCAACTGACCAACAAGTGTTTTCAGGTTACTCTTACTGTCTGCAACATTAACATTTGTGGCAGGAGAAGAGAGACTCAGCAAACGCATTTGACCTATATGCTACTGGTAAGTACACGAGACCTACTTGCGATGCGTTTAATTTCCTCATCATGCATTTATTTTGCTTCTTGATTCACCGTCATACATTTATAACCATAAGACAGAACCTACATTTAGCTTATATACGCATTTGTAGTTGGCTTATTTTATGTGCAAGTTTCTATTTTTACGGATTATGTTATATGTTAAATCTTTCCATCCATAAGAATTGTACTATGGATCGCAGTTGGATAAATGCTTTACGGACGAGTGTTGAATATCAGAATGGGGTTAGACAATTTATAGAATTTGCTAAACAAAACTTCCCATGATGATAATGGGAAGTTTTATTGCCCTTGTCGCCGAGTAGACACGAGCCTGTGCATTTGAACTTAAGCTTCAGTACGTTGTGAATGGCTCCAAACTCGAGCCTACCCAGATTATGCTTGAGTGTTGATGAACAGACTCGAGCATAGCAGTCTTAAACTCGAGCCTAACAGATCCCTGTTATTTAAATGATGCATTTTTCACCTCTCGGATTCAATCTTAAGCATTGTCTTACACTCAAATAGAATTACGAATCATTATATATATGTTTAATGTGTTTGTTCATGTTTTTCAGATTACTTTAACACGTTTTTGAGCATCAAATCAACTCTGGGATAAGAGCATTTATTGCAGGACTAAAAACCAAGCTGAAACTTCTCCTTGATCCCATTTGTTCAGCTCTGACCGTTATGGATCAATCTAAGCACTCTCCAACGGTCTAAAACGAATTACGAAAAGGCAAGAGTACTAGAAAACATCTGCAACGTCTATATCTAAGATTCCAGCCAAGAATTGAAGAGATGGCTGAAAATATGCAATGGCTATTTTTCAGAATTACAGCTGAGGATTGGAGAAGAAAACGCAACGGCTAGTCTCACTGATTAATCTATAAATACTCACAAAGACGAAGAGCAATACACACAACAGAATTACATCTAATTGCTTCTTTGATCTTTAAGCTCTGTTTTATGCAAAATATTTTTTGAACTTCAGTGTTTATGATTATCTACTCTTTAGGAGAGTTTGATTGTGAAAATCATTTCTGATCATTTGTTGTGAGAAAACTCAAGGTTGTAGAACCTGTGAGTTGGGGTAGTTTAATTACAAAGTGTAAGGGGGAGCAAGTCCTAGGTGATTGGGATTGCATGTGATTTACATTGTTGTAATTAAAGCTTTCTAAGATATTAGAAATACCCAGGAGGTATCTGGGGACTGGACGTAGGTCAAGTTGTGACCGAACCAGTACAAATTTTTTGTGTCAAGCTTTTCTTCCCTTACTCTTTTGTTATTTGTTTTAAGATTTTGAAAAGTTTTTTTTTCTTAAAATCCCCAATTCACCCCTGCTCTTGGTGATTTCTTCCACTTTCATTTGGTATCAGAGCCTAGTTGTCTTATTAAAGGATTAACATCCTAGACAAAAAGATCCAATGGAAGGAATCCTACCAGATGGTGCCTCAATAAACAGACCACCAGGTTTCAATAGTGAACATTACTCATTCTGGAAATCCAAATTCAAAGTATTTGTGATGGCCAGCGAGTACGGCTTGTGGGAAGTTATTGAGGATGACAATTATGTCCCTACCAAGAAAGTAGGAGAAAACATTGTACCAAAGGCAAAGGCAGAATTTGATGAAAATGATCAAAAGAAAGTTATCCTTAACAGCAAAGCTATTTTAATGTTGCAGAGTGCACTAAGTCAAAAGGAGTACTTTCGCGTTTGCAATCTGCCCAGTGCCAAGGAGATGTGGGATGCTTTGGAAGTGGCCTACGAAGGTACCTCGGGGATCAAGGAAAACCAGATCAACACACTCACCACCGAATATGACTTACTACGCATGAAGACTGGAGAATCAATTACTGAATTCCAGCTCCGATTCACTCACCTGATCAATCAGTTGTCAGCCCTGGGAAAGGTATATGATCAAAGAACTCAGGTAAGAAAAATTTTGAATATACTAACCAAAGATTGGGAAGCTAAAGTGACAGCCATAGAGGAAGCAAGAGGAGAATCCATGCAATCTGTAGCTGCTCTCTTTGGAAGCTTATCAGAATATGAAGGGAAAATCAAGTTCAGAAAAGGACTTGATGAAATCGAAGGGAAACAGAAAGGAATTGCCCTCAAGACTCACAAGGAAGAAAGGAACTCAGATGATGAAGAAATTGATGATGAGGAGATCGGAATGATGGTCCGATGATTCAAGAAATTCTACAAAAAGGATCAAGCCTTCCGTAAGTCATATAAGAACAACAACAAGGAAACAAAGAAGCCAATTGTATGCTATGCATGTGACAAACCTGTCCACATCAAATCTGAATGTCCTCAGCTGAAGCACAAAGAAAAGGAAAAGCCCAGATTCAGTTCTTTCAAAAAGAAGGGTTTTGTCTCTGCTATTTGGGGAGATAGTTCATCAGATGAAGAAGAAGAAAATGAAGAAGAAACAGCTAATCTCTGCCTAGTTGCTCAAGAAGACTGTATCAATGAAGAGGTAAATGATCTTGAACCTACATTTGATGAACTACTCTCTGAATATAACAGTCTTCGTTCTAAGTTTAAAAAGATTGCAAAAGAACTTATGTTTTCAAAAAGAAAAATAAAGGATTTAGAACAACAAGTTCAAGAAACTTCATCTTCTACTCCTGAAAAGGCTTGTGAACAACTCACTGAAAAGATTTGCGAAAATTGCTGCACTTTACAAAAAAGAAATGACCAACTTTCAAAAACTCTAGAAAAATTCACTCAAGGTAGTGAGATGCTTAACGTTATTTTAAAACAACAAAGATTCACAAATGACAAATCTGGAATAGGTTACAAACCTGATCTGGATAAAAAGAAAGGCAAGAAGAAAAATGGAGAAAAGAACTATTTAAGTTATTTTTGAAAATCAGTCCACTCTTCTAATCCATTTGCCCACTGTAATTATTGTAATAGAAAAGGTCATACTACTTCTGCATGCTTTCATAGAAAAGAAAGAAAAGATAAACCTATAGGTAATTATCAATGGGTACCTAAAGGAACATGTGTCTCCTAAGGTGCAAACTAACCCAAAAGGACCCAAGAAAAGGTGGGTACCTAAGACTTGACCTTTCATAAATTGCAGGTTTGTCTAAGAGCATCAAAATCCAGCAAGTGGTACATTGATAGTGGATGCTCTAGACACATGACAGGAGATCAATCCAAGTTTACAACAATCAAACACAAGGATGGTGGGAAGGTCACATTTGGTGGAAACCAATCCGGAAGGATAGCTGGTATTGGTAAGATTGGTAACAATAATGGACCACAAATAAAAGATGTCTACCTTGTGGAAGGATTATGCCACAACCTCCTTAGTGTAAGTCAAAGTGCTAACAAAGGTAATCTAGTTATCTTTAGTTCAGAAGAATGTTTGATTGTTAACAAGGATGATCTCTCCCTAGACAAAGTAAGATCAAAAGCCCTATTCAAGGCACCAAGGGAAGGTAACTTTTATACCCTCGAACTTTCAACTGTTTTACCTTCTGAAAAATGTTTCATGAGTAACTTAGATGAAAGTTGGCTGTGGCACAAACACTTAGCACATGTTAATATGTTTCAACTTGATAAATTAATGAAAAAAGATTTAGTCATTGGTCTGCCAAAACTTGATTTCAAAAAAGACATGATTTGTGATGCATGTCAAAAGGGAAAGCAAACCAAATCATCCTTCAAATCAAAAAGTGAAATTTCAACTAATAGACCACTTCAACTACTGCATATGGACCTAGTTGGTCCAGCTAGAGTAAAAAGCTTTGGTGGAAATTTGTACACTTTAGTCATAGTTGATGATTTCTCAAGATATACATGGACCTTATTTTTATCTACTAAAAATGAAGCATTTGATCAATTTGTTGTCTTTGCCAAGAAGGTCCAGAACGAGAAAGGTTTATCTATTGCAGGAATCCGAACTGACCATGGAGGAGAATTTGAAAAACACTCCTTTGAGAATTTCTGTGATGAGATAGGGGTAGATCACAATTTCTCTACTCCAAGAACTCCCCAACAAAATGGAGTAGTTGAAAGAAAGAATAGAATTCTCACAGAAATGACAAGAGCAATGCTGAATGAAAATCAGACCTCCCAAGTGTTTTGGGCAAATGCAATGAACATAGCTTGCTACATCTCTAACCGAGCATATCTCAGGAAGAAGCTGGACAAAACCCCATATGAACTTTACAAGGGAAGAAAGCCCAACATAGCTCACTTACACATCTTCGGATGCAAATGTTTTATCCACAAGAATGGTAAGGAAAACTTAGGTAAAATTGACTCCAAAGTAAATGAAGGTATATTTCTTGGCTATTCTTCTAGAAGTAAGGCTTATAGAATATATAATCTTTCTACTCGAACTATAGAAGAATCAATTCATGTTGTTTTCTGCGAAACCAATCCAAACAAACCCATGGTTGATGATGACGATGAAGTTCAGAATCAATCTTCTTCGAAAACTTCTTCTGTTTTAGAAAATTCTGAAAATGACTTACAAAGAGAACCAGAAGCTGAATCTAACATTCTTGTGAAAATCCTAGTCTAAACCAACCTAAAGCTTGGAAATACAGTAGGAGTCATCCACTGGACCAAGTCATAGGTGATGCAAATCAAGGAGTTAGAACCAGACAAAGCATTTTGAATGAAGTCACTTTTTCAGCCTTTATTTCAGAAATAGAACCCTCTAAGATTGAAGAAGCCCTTTCAGACAATGATTAGGTGATAGCAATGCAAGAGGAATTACATCAATTTGAAAGAAATCAAGTTTGGGACTTGGTACCCAGGCCCAAAGACCATCCAGTCATTGGCACCAAATGGGTATTCAAGAACAAACACGATGAGTCTGCAATCATTGTTCGTAACAAAGCAAGATTGGTAGCCAAAGGATATAATCAAGAAGAAGGAATTGACTATGAGGAAACTTATGCTCCAGTTGCAAGATTGGAAGCAATAAGAGTCCTTCTAGCCCTTGCTTGTATTAAAGGATTTAAACTATATCAAATGGATGTAAAATCAGCATTTTTAAATGGGTTCATTCAAGAAGAAGTCTATGTTGAACAACCTCCTGGTTTTGAGGATGAATTTCATCCAGATCATGTTTTCAAACTAAAGAAGGCTTTATATGGCCTAAAGCAAGCTCCTAGAGCTTGGTATGAAAGACTAAGCAAATTTCTTCTAGACCATGGATTTGTAAGAGGAAAAGCAGATACAACCCTATTTATCAAAAGTAACAAACTTAATGAAATTTTACTTGTACAAATCTATGTGGATGATATTATTTTCGGTGCTACTAATGAATCTTTGTGCAAGGAATTTTCTGAGATTATGCAGGGAGAATTTGAAATGTCCATGATGGAGGAACTAAACTATTTCCTTGGTCTTCAAATCAAGCAACATAAGAAGGGAATATTTATTTCTCAGACCAAATACCTAAGAGATTTGCTCAAAAAGTATGGACTTCAAGACTGCAATGGAGCTGATACACCAATGAGCTCAACTGCTGCACTAGATGTTGATGAAGAGGGAAAAGACTTTAACATCACAAGATATAGAGGGATGATTGGGTCATTGCTTTACTTAACAACAAGTAGACCAGATATCCAATTCAGTGTGGGAATGTGTGCTCAATTTCAATCTGCTCCTAAGGAATCTCATGTTGAACATGTGAAAAGAATTTTCAAATACTTACGTAATACTGAAACTTTGGGTTTATCGTTTCCCAAAGGTCAAGCTGAATATTTGGTAGCATATTCTGATTCAGATCATGCAGGATATAAGACCGATCGTAAAAGCACTAGTGGACAATGTGAATTCTTTGGAAATTCACTTGTTTCATGGTTTAGCAAGAAGCAGAATACAGTAGCTGTATCATCTACTGAAGCTGAGTATGTTGCTGTTTCAAGTTGCTGTTCACAAGTTCTTTGGCTCAAGCAACAGATCCAAGACTTGGGAATTCACTTGAAGGAAATTCCCATCCTGTGTGACAACACTAGACCATCAGCTTAGCCAAGAATACAGTTCATCATACAAGAACAAAGCATATTGATGTTAGACATCATTTCATTCAAGATCATGTTCAAAAGAAAAATGTCAAAGTGATGTTCATCCTAACTCATTAACAACTTGCAGACATCTTCTCAAAACCACTTGCAAATGAACAATTCATGTTCATTAGAAGAGAACTGGGAATGGTAAATCCTAATGAATTGTAAGTTGTTTCTGTTAAAGATGTATTTGATTGCATTTTTGATGATAAATTGTTGCTAACTTAAGCATCGAAGTGTTTAATCATGTTTATGCAAGTTTTACATTGACCATTGTATGAAGTTTTAATGTCAGGAGATCTTAAACTCAAGTTTATGTAGTGTATGCTCGAATTTATAGAAGACAGAAAGCATAAATCAAGTTTTGTAGGCAAGCAAACTCGAGCCTGTAAGTGACAAACTCGAGCCTAGTGAAGACAGAGAGGTATTGACTTGCCAACACAAAAGACAAACTGGAGCCTAGAAAAGCATGCTTGAGCCTGCACGGGCAAAAATCCAAACCAGGCTGAGAGAAAGACACAAACTCGAGCCTATTAGTGATATGCTCGAGCCTATCGTCGAGGGTCAAGTGTTCACAGTACACACTTGACGTCCAGGTTAGTGCAATTTCATACAGACTCAAGCTTGTTCTTGCAAACTCGAGCAGGTAACTCGAGCTTGCAAGTTTTAGGCTCGAGCATGGCATGACCTATATATAGCAAACGTGCTTCATTCGCTCTTCACTCAAAACTTTCACTTGAGCTTAACCTAAAACTCTCTGAAACGTTCCTCCTTTTCTCAAAACCATTCGAATTCATCTCCTAAAATGGCCCCCAAACGTTCCGCTACTGCTACTACTTCTGATTCTGCAACAAATTCAGCCTCACCTCTACCGCTAAAAAGACCTAGAAGGGAGAAATTTGCTCCCAAGAAGCTTCAGTCAGGGATAGATGCTAGAATTCCAGGAGTAGCAACAAATGAACCTGTTCCTACAAACAAGCCAAAGAAGTTGATAATTCAGGAACCTACTGGAAGTTCAAAGAAGAAAGTTATTGATCCAGAAACGGCTTTCAAGAAGGACAAGGAGATAATCATTGAGAAACCAAAGCCGGCCAAAAAGAAGAAAGTGACCATCTCTGCATCTGACCTTCGAGGAACTAGTAAGGATCAAAGTTCTTCAAAGGCCACCCCATCAAAATCACAGTCCAAGGTATCTCAAGAAATCCCAACCTTTCTTAAAATCAATGACACTCCTTCCAAACCTGAGGATTTTCTTGATAAACCTATAGAATTCCTAGGCAAAGAAGCTACCTTGTTCAAAGAACAGTTTGCCCATAGGACTTTCTGCCCAGTGGTATCTGTTAATTTGCAAAAAGTTAGAGAAGAATGTAACATTGATTTGTCCCCATGGCTTAAACCCTTTGAGACCCTATTGTCAATTCAAGCATCCTATAGTCCATCCATTGTCAAGGCCTTCTACTTTAGGATGAAAACTGACAATGTTCTAGATGAGGATGACAATCTACAAGAGGAGAGATTTACTACTAAGGTCAGAGGCAAAAAGATCACCATCACTGCCAAATACCTGAATTCTCTCCTCCAAATTTCTCATCCCCCAATAGCAAATGAATACAGATTCAGTGAAAGGGATACATTTAGCATTCTGAGACCTAACACACCAATCCCTACTTCAGGAAAAATCCTCAATTTTACCCCAGCTGCCATGCCAACTGAACATAGAGCAATCTGGTACATTTATGCCATAAACCTTCTCCAAAAAGGTGGAAATTTAACCTACTTTGCCAAAAGGGATTTTCCCCTCTTCACCTCAATTATTGATAAGAAGCCCATCAATGTTGGCTATTGGGTGCTGCAAGAGATGCTAAGGTTTCGATTTGCTTCCAGACTTTCCTCACAGGTCCTCTTCCCATCTCTGATCTCGGTGATTCTCTTCTATGAGAAAATATGGCATTTGGCCAAAGATGATTCTGTTTCAATCCCTATTTTTGGGAAACATCATCTAAACCTGATGAGAATTAATGTGGAAGAAGGATCAGGTCAATCTCAAGCTCCATCTGAATCCAAAGTATCTAAATCCAAAGCTGATGAAGCTTAATCAACTCCTCCTCCACCACCATCATCTATATCTGCTAACATAGCCATCTACCTGAAAGAACTTGTGGCACATGTTGTTTCTGAATCTTTTGCCACTCTCCAAGCCAATCTGGATATCAAATACAACAATATTGTCACAGCATTAGAGACTCAGATTGGAAGGATGGTCACAAAGGTTACCACAAGCCACAATTCCTTGGTGGTAGTTCAAGATGCCCAGGGTGAGCAATTAAAGACTTTGCATGAGAAAGTGGACAATCTCACCAAGCTTCTCCAACGCCAGAAGGAACCTATCCCTCAACCCTCACCTCACCTCCCTTCATCCTCCTCCTCCCTCTCCACCAAACACACCCCTCTTCACACTTCTAACCTATCTCCCTCGCCTATTGCCTCACCTCCTCACCATTCACCACCATCTCCTCACATTTCATCTCACATTGCCATCTTACCTTCTCCAACTCATCCATCTTCTCCTCTTCTTGCCATCATTCCATATGTTCCTCCTATTCCCAAATCCTCTCCCATACCTATTATTTCACTTCCATCATCTTCAGATTCTTCTTCATCAACCCCACCTTCATCTCCAAATGTCCCTCTCCTCAAGACAACTCTTCCAATCAAACCCATCACCACTGTTCCTGCCTCTGATCCACCCCTTTCTGATGATGCCAAAGGGGGAGAAGAGAAGAAGTGAAGAGTAAAGAACTTTGAGCTTTTAATGTTTTGATTTTATTTTATGGTTTGTTTGTAAGTTGTGTTTTTGAATTGAGCTCTTTGATGCAATACACTTTAAATGATCTAAGTTGATTCAGTACATCTCCATGTGTTGAGCAATCTAAATTAAATCATGAATTTTTATCTTGAAACCTTGCTCAAATGAAACTAAGCTATCATGCTCAATCTCAATTTTTGAAAATATCAAAATCTCTGTCAAATTAAGTTTACAAATGTTGTCATCATCAAAAAGGGGGATAATGTTAGTTCTCTATGTGTTTTGATGATAACAAGACATTGTAAACTTGTTGCTAAGTTTTGAACATGTTTAGAGATCCTTAAAATTGATTTAATTCTGATAATACATGTTAAACTCGAGTTTGAATGTAATAGACTCAAGTTTGTACTCAACAGAAAGAAAAATAAATGTTTTGGACTCAAGCAGACTTGAGCCTAACATAATAGACTCGAGCCTGTGCGTGACAGAGAGCCTTTTTGCTGTTTTCACCCCGAGCAAACTCGAGCCTAACATAATAAACTTGAGCCTGCTCGTGACAGAGACAAAAGTCACATTTTATAACTAAGACAGACTCGAGCCTATCATGTTAAACTCAAGCCTAAGTCTTACAGAGAGCATGTCAAATTTCTTAAGCTGTTAAACTCGAGCATAAATGTTTTTGACTCAAGCCTAAATCTTACAGAAGGCTCTTCAAAACGTTTTTTTTCTTAAGAACAGACTCGAGCCTAAGAATTTTAACTTGAGCCTGTCCCTTCCAGAGAGCAACCAAAGTTTTTCACAATCATAGGCTCAAGCATATATTCATTAACTCGAGCATGTTTCAGTTTGAAAAAGCATTTGCACAACGGTTTAGTGAAACAGACTCGAGCCTGTCACTAATAGACTCGAGCCTAAGTCAGGCAGAGAGCTATTCAAGTGACAGAGCCCGAGCAGACTCGAGCCTAAGTATTTAGACTCGAGCCTGTGCATTTGAACTTAAGCTTCAATACGTTGTGAATGGCTCCAGACTCGAGCCTACCCAGATTATGCTTGAGTGTTGATGAACAGACTCGAGCATAGCAGTCTTAAACTCGAGCCTAACAGATCCCTGTTATTTAAATGATGCATTTTTTACCTCTCGGATTCAATCTTAAGCATTTTCTTACACTCAAATAGAATTACGAATCATTATATATATGTTTAATGTGTTTGTTCATGTTTTTCAGATTACTTTAACACGCTTTTGAGCATCAAATCAACTCTAGGATAAGAGCATTTATTGCAGGACTAAAAACCAAGCTGAAACTTCTCCCTGATCCCATTTGTTCAGCTCTAACCGTTATGGATCAATCTAAGCACTCTCCAACGGTCTAAAATGAATTACGAAAAGGTAAGAGTACTGGAAAACATCTGCAACGTCTATATCCAAGATTCCAGCCAAGAATTGAAGAGATGGCTGAAAATATGCAACGGCTATTTTTCAGAATTACAGCTGAGGATTGGAGAAGAAAACGCAACGACTAGTCTCACTGATTAATCTATAAATACTCACAAAGACGAAGAGCAATACACACAACAGAATTACATCTAATTGCTTCTTTGATCTTTAAGCTCTGTTTTATGCAAAATATTTTTTGAACTTCAGTGTTTATGATTATCTACTCTTTAGGAGAGTTTGATTGTAAAAATCATTTCTGATCATTTGTTGTGAGAAAACTCAAGGTTGTAGAACCTGTGAGTTGGGGTAGTTTAATTACAAAGTGTAAAGGGGAGCAAGTCCTAGGTGATTGGGATTGCATGTGATTTACATTGTTGTAATTAAAGCTTTCTAAGATATTAGAAATACCCAGGAGGTATCTGGGGACTGGACGTAGGTCAAGTTGTGACCGAACCAGTACAAATTCTTTGTGTCAAGCTTTTCTTCCCTTACTCTCTTGTTATTTGTTTTAAGATTTTGAAAAGTTTTTTTTTCTTAAAATCCCCATCACCCCTGCTCTTGGTGATTTCTTCCACTTTCAATCCTGCCGATTCATCTTAATGGAGGAAAATCGATCAATTATTTCCGACCTTCGGCCAATAACCTAGGAACCTTAGGCTTGCCCTTAGCATGGATGGCATGGATCCATATGGAAGCCTTAGCAACATACATAGTTCCTGGCCTGTACTCCTGATTATTTACAACTTATCTCCTATGTTATGCATGAAACGAAAGTACATCATGCTGTCCATGTTGATTTCGGGACCAAAACAACCCGGAAACGACATTGATATTTACCTTCAGCCCTTGATCGAAGACTTGAAGGAGTTGTGGGAAGAAGGTGTCGATGTTTTTTACTCTTTCAAGAAGGAAGTCTTCAAAATGAGAGCCATGATATTTTGTACCATAAACGACTTCCCAGCATATGGGAACTTGTCAGGGTATAGTATAAAAGGCCATAAGGCATGTCCGGTTTGTGAAAAAGGCACACGCTACCATCAACTTCAACATGGAAGAAAGACGGTTTATCTTAGACATAGAAGATTTCTTAGACGGGGCCACCCATATCGTCGATTGAAGAAAGCCTTTTTTGGTGGCCAAAAGCATGAAGATGCTCCAGTGGCATTGACTAGGGAGCAAGTGTATGCAAATGTGAAAAATATAAGTGTCGTCTTCGGTAAGACTGCAAATCGTAGAAAGGAAACAAATATATGGAAAAAAGGATCGGTATTTTTTGATCTTCCATATTGGCACAACCTTGATGTGAGACACTATATTGATGTCATGCATGTGGAGAAGAATGTATGTAATAGTATTGTTGGCACGCTTCTCAACATACAAGGTAGCACAAAGGATGGTGTGAAGGTAAGATTGGATTTGCAAGAAATGGGAATACACGAAGACTTACATCCAAGGCCATACGGTAATAGAACTTATTGTCCCCTGGATTCTCATACTTTGTCTAAGGATGAGAAACATAGTTTCTGTGAGTGTTTGCATGGCACAAAAGTTCCGTCAAGGTATTCTTCAAATTTTAAGAGGCTTGTATCGAAGAAGGACTTGAAATTGGTAGGCCAAAAGTCTCATGATTGTCATGTCTTGATGCAACAGCTACTCCCAGTAGCTATTCGAGGCATAGCTGAGTATGATCTTCGGCACATTTTGACTAGGCTTTGTTTGCTCTTCAATGCTGTTTGCAGTAAAGTGTTTGAGGTTGAACAATTGGATGAATTGGAGAATGAAGGATATCTTATCTTGTGCCACGTTGAGAGGCTTTTTGTTCCTTCATTTTTTGACATCATGGTTCATCTAATTGTTCATCTAGTGAGGGAGATCAAGTTGTCTGGTCCTGTCTATTTATGGTGGATGTACCCAATTGAAAGATCTATGAAATTCCTAAAAGAGTATGTGAAGAACGTATGCCGGCCAGAAGCATCAATTGTTCAAAAGTATGTATCTGAAGAGGCCATGGAATTTTGTCAAAATTATTTGGCCAAAGTAAGACATATCGAGCTTCCAAAACGTCAGCATGCTAAAGGGGGTAGACAGGGGGCTCAGTAAATAGAGTGGATCTTGATGAATTGTCACAAGTCCACTTATACATCTTGAATAATGTTGATGAAGTTTAGGCCAGCATAGTTGCCCATAAAGAAGCTGTGAGGAAATAAAATCCCCGAATAACTGAACAAAGGTTGATTAGGGAGCATAATAGAACATTTGCAAACTGGTTCAAACAAAAGGTTGAGGGAGAGGAATCTTTTTCTGAGACAATGAAATGGTTAGCACGTGGTCCTGAAGTTGATGTCCTGAGTTGGAATTCGTATGTGATCAACGGTTACACATTTTACACGAAGTCCCAAGATGGGAGGAGCACCGTCCAGAACAGTGGTGTAATGTTAGAGGCTGAATCCATGCACTTCTCCAGTTCGAAAGACAAGCGGCCTAAATTGGCAGTCATGCCATATTATGGGGTTATTGAAGAGATTTGGGAGGTGGACTATGTCTTCATTAGATTTCCCACTTTCAAATGCAAGTGGGTTAATGTCAACAGTGGTGTTCAGATCGATCGGCTCGGATTTGCGTTAGTCGATCTCAATAGTACAAGTTTTGGAGATAAACCTTTTATTATGACAGACCAGGCGAAACAAGTTTTTTATATTACCGATCAAGCAAATACAAAGTGGTCTGTAACTCTCCAAGGTAAAAGGATCATCGATATTGATGAGGAAAGTCATGCAAATTATGGTCTTCCTAACAGTACTCCTTTTTCAAGGGGTCTATCAGACATGAATGAAGAAGATGAAGTGGATAATGAACTAGGCATAAGAAATGATCATCAAGAAGGGATATGGGAGGATATCCCTTTATAAAAGAGTCAATTCATAAGGTAATATTCATCTGCATAATTCTTTGAAAACTTTAAGGTTTTAACTGTATTATATTCCTTCTGTGTTTTTAACCAATGCCTCTGACTCTATGAAGTTTGTTCTTCTTTTATGTTTATGGCAGCTGGATCCAATCCAATGCTCTCAACCGAGGGAAGCTGTAAAGCTACAGAAGCAATATCTTGAAAATTTGGCCTTCAAAGATCAATGTTAAGGTAAATTTTCTCTAATATGTAACAACCAGCTTAATTAGTAACGCATTTTATTTTCTCTCAGTCATAGAGAGAAAAGATCATACTAGAACTCCATAAAACTTATCAGGATCCTGTCAAGGGAGTTGTACATGGTGGAATGATCAAGGAGTTGTTGGGTGGGAATCGGATGAAGGCATGGTGAATATTGGGCATGTATGTTGATTTAAGTGTACGTGGTATATCTTATTACAACAGCTTATTGTATTTGTATTTGTAACTCATGGTTAATAATATCTGTATTCTAGCTACGATCTGCTTTTTCCTAATTCAATTTATTCATAATTGTTCATAGCTTGTAGATTAAAGTGTAGCCTTTTCTGTGCTGGATTGACTTGTATGAATTTGTGTATAGATCATTCAATTTATCCACAATTATATTGTTCATAGCATGTAGCTTAAAGTATACCGTTTTATGTGCTGGATTAGCTGGTATGGATTTGTGTATATAGATGATCAGTAAGAACAGAACAGGGAAAAAATAAAGGAAACTTTATACCTATAAAACAAAAATGCCGGTCTTAAAAGTTCAACTTTTAAGACCGGATGTACTCAGATTTACTTAAATGCGTGGTCTTAAAGGTCAGGCGACATATTTGATATGCGGTACTAAAAGTTGGTCTTACAAAACCGTTGGTTTTAATATGCCTAGTCTTAAAAGTTAATCTTTAAGACCAGAAGTATTACTCAACTAGTCTTGAAAGTGAGTCTTTTAAGACCGCGTATAATTATTTTTGTCCGGTCTTAAAAAATAGAACTTTTAAGAGTGGTTAAATTTTTGTCCGGTCTTAAAAATAGAGTTTTAAGACCGACAAAAAAAAATATTTCGGTTGGATTTAGTATCACTTTTAAAATCTGGTGTTTTTAAATGTTCGGTCTTAAAATAGTTTATTTAAAACCGGTTGAAGTCCGCTCTTAAAAATATACTTTTAATACCTGCTGGAACAAGACCGGCTGCGAGTCCAGTCTACGGATGTCTCTTTTGTCTGGTCTTAAAAGCTTTTTTTGCACCAGTGCTAGAAGCCGACTCCAAGAATCCACTCCCTTTATCAGTATTCACACTGAACATCACTCCAACACAACAGCAGCATACTAGCGCCTTTAAGCTTTTGTCGCACATCTCTCTTCTAGGGTTTCTTTGCGGCTCTTGAATTCTCTTGGGTGTAATTAAAATTACTTACAGCCTAAAGGTATTTATAACCCTAATGGACCGCATTAAATATTCAAAATCAATCTTATTAATTTTGAAATTGAATTGGAAATTAAATCTGTCTAACTGATGAATCCAATCTATTTATTTAATGCGAATTAAAAGTCAGCTGATTTGATTTATCTTCATAAATCAAATCTAAGATATGATATCTATCTTCATAAATCAAATCTGAGATATGATATCTATCTTCAAAGTTCAAATTTTAGATACAATATCTCAATTAGTTTTAGTTATATAATGATTAGTCCCTATGGCATATTTTTCAACATATGTATGATCCCAATCATTTCTACAATATCTGAAGGAACACAAACGATAAGTTTACAACTATAACCATAAATATATCTATCTTACAACTATAACCATAAATATATCTATCTTCTTTATCACACATGACATCTCATCCACTGTCTGTTTCTTTCTTTCTTTCTTTCTTTTCATTTTTCAGCTCTAATTCATTAACCTTTACCTTGACAAATCCTTTTTTGAGAAATTTTCTTAACAGATCATGATCCAACAAGCTCCAACAGGTTGTATTGAACAATAAGATGATTATTTGTACCCTCAGAACTAAAAAAGTTTGTTACATCTAGACATAGTATCTCAGCACACGCGTGCATATATACCTAAAAGATGACCATGTATGGTTGATATTTATGATTTATGAACCTGAAACTTTTAGTTGTGATCAAGTGCATTAGGAATGCTTAAATGAAGTGACCACATGAAACTATCTAGGTGTAACCGGTGTAAAATGTAAAAAACAACTACTTCTCTAATACTAAATATAGGACAAAGTTTGTAAAGCAGATTGCATTACAAAAAAATACTATCGCAGATATGTTTTACGTTGATTAAAATAATAATCGACAGCGCAGAAAGTAAAACACAACTAGAACTTTTTTATAATAATGTCACCACATATTAAAATAGTAACCATCATACTAAATAAGACAAAAATTTATAATTTATTTATAAAAATATCATGGCACACATTTTTACCCCGATTCATTTTTAACTGGGCTAAAATACTTAGTGTATATTGTACTTTTCCTACTGATGCACCAAGAATGTCAACCCTTAACGCATCATCCCCTAAATCAACAACAATGCAAATCACATGAATACATCTCTTGCAAGGGGATTAATTAGATCAAAAGGAAAAAAAAAAAAAGGAAAAGGAATGTGATTATAGAAGAGTTTAACGAGTAATTGATTTGAACCAACTTATTGTAAAAGTATACTTTCAACACTTCCATAAAAGATAAAAGCCAAAAAAGTCAAAACATAATTAATAATAATAACACAGGCAACACATGGCGTAGGAAAGTTGCTATTTCGTATAGAAGAAATTCCTTTCAACAGGCACTTGATTGGTGGCGACAGAGGTAGTAGATAACATAACAAAGGTTTCATGATATATTGACTAGGCAGGAAAATTTTGCACGTACACTACAAATAAGGGCATGACGTAAGGTGAACAAACCTCAAAATATATGGTAGTAATATAATTTATTATCTTAATTACAGGAATAACCAACTTTAAAGCTTACAAGTTTTGTTTCAAATGTGGCAAGAGAATAAAAAAATGTGAGGGATTATATTTTATTGTACCAGAAAGAAAAACATAATATAATCTATATTTTGTTCGAGTGAAAATTATATTGACTTGAAAATCTGAAAGATGCTCATATCAAACAATAA
The DNA here is from genome assembly GCA_037074495.1 of Acacia confusa. Classification (NCBI taxonomy): domain Eukaryota; kingdom Viridiplantae; phylum Streptophyta; class Magnoliopsida; order Fabales; family Fabaceae; genus Acacia; species Acacia confusa. The sequence continues at coordinate 25,674,095 of CM073513.1, read as the reverse complement.
GATGATTCCTTGAATTATCTAATACAAAAACCCGAGTATGAACCATGCGCACCATGTCACTACGAAATTGAGTCACTTGTGCCGAACGCCTTTTGTCCACTGGCCAAATAATAACGACAAATTGGCATTTTGGGATTGTGGGGTGCTAGGTGGCTGGAATAAACCATACAAGTCAACAACTCCAACTACAAATCTACAATAACGCAAACATGTACTCTAGAGTGTCATTCTATTTTATTCACAACCTGATCTTTAAATAAATTGTTAATTAAAAGAACCTTATTAATAATTTTATACAATGTCATCGTACTCTAAGGTGTCATTGTTATTTCGGTCTTCTTATACCACTACAAAAACACTGACTTTCAGCGCGATAATAGTGTTGCCATTGAAAGTATTGACTTTTGGCGGCAACATTAAAAGTCGCCACTAAAAGTGTTACAATCGGCAGCGACATTATGTTGTCACTGCTGAAGGTATGACTTAATTGTCGCCACTTAAAGTTATAGTTTCAACGGTGAGTTTCATATGTCGCCACTAAAAGTGTGTTACAGTGGCAAGTTAGTGTCGTTGTTGAAAGTCTTATTTGTATAACCTGTAATTTTTTTTTCCTTTTTTTTTCTTAAGAGTTTAGGGATAATAAGCACGAGATAATGGAGATTACACAGAACAACAGAAACACTCAAACACTTAGGTCTTCATCTTCATCCTCACCACCTGAAACTCAGCTCCCAACGCCTCAGCGCTCGTTGCGATCTGGATCTCAGCCTCTCACGCTTGTCATTTCTCTGTCTTTCGTTTCTCTGGATATGTATCTCAGCCTCTCATATTCACCCTCAACCCTCGCGCTTGGCCTCTTGCGCTCGCCGTGACCTATTCCTCTCATGGTCTCGCCTTCCTCAACAGTAGGTTATTGATTATTTGTCCCCTTCATCTTTCTTCTTTCTTCTCCTCTGTGCCTCTCATCTACTTTTTCATTCACCTTGATATGCTTGAGGTTTGCTTCAGAATTTGATTTAAGAACACTGCCTCTTGTAATCGCACTTGTAATCATATCTTTGAAGCATGGTTTTCTTAGCTCTTTTTGTGCTTTGCTACTCTCTTGTGTGGCTTAGTTATTGGCAATACTATGTATTGGCCTGTATCTTAATTATTTGTAGTGCCCAATGGCCTACTTTTGTCACTACTGATGCTCCTCTTTCAGTGGCGACACTTTTTTTGGTGCATTCCGATATGCTTTCAGCGGCAACATTTGATTGCCTACCTTCAGTAGCGACATAAAAATGTTGCCACCAAAAGTATCAATGACAATGTTGAAAACCCTTTAGCGGCGACTTTTGTTGTCGCCAAAAGTCTTGTTTTTTGTAGTGTACTCCTTTTTAAAATATTTCATGTTTCTTGATTTAACATCCTTGCGCATCCAATAACATTTTTTGTACATGTTCAATCAATCTCAAATAATTTTTTTACGATTTTCTTTTAGTTAAAGTGTACATGTGGCCCTTTAATAAGTTTATGTCAAGTTTCAGTTTAATCCATCAAGTTTGAAAAGTACATTTTCTTTCTTTTTTCCTTTTTTAACATTTAAAAGTACATTTTCAATCCACTAAACTTAATACTGGTAATCTCAGTGTCAAAAAATGTTAAATCAGCAAATTGAAAATGATGACTCAACAGTTTAATAATGATAAAACATGTCTAAATTTTAATTCCATAATATATTCATCTTTTAAAATTTAAATCAACCTCTGGGAAAGAGAAAAAATCGGGAAATGCAAACTAACTACTTATCAAATTCTTAATGTATGGCCTATTTGGGAAGTTTATCTTGTTAGTAAATGTAAGACATATTTTTCATATATTTGTTAATCTTTTCTTAATTTATTCCAATTGATACTCCTTAACAATAATAAAGTAAATTTAATGAAATTGGCTATTAAGGAAGATGATTAGGATATTTTAAGAAAGCATGCATGTCACATTAATTAATTTAATAAGCTTCATTAATATAATGAAATTAGGTAAATATGGCTTATATTAAAGACCTCCTTCACTGTTGCTGTCTAGATAGAGCTTTTATACTAGCTCTGTGAAAACTACTGAGAGAGGGAAGAAGGGAGGGAGTACAAGTGTGTGTAGAGGGAATATGCCTACATGTTTAAGGTGTTGTAGTGTTTAAGCTAGATAGAATTTGCCACTTGATTGTTTATACTCCAAACTCATGCCCGGTTTTGGGTGCCTAATGAAGCTTCTTTCTCGAAATTAAAACTCATGGATTACAATTTCATTTTTATAAATTTAGTTCAAATTCCCCATGAAACTAAAATCAAAATAATGTGAGGGATTATATCATATTTCCTTATCAAACGCAGCTGGAGTAAGAAGACAGGAATATAAAATATAAATATCAATGACAGGACAATAATTGCAATATTTTACTTGTACGTACGATTTTTATTTTGGGCTGAACAATTGACTTTCCATTTTGAAATATATATACCAGTAGCAACATGATAGATTCCCTTTATGATTATTCTACTCTTAGAGAGCTAAGGCCTTGTTTGGTACAGGGAAGATTTAAGGAATGAAAGGAAAGGAATAAAAGTAAAAGGAAAGGAAAGGAAGATTAGGAGGAAATTTAAAACTGTGAGTCGTTTAGTATACTAAGAAATGGAACTTAAGTGGAGGGAAAATGAGATGTTTGGTATGAAGAATTGAGTGTTGGTTAAATAGGAAAGTTATGTGAAATTCCTACAATGCCCCTAAACCGTTCGAATGCGGCCGTTGGGTTCGAACATAAAGCACTAAAAGGACAATGCATTCGAACGAAAAATTGAACAATAACTAATTTTGTGTAGCTTTTTATATAAGAATATTTCAGGAACACAAAAACAGAAGTAGGCATTTTTGACAAAAACAATAGTAATATAAATGCAAGATAATAAAAGCCACAACACAGACCCACCATCGGTGTACACATCATCTTCTTGATCTTGTTCATGTTATCCCACTTACTCTTCGCGGTCGTTCCACATCACAGACCCACAATCGGAGCAAGAGGGTCGGCAAAATTTTCAGAGAGTTGCTCGACTTATTATTGTCGAATTGGAGAACACTTGGCTTTTCCGGGGAGGGTCGATGGGTTGTGGTGATGCCTGCCATTGAAGCATCGAAGCAAGCAACCATGAAGAAGAAGCTGGAAGAAGAAGAAGAAGAAGAACTGCACGCAAAATTTTTCAGGGCAATTTCGTCACAAGATTTTAGTACTCTCTTGGAAGATTGTAGCTTTCCCTCCATTTTTGGATGGAATGAAGGTTCGCACATTTAAAGGAACATTGGCAGAGGCGAGAAGTCATCTTCCTGGGAGAGTAGTTCACCAAATGCATTCTGTGATGGGAGATTTGTAATCTTCCCTTTCCTTCGACCTATCTGTCAGGTATCAAATGGGTCCTAAGTCTGACAGTGGTGGGAGGGAATGACAACGAAAAAGTAAGAAAAAAAAGTGATGAATACGATATTTGGTCCCTCAGGTTTCAAACATTAAGTTTTGATCCCTTATATTTTATTCCATTTAAAACTTGACTTCCTATCATTTAATAAAAACCTGAATCCTTTTATCTTTTGAGAGACAAAACTCATTGTTTGAAACATGAGGGACCATCCTCAAAACCAAAATGATGATAAATATGAGATTCTAAAGATTGTGTTAACCCAAAGATTACCAACGAAATCGTAGGCAAGACATGGCATAGGAGTGTTACTATTTCGTATAGAAATTCCTTTCAACAAACACTTGATTAGTGGCGGTAGATAGGGAATAAAAAAAAGGTGAAAATAAAACTCAAAATATATGAAAAATGGGGTAAGCTTCTTGTAACATCCCAACTTTTCAAAAGTAGTATAATTTTTTTTTTTCATCAGAGTAGAGCATCGGAGTAAGAGAGTAACTAATACATATATTCAAAATGCCGTAAGTCTGGCTATTTACAGAAACGGTACAAAGACTGAGAGTTTTTAAAGTAAATACCCATAGAGGTGTTCCCCTAACAATCTCATGCCGTGGCAACAAAAGATGGTTTTCAGTCGAGTTCCTATAAGTGCTGCTTGCCTTTCTCCTCGGTCCTCGGACCTCCCGATCCTGAAGCTATGTTAAGAGCTGAGGTCCATGCATCGAACCTCAGGTAACGGTTAACCTCATGTTCACATATGCAATATACGAACAAACAAATATACAACAACCGTAACCCTATTATCATGTTGCCCCCCTGGCGAATGTGTGGCAATTAATAGATATGTGGCACTTAGCTAATACATGGCACTTAGCAAGCATTTGGCACTTAGCTACTATGTATCCCAATAGCACATAAGCCCCTTAGCAAATGTGTGGCACTTAACAATGTGAACATATCAATAATACATAACACACAGCAGAGCTATCAATTACCATATATATAAGTATACCATACACATAGCACATATACGCATACAGTAAATATCAGAGTTAGTGTTATAGTACGCGAACATACCTTTGTTGTCGAGTTACGGTACGTTTTAACGGTCGGAATGCGGTCACAAATATCCTATAAGGATAATATTGTATTTATTAATACACAAATAATATCCTAAAATATATTTTGTCCACTACTAACCATTTTACCCCTGGTGCTTTTATTTTCCATTTAATTTCTTGAATTTTCGTAGAAAACGCTGATTAACAGCATTCGGGCTGATTTTTTTTTTTTTTGCCTAACTTCGAAAAATCATAACTAATTCTAAAAAAATCGAAACGAGGATCCGTAAAATTTCCCAGACTCCTTAGGATGTCTACTTCCGAGGAAAAATACTAGTATTTACCCAGAATTTAAGAACAATTCCCATTTTTGACGTCTTTACCCCTGACTCAGAATTTTTGAGAAAAACATAGCCTAACTTTGTGAATTTTTATCTCCCTGCACAAAACTCAGAATGACACACTCTAGGAATATTTGGAAAGCTCTATATGTCTACTTTGACCATGAAAAGTTTCAGAATCAATGAACCCCATCTTCAACATAAAATACTGACGTTTTTACCCCTGACTTCAGGCCATTAATCGATAAAATTTCGCCAGAGCTTCACTATTTTGATCATAATCTTCCAAAAATTTTGTTATATTTCTTCTTCATCATTTTTTCGAAATAAAGACAATGGTAACCATAAAAACATGAAAATAACACTATAATTGGAAGATTATGAATCAAAACAACATTTCTATCAAAACTATGAAAGCTAAGAACTACAAAACTAAAAGCTTCCTTACCTCTTGAAGAACTTTGCTTCTTGTTCTTGGAGCTTCTCCACACACTTCCTCACTCTCTAATATTTCGGCCTAAGCTTTGTGAATTGGTGAGAAATTTGTGAAGCATGATGCCTCTATTTATAGCAAATTAATGGTTAACTTTCTAACAACTTTCACTTGATCTTAACCCTTAAATCTAACTTAGGAAGGAAATTAAAATCTCATCCTTACACCTATATATGAACACACCACCTCCTCTCATTTTTCAAATATTTTCACCTTTTTCCAAATGTTTATTTAGTTAAGTGCAAGTTGAAATTTTTATTCAAGATCTAATTTCACTTTTGTAATCATAATTTTATGACTAGATTTATAGTCATTTTAAACTTCCTAAAACACTTAAGTATGAATCACAAAAGTATATAAAAATGACTTTGGGAATAGCCAAGTTCAAGCCCATATTTTACTGGTTCCAAATATCTATTTATATTTAACACTTAGTTCAAATATTTCAAGATATGATTTAATTTATATTAGTTCTCATGTGCTTGTAATTGATTAAATAATAAACTTGTTAGTTAAGTTTTACTTTGGATTTCAAACCATAATTCATCTTGGTTTATTCTTGGATATTTTTTTTACTACACACACATGCACAACACTTAGACACACACACACTCACAACACACACATGCCGCCCCCTCCCTCTCTCTATCATCCTATCCTCTTCCAATCTTTGCCTCAAAGTCTTGATTGGTACCTTACCATTTATTACCAATTAATGTTTCGATTTTGATGGATTTATACATATGTTTTTATTAAACAATTCATTCCTCCTTCCTAAATCTATATGCACCGATTTTTACTCCCTCCATTCCCTTTTTAATTTGTAGTTTGATTGTATCTTATTATCATAAAGAGAAGTCTTCCATTGGTTGATTTTAAACTTGCCCCAAGATTAATTATGAATAATTAAGCAATTAATTATTTACTAATTGTTGACAATTTTCTTAATTGAGATTAATTATTATCTCACAACTATTTCATTGACATAGGTAATTTATGCACCATGCACAATATTAAAAATCATGGGGTCCAATATGGTCCCTAGAATAATATTAGATTTTACCTCATTATTTTCCAAGGAAAATAATCCCATAAATTACCTAAATTAGAGACAACATACTTTCTAATTTTCAATAAATATTTAGTTGCCTCTTAGAATTTATCATAATATTCTCAGGGTATTTTATAACCCATAAATATTTCAGGGACCTATTTGAAAATTATCTAATGTTTTAAGGATCTTTTCGCACATTATTTAATCTCAGGAGAAATTGTCCTAATAATAAGATAAATTCAATACAAGGTGTTTGAGACCTTATATTCACCTATTTTCAATAGGTATATTCTACCAATTTATGATATTTACCCTAAGTCAAATTTTAGGGGATTAAACTTCTAGTACGAGAGGAAGTCATATGTATCTGTGAACCGAAATCAAGATGGGTGTAGTGACAACTTTAAAGCTAAGAAATTGTTATTCACAAGTGACGAGAATAAAAACAAAATGTGAGGGATTATATTATTTTCATGTACAATAAAGAAAGAGAAATGTATTATAAAATCATCTATACATGTCATTTACAGCATTATTTATATTATTGACTTTAAAATCTCAAAGATGCTCTTATCGAACAATATGAATGATTTCTTGAATTATACTAGTATTATTCTAAACATAAAGACCTGGGTTTGATAATCGTGGGGTGGGAATAGCAACCAAAAGTATTTTCTTCTAAAGTAAAATATCAAATTTCTCAAAAATATCCAACTTATGGCCTTAAGGTAATTCCCAATCAAATGAATGCATCAAAGTTGCAAGAAAATACAAAAGGGTCCTCTCAAGTCTCAGCCATGGCAATTCCTGCACACATTCTTCGATCAGACCAAAATGGGAAGTAATTAAAGTCATTCCCACTATAGAGACAAGATGCATATATGTTGAAGCTATTACAGACTTACAGTGTTTAAAATTCACTATAGCTAGCTAGGGTATACTTTACTTACTCATGGTTCTGGATATCTTGATTCCTTTGACTTTTATAAATTTATTAGTTGAAATTCGACTAGAGACAAAAATCAAAATGTGAGGGATGATGTCATATTTCCATAAACGCTATTGAAGTAGGAAAACAGGAATATCACATAAATTATTCATCTAGACCTTAATATAAGAATATTAAAAATTTAATTAAATTAGTTAATATAACATGTTTTTTTTTCTAAAATAAATTAATCATTTTCATTGATTCCCTCCACCTCTCTCTTACTTGATTATTGTTGAGGGAACATTAATAGAAGTAATTTTAGAAAAATTAATAAATATGAGAAAAAAGTTACATTTAGAACCAAGATATCAACCCCTCAATTAGATCAAACATTAAAAACTGAAGGAGTATCGTTTTTTTTTCTGGGAAAATTCTTTAAAAGTACCTCAAAATTTGGACATCCCAATTCAATAATTTTCTATTAAAATGTGTTGTGGATTGCTAATCATGTGTATTTAATACCTATTTTTTTAGGAAACAAAATTGATTATGGATTTTAATATTTAACTTAAAGGTATTTTACTAAAATTTTCCCTTTTCTATATAGAAGACATGACAATAATTGCATTATTTTGACTTATACTATACGATTGGTTCTTCTTTTTGGTGAACAATTGACATGCATGCCATTTTGAAATAATATGCTAGTATCAACATGACTGATTCCCCCCTTTAAAAAAAAAAAAAAAAAAGATTGATCCCCTGAAGTATTCTACTCATAAAGAGCAGGGTCTAGTAGTCGTGGGGAGGGAATAGCAACCAAAGGTGTCTTCTTCTTAAGTACAATACCAAACTTCTCAGAAATATCCAACTTCTGGCCTTCAGGTAATTTCCAATCAAATGAATGCATCAACGTTGCAAGAAAATACAAAAACGTCCTCTCAGCCATGGCAATTCCTGCACACATTCTTCGTCCAGACCCAAATGGGAAGTAACTGAAGTCATTCCCACTATAATCCCATTTATTAGCATCCAAAAACCTTGAAGGATCAAACTCAAGAGGATTGTCCCAAACAGAAGGGTCTCTATGTATTGCCCACACGTTCACGAACACACGAGAGCCTTTTGGGATTGTGTAGCCTCCCACAGTGGTGGTTTCACTTGGAGAGTGAGGGACTAGTAGTGGAAGAGCAGGGTGCAACCGAAGAGTTTCTTTCATAACGGCAAGCAAATAGGGTAATTTGCTAATATGAGACTCTTCTACCACATTGTATCTTCCCACTACACTGTCTAATTCTTCTTGGACTCTCTTCATCACCTCTTGATTGTTTAGGATATGAGCCATCGTAAACTCTATTGAGTTAGAGGATGTGTCACTTCCCCCCACCACCATATCCTGTTCAAAATTTTCACTACATGTACTGAGAAATATATATATATATATATATATATATATATATATATATATTGCAGGTAAAAGAGAAATAAAATATTTTAAGGGAAATAATTTCATATTATAAAAAAAAATTAAGTGTTCAATTGTTCCATTTGTTTCAAACAATTTTAAAAGTCCCTATTCCGATTCCTATTATAAGTACTTTTCAGAAGAATTGGTTGATCCTTGTTATTATTAATGAAGTTGGTATTGACTTCATTTTTTTAATATTGATCCTATTTTAAACCTATTTAAAATTTGATGAATTTTCCCTTTTTCTTCTTAAAAAGTAATTCATGATTTTAAATATAGGAAAATTTTAAAAATTTTCTTTTTTTAAAAAAAAATTAATGACTTAACCACCCTTATTGATATTGATGAGTTAGTTGGGAGTGCCTTATATATAATGGGAGAAAGAGGAAAAAACTTTTTATGCTTAAACAAAATACCTTTTCTTAAAATAAAAATTAAAAAAAAAATATGAGACACGGTTTGGGTGCTAATCAAGGGTTATATAAGCACCCATACTCATCATATTTAACCTAAATGGTCCAAATTGAAAATTATCAATGGATGATTTGAAAATAAGAAAATTACCTTTGAAAAAATATAATTAAGATATTATTTTTATTTGAGATTTTAGGTTGTGACCTAAGAATAATTTTTAGAAAATGAAAACATTAAATTTGGATGGTACAGATGTAATGAGATATAATGAATTTAAGTGTTGATGGTCAAACTCATTTCTTTCTGAAAATAAGAACACTATGGAGAGGGCTAAAGATTTTGTCAAACGAAAGATCAACGGCTGAGGAAACATACCATGAGGAGGGCCTTAACGTGAATCATGGAGAGAGGGGTTTTGGGATCTTGTTCATCCTTAAGTTTCAACAAGAATTGCAAGAAGTCCTTACTCTCTTCTCCTTTCCTTTCACTCTCTTTATTCATCTTCATTCGCCGATCAATCATCTTCTCGAAGATCCGATCCAATCTCTTGGCCAACACCATTATCTTTCTCTCCAAACCCTGCAAGTCAAACCAAGACAACCCGGGAAAAAAGTCCGATATGTTCGGCGTCCCCAATATCTCTGTAATGCCGGACACAACGTCCCTGAACTCGGCTGCCACGATGGTCCTCTTGCCGCCTTCCACCGTCTCACCCCACATCATGTTCGTGATCACATTCAACACCGTAAGAAAAATCTGTTCCCCGATATTAACCGGAGACCCGACCCGACCATAAAGAAAACCGACGGTTTTCCTGACCTCCCTGCGACGGAGGGTGTAAACGGAATCCAATGTGGGATTACTAAGCATCTTGAATACACACACCTTTCTTAACATTCTCCACTCGGGTCCGTACGGGTTTGAAACTATATCTCTCCCACCGTAGGTTGCTTTCTCGCCGGCGATCGGTACCACACGGTTGGCGAAAGTGATGTCTTGGTCTTTGAGCACTTGACGAGCCATTAAAGGGGAAGTGAAGACGAATGCATATTTGGTTCCGAGCCGGAGTGTGAAAACGGGACCATAGGTTTGAGACAGAGTCGCCAGATAGGTGTGAAGCTCCGGATCTAGTGACAGAAGGTTCCCGAGCAATGGCAGTCCCGGCGGGCCTGGTGGCAGCTTGTGGTTGGGTTGGAAGAAGAAGAACCAGGCGTACCATGTCACTGCAAAAATGGCCCATACAAAGACGAGCATAAAGGCTACGGTGTCTTCGGGAATAATGTAATCCATGAATGTTAGGAATGATTTTCTCAGGTATGTGATGACGAAAACTAGAGTGTGTATTTAACTTCACGTATTTGAGCTGGTTTGGAAGGAATAAAATGGAATCTTATGCCGGGCAATAAAAGACAAATCGGCATTTTTGAGGCTCGGGGGGTCCTAAGAAGTGGGAATAATAATCCATGGCAGGTAATGAATCAATTATGTAAGAATCTAATACTATTTTAGCTTAGGGAATATACATATGCCACGCCCCAGCTCGCAAGTTTCCTTCTCTTCTTTCTTGCTGTCCCGTCGCATGTGCCTATAATAACTCCTTGCAGCACCCGTTAGAATTAGTTTGAGTTTAGAAAGTAAAGTAACTGTGTGGAAGAAGTTTTATATACTACTGCAAAAAAAGAATATTACTACCTTAAAAGAGACGTCCTTATTAAAAAATAGGAAGTAAAAAATGAAAGCGGTAGCATTTTTGTAATTATATTCAAGGAAGTTGGGCCTTGAGCGTCCTGAATTAAAGTTTAGGACTTGTAAAATTGATTTTTGTCGTCCTAACTTTGACTTTGTTTCAGGACGCCTAACATTTGGGTATATTGTTCGCGCCAAGGGAAAAATGAGAATTTTTTGTTTGGCACCATGGGATGTAATTTTTTTGGAACAAAATTCATTTTAGGCGTCCTAAAAATATTTCAGGACGACTAAAATCTGGGAAAATAATTTTCGCGCCATGGGAAATATGGGAATATATTGTTTGGCACCGTGGGTATTCATTTTTTTTTTCTAAACATTGGCGACCTGAAAGTAAATTCAAGTTGCCAAAATTCAAAAATTGGCTACCTGAATGTCATTCAGGTCGCCAAAATTAAAATTTTGGCGGCCTGAATAAACTTCAAGTCGCCAAAATTAAAAAATTGGCGACCAAAATGAAGTTCAGGTCACGAATTTTTGAATTTTTGTGACCTGAATAAAGTTCAGGTCACCAATTTTTTAATTTTGGCGACCAGAATTTACTTTCAGGCCGCCAAAATTAAAATATTTGTGGCCAGAATTTTATTCAGGTTGCCGATATTCCCTTTTATCAGAACCCATGTGTATACACTCCCATTTACCTAATAGAAAAATCCTTTCATCAGTCCTCCCTCTCTAGTCACTCGTCCGTTGCCGCCTTGCATGCCAAGCCGCGCCGCGCCACGCCTCCGCTATTCCTCCGTCATCACTGAGCCGCGCCTCCACTCCTCTTGCCTCCGTCGTGCCGCTCCTCTTGCCTTCACCTCAACTAATCTTGCGTCTCCATTCAATGCAATGCCTGAGGTGGATCGCTTCACTTGTCCTTAGTTTACTCGGCTCAGATTGAATCTTGTTTCCCCTGAAATTTATAGCAATTTCTTTAATTATCCACAATCAGTGCAAACGATTTCACCCTGTTAAAAAAAAAAATACAAATTCAAATAATTACAACCATACTAATGTTAGGAAAAGCAAAAAATCTTTATGAGCGATTTCTTTGAATTAAATATTGCATGCGGCTGAAATTAAATTGATGTTGGGTAGTATACTCTCATTTACTGTTGAATTTATTATTTTCTTTGAGCCGTAAGAAACATCACATAAGGTCTGCTTAATGGAGTATTTAGTTCTGCCTTGATATATACATCCCCAACGACATTGGTGGGCATTAATGAATATTCGCTTTTATTGGCCGTGCTCCAAAGAAAGCATAGAAACATATGAGACTTTGAACAAGCGATTCATACTCCTTATTAAAACCTCACTCTCTCTTCTTCCAATATATCATTCTATAAATCACAATTCTTTTCCCTCATTCACAAGGCACTCACACACCCTTCTCTGTTTTTCCTTCTTCACAATATGAGACTTTGAACAAGTGATTCATACTCCTTGATAATATGATTTTGATAGCATATATGCATGATTGAGTAATTTTTCTACCTTACAAGAGGCTGTGTACTCCTCAAATTATTGATGTATAGAACAACAATATTTGCAATGGTAGTTTCATTGCTATTAATCAAATTGGAATTGGAGGTTGTGGTCCTAAATATAGAACTTGAATAAGCTATGTTATATATATATATATATAAATTTTGGTTGATGTAATCGTATTTTTATTGCATTAGGCCAATATAATCTTATAATTGATGTTGATAATTCAGATATAAGCGAGAATAGATTAAAGGAGAATCATCTTTATCTTTTTTTACTACCTGTTGAGAAAATCTTGGTCAAAGGTTTCAAGCAAATTGTTGCGCTCTCAAATTAGGTCAGTTTCTTTCACTTAATTCACACACATATATTTTTTTTATATGATAAATACCTTCTTTTTGATTGAGAACAATACTTTTGTCTTATGGCTTCAGGGTTTACCATTATTGATTTAAGTGTTTTTAATCCAGTCCTTGATTTATTTTTATTTTTTATTTTTTTGTCTTTCCTTTATTATTAGCCATCTGAACTACATGGACTTGATTAAAAAAGTGATGGCTTCATGGTTTGCCATTACCATTACCATTGAAGTATATGCATGTTAGTAGGAATAATTCTAATGTTCTCTTAGTTGATGAAATTGTTGGATTTAATAGCTGATAATGATCTGAATTGCCTTAGTAAGTTTTGTTGAATGAAGCTGAAATTATTTGTTGTCTGAATTTTTGTACAAAATTGAGAAAAAAACATGTCATTCTTGAAATTGTTATGAACTTGACTGTTTTTGGAAATGTCTTAGGTGGCAATAAAATGGGTCATAGTTGGATGAATGCGTTGAGAACTAGTGAAGAATATGAGAATGGGGTGGAAGAGTTTATTGAATTTGCTAGAAGGAATGTGGCAATAAAAAATGGCATGTATTATTGTCTATGTGTTAATTGTTTAAATGGGGTTTGAAGGGATATTGTTGATATAAGGGATCACCTACTTTGTGATGGAATAAACCTTTGATACACAACGTAGATATGGCATGGTGAGGAACTAAGTACCAGTACGTTTTATGAAAATGAAGTTGAGGTAGGTGAAGATGGAATGGAGAGAATGATTCATGATGTTGAGGTACAATCTTTTGCACAATCGCGTGAATATGATAGCGTGCAGGGTGATGCAGAGACAACTTTGTTCCCTGGTGTACTAAGTATGCACGATTGATTGGGACCTTACATTTGGTCGACTTAAAGGCAACTTTTGGGTGGACCGATAGTAGTTTCATGTTGCTACTTGAATTGTTGAGTGATATGTTGCCAGATGATAATGTACTTCTAAATCGTAGTATGACGTGAAGAAAATCTTGTCTACGATGGGCATGGGGTATGAAAAGATACACAATTGCCTTAATGACTGCATATTGTACATAAATGAGTATGAAGGCCTTAGTAATTGTCTAAAGTGTAAAACTTCACGATACAAAGTGAAAAAAGGTGGTGGTTCGGAGACAACACAACAAAAAGACAACCTTTGAAGGCATTGTGGTATCTTCCAATAATACCGTTGTTTAAGCATCTGTTTACTAGTGAAGCAACGACGAAGAAGTTGAGATGACATTCTGATGAGAGAATATCTAATGGAAAATATCTTCGGTACCTAGCTAACTCTCTGCAATGGAAGAAAATAGACGAAATGTTCCCTCAATTTGCTAGTGAGCGAAGAAACCTTCAGCTGGGGCTTTGTACAGAAGGCTTCAATTTGTATCAAACTCTTAGTAGCACCCATAGTGCATGGCCAGTTCTCCTTTAATATACAACTTAACTCCTTGGCTATGTATGAAACGCAAGTATGTGATGCTTTCTATGATGATTTCTAGACCAAAATAGCCCGGGAACAATATCGATGTGTACTTGGTGCCTTTGGTTGAGGATTTGAAGAAGTTGTGGGAGGAAGGTGTAGATGTGTTTGATGCATATAAGAATGAGTTCTTCAAGTTGCGTGCAATGATTGTTACCACAATAAACGACTTTCGTGTATATGGAAATTTGTCAGGGTACAATGTGAAGGGGCATAAAGCATGCCCAATATGTGAAGTAGACACAAACTTCCATCAACTAAAGCACGGAAAGAAAATGGTCTACCTCAGTCACAGAAGGTTTCTTCACCGGTTCCACCCATATGTTAAGTTAAGAAAGTGTTTCAACGGCTTACAGGAGCATAGAATGGCTCCCAAGGCATTAACTGGAGAGGATGTTTTTAGTCGAGTGGAACATATCAATGTCATATTGGGTAAGCAACAAAGGATTTTGGGTGAGAAGAATATATGGAAGAAGAGATCAATTTTCTTTGATCTTTCATATTGGCGTAGTCTTGATGTGAGACACAATCTTGATGTCATGCATGTGGAGAAAAATGTTTGTGATAGCCTGGTCAGTACTCTTTTGGTTATACCAGGGAAGACTATGGATGAAATTGGTGCAAGACTAGACCTAGTTGATATGGGAATAAGAGAATAGTTACATCCATAAGTAATGAAATATGGTAAGAAGACATGCATGGAGCCAGCAGCTCATATACTATCAGAAGTGGATAAAAAAAGTTTTTGTGGGTGTTTATATGACATGAAGGTTCCACAAGAATATTCTTCTAATTTGAGAAGGTGTGTTTCAATGGACGATTTGAAGTTAGTGGGAATGAAGTCCCATGATTATCATGTGTTGATGCAACAACTATTACTAGCAGCTATTAGAGGCATTATGAAAGATGAAGTGTGAACCACTATAACAAAATTGAGCATTTTCTTTAATGTTATCTTTAACAAAGTCTTTGACATTGAAAAGTTGGATGAATTGGAAAATGAGAGTTTTATTATTTTGTCAGTGGTTTAACATGTTAATATTTTCTTTATTAATTTGTTTATTATTTAATAACCTATCTAACATTGATTTGTCTTTGATGAACAAGAATATGTCTAGCTCTAATGAGTCAGCGGGTGATAGAGTTGATGAACCCGTTGTCAGACGGGGTAGAGGTAGCACCAAGATAGGTGCGCTACTCACACGTTATGGCAGTCAAAAAAAGAGGCTACATGTGGACTTTGATGCCAATAAGAATCCAATTGGTCCAGAGGAAGATAATTTCATTAGCTATGTGGGCTATTTGGCTCAAAGCAAAGTTAGCATTGTATACTCTCATTAGAAGTTGCTGCCTAAGAAAACAAAGGAGCTGATTTGGGCACAAATTTTGGTATCTCACTTTCGTTATATCTGCATTTGTATCTTTAGTCTTATTACTTGAAATGTAATAACATTTTCTTTAACTTTGCAGCAAACGTATGATGTCCCAGACAATCTAGAGATGAACAAGCATTGGATGAGCGTAGTTCGACTACGTTGGAAGGTTTTTAAGAACAAGCTCACTAGAAAGTATATTCGAGGGTTACTGAGGAACGAAGATCCATGTACGAAGTATGATTACATTTCTCCAGAGGATTGGAGGGAGTTTGTGGCGTCTCGACAAAATTTTGAATTTCTTGTTAAATTTCTTTCATATCTTATCTTTTATGCAAGCAAATAATATGTTTTTTGATGAGGAGGTTCTCAGTTGATTTTCATTGCTAACCCACTAATAATATGTTTTTTTTTAATGTTTTTATAGAATGAACAAGCTGCAAGCAAATTTCCCTACTTAGCACAACTGCGAGAGCTGTATAGGGACATCGAGTTTATACCCTTGGAGATGCGTGAGGGCATTGTGGGTGCAGAAAAAGCATATCCCATAACAATTGACAAGAAAGATCTGCAAGAGTTTATGGATATGGAGAGTTTAGATATAGGATTTCTTCAACTTGCAATCATGTAAGTTCTTTTCCCCCTTTAATTATTGCATTTATAATGTTATTTCGATCATAGTATCTGCCACAACATATGCGTCTAGCAAGGGTGAATGGGATCATATGGATTTTTGTGTTCTGCAAACACGATAAAGTCCGATCGCAATAGGTTACTCAGAAAGGCGCTTTATGTTGGTTGTACAATGGGAGACAGAGATTTTCCTTATTATCTAACGCCAATACTTGAAAAGTACGTATTTTAGTTTTGTCTATATAATATTTTTAAGAATAAATTGCTTTCTTGTCTTAATTTAATATTAATATGTATATGTTGTAGTGGCCATTGCAACGTATGTTATTGGTTTGATTCCTTAGGTGGCAAGCCAAACAAAGAAATCAAAACCATGTTTGCCGAATAAGTTAATTTTTGTCTAAATCATTGATTCTTATTTTACTAAATTGTTTTCATGTTCGTTACTTTCCATTTTAATGATAGTGGTCTCAAGACGTTTAGAGTGCTTGCTGGAGCACAAGAGCAGGGTGGACCAAAGTGTATCATCCTAAGATAAGTAGTTTCAATTCAAGTTATTTCATTGACATAATAGCTTTCAATATGCCTTTATTCATTTTAACAATTTGCTTTTTATTTATAGTGCCCTCGACAACCAGGGAGCTCTGAGTGCGGATATTACATTATCTATTTTATGCAATCCATTGTTTCCAGTGAACGTGTTTCAAGTCTTCAACGCGTACGTAATCGCTCTGTGATTCTCAAATGATGATATTTTTGTTGTTGTACTTGAGTTGTTAATTATTGCATTCACTTCATTGGTTTATCTTATATACCTTGTTTTCCAATTTACAATTTTTTGATACTATGGATCCGTACTTGGAGGAAGACATCGATACGGTTCGAGACGTTTTGGCTGGACGTCTTCTTCAACACATATAGGTATATAAAGTTTACTTCACATTTTTTGGTTGGGGCATTAGCCAGTGATTATGATAATAGATCTCAATCCACCAATATTTGTATGCTGGAACATTGCTTTTATTGTATTCAATCTTTTAGTTTCCCTTAATAATAAATTATTTCCTGAAAAAAAAAATTATTAGCCTTTTGATTCAAGATGTTGTTCTTTGTTTCTACATTTCACCTATTAGTGCAATTTTCTTGTTGCATGCTAAGAAATTTCTGTTTGTACAAATTTGTTGTATATTGGGGCTGCTAAAAGAAAAATGGGTAATGTTATGATCTGAAGCACAAATATTCAATCAGTCAATTCATTGGTTGCATTTTCATCAAATTGTTGGGATTGTGATTACTCTTTTTGCTTGTTTTCTATATGAAATTTAGGTGTGTTTAAGGGGATGGATTTGGGGGTTTTCCTTGATATGTGGATTGATTGGGTTTGAAAATGAAGAATATGAATGTTAATATATTAGGAATTGTGATGTTTCCTTTCGAGTAGTCCAAAGGCATCATCCCTCGTTATATATGATTTGATTGTGCTTTAATTCCCTCCCTCCTTAATCCGATTGCTTAATGTGTCCCACCCCTCTATATATAAATATTAAGGGTGAGCATGTGTTGCAGGTGCAAGAATGGCGACTAGAATTGAAGATCCCATCAGAGAGAAAAAGCTACAAAGGGAATTCAACATTGTTGTTGATAGTGCACTAGTTCAAATGTATAGTGCGAATTTGACATTGTGTTGATGCTCATGTATATATAGTTCACTATTTGATTTTGACTTGTTGCTATTTTATTGGACATTTCTTTACTATTTATGGACTCATGACGTTTCTTAGTTGGTGGGAAGGCTGGGCTCATGTCTCACTGTTTAATCAGCCTGATTAGTTAATGAACGTTTCTCCGTTTTGAGCTCTGTGCCTGCTAGTGGCTTGTAAATATTGTATTCCTGTTTTGCAAACAATTAGGGAATTATAAATATGTAATAGCCATTTTTTTTAAAAAAAAAAAGAAAAACTAATATAAGGCGTCCTGAAATGAAATTCAGAACGCCAACACATCATTTAAGGAGTCCTGAAATTTAATTCAGGACGCCTCATATAAGGCGTCATGAAATTAATTCAGGACGCCTTGAATGAGGAGTCCTGAAATTAATTCAGGATGCCAAACGTTCTAAAAACAACTACCCTCTCATAGACGTCTTTTTGAAAAAAAAAAACGTTAATTGGGTCTTATTTAGGTCGTTTTTTTTTTTTTTTTTTTTAAGTAGTATATGAATATCTGATAGGAGTTTTACTTCAATTTACATAATAACAACCCAAACAAGCACGTAGTTTATTTTTCCTCACATGCTGATTAAATTTAACTATATTCATCCTCTTTACTTACTTTTTTTATTAGAAATATAGGCACTAACATCTAAGGTAACAGGTGAGATAAAATGAAATGGTTGGTCATATAATACAAACCCACAACCTCACAATTTTCAGGCTAGCTTTTATATCACTACGCTGCAACGCCATCAACTTTATCACTAACAATATAGTACAGTATTTCATCTACTTACTATATAGTATAGTTCTAAATTGTTAAAATTAAAAATATGTGTGTAGAATATATATGCGTGCATGTGTGTGTAGACACAAGCGCGCGCGTATATATTATTTGTGTGTGTGTGTCTACACACACACATACATATAGAGGTGTGTGTTTACACATATGCATACAGATGTAGAATTAGAAATTGTAATTAAAGGGGTTGAAAATTACATAACAGAACTCCGATGTTCAAAAAATTACATTTCAGCCTATAAAAATTTTAATATTTTCATTTTAGTTTCTCTATAAAACTTTTAGTAGGGACTTAACTGATAATATTGAAATTTTATGAGGCTGAAATGTAATTTCTTAAATATCTTGGTTCTATTTTGTAATTTTAGGTTGCCACCCCTAGTCCCCTCATTCCACCCCTATACGTATACAAATGTATGTATGTGTGTGTGTACATATTTATATATGTATGTGTGTGTGCCTATATATATAAGCGCAGAGAATTAAATTAAACTAAGTTTATAATTTGATACTCAAAACGCATGGTTGTGGGTTCAGAATTGGAAGCTTCTTTCTCCAGAACGACCTTACTACTGAACCTAGCTAGTGCTGTGAATTATGTTACATATATGGTTCGTTTGGGAGATATTCTATGTCTGAAACACTAAGTGTATTTTTTTACCATGAGGCAAGAAGATATTAATAAAGTAGAAACATTGCAATGTACCAGTTATGACTGGACAAAAAGTAAAATTAACTACATTATAAAACAAATGGATGGGACTGCGAATAAGGAGACTTGAAAGAAAATCTTGAGAACGGAACACGTCATTCTAAACTACATCATTGGTGGTATTATTACTATGGGATCTTTCTTGATGAACATCCAATATAGAGTTTCCCAATCGAAAGCATAGAAGAGCAAATGGGGTTGAGCTACGGTTTGTGCTTGGTCAAGCAAAAATGCCTAAATAGAAGACCATCGTGACAAAACAGGATATGACTGAAGGTGGCACTATTCCAGTTAACCTTATGAAGAACCATTGTCCATCCTTGCTTTGCTTGGAAATATGAACTTTATTGTTGCAGGACATGAGACATAGACTCGATTTGGCAAGACGGACCTGAGATGAGAAAAAAGCAAGGGAGGAGTAATTGATCAGGCCTGTGATTTCTTTTATCACTCTTCCTGGTTGCTATATCACTCCTTGATACAATGCAATGTTTCGATTATACCAAAGTGTACTTCACAGGATAATTATACTATGCAAAAGAGGCTCAAGTCCATCATTATGTAGATTTAGAATGGTAGTTTTGAGCAAAGGTCTGAAGGAAGAAAAGTCCAAGGCGGTGAGTCAAAGTGAATAAAACGCCCAAAACAAATAGATTTAGCATATGGGCAAGAGATGAATAAGTGATCCAAGGATTCTTCAGTATCACAACCAAGAGGACAAAGACTATTCACATTAAGATGATGTGCTTTGAAAATATCAGCAGAAAGCAAACCTGAATGAAGAAGCTTCCAAACAAATAATAGATATTTGAAAGGCAGAGAAATAGTCCACAAAAACTTCCACAAAGGATTAGACCTAGGTATTAGATGAATTAAGAAAGAAGCATCAACTAAAACTTTCTTTAATTGTGTCTACACCAAGACAATGACCATCCCAGACTAGATCATCTTGGCTTTTGAAAATGGGAAGTGGAGTGTTTTTTTCGTAATTTTCATTTTTCTTAAATAAAAATAATTTGAAAACTAAGGTGATAAGAATCTAGCCTACTTGAAATATACATGTTGTGCTTTTCAAGAAGGAAACTTCATAGATGATATTATAAACGGGGAGTTTTGAGACATCAAACCAAACCCATGAATCCAGCTGATGGTGCATGTCCCAATTTCAGCCATATGATTATTAAAAGGCAAGACCCTACTCATGAATTCACTAAAGAGCCAAACGACGTCATAGCTTAATAATGCGAAAACTCTCTTATAAATATGAGGTTATGAGTTCCATTCAACTTATAGTCTTAAACTATTAGTACCAACCCTTTTAATTTGTTAAAAAAAGAGGATTCACAAAAGAGCTTTCTTCTAACTAGGAGGTGATCAGGCTTATTTAAATGTGCAGTGTCATTCCAGCAAGCTCATGTCCTTATCATTTAGGCATAGTGGTTTAGGATTATTCCTAGCCTTGAGGACGGTGTTACTCTATGTTTTTGGGCATGGTGCTTTCAATCTTAAAACTTTAGTTGTTAATGGGGCTGATATAGTTATTAATAGAGCTAATATATATATATATATATTTTTTTACTATGAAGAAGTTTTGGAAGGGTTCGACACCAGTCCCCTATCAAGGCCAGGGCACGGCCCCGGGCTCTATGAGCACTTACTGGGGACTTACGAGATCGCCTATCAAAGGAGTTTCCGCGACGGTAGAGGGGATCGAACCCACGACCCAAGGACCTAGTCCTAGATCCCTTACCATCTGTGCCAACTTTCCTTGGCAATAGAGCTGATATAGTTGTTAACGTTTTAATGAATTTATACAAAAAATGGCCCTGAGACCTTTTCTGGTATTTTCAGAATCTTGGAGGCTTTTTAAATTTTTTCTATTACAAGGGCTCCCCATATGGATTTTCCCTTAAATTTAAGGTTCCTTAGTTGGACTCAGTGGTTTCTTTTTTTTTTTTGATAACATGGATTCAGTGCTTATGTATTGGGCTTGTATGTAATTTTTTGTGCTGGTTAGGCATCTTTGGGCTTTAAGGCTTCCATGTTTTTGTTGTGATTCTAAAATTATCAATCATCTATTTTAGTCAAGATAAATTTTCATTATTTTTTCATACATTAAACTTTCTTTCTTTTCACTGGAGCAATTCTTGAATTTTTTTCTTGAATTAAAAGGGACATGCACTAACAATCTAAAATTATAAACAAAATTAAACCCATGGACTTCGCACTTACAGAGAAGCTCTTGTACCACTCATCAATGGCAGATTTACCTGTTGGCCAGTTGGGGCCAAGGCCCCAGCTAATCCAAGTTGATCTTCTAAATTTTTTTAATATATCTATGTATTTATTATATGATATTTTATTTGGCCAATAATTTTGCCCCAGCTAATTTTTTATCTTTTCTATAAGGATAATGTTTGGTTCTTTATTCATTGGGCTATGAGAGGAAAGTAAAATTTTTGTTTGAGATAACTATAAAAAAAATTAGTATAATCTTATATCTTGGTTTTATTTATAATCGTCGGTTATTATTTATCTTTATTTTCAATGTTATGTGATATTATTTAGTAAATACTCCATTTAATCTTTATTATAAGGCACAAACTAACAATTCTCATACGTTAATAAAACAGTTAAAATTATTAAATCTATCCTAAAATTTTAGTAATTTTTAATATTATTCATACTAATTACACTAAACTCTAATATCATATTATTTATTACTCTCACTCACTACCCTTTTTAATTATGGGTATACATGAAAAGAACCAAATACACTTGTTAATTGCTATCTTATAATAAGAACCAAAAAGAGTAATTCAATATGTTTGTTTTTTTGGCCCGGGTTAAAAAAAATTTCTAGTTCCGCCAGTGCCACTCATGTTACTTTACATGCATGTTCTTGTTATTCAATACATTTTATTTCATATATCTTAAACAAATCAAAATAATTCTTATTCTATATTCTTCAGTACAACTCACAAAATTCAAAATACCAAACAAGGGGGAAAAAAGAAAGAAAGAAAAGCGACGTATAGAAGTCAGAGGTTAAAAAAGAAAGGGTTAAGATGCGTCCATCACAATGAACTATGGCCCTAGGAGCGTCCAAAACAATAAACTATCAAGTGGACTGTCCAACACAATAACTTTTTAAAAAGGACCGTCCAGCACAATGCTGTTAATTTCAACCTGACTTCTGTTATCTCTGAAGGTTCGGCAAAATTTACAGAATAGTACCCATATCTTTCTGAAACTATACTTAAGCCACAAAAACATTTCAAAAATTTTATTTTAGTCCCTCCACCGTTGAGGGACTAAAGTGAAGATTATAAAAAATTTTGGGGCTTAAACATAATTTTCAAAAAGTTTGGGTTCTTTTTTGTAATTTTTGCAAGGCCATCCCTTACCCCCCAAAAATCCGCTCCTGGTTACAGACCTTTTTTCTGCTTTAGCCTAGCCTGTGGCTTATTAAGGAGACCTGTAATTTTAAAAATTTTGTCAGCATCCTAACAAACCACAGGCCTCACCTCAAAACAAGTCTACTTCAAACAGGGTGAAAATATACCTACTTTATACAGGTCGAAAACAAACCTACATCTAATAGTCTGTTTAAAGTAGGTTTTTTTTTGGCTTGGTTAAAGTAATTATGTGTTCGCCCTGTTTGAAATAGGCTTGTTTTGAGGTGACGCTTGTGGTTTGTTAGGCTATTTACAAAATTTTTAAAATTACAGGCCTTCTTAATAAGCCACAGGCTAGGTCAGGTTAAGGTCTAAAAAAAGCCCTGTAACCAGGGGAGGATTTAGGCCCCGCAAAAATTACAGAAAAGAACCGAAAATTTTAGAAAATAATCTTACAGGCCCATTAAGTTTTTATAATTTTCACTTTAGTTCCTCCATATAAAGTATGTGGAGGGATTAAAATAAAAATTTTGAAATGTTTTTGTGGCTTAAGTATAGTTTCACAAACATATGGGTGTTATTTTGTAATTTTTGCGAATTGAGAATACGGCGTTAGCTTGAAACTAATGGCATTGTGCTGGACGCTCCTACTTAATAGTTTATTGTGCTAAACAGTCCACTTAATAGTTTATTATACTAAACGTGGGCAATAGTTCATTGTACTGAACGCATTTTAACCCAAAAAGAAAAGAAAAGGTCCAGCTAAAAAAAATCAGGAAAGGCAAAAAGAAAAAGAAAAGAAGAAAGCACCCACTAAACGATTTTCCAATCTTCACGCCGAGGATTGGAAGCATGTCTGGCGAGGATTCCCAATTTATCGCCGTGGTTTTCCATTTCCTCGGATTAGATCTGTTCCCTCTAATCGCCGATCCCAGAGCTGTAGATTCCGACCGCTTCTATATTTTTCTCCGACCTGCTCTGTAGACAGTTCTTATTAGACCCTCTCAGCCTCATAGCGCAAGTACTTTCTCTTCGTTTGATTTTCTCAGTATTCTGCTCCATGCCTCCATTTTGCTGCAGATAATTAGGCTTTTCTTTTCTTCTAGTAAATTTGCAGGGGACCCCATTTATATTATTTCCCCCGTTTCTTTAAGCTTGTAAATTGAGACTGTTTTTGAGATACGATATCGAATACTGTACTTTTCGGTTTTCTTGAGGAGCCTTCCAGTGCAAAAGGAGGAAGTAAATTAGACAATGTTGTTGCCTTGACCAAACTTTGTTCAAAACAAGGACGCAACTGAAAATGGCAAAACAAATCCGGAAGAACTGAAACGAAATTAAGAGAAACCTGTTGGTGGTGACTCTTTACATATTCATTCCCCTTTTTGTTTCTTAATTTTTTTTTAATGTACTCGGCACCTAATTTAGTTTGCCTTGTTTATGTGTTTCACGATCATGTCCTTGCTGATTTTAAGCATTCTGTAGCTAAACATTTACATTCAACGTTTGCTATTTTAATTCAAGGATGATTGATCGACATTTCTCAAGATACAGAAGTAGCTTGTGGTGTTGCTATGCACGGTTACTCCAGATGTATACTCTGCCTCTCTTAGAAGGATCTAGATAAGGGTCTGCTTGAAAGGTTTTGAATTGGCAGTTTCTTATGAAATATTACTTTCTTTTGTGTGTGTGTCTATATATATATATATATATTTTTTTTTTTTTTAATTTGAGGTAACATAGATATCTCATTGTTACTTATGTTCTGATGACCAGTTTGTGGTTATCTTTAAGAGAATGTGAGAATAGAGCAACAATATAGGTGTTGAAATCTACAACTTGGATTAGGGATGATAGTTGACTAGCTATTTTATGGACAACTTGCATTAATCAAATTGTCCGAAGGAAGTACACAAGAATCAATGAACTAATGGTGGTTTCTTTTAGTTTTAACGCTTTTGATTCTCTTTGATCTTGTTATCTACTTATTGTAAAATATTCATCCTCATCCCTCACTCTTGTTCTCACAACACACACACAATCTCCTTGTCTCACTGTACACATGAATCTTTTGTATAGTTTAGTATGACTATTGCAAATTTTATTTAACAATGAAATGAATCATAGAGTGCACCCCTGCTGAAAATTGTTTAGTTTTCTTCGATATCTTCATCCGAGTACTGTACAATTTTCTTAATTAAAATGGTAGAACTTCCCATTGATTTTATAGCCTTAGCTTTGGTTCATCTTCATTCATTATTTAGTTTCTTCTCATTTTCATAACACTCTTGTTTAGATTCTGGAGTATTGTATTTATATTAATATTACTTGTTTGCCATGTTTTCTAAGATAATTGTTCGAGGAAGAGATGCCTGTTGGGAACACTGCATTCTTGTCGATGTGATAAGACCGAAGGTCAGGTGTGATTATTGTCAACAGGAGTTCAGTAGAGGAGTTTACCGGATGAAATTTCACTTGGCTCAAATAAAAAACAAGGATATTGTTCCCCACACCGAAGTTCCAGCTGATGTATGGGACCATATTCTGAATATATTAAGCACCCCAAAGAAACAGAAGACTCGGAAGAAACAAAAGGTGGATCAAGGTCAACAGAATAGCTCTTCTGCTAGGCTGCTAGTGGTGGTTTTCATCCTAACAATGTATCTAATGGACGGAATGACAGTGCTTGTCCATTTTTATTGATTCCACATCCTTCAGCAGGTGCCCAACCATTAACGGATGATCCTCAAAAGCAAAAGTGGGATGATGCTGATAAAAAGAATGCAGTTTTTTTCCTCCATAACTCTATTCCTTTCAGGGCAGCTAAATCCATGTATTATCAGCAGATGATGGATGCTATTGCCCAATGTGGGAAAGGGTACAAGGCTCCAGGTTATGAGAGATTGAGGTCCAGTCTCTGGAGAGAAGTGAAAGGTGATATTCATGGCAATTATAAGAAATACAGAGATGAGTGGAAAGAAACAGGATGCACAATCTTGTGTGATAGATGGTCTGATGGTAGGTGTTGAGAGGATTGTAGAGAATTAGGAGATCAGGGAAGAAGACACATTCGAAACAACATTGTTGTGTTGCTCATTCCATTCATATACAATATCTGAACATACATGAGTCATTTAGCCTAGGCTCTCCCTTTATATAGGGTATGGCCTTAGACTTAAACAATACAAATCAGTTATAACAACCTAGCTGTCCTAACCAACTCCTAACTAACTCTAATGGCCTCATAGGATTAGTCTAGTGCCATGTATTTAGTCCTAGCTAATTATTTATGCCGTAATTAACAATTCATGCTTTATAGAACAGTAGGACAAGATCGTGAGTAGTATTTTGCATTGCATGTTCAAAAGGG
The DNA here is from genome assembly GCA_037074495.1 of Acacia confusa. Classification (NCBI taxonomy): domain Eukaryota; kingdom Viridiplantae; phylum Streptophyta; class Magnoliopsida; order Fabales; family Fabaceae; genus Acacia; species Acacia confusa. The sequence continues at coordinate 25,647,817 of CM073513.1, read as the reverse complement.
ACACTTTCCCTCAAGCTGGTTGATGTTTCAGGTCATGAAGATGATGCTACTTACTTGTTTGAATTGATAGTCTGTTGTTTTGGAGGTTGGGTTAGAAAATGTTGTTCAGGCTATAACTAACACCGCTGCTAATCATGTTTATGCTGGAAGGCGTCTCATGGCAAAGTATAGTTCATTATTTTGGTCTCCTTGCGCTGCTTATTGTATTGATACGATGTTAGAGGACATAGGTAGACAAGATCGGGTAAGTACAGTGCTGGAGGAGGCAAAGACTATCACTCAATACATTTACAGACATGCGGGGATTTTGAATTTGTTGAGAAAGTTCACTGGTGGAAGGGAATTGATCAGGCCAAAAATTAACAGATTTGTCGCTAATTTCCTTTACTTGAGGTCCATAGTGGTACAGGAGGATAATTGAAAGAACATGTTTTCACATAGAGTGGTCTTCTTCCATATATAGCAGATGCCTGAATGCACAAACCATCAAGTCATTGTTATTCTTGGATTTGGAAATATGCATATGAAGCTGTGAGTGTTTCCGAACCTCTGATTAAAATCCCAGGGATGGTTGATGGGGACATGCCTTCTATGGGTTATATATATGAAGGGAATTGAAAGGGCAAAGGCTGTGATTTAATCCTATTATAAGGGAATCGAAGAAAAATACAAGCCAATCTGGGATATAATTGATAGGAGATGGAATATGCAACTCATTTATTGTTACATGCTGCAGCAGCATTTCTTAATCCATCAATCTTCTACTGTCCAAACTTCAAAATAGATTTTCGGATGAGGAATGGATTTCAAGAAGTGATGCTCGAGATGGCCACAACAGATAAAGATAAAATTGAGATCACTAAAGAACATTCTATTTACATCAATGCGCATGGCGCAATTGGAACTGACTCTACCACCCTAGGAAGAACACTAAGCACCCACGTATGCGTCATCATCTCTAGAATGCTAACAATTTTTTTGTCAGTGAGAGGTCATTGTTGGAATATGCTGATACTCCTTTGCTACTTGGTTATTATTGCAAAAGCTGGTTTTCATCAACTGCTCTATGCCAAATTAGTTTCTATTGCATTCTGTCATTGGAACTTGTGCATAATCTAACTGATTTTTGTTACTGCAATCAGTGAAACCTGGAAAAAGTTGTACTTTTAGTTATATTGGTGATGATGTCAAGTGAAACTTAGGTTCCAAAAGATCAATTCGACGATGGTTACATCTCAAAAAAATGCCTTAAAGATAAGGTGGAAGTATTAATTCAAACACTTGTAAATGTGAAAGTCTTAGTTGCAAAATAAGCTTTGAAGTCTTATTAATCACTTTCAGTGATTTTCACTGAAGTTTTCATAATTACAACTGTTTAAATCAATATTTGCTACTCATCTTAAGTGACCTATAAAGATTTAGATGCTTTGCTTGCAACTTAAATTTCCATATCTGTATTTTTTTTTTGGAATCAACTTTGCAACTTATCTTTCAACTAAATTTCTTGGGATCCAACTGTTATGAAATCAAACTTTTGGAAGTAAAGTGGGATGGACAGCTTGTGTGATTCTGGACACGTCTGGCTTCGTATATGTCTGAATTGAACATGCATGTTCATATTGTACCATTGTTATAACACGCAAGCACTCAAGTCAAATTTGTAAATCTCCAGGTGACTGGTGGGCAGGATATGGGTATGAGATCCCCACACTTCAGAAAGTGGCAATACGGATATTAGGTTAGCCCTGTAGTTCACATTGGTGCAATTGGAATTGGAGCACTTTGTAGAGTATACATAACAAGAAAGTAACAGCATGGAACTGGAAAAACTCAGAGGCTTGGTTTTTGTCCAGTGCAATCTATGGTTACAAGCCATTTCCCAACGTAGGGAAGCTAAATGTAGACCTATTATCTATGATGAAACAGATGTTAGTGGTGAATACTCCCACTCGTCCTTATTATAAGACAACAATTAGTAAACGTATTTGGTCATTTTATAAGACATTTGCTTGTTTTCAAGGAGTATTAGTTGTTTTTTTCATGTATGTTCATAATTAATCGGGGTAGTGGGTGAAAGTAATAATAATATAATATTAGAGTTTAGTGCAATTAGAATGGGGTGATAATGAAAATTATTTAAATTTTAGAACAACTTTATTAACTTTAACTGTTTTTATTAGCTTGTAAGAATTATTAACTGATGTCTTATAATAAAGATCAGGGGAGTAATTCACTGAAATGGAATCTTCAGGCCCACTTTTGGATGATTCCTAGTTGGATGATTTGCCTCTTTTTTTTTTTTTTTTAGTAAGAAAATTTTAGAAGAAATATTGGATTCACCCATAGTCCAAGGATAGAACGTTGTGACTTTGTGGAATCTTTAGGCCCACTTTTGGATGATTTGCCTCTTTTTTTATTTATTTTCTTTGTAAGAAAATTTTAAAAGAGGGGTTGGGTTCACCCATAGTCCAAAGATAGGGCGCTATAGCTTTGCTCCCAAGGGTATACAGGACTGAGAGTACGCAGCCTACGTTTTCATAAGTTCACATTGTTTAAGATGCTTCTTCCAACGCATTGACCAACTTTATGATCAAATCTTCTCCCTTTTAGTGAGAGTGTTTGACCCATTTACCAGTTGAGCCCAAGAATGAGGGGTTGACGAAATTTGCCTCTTGAATGCAAAAGAAGCCATAAGAATGGTAAATTAGGGAATAATAAATTTTTTTTTTTGGTAGAAAGGGAATAATAAAAATTAAACTGTGTTGTATGGTTTTATATTATATATAGGTTGGGCCGTAGCCAAAATTCATTTGAAAAAGACATGTAACTGTAATCACCCAGGGCACTGATATATTATATTGGTTAGGTTGTAGTCAAAATTCATTTGAAAAAGACATGTAACTATAAATTTTGGTGGACTTAATTTTAATTATTCATATTTTAAATATATTTAAATTAAATTATTGTATTTTCATTTTTTTTAATTTTTTTTATACTTCTATCACCTATTTATTAATAAAAGCAAATTTTACAAGTTTATAATTTGAGTTCATATTCTTATCACTAAGTTTACTTTAACATGTGAGTTTAAGAATCTTAATTGTGAGTGTATTATATATCGTGCTTGAACCAAGAAAAAAAAATTGTATTGATGCTCAAAAGGCTTGTCCTTTTGGCTTAATCTTATGACAATGGCATCTGGATTAAGATTCTACTTCCTTTTTGGGTTTCAGCCACTAAAGTTATTAAAACCGGACCGATCACTGAGTTGGTCGGGATACTGGGTTAAGGGTTAGTAGGTCAGACTGGAGTCAAACTGGAACTAAACCAAGACTAAATCGAGACTAAACTAGTGAGAGAGTGTAGATTTTAAGGTTATTAATTTCCAATTATAAAAAATTTAATTTCCTTTAATAATTTGACTGAAACTTAATATTAATTTATTCTATTTTAAATTTTACTTTTTAATTTCAGATTTTTTTATCCATCATTTTGTCATTAGCTTTCCATAGTTTGTGATTGTGTAGCAGTACGTTTTTTATTTTAACCACACTATTTTGTCATTTCCAAGAAAACTTTTTTTCATTTTTTGATTTTAAATTATTGTGATTGTCATTTTTTTAACCCACCATCTTGTCATTTCAGAAGCCTGAGCTTGCCTCTGCAACAGTGACTTTTCTGATTTCTCTCTTAGAATACGGAACTATCATTTTGTCATTCGTTCTTTTTTCTCCTCCCTCCTTTCATCCATTCCTCTTCTCATCCTGTGTGTGTTCCCTGGGTTGTTCACCCTCAGCTCTGCTTGAAGTCACTCACAATCTTCAAATTTGGAAAATAAGGCTTCATAATGTAGCAAATGGAGAAGGAGGAGACGAGTTCGCGAATGAGTGCTCTTTTCTCACTGTCAGATCTTGATCACTCTTCATATCTCTCTCACCCCTCATTCTCCTTCTTCATCTGGCTCTTTTTCTCATCGTCGATCCGACGACGACGAGTTTCAGGTGTTTTTTTTCCCTGGCGAGTTAGACTGATTTGTTAGCTCGGCTCAGCGGTTCACCCCGGTTCATTCCGGGTCGTCTGGGTTAGATCCAGTTCAAGTGGTGACCCCGGTTTCTATGCTATATTGGTTTCACGGCCGGTTCTCCGGTTTCCGGTCTAAACCAGCCGGTCCGATCCGGTTTTTCATAACCTTGTCAGGCACTAATGAAATGGTTTTGTCATTTTGCCCAAGTTACAAACTATTAGTATTAGTTAAAAGGTTGAAGTATAGTTTTAGTCTTACAAATTTATGATAAATTTTGGTTGAGTCTGTCAAGTTTTTTTTAAAAAATATTTTTAGCACCTTAATCTTAATATCATTAATCTTATTTAATGAAAAATGCTCACCCAACAAATTAAAATAATACTATGTAATTAAATACTTACCACTCTAATTCTATTTATAAATCATTTTTAACTAAATCACATATATCAATGAGAGGTAATTAATTCAATGATTATAGAGTAAATTTCAACTTTGTCATCATTTATAAATGAGTATTTTTCAATTCTTTCTTCTCTTTCTATTTCTATTGATATAATTAATATGGACAAAATTATCATAATCTCATTTACTATCTTAAAACTAGACTTATAAATATGACCAAATTTTTTTGTCAAAATGGGCTAATAAATAAGACTAGAGTTATGCAAAGCAAGTTTAAATTTTAATGTTTATAACTTACTTCTATATATTAAAATAAAAGTATGCATGCTAAATAGGACAAAAATTTTAATATAATTAATTTTATAAAACTTGAAAACGCTACGTACGCATGACTTTCAGGTTTATTTTAATTTTAAAATATAAAAATATTATATTGAAATTTAAAAACATATTATTGGCATTTTTTTTATATAAAAACATATTATTGGCATTTAATTGTAGAGCTGCTATTAAATGAAATCAATACCAAAAAAAAAAAAAAAGACAGAGAAACAAAATAACTGAACTAAACAATAATTACAAATTAATAGGACTAAACAGTATATTTTATTACAATTAAAATGTTATTATATTACTTTTATGCCTTCCACCCTAGCTTATTTTATGCCTTCCACCATACGATTCCTTCCTCATTAATATTTCTTTCCCACTCAAGTCCCACAAGCTTATGAGGTTCCTCATCCGATCTGACATCTGAGGATGATGGCTCTCCCTCAATCTTTCTTTCATAATCTGATGGATTCCATAACCCAATGGGATTCTCTCACACCTCTGTTTCTTGCCTTCTGTGGAATTTTCGCCGTAGCTTGCTATGCCTGGATCTGCTTCACCAAACAACGCTCCAACCTACCTCCAGGTCCACCGGGGCTCCCCTTCTTGGGCAATCTTCTCTCTCTTGACCCTGAGCTTCACTCTTACTTTGCCTCTCTTTCTCAAACCTATGGTCCCATCTTCTCGCTCCGACTCGGCACTAAAACCGGTATCGTCGTTTCATCTCCTTCTATCTCTCGTCAAGTGCTCAAAGACCATGACGTCACTTTTGCCAACCGTGACGTCCCCGTCGCCGGCGGGATAGCCACCTACGGAGGAAACGACATCGCTTGGAGTCCTTATGGACCTGAGTAGCGGATGTTGAGAAAATCTTGTGTGCTTAAGATGCTTAGCAACAACACCTTGGATTCAGTCTATCAGATCCGTCGGAATGAGATCCGAAAAACTGTTGGATATCTGTACAACCGGGTCGGGTCACGGTGGATATTGGGGATCAGACGTTTCTTACCATATTGAACGTGATTACCAACATGATGTGGGCTGGGACGCTGGAAGGGGAAGAGAGGGCGGCTGTTGGGGCGGAGTTCAGGGAAGCGGTGGCGCACATGACGGAGCTGTTGGGTAAACCCAATATGTCGGACTTCTTTTCCGGGTTGGCCTGGTTTGATTTGCAAGGTGTTGAAAAACAGATGCGTTTGTTGGCTCGGCGGTTTGATAAGATCTTCGAGAAGATGATTAAGCTGCGACTGGATAAGGGTGGAAGTGAACAGAGTAAATATCTTTTACAGTTCTTATTGAAATTGAAGGATGAAGAGGATTCCAAGCCTCCACTCACCATGACCCACGTTAAGGCCCTCCTTATGGTATTGTTTTCCCTTACCATCTTAATTTTTAAAGTAATTTATTTTTACTCTTTATTTAATAATTAGTTAAAATGTAGGGTTAACGTGTAAATTTAGTAACTAACTATTTTCTTATGGACACCCAAAAGCAATTATATAGTAGTATATAAAAGTAGATATAATCAATATTTTTTTACCATATATAGCAAAGATTAACTTCCATTATTTTTTTTACTGTGGGTTTTGGTAGTCTTTTTATTTTATATTATTTTAATACATTTTTAAAAATATGTGCATTTTTATATAAAAAAATCACTTAACCCCATGAAAAAAATTAATCCAATCAACCTTAAAAGATTATAAAATTTCACTGCAATTCTTTAGTCAAAATGAAATTAAATTTTATAAGTAAAAAGATGATGTCTTAAATTTAATTTTTTATAACAGCATTTACAAGATAAAATAAGGGTATTCACATGGAAAATAAATTGGTTCAAAAGAATTTAGGGATTTTTTTTAAAAAATATTTACATGACAAATATAGACATTTATAAGATAAACATGTGAATGATAAAAAAATTTTAACTTCTTGAATTCGTTTAAATTCATTTACAAGGTAAATATGGTCATTCATAAGATAAATAAGGGGATTAAAGAAAACTATGAGTTTTTATTATAAAAAAAAATTGTTTATGATTACTATTGAACCTAACAAAAAATAATTGTGTTAAATGCCTATAATAAAATAGTTTATTGTTAAATTTGTACCTCAACAATAAAATTAATTATGATAAATATTTCACACTAGCTTATTGATTTGTAGGTGTGTGACCTAGATTAAACTACCTAAACCCCAAAATTGTATTTTGTTTTTTATGCGAATATAATTAGTTACCACTATGGTCCTATTTATAAGTTTATTTTAATTCAAAAATTTAATCCTTTTAATAAGTCCAATTTTTTAGAGTAATAAATGTATTTTTTACATTTTTGCCCATGTTAATTGCAATAAACAATAAGAATTTATTCACTTTAATTTTTGGAATCAGTCATTAATAAGGGCAAAATTAAAAATTAATAAATTAACTAACTCTTGTTGATATCTAATAGTTTTTTTAATTTAGACTTATAAATAAGATTAGAGTGGTAACTTAATTTTAATTCCTTTCCCTAATCTCAAGCTACTCACTTTTGCATTTATTATAGGGCATCTTGTAGAAGCAATTTTTGGACCCAAATATAAGGGCACCAACAACCTCATTGACTACATTTTTCCCACGTTATCCTTACCTTATTATTAATTGAGGTTTAAAGTTGGAAAAGATAAATCACATTATTTAAAGAGGGATAAAAAAATTAATTAATTTAAGACAAATCTAATGATTTAACTATCCTTCATTAATATGTGAGAACTAGTTATAAATACTTTATAATAAGGGCTGAATGGAGTAGAGGTACAAGCCTTATATTTTAAATATTCGCAGTCTGTTTATCAAATACTGCTGACCCTTTTTTTACAATATAATATTTTAGGGATTGCATGTTTTTATTTATAAAATACTTTGATAGCTTGCCAATCCAACTTGATGTAATTATTTTTGTAATTTTTTCCTCATTAGTTATTGGTTGGTCTCACTTCATTGATCAACTATTGATTAGCAGATTTTCCCTTTCACTCACTTTACTCGTCATAAATAATTAAGGATGTTTTTAGAAATTAAATTTCATTTTTACAGATTTATTGCATTTAACCAATTTTTTATGTGAATCGGTTATTTGTACCTTATTTATTAAAAAAAGAAAGAAAAACTGACGCTGAAATCAATTTGTGTGCAGGATATGGTAGTTGGTGGAGGTGACACATCTGCCAACACGATTGAGTTTGCCTTGGCTCATATCATAAATGAACCTGAGGTGATGAGAAGAGTCCAAGAAGAATTAGACAGTGTAGTGGGAAGAGAAAACATTGTGTTCCGTTATAGAACACTAGAAGGATTGGATTTGACCTGGGGTGAAATTCCAGGGTCCTACGTACCACGATGGTGGATCAAAGTCCATGTAGTTCGAGGATAAACCGTTTGGCTTATGATAGCCAGAGGGAGTGGGGTGTGTGCTCTGTGTGAATAGAAAAGGTAGGGTTTCGAGCGCGTGCGTACTTGATGACTGCACATTGGTATTTATAGGGTGTATCTGGGGGCCTTGATCCGATATTCCCTCTGCACGTGGTCCCACTTGTAACTACATTATCTGCATGACTCACGGCGGTTAGCGAGATAATGGGATAATACCTTATCAAGTATCTCTATTTTCGTGGATGGACTGCTAACTTTGGGCCTAGTGAAGCCCAATCCACAGGTCCGTAACAGATGCCCCCAAGCTCGGCATTTCAGGCTTCTGACATGTCGGGCTTAATCGGGTTCGAGCTACCCTTGGTGGTGTTTTTACAATGACGCTGAGTCTTCGTTATCTCGAGTGTGAATTTTAATTCTCCTTCACCCTTAACCAGGCTCGATTTTCTTTCATCTTCCGACTTAGTTTGATTGCCGGCATTTTACTCATATCCCAGCCCCCATTACTAGGCCGTTCCGGGTTATATTTTTGCAACACGTGTTCCCTCGGTTGCCCCCTAATTCGGAGCATTAGCTGGACCTTGCTTAAAAATGCGCGCCCGTTTTTGTATTGGAATGCGTAACGTCGTATCGAGACTGACGCCATCCACTATTTTGTTAGCCGTCTTTGGTTTTCGCTCTCTTTAAATGCTCGCGCCTTTTCAAGATTCATGATTGCTATCTACTTTAGGGTTTCGCCAACTTTACCCGCCTCTCTGTATCCATCTGACGTCGCGGGTCCCATCGTTTCGTATTCGCACCCGTTGGAGTCTTTCAACTTTGTTTTTCTTTAAATCATTTTTATAACTTGAATGTCGCGGTGCTTCCCTTTTTTACGCTGTGAGTTTCCAATCGTCCTCAAGAGAAAATACTCAAAACCCAGGCGTTACAAATCCCGGTCTCGCTCTTCCTCTTCTCTTCTAGGTACATCTTCATTGTTGGATTCTGTTTTGTGTTTGCTGTTTTTCCCTTTCGTCTTGTGCTGCGTTCCTCCCCTTCTTATTTGCATTTCTGGGTTTCTCCGAGGATTTTTTGGGTTTCTCCGACTGTCACCCTGGGATTCTGTGTATTGAGCATTGCTTTTCAGGGTTTTCTTGACGGATTCTTTGGTTTTTCATGGATAGAGACCCAGATATACCCGTAGATATTTATGGTAGGCCTATTCCGAAAGAAGACTGGGAAGTTGTTAAGAACATGCCTGAAAGGACTGCGTTCTGGTTGTATGGTGCTCGTCGGTCTTCTGCAGCCATGGCTGCAGATGTTCTAAAGCCTTCTGGGAGTGGTAACCGTAGGAGTAGTCACAAAGTTCCTCCTCCCCCTCCGAAAGCTTCCCGACCTCCACTACCTCGGCGACCATTGTCTGCTAGAGTCCGTCCCAGTCCGTCCACTAGGCCTTCATCTCCTATTAGGGTGGTTCCTGTCTCGGTCGTACGACCTTTGACTGCTAGCGGACTCTGCCCTATCCCGGTCAGTCCTTGCGAGATGTGTCAACATGAGGCTATTGCCCTTGTCAACCTTGGTCGGGAGGTGGTGGCCGAGACGGTGCTTAGGAGTTGCACTCATGGATCCGCTCCCATCTTATCTTCGGAGAGTGCGTTGCATCCCATGCTTGCACACCGAGGTAGATTTCTATCTAACTCATCTTTGCTCCTTGTGTATTTATATAGGTATAGATGGCCTCTTCCTCCCCGAGTAGTGAAAGGTCGGTGGCCGAAGAATTATGTTCTACTGAAGCAGCCCATAGTCCGTGTCACTTTGTTATATGTCCAGAGGTCACTCAGATCTCAAACAAGATGTCTTGGGAAGAATTTAGGGACTCTTAGAGATGGCGATGGGTACACCGTTCGGTTACCCTTAGATGGAGAGTCTGTGGCATCGTGGCGTGTCAGGGAATCTCCTCATTTCGTTTTCATGTACCGAGATGTAGTTACCCTCTTAGGTGCCTCATTTCCTTTTTCTGACTTTACGATAGAAATTTTGAACCACTTACGCCTAGCCCTTACTCAATTGCATCCGAATAGCTGGGCTTATATTCTAGGTTTTGAGAATCTATGTAAGGAGCAAGAGATCCCTTATACCGTTCCTTTGTTTTCCCATTTCTTTTCCCCTGTAAATACCTACAAAACCAAAGAAGAGCCCTTGGAATTTGAGTGGACCCATCTTTGGGGTATTTGCCTTAAGAAATTGTTCAATCCTTATACCGAGTCATTCAAGGGGTTTAAGTCGGCATACTTTAAAGTTGAAGCCATTCCTTCCCAAGTTCCATGGTTCCTCCGCCGAAATGACTGTGAGGAGTTAGAGGAGAGATTTCCCCTTTACTGGACTTACGATCATCACAACTTAGGAACCAAAGCTTTTAGCTCAAAAGTCACCAAACTTACCCCGGAAGAGGAGAAAAATAAAGAGTTCCTACAGGATCTTGGCAAAGCGATGGGGCCTTTTGATGCCGGGCTGTATTTGTCCGTTCCTTTAGAGAAACAGAAACCAAAAAAAAGTATGCTTTGTTATAGCATTTCTTTCTTAATTTTTTTTACCAGATTACTGATGGTTTCTTTTGTGTAGAACCAACTATGCCACCTAAACCTTCGGCTCCCACTGTGCCGGCTTTTATGAAGAAATTCAGGGGAAAGCGGAAAGCAGCTGAAGCCGAGAAAACGAGCCCGGTTCCGCTTACCAAGAAGTCTTCCATCACTCCCGCCGAACCAAGTATCCAGGCAACTGCTCCGCCTTCGTCTTCTCCCACTGTTGGAGCTACTTCTTCTCCTACCGTGGCCCTTCCTTCTTCCAGCCGGTATACCTTACCATCGTTCATGTTTAAGAATCCGGTCGACTCTGAGGTTCGTAATGGTATCCGGCCTCCTTTAAGCTGGTTCGCGCTTGTGCCGACGTCTACTGAGGAGAAAGACATGTTGAGGGATATTGAGCAGTTTACTCTTTGTGCTGCCGGGCTTCCTCAAGCTGTTGCCTTCTTCAAAGCTCAGTGGGCTGAGTCAGATGCTAAACTCAAAGCCGCTGTATCCGAACGATCCGAAGCAATTAAGTCGGCGGTAATGAGTGCAATTAAGTCGACAGAGGACGCCAAGAATAAAGCGGTTGCTAAGGCGGAAAAGGCGAAGAAGGCTGCTGATGAGAAGTTCAAGGCGATACAGGCGGAACTGGAATCTGCGAAGAAAAAGCTCACTGAAGACGCTTCTGAGATATCCCGTCTTCATTCAATTTTGGAAACCCTGCAAGACCAGACGACTTCTGATGCTGCCTACATTGCCGACCTGGAAAAAGGCGTGGAAGAGTCTTTTAATAATGCCTTGACTCAAGTTATCTTCCTCAATCCTGACGCTACGTTGAAAATCGAAGACGCCCAGGTTGATGGGATTATAAAGGACGGGAAGATTGTGCCGACAAGTGCTTTGGAGAACTCGGCTAGAGAGGGCCCATCTGGGGTGGGAGGAGATACGATTGATAATGCCGAATCTCAGCCTTCGAATCTCCCAAATGCGAGTGCGAATGTCTGATTTTTGTTGTTAGGCCGCTTTGGTTTTTTTTTTTTTTTTTTTTTACAGTTGTAATTCACTTTAGTCAATGAATAGTATTCTTTTGAGCTTTGTTAGCAACTTTTATTTGCTTTATCGCCCGTTACGCTTAATTCTAAGTTATAGACAACCTTGTGGCTTAAACTTGGTCATCCCAAATCTTAACCATACCGAATTGATCAAGTCCGGTATAAGGGGTCTTATCTCGGGTATGCTCTTATCAACCTCGCATAAACTTCCTTTAGAGTTTATAACGGGACTTGTGTCCATAAAGATCGCCTCTGGGGTTTATCGAAAATGGGTCATGGACTCCTTTTCGCAAACCCTTGTTATTGGCTTTTCCGCGTTAATAGGCCTTTTGTTTTAGTACGGCCTTGTTGAATTCTTTTGAAAATAGGTCTTAAAACTCTTTTTCTCGAATTCGCGCGGTTCGGACGATGCGACCGTCTTATTTGGTATTTGTGCAGTTATGTGGCCACAAGATTTTGATGAGCTAACTCCCGTAGATCTTTTATTAAAGTGATGACTGTGTCACTTACAAAATAAACATATTGCGTAAAGTACGATAAAACATCAAACAGAATGTCTAAGTCGTTTCGAACCGTGAGTTCTACGTTCTTAGCTAAGTACATTCTCAGCTTGTCGGCATTCCACGTTCTTTTGATCGGTTTTTGAGTCAATGTTTCAAGCCCGTACGCTCCGTGCTTTACTACCTCCCTGATTTGGTAAGGTCCTTCCCAATTTAGAGCTAGCTTCCTTTCTCGTGTGTTTTTATCGCCTATATCGGCTCTTCTTAGCATTAGGTCGCCTTTGCCAAAAGAGCGGGGTTTGACCTTTCTGTTGAACTTTGTCGCGACGAGCTGTTTTGCTGCTAACTCTCTGCAATGTGCTATGGCTCTTACTTCGTCTATGAGATCTAACTTAGCCGTAATGGCCTCATTATTCTCTGTTTCGGATAAGGCCTTTTCCTTTCTCCATGATGGTTCACCGATCTCTACACGTATCATGGCTTCACATCCGTATGTGAGCCTATAAGGCGTTTCTCCTGTGGCGGTTTGAACACTAGTTCGATATCCCCATAACACAGCATATAGTTGTTCAACCCAGTCGGTTTTGGCTTCCTGCATTCTCTTTTTAAGGTCGTCAACGATTATCTTGTTTGCTGCCTCAACCTGCCTGTTAGACTGCGGGTGCTCTACCGATGCGAAATACTGACAAATTTAGAAGTCGGCCATCATTTTTCGGAATCCCTTGTCAGTAAATTGTGTCCCATTGTCGGTAATCACTTCTGCCGGGATTCCAAAGCGAGCAATGATATTTCTCACCACAAACTTTTGTACTCGCACCAACGTTATGGAAGATAGCGGTTCAGCTTCGATCCATTTAGTGAAATAGTCCACCGCTACTATTAGCCATTGGAACTGCCCTGGTGCCCTTTGAAATGGTCCCAAAAGATCCAGTCCCTATTTATAGAACGACCATGGTGCTGAGATATACTTCATCTCAAATGGGGGAACTCTAATGATTTTAGCGTGTTTCTGATAGCTGTCACATTTCCGAACATGATTTTTTGCGACAGTTGATAACGTTGGCCAGTAGTATCCGACCCTTATAGCCTTTCGAGCTAGTGCCTTGGCTCCCATGTGTTATGCATTGATGCCTTCGTGTATTTCAGTTAACACGTATTCCACCTCTTCGGAGCTAAGGCATTTTGCCATTGGCGCATATAGCCCTTTTCTGTACAATTGGTCATCTATCATCACGTAGGATGCCGCCGTTCGTATCAGCTTCTTGGCTTCTATGGATTCGGCTGGTAGAATTCCTCGTTCTAGGTAGTCCGCGATACGTTTCCTCCAATCATGCTTGTCTGTTATGATCATTACGCATGTCGGGACTTCCAATCTTTGTTGCACTATCGTTCGGTTGTTTTTGGTTCCTTGAGTGCTGGCCAGCTTGGACAATATGTCTGCTCTGGTGTTATTCCCACGCGATATGTGCCTTATTTCGACTTCATCAAATTCATCAATGATAGATTTAACCTTTTCGAGGTATTTGACTAGTAGAGGTCCTTTAGCTTGATAAGACCCATTTATGTGCGACGCCACTAATTGGGAATCCGTAAATACCAGTACTTTCCGAGCTCCATTTTCCTTTGCTTGATCAACCCGGCTATCAGGGCCTCGTATTTGGCTTGATTGTTGGATGTTTTGAACCCGAGGCTTAAGGAATATTCAATGGATACGCCCTCTGGGCTTTCTAGGATTATTCCGACCCCACTTCCAGCTGAGCTAGAAGAGCCGTCTACAAACAGCTTCCACTCTCTGCGTGCTTCGATGTTCTCTCTCGCTGGAGTGAGTTCTGCAACAAAGTTGGCTAAGGCCTGAGATTTTATCGATTGCCGGGCCTCGTAACTAATATCAAACTCAGATAATTCTATCGCCTGGCCAGTCATCATTCCAGCTAAGTCAGGTTTGTGCAATACCTGTCGAATTGGTTGATTAGTACGAACCATAATAGGATGGCTTTGGAAATATTGGCGTAATCACCAAGCCGTGATTAATAATGCAAAAGCCATTTTCTCAAGCTTTTGATACCGTGTTTCAGCTCCCTGGAGAACTCGACTTACGAAATATATCGGCATCTGCCCCTCCTTTGGCTCTCGCATCAGAGCCGTGCTTATAGCCTCATCGGTTACTGCCAAATAAAGGATCAAGCTTTCACCCGCTACAGGCCGGGTTAACACTGGTGGTGTTGCAAGGCATTGTTTAATCTTCTCGAAGGCTGCCTTGCATTTAGCGCTCCATTCATGAACAACTTCCTTTTTAAGCAACCTAAAGAAGGGGAGCGACTTTTCTGCCGACTTTAGGAGGAACTGAGTTAATGCGGCAAATCTTCCTGTGAGTTGTTGGACTTCCTTTCGACATGTGGGATCCTTCATTTCTAAAATGGCTCGGCATTTATCAGGATTGGCCTTGATACCTCTATGGGTTAACATGAAACCCAAGAATTTTCTTGACGGAACTCCAAAAGCACATTTGGCCGGGTTAAGCCGGATTTGGTGTGCTCGTAGTTTATCGAAAGTCTGTTGCAAATCCTGAATATGCTGCATTCCGTTAAAGCTTGACGAACCTCGGCACTTAATTCATTCCCGATCTTCGTAGTCTGTTTCGGCCTACTGCCCAGGATGAAGTCTCTCAGCTCTCCATTAGGCTCAGGCCTCTGAATCTTTTCCTCCTCTCTCATGTCCATCTCTATCAAATGAACGTCATCTTTTTCTTCCCTAGTTTGGGACGAAGTCGCGTTCTCTTTATTCCCCTTCACCGAGTCATAGTAGCATTTCCGCGACTCTTTTTGACTCGTCTGGGTTCAGCTTCATTTTTCGAAATGCCTCCCATAGAAGGATGTCTACCGAGCTTCCGTTATCGACGATGATTTTTTGGACCCTGCAATCCAGAATCGTGCCTGTTATCATTAGGCCGTTGTAGTGACCGGGAACAACGTCTTCTAGGTCAGCCTTAGTGAAACTTAGTATCGGTCTATCTTGCTCCTTTGTCTCCCTTTTAAAATGTGGGCAGTCCTAGATTGCCAAGACTTCCTTCAAATATTTGCGACGTTGATTTTGTGAATCTCCTCCGCCACTGGGTCCCCCACTGATGACAAAACAATCAAACTTTGCTTTGGGAAACTCATCGTCGCTTTCTTCTTTCCTCTTCTTCTTCTCTGGACTTTTATTTCGCCCCTCCCCAGGGCGTTTATTGTTTGAACGTCCTTGTGTCTGAATCACATACCTCTGCAACTTCCCTTCTCGAACAAATTTTTCTATTGCATCCCTCAAATCCCAACATTGGTCCGTTGTATGGCCGGGTTGGTCATGAAATTTGCAATATCGAGATTTGTCCAAGACGGCTTTGTGCCGCATGGGCCACGGCCATTCCGCCCTTCTCTCAGTTAATCCGACTTCTCTCCATATCCATTCTCTGGACAACTTTTAAAGGCGTGTATTGGTTGTATTTTCCTTCTGCTTTGTTTCCCCGATGCTGGTTATCCGTTGTCTGTCTCTGGCTATCTGACTTTGAACCACTTTGATGGTCCTTAATCCTCGGAGGTGGGCTCCTAGTTCGTCCCAAGTTACTTTGGCTAGCCATTTCTAGCTGTTCGAGTTCCAGATACTTCTTTGAACGGTCCCTAAACTTGCCTAGCGTTGCTACAGTATCTTTCACTTTTGACCTTTTGAGACGAGAATCATCATGTAAGCCAGAGATTACCAAATGCAGGTATACGTCCTCCTTCAAGTTTGACACTTGAAGGGAAGCATCTTTGAAACGCTCGAGGTATTGTTGTAATGTCTCGTTTGGACCTTGCCTTATATTTCCCAATTGGAATTGAGTTTTGGGTTGTTTTCTACTAGTCGCAAAATTCAATAAGAACTTTTGGCCGAAACTCTCCATATCTCGGACCGATTTCCGTGGTAAAGAATGGAACCATAATTGGGCAACCCCTCGCAGTGTTCCCACGAATAATCGGGGTTTTATTGGTCCTTCAAACCCTTTCACCATTATTTCCATGTCGAAATTGTTAAGGTGGACCTGTGGGTCCTGAGTTCCATCATATTTTGGCAAATCCCTTGAGTCGAAACCCTTTGGATATTTTGCCATCCGTATCTCATTGACAAAAGGTCCCTGCACTCCGCCGGCTTGATTTTTCTCCGAAGCTTCCGTGTTAGCCCGGGTTGCATCTTGCGCTCCCTTATCTCACATTTTCTCAGCATATCTGTAGTACTTCGAGGCGTCGTCGCATCTGCCTGCTGTGTTACTACGGTGGTATTCAAGTTTTCTTTATCCCGGCCGTTGCTCTGTTCCGCCTCAGCTAAGCTTCCTTGCTGGGTTTGCGTTCCTACTTGACTTGGGTCATCCTTGTCTCGGCCGACATTCTGATTACTATTCTCTTCCCTGCCTAGCCTCTCGTCCAGAATATGCTGGAGCCTCCATCCTTCCTCCAACCGCTATAAAGCATCTCTGCGCTCCATATCCTCCTGCAGACGTTTAACGTCAGCTTCCCTCTGTAGCGCATGGCGTTTTTCCATATCCTTCATCCACTTAAACATTGTTTCTATTATTATCTGCAATCGACGAATGTCCGGATCTTCAATTTGGAACTCTTGCGGGGGATTTTGGAACTCTTGCAGGGGATTTTGGAACACGGGCAACAGTTGTTTCGACCTCGGAATTTGATTATCAAGGGCCTGAGGTATTTCAGCAAACTCGTGTTCTGTTTCCACTAGCACTTGATTTTCGTTTGATGGCATTAAGTCATCTCGCGTCTCTGCCTCATGATTTGCAGGTGGCAGCGACTGTGTTTGTTCCTAACGAGGTGCTTGATTCCAGCCTCTGGTATTTACCATTCTTAACTATCTTGTAGTTCGGGGGGTCGTAACTTAGCGATCCCCACGGACGACGCCAATGTTCCGTTGTAGAACACTAGAAGGATTGGACTTGACCTGGGGTGAAATCCTAGGGTCCTACGTACCACGATGGTGGATCAAAGTCCACGTAGTTCGAGGGTAAACCGTTTGGCTTATGATAGCCAGAGGGAATGGGGTGTGTGCTCTGTGTGAATAGAAAAGGTAGGGTTTCGAGTGCGTGCGTACCTGATGACTGCACATTGGTATTTATAGTGTGTATCTGGGAAGAGATAACATTGTAGAAGAATCTCACATTGAAAAACTTCTATATCTACTTGCTGTGATGAAAGAAAGTCTTAGGTTGCACCCTACTCTTCCACTGTTAGTTCCCCATTGCCCAAGTGAAACCACAACTGTAGGAGGCTACACAATCCCAAAAGGGTCTCGTGTGTTCATCAACGTGTGGGCCATACATAGAGACCTTACCATTTGGGACAATCCCCTAAAGTTTGATCCTTCAAGATTCTTGAATGATCCTAAATGGGATTTTAGTAGGAATGACTTTAATTATTTCCCATTTGGGTCCGAATGAAGAATATGTGTAGGAACTGCCATGGCTAAGAGGACGTTTCTATATTCTGTTGCAACACTGATGCATTCATTTGACTGGAAGGTGCCTGAAGGGCAAGAATTAGATATGTTCGAGAAATTCAGTATTGTGTTGAAAAAGAAAGTTCCTCTTGTTGCCATTCCCACGCCACAGTTATCCAACACAGCTCTCTATGAATAGAATATATGTATGCTCATTGAGTAATAAGAGGGAATCAATTATGTTGACAAGAGCATATTTAAAAATATCACAGTCAATTATGCAATTATGACCACTTATTTGTATGTGTTTGATTGTCCATGAACATTTTTAATATGACAGAAGATCAATCACGTTCATTTTTCTCCTCATACATCACATCATAAAATCTATATCAATTAAATTACCCCATAGGTAAACTTTCAACTATTTTTTTTTTAATTATCAATCATTGAAAGTTTAATTTCAACTAATGATTTTTAGAAAACAATCATTGAAAAGTTCACATTTTCATCTTTTTCAATCTAGCACTAGATTTGTACCACTTGTATTCTCTTACGCCTATGAGCCTTTTTCCTTCGATCACTCTTACGCCTCCCCTTCCTTCTCCATCTCTGATCCACCTCCGTGCCCTAGTTTAACCAAATCACATCGCCCGACCCCCTCTTCAACCATAGACGTGACCTCTGGCCCCTTCTCTAACCTTCACCCTCCTCTTCGATTGCAACCTGTCTCCCCCTCAGCCTTACACAGACACATTGTTTTGCCAATACCTTTTGGCCCTCCAATCAAATCCTCGTACTCACAATTGTCGATTCCATCACTGTAATATCTTGAATTCCGCTTAGAGACTTGATGATAAGCATGTATCAAGCAGATGACTAAGCCTAGTTTGAGAAGGGTCTCAAGAATGTCGAGAGATAAAAAGACTGTCAGGAACTAGGTGATTTTGCCATACTGGGCAGTGGACCTAATATGTGTAGGCCATAGAATTAAAGTGGTGGTGCAAAAGGGCACATAATGCTTATGCGGTGCCATTGGGTTGGTAGAAAGATGCCACCTAGTTATGTTATAAGGTATGGCACGATTGGTTGAGCAAAATGTGTTGGTATAGGTGTGCAAATGGCCTTTTCACGGAAGATATGTGTGCGCACGTTTTTTGGGAGAAGACACTAGTATGTGGCGCCATGTAGGGCCTACACACAAAGTTTAACCTGGTGTCATTTGGTGAGTTTCGGTAAGTCTTCCGAAATCCCAAGTGAAACCCAAGTAAAATCCTGAGTAAGCACCAATAAAGTAGCTTATTAAGTAAGTCATGATGATTGATGATAACACAACTTTTATGTTGGTCTAATCAAAAGATAACATATGTCCTCTCATCATAACACACTTTTGCATTGGCACAATAGAAATATGACATGTGTCCCCTCATCATGACAAAGTACAAGGCTACTTTTCTGTTGATAGCACCAAAATGTGCCACCTACCACAAGAGTCCAGGGAACTCACCAGTCTCCAGTCCAGACACGTACTTGACTTTTTCAAATACTGAACTCAGGAGTCAAGGGAGGCACTACCTCACTTCCTTCTTTTCTCAAGTTTGCACCACATCATCCTTTTCCCTTACTTTCCAGACAAGCCCGTCCTCTAGCTTATGACACGTGACATGCTCTGGACCACATATGTGTGTTTGAATATTCATGAATTCCCATTTTCTCCTTCTCATCCATTTAAGTCAACTAAATGGAGTAAAAGAAGGTTGAAAACCAAAATGCAGAGAAGGAAAGGCCAGGACGAAGAAGAAGAGGAAAGAGAAAGTGATTAGAGCTAATTTCACCTTCGATTCGGTATTTCTAACTCTCGAGGCCTACTCTTTTGTTTTTCCTCTCTGTGAGAGCAATATTTCTATGGGTTTGGATGCTCGATCAGAGGTGATTGGTGTTTTCTAAATAGTAGGGGTGCTGCTAAAATCAATAATTGACTATAGAATCAAATAAAGGTATGTATAAACTTCGATTTGAGCCGATTATCTTAAGGTTTTCTTGGGTGTTAGATTTGCCCTAATTTTTGATCAGACCTGTTTAAGATGAAAGAGTGTGATTCTTATGGTTTTGATGCTTCTATTGAGTTTAGAATGAAAAGTTGTGTAGAATAAAGGTGAGAAACTGATCTCGGAAGCATCGATAAATAAAACTGAAATTTTGGCCAAAAACTTGGAATATAGTTTCTGCCAGACCAGTTCCTGTGAGAAGGGATTCAATTTTGTTAAATTTGAGGTTATAAATGGATTCCTTGGACAGACTTGTATGAGAGCAGGCTATGATCATGATTTTAGAAGGTTTGGATCAAAAACCCAAAGCTTAAAGTCAAAGTGGTAATGCTGCCAAATTTTTTTTTTCTGAAGGCAATGTATGCCATGTTTTTGACCAACCAAATGATGTCCAATGAGCCCAAAACTTTTTAGGATTGTAGTAGACATCATAATATTTAATTTGATACATAATATAGGCCAATTGGATCTATATATTAATATATGTAAATTGTTAAATTTGTGGCACTGAAACTGGAACACGGTTTATAATAGTTTGGTTGTTTGAGGATTTCTAGATTGTTGCGTCCAATTGGATATGAATATTTTCCCCCCTGAATTTGGACTCAATAAGGGTCGTTTAGCTCTTAGAACCACCTCAATTGGGCCTGTGTAGAATTAGTTATGAATTTTCTAAGTTTGGTTATGAAAACTAGAAAATTGTGTCCAAGTTTGGGGATTTACCCGCCATACATAAATGTGTACACTTTCCTGGGACAATAGAGGATTAGAAGCCAATACAAGAATTGGTAAAGCATCCAGGTAGTAACTATTCTCTCATGTACTATGTGTGACTTTATATGCATGTGTGAACTATGTTGTGTCATATGTGTTAGGGACACACGATAAGTAGTAAGGCCTAGTAGATCGGTGGTCCTTGGGTCTCATAACCTTGTTGGCATTCAAATATTATGGGTTGATACAAAGTGGGATCCTTTGTTTGCAATTGATGCCATATGTGATCTTTGTTTGCATTTGGTACTTTTTATATTTTGTGCTTTCTGAATACTGATTGGATTATTTTGTGGTTTGCTATCATGTACAATGCATGCATATTATGTGCTTTCTAAAGCCCTTGTTTATTATTTGTGAATTGAAGAATACTGGACGTGGCTCCCAAGGCAAGGCTGCTGATACCAACAAATGCAGATTGGCTTTTTCCAGTTAGGTGTTGGTTAATTGTGCTGATGTAATAGGTTATTTTTTGAATTTGTAAACAAATTGTATAAACCCTTTGGGTAGTCTTGTAATGTAATCAAGATCTTTGTATCAATATATTGTGTTATTTTTGTTTTTCTCACTGAACTGTGTATAAATACTTTGATGAATGATGATATACTAGTAGGGTATGACAACTGTGTTGGGATTCGTACACGCAACAGAAGGAAATTTATCCAATAAATTACGAATCACATAGGAGGATCTGTCAGTGACGTTTAAATTAAAGTAGTCAGAACCATACCTTTCGAATGTGTGTGTGTTTTGTTCGATCAACAAGAGACGATGAGTGAATCCACTCCCTCTACTAATATCCACACTGAATAACACTTCAAAACCGACGACAGCGTGCTAAAGCCTTGAACATCTTAGGTCTGTTTTCTTTCTCTAGGGTTTTCTTTTGCGACTCATCTATATTTTTATACGGTTTGAATATTATCTTATATGGTTTCTAAAACCCTAAAGGGCCATATTAAAATATTCAAAATTAATCTTAATTAATCTTGAAATTCGAATTTGGATTAAAATAATATTAATTAAATATGTCCAACAAATCTAATATAATCTATTTATTTTAATCTGAATTAAAAAGCCTACTAATTTAATTTATCTTTATAAATTAAATATGAGATATGATATCTATCTATTTAATTAAATCTAAGATACTATATTTCAATTCAAATTAAATCTGAGATATGATATCTCTATTTATTTTAGTTATTTAATTTATCAAATAAATTAAATAATACATAACAATATTATTATTATTTTCGAAATTACATATTTTACACACACATCCTAGATTAAATGTTATATTCATTAAATCTTAGACATATCTAAGAGTCAATGAATATGAACATTATTGCTCATGTTGGGTTGTTCTTGTGTGCGACCCTGCACGCTTACACGAGATTGGTAGCGGGCCAATACTGTACCAGCCCACAAGTTGCAAGTGGTCTCTAACAAGACATTGCGACTATCCAATTCATATGAGGATCGATGATAGGATATAACCTATCATACAACCATGCCACGTCCCTTTTGTCACATGATAATTTGGTCAAGGATGAAGCATGGGTAGTGTCATCCTCATTTTCTTGACCATTACTTTCTCAATTCTTGAGTAGTCTAACAATTGAAATGGAAACTCTTTTCCATCATAGTATGACTATACATTTCTCAGACCCACTTATCAAGGGACCCAGTAATATCTCTCTACAAATGTGAGGAACAAATCTCATCTTGAACATTCACATTTTTTTACATGAAAACCACTAATCTTGATCGAAGCCTTTAACATCACCCTATCAAAGGTGACTTTTGACTAGGCCAAAGATCAACGACTCTCATGTAGAAATCCCTAATGATCTCAAATCAAAGGGCATTGTGATGTGGTTATACATGAGATAAGTTTATTACTTAATCCATGCAATTTTCTCATAGTGGGTTGGTCAGCACCTTGTACTCTTACAAGTGCCTATGACTTTGATTCGTATCTACACACTTAATCAAAGTCATATTGGTCTTATTTCATCTTTGCTCCCGCATAGATGACCAACCAAGGACATTTAGAACAATCTTTATGATACGTCCAAGGATACAATCATCATAATAAACATGTAAATAATATGATAACAAAAAAAAGAAATACTTTAAAGAACAATTATGTTTAAAGTACAATGATTTGCCCCTATGACATAATTTCCAATAAATCTTGCCTTGCCCCTCAAAGCTAACACCCTCTTGGTGTCGTGATTTACTCTTCAGTCTCATCTCCACCTCATAGGTCTTCAATATTGTAAGTGTGCTCCGTCCTCAAACAATGTTAGGCAATAGGATTTTTCATCCTTTGCCCTCAACATCTTGTTCACATGGTGACAACACCTCCAATGGTAGAAAAGACTTTACTATTACTTGAATTTTCTTTGACATCCTACTTATAATATTTATTTTATGTGTTACTTGGATCAAGAAGAAGCGACAAAAATTCCTTTATTGACACAACTACAAAATTTCCATAAAAAACTTAACAACGTCAACTTCCAAATGCCTTGTGAGATTGTGAGTAATAGAATGTTGTATCCCTTTGGAATTGATAGCAAATATCTTAGAGAGTTCCTATCTTAGGAGGAGGTAGACATTTGCAATATGTGATTTTATTTTTTATTTTTAACTTTAAGTAATGTATAGATTTTTAGGATTCTATATTCACAAAGTCATTTCTCATTTTAATTCTATGGTGGCTACTTCAACAAAATATGTGTCGAAATGGAGAGAAACACTATGTATGGATTCTTATGTCCTGGGAATTTTGCAAGGCAAAATAATAAGTTGGGAAATATGATGATTTATGTAGGCTATACAATCAGAGAGACTCAGTTGCCGGGTTATCTTGCACCAATTGTTGAAAAGCCAGTAACTTAATTTTATCTATTTAAAGTATACTTGGTTTGTTAAGTTAAGAAGTATCATGTTATCAAACCCCATTTTAATCTATATATGTTATTGTAGTTTTCAATAGAGTTTGTGTGTTGCTAGTCCCTTCATCAATGTCATATCTTGGTTTGATTCCTTGGGTCACAAGCCAAACAAAGAGATAAAAATCATTTTCAACACGTAAGTTGATTTGTTTGTAAATAATTGGTTTTTGACTTGAATGAATTGTTTTAATGTTTTATTATTTTCATTTTAATGATAGTGCACTCAATACATTGTTTAATAGTTGGGAAACGTGAAAGCAAAAGTGGTTCTAGCCAAAAGTAAGTTGTTGAAATTCAAGTTCTTTAATTGACAATCACTTTATATATACCTTTATTCATTTTTATCATTTGCTTTTGATGTATAGTGCCCTCGGCAATCAGGGAAAACTTAGTGCGGATACTATGTTGTACTTTACATGTATAACATCATTTTTAGTGAACTTACTAAAAATTTTGAATAAGTGATCATTTCTTAATTCTCAAATGATTTTCATTTTTGTTCTTATAATTGAATTGTTAGTTATTTCATTAAATTGATTGATTTATATTAATTGATTCTTCAATTTACGCGTAGATTTTCAGTAACGAGGATGCCTATAAAACTAAAGATATAAATTTAATACGAGACATCTTCTACAATAGATAGATGATGTGTAAAGATAAAATATTTCTTTTATATAGTGTAGTGGTTTAGAGAACTTGTGAGCATTTGATTATATTTGTTTAAGTTGATCCATGATTAGTGTTGAAGCATGTACATGATTATATTTATTAACTGCAAGATGTATATATACAAGGTGTAATAATCATCCTCGCTAACTTAGTTTTCTTTATTCCATGTTTTGGGAATTGGTTGTTTTTCTAAAGGCTATGGGTAGAAAATATAAATTACATGTTAAAAAATTTTGACATTCAACGTCTGCTTTTTTATATAACATTTGTTGTAAAAGGCTTACAATGATTGTTTTAAAAACAGTATGAAAAAACAATTGTTGTAACGATTTTAGAAAAGACGTCTATGTTAAAATTTTTAATAACACTCACATACACGCACTACAAAAAAATTGTTTAACGACGGATAAAATCCGTCAATAAAATGAGAAAATCTATTGCAAATAGGTTTTACAACAGAAAAATTATGTCACAAAAATCTTCGTTGCAAACAATATTTGCGACAGGTTTTGTTTCATCTGTCACAATTCCTTTGCAATTTGCAACGGAAATTAATCCATTGCGAATTGTGAGGCAAATTGCGACGAACAATAATCTATTGCAAATTACAACGGAATATTGAAAAAAAAATCCGTCACAAATTCAAGAACTAGAAATAGAGAAAAATTCAGTTGTAAATTAAGGAATTATTACAAAAAATATTATAATTATTAGGACTCTTTCTCAACAATCACTCAAATAAAGAAAAAATATTACGAAATAGACAGTACTGAATAATGTATTAAAAAAATTGTATATAAAGAAACATTTACAGTAGCAATCCTAAAAAGTTATACATAAAGAAAACAAATATAAACAACAATGTTGCCAACAAAATAAACTAAACAACACAAAAATAAAAAATAATGTCTATATAGTATCTGCATGATTATGCTCATCATCATTACCAAGAACGGACCACTTATCCTTGTTGTTTTCCTACTTGTCTTTCAATAGAGACTGGATCTATTTCTACATCTGCTTCATCTCCATTTGTTGATTCACTAGCCGTGTCGTAGCCATTAGCTACTGTTATAACGCCTTTACCCTTTTAAGCTCATATGCAAATACAACATTAGGAAGTAAGTTTGTTTGCTGAGACTCTCCAAAGATGAGCTTAGGAGCTCTATGGTAACTAGAATAAACATATATTGATATGTTTGGTTCCCCTTTTACCTGTCAATTTGACGCCAAATTCAATCATAAGAAAATATTATAAAGTCAATAAGAACAAACAATATTGTCTTAGAATATAATATACGAACCAACACTTTTGCACTTCCAAAATCGTTAGCTTCAGTTGATGAGTGTGAGGATGAACCTATTATGAGAAGACACGTGGAAGGAGCCGATCGCTTATCCTTATTGTTTTCCTGCTTGTTTTTCAATAGAGACTAGAGCTGTTTCTATATCTGCTTCATCATCTCCACTTGTTGATTCACTAGCTATGTCGTAGCCATCAGCTGCTGTAGTTCTAATGCCTTTACCCTTTTAAGCTCATCTGCAAATACAACATTAAGAAGTAAGTTTGTTTGCTGAGACTCTCCAAAGATGAGCTCAGGAGCTCTATAGTACCTAGAACATATATATATTGATATGTTTGGTTCCCCTTTTACCTGTCAATTTGACGCCAAATTCAGTCATGAGAAAATATTAGAAAGCCAATGAGAACAAACAATATTGTTTTAGAATAAAATATATGAACCAACACTTTTGCACTTCCAAAGTCGCATAGCTTCAGTTGATGTGTGATGATTAACCTATTATGAGAAGACATAGATTTTTGGGAAAATAGCACTAAAGTTTCAATGTACATAAAAAATAGCAAAAAAGTTCCAACACAAAATCACATATCAAAAAAATCGTACAGAAGTCTCGAGATACTTTTTTGTTATTAATTCATTTTGCCAAATTAACAACAGAACAAACCATATTAATAACAAGAAATGATATTTTGACAATAACATTTTGTAACTTGGAAATGACATTAGTGACTTTCCCCGACATTACTCAAGTATGATTTGGTTTCTACTAGAGTATCTTGATTGTCCAGGCTTTAACAACATGATAAGCCATATTAACAATAGGAAATGCTATTTTGACAACAACATTTTGTAACCTAGAAATCTCATCAGTGACTTTCTCCGACATTACTCGAGTATAATTTGGTCTTTACTCAAGTATCTTGATTGTCCCGGCTTTAACAACAGTACAAGTCATATTAACAATAGTCAATATTATTTTGACAACATTTTGTAACCTAGAAAATGGTTCCATGTTTCAAAATATTTTTGTCAAAATAGCATTTTTTGTTGTTAATATGGCTTGTCCTATTGTTAATTTGCCGAAATGAATTACTCGGGTATGATTTGGTGTCTACTCGGGTATCTTGATTGTCCCAGCTTTAACAACAAAACAAGCTATATTAACAGCAGGAAATGTTATTTTGATAACACAGTTTGAAACGTGGAGCCATTTTCCAGGTTACAAAATGTTGTTGTCAAAATAGTATTTTGTATTGTTAATATGGTTTATTCTGTTGTTAATTTGGCAAAATGAATTAATAACAAAAAAGTTTCGGGGATTTTTTTGGGACTCTTTTTATATGTGATTTTGTGTTAGGATTTTTCTACTATTTTTTATGTATCTTGGGATCTTAGTGCTATTTTCCTTTTTTTTCCCCTTTACCACAGTTACTACGTGCCCTCTATTTCTTTACCGCATTTTTCTCTAGATTTTTCTAAAATCTTAATATTTGGCCAACTTAGATCACCTTTTTTTTTTTAAAGTTTCATCTAAGTTTTAAATAAGATAAAATACAAAAAAAATTTAAATTTACAGTGAAGTCTTATGAGACATTTTTATTATATATTATAAATATGAAATGCCTAAAATAACCCTATTCTAAATATAAAATGTCCAAAATAACTCTATTAAATCTCAAATTTGCAAGTGAAGTCCTATGAGAGTTTTATGTCACACTTTTCTGTAGAGAATTAATGGAGTATACTCTTTAAGATTCAACTGAGAATTTTCTAAGCTAATAGACCCAATGCCCATGCTTATATTTCTCTCTCACATTGAGGAGCTATAAAGAGCACTGTGCAATGATACAGGCACGCACTGGTTAATCTTATTCTGTAAATTAAATTAAAATTCATAAAACTAATGATTTTAAGAATTACTCTGCGGTGAATACCAATATTTTTAGTTTGTTTTTTCATGAGAATTTTTTCGTTTTATTGTTGCACTATACGTCCCTAGCCATAAGCATAATGTATTACTTGTGTCCCACACTCTTGTCTTGATTGATCTCACACTCTTCTCTCTTCTATTTTCTTTCCTTCTTCTGAAACATATTAGTAGTGTCCTTTTTATAAAATCTTATTTATTCTATAAATTACATTAAGAACGAGATCTTGTATAGATAATTAGAGATAGTGTTGTATTTTACTTGTGTTATCAACAACTACATACATATTTAGTTCATCAAGTATACATTTGAGAGAATGTATTTATATGATGAACGATTTTTATGGCAATTGTTATATTTACATGTAATGGATTACATTTCTACATGGCCGATGGCAGGTTAAATTACATCAATAAATGTTTGGTGAATTATGTTAGTAATTATGATAGTTTGAATTATGCAATAATGTTAGAGTGGAAAGAAGAGATTTTGTTTGAGTGATGATGAATATATATAATGATTAAAAAGGGGAATAATACATTAATAGAAGCAAACATTAATTTACTTATGTATTAATTGTGTATACATGTAATACTATCTCTTATAGTATATATCATAGGTCTTTTAATGTTATACTAACACTCCAAACTCCAAGAGAAAACATATCATGTTCTGATTTTATGGCCAAATAAGGTCATGGCGTTGCCACTGATGTTGCGGTGGTTCTGCTTCCAACAACTTCTAGATGATGCCTGGATATGGTCTTGAAGGATCAATGATCATGCCACTATTAGTTTCTTCTATTTTGATTGGGTTAGATTTTCATAGTCTAGTTCTTGACTTCTCTTTTCAAGTCTCGGCTTGCCTATATATTATCTAAGAAAAACATTGATTACACGTGGCTTGGTTGATGTGTAGAATCTAAGAAAATATTTAATTGTATTATGTATGGTTCATGAACTAGACAATTTATTGTACATTTTATATCAATCTATATATTTTTTGAAGAAAAACAATATATATTAAATACACTGATAGTCTCAAATGGTCCATGAAAGCTTTAACATTTGATTATTAGTTACATTTGATTAAAAAAAAAAAGTGCAACAGAATTTTTATTCCGTCACAAATTTTTGCAACGGTTTTTTTGATTTTGTCCCAATTTGTGACAGATATGTTTTTCTATCACAAATTTTTGCGAAGGATTTTTGTTTTCATTGCAAATTTTTGCAATGGATTTTTATTTTTGTCGCAAATTGTGACATATTTTATTTTCCATCGCAATTTCCGATAGATATTTTTATTCTATCGCAAATTTTCGCAACGGATTTTATATTTTTTTCGCAATTTGCAAGAAATATTTTATTCCATCACAAATTCTATTGCACATTCCGACAGATTTTTCTCCCCGAAAATAGATGTCTCCCTTATAAGTTCCTTTTGTAATAGTGCAAAGCCAAAATATCAAAATGTAATCAAAGTTCTAAGCATCCAACTATTTAATCCAAGTTGAAGAAATACTTTATAAAGAAGTTGATGGAGCTTTTACTTGCCATCCCATTGTTTAGGACCTCAAAACAAGCTATTGGCTTACAACTTCTTGTTGGTATGGTGTCAAAGACCTCTCTCTCAAATTTGATAATTGGAAATGGGTTTGAAGAACTTGTCAATGAACTTCTGGAGGGGCTTCTGTGCAAACTAACCAATGATCTTGTTTTGTGATAGTGACTTCTTCATAGATTGATCATTGGGAGTGGGATGTTTCCCCTTCTTAGATTTAATAGGGGGCTTGGACTGATTGACAGTCTTGGACTTGGTGGCCAAATTCTTTAGAGTAGTGAACTTCTTAGTCAAATTAAATACTCTAAGTAGACCATGCAATGAAGCTGCCCATAACCTCTCCCACTATATCTATATTTGCAAATACAGCTTCGTTAATAGATGATGAAAGATGAGTAGTGCTTTCCTAGCCTTCTTGAGGATAAATTTTCTTATAAGTTTTATCTATATCATATGTAGAGTGCAAAGCACACATTTTAAGCCAACAATTTTTAACAAGTATGTAGCAAGTAATTAGCAAGCATATATACCTTACATTGATATTGTCTCAAATAATATATGTGTACTTGTTCTTTACCCAACACCAGTTACCCGACGTAATAGGAATGTTGGTCCTTACGGTTAAGAGGATGTAGTTGACGAAGTGTAAGGCTAAGAGCTTGACCCTCATTGTTCCATGTCACATTGAATTTTGTCCCAAAAGACTTCGCTTTGTTCACAAAAGTCAAGGTGCAACAACCCCTTCTTACAATATCAGTACTCATTCTAACGCTTGTTTTGGGGTTAAGTTCCTAGTTTGGCCAAGGGCAATATCAGTACTAGGAAAAATACCAGTACTATGGGCATTATCAATGTCGGAGGAACTAGAACTAGCCATTTTAACTAGAAAAAGAAAGTCATTCAATTAGTCGCAAGAAACATAGAAATGGGTTTTACAATAAATAAGATGCATGACTAAGGTTAAAGCTTAGCTAAGAAAAATGAAGTAAAAAATCAATAAAATGCGGAATGGAGAATGCAAAATGCAAAAGAGAAATCATACCTAAAAATAAGTAGAACAGAATGCATGAAGGAATGTGACCTAGTTAGGGCTTTAAAAGGAAAAAGTGAGTTAATGCAATCATAGCAACAAGCGAGGCTGTAGGACCAAAGTTTAAAGAAAGTAATGAAGGATATGGTTCGCCTGAAAGGAACTATCAACGACCAAAAAAGTCAACCAAAGTTGTAGGGTTTTGAGGAGGGTGGATAACATTTGACCAAAGAAAAGTGTAATAAATTAGGAATGTGAAGAGGCACAAGATAGCGAGTGTTTTAAAACACTTAATGAAACTTGCTCACAATTATAAGTTTAGAATTATTATGAATGATGGCCTTTTCTTATGGTTCTTAATTTACAACTGTAATGAACCTTTGATTGTTAGTTCACGGTTTTACATTACAATTGTTAGGTTTTGTAAATAGTGAATGCTTTTTTCTTAATAAATGTTAGGTTTTTGGCATGGTATTCTAAAAAGTGACGGGTTTTACTTAATAACCATAATTCACTTAACTTTTTTAATAACTTTTGAAGTTGATTATTCAACCCTGTAGTACAAACAAAAAAAAAGAAAAAAGAAAATGAGGGTGTGAATAAAAAATAAAAAAAGTTATGAGGATAAAGGATCAGCTGCATTATCAGATTTGTCCTTCTCCAGTAATTTGTGTACCTTCTCAAACAGAGAGTGAACAAGAAAGTGAAAGAGAAATATCACCTAAAGGGGAGTGAATAGGTTATTTAAAAAGTCTTTCTCAAATTTACTCAAAAGATATTGAAAATAGAGTATGAGACAGATAAAGTATACATAGAAATATTTACATTGGTTCGTCCAATTCTTTGACCTACGTCCATCCCCAGATTCATTGGGTTTTTGTTTTCTCTATCTCACAAACACGGATACAATTATACACTCTATATTCAAGATGTTCTTATTGAAAGACCAGGCTGAACCCAAGAGGGGGGTGAATTGGGTGAAGATAAAAATTTGTGACCTTTTGAAATCTCTTTTCAATTCGATAAAAAATAGTTTGAATGATAATAAAAGGATATAAAACTCTAAGCAATCATTCAAACATGTATGCTAGAAATAAAGGAGTTTAAGGGAAGAGAATTGCAAACAAAGATTTATACTGGTTCGGTCTAACCTTGACCTACGTCTAGTCCTCAAGTTCTACTTGAGATTTCTACTATTCTCCTTGTTTAACCAGGCACAAGAGACAAGCCTTTACACTCTCCTTGTTTAATCAGGTACAAGAGACAAGCCTTTACACCCCACAAGTTTGTCTAGGTACTTGTGCAACCTTTACTTGTCTAGGCGTAGATATTTGATCCAACTTTAGAAATTCAAAGCTCTCTCATATGATCTTCTTTGGTCATGAAACTTTGTCAAGATGACGCATTGGAGGTCTAGTTTCAGCCAAATTTGATTTCACCTCAATCCGGTGTCTGATCCAGGAGATATCATCAAATTACCAGACCTCGCCCAAAGCTGTGTGTGTAACAGAGGTGAACATAGTTGCTGAAGGAGTTGGAAACTCGAGTATTGAAATGGAAACTCGAGTTTTGTCGGGACCAAATGCGCTAGTGAAGCTGAAAACTCCCAATACTCGAGTATATAAGTTCCATACTCGAGTATTGACTCCCATAGTCAAGTTTTGACTCTTTGATGCCCAAACCGTGGTTTCCAAAATTGTAGTTTTCCAAACCACAGTTTTCTCATATAGAGCCAATTTCTACTGTTTGCTTGTATACTCGACTTTTGACCTGAAAACTCGAGTTTTCTCTTCCAGAATCTGATTTTCATTGTCTTTATCTCTAAATTGATCCATCCAATCTCCATTTGATTGTGAAGACTTGTAATATCAATTTAAGACCTTGTAAATTGATTTTTTTTCTCATTCTTTTTGACAAGATCTTCTATTTCTTCCTTCTCTTCACTTGATCATTCTTCACAACTCTATTCTTCCTTTCTTGAGCATTCTCCACAGACATATTTGAGCTATTCTTGAATATATCCTCTTCTTCCATCTTCCAATTATCTTCTTCTTCTTGATTATCCCCAGAGTCTATCAACCAAGAACTTGAATAATAATATTCAATTAAGCAAGTTCTTTCTTTGTCAATCTCTCATCCTCTTCTTTTTGATCAATCTTCATGAATGAACTTCACGTCATTGATTCTACATTAAAATTCAAGAATTCATCAGTGAAGAAAATAAACATATTGCTCAATCTTTTTGCTCTTATCAATGACATATATATAATACATAATCAAAACTTAATTATATCCAACACTTATCACACTAGGACTCACTCCCCCTTACAAGTTTTAATCGTACACCCACACTCAAGGTTCCTTAACATTGAGATTAAATAGATAATCAAATAATTAACAAGTGTTTAGACTCCTCACTGAGTAGATAAATGTTAAACACTGAAGTAAAATGATATCTAAAGATATTGACTAATTTGATTGAAATAGAGAATAGCAATAATATTGAATTAATTGTGCAGAGTTTTGGTAGGTGGCGAATTGAATGCTCCAAGCATATATACCAGCTTCTATATATGACCATTGAAGTTTGTTAAAATAACCATTGAGAAATATTCATATTTTCGTTGGACTCAAAAAATATTCCGTTAGGCTGAGTTCTCCCGCTTTCATTACTTTCGACTCATCGTTATCAGTAAACCTCATTTGGTTTGGACAAAAAGTTGACTTATGAAGTTGGTAATATCTTTTCACCAAAATGGGTACCTACGACAAGGTTCATTTGGATTGCTTTGATGTTTATTCCATGTGTAGCTTTGTTTTTCTGTTGTGCAATAAATGCCTTGACATAAGAGTTGCTTTATGATGCTTTTGGTTTAATTTTTCATTTGACTAACTGAAATCACTAGTAGATAGGTTAAAAACATATTAAGAGTAGTTGTTAGTAATAGTATGAAGTAGTCGTAAGAAAATCTGAACGTTTGAAATCACATAGACTATGATCATTTACAGAAGAACTTGAGTTGTAAAATAATGAACTAGAGTTTCAAACTCGAGTTGAGTATAAAGAACTTAAGTTCCTCTTGTTAACTTGAAAAAGTTTCTTTAAAAGTAGAACTTGCATTGTAAAGTAAGAACTCAAGTTGTAAAAGTTCAACTAGAGTTATCAACTTGAGTTTTTAAACAAGAACTTTAGTTGTTAACATTTTGCTAAGATCTCAAGTTCTACTGGTTGGAAGAACTTGAGTTCATATACATATAACTAGAGTTTAAAAGTCGAGTCTATTAAAATGAAACTCTAGTTCCTCATACCTTTTATGTTTAAAATAGGGAACGAGACATATTTCCTCGAACTTGAGTTTATTACTTATGGACTCGAGTTTGTGGATATGAACTCGAGTTGATAAGTTATGAACTTTAGCTTATCAGAAAGAGATAGCCGTTGAAAATCATTTCAAAAGATAGCACTCAAGTTTTTATTAACTGAGACCTCGAGTTTATAGGCTTGCTGACTCAAGATCAAGTTGGAAAGAGTTTTAGAACTCGAGTTGATGAAGCATGAACTCAAGTTGACTTAGGTCAGTAAGTTGACAAGTGTTTTATTATCATCAAAACTCAAATTGAGAACTAACAGAAAGGTCAGTTCTTTCAAGTAGTTGTACATGCATCACTGCTCTCTCATGTAATCATTGATTGTATATTAGAGGTCATAGTTCATATAGATTAGCCCTTCAATTCTTAACAGTGGATGTCAATTATCTTTTGGTTTTACCCTAAGGAGATCAAAAGATGATGAACTAGAAGTTCACTTGCATTTGTCCATGATATTGATTAAGAATAAAAGTCAGAAGTTAAGGGGGAGGAGATTGTGGAGGAGGTGGTGGTGGTAGAGTAGGAGGAGCTTGTGGAGGGGGGAGGGTGGGGGTGAGGAGGAGGAGGAGGAGGATGGATGGATGGAAAGAGCTTTCTGGCATTTGACCTTAATAAGGGAGAGAAGACACTACTTTATAAAAGGCTTTTAACGTATGTTTTTAAGCCCTTTTTATGTCCTTTTTCACGAAGACACCTATGTGAGCAATGTAGTAAAGTTTGGTAATAACATCCCTTAAAAAAGGATGCGATGAGAGATTTATGATTTCCCTTTTTGTACCAATGTAGTAGTGTTTTTTAAAAAAATGATTTACATCTTGATGATGTTATCCCCAAGATTGTCATCGTCCCTCCTAATGTCGAGCTCCAATGCAGCAAGATTTACTTCCAAGAGCCAGTAGAGAAGAGTTGGCCAAAATCGTCGGCGGTAGCAGTGGCGAAGAGCAATAAGAAAAAGGAAAAAAGTGAGCAAGCATTAACGACATTGTGTACAAAATGATGGATTTGGCTCTAGATCTAGCTCATAATTAAACAAGAATAGTGAACCAAGATAAAAATCAAGTTCCTTACTAGATTTGGCTCCAGATTTGCATCCTTATAGATTGATGCCAAGAACCGTTGTAGCCACAAGCCCGGCAACACAAGGCTATTTTCAAAATGGAGTGCATCAGTTGGAAAATTGGAATCAATGTGTCAGTTTCCAAAACATAAGAGTATTTCTCGAATGGAGTGCATCAGTTGGAAAACAGGATCAACGGTGATCGAACCGTCATCACCCAAGGAGTCTAGTATGGGAAGAGTGAAATCTAAGAGGGATTGGAACCTCATGTTTAAAAATTGCCAAAGGTCTTCCTCTGAAATAGTCACCATGCAGGAAAAATTGGCCAAGAACAAAAGGAGGGGATACAAATTCTTGGAGAGTGAATTGCTCGATTTTGGCGGGATGATACGATGGAATAGAGAGAGAGAAAGAATGGAGAAATCAAAGGCCGACAAGCTAGAGTATGAGTTTGAAATAAGGGTTTGACTAATGAAGAATGCCTTCTATTGTGTAACACCCATGTATTGATTGTTGTGGGTTCAATAATGGTGTCCCTTTCTTAAATTGGGACGCCAAAAGTCTATTTTTGGCATCCCCTTTTCTAATGAGGATGTCAAAAGTAGATTTTTGGCGTTCTTTTTACAATAAGGACACCAAAATTAGGGGCATTTAGCGTCCATTTTCTAATTAGGATACCAAAAGTATACTTTTGGCTACCCAATTTAGGAAAAGGAAGCCAATATTGAAGCCATAATTACAAAAAATGCCACCATTTTTATTTTTTACTGCCCTTTTTAGAAAAAGGGATGTTTTTTTGGGGACGTCATAAACACTTTTTGTAGTAGTGAGGACGAGATTATGAATAGAGTTAAGTACTTTGATCAAAGTATTTAACTTAGGAGAATTGGTACTTGAACTAAATGAGGTTATGAAAATGTGATTTTTAGGTTTGTTCTTTATATGACAGTTGTTTAATATGAAAGGTTGATTTTGTTGTTCATATATGGTTAGTTGATATAATCATTATGTTTGTGTTTTCACCGATATAAGGTTGGAAGATGAATTGTTTGTAAGTGTTAATTAACGATTGTGCTTTAAGAACTGCAAGAAAATGTTCTACTGCACAATACATAACCATGCATATAAATAACTATTACTTTTAAGCGTTATATATCCTTATGTGACTTACACTCTGCATACATGACGAGAGCAAAGATTAAGCTACGGTTGGAAAAGAATAACAACGATGGAGGTGAAGAGAGCAAAGATTTCTTGCATTTTTTTTTTGAAATTGAAGCATGAGGAAGATTCAAAGACCCCACTCACCATTGAAGGCGTAATATCACCTAAGGGGGGTGAATAGGTGACTATGAAAATTCTTTTCGACGAACGTAGAATAAAACACAGTAATGGAAATCAAGAGAGATGACATAGAGAATTTATACTAGT
The DNA here is from genome assembly GCA_037074495.1 of Acacia confusa. Taxonomy (NCBI): domain Eukaryota; kingdom Viridiplantae; phylum Streptophyta; class Magnoliopsida; order Fabales; family Fabaceae; genus Acacia; species Acacia confusa. The sequence goes on along the minus strand of CM073513.1, from coordinate 25,611,952 downwards.
TCGGTCCAACTCCTTGACCTACGTCTAGTCCACAGACCCTCTGGGTTTTTCACTAACTCATAAAGTACAATTACACACTCTGTAACTCAGGATGATCCTTTGTCTCTAAGACTCACTCCCCCTTACAAGTTGTAATCGTACACCCAAACAAAGTACAACTATACACTTTGTAACTCAGGATGATCCTCTCTCAATAAGACTCACTCCCCCTTACAAGTTGTAATTGTACACCCAATCTTCAAGTTCCCCGACTTGAGATTCTTACAAACAAATGATTTGAACAAATCAGAAATACTCTCTCTAAGAGTAAATAATGATAATCACTGAAGCTCAACATTTCTAAGAGTGAAAGAAACTAAGAATGAATACAAGTTGAAGGCAGAATGTTTTAATCACTGATTGTTCGTTATGTTCTTCGTTTGAAAGCTTCTCATTATATAGAGTAGAGGATGATGACTGTTGAGAAGATTTGAGTAAGTGTCCATTGAGTATATTGCGTCTTCCAATCATCACAGACGATTCTACTTCATAATGTTTTTCTCTCCAGGTTTTCATAGCAGTGAAATGTGTCCGTTGAGTAGTGGAGGCTTTGGATAATTTATGAAATGTTTACTCATGCCGTTTCCATCGGTCTTTGTCTCCACTTACTTTATTCTTCTTGTCCGGATAAGTCTGCAACTTCAGAGTGTTGAGTGGAAGTACAGCTGGAAAGAAGGTTTAACGACTATCTGTATATACTCGAGAAAATGATTAATTTAAGATTAAATATGAGTGTAACAATTAAATCAAATAATCATGATTTCACATTCAGGTGTGCTGAAATTTGCGTCAAATGATGAGATTAAATAAAATATTTAGATACTTGGGCAATATACTGAGATTTGCTTGATGTCCCTGTTTTGCGCAAAAATTCAACACTACTTAAGGGTTATTCTTCTGCAATATTTCACAAGAAATATGATTAGTTCTAGCATAGAAAATATTGAATGATAAACTGAAGTATGAAAATATTGTTTCACATCAGATGATATATCATATACTCGAGTATTCTGATTGAGAAATATGAAGCTGTTGCTGCTCGAGCAAGATCCCTTCATGCTTGAGTAGTCCTTTTATATCTGCTCGAGCAAACTCTTGGTGTTGCTCAAGCAGGGGCGAGACATGGTACATATCCGCTGATGCTCAAGCAACGTCGATCATGCTTGAGCAGACGTTGTCTTGCTACTTGAGCAAACTTCAGGTTCTGCTTGAGCATCATCGATGTCCAGAGGCTTATTACTGATTACTTGATGCTGCTCGAGCAACTAGCCATTTATGCTTGAGCAATAAACCATTTATGCTTGAGCAAGAATCCATTTATGCTTGAGCAACAAACCATTTATGCTTGAGCAACAATCCATTTATGCTTGAGCAACAATCCATTTATACTTGAGCAACAACTTGATAAACTGTGATCATCAAAACCTTTTATAGTCAACATTCTCCCCCTTTTTGATAATGACAATTTGACAAAGTTTTTAGTGAAAGTTATTTAATTACTGGATGTTGTAAACGCAGTAAGTAATGTAATCATTACATTGATAAGACAGATAATATGACTTCTAAAGTTCATACATTCATCATCCTAGCAAAGCATAACAACATCCTAAATAACATAACACAATCAAAGCATAAGATTACTTGAAGACTACTATTCTCCCCCTTTGTCATTAGCGAAAAGAGGGGTGTCGGCAGTAGGAGAAGCAGGATGAGACGGAAATAGGTTAGGAGAAGAGGGATGAGTGGTGACTGAGGAATGGAAGAAGATGGATCAGGAGTAGGAGTGTAAACATGAATCCCAAACTCATGCAGGGATTTGTCAACATCATGAACATGACATTGAAGATTCTTGAGTTCCTTCTCAAGGTCATCCTGTCGTTTGAAACATGTCTGAAAATTTTCTGTAACGGTCTTGGTAAACTTAATGAGTTAATCTCTAGTAAGTTCGATGAGCTTAGAGACAAGAGCAATTACTGTGTTAGCATTGGTAACGACTGGTTCAATAGCCTTATTGACGACATTTTCCATGATATGTTGAAAAGAAGAGTGAGCGAAGGATGGAGCAGAGGCAAACACAGTACCAGCCTGAGAGGAGTGATCCTCATTTGGAGCTCGTGTTCCAGAATGCTTAGCAGATTTTATCTTAACTTTTCCCTTTTTCTTGGAAGAGGCTTCAGTGAAAGAGATTCGCAGACGAATGAGATGTTCTTGGCAAAACAGAGGGGGATATTATGTTGTGTCATCGAAAAGATACCAGATATTATGATCTCCAAAATTCTCGAAACTAGAAAAGGATAAGGTATGGTAGCTCGAAGTTTGACAGATGCTTCAAAAATGAAAGAGACAATTTCTTCTATAATCCATAGACTAAGATTTCGTGGTTCCTGGGCCATAAGAGATGCAAAACGCTTGTAGTCTCTTTGCACAAAGTGAGTAAAACTCCACCCTTTCTGAACAAGACTTCGACTATAAACATACTAGAGCACCCTATACTCGTCTTTCATCATAGCAGGAATGAAGTTCATGAGAGTGCCATCATAAGGAACATCTGGAAGTAAGGTCTGGTAGCAAGCATAGTCAGACATTGGAGGAGGATCTTCAGGGGCCTTAGTGATTCCAAGAAAAGTATTAATATTGTGAGCCGTGAGTCTAATTTCTTGACCTCGAATTGTAGTAATTAAAACATCTTCGTCGTCTTGATGAATTTTCCTTTGTAAGCGCATGTTGTGATAGAATACACAAACAACTTCAAGGGAGAATGACATACCGAGGCTGAGAAGAGGCATAAACTGTTGGAGCCATTCGGACAGATCTAAGTTGCACTCATTCCTGAAGTGTTCTAAATCCACATATACAATTGGACAGAATGGCCTTTGCCTGAAGTAATGATCATACAATCAATAATCATCAACAGAGATATCAAATGTATTCATTTCAGACGACGGTTCAGGAAGATTACCGTCGACTGGTTTGTTTGACGACACAGTTTGTGGTTTGTTCCCTGAGGGCGGAGGAATGGAGGCCGTGGGTTGCTTGCTCCCAGAGGCTTGAGTGGGAGATGCCGAATCTTGTGGGTTTTGAGTGGGAGAGACTTGAGAAGTGTAGAACCGATCAGCCGCCGCTTTAGAATGAAGTTCAGCCATGGTGTTTTCAGAATCGTCAAAGTCTGATAAGGATGGTGATAGGGATTTTGTTCGTTTTCCTCTACTTGTGGAAAGAGACCCAGTCTGAAGATGAGTTGTTGGTCTCGGTGAGTCTTGGATAACTATACCCTTTTATGGTGTCGTTGGGAACTTTTGAACCTTGGTTTTGGGTGGTTTGTCGGAAACCACTTTGGGTCGGTACTGATGTGGCTTTTTCGATGGAGGTTGAGTAGATTTATTTCCAGAACTCGCCATAGATTAAAGAAGAGAAAGATGCACAATGGGTTAGATAGAGGTTTGCGAACAGAGAGTATGAAAAACAGAGATGAAGATGAAGAATGAAAAAGAACGGTTGGTGGTGAGAAGAAATAGATTGAGAAGGAATATAGAAAGAGGTGACGATTGGTGAGTTTCAAAACTATCTAAACGGTTGAAAAAAAAATTAATTGGGAAGGATGTAAAAGAAAAGACATGAATGCAGAGTTCCATTAATCAAAAGAATTCAAACGCTGCTACTTGATTATGCGTGCTCGAGCAGAGTTGTAACGGTCAGCCCTAAAACCAACGCTGATGTTTGAGTAGGAATACACGTGCTTGAGCAGGATTTGAACTGAGACGATGTTGTTTGAGCATGAAAATGCGTGCTCGAGCAGACTGAAATCTGAGATGAGGTTGCGGGAGCATGAGAAAGTGTGTTTGAGCAACTTTCAAAGATGTGCTCAGGCAGGAAAATGCGTGCTCGAGTAGAGGAAATTTGTTATTAACGAACTCGATGATGCTCGAGCATAGTTTATCGTGTTCGAGCAACGGTCAAGCGCTTGCTCGAGTATAATTTTATGTACTCGAGCAGTGTTCACTTGTATACTCGAACATATTGATCTTATGCTCGAGCAGAGGCACTGCTCGTGGAGGCTAAGATGTGAAAATCTGATGATGCTCGAGCAACTTTTATCATGCTCGAGTACACGTCCATTTGATGCTCGCGTAATCTTTATGTGTTGTTAGAGCAATGTCCACTCTTTTATTTCTGAATTGTTATATCTGAACAGACCTGCAAAATAAATTTTACATGCTCCGATGCTTTAGTCAGTAATTGAGAATTATCAAAATAATAGTACTGGCTTTAAATAGATGTTACTTACAACTCATTGGGATTTACCATTCCCAATTCTCTTCTAATAAACATAAATTGCTCCTTTGTTAATGGTTTGGTGAAGATATCAACAAGTTGTAAGTGCGTAAGAATGAACATCACTTTGATATCTTTCTTTTGCACATGGTCTCAATTCCAGTGATTTTTCCAGATTGGTTGTCTCCAAAAGTGATATTACCATTGTCTCTTAATTTCATTGCAATAAATTTATCTTGATCACTCGTCATGTGTTCTGGAGCATTTGTTGTCAATGTAGCATTTGTTAATTCTTGATGCTCTCAGGCAAACCTGCAAATGATTAAGTTTTATGTACCCATCTTATCTTGGGTCCTTTGAGGTTAGTTTGGGTCTTAGGAACATAAGTTCCTTTAGGAACCTACTGATAATTACCAACAGGTCTATCTCTTCTTTCTTTCTTATGAAAACAAGATGATGTACTGTGTCCCTTTCGGTTATCGTAATTACAATGAGCAAATGGATTTGATACATGAACAACTTTCTGAAAGTATTTTAAATAATAAATTCCACTAGTTTTCTTCTTTCCTTTCTTTTTGTCATAAAGTGGATTATATCCTATTCCTGATCAATCATTTGTGATCCTCTGGGCTTTCAAAATTACATTGAGCATTTCACTACCATTAGTGAATTTCTCAAGTGTTCTTGTAAGATATGCATTTCTATTATCTAAATCTAAGCATCCTTTACAAACAGTATTTTTACAAGGAGGATTTTGAATTTGCTGTTTAAGAGCTAAGTTTTCCTTTTTCAAGATAATAAATTTTTCAGCAAGCTTTTCATATTCAGTTTGTATCTCATTGTACTCATCTAGTAATTCATTAAATGTAGGTTCAAAATCACTAACCTCATTGTCGATATCTCTTTCAGCGACTAAGCATACGTTGGCTACTTCTTCTTCATCACTTTCATCATTTGAGGAACTATCTCCCCATATGGTGGATACATAGGCTTTCTTCCTGAATTGATTGAATCTCTTCTTTTTCTCCTTTTCTTTGTCTTTCAGTTGTAGACATTCAGATTTGATATGGCTTGGTTTTTCACATTCATAGCAAACAATTTGATCTTTATCTTTGTTGTCTCGTCTGCTACCTGAGTTTACTTTCAGAAATTGATTTCTAAAACCTTGATCCTTTTTATAAAACTTTTTGAATCTTCGGACAAACATTTCGAAATCATCGTTTTCATCTTCATATTCCTCCTCGTTGGATCCTTTTTCTTTGACTGCATTGAGAGCTAATCCTTTATTTCTATTGATGCTGATTTCATCTAGCTCCTTTTTGAATTTGAGTTTACTCTCATATTCTGACAAACTTCCAAATAATGCACTACTGACATCATTGATTCTCCGCGAGCTTCCTCGATGGTTGTTACTTTTGCTTCCCAATCTTTGGTTAGAACATTCAGAATTTTTCTAACTTGAGATTTTTGCTCATAAGTTTTACCCAATGTTGATAATTGATTTATCAGATGAGTGAAACGAAGTTGAAATTCTCCAATGGATTCTCCAAATTTCATACGCAGAAGATCATATTTTGTGGTTAACGTATTGATGTGATTCTCAATGGCTGTTACTTTTGCTACTGTCAAGAGAAACCACTCCAAGTCCAAGCATTCCAAATCCGATTCTCGTTTTTCGTCCTTAGCAAGTTCTTCCATCTTAGGTATATTTTCCTCGTCGGCTCCTGTTTTAAGTTTGCTTGTTGCTTCCCCTTCTTTGCTTCTTGTGAAAGTTGTGTTCTTTTCTAGTTCATGTGTTTCTGGGTAACTTCTTTAGATACCTCCCTGGGATTCTGTGTGTTGGGCACTATTTGTCTTTGTTTTCTTGAATGGTTCTATACCTGTAGATATTTACGGTAGGCCCATTCCTAAAGAAGATTGGGAAGTCATAAAAAATATGCCTGAGAAATCTGCCTTGTCGATGTATGTGTGGCTGCAGATGTCCTCAAACCTTCTAGGAGCGGTAACCGTAGGAGTAGTCATAGAGTTCCTCCTCTTCCTCCTCCTAAGACTCTGAGAGGCTCTTCGTCTCACATGTCTCAGCTTCCTATATCCATGAGAGATATTCACACCTTGGTCACTTGGCCTTCCTCTCCTATTAGGGCAATATCAATTTCGGCTACACGACCTTCATCTGCTAGCGGAGTCGGCCCAACCCCGGTCATTCCTTGTGAGAATTGTCAGCATGAGGCCATCGCCTTGTTACACTCGGTCGAGAGGGGGTAGCTGAAACGGTGCTTAGAAGTTGTACTCACGGAGCACCTCCCTTCCATATTTTAAAGAGTGTGTTGCATCACATGTTTGCACGCCGAGGTAGATCTCTGTCTAACTCGTCTTTGCTTTTTGTTTTATTGATATAGGTATAGATGGCCTCTTCATCCCAGAATTGTGAACAGTCGGTGGATGAAGAATCGTGTTCTACCAGTGTAAGCCATAGTCCTTGTCACTACATTATATGCCCAGAAGTCATTGCGATTTTGAATAAGATGACTCAGGAAGAATTTAAGGGGCCTACTCTTAGGGACAGCGACGGGTACACAGTCCAGTTACCTTTAAAAGGAGAGCCGGTAGCCTCATGGCTAGTTGGTGAGGCACCTCACTTTTTCTTCATGTACCGGGATGTGGTTACCCTTCATGGTGCCTCATTCCCCTTCTCTGACTACATTATTCATATTTTAAACCACTTACATCTTGCCCCCATGCAAATGCATCCGAATAGTTGGGCTTACGTTCTAGCTTTTGTGAATTTTTGCAAGGAACAAGGGGTAGAATGTACAGTTCCTTTGTTTCTCCACTTTTTCTCCCCCGTAAATACCTACAAAACCAAAGAAGAGCCTCTAGAGTTTGAGTGGACATTTCTTAGGAGGATCCGGGGTAAGTAACTTTTCACCCCTTTTAAAGAATCGTTTAAAGGTTTTAAGTCGGCCTACTTTAAGGTCGAAGCTATTCCTTCCCAGATCCCGTGGTTTCTCCGCTTAAATGACCTTGGGGGACTAGAAGAAAGATTTCCCCTTTACTGGACTAGCGTCCATCATAACTTAGGGTCCAAGGCCTTTAGCCCTAAAGTAACTACAATTACCCCAGTTGAGGAGAAAAACAAGAAGCTGTTGAGAGAGATCGACAAGGCAATGGGGCCTTTTCATGCCAGGGTTTACTTATCTGTTCCTTTGAAGAAAAAGAGGAGAAAAACAAGTATGCCAGACGTGTGTAGCACTTTCTTTCACACTTTATTGATTTCGGCGAGTTACTGACTATTTTGTGCAGAACCGATTATGTCGTCCAAGCGTTCAGCACCAGCAGTTTCGGTTTTTATGAAGAGACTCGGCGGAAAGTGGAAGGCAGCCGTGCCCGAGAAAAGTCGCCAAGCTCCTCCTTACAAGAAGTCGACCGTTGCACAAACTGAGCCAACTTTCGCTCTGCCTTCATCTTCGTCTCCAAATGTTGGCAGTGCTACGTCCTCCCCTTCCGTGGCGATTCCATCTCTGAGCCGATACACCGTGCCGTCCTTCTTGTTTGAGAATTCGATCGACTCAGAGCTTCTTAATGGTATTCGCCCTCCTCTAAGTTGGTTCACGCCCTTGTCACCGACTTCTGAGGAGAAAGATATGTTGATGGCCATCGAGTAGTTTGCGCTTCGTGTAGTTGGGCTTCCCTAAGTTGTGGCTTTCTTTAAAGCTCAATGAGCTAAAGCAGATGCCAAGCTCAAGGCCGCTATAGCGGAAAGGTCTGAAACCATTAAGGTAGCAGTTAAGTCAGCCGAGGACTCCCAGGATAAAGCCCTTGCTGATATAGAGGAGATTAAGAGGGCCGCTCAGGATAAAGTGGAGGTTTAGAAGCGGAGACATTATAAGGATGCCGTCGAGATATCCCAGCTGTTTGCTGAATTGAAAGTTTTGAAGGAGCAGATGGCCCTAGACACGACCTACATTGTTGATCTAGCGAAAGGCGTGGAAGAGTTGTTCAACAATGCCATAGCGCAAGTGGTCTTTCTTAACCCCAACACCACACTTAATCTCGAGCATACCCGTTTTGATGGGGTAGTGAAGGATAGAAAGATTGTGTCGGTTAGCGCTTTGGACGAGTCGGCTGGAGAGGGCCCATTTGAATCTCGGCCTTGACCCTTCCAGACGCTGAGTCGGGGGTCGGGCTCATGACTTTTATTTTTCGCGTTTCTTTTTATTCTTTTGCTAGGTTTTCTCTGTTGGCACCTGCCTTGTAATTGACTCTTGCAATCAATGAAATATTTCATTTTGATTTTTATTTGTTCAGTAGTTCGGCTGCGTGTATTTGATATTTTGGTTTCGCTTATTAGCGTTCTAACTACTTCACTGCTCAGAAAATACTTTGTACCAAGTTGTTAAAAACCTCGTGGTTGAAAATTGGTTTACCAAATCTTAACCAAACTGGTTTGATCACGTCCGGTGTAATAGGATTAACTCAGGTATAGCTTCATCGGCCTTGCCTATGTTTTAACTCGAAGAGTTTATGATCGGCTTGGTTGTTTAAAAACCGTCTCATTGAAATGTTGAAAATGGGTTGTCAGACTCCTTTTCTTAAATCCGTATAATTTTTATCGACATTTTTCGTGTATATATAATATATTCATTTAAGAATACTTAATGAGCCTAACGTTTTCTTGCCTATGCTTTCACTTGGCTCTCTTAGAGCTTATAATCATAGGGCTTTGGTTCATATGGCCATAAAGTATTGACGAGATAACTAGCCTTCACCAATTTTGACTAGTTACAAAATAAATGCTTTACCAGAGTTCGCAACGGAATAGCAAATAGATTGCTTAAAAAGAAACTAACTTTTTGAAACGTGTTGGTTCCGCCTAAGTTGTTCATAGCCTGCCTAACTTTTTATACACTTTACATCATAATCTTGAAAGACGTGGCACATTTAAATTTTAATTTTTAAGTCCCCAAAAGTCAAAATAAACTGAAGATGATGGCAGTCTTCACTTATGAGCCTTCACATCTTTTGAGGAGACTTGATGGATGATGTGGCACCAGGCACTTGATGAGTCTTCACTTATCGTGTAACACCAGTATCCTTAAAACTAATCAATTTGAGATGTTGGGTGCAAAAAAAATTTCAAAAAATAACATATAATTTGTTCTAAATAAATAAAATATATATAAAAAATAAAATAAAAATGACAAAAATGTCTCCTCCGCCTCTAATTTGAGGGACAAGCAACTCTTGAAGAAGAGAGAACTCTGGAGAGAAGTGTTTTTTTTTGCTCTGATGGAGAGAAGTGTTGAAGCAACGTGACATCTGAGAATATATAGTCGCTTTGAATGTGACAAGACGGGGATAGCAGCGCCAACGGTGGCGAAGTTGAAGAGCCAGGTTTGATGCCGTCAGCAAGCACAAAGAATTAAATGCGCACGAAAGCCAACGATGAATAGAGCGAAGAGACGTGGGAAACTGGGAATTAAATGCGCACGAAAGCCAACGGCAGCTGGCGAGGCAACCAATGTAGAAAGATTGTTTTACGCTATGAGACATCTGTCATGAATTAGTAACTCAGAACAATGAGTTACAAATCCACAAAGCAATCATGGACACCATGAACGATGAGGCATGATAAAAGCTCGGCAGATGTGTCAGGGGCTAGGGGGAGAGCAGAAAGTTATCTGGAATCTTTGCCAACACGGCAGGTTAGTGTAAAACGAGAATGGCAACAATCAGGCCAGTTAGGATTATTGGACGAGGTAAGGATAACTGCACGTCGTAGAGACAGCGATACCTAGTGTATGCTATATATATAACGGATTCAACAACGAATCAATATCTCAGGTACACTATATATATAAACTAGTATATGCTCACAAGGTACGTATATACGAACAGTCGAACACTCAACTTTTTATTATTCGATACACACAAAGCACATACCCCACTCCTTTTGGCTGAACGCCTAATTGCGTATCGAACTACGTGGACTTTGAACCATTATAAGGGTACATAGGCCTTGGGATCCAGTCCTGGGACAAGTCCGACCATTATTGTTCTATAACGGAACAAGAACACCCTAAAGAAGAATATATCTCGGTAATGTCTATGGACAGAGATCACCAAGAATATAGCAGATCACTGTGCATACACTACGGTGGCTGGAGCCACGAATGGGTGTGGGATGTGCCTAGTGAGACTGAAAGTAAATAGAGAATGACTAGTGTGTAGATGGAGGTTTGACTCCCTATTTATAAGGGTTACCTCTAGGGTTTATTCTTTGTGCTGTGAGCCACATCTTTTGTACACTACTGCATATTTCGCATAGTCCCCACATTCGGTTGCTTCTGCTCCACTAACTACTCATGCCTGCTCCACTACCTGCTGCATATTTTGCATAGTGGGTGATTATTGATTAGTGTTTTACCTGTACATAGGCCGAGCTCTGTGCAGGGCCTTCCTATCAGGCCATTGAATCTTCCAGGCCCAATGTATAGGGCCGTAACAGTTTCCCCCCAGCCTGTTAGTTCGGTGTCCGAGCTTGTGGGATGTATGCTTTCGGAATAGATATCCCCTTAGGTGAAGTTCATCCAATTCTACCCAAGACGTGCTTTAGCAATTGCATTTTAACCCCGGAGAGCATATTGATTTTTATCAGCTCAACTCGCAAATGCTTTAAACGTTGTGTCCATATCCCGTCTTTGTCCTTTCTTTCACCAGAATTTATTTATCTGGGTTATTTGAATTAGATACATAATTGAGTTTGGCTGGGACGCGCTTGGCCTCGTTCAATGCTAGCCGTTGATTTGCCTAGGCAAGTCGTGCTACCTATGTAGGCGGTGTTTCGATTTCCGCTGGGATCAGTAAGTGCAATTTCCCCCGTGCCATCTGGCCAGTCTTTATTGGCTGGTAACCTAAACATCGTGCTTGGACACCTGTAACCCTGAGCTGAGGCGCACTTTCTGGACATTTTGACACTTGCCTTTAATCCCTTTATATATAATCTCATCCTTTTATCGGCAACTTTCTGGACTCCAAGTTCTCACCACTTTCCTCAAATATTTTGCCTTCTGCCCACTTTCTTGGGATTCATGACTCTAGGCAAATCAACAGTTAGCATTTTAAATGCCATCGGGAATGTAAGGCGATGATGGCGCTCCAAAAACGAGGTATATTTTAAATGCACCTCAAGTTTGCAGGTGTCCAGGCGCGACGTTTGGGTTACTAGCCAATAAGGACTTGCCAGATGGCACGCGGGAAATGGCACTTGCGTGATCAACGCGGAAATCGAAACGCCGCCTACATAGGTAGCACGACTTGCCTAGGAAAATCAGCAGTTAACATTGGATCAAGCTAATCGCGTTCTAGTCGGACTCGGCTATGTAGCAAGCCCGAAGAACCAAGATAAAGATGCTCGAGTAAAGAGGACGAACTGGCGAAATAATGTAACCTCGGCAATAAATCCAAATCCGAGGTCCTTCCCCTCGAATTCGCACGCAGCATACTCCGTTTGCAAAAAGTTTTTATTAATATATTCAAAAGGAAATTTACCCCTTTCGCAAAAAGTTTACAAAGCATATTCCGACTCAAAAATTCGGAAAAAAAATTGTCTTCTAATGCCCTTCCTTACCCCTTTATTGCTGCCCTGCATCGAGTTGGCTAACGGACACCTCGAGCTCAGCCCTTAGAGCAGCAGAAGAAGGAAGTTTCAACGAGACGAAGTGCCCATTTTCATCAACATAAGCCTTGATTGTGACTGGGGAAATGTCCAGCTTTACGGTGGGGTTGAAATGGACCACTTGTTCTAGGGCGTTGTCAAAAGCATCTGGGGCCCCACTTTTCATATTTTCTACATCGGTCAGAGCAGTCGTCAACTTACCCTCGAGTTCTTTCTAGACGGTCTCGAGCTCTTGGTTGTGCCACTCCATATCTAAACATCTTTTTATTTATTGTTTGTACTTTTTAGAAATTTAGCGGCCAAAAGGTTTCTGACAAGATCAATGTCATCTCTTCGGTAGGGTTTAGCATTTTGAAAAATCTGCGGGAAAATTGAAGAACAAGTTAACGTAAATAATTCAGTCTAATGAACTAACTAATAACTCACTTACAGGAAAATAAAAGAGAATCATTTGAGAATGAAGAACTGATTATGATCACCTCCTCAAATCCTGAAGTATCTCCAGAAATTACGATATCATACATATAATTTAAAACGTAGTAGCCACACTCATGGTTCCTAGGTTGGCAAGGGCACTGTACATGAAAAGAAAATACTCAAAGTGATTATTTAAGGCAATTATAATGTGATTGTCAATTAAAAAAATGGAGTTTAAACAACTTACCGTAAGGTGCTTCCATGTAGTGGTTTTGTGCTTCTGAATCATAGACATTGCTCTATCATTATAATGACAATGGAAGACATTAAAAAAAATGTGTAGTTATAACCAATCATCTACAAACAACTTACTTACCCGTTGAAAATACGTTTGATCTCTTCACTCGGCTTTTTACCCAACGAATCCAACTAATAGATGTGCCTCGTCTCGGGGCAAGCAACACATAGGCTCCAATGGTGTCTACAATAACATGTATAGATTAAAGGAGAGGTTAGCTAACATAACAATCCGTAACTTGACAAACTGATGAGTATGCCTTAAATAGGTACAAAAATGGTACTTGACACTCAATAATCGGTGCCAGATAACACTGTTTGCCACTGTTTTGTATTCGATCCTTCACATGATCTTTCCTCTCTTCTGAGGTGATGATTCTAGGATCCACGAATCCATATAGAGGGGAACGACCTACTTCTGCGGCTGCATCACGTAAATAGCTGGAGTAGTACAATTAAAATGAGAGAAATGATTAGTGAATATAGAATCTTAAAAATCAAGTCTACTCCCGGGGAGTGGGAGGTCGCGGGTTCGATTCGTCAATCCCGCCCTCTGTACTTTAGGACATTGATGCATGAATTAAAGTTAATGATGAAAAATAAACTCACTGGAAGGCGAGTAGAACCCATCCTATGTCTAGATCATCCAATGACAAGAACTCATGTACAGAGTTGACATCAATAACATAGCCGGACGAGCTATTTCCCACAATCCCTGCCAGCATTGTGAGGACATCCTTCTTAATTTGTCTGTACGTAGCATGGAGTTTTGCCAATGAGCCGAACTTTTCCGCTCGTTCTTTTTCCTAGCAACACAAAGTTCAGATTATTGTAGGTAGGATGTCAAGGAAGGATTGAAGTAATTATCATAAAAGTGTTACCTACCAATTCAGGAAGTGTTTTGGAACTCTTAACCAGACGTGCTGGCCAAAGGATGAAACCATTTACCGCATCACCAAGTACTTCAACCTTGTCGTCAGGGAAAGGGACGCGTGTCTTTTCCTCCCTGTGTCGAACTCTCGTCACCGACACCCTACATTTATCGATTGGAATTTCCATACAATGGATGTTTGTTCCCTGCGTGTGTAAAATAGCATAGGCAACAACACGCAACGGGTCATCCAACAAAAGGTCGCAGGGTTCTTCATTACCCCATTGAGGAGTAGTAGGACGGCCAGTACTTGGCAAAGCCGGGGGCTCAGGATTATCTTTGTCCAATCCTGCCAATCAGCTAGACAACATTGACTCAAATAAATGTCGTTGCTCATCCATCTCTCGACGATGTCGCTCAGCCATCTCTTCTAATTTCTGAGTAAATTGCGATTCTACTCTTTGGTTGACTTCCTTTATTATTGATTGCGTCAGCTCATGGCGAACCTTGTCATAAAGATCTTCAGAAGTTCTAGAATGTGAGTTAGCCCGTCCAAAGTATCTGGAGAGACCGACTCCCCTCGACTCCCCCCTAACCTGACCAGGGTGATCGGGCTTCCCAATTGCCATGGCCAGGATGTCCATCCTGCCAGTCGAAGTGAATGAACCTTACTCACTCTGTTGCAAAAGTTCATCCTGTAGCATAGAGTTGAGCAATATAATTTAATTGCATAATCTTTACAGAAACTGAACCACGGTTAAATTAAAACTCGATATTAACTACTCACAATCTTTCTAACGACCCCTTCAACCGTCTTGTTTATGAATCCTCCTCCCTTCTTTATCCTCGCTTCTCTCCATTTAAGGTGACGTGGGGGCCAACGTGGTGCCTGCACGACAATACTAAGATTTGATTCTGCCACTTCCGCCTGTCTTTTCAAATCATCCTACATCATCCACCTTTTAAGTTTCCGATAACCCGCGCGGGACATACAATGATCATACGGATTTACAGCCCGCCTCTTTTTACCAGCCTGACTTAATTTCTAAGAACAGAGAATAGAGAAAACTGACTTAGTGATGAAAAAGAAATTGAAATAAAATGTATCATACTAGGATTGGCAACTTATAGTCTTATACCAGCCAATCAGCATCACGTCGTGATGCCTCAAATGATCTCCAATCTTCCTCAGAGATAGAAGGATAGTAAGTACAAGGATCCTCATTTATCTTCTCCCCAAAGATGAAGTCGCGTGTGAGGGTGTGTTTGAAGTCTTTCCACCGTACACGAACTTGCCCCAAAAAATGTTTCTTCGCGGTCTTGGTGTTGGGGACTGTATAAGTTTGCTACAAAGAAAAAAATAACATAGATATTTACCAAAAAACATGAAGATAGAAATTAAGAAGTAAAGTTATATACCAAAAGTTGTAACCAAATCATGTCCCGCGTGCGCTGATCTACTTTCCTCCAACTGGAGAATTTCAGGCCGACATGGGTTTTGCTCAACTTGCCAATGTAGCTACAGAACCTTTCTTGCTTTGGCCCAGTTGGATTCAAATAATCGTTGAACTCGATCGACACCGGTCCTTGTTCCTTAGTGCGTACAGCCAAGCTATTCAGCTGTGTGGGTCCTCTATCCTTCTTCCTAATAGGTGAGGAATCAGAATTTCCCGAACCACTGTTCCCATCATCATTGGCAGCCATGTTCCTGATACAAATAAGGGACTGATTAATTACCATCTGAACTAAGAGCGGTACCGCAACTAATGACAAAAACCCACTTGTGGTTTAATTAGAAAATATATAATATATTGTTCCGAAATGGCACAAGGCACATATGGCCTTTCACCCACCATATAATATAGACCTGCTCATATTTCCCATCCTATACCTTTCCGGCAAAGGTTATGGCCTTTGTTTAAGCTCATTTGTTGGAAGCAATCATTTTATTTTGCACTTATTCTCCTGAAATGTCATCCCATTTTGTCGTATAATCATTATCGTTAATAGAATAAGAATTCTACCTTCATCTGGCCGATTACAGGATATTCAGTTATTCACTTTCAAGTTTGAGCCAACAATTTCTTATGTGATGTATTGTTAAAATAAAAATAAATAAATACAAAGTGATGCCCTATTATGACCACACACACACACACACACACATGTTGACTTATTATTTAGAAAGAAATATATTAAGGAAATTAAACTAAATAATTGTGTTATACGTAGAGTTGTTATCTATCCATTCATGTATACGTCATATTTGGGGAGTTGCTCTTGGATATATACATAATCTTGATCCTAAATACAATACATATTGTTCATATTGGTCAATGGCGATAGATGCTCGCTTAGCTAGCTAAAATCCAATCAAGGACGAGAGTGAAGAAAGGAATTAATTAGGATGATGACTTAATTAGGTGTACATATTTTTTAAAAAGTCATATATATGTATATTAACTATTTAATTAATTAATAACTTCATTAATAATTAAATTGGATAAATATGTTTTGTATTCATTAAGGACGACCAGAGGGAGTATTATACGTATTACGTAGTAATTAAGTCATATATGCAAATCAGAGAATCTATGTATCGACCTGGTCCTTATATTAATTAATTACTACAGTTCGATTTGCGAGGAGCTGCATATATAGTTGGGAATTTTAATTACTCCAGTTGGAAGCAGAAGATAGAGACCCCGAAAACTTTGAATGTAACATCCCAAAATTTAGAATTATAAGAATTAAAATATGACATGGGATTAATTATGGAATTTGGCCTTAATTATTATTAATAAGAATTAATATTTAGAATTTAAAGGCATATGTTGAGGACAAATATAGTAATTAGGAAATAATTTTTGGCCCAAATAGTTTAGAGACAATATTTTGTGGCCTAGAGGAGTTATTTGAGGTGGAAAAATCCTTAAAAGGAATTAATTAAGGATTTATTTTAATTTCCTAACTAATGTTTGCAAATTGCAATGTAATTTAATAAGGGACCATATAACCACAAACAAATTAAAAAGCCTTGTAGAAAAACAAATTGGTATTTTATTAGTTAGCTGGCCCCACACTCTTTACAAGTATGACAACTCACTCCATCTCTCTTCTACAAACTGCCACCTGTACTCAATGTCTCAATGTAAACACCCTCATTTCCTATTCTTCATTTTAATTCAGTGCATTTGTTAGGAGATGTGAAAACCCTTTACATTGTAAAATCTTGAAGAGAGGAAAAAAAATTGGAATTGATTTTTTAACTCTTGGAGTTTAGCGTAAGTCGTAATAACTATTAATTATTAATCAGGTCGTAGTCCAGAAATATATAACAATAAAAAATAACGTCAATCACCCCCGACATATGCTGTGATACATGCATGCATTGAAGTAAAAACTCTGAGATAGCATCCATATCTACTCAAGCAAATAAAACACTCAATCAATTTCCTTTTTTATTTTTTATTTCCATTTTGTATTATTATTTTTTAAAAACAAAAATCCTCAAAGTTTATGTCATTACATGCGGAATCTGGCCCCACCGTAGCTGTAGGGGAAACAGAGAAACAAAAAAAAAAGAAAAGAAAAGAAATGGAACTATAAGAAAATTAAACAAATTAAAGGAACAACAAACACTGACACTATAAAAAATTCAAAAGCATTTGTCCCATTTTTAAAAGTATTGCTCCTAGAATACCGTCTTAACCGACAATAAGATTTGAATCCATAGTAAAAATATTATATTTATACACATTAATAAAAATGAATTCAATCCCTTTATCATCATAGACAAGCTAGAAAGAAGGATATACCCAAATAAATAAAGGTGGCCTATAAATTATGTGATATTTTTACGCACATAAATATCAATTTTTATGCATTATATGTGTGTGTGTGTGTGTGTGTGCGCGCGCACATAAATATGTGATATTGCTAAAAGATTGAAAAAGAATTACAACTTCAAAAACTCAATTTAACCACGTGTGTATTTTTGCTCCAAAAAAAAAACACGTGATTCTGAGAAAAAAGCTCATGTGTATTTTTGCACCTTAACCCTTTAAGTAATTAATGAATGTAGTCCTATACTCCTGTCATTTAAACAACTGTGTCTTCTCAAAATTACTTTGACATTGATTAACATATTTATTTTTTAAAATCAATATATACGGATGATTGGTTAAAAGTAATTAACTTGAGTAAAGCCACACCGGTCCAACGCTCTGCTCGATCATGTTGACTATATATAACCAGTGGGTGAACTACGTTTAGAATTGAAAAGCCACACACCATCGTCCCTTTTCTAAACTCAGTCCCATAAGCAGTTGTCTTTTCAAACCCCTTTTTCTAGAAAAGCCATACTAGCGTCGTTCCTTTTCTAAACTCATTAGCCATGGATATACATGACATTGTGCTTGAGATCTTCACACGGTTACCAGCAAAATTGGTCTACAAGTTCAAATGCATAAACAAACTCTGCAACAATATATCTTCATTGGGGGAAACTTATTTCTTCTGGAAGCAATCCCAGAATGCCTTACTAAGGGATGACCCTTGTTTCTTTATGCAACCATACTGGTGGAATATTGAGAAACAAATTGAGTTTCATGGCCTGTCACCAAATAACACAACCTTTGGTGCGTCTGATGGTTTCTTCCAATTTTTGGAAGACAATCGGACTGTTGATATAATTGCTTCAAGCAATGGCTTGATTCTTGGTCGTAGTGATACAGCAGAGTACTTCATCTGCTACCCGGTTACGCAATCATATCTTCCCATTCCCATTCCAAATGATCCTAGAAACAAACCCAGTCGCTGCTGATAGATTTGTCTTAGATTGTAACGTGGAAGACTCGGAAGAGGATTTCATGTTACATCTGTTTGTGCTTCCAGATGAGTGGGATTCTTCATATTTTAATTTGAAATCCTACTTTGTAGGGGAGGGTATGTGGAAGTCAGTTGAGGCAGGCTTCTTTCGTGACTTTGAGATTTGACCATCATGTTTATTACAGAAAAGCTCTTCACTTTATCTCAGATTGTTTTCCGTATATCGTCAAAGGGAATCCTTATTTCAGGCCATATATAATGTCTTATACTGTTGAAGATGGAAGCCCAAGGATGATTAGAGTCCCTAAAGAAGCTAGAAGGGGCTCTCATGACTTAACCTGCAAGTTGGGAATTTATAAATGGCAGAAACCAACAAGTTCAGATGAGTCGATCTGTTTGGTGAGATTGAGGAAGAAGGTTTTTACCATCTGGGTTTTAACTGATTATGAGATTGGCAAGTGGAGAAGGATTTTAAAAGTGAGGGTGAAGGCGATGGGAGTGAAAGAAGATCCCGTTATTGTAACAGGATTTACTGTTATGAATGTGGATTGCTTGGTTTTTGCCACTGAGACAAAGGTCTATGGATATGGTTTGTGGCAAGAAAAATTTATGAAGCTTGAAGAGATCTGTGAGCATGGAATTGGAATCTGTCCGACGATCATCACTGCATATTCAGATTCACTTCGTCCTTTTGGAAGCATGGCTGTGACCTTGCCAATATTGCAATAACAGTGATCTTTAATTTGTTTCTTCAATTAACCTCGTACATTCGATAATGTCATCAGTCATCTGTGTTTGTTTGATTGTAGTTTAAACTGAACAAATAGTATCATCTACATGAAAAAAAATATGTATAGAAGTAGCTATATATAAAATATTAAACATAATCGATCTTGTAGATGAAGATTAGAAATTAATATATTTTTGTCATTCATAATATTTTTGATGCTGCCTGATTGTCTATAAGTACGTACGTACGTACATATATAGATGGGGATGATGAGTTGAATAAGTTTTCAAAAAAAATTTATATATGTTCATTTTGTTTCGGATCGACATGGCTTTTGGGAGGGTGATAAACAGGGCAAAAGTACGGAAAAACCCTAATTAATTAATTAATTACCAAAATGCCACTGTGGCAAAACTATTAACCCATCTGCCCCCCTGTAATCGATTACATGCTTTATGTAATCGATTACAGAGGGTCATATATATTTTTTTCCATTTTTTACACTACGTAATCGATTACGTACTGTAGCGTAATCTATTACATAAAAAAATACACTACGTAATTGATTACAAACTGTGGCGTAATTGATTACATAGTGTAGTTTTTATGTAATTAATTACGCTACAGTGCGTAATCGATTACATTTCGACAGATGTGTTTTTTAAGAGGCAGATTGAGCTCATTCGAGACATTCCAACATTACTGCCCTAAAGCTCTCTGGTTGGTCGTGTGTTAGGTGATGCTATAAAAAGGTTGAAGACACATGACTGCAGGTAAAATAATCTCTAAAAAGGTTGAAGACCACCTACAAAAGATGGACGAGTAGACAGTCATGTGTCAGGTGATGCTATATGACAAAGAGTTAGGGGTTATTTGAGGTCGAGGAAGCATATGTTGGGGACACAATGCGGGTTGACTTGATCAATCGCAAATGTTAATGTAGGAGGTTTACAGCAACGCGGTATCCATGCGTCCATGTGCTAATAGTGTGCAGGGCCGAAATTTATAATCATTATGATTATGTTGACCCGGTGTTCACCTTACCATACATTAGTCAGGTATATGCTACGCATTGGTACCCAATAGGCAATAAACGATTGATTCTACAAGTAGATGGCCCAACCGTTATCCCGGATGCAAGTTTGTCACGCAGAAAGGGAAGACCAAAGTCTACGAGGATACAGAATGAGATGGATTGGGTAGAGTCTCAACCGTCAAGCAGTCAGTCCTGATGTCGGCATTGCAAGGAAGTTGGTCATAATATTCGTACGTGTCCGTTGAGGAATAGGCATGCTTTGTAACATCCTCCCAAAATTACCATTTAAATAATTATTTTATACCTAAACGTACTTAATTCCAGTGAAAATAAATCATTCCATAGTAAAATTCATATCAACAATCACTGTTTATATCAAGAGTTCTAGTATGCAACGAATTAATCAAAATATGCAACGTACCAAAAGAGGCCTTAAAGTTTGGCAATATACATCAAATTTTGCTCAAGGGACAAAATAAGACATACATGATTGATAACTTTGATCAAGTCTCGGATGCCTTCTTCCCCTTGGTATTCTTGCCTGAAAAAAATAAAAATGACGGGGTGAGTCACAAAGACTTAGTAACCACATATCCAATTTAAAAGGTATACAAGGAATGATTACAAGATAGCTAAGCGGGCTAAGTATCCATTGTATATCAATAATTCTGAATAATTCACCAAACCAATTAGTAAATTTCAAATTTTTCAATGTGCATTTAACTCCCTTAACCCTCCTTATAACCTCCTTATAACCGCTGACAGAACCCATGGGCTATAATATAATAGGTTTAATCTCTATGACGAAATTATTCCAAGCTCACCAATAATGAGGGGTAGCCCCACCAAAGGCTACAGAACTCATATCGAACCATGGGATCCCTTTCTCTCAAACATAGAAAGATGCCACTATCCCAAGGGCTGACCCTAATCCCGGACAAAGGATTTGGATGATACCAAGGGAAATATCCGGCCATCCACTGTGCGCTCAGTGGTGGCAATACCACATGGGGTATGAAATCAATCTCCTACAATCACATCTCATGTCAATCCAGAACACCTCAATATGCAGTGCATCACAATTTTCAGCATCAACAATTCACAGTTATGTTCAATATTCAACATCATGCATAAATTCCAATGATTTCAAAATAAACAATTTTAATTATAACAATATAAACAATTTAAGCCCACTTAACTAAAATTTTACCTTTCAACAAATATCTCACACATGAATACATTTTCATAGGTAACACAAACTGTAATAGATTTATATATATCATTTAAATATATATAAGCATGCACTTATAATCACCTGAACAAGTATACAAGATAAATTGGAAAGTGGTTACCTCAAGTTCTTGACACCACACTAA
This sequence comes from Acacia confusa, assembly GCA_037074495.1. NCBI lineage: Eukaryota > Viridiplantae > Streptophyta > Magnoliopsida > Fabales > Fabaceae > Acacia > Acacia confusa. Next base: position 25,590,406 of record CM073513.1, on the reverse strand, counting down.
TTGTGAGAGAAATTAGTCCCCTTTAAAAATAAATACATAATCATATGTTAATAGAATTAACACTGATTACTAATACCTTAATAAAAAATTTAATTAAACTATTATCTCATTTTAGGTACCCTAAAATAAAATAACAATTTATCTATTCCTCAGATTTTAACATTGTATTAACTTTTATAAGTATAACCCAATTTATTTACAAATCTCCAAATCTCAGAATCACACCAACCTCTAATTTAAATCTCAGATCCCAATTCATACTCTCATGTAGTTCAATGATTTAGTAAATCTAACTGATTAAATTTATTTACTAATCACACTTGACATATATATATAGCCTTCTATTATCAAAACTCAAAATTTTACCAATGGTCTAATCCTAAAATTTTCAATAATCAATACTATTCTATCCTCTTTAGGAAGAGAAAAATAAATAGACCAACTTTCATAAAGGAAGTTTATTGAAAAGAAATTAATCTAACTACCTAAATGATCCTATAAAATAAATAACATACCTTAAATAAGCTCCCTTTTTTCCCCTTTCAATCTCGTTAGCTCCATCTCACTCACACTCTTCAAATTAACTCACACCTATTTGAGCACCACACACATATATATAATAGAACTTGAGGGGGTGGATTAGATTTTTTTTTCACTTAATGATAATGATCATCCCCTCCTATCATTAACTAGTGGCAGGACACTGCCACTTCCAAATGTGGCAGCGTATCTACCACAAATATACATTTATATAATTTTTTTTGACAAAAAAAAAGTTTTACTTTTTTTAATTATTATTTTTTTAAAAAAATTTAATTTAATTTTTTTTAATAATGTTACAAGCTTAATGTGGGCAAGTTATGTTTTTGTATTTCATTTATGATGATATTGGTGAACTTATGTGAAGATAGTTTGTTGATGTATTTTGGTGTTCAGTTTATAAATTTCTGTTTTGGACATGCTTGAATGCAAATGTGCTAATCTATTATGTCATTGTCATGCTTCGTTGGACCAAAAACTGAATTTTTTACATCAATGGACTAGGCCTAGGGTAGCAGGTTAATTGTTGGCAAAAACACCTTATCCAATCACATTTATATGTAAAAAGAAGTTGGACATCAGTTTGGTCGTAAACCAATTCGAATTCAGCTCTTCATTATGCTTCTGGAGTTGGTGTAATCGATTACACCATACTGGTGTAATTGATTATTACATAGTTAACACTATGTAATCGATTACACACTTTAGCATAATCGATTACATAGTGTATTTTTTTATGTAATCGATTACGCTACAGTGCGTAATCGATTACGTAGTGTAAAAAATGAAAAAAAAAATATCTGACCCTCTGTCGATTAATTAATTAATTAGGGTTTTTTTCCGTACTTTTGCCGATAAACGGAAAATTGAGTTAATTAAAAACGACTTTTATAATAGTCGTTGAATTCTAAAATTAATGGGTTAAGGTGCAAAAATATACGTAAGCTTTTTTTTCCCCAGGAGCAAAAATACACATGTACTTTTCTTTAGGAGCAAAAATACACACGTGGTTATCATTTTGGTGCAAAAGTCACATATCACCGTTAAGTCACTGTTCACCTCATCTCTTTCTCTCTCATCACGGTGAACAGTAACTTTACGGTGGGATGTGACTTTTGTACCAAAATGGTAACCACATGTGTATTTTTGCTCCTAATTAATAAAAAGCATATGTGTATGTTTGCTCCTAGCGAAAAAACTCATGTGTATTTTTACAACTTAACCCAAAATTAGATGAAGAATTGAAGGTCTATCGTCTATGGAACGCTGTGTTTTTTTCGGCACTAAACCTTTTCGTTAAAAAATCGTCACAAAGCCAAGTCCTCCTTAAATACCCCCAATACTCATTCTCATATTTACTCCATTATCGTACATCTCTCATCTCTGGCCCAAATCCCTAAACGTCGCCTCTGTTCAAACAATGCTGCCAAGATACAAGCAAACCGCTCCCAGGGGTGCTTCTGATGCTCGAGCATTCTGTAAATTGATATCCCAGGCTCCTGAAATAAGGGTGCCTTGTATTCTGAAGGAAGAGACCGAAGAGTCCCGTGTTCCCATTGTTATGTCAGACGGTGATGAGATGCCCGCTCTCGTGCATTCAGTCGACGTTCGCCAACCTCCTGGCCCCAGCGAGCCTACCGCTATCCCCTCGGTTGTTTCTTCCTATGAGGCTCATGTCGCATATCTTAGACAACGAGTGGATGATCTCTAGCGGGACCTTGAAGCTGCTCTAGTCTAAGTCAAGGCTTTGGCCGATGAACTTGATTGTTTTTAGTATTCTTTTTCTTCTTGTTCATTTTCACTTTCATTTTTTCTTAATTTTCTTTTGTAAATATTCTCCAGTAATGAAAGAATAGTAAATTAAGAAGTAAAGAACTAAGCTAATTATTTTTCATTAAGCTATAATCATGTAGAGTAAAATAACATAGTTCAGCTTAATATTCTCCAATAATAGATTAAGATTTCTTAACATAGTTCCCAACCATGGGTCGAATGGAATCCTATACATAATTATTTTTCCACCACGATCCTATACATAAATCAGTTAATATAAAACAATAGAAGAAGTAGCTTTTTTTGTTCCCTTTATGTTCTTGATTACCAAAGAGGTATGAATAATAAGTTCTTCATTACCTAGAATAGAACAACCACTTAAAATAACGAAACAGATTGAAAATAGTATTCATAACATCTTCATTGTGCATCTTAATCAATATATATAGTGTCCATATAGACTATTATTAAGTTTTGTTGCCCAAAATTGTGTTTCATCGAAAGGCATAAAATTTAAGAAATTTGATAAATACTTATAATATTGTCCTCCATTAAAAAAATACATGTCATATAAACTATTTAATTAACCCCCTTAATACTCAAATTGGACAAATGCATTTTGTATTAAGGACAAGAGGGAGTATTATCTTAGTACCTTATTTAGCTCGCTTAATCTCTCCAAAAAAGCTAAATTATGGGTCATATAATATAATAATAATGACCAGGGCAGTATAATATAATAGATTACTTGGCTTAGTTCATTCAAATTACAATGACTAAGCAATCCTGAAGGAGTCCACATTACATGCATAACATCTGTAACACCAGTATCATGGAAACTAATTAATTTGAGATATTGGGTGAAAAAAACATTACAGAAAGCAAAGCAACATATAATTTAAATATAAATAAATACAGTATGTAAAAAAATTTGAAAAATTAAAAAGATATGCTCATCTCTCTGATAGAGGGATGAGCACATAACAAGCACATAAAAGATGTGTATGTAATGTGGACTCGAGGATTGCTTTGTGGATTTCTAACTCGTTTTTCAGAGTTAATAATTCACGATAGATAGATATCTCGATTCTTCAGTAGACTTGACAGAGGTCTGCATCGTAGCGTATAATAGCTGGCTCTTCAACTTCGCGACTGTGGCACAGCTACCCCCATCTTGTCAAATCCATAGCGACCATATATTCTCAAATGTCGTGTGCTTCAACGCTTCTCTCCAGAATTCTCTCCTCTTCAAAGCCAAATCCTCCACCGCACGGAGCTCTTCGTTGCTGCCAGCCATTCTCCTCCTCCTTACGCGCACTGCCATATCCAGGTAACATCAGTTCATAGCTCTTCTACGTTTATTGCTTTGCTTTTGCTCCTTTTCCAGAGCGTGCTTGGAGAGTTTCCTGGGTCAGTTTCTGGGTAGGCTTAGTGTTCTTGGAATTTTTTGGGTTCAGAGTTCTTCCGATCGTCATCGTTTTTACCAATTGTAAAATGTAATGGATCAAAATCAAGATAAAAAATAACTTTACAACAAAATTAAAATATGGCCATTTAATCTCCAGCTTCGAAAAATCCATATTTAATTGCAACAAAATTAATGCGAATGGTTTTCCTTGCGCAATTAATGCTCATGTCTCTTTGGGTGATAAATGACCTAATAATTCTTAGGCAGGGGAGTGGCCTTGTGGAGTCGATTGATTATATTCTAGTACCTCTAACCATAGATCGACTCGCGACGAGTATGGACAAAATTCGTTACTGCTTTGCATTGCATTCATCTTTTTCTTGGTCATTGAATCTTTCGTAACAACACTTTGTGTCTTGCAGATCCGATAATCAGAAAGTAGCCTAGGTATTTTGATTATTTGGAAGCCATGAATCGTGAAGAGGCTGCCCCAAACCCCAGCCCAACCAAAAAGCGGTCTGAAGCCGGGAATGGTAAGCAACAAGCCCCTCCTACAGCTACAGACGCCTCTGGATCCACTGCCCAGGTTCCGACACTGAGTACCCCTTTAATTCCTTCCACTCCAATCCCGGATCAACCAGCCACCCAAAATTCTCTCCTCGAAACATATTTTCTCAATCTTCTCTCTGGAACCATGGGATGGATAGAAACCTCCGGCGTAGTCTCTGTCCTCTGCGAAGCTTCTTCGAGGCCAAACGTACCACTAACTCTGAGGCTGACGGGCTTGAAAAAATTGAGCACTACGCGCTAAGGGCGGCGGGATTGGCTCAAAGCATGGCGGATCTGAAGAATAAATGTGCCGACTCGGATGTAAAGCTGAAGCTTTTGGCCAGGGAGAGAGACCAAGCACGCGAGGTGGCAGAAAAATGCCTTGAGGATCTTCAAACAGAAAGGTTGGCTAAAGGGATGGTTGATGATGAGTTGGCTGTAATCGAGGGAGAACTCCAGAATGCAACCATGGCTTTCTTCCTGGCGGTACGAAAAAATCAGAGGGATGGAGATGCCTTGGGCCAGATGAAGGAGATGTACCTAGAGGAGAAGACAAATCTAAGAAACCTTGAGGAAGCCCTCGAGGCCGCCCATGCTGATACAACCTGCTTTCCTAGTTCGGCTGAGTATGCCTTCAACAATGCTTTGGAGCAGGCGGCGCTTTTGAATGCCGACGTTAAATTGAATACCTCTGGCGCTAGCTTCAGAGCTTATGTTGACAATGGGAAAATAATCCCGCCCTCACCCCCTTCTGTTGAAGAGTCCATTGGCCGCTTTGAGGGAGACGAATGGGAGGATAAGGGTGAAGGAGACCATCCAAAGGCTTGGTCGGATTCTTGATCACCGACCTCTTAAAGAGCTGGGATGCTGTTTTGAATGTTGTCAATTGGTTTTAGTAAATCTTTAACTTACCCAAATATCTGAGTTAGACCTTACATTGCATCCGCTGAATGAGGACTTTTAACCTATCACACTACTACTGCATGTTTTATCAAACTACAATCTGGAACACCAGTAAATTCGTCATGTGTTCATGTTCAGTTTTCTTTTACCCAATCTTTAACAATCCAACTTGATCGGGTCGGTGTAACTGTTAACATCATTATTTCGGACGACTTTGTTTTATGCCAACTTAGTTTGCTTAACAGCTGCTGTCAGTTGAACTCGGGTTTGTGCACCTTGAGCTCATTAATTGTCGTCGTAAATCATTCCAGTAAATTACTTTAAATAAAGATCACCTTTAGTTTGATTGTGTTGACTGTTGTGGTCTCGAACAATCGCGGAAATGTGGAATAATCATAAAAAGCTCAATACAATGGATGCCAGAGTTCTGGTGGCTTGCATCTCCACCGTCAAATGTATTTTAATCTTCAGCTTCCAAATCCCTCTTTCTTGTTGTGGTGAGTTTTTGTTTACACAAATTGTTGTGGTTAGTTTAAAAATTGATTTTCAGAGTGAAGTTTATGAAAACCGAACCGCGGTCATTGAACTGGTCGAAGTACTGGCTCAAGGGTTAGTGGGACAGACCGGGATCAAATCGAAGTAAATAACTAACTTTTTTTTTGCTCAAGAAGTAAGTAGCTAACTAAGTCGCCATAATTTATTATATAATATTTATACACTTTACATCATAATCTTGAAAGACGTGGCACATTTAAATTTTAAGTCCCCAAAAGTCAAAATGAGGCACCAGGTACTTGATGAGTCTTCACTTATCGTGTAACACCAATATCCTTAAAACTAATCAATTTGAGATGTTGTGTGCAAAAAAAATTCAGAAAACAACATATAATTTGTTCTAAATAAATAAAATATATAAAACAAATAAAATAAAAATGAAAAAAAAAATGTCTCCTCCACCTCTAATTTGAGGGACAAGCAACTCCTGAAGAAGAGAGAACTCTGGAGAGAAGTGTTGAAGCAACGTGACATCTGAGAATATATAGTCGCTTTGAATGTGAGAAAACGGGGATAGCAGCGCCAATAGTGGCAAAGTTTTTTTTAAAGAGCCAGGTTTGATGTCGTCAGCAGGCACAAAGAATTAAATGCGCACGAAAGCCAATAATGAATAGAGCGAAGAGACGTGGGAAACTTTGAATTAAATGCGCACAAAAGCCAACGGCGGTGAGCGAGCCAACCGATGTAGAAAGGTTGTTTATGCTACGAGACATCTGTCATGAATTAGTAACTCGGAACAATGAGTTACAAACCCATAAAGCAATCATGGACACCATGAAAGACGAGGCATGATAAAAACTCAGCAGATGCGTCAGGGGGAGAGCAGAAAGTTATCTAGAATCTCTGCCAACACGGTGGGTTAGTACAAAATGAGAATGGCAATAGTCAGGCCAGTTAGGATTGTTGGACGAGATAAGGATAACGGCACGTTGTAGAGACATCGCTGCCAAACAATTGGAGAGCTAGTTTGATGTCGTCAGCAGGCACAAAGAATTAAATGCGCACGAAAGCCAACGATAGATAGGGTGAAGAGACGTAGGAATAATATCTTACTAGATAATTCTGCACTTATCACTGGACTCTTTTAGTATTAGGCCCATTGTGGTGAAGCCCAATCTATTTGTCCATAACAGATGCCCCCAAGCTTGGTGTTTCAGGCCACTGGTTTCCTGAGGTTAAGCGACTTCGAACTGTGTCTCAATTTAATTGAACGCAAAGTTTTTGCTATTTGGGTTGTCGTCCTTCATATTGTGATTACGATAAAAACCTAGTATCTCGGATTTGAGATTTCTAGTCCTTCCCTACACCTAAATCGGACTGATCCTTCTCGTTTTCAACTAGTACCAACTTAGATCATTTTGTTTCTTGATCACATGTTTCTTCATTGTGCCTCACTTACGCTATCACATCATGCCGAGTTAAGTTTCCTCACATGTTTCCATGGTTGCCCCCACGTAGGAGGTATAGTGCAAACCTGGGATTTAAACGAGCACCCGTAAGTTACAGGTGTTGGAATTCGTAATAGCGTATCAAAAATGATGTAACCCAAGTCTCTGGCAGCCGTCTTCGGTTTTCCCGCTCATTAAATGCTCGCGACTTTTCGAAAAAGCTATGATTGCATTTTTGTTTTAGGGTTTTACCTAAATCTCTGCGCTTTCATGACTTAACAGGTCCTGTCGTTTCATACTCTCGCCCGTTAGAATTTTTTAAACCCGCCTCTTCAAATCTGCTTATATATAAGTATATAACTTCAGATTTTGAGGTACTTTTCTTTTTTACGCCCTGATATTCCTGCTATTGCCAGAAGAAAACCTTCCAAATCCAAGGCTCATGCTTCGTCTCTATCGAATTCTTCCCTTCCAGGTATACTTTCCTCGTCAGTTCTTGCTTTTAATTCGTTTATTGTTTTTCCTTCTTTCTTCTGTGAGATTTGTGTTTCTCTTTAGTTCACTGAGTTTCTGGAAACATCTTTAAAAATGTTCCTGGGTTTCTGGGTTTTGGGTACCTTTTACCTTAGTTTTCTTGGATTGTTCTTGGGTTTTCTTCGATTGTTCTTAGTTCCATGGATAAACACCCAAACATACCTGTAGACATGTATGGTAGGCCCATTCTTGAAGAAGATAGGGATTTTGTTAGGCAAATGCCAGAAAGAACGGCGTATTGGTTGTATGCCCTTCCTCATTCTGAGCAAACTATTAGAGCGGATGCTCTGAAGCCTCCTAGTAGGGGTAGTTTGAAGGGCAGACGTAATGTCCCTCTTCCTCCTCCTCCCGTGAGAGCCACTTTGACACCCGCCCTTAGGCCTTTAACTCCTTTAAGGGCCGTTTCAAAGTCGGCACCACAGCCTTCGTGTCCAATTAGAGCCGATCCAATTCCGGCCATACAACCTTCACCTTCCATTAGAGCTACTCAAACCTCGGCCTTGCGGCCCCTTCCTTCTAGAAGAATGACTCCAACCCCGGTTTCTCCTTGTGAAAAGTGTCAGCACGATTGCATTACCCTTATCGGCCTTGGTCGGGAAAGAGAAGGCGAGACAGTACTTAGAAGTTGCACCCATGGATCCGCTCCTATCCTCATTTCGGAGATGGTTTTGCATCACATGCCTTCATGCCAAGGTAGATTTCTATCTAACTCGTATTTTCTTTTCCTTTCCATAGGTATAGATGGGTTCTCCTTCCGATGTTAGCGAGCACTCAGTAGCAGAAGAGTTAGAGTCTTTCGATGTCTCCTCTATTCTGGGTCAATTCATAATAAGCCCAGAAGTGCTACTAATTAAAAATCAGATGACTTGGGAAGAATTTAACAGGCCGGCGCTCAAAGATGGTGAGGGGTATACTGTCCGCCTTCCTTTAGACAAGGAGTCTGTGGCATTTTAGAGAGTTGGGGATTCTCCGCATTTCTTTTTTATGTACCGGGATGTAGTTACCCTTCTTGGTGCCGCTCTACCTTTCTCCGACTTTATAATTCACGTCTTAAACCATTTACGTGTAGCCCCTACACAGTTGCATCCTAATAGCTGGGGCTACGCTTTAGCCTTTGAAAATATTTGTAAAGAACAAGGGATCGCTTGTACAATTCCCTTATTTTTGCATTTCTTTTCCTTTGTAAATGCGTAAGCTTTTAGAGTTTGAGTGGACCGTCCTAAGGGGAATCCGGGGTAAAAATCTATTCAACCCTTATACAGATTCCTTCAAAGGATTCAAGTTGGCCTTTTTTAAAGTTGAGGCTGTCCCTGAACAAGTACCATGGTTCCTTGGCGTAAACAACCTTGGGGTATTAGAAGAGAAATTTCCCCTTTGTTGGACTGCAGAGCACAATGATTTAAGGTCTAAAACCTTTAAGCCGAAAGCAATTACCCTTTCCCCAGATGAAAAGAGAGCCAAGCAATTGTTAGAAAATCTTGCCCAAGCCATGGGTGCTTTTGACACCGGCATTTACTTATTTGTTCCTTTAAAGAGAAAGATGAAAAAAACCATAAGTATGCCGGGATTGCAATTCTTGTAATTTACTTATGTATTTATTTATTTGCCTTGTCAAGTTGCTGACGAGTATCTTTCTTTTGTAGAACCAACTATGTCTGCTGCTCCAGTTGTGTCGGCCTTTATGAAGAGACTAGGCAAGAAGGATGCTAATAAGCAACCCGACTTAGGCGGGAAATGGAAATCCCTTGAGGTTGATAAAGGAGGCAAGGTTCAACCATCCAAAAAGGCCAATACTTCCCAACCGGAACCTATCTTCCTTCCCCTTTCTTCTTCGTCTCCTTCTGCTGCTAGTGTCACGACATCCACCTCCGCTCTCTCTTCCAACCAATATACCCTACCGTCCATTTTGTGGGTCAACGGGATCGATTCTGAACTTCGCAACGGAATTCACCCTCCTAATAGCTGGTTCCAGCCTTTTCCTCCTACTTTTGAGGAAAAACAACTGTTACATGAGATTGAGAAACAGGAAATCCGTGCTGCCAGATTAGCCGAGGCTGTTGCTTATTTTAAGACCAAGTGGGCAGATGCTGATGCCGAGCTTAAATCCTCAATCTTAGAGAGGGATGAGGCTATGAAGGCGGTAAAGTCAGCTAAAGATGCTCGTGATAGGGCCCTTTCTGAACTAGATGGGATAAAAAAGAGTGCTGATGATATGGTTAAGGCTGCTTAGCTGGAGGTGGAGGATGAAAAGTGTAAGCGTCAGGAAGACAACGTTGAGATGTCTCGTGTGGAGGCTGAAATGGAAGGCCTGATAGCATAGATGGCCCATGATGCGACTTATATCACCGATCTAGAGAAAAGCGTGGAAGAGTCGTTCAATAATGCCATAGCGCAAGTGGTTTTTCTCAACCCTAACACCGCTCTCAACCTCGAGGACGCTCGTTTCGACGGGGTTGTTAAGGACAGAAAGATCGTTCCAGCTAGTGCCCTGGATGAGTTAGCTGGGGAGGGCCCATCTGGGCTAGCAAGAGATCCTGAAGCACATCCGGCTGATAATGCTCAATCTCGGCCTTCTACCCTTTCGGATGCTGAAGTTGTCCCATAATTTCATTTTTCATGTTTTCTTTTGTTCCTTTGTCGGGCTTCATCCCTTGGACGCTTATATGTAATTGTACCTTTCATTTTTAGCTCGTATAGTACTTTGGCAGCAAGTATTTTGTTTCGCACATCGGTGCTCTAATCATTTTATCGCGCTTAAGTGCTTTGTTCCAAGTCATTAATGATCTCACGGTTAAAGATTTATTTAACCAAACCCTGTAAGCTCCGTGTTCCAGTACTTCCTTGATACGATAAGGTCATTCCTAATTGGCTGCCAGCTTTCCTTGCCGTGCATTTTGAAAAAGTTGGAGCAAATCATCAAGAGGGGGTGAATTGGGGATTTGAAAAATTCTTTCGCTCAATTCTGGAAATTAATCGCTGAAGCAAAGTAGTGCAGAGAAAGGAAAGAGAGAACAAGACACAGTAAGATTTATACTGGTTTGGTCTAACTCCTTGACCTATGTCCAGTCCCCAGACTCTCTGGGATTTTCACTATCACTCACAATCAGTTACACACTCTGTACTCGAAAGCTATCATCTCACCAGGATACACTCCCCCTTACAAGTTGTACACTGATATCCCAATCTCCAAGTTCCCCGACTTGAGATTCTCACAGTAAGTGATATACTCAAACACAGTACACTACACACTCTATAACTTGGGATGATCCTCTCTCTAGGACTCACTCCCCCTTACAAGTTATAGTTGTACAATCAATCTCCAAGTCCCCCGACTTGAGATTCTTTACAATCAAATGATTAACGAAAACAAACTCTCTCTAAGAGCAGATAATGATAAACACTGAAGCTCAAATCTCTCAAGACTATTTACAGAAGAATGAATACAAAAATCTGATTGTTGCACATTGTAATTGTCTTGTATCTTGTCTGTCTTAGTTCTTCTTCGAATCTGAATGATATTTATAGCTGTTGAAGTCCAATTTGAATGAAGAACTTGACTGTTGGAAGAGCACTACTAATTTGAACGTTGGAGGCTCCACTTCCAGAACTAGCTGTTGAGAATCCACTAAAATCTTCTTGATGGATGGATTATGCTTTTGTCCAATCTGTTGTAGACATTCTAGCAATGTGGGACTTAATTAATATGAAGATAATGTTGATGTCCCTGTGTTAGAATGGGTTGTGCTTAAAGTTGTAATTATTTAATCCAAGTAGGAACACTTTATAAGACAACATATTCTTTATCTCTCTTGCTTTACAGCTCATGGTCTAAATCTTCACTGTTTACTTCAATAAATCATCTAAAACTTGCTAACAGACTGGTTAAAAGACGTTAGGAATAGTAGCAATGAAGTATTAAGATCATTCAAATGGTTTTCCCAAATTCGCGCCTTCTGGTTTTACAAATCTGTGTGATACAAACTCGAGTTTACAAACCCAGACTCGAGTTTGGAGTTCATCCAGAGAGCATCTTGTTTTGAAAGACTTCCTAAACTCGAGTTGATTAGTGACTGACTCGAGTTTGGTTCTTACAAAAAGGAAAATCGCGAATGGCTCTTGGATGAAGTTTTGAGGCCATGCCTAAACTCGAGTCATTTAATGACTAACTCGAGTTTGAAGCTTTTATGAAAATCTTGAGTTTAAGTTCAGAGCTTCAAAACTGGAGTTTAGAAAACGCAAACTGGAGTTTACAAAATCTGAAATATTGTTTAGTTCTCTGTATAGCCTAAACTCGAGTTTTGGTTCCAAAACTCGAGTTTCAGTGTAAACTGAAACTTTTGAAAAATCTCTTCGTATGTAAACTGGAGTTTCCATTTTTAAAACTGGAGTTTTCAAAACAGTCATTTACTCGAGGCTTTCTGTTTGAGCTAAACCGAGTCACCAGAACCTTGACTCGAGTTTCAGTGAAAAACTGAAACATTGAAATACCTTTTGAAAGCCCAAACTGGAGTTTCCATTTTCAAGACTGGAGTTTAGAAATCATGTAATAGTTCAAGTGTTTTCAAAACAGTCCTAAACTCGAGTCTCCAGAAATCTGACTCGAGTTTCAGTGAGTATTCAAACTTTGAAAAACTTTTCATTAAAGTGCACACTGGAGTCACTGAAACCAAAACTGGAGTTTACAACGCAAGTAACAACACAAGTGTCTCTGTTTATCCTAAACTCGAGTTTGCTTAAAACAGACTCGAGTTTACGAATCTTTAGCTCTTAAACTTTTCTTGTAAACTGGAGTTTGGAAGGATCAAAGGTAGAGTTTCAAAATTTGATAAAACGTTGAAGCTTTTGTTTGATCCCAAACTCGAGTTTCTAAGACATAGACTCGAGTTTACAAGTCTTTGAAACTTTTGGCCTTTAAACTTTCTTGTAAACTGGAGTTTCTCAGAATCAAAGGTAGAGTTTGGAAACAAGTTGAAATTCGAATGTCACTGCCTTTGATCTAAACTCGAGTTTATAAATACAGACTCGAGTTTACAACTCTTAGAAACTTTGATTTCTCTCTGTAACTCTGCAAACTCGAGTTTGCCTATGCAAACTGGAGTTTGGCTTTCTTTGTTAAAAACTGAGCTTCTGTCTATCAAGTCAAACTCGAGTTTAGCTACCTAAACTCGAGTTTGCCTTAAACAGAAAGTTTTACAACTTTCAAAGACAAACTTCAAATTAAGTTTACAATTATTAGTTATCATCAAAACACCTAGAGAACTAACACATTTCTGTTGCCCATGTTGGTACTTCTTAGCACTAGGTCGCCTTTGTCGAAGGAGCGAGGTCTTACCCTTTTACTATAGTTAGCCGCGATGGCCTTCCGAGACTGATGACGTTCCAATCATACCTTGCCTCAGGAAACTCATCGTCACTTGCTTCTTTTTCTTCCTCTCAGGACTTCTAATCCGTCCTTCAACAGGGTGCTTATTGTTTTAACGCCCTTGAGTTTGAATCAAGTATTTTTGTAACTTGCCTTCCCGAACAAATTTCTCTGTGGCATCCTGCAAGTCCCAGCATTGGTCAGTCGTGACTCGTGTGTCTGTGTTGGTCATGGAATTCACAATATCGTGATTTGTCCAAGGATGCTTTATGCCTTATGGGTCGGGGTCGCTCTGCCTTTTTCATCTCGATCAAAGTGACTTCTCTCCATATTTGTCTTGACAAACTTTCAATGGCGTATACTTTTTGTATCTTCCTTCTACTCTGGTTCCTTGAGGTTTATTGTCTGATGTCCATCCTTGATTATCCGACTTCGAACTTCCTGGTTTCTCCTTCCCTCTTGGAGGTGGACTCCTAACTGTTTGAGTTCTAGTTCCAGATGCTTCTTCGAATTATCTCTAAACTCGGCTAACGTTGCCACATGATTGTTCATTGTGACCTTTTTAGACGAGATTCATCTTCTAAGCTGGAAATCGCCAAATGCAAGAGTACATCTTTCAAGTCTAGAACCTGTATGGCGGCATCCTTGACACGCTCGAGGTTCCGCTGTAACGTCTCTTTATGACCCTGCTTTATATTTCCGAGTTTAAATTGGGTTTTTGGTTGTTTTTTGCTTGCGGCGAAGTTCATCAAGAACTTTTGGCTAAAACCTTCCATATCTAGGATGGATTTTTATGGTAAAGAATGAAACCATAACTGTGCCGCTCCTTGTAGTGTTCCTCTAGAAAGTCAAGGTACTATGGGTCCTTCGAAGCCTTTCACCATTACCTCCATGTTGAAATTGTTGAGGTGGACTTGCTGGTCCTGAGTTCCATCATACTCCGCCAGTGGATGTTTTATCCGGCGTTTCTGTGTTAACTAGGAATCAAAGGTTGTCTTGGCCGTTCTTTTGCTTTTGGCTCTTCAGTTGCCTAACCTGTTCTTCCAGCCAAGCCATCCTCTGGAGTCTGGATTTCCTCTTCACGAGTCCTTCCGCCACTATGATCTCCTTATGACTCCCTTATATGTCCGAAGTTACTCTGCCCTGCTTCATCTCTATTCTCTTGCCGAGTTTGAGCCTCCACTTGATCTGAATGAGCGTTTCCTTGATCAATACTCCAATCATTAAGCCCTCGGCCGAGTCTGTCATCTAAAATCCGTTGTAACCTATGCCCTTCTTCCAACCGCTATAGAGAATCTCGGCAATCTGTGTCTTCTTGAGTACGGCTTACGTCAGATTCCCTCTGTAGCGCTTTGCACCTTTCCATATCCTCCATTTGCTTAAACATTGTCTCCATTACATTTTACAGACGTGATCTTGAGGTTTGGGTAGCGGTTGTACATGCTATGAAACTCAATTATTGGGAGCCGATACTGTTTCAGTGTCAGCTATCTCATCTTCTGTCTCAACCAGGATTTGATTCACGTTAGGTGGTACTGAATCCTCATGTTGCATGGTTTCTGGATTCAATGGTGATAATGGCCCTGATTGGTCTTGACGAGACGCCTGATTTCGACTTCTAGTATTTGCCATTCTTAGCACGTTCTTTGTTTTGGGAATCGCAATTTAACGTCCCCACGGATGGCACCAATGTTCTGTTATAGAACAATAATGGTTGGACTTGTCCCAAGATTGGATCCCAAGACCTACGTACCCTTATAAGGGTTATGTTACAGATTTAAATACTGGGCCTATCTAAGGTATGGCCCAATAAGAAGCAACCAATATGACACAAGTATGACGTGGCATCATTTGGGCTTAACCCTAACCCTAAGGTAATCCCTATAAATAGGAGAACCTAACAAGGTACACACATTCTAAGCTCTGCCTTTTTACTTTTCGGCATACACAGAGCACACTGCCACACCCTTACTCCTTCTTGCTAAACGCCTATCTGTATATAGAACTACGTGAACTTTGATCCCTCTCTTGGGTAGGTAGGCCCTTGGAATTTAATCTTAGGTCAAGTCCCAAATATCCAAAATATTTTGTTCTACAACAAAACAGGTTCAAATTCCTTGTAGTTGGATACGCAATCAGGCGTTTAGCTAAAAGGAGTGGGGTATGTGCTCTGTGTGTACCGAATAATAAAAAATTTGAGTGTTCGTACATGTGTAACTCGGCTAAACCAAATTATATTAGAATCGGGCTACGTACAAATTATCGAAGGCGGACCTTGAATTAACAGAATCTTGTTAAAAATCCGGACTCCATGAAAATTTTGGAAAACATAGACCACGATTAAACTGAATCTAGTTAATTTAGACCCCGATTAAACCGAGGTTGGTTAAAACCCAAGATACGTGTAAATTTTTGAAGGAAGACCTTGGTTAAACTGATTTTGTGCAATATATCTTGAAGTAATAAGCATGCTAGTTTATTAAGGTTGGTGGAATATCTAGTAGATTCTGCGCCATATATCTTTACTCTGGCCTAGTCATTGAATAGAACTCTGAACAAATGTTTGAGTTCATATAATCAACTTATTGTTAAAATAAAAATACAACTCAGACATGAGATACGAGTTAAAAAATTAGTACACCCCGGCAACCTAGAGACCTGAACTACTGGGCTGGGGGCAATAAAAGGTAGATAGCTATAAAGTCGCCATGACAAAAGGAAATGAAAGCCCTTGTGGTGCACATAAATCCTCAAATACTATCTTTGTTTTTGAATAATGTTAGGCAAAAAACACATCATCAAGAACCAAGATCAAAGCAAAAAAGAACAAGGAAAAAATAAAAGAACAAACTGAAACTCAAACATGAGATTCGGATTAAACAGCCAACGCATCCGGGAATATTGGGCTTGAAAAATATGAACCCGGAATATCAGGTTTAAAGAATATAAACCCGGAATCTTGGGCTTGAATGATATAAAACCTGGAATCTCGGGCTTAAAATATATAAAGCCGGAATCTCAGTATTAGAGTTTGTGAACTCATAATCTCGAGTAAGCATGAAAGAAATTCCAAGAATCACAAACAACTAGTCCAAGTTGAAAAATCACCACATACTGGTGACTCAGAGGCCTGGTCTACCATGCTGGAGGCAACAGAGTGGACAACGACAAATTAATGAAAAAGCATGATTATCAATAACTAGGATTAATGCAAACCAGAAAAGAAATCAAGTTCAAACAAGCATTCAAGTTCGACAAGAAAGAAGCAAACTAAATGATTTGTGCAAAATAGTAAGTATTTTCCATTGATTATGATTTACTTACATATTATTAAATGCAAGAACATAGACCGAGTAATTATCCTAGGAAAATTGCTACAAAAGCAAGCAAGACAATTAGTACATCCCGGCAGCCCAGAGACCTGAGCCACCGGGCTAGGGGGCAACTGTTACGGATTCAAATATTGGGCCCATCCAAGGTATGGCCCAACAAGAAGCAACCAATATGATACAAGCATGACGTCGCGTCATTTGGACTTAAAGGCATAAGAGGTCCAACAGTCTAAACCCTAACCCTAAGGTAATCCCTATAAATAGGAGATTAACCTAACAAGGTACACTCATAAAAACCTTGATTTTTACATATCGCTCGAACCTTCACAAGGTCCAAGTTTTAATCCAAGATAAGGCACCCTTCCCTATGCACATTATCAGGTTCACTCCCTTCATGCACACCCAGAACTGATCAGGGTCAAATAAGGCGAGCTTCTTCATTATCCCGGAACTCGGTTTTAGATGCATCTAGGTTTCACTAAACCTTTATAACACTTTATCTTTCTATCAAAGATATTTCGTTTGGAATCAGTCAGCAAATTAATTCGATATATGTTGAGATATCAGACGAGTTAAATGTACTACACGAGTATTGGAAATGAAAAAGTATTTCATTCAATTCCAGTTACAATTTTTCTGTTTCAATTCCAGTAGTGGAAATGACGGAGGAGCTTTAGATTTAGGCCCGACCTTTGATTGCCCTTCACCCTCATCCTGTTGGCCAGCATTAAGTGCGCTACAAGACACATCGACCTCGGCCCCATCAACGGTGGATGCAGTATGGCCTTCCATGGAGACAAAGTGCCCATCTTCATCAATATAAGTGTTGATAGTGGCACGGGATGTGTCCAGATTGAAGGACGGGTTAAAGTAGGCCACTTGTAAAGGCATCCTCGGCCCCTTTCCTCCCAGTCGGAGGCGTCCATGATAGCAGTAGTGAGCTTCCCCTCGAGTTCTTTATTTAGTGCCTCAAGCTCTTGATTTCGAGCCGTCATCCGACTCAACGCGTTGGCCTCCTCCTGCCGTTTCACCTCTCGTTAATCAGATCCAGTTGAGCATTCTGCAGGTTTTCTTGCAGTATCGCTAAATATTCGTCGGTCCTTTCTTTCGCAAACTTGGTCGTTGTTTCCTCTTCGCCCGCCTTCGTCGCAACGTCCTCTGCCGATTTAACGACCTTCTTAATTGTTGCCTCCCTCTCCGCAGCAACCGCCTCCAATTTGGCCTTAGATCTAGCGTAGTTATGTTTCATATTCGCCGTGGTGTGCACTAGCCCGACCGACTTCAGTACATAACATTCGATCTTGGCGAACTCGTCACAGTCAGCATCACACATAAAGTCTAGTTTGAACAAGCTCGACGGGGGAAGGACACTAGGGCGGCTATCATGATCCAGGCCGTGGCACCAGGGATAAGACGGGCTTAGTTTATTTGGGGGCGGTCGAGGATCTTGCCGTGAGGCATTCGATCTTAACATTTTTGTAGTAGTGTGCATATAACGATAATACAGAGTATTAGTACTTTTTGTCTATAAAAATATATCCAGTTTTTTTACCAATAAATTTTTTTAAATAGAAACCGTCTATTGATTTTTTTCTAAGGAAAATCCTTAAACTCATCATTATTATTATTATTATTTTGGTAAGATAAAAATTATAACTTTATCTAGTAGCATAATAAGTTTCTAAATTTTTCCCAATAGGGGTAAATGATGAACTTAAAAAAAAGGGTTAAGGTGTACAATTGCCAACGAACTATTGGCTCAGGAGCAATTTCGCCAATAAACTCTCTAGTGGACCAAAATTACCAACAACCTCTTAGATCAGGAGCAATTTCACCAATGCCATTATTTGACCTTAACGCCGTTAATCTACCTTCATGCAAAAATTACAGAATAGGACCCAAATTTTTATGAAACTATATTTAAGCCCGAAAAAATTTAAACATTTTTATTTTAGTCCCTTCACATACTTTATATGGGGGACTAAAGTGAAAATTATAAAAATTTTATGGGTTGGAAGATAATTTTCTAAAATTTTGGGTTATTTTATGTAATTTTTGTACGGCCATCCCTATCCCCAAAATCCGCCCTTGGTTACAGGCCTTTTTTTAACTTTAGCTTGACCTGGCCTGTGGCCGATTAAAGAGGCCTGTAATTTTAAAAATTTTGTAACCAGCCTAACAAATCACAGGCCTCACTTCAAAACAAGCCTACTTCAAACAGGGCGAAAACATAATTATTTTAAACAGGCAAAAAACAGGCCTACTTTAAACAGGCTGTTAGATCTAAGTCTGTTTTCGGCCTGTTTAAAGTAAGTCTGTTTTTACCCTATTTGAAGTAGATTTTTTTTGAGGTGAGACTTGTGGTTTGTTAGGCTGCTTACAAAATTTTTAAAATTACAGACCTCCTTAATAGGCTACAGGCCAGGCTAAAGCCGAAAAAAAGACCTGTAACTAGCGGCGGATTTTGAGGGGTAGGGATAGCCCCGCAAAAATTACAGAAAAGAACCCAAAATTTTAGAAAATTATCTTGTCACCCTAAAATTTTTTTATAATTTTCACTTTAGTCCCTCAATATAAAGTACGTAAAGGGACTAAAACAAAAAAAATTAATTTTTGGGCCTTAAATATAGTTTCATAAACATCTGAGTCCTATTCTATAATTTTTGCATGAAGACAAATTAACGGCGTCAAGCTCAATTAACGGCATTGACGAAATTACTCCTGTTTTAATAGTTTGTTGGTAATTTTGGTCCATTAGAGAGTTTATTGGTAAAATTGCTCCTGAGCCAATAGTTTGTTGACAATTTTGCACCTTAACCCTTAAAAAAAAAAGGTTAGAGACATGCCTTATAATATATATTTTTGGGGGAACCTTTGTTCACTTTTTCCCTCATCCCTAACAATCTATTTGAATAGTTTTTTAGAATGAAATAACATTATATTAAATGTATTTTTAAATAACCCCATTCCGATATGCTTAATAAAAGAAAAATAAATTTGGACATAAAAAATATATATTAAATAAATAATTATCATAAATAATTATTGATACATAAAGATTAGTTATCATAGTTTGAATAACTTAGTTGATAAAATGTAGAAAAATTTATATTGTTTCCTCCTTTCTTTTTTTTGGTAAAAACTGTTACATCAATATCATTATTCAAAATCTAGTCTTGGGTAAACAACTCCCATGGTGTCACTATGAAGAAAATCTATCACCCCTGTTGGAGGAGAATAAAAAATAATAAAATCTTCACTGAAGCTATAATCAAATAATCGATCTGCAACAGTATTGCCTTCTTTCAAGGTATGAAAATTGTTGTCCTGTAGCATTGCATTCAATATTCTATCTCTAACCCTTCCTTATATTGTTTCTTTATATACGGTGGGTTTAGTCTTGTTAAAATATCTTAAAAACTCAGAAGAACAACTCAATCTATACATTAAGTTAAAGGATATAATTAACTACATTTACAATAAGATCTATTTCAAATTATGATCATTGATCATTTCCCCATATATCCTGCAAAGTTCTCTCATTTAACGCATACTATTGAAGTACCAAGTACATTCTAAGCTTAAGTTCAACCTTTACCAAAAAAAAAACACAAATTTCAGATGCTTACATGTTTAGAAAACATGAGAAAACAAATTTGGTATATCACCAAGGAACATTAACCTCATACTGAAACTCGGCCACCAACAGCTCAAGGTTCAAATTATGGTAGTCAAGCTCAGCTTCAAGTCTGCTTATGGTCTTCTTCACTTCCTCAAGTTTTTGTTCAAGAACTTTCTTCCCCTCTTGTTTTTGGTCTTGTTTAGTTTTCACCTCTAAGTACCTCGCGGTATTGGTCGAGGCTTTTATTGCTAGACTAATGAGATGTTCCAATCTAGTAAGCAAGAAACTAACTTTCATGCCCAATACTTTAAGACCTTTTAAAGTTTTATACCACTTTGCAAAACAATCCAAAGAGGTTGTGATCTTGCTGGCTCTAATGGCATCAGCAATATTAACTATCTCAGATATCATACCTACAACAAGGTTATAGTTCCGACCTTCAGGAAGATGCTCATGAATTAATGTTCCCTGGCTATAACAAAGTTCATGGTACTTAGTCTTTATATGTTTTGATAGTTGAGAGTCAAGTACCACACCATTAACTACAACATTGAACTCTTCAACACTACTTGTGATTGCGACTCGTTGAAATGAGTTCCTAAATTCTGAAAAAATAATAAATTCTAATTTATATTATAACAGTTGAATTTATAAGTGCACATATGCATTTCAATAACTTACATTCTTACAATACTCAAATAATAAGTGAAAAAAAAACTTGACTTAAACATAAGCAACTTGAACAAAATTTTGTCCAATTCATAATAAAACACATTATGTATAAATCCGAAACAACTCATGTTTGGGGGAGAAAAAAACCTGACTTAAACATAAGCAGCTTGAACAAAATTTAGTCTAATTCATAATAAATCACATTATGTATAAATCTTAAACAACTCATGTTTGAAGTTTTAAACAGTATAGACCAAAGGTTATCAAACCTGGGTCGGAGTTTCTAAATCCGCATGATGCTACAGACACATCTATCTTGGGCAAGCGTAATGAGTACCCTTCGCCTTCCAAAAGGCGGAGGTCGGATAAATCGGATAAGTCCGTGTGTGTCATTCCGTTTTTAACACTGAGCACTTCATCGCTCACTACATATGACCCCGGACAATGGGCAACTTCCTCCATATCGCCAGAACCCGACTCTCCTATCACCGACCATTCTGTAGGACGAGAAGAAGACGCCATCTATACCTATATAAAAGGAAATGACATGAGTCAAAAAAAGGTCTTCCTCGGTGAAAACTTAAAGACACCACGTCAGGTTGCCTAGAGTTCACAACATCTGGGGAGGTTGGAAAATTAAGTGTTGGCAGGTGGCCAAAACCATTTTAGCTTCCAAATCCCGATCAAGTCTGGCAAGCTAAATGCTCTTGTGACAGCAAGCATCACCAGCAGTTGGACCTCAGATCGGGGGAGGTCAATATGGGACAGTTAAGTGTTAAAGGGTCATCTAGGCCATGTGTGCAGTTCGACAAAGTCATCTCGATTTCCCATTGGCGGTCGAGTTTGGTAAAGGTGATATACTCATAACAACAAGTGTTGCAAGGATGATGTTGGGAAGAAGAGGTCTGTGAATTTTGGTCTGCGTTAGTAGAGGGAGGAAAAAAAGGCCTGGATACTGGGACATTAGCTTGTGAAGGGGAAATGGGAGGCATGGATCTACAGATGGTTTTCCTACTCGCACCACAGTGAACTTGAGCAAATCTGCTTTCACAGACTCCTCAGAACGAGTAACACCTAAAACCAGTAGGCTGCTTTTTCAGACACCTTTTTGACTATCTCCTCATAAACGTGTTTTATGACCTCCCTATCATCCTCTGGAATAGGCCTACCATACATGTCTACAGGTAAATCTAGTTTTTTATCCATTGGAAGGCGAGAAAGGATTGTGAAACCAGAGACAGTTGTTTTAACCCAAAAGTTCGAGAAGAATGCTTAAGAACACTACCCAAATCCCAGAAACGCAGTCTTTAGCAAGAATGAAGAAATAAGAGTCACAGGACAATGAAGAACAAGAAATGTGCAAACAAACCAAATCAAGAAAAAAGTTGATGAGAGTTTACCTGGTACAGGAAAGCTTGGAAAAGAGGAAGGAAGAGTTTTGCGAGACTTGACTTTTTCTCTTTGGAGCGATCAGCGATAGGAGTGTCTAATCCTGTAAATTTGAAACAGCGCGATATTTGAAGTTATATAGATAGTTTTTAAGCATTTGAAGAGGTGAGTTTAAAAATGCCAAAAGTCACGAACTTGATATGGCAAGGACGATGACGTCAGAAGTGCAAGAAATTAGGTCTGAAAAAGCCGTAAATAGCGTAATCATGACTGACGCGAAAAGACGCTAGCATTAAATTGGAGCCAAAACCAAAGACGGCTTGCAGGTGCAGAGATGGACAAAGTAATTATATGCTGCTACATACTCCGCTACCATGGTTAGCAAAAGGTCGCGCCTATTCAGGAACTCGTGTTCACAACTTCACATTGTACCTCGAACTAGGGGATGTCATAGGGGACATATGGTTGGAAAATTTAACTCTGTTTAACGAGATTAAAATAGGTTGAAAGACAGTGGAAAGTTAAGTTTATCCCGGTATACGTGAAAGTCGAGGACAATATAAACTCGACAAAACACGACGGCTGCAAATGGGAAGCTCAGATATTAGTCCACGGAATGATCAAGTGCTAGAGGAGAAAGACGGATGATCAAGTGTTTAGGACCACTGATTTTTAAAGGATGGTATTAAAAGTAGTTTTGAGACTGGGCATTTGTGTAATGAGATCAAAGGTATTACAAATTTCAGCTTCAATTTTGATTAGTTCAACTTCAAAATTAGTAATAGGCCTTGAGGACCGGATGTATATAATTATAAGGTCTTAAATATTATTACTAATTATTTATTGCCAATTGAATCCCATTAATCATTCTAGAAGCGGCTTGGTTTGGACTTCGGACCCTCCGCTGTGTCTCTTAAGAGTAATTTTTTTTTACAAAAAATAGGTAACATCACAACAACAAAAAAATCATTTAAAAAGACGCAGTGGAAGGTCCGATCAAGCCCCCTTTCCGGAACCAGCTTTCCTCCTTTTCCCATGCCCTCCATTGCCCTCCTTTGCCTCCCCTCCCCCAATTAGAAACTTCCATGTGTCCTTAAATGAGAAGAGAAACAAGCAAAAATGGTTGAACAAATATTTTAGGGTTTTGAAAAAATATTTTAGCTCCTATCTGGTACTGAAAAAATACTGAAATATTATTTTAGAATTGTGAAAAAATATTTTGAGGTACTGACTGGCACTATAAAAATACTAGATAATATTGACAAATATTCTAGGATCTTAAAAAAATATTTCAGGGTATTGACTGTTACTAAAAAAAATACTGGATAATACTAAAAAATTATTTTCAAAAGTAGTAAGTACCCTGTAATATTTTTTCACAATTCTAAATTAATATTTCAGTATTTTTTCAGTACCAGATAGGAGCTAAAATATTTTTTCAAAACCCTAAAATATTTGTTCAACCAATTTTGCTTATTTCTCTTCTCATTTAAGGACGCATGGAAGGCTTTAATTGGGGGAGGGGAGGCAAAGGAGGGCAGGGAGGGCATGGGAAAAAGAGGAAAGCCGGTCCCGTCATTTCCATTCTGACATACCATTTCGTCTCTCTCTGCTCTTACTCTTTAAGTCTTAACTACTAGCAAACTGATCTCTGCCCAAACTTCTCACTGCGTCCTTGATAATCCTCTACTATCCCAAGACAATAGTTAGATACAAGACAACCGCTCGCAGGGGTACTCCTCAAGCTCGTGCCTTCCTTAGATCTCCCGTGGCTTCATCTCCAGTGCGTTCTATTCTGATGGAGGAGTCTCAAGTCGTTGGACCCATTATTATTTTGGATGAATAAGAGGTTGCCGGCCCCCTCCAGACTTCAGACCATAAAGAGGTTCCCCCTCCCCCTCTCCAGCCTCTTGGTCCCAGCGCGCCTCTTTTCTTTGATGAAGTGTACTGATGTGCATACAACAGGAAATTGCTGATCTTCGGTGGGAAATTTTTGTTGCTGAAGTCGATATCTCCAAGACATTAGCTGATAATAAGCATTAGGATTTTCAGTCACATTATAGGTTGGTTTTGTCAGTTGTTGTTCTTATTTTTCTTTTGTACTTAGATATTCTCTATTAACGTAAAAATCAAAATGAACTAAGCTTGTGTCTTCTTTTTGTTCAATTATTTTCCATTATTAATGGAAAAAGCTTAATCGATCTCAACCATCCTTTATTTTCATTCAGTTGTTGCGCTGCTGCAATATTTTAGTTTAATTTTAAAGAAAATGAGGACTTTTAGTAAATTCTTAAAAAAATAAATGAGACCCTTTAGGAGATCTCTCAAGTAAAAGAAGACCAAGAGGAGCTGCTAGAAGAAGTTGAGAATCTGAATGGCCACCATGAGGACCATGGGACAAGCATCACCAAATTCACTAACATGCATAACATTATTTGGACCCTCACCAACAAGGTTGACAAGCTGCTTCAACTTTACTCTGGTATTGGTCCTTCTACTCCCAAATCTTCTGATCCCAAAGGTACCTTTGCCACTCCTGTCATCTCCTCACCTCTAGTCTATAGACACCAGCCACAGTCCCTGTCCTCTATCTCATGTTTCTACCGTAAGACAAATTAACCCATTATGGTTCATCTACAGCCGACCTATTTGATGAACATGAACTTAACCTTGGCATCAACTCAGCTCTTTCACTCTACCAATATAATCCCTCTTCGCCTCTCCCTTTTCCTAGTTCCTCTCATCCCTTTTCTTCTTAATTTCAAGTTTTCAACAGTCTACATACTCTCCACTGTAATCCCCTCTTTTTGATGGATGCCAAAGGGGGAAAGCACTTGAATGTCATCCATTCTCTTCTTAATTTCAAGAATTTAATTGGGATTCTACTCCTTGAAGCATCTCCTTAATTGTGTCGATCGAGATGCCTCCCTTTGAATGGATTGGCTATGCGCTTCTGATGATGAGAGATGCTTCAAGCAAAGTCTTGATCGAGCTTAATAATTAACAGTTTAAAGCTGCATATATATGTACGTCTTTAATGTATGACTATATATATATATATATATCAATAATTATATTAAGAAACAAAAACATGAGTATTGGTCATATCATCAGCAACCTGGTAATTGGCCCGAGCCTCCCTGTTCTCCGTAACTATATATTTATTGTGTTACATTAATAACTCTTAAAGAGGATTATGAGATGATGAAACTATTTTTTTTAGTTTAAATTAAAATAACTACAATATAATCAATTAACATATATAAAAACAAATAACATGACTTGATGAAACGATATATCAAGGATCATTAATATGTTGTTGTTGCATTAATATAATATTATTTTTCACTTGTCCTCCCTAGGGCCACCTAGTCCCCAACCATTCCAGAGTCTGGTAATTAATTCCCCTTGCAGCTACTACGAGTAACATTCACCGTATATATGGGTTCTGCACAATCGCCCAACATTTTAGCCGAAATTCAAGATCATTATGGAATTCGTCAAATGCACAAACCACCTCCATAGCTTCATCCTATCCATCAGTGCCTTCTCTGACATGTTTGTGTTCAATAACCAGCTATGCCCGTCTGTCCCCTAATCCACTATATGCATCTGAAACATGTCTTTCATACATCATCATTTTCTTCTTCTTCCTTCTTTTCTGAACTGACCCTTCACCACCCGCCTTCCTTTTGCCCATGCTTCCTGAACCAGTGATGCTAGCTGATAGAGTGCTTGTGCAGCCCAAGCCTCCCATCTCACCCGTCAATCCTGTACTGTGCATTCCAAACATTTCATCTTCGTTTTCCCTTGAGCCTACAGAGGGCGAGTCCAAACGTTCCGGCTGTTTCTAAGGCCGTTTGGAATTGGCTGAAAATATAAATGATGGGGGTTCTTCCCTCACACCCTTCATCGAAAACCAATCGCATTTCTTCTTTATGCACGTGGCTATGAGGCATAAACTGTTCATATGTGCGGCACTCCTGCATGCATACATGAAACCACATAGCAATTAATTAACCAAAATTAAATGACATTGTTGAAAGGAAAAAATCAAACCCACAATTCAGTATATATGGTCATTTTTTACCGCTATCTTCTCCGCCCACCACTCATCTGATTGGACGAGTTTATTAGTCCCAACTTCTCTGTTCACATCAAGCTCTTTGAGAAGTCATTGCCACGCATTGTATGTATTCCTCAGGTCGTCCAACCTAGTCTTCAAGATCACCCTCCTATATTGGAGAGAAGTCTTCTTCCGAAATGTTCCCACAATATACCCTCACGCAATGGTACTATATCCCTTTCCCTTTCCCTTTTGATTCTGTTCTCCAGCATTTATTTGATCAATGCAGGCGTCTAGAAGAATCTTGGTTGCCTCATCAGTCCACTGAGCTCCCTCCATATTTCTATCTGGGAAAATCCACAGTCTACACGCAGAAAATATAAAATACATGGTCGAACACATTGTAAAAATAAATGGCTGTGTGGAAGATAGAAAATATAAAAGAAATAAATAAATTGCGAAACAAATAATAAAAATATGTAACCGGAGGTTTCATGTGTGATAAAGAAGGCTTGAAATGAAGGTGAAAGTGATAAAAATATTTCATGTGTGTGTGACATGAGAAAATAGTTTTCCTACAACATGAGAAAATGTTTTCCCAAAAATATATCCAAAACAACCAACTTTTTACCAAAATGAACATAGACCGTAATAGGCAATCGGCAGAATTTAACAAACACCAAAGGAACACTTAGGGAACTTTATATTAGGGTTTACGACTTCCAGGCAAGAAGATATCACCGAATCGGAGAGCAGATCGACGACAAGAGAAGCTAACCTTTACTGCCTAAACCTTAAACAAACACAACTCAATGAAGATCGAGCACAAACCTAAAGGAAAATAGAGCAGATATGCGGCACGAACCCAACAAAGTGTAGCTGGAAACAACAGAGGTAGAGAAACAGAACAGGCTTAGGAGTTAGGAGGAACAAAGGGCTGCTGTGCGCAGGAAACAACAAAGGTAGAGAAACAGAATTGGCTTAGGAGGAGTTATGGGCTTAGGAGGGAATGTAGAGAACGAATTGGATATCAAACAAAGAGCCCGTTTGCATATAAAGGATCAAGATGAGCATTTTTTCTAGTCTGTATTTTGAATAATAAAAACATTATATTCATAATAATTTTGAGTACAAACTTTAATACTTAAGGGTACTGAAGTATTAATATGTGAGCTAAGTGGGTTGGTGAGAATAGTTAAAACATCACTTGATCGCTACAAAGGCGTATACTATAAAGGATCATCAGGATGTAATTTTTTCCAATCTGTATTTTGAATATTATAAACATTATATTTCATAATAATAGTAGTTTTATTAGGCAATTTAATTGCTCCTTTAATTTTTTTTTTGGTCAATATTTTGTACAATTTAAGCCTGGTCTTAAAATCTTATTACAGTCGACTATTTTGCCATTTATTAGTTGAGTCTTTCGAACGTACGATTTGGTTCAATCTCTAGGGATATATATTTTTTCACTTACGATATGATCGCCGATAGGAAGTTCAAACAATTATAATTAAGTGCCTAGTCTCTGTTCTGGTAATATATATTAAAAAAATGGATCTATATATATATATGTATATATATATATATATATATATATATATATATATATATATGGACCGTCAACTCATCAAGTCATCTCTGTGATTGTTAATCACTTGGTATTGTTTAGAAGCAATGGCAGTACTAGGAAATTAATTTATATGATGAAAGGCACCCAATGAACGCATTCTTCATAAACTGTTAACGCATCATCTCTGTTTTACAACGCATATTTCATAAACTACGTACTATTAACTCATCATCTCTGTTTCACAACGCATATAGTAGGTCTCTGTTGCCTTTGTGCAATGAAGCGCATATTCTTAAAACAATTGAGTCTTTTCAAACGTATGTAGTTTTGCAGTGATTGACGACAGTACAGTATTAAATATTTTAACCAACCCTTATTAACCACTAATTAATAAGCTCACATATTCCCAACACTCATAGCTCACATGCATATTACCTCTACCAGCTTCCTCATCTTAATTATTACTCTTGGTCCTTGGATGTACATATTCCCTCTGCTAGCTACTAGCTAGCTTCCCTCTTCATTATAACTCTTATATTTTCTTCGGTTATCTATTGTAATGACACATCGTCACTTTAGTATTCTTTGAAAGCAACGGCAAATTGAAACTTAATTAATTGGTTCGTCCAGAAATTTTGATGATGAGTTAAATGAAGAATTGAATGTGTTCATCGCAGCATATTGGGTGCCTGCTTTGTGAAAACAAATTCCCATAACAATAATACTGCGTTGCACTACGTTTCAAACGTATATGCAGCTAGCTGGCATCGCATATGCTATTGCTATTGTTACAAAATAAGAACTTGTTTAAGACATGAAACTGATTGCCCTAAAAAAATGAAAAACATAAACTGAGCTATATATGAATGCTTGATAGCAGACTGGGGGGCCTATATACACCATAATGTAAACAGAGGACATTACTATTTCAGATAGCATTTTACAGCGCATATTGAACAGTTGGGTCTTCTCAATCGTACGATATGAAAGCCAGGGAAGGAGATCTTCTCCTTATCTCATTTAAGTCTTGTAGCGACTGACAACAGTAATAAACCCTTATTTATAACAAGAGCTAACATATTCCCTCTACCAGCTTCACTCTTGGACACATCAATAGCACGCATACCGGGTGAAGCGACCTTACAATCTGGTTTCGGATAAATAGGTCGTATTAAAATTACAACGACTATCTCGGATAAATAGGTCATTTTTAGATGATAAACAGGTCGTCTTAAAAGCAAAACGACGGTTTTTGATGTCATTGTAACATGTAGTATACAACGACCGAAAATGTTTTAATTGACCATGTTAGTTGGCTGGGTAATCACGCCAATTAAGCAGGCAAACAGTTGAGTCTTTTCAATCGGACAATATGAATTATGAAGTCTAGCTTGCAGCGATATGATTGACGACAGTGTTCTGACATATTAATTCCCCTGTTAAATAAGGTCACATAATTCCCTCTCATATTCAATCTGCAAGAAGCTTTTCAGATGCTCTTAATTATCATCACCCTCTTTCCAAGCTCACGTACATATTCCCCCTTCTAGCTTTATCTCCCTCTTAAAATTATCACTCTTTTCAAGCTCACATATTTCCTCTACTAGCTAGCTTAACTCCCTCTTAACTTCACTCGTTTTCCTTTATTCAGTTATCTCTTTTAATCACACATCATCACTTTAGCATTATATTGTTTTGAAGCTAAGCAATGGCAAATCTAAACAAGCTTCTAAATTTAGATGATAATGATGATGAGTCGTTAAATGGGTTTGACACATTATATTTATACCTCCTTGCATATTGGGTGCCTTCCATGGTCCATAGTAGAAGGAGGACTTCAGGTCACAAATGGGTCCGAGAGATATTGGAATCTCGTGGTTCACGTTGTCAACAGTTGTTCAGAATGGATGCGGATGTGTTCAAGCGCTTTTGTCGTACATTGATTGCTCATCATGGATTACCGTCGGGTACAAGGCGGCCGGTTATAAGCGTCAAGGAAATGGTGGCCATGTTTTTGTTCACTGTTGGCCATGGTGTCGGCAAGAGGGTGGTACAGGCACTATTTCAGTGATCTCCGAAAACGGTGGGTGATGTTTTCGATTTGGTATTACAAGCTTTCCTTAGTCTATCGAGTAAAAATATCAAACCAAGTGATCCCCAATTCCGTCAATGCCACCCAAAAATAAGCAACGGTCATCCACACTTCCATGATGCTATTGGAGTTATAGACGGAACTCACATAAGGTGTATGATTCGTAGAGATGATGAGGAGGTTTATCCTGAACGACATAAATTTACCGGGAATAAATACAATCACCCAACACAGCATGTAATGGTTGTATGTGATTAGGACATGCACTTTACGTTCATGTTGGCAGGCTGGTACGGTTCTGTAGAAGATAATCGTGTTCTTGAACATGCTAAGTCACATGAATCTCTTAATTTCCCTCATCCACCTCCAAGTATATTTCTATCACCTAGCTAATTCAATTTCAATTACTTTCATTTCACATTTTAAATATTATCGATCACACTTTTAATTAAAATGATGATTATATAATTTCAACATTTATCAGGCAAATATTATCTGGTTGATGTTGCCAATTCTACACCAGTTGGGTATCTTGGTCCTTATAGACCTCCGCATCAACCTGAATTCATAGAAGCCAACAAGACCTTCAACGAATATCATTCTTGTTTGAGGTTAACCATAGAAAGGACTTTTGGAGTGTGGAAGAATAGATTTCAAGTGTTAAACCATATGGACCCGTACAAATACCGGACACAAATTGAGATTGTTTCTGCAACAATGGCAATAAATAATTTTATTATTACAAATTCTGACACAGACCACTATTTTCAGCCTTCGGATGGTGATCATGATTAACAGCCTTCGACGTCGACAAATACTTTTTGTCGTAACTCTGAATCTGAAATGAGTTATCTCTGTGACCAAATTAGACATGAGATACACATGTAATATTGAACAATCAATTAGATGTACATGTAATATTGTTTAATCAGATTATGTATTTTCTTATAAATTTTAATTTAATTTCTCTCTTTTTTTCCGTCAAATTTTAATTTCTCTCTACTCATCATTAATTAATCAATTTCACCTGCTCGAGCTACCTACCACTTGAGATGAGACGTGTTGCTACTTATATTTACACGGCACCCATTACCTTGTCAAAGAAGGATAATCCTTACACAAGATGCTATGGAGGCAGTGTCACATCGAGTTATAAAAAGTGTGTGTCTCTGGCTCGAGTTATGGTTTAGCCTCCAGGTACCATAGCTCGTGGCTCGAGTCTATCGTGGGTAATTTCATCTAGGAATCAATAGAATCAACATCAGTAGTGTGGCTCAAGTCAATTGGTATTGGCTCGGGTGAATTATCATTTTTAAAAGCAATGGTCAAAACGTTGGCTTAAGTTAACATACATTGACTGACTCGAGTCAAACAATACAAATGATTTTGGAATCTTAAAAAATTACAACAGGTTGACTGAGTCAGTGAAAATGATGTCTCGAGCTTAATATCAGACTCGAGTCATGTATTTGGTGGCTCGTGTCACTAACTACTAACTACTAAGACTTCATATCTAGGTCGTTTAACTCAAGTCTAGTACCTATGCCTCGAGTTAGTTAGTGTAAAAAGTGTTTTGAACGTTATTTTTGACTCATGGCTAAAGAGAAATATTAAGACACAAGCTAAGCGCAAGATACGAACATAGAAATAAATAAACCACAATTTTGAATCATAAAAACAATCAGAGATTAAAAAATCATATGCTAGTTGGAATTTGAAAATAACAAGCTAGTCCATAATGTCTTTCATTTTAGATCACAGTATATTCATTGATTACATATGAGCCAAAAATACAAGATAATAAGTCAGATAAATAAGTGCTTGACTTGGGGATCACAGTGGAGGCTGTTGAAATTGGGAAGAGAAGGTATGAGATGAACTAGGAAATGGTAGAGGGGAATATGGATTGAGAGAGAGAAGGCTGGGAGCTGTCAATGTCATCTAGCTTATTCTCATCAAACATATCTGCAGTGGATGAGGCAGCGTGAGCAAGCTTGACAGTTGAGGGATGAGATGGAGGAATAGGAGCAGTGGTAGGTGTTTGGAGTGGGGGAGAAAATATTACTAGAGTATATGAGGCAGAGTGAGCAAGCCTGACAGTTGAGGGATGAGATGGAGGAATAAGAGCAGTAGTGGTAGGTGTTTGGAGTGGATGAGAATATATTACTGGAGTGGAAAAGGTAGAAGTAGGATGGATAGCAAATGAAGGTGAATGAGATTCAGGTGAACGAGGTTTTTGACCAGAGGTACCAAGATTGGAGTAGACTTGAATCAGCTTGTCAACCTTGTTGGAGAGGATGCAGAGGGTATTATGCAAATTGGTGATGCTAGCTCCATGATCTTCAAGGTGACCAGTCAGATTTTTAACTTCATCCTTGAGCTCCTTTTGACCATGCTTGATTTCAATGAACCCATTGAGTAGTTGTCCAATGTCTGTTTCCAGCTTATCAAACAAATGATGTTTCGCAACTAGGGAGATTTGAAGAGGCCCGATACAATTTGAAATGGCCTTCTCCACAATCGCCTTAATGTTGGATCCAATAGTGAAGGGTGGATGAGAAGTCAATTCAAGACCAGGTTCAGGCAAAGACTACTCATTAACTTTGGGTCTTGAGGCTTTGGACCTAGATGGTCTTGGAGCTCCAGACTTACCAGACCCTTTCTTGAAAATGATCTTCATCAGGTTCAAAATGTGTTGATTGAATAGCTCAGGCTTCCTGGCAACCTCATCCTTCTCTAGATACCATATTTTTTCATGAAATAAAATGATGGATACTAGACTGGGAAAAGGAATGGTGGAGTTCTTCTTAGAGTGCATACAATATTTCTTCATCTCATTGAAGATCCAGTGGCCAAGGTTATGAGGCACCTTGTCCACAAAAGATGCAAAAAGGGAGTAATCACGTTGAGTGAAGTGTGTAAAATTTTTGCCTTTCTGCACAAAGTTCCTTGAGTAAATGTACCACAAGGCTCGATGTACATGTGGCATTTCAAATGGACGAAAATGAAGTGACCCTACTGGTTCACTCAATTGATCATCGGGACGAAGGCTTTTGAAAATTTTTCCGTTGTCATAGTTTATTTCTAGAATGGAAGGAGGATTGGCAATGTGAAGCAAGTCATTTAGATAAGTTGAAGTAATTGCAATCCTCTTTCTACTCACATATGTTAACAATTTTTCTTTTGCTACATTGTTGTTTTTATCAAGCAATGTATGAGCAGTCATATTGAAATAGAAAACTCTAAGGTTGGACTATATGAAGCATGAATTGACAAGAAAGATTCATAATTTTCAAACCAAGGATAAAGATCTAAATTGCAGTCTTCCCTAAGCTTGGGTAGATCAACAGAGACAACTGAGCAGAAATTCCTAAGAGCATAATTGCTACCAAATTTCTTGCTATCCTCAAAGGAAAACAAGATTGGGCCATAGTGAAAATCAAAAGGAGGATGTAAAGTGGGTGTATCATAGATGGAAATAATTGATGGTATCTGGAATACCTTGGATCTAGATTGTTGCACAGAAGTTCTGGGGGCATTCGCTGAAGCCTTGGATGGTGAGGCAAAAGCATGACTAGTTCCACGAAAGTCTGACGACGGTACAGAAGCTTTCTTCTTTGATTTTGTGGCCACAATGGTTTCTTTTTCCTTGCGTTTCGCTGCTTCTGTGTCAATAGGTTTCTTCTTGGGCACCTCAGATGGTTCTTCTATTCGCAATTTCTTTGGTTTTCTATCGGCTAGTTCATCGAATGCGACCTTGGGCCTAAAGCGTTTTGGTGGGATTTTAGTTCGCTTTGGCCGTTCCAATGGTGGAGGAAATGAGGATTCAGTACCATCATTGATAAAATCATATTGTTTGGATTTGGTTGTAGTTTTGGTGGTCGATTTGGGCGGCATTGTGTGAGAAAAATGCGATTTTAGAGTTCAAGAAGAGAGGGACTAAGGGGAAGAAGGAGTGAGTTCACCGGTAAAAGAGTATTTGAGAGTTCTTTATGATACAGGCTCAAGTGAAGGGATTTCCTGGCTTGAAGTTTCTACTAGACTCGAGGCGGAATAACTTGTGGCTCGAGTTAAGGACATTTAATCATTTCATCTTATAGAACCAGACTGGCTCGAGCCTGAAATATATGGCTCAAGTTAGGATCTAAACCCGAGTCAGTATTGGTGGCTCGAGTCTATCGTGGCTATTTTCAGCAGGAATCATCTTCAGTAGTTTGGCTCGAGTCAGTAAGTGTTGGCTCGAGTTAAACTGAAATCAATTGGCAACTACAGTTCTCGAGAATGATTCTAACATTCTCGAGAAATGATGCATTCAATGTCTTTGCAATAACTAATAATTCTCAAGAATTGACCATGAATTCTCGAGAAACGTCGCGACAACATATGCACTTGTTCAAACTTAACTTGGAATTCTCGAGAATTACATAATAATATGTAATTCTCGAGAAAGGACGAGAGAAAAACCAATTACCAACCTTGATAAACTCGAGTCAGTAAGTGTTGGATGAGTCACTAAACAATTCTTTGGGAAAATCCTCCCCAGGGCCCAATTAAGTAAAAAAAAATTCAAAAAAGGCCCCAACAACTTTCTAATGTCAAAAAAGGCCCTAATGCCTTTTCTGGTATTATTTTGAAAGCGTTAACAACAATATCAGTACCCCATTAACAACAAAATCAGTATCTGTTAACAACAATTCCGTTAACAACAAAATCAGTATCCGTTAACAACAAAATCAGTACCTGTTAACAACTATGTTTTTTTGAAATAATACCAGAAAAGGCCCTAGGGCCTTTTTTGACATATGAAAGTTGTTGGGGCCTTTTTTGAATTTTTTTTGCTTAATTGGGCCCTGAGGAGGATTTTCCCATTTCTTTCTTGAATTCTCGAGAATTGCCAACTCACTCTTAAGAATTGTTAGTAAGTGATGCAAGCAATATCACTATAAGTTATGCTGGAGAAGGGAGAAGGAGCAATAATACTTTTCCACTAGGAGCGCCAGCACCACGAAGTTTTTTCTGGACCAAATGAACAGCAACTTCGCTGAAATTACAATTTTGCCCCAAGTTTTAGGCTAAAATTACCATTTTGCCCTAAATTTTAAATAATTTTTTTAAAAAAAAACAATAAAATAACCCATCCCCCTATGACCCCACCGCCGGCGACCTCCTCCTCCGACTTTTTTTTTAAATAATGTTTTTTTTAAATAAGGTTTATTTTTAAAAAAACTAAGAGGAGTTCGGTGGGCTCCACTACGGGCCACACCACTGCTAGTACCCGCCCTCCTTACCGCCGGCCGGCGATGGCGACCGGCACCCTCTTCCGATGACTTTTTTTTAAAAAAAACTAAGGTTTTCTTAAAGAAAAACTAAGGGGTGTTTGATGGACCCCACCACTGGCCACACCACCACCGGCGGTTGCCCACCCCACCACCGGAGACCGACGGCCACCTTCGGCGACTTTTTTTAAAAAAAAAAAACACCGGAGGAGGTCGTCGGTGGCGGACGGTTATGGGAAAGGCAGCCAGCGGCGGGGTCCACCGGACTCCCCTTAGTTTTTTTTAAAAAATAACCTTATTTAAAAAAAAAAAGTCACCAACGATGGGGAGGGCGGCCGCAGTGTTGTGGTCGGTGGTGGGGCCACCAGACTCCCCTTAGTTTTTTTTTAGAAAAAACAGTTTTTTATAAAAAAAAGTCACCGGAGGTGGCCGGCAGTAGGGTCACCGGGGGAAGGGGTTATTTTATTGTTTTATTTTTTAAAAAAACATTATTTAAAACTAAGGGCAAAATGATAATTTCTGCTTTAAGCTAGGGGAAAAATTGTAATTTCAGTGAAGTTAATGTTCATTTCCGTCAGACTTAACGGTCAACGTTGGTCAACTAACAGGACGTGGTGCTGGGCGTTCCCAAAACATAACGTCGTGTGTATTTTTGGTCCAGAAAAAACTTCGTGGTGCTACGCTCCTAGTAGCAAACGTCTTCATGTGTACTCCTTCTCCCTGCTTGAGAATTATCTGCGAGTTCTGAAGAATTTTCGAACCATAAATTCTCGAGAATAATGACAATTCATCTTGAGGGTAGGACGGTTCCCCTACTTCAGCCATGTCATTTTAATTCTTTTGAATCTATATATCGCTAATTACCAACACTACATTCCTTAAACCCAATTTCTCAAACTCCTGAGAATCCTTCATTCCCATATTGCATTCTCATAGGGTACTTCATCCACGATTTCTCAGTCTCAAAAACCTAATTTCGTTCCTTTAATTTAAATTGTCATTTCCTCCCTAAATTCATTCAAAAATGGGGAAATCTTCCTCACAATCACCCAAAAGGCGTCCTACCAAGAAGCCTTGAACCAAATATCTACAGAAGGTGAAATAATCAAAATCTCCATTGTCGAAGCCCAAGAGCGTGGCTATCGCCGATTCTTCTCGTCTAGTGATTCGTTTCCAGACTCACTCACTGCCATCCGAGAAAGGGAAAAGCCAAGAAAATTCTCCATCTAAATTTGTGGCCTCTGAGTCTACGAAGGCCTCAGACATCTATCGCGATGATGCTCCTCAAGTTCATGAGCTACGATCAAAGAGTAATGAAGACAGGCCTCAGAAACCTCCTCCATTCGCCTCTGAGCTGATTGGACAGAAGAGTGCTATCCATTGTCCTCCTGGATTTTGTCAAGATCCATTGCTAATGCCCTCTGAACCCTCCTTTACATTTGACTATGAAAGCAGACCATTCTGTCCTACTGTCTATATAAACTTAGAAACCTTCCAAAAGAAGTGTAATTTGGACCTTTCCCCTTGGTTATCACAATACATGCCATTGCTGGGTATCACGACTCCATACTCTCCTCAGATTGTGAAACGGTTTTATTATATGGTTGAGGAAGTAGAAGATAATGAGACTGTGCTTACCACTTCTGTCAGGGGTAGATCAATTAGTATTACGGCTAGAATCCTAAATTCATATTTTGGCCTTTCTGATACACTTGAAGATCCACTAAAATTATTTGAGCCTGAGTGTTTTAAAATCCTGTTGGAAAATGAGACATATGATGGAAAATCCTTGAAGTTCAAGCCTTCTCAAATTTCTGATACATATAGGGTTATTTGGTACCTTTATAGCCGTAACTTAGTCAACAAAGGACAAAGCTTCACCCATTTTGTGCTCAGAGATTATCAATTACTGGCTTCTATGATTGCTAAGGAACCCTGAAACTTAGGGAAATTAGTTATATCTAAGATGTCTACCTTTCTTTCTACCTCCTGAGTTGCCAAAAAGAATACAATTCCGTACCCGAATCTGGTTTCTCAAATTATTGGGTACCACAACGTGTGGTA
Source organism: Acacia confusa (assembly GCA_037074495.1). NCBI lineage: Eukaryota > Viridiplantae > Streptophyta > Magnoliopsida > Fabales > Fabaceae > Acacia > Acacia confusa. The sequence continues at coordinate 25,553,305 of CM073513.1, read as the reverse complement.
TCTTCACAACTCAGATAAGAAAGTCTTCCCAAAAACATTTAGAAAATATCACCTATTATACATGAGGTTATCATTTACTGAGGCTACTGGCAAAAACAAGGAAAAGGTGTCACAGGATCCTAATCCATCCTCATCCGGTCAACCACCAGAAGGGCAATCATCATAAGCTAGGACTCCATCTGCTTCTGCTCCGTCTCTTGCCCTGGCAGCACAACAACACTTGATTGAGAACGCAATTAAGAGTGTCATTGAACCTATATTAAAATCGTTGGATGCTTTTCACAAGTTGAATGTGAACATGATCAAAGCTATGAGTGCTGAAATGATCAACCTAAAGGCCAACATTGATCTCAACCTTGATTCTGAATTTATTGACATGAAAAAGGACATGTATGATAGCTTTTTTGTCTTATTTAATCACCAACAGGAACTCAAACATTCAGTTCAGACCGTGGTTGATCAACAACGAGGTTTTCAAGACGTTCTGGGTGCCTTTCTGACAAGTCTTGGTGCTGCTAATAACCCTTTTGAACAACCTCCTACCTCTACTTCAGACATGCCTCCTGTTCATGCACCATCTAATCCAGTTCATCCTATGTTAGCCATTGTTCCAGTTCAACCTCCATCCACTGGATCTCCTATCCTCTCAGCTGATGCACCATCTGATCCATGAACCTCTTTGATTGATGATGACAAAGAGGGAGAGAAATAAAAATAGGAATAGTTGTACCTTTTTGTGATGAATAGCTATGTATATTGTCTTTTGAATATGCTTTGAATCATAAGTTATATCACTTGTACTGCTTATAAAAATATTAAGTCAAGTATCTATTATCTCCTCCTCAACTATGGATCTTTTATCTAATGAACTTATTGACTCACAACTGACTGAAAAACATGATACAAAATTGTAACTTTTCAAACTTTAAATTCTTAACTAAATGTTTTCGTCATCAAAAGGGGACAATGTTAGCATGTTTGATAATAACAAGTTTCTTGAAACTTATAAGATTTTGAAAAAAAAAATTGAAGCTTGTATGTGATTGATTTTGTTTATATAATTCTCGAGAATGAGAAGTGGATTCTCGAGAATGGAATATCATAACCAAGCTCTTTAGTCTTTACATTGCTATTCATCTTGTCACATGCATATAGATATATATCGTTCATAAACAAGTCGTCGTACTTTTCCATGACCGGTTGGAATAATAGACGTTGAAAATTTAAAATACAGTCGTCGTAACACAAAAATTTGACTAATGACGTTTTCTTCAACCATTCGTTTACCAAAACATATTTCAAATTACTAATCCTCTATCACTTGCACGCGCTTACCCTCTCCTCCTTCAACCCCTCTTTACCTCAAGGTTTTTGCCTGTTCTATTTCTCTAACTCTGAGGTTTCCAACTACAGTTCCTCCTCCTCCTTTGTGCCCTAAGCTTCTTCTGTCCTTCCACCTACAGTCCCTCCACCTCCTACTCCGTCGCGCCTTTACTACAACGACACTCATCGTAAAAAGCTTCTTCATTGTTTTTCTCTTACTCATTTGTCCCCCCTTTCTTCACTTTATTGGGTTCATGCCGTATATCCGCTCTATTCTCCTTCAGGTTTGTGCTCTGTCTTCACTGGGTTGTGTTTCTCTTAAATTGTTCGCTCTGTATCTGCTTGATGTTATGTTTGCTTAGATCCAAGAGTTAAAAGAAGTATCGGATATTGAATAAATTTCCTATTCAAATTGTGACTTTTTAGCAGAAAGTTCATCGAGCAATTTCTCTCCGCCGTGTGTTCTATCCTAATTCAAGTGGGTTGACCTAATTTGTGACTCTATTAGCAAGAAGCGAAGGTCAAGCTACGCAAGACCTGGTTTGTATATCTTTATTGTATATTTTGGATGTCTTACGTGAAAGCGAAGTGTTGCTGAAATTTTTTAAAAATGACTAAGGCAGTTACTTTACCCGTATTCAGAAAGATTGAATTTGATTTGATTAAAGCATTGTAGTTTTCCGAATAGTGTTATAGTTTTCTATCCTTATAGTTTCACAATTGATTTTTATTTGATGGTGTTTACATGTGTTAACTATAGTTAAGTATAAGTTTTGGTTTTGATCTCCATAATTTTAATAACCTTTTTGTATTGGTAATTATATTTAATGAGTAGGGATTATATTTTAACCCGGCCATCGTATTGCATTCAGTTCTTACTCCCTTACATTGTAGGAAATAGATCATATTGCTTGCTTTTAGAATCTATTCATAATGATGATTGTCCTAAGGTTGAGTGTGCTATATTGAATTTGGAATAAGTGGTGATAAAATGGATCACGGTTGGATGAAAGCTAGGCGAACTACTGAAGAATATTGGAATGGGGTAGAAGAGTTTATTAAATTTGCTAAAAGGAATGTGCCTAGTTCAGATGAGAAGTATTTTTGTCCTTGTGTCAAATGTGTAAATGGGAGTCGAGGGTATGTGGATGATATACGAGATCACTTAAGTTGTAATGGGATAGATCTTCAGTACAAAAGGTAGATATGGCATGGTGAGGGAGTAACTGCCCGTGCGTCCCATGAGAAGGAAGTTTTGGATGTTGTGGACGAAGATAGAATGGAGACAATGATTCGTGATGTTGAGGTAGGGTCTTTTGCACAATCAAGTGTATATGACAAAGTGTGGAGTGATGCTGAGACACCTTTATACACTGGGTGTACTAAGTATACACGCCTTTCAGCTATTTTGCATTTAGTGAACTTAAAGGCAACTTGTGGCTGGACTGACAGTAGTTTCACTATGTTACTTACATTGTTGCGTGATATGTTTTCGGAGGATAATGAACTTCCAGATCGTATGTATGAGGCCAAGAAAATGTTGTCTACGAGAGGTATAGAGTATAAAAAGATACATGCTTGCCCTAATGACTGCTTATTGTATAGAAAGGAGTATGAAGGACTAAGTGAGTACCCGCAATGTAAAACTTCAAGGTACAAAGTGAAGAAACATGGTGGCTATGGTGATGAGACAGGTAAAAGGGAACCTTCAAAGGTTTTGTGGTATCTTCCAATTATACTACGGTTTAAGTGAATATATGCAAATGCGAAAGAAGCAAAGAAGTTCAGATGGCATACTGATGAGAGAATATGTGATGGAAAATACCTTCGGCACCCGGTTGACTCTCCTCAATGGAAGGGGATAGATGAAATGTTTCCCGAGTTCGGTAGCGAGCCAAGAAACCTTCGGCTTGGGCTTTGCACAGATGGAATCAATCCTTACGGTACTCTTAGTAGTACACGCAGTGCATGGCCGGTCCTCTTGGTGATTTACAACTTGCCCCCTGGTTGTGTATGAAACGTAAGCATATGATGCTTTTGATGATGATATCGGCACCTTTGGTGGAAGACTTAAAGACGTTGTTGGAGGATGGCGTAGATGTCTTTAATGCCTACAAGCAGGAGTCCTTTAAGCTACATGCAATGATTTTCACCATGATAAATGACTTTCCTACATACAGAAACTTGTCAAGGTACAGTGTGAAGGGGCATAACGCATGTCTAATATGTGAAGCTGGCACACACTCTCATCAACTTAAGCACGGAAGAAAAATGGTCTACCTTGGCCATAGGCGATTTCTTCCTCAGTCACACCCGTACCGCAGGGTAAAAAAGAGTTTTAACGGTCTGCTGGAGCATGGAACAGCTCTAGAGCCATTAACTGGAGAGGAGGTTTATAGTTGGGTTGAAAGAAGAAATGTCACATTATTCAGTAAGAATCAGAGGACTGCAGGTGAGCCGCACATATGGAAGAAGAGGTCAATTTTCTTTGATCTTCCATATTGGCGTAGTCTTGATGTGAGACACAGTATTGATGTGATGCATGTGGAGAAAAATGTGTGTGATGGCCTTCTCGGTACTCTTTTGTATATACCGGGGAATACTAAAGATGGAATTGCAGCAAGACTTGACTTGGTTGAAATGGGAATTAGAGAACGGCTACACCCACAACTAAGTGATGATGGTAAGAGATCGTATCTGGAGCCAGCGGCGCATACATTGTCAAAATCCGAGAAAAAGAGTTTGTGTTCTTGTTTGCATGGCATTAAGGTGCCACAAGGGTATTCATCTAATTTGGGAATGCTTGTCTTGATGGATGAATTGAAGTTAGTAGGAATGAAGTCCTATGATTGCCACGTACTGATACAACAACTATTACCAATGGCTATTAGAGGCATAATGACAGACGATGTGCGGAGCATGATAACTAGGTTGTGTGTTTTTTTCAATGCTATTTGTGATAAAGTTGTTGAGATTGAAAAGTTGGATGAATTGGAAAAGGAGGGTTATGTCATTCTATCCCAACTAGAGATGCATTTTGCTCCTGCTTTTTTTTTTTTGATATAATGGTGCATTTGATTGCACATTTGGTAAGGGAGGTGAGACTATGTGGCCTAGTCTATCTAAGGTGGATGTACCCTTTTGAGCGATACATGAAGATCTTAAAAGGGTATTCTAAAAATCCTTATCGACCTGAAGCCTCAATCATTGAGAGATATATGGTTGAAGAGGCTATGGACTTTTGCAAAGAATATATGTCAACGCCCAAGACCCAGTCTCCTAATGAAAAGGGTAGAAGTCGGGGAACACGAGGGCTCAGCGTGAAGAGTATGCCTTGTGAAGAGGTGTTGCAAGCACGCTTGTGTGTCTTGACTAATACGGAAGAAGTTCAGCCATACTTTGAAGAACACAAGAAGATTTTAAAGCAAACAAATCCAAGGAAAAATGACAGGGAGATAGCTATTGCGCAAAACAAGGCATTCATAGGGTGGTTCAAGGAAAAGGTTTTGCGCGAGACCAATGTGTCTGAGACAATCAAATGGTTAGCTTGGGGGCCTTCTTTTCAAGTCATCACATGGTGCACATATGATATAAACAGGTATTCTTTCTACACAAAAGGCCAGGATGAGAAAAGTACTATGCAAAATAGTGGGGTGACGGTTGTAGCTGAAGCAATGCACTTTTCTAGTTCGAAAGACAAAAACCCCGTATTGGCATCCATGGTGTATTATGGGGTTATTGAAGAGATATTAGAGCTCAACTACACCAAGTTGAGAGTCCTTTTATTTAAATGTCATTGGGTGAACAATAATGCTGTGCAAATAGATAAATTTGGATTTACCTCGGTTGATCTTCATAGAGCTGGTTATAAAGATAAGCCCTTTATTCTAGCAAGGCAGGCGAAACAAGTTTTTTTATGTCACCGATCCGGCGAATAAAAAATTGTCCATTGTACTCCAAAGTAAAAAACAGATGGAGGGTGATCTAATTTTAAATCTTGATGATACACCATCTTTCACTACAAATCCACCTATAGCAATTGAAGTTTTGGAATTCGCAGATGATGAAGACTATGCAGCTAGAAATGATCATTGTGAAGGAATATGGGAAACAACATAACGATCTGCTCATCATAAGGTCTTCTGGTTTTCATTCTAATGATAGCGCGACGAAGAGGTATCCGTTAACGCTGTTGCTATATATATACGATGGCAAGCGCAAACCTGTTTCTACCAGACTTCCACACTGGCCCAAAGTAAGTCGTTTAAATTCAAATTTTTTAATTGACAATCACTGTCAAAATGAATTTATTGGCTTAATTCATTTTGACTGTTTTCTTTTGATGTTCATTGAGTGCGGTACTATATACGTTATATATAGTACTTTATCACATATGTCGATCCACACTACATAATTTGAAAAGGAGATCAGTTATTCATTCTCAAATGAAGTTCATTTTTGTTCCTGTGAGTGAACTGTTCGTTATTTGATGAAATTGAATGATTTATGTTAACATGTTCATTAAATTCCCCACAGATTTTTGGTCAAGATCAGAGGGACCTTTACTCGATGGAGGATATATTATATTGTCCCTATTATACGTAGTGTGTAGTGGTTTTTAGAAATACATGTGGAAATACTTGTATATTGTGCTCACCTTATATTATGTAGCCATGTTTTGACGACTTCTTTATGTAATACGCTAAGGTGCAGTTATATATAATGTGATGTCTCTCAGTCTCTCAGTTTTCTTTATTCTGTGTTCTGGGAATTGGCAAATTATTATTTTACCTAGGATTCGTTATTATTTGTTCTGGTTATGTATCTAAAAAAGGATACGGACAGAAAAAATATTTCATTTGTAAAAAAATGTAAATCTGAAAAATGGACGACATAAAACAGTCATTCTTAACATAAACAACTGCTTTTCAATTATGCGGTCGTCTTAAAGTCGTGTTTTCAACTGCAAAATTACTACGACTGAATCTCAGTCGACAAAACTAGGTCGTTGTCAAAAATAAATAAACATGACTGCTATAAGATCAAAAGTCATTTAAAACCTAACACGACTTCTTTAAAGAAACGATTGAGTTTAACTGAAGTTTATAACGACCAATGTAATATTGCGGATGTTTCTATAAGTCATTGTATATTGAAATTATAACGACTTAGATGAAACACAATCGTCATAAAAAATTTGTAAAACTTACAACGACCGTTACTTGTAGAAATTTTGTTTTGAAAAAAATAATTTCAAACGACCTCTACAATATAACGGTCGTGTTTATAAGTCGTTGTAAAAGCAATATATGATGACCTTTCATAATAAACAGTCTTCATAATGAAGTCGTTGAAATTTACAATGACCGTTACAACTACAATTTTTTAAAAAAAAAATTAGCATTAGACAATGAATAAATAACATAATGGTCGTTGTATCTCAAATAAATAACGACTTTAATTAAATCAGTCGTTATATTTACTTTTCGACGACTTTAAATATAACGACTTCATAAAACAGTCGTTGAAGTATATAAATAACAATTGTTGAAAACGTTTTTTGTAGTAGTGAGATGAACTCCAATCTAAAAGATTAAGACACATTTTTTATTTATACCCTGATCAATTACATATTTCTCTCATTTCTTTTTTCTACTTGTTCTCCTTATCTATTTTCTTATTTTTTATCTCTCATTAATTGTCTTCATAAATAAGGATATATTTTTTAAAAAAATATCTTACACATTTATTACTTTAAATTAGTTTTAAATAGTAGCATCATAACTTCCATGATTTGATTAGGTATTACGTATACATTGGAGCGGTTGGAGTTCTTTTTCTTTTTCTTATGATTAGAATAGGTGTAAGTTGTCGAGCTAGGGTACGATGCTTCTTGGAGTAAGACATTCCTTCATAACCAAATTGGGCTTCAAGAATAGGTGTAAAACTCACATAGAAATGATTTGAGCACAAACAAAATAAACATGCACGAAGGTGTGATGAATCATCATTGATTCATGGTAAAAATAAAAAATAAAAATCATCATTGATGAACCACAACAAGACAAATTAAACGTGTTCGTTGAAAATTGAAACTTCATATCGAATTTAATTAATATGAGTGAAAGAGTGAGTCACATCCACTTAGGTTGGGTAGGCACGAAATGAGCTTAGGTGATTTGGAAAGTTGATATTCCCTTCAGTAATTTTTTCATAAAAATCCTAATGTAGCGCTCGAAATCCAGTCTCTCTAGAGGGAGGAAAAATAAGGAGTTGATGATGCTGCTTTTGTCGTTAAGGCAATCAATTAAACTAGGTCCTAATTATTATATAGTTTAAGATCAACCCTAGGTCATTTTCCTAAAGAGTAAGCTGTGGGTTTTCTTTATGACTAATTTTTCAAGTAATAAAAGATGCAGTGAAATGTAAATGGACCTAAACTAGAATGTAAAATTAAATACTACTACATATATGCAATTAACTAACTAAATGTACTAATGCAATTGACTCTAAAATCTATATGAAAATGAGATTAATCTATATAAATTTGAATGCAATTTTTGGGGGGTTTTTCTTATGAGAGAAAAATTAAAATCCTAATAAAAATATTGATTAAAAGCGAGTCAAATAACAAATATCTAGTTCAGTTATGATGATGAATGGGACAACTTAAGATTCATATGTAGTTTATTTTCTTAGCCCAAATTAATTAATTAGACCAATGGGAGGTTAATGAGATATTGAAATTAATGAGTTCAATTACCTAATTCAAACATGGGAAATCCTCATGCTTAATAACATATATTCCATTAGAAGACTCATAATGAAATAAGAGATGGCTAGTTAAACTCATTAAAAACCAATCACATTTAATTCCAAAATTATCTTAGAAATATTGTTTACAATTATCAAATTAAACAACTAGATAAGTAACCAACTTAATTAAACAATCAAGAGGATAAACCTAAATTGACAATTATAAAAACTCAATTAATAATATAATTGGCAATCAAACAGTTTGTAAACAAAAATCCCAACAATTATCCTAAGCACAATTCAAATCCAAATTATTAATTTAATCCAAACCAAATAATATGTCTACAATCTAAAACTAGATTATTCTCAAGAAAACAACTCAAAATTATTTAAAACTAAATAATCTCAAGTCTTGAACTAAATCAATAAAAGGAAAAACACTCTCTTTTGATCTTCAAGTGTAAACTCTAGGCCTTAGTTTTCTCCATGCTCTTCCTAAATTGTCTCCTAAATAGCTTAAGCTTCCATGGAAATTGCGCCTCCTCCAACCTCCAAACATGTCACGGCCATGATGATAAATGAATGGAAAAGATATTAAATGGATTATTGACGAGGTGTGCTAAATGGCATGACTTGAGAGGTATATGAGAGTTGGGTTAATTGATGGAATGAATGTGGAATGGTAGAGAAAGAGGTGGCGAGGTGTGTGTGGCAGAAGAGATGAACACCGAGAACAAAGAATTGGAGGTGATGGTTCCGCCGAGAGCTTCAGATCACCATCAGAGAACCCCCTTGCATCCTGGGGCGGCTAGGTTATTTAAAAAGGAAGAAAAGGAAAGCTTTCGGGTACCAACTTGAGCCCAATAAAATTTAAAGAGCCCAATATTTCCTTTTAGCTTCCCTGAAAAATTTTGCACCATAGAATTTTCTAATATGTTTTTTTATAGGCATAAATTAAATAAAATCGTGATCTATCATATATATATAAATATTATTTAATTACAATATAATCATAATATTATTAATTTAAGCCCAATAATCTTATGATTAATTCAGATCTATATCATTTTTTAAAATTGGCTAACAACCCAATATTATCTAATAATTCCAAATTAGCCAAAAATAGTCCCCAAAATAAATGAATAAGGCGCACGAGATAAAATATATGAAAATTGAGATTTATTAGGAGTCGCCATCAAAATTTTGAAATTATTAAGGTAATTTTAGAAACCTTCTAAAAAACACAAAATGATATGAAAAAAATCAAATAGGATTAGGGTGTCGATTGTGCATGGTGAAGGTGTTAGGAACTCCACAGCACCCGTTCATAAGAACGTATGACCTTAAAAAAAATATTTACAAAAAGAAATAAAATGAAAACTAAAGAAAAAAGAATGTTTATTTACAAAAGGAAAATAAGGAGAAAACATATTTATTTATAAAATTGGACTTTACCTAATAATAGAGCCTAGGACCTAGTATGGTTAAAAGAGATCAAAACTCATGTAGTTCGAAGTTAAAATGCGAGTCACTGAGTTTGTATTTTTTAAGAAAATATGTTCAATCATTTAATTTAGGGTTAAGGTGTAAAAATACACATGTGCTTTATCTCAATGTGTCCAGCAGCAAGTACTTTTTTTAGGTGCAAAAGTGTTAGTTCTCAACCAAGTTTTGATGATAATTAAATACTTGTAAATTGATATTTTAAATAAGAACTCGATTTGATACTGAAAAACTCAAGTTCTAATATCAGCAAAAGGAAGAACTCGAGTTCTTGAGTGATGAACTCGAGTTCGCGACCTTTGACAGTGAAAAATTTTCAAAAGCTTAAGAACTAGAGTTCTTTAGTACCAAACTCGAGTTCAAGAACTTAAGTTCTTGGTAAAGAACTCAAGTTCTTATTATGAGGAAGTCGGTCAAAGTCTAAGAACTTGAGTTCTTGGAAAAGAACTCAAGTTCATGAACTTGAGTTCTTGTTAAAGAACTCGAGTTCCTTTATGCGGAATTTGGTCAAAGATTAAGAACTTGAGTTCTTAGGAAAGAATTCAAGTTCATGAACTTGAGTTCATGATTAAGAACTCAAGTTCTTTGAAAATCAATTTGTGCCTAAATTGAAAACTCGAGTTCTTGGAAATCAACTCGAGTTTTTGGCTTGCAGACCCGAGACATTCAGAAAGAAAAACACAAGAACTCAAGTTCTTGTCGCACGTTGTGATCTGTAACTTTGCAAATGAACTGATCTTTAGCTGATGCTTTCTAGAATCAATAAGTATGAATTACAAAATGCTTTTAACCTATTTGTTGCTAGTGATTTTCAAGGATTACAATGAAGTATTATTCAAAAACATCATAAAGCAAAAAGGTGTCAGAACATTTAATGCAAAAGCAGAAAACAGAGCAACCTAAAGAATGAGATATAGCAGCAGAGAGAAACATTCCTAGAGGATTACTTATTCCAGTAATACCTATGCAAAAGTATGTTCAACGGGCAAAACATTTAATGAAAGAAGTGATCGCAATTAATGAAGTCCCAACAGTCGATTTAGTTGAACGAGGAACAGCTGTGCCTAACGGAAATTTGAACAAGTCATAACGGTCACATTCAAGTTCTTCTCAACAGCTTTAATTGTGAAGAGTATAAAAGCCCAAGCATTCAATACAGTCATCTACGAAACACTGTACATTCAATTAGAATTTATTATAATCATCTATTTCGTTAGTCTCACTTAATATCTTCAGATATTTCTCTGTGCTTCAGTGGTTATCACTTATCTACTCAGTGAGGAGTTAATAGGGATGGAAATAGGCCAAGCCCCTATCAGGCGGCCTACGCCCTGGCCTATTTAGGGCCTGGTATAGTCTGGCCTGTTTATTAAAAAGGCCAGGTCAAGGCCTATTTAAAGGCCTCAATATGTAAATAGGCCAGGCCTTTTTTATTAAGGCCTGGCCTGTAAGCCTTCAGACCTAGCCTATTTACATATTAAATAAATATAATAATATTTATATCATATAAATAACACAATTTTAATTTTTTTTCACTCTTATATTCTAATTTTAAGTATAATTAGTTAACTATAGTTTTATACATATTATTATATTAATTAATTATGGCCTTTAAGGCCTGTAATATGAGGCCTTTTTAAGACTTATGAAGGCTCAGGCCTGAGCCTAAAAAAAACCCTGTATTCAGGCTCAGGCCCAGGCTCAGGCCTTTCCCCTCTATGACAGGCTAAGGCCTATTTAGCCAAAGCCTGGTCTGGCCTGGCCTATTTCCATCCTTAGGAGTTAAACACTATTTGAATATTTGTTTATCAGTTAAATCTTAAGGTTGTGGAACCTTAAGTGTGGGAATACAATTACAACTTGTAAGGGGGAGTGAGTCATAGTGAAAGGATCATCTCGAGTGCAGAGTGTGTAATTGTGTTTGTGTTTATTCGGTTACAACTTGAAAAGAAGAGTAAGTCATAGTGAGAGGATTACTCGAGAGTTACAGTGTTTGTAATCAAGTATCGAGATAGTGAAATCCCAGAGTGTTTCTGGGGACTGGACGTAGGCTAAGAGTTGGACCGAACCAGTATAATCCTTGTGTTCATTGTTCTTTTCCTCTTCTCTGTTTAAGTGTTCTTGAGCTTTAGCGAAAGAATTTTTTATAATCATCTATTCACCCCCCCTCTACGTCATATTCCATCTTCAAAAAGTATACATGTGGTTATAAATTAGGTGCAAAAATACCCTTTCACCGTTGAGTTTGACTTTAACTGTTAAGTTTGACTTTTTTTTTTTACTTTCAAAAGTGTAAAAATACACATGTGGTTTGACAAAAAGAATATCCAACACCAAGTGTTTTTTTTTAATTTAATAATTTTATTTCAATTAAAGAAAAAATATTATTTCTCTAGGTGTAATTCCTTGCAAGCCAAATTTTTTATTTCCATAATTTATTTACATTTTTTTAATCCTTATTAAATTTTCTAATTAATAATTAATAAATGAGTATTTATGCATTTACAATTTGATATTATAAATACTATATTTAATTAAAAATAATTTTAATTTTTTTATCTAAAAAATTGAACCAAAAATTATTTAAATAATTTTTCAATCAATAATATTATTTAATTTTTATTGCATTTTCTAGTTATGCAATATAAATGTTGGCACCAATAAGGATTTTTTAAAAAATAAAATACATTATGAAAATAAAAAATTTGGCCTCTCAATAATTATACCTAGAAAAATAATTGATAATTTTTCTTTAAATAAAATAAAATTATTAAATTAAAAAAATGGTGTTGGACGCTCCTTTTGACAAAGTACATGTGTATTTTTACACATTTGAAAGTAAAAAAAGTTAAACTTAACGGTCAAAGGTTATTTTTGCACCTAATTTGTAACAATGTATGTACTTTTGTACCTAAAAAAACACTTGGTGCTGAGTGCTCTTTAAGGTAAAATACATATGTATTTTTACACATTTGCAAGTAAAAAAAGTCAAACTTAACGGTCAAATATTATTTTTGCACCTAATTTGTAACCACGTGTGTACTTTTGTACCTAAAAAAAACACTTGATGCTGAGCGCTCTTCGAGATAAAATACATGTGTATTTTTGTACCTTAACTCTTTAATTTATTTAAGAATTTTTTTTTTTTTGTATTTCTTATTAAGAAACAACAAACTCTTTATTTTTATTTCCAAAATAAAGATTTATTGAAAACGTTTTTATATTAAACTTGATGAGGAAGTTCCCATAACCTCATCACAAGGAAGAATACTCATTTTCTACTAGAGGAAGCTCTAAAAACCTCACACGCAAAAAAAAAAAAAAAAAAAAAAAAAAAAAAAAAAGATCAAAATCTCTCCTTTTTTTTCATTTTCTTAAAAGGAGAGTTTTTCCATTTCATTTTCATTTATAAAAATGTGTTAAAATCATTTTTCTTCTTTCTTTTTAAAAAGAAAACTTAGACAACCCCATCGATATTCCTGAGGGGACTTTGATAACCTTGCACGGTGTACTAATGAACCTAAATATCTTAGGAGGCTCTAAAAACCGGAACCAGTTTTCCTGCCTTTCCTTTCCAAAGGAAAGGGGGAGCTCATCCGTACAGACGAGCTCCAGGCCGTCCAGATCTGATCTGGACGACCAAGATCAAATTTTTTTAAAAAAAACAAAAATTAATGGGTAGAAAACCTAAAATAAAATTGATCTTTGAACTAACATTTTTCTTAAAAATGATTTTTTCATGTAGAAAAAAAAATAAAAACTAAAAAAAGTTGATCCCAACCATCCATATCTAGATCTGGACGGCCTAGAGCTCGTCCGTACAGACGAGCTCCTCCTGCCTTTCCTTTGGAAAGGCAGGTAAACTAGTTCCCTAAAAACCTCACTAGTTAAAAAGATGGGAAGCAATGTTAGAGTATATATATGAAGATAAAACACACAACATCAATTCATCATAAGATACAATAGAAAGGGAAGAGAATTAAGTTCATGCTTCGGCCAATACATATCAAGCTAAGAGATGAAGGATCCATACCTTATGATCTTCTAGTCTACACAACACACAAGTGCTACCACACAAGTGCTACCGGCATATCATCGCAACACCAATGGAATGGGATCATCATATAATGGAAACAAACAAGCATCCGAGTAACAAGTGTAATAGGGACCAAAGAGAATAAATGAAAAATAGAACTAAGAAGTGATGGGATGAAAGTTATGGAGCACAAGAGAAGAGAAACAAAATAAGAGAGCTTAGCATTACAAACCAAAGAAGAAAATTCATAGAAGGAATCCATACGAAGAAAGAGAAAGGGAAAAAAGGAAGAAAGAAAAATAGAAAGAGGAGGGTCAAAAAATGAATAAAGCAAAAACAAGAATCCAAATTTAATCACATTGAGTTCTAGCCATTGGTGTTGAGGCTCATGTAGCTGACAAAAATGATAAGATATAGGTTTTCCTCAAGCATTAAGAAGAAAGGGGGAAAAAAGAAAAGAAAAGAGGAGGAAAATGAAGACCAATAAGAAAATGAATTAATCCTCTTAATATTGGATTTCACCTTCTAACCATTGGTATTGAGGCATCACAAGTGTGACATCCGACCATAAAAGCATAGGCTTTCCTTATAAGGAAAAACAAAATAAAAAAAGATGAACAATACATCAGATTTTACTCTCTTTTGATCTTTTTTTTTTTTTTTTTGGATCGATAACTCTAACCATTTCTTACCTCTTTTCTCTCTCAATTTTCTTGTCCCAATTTTTTTTTTTTATCTTCCTTCATTTATAGTCTAAAAGTAGGGTTTTCCTCATAAATTCACCTTTTATTTGAATTTCTGTTTCTTAAAGTTTAGATGTAAAATGACTGCAAAAGAACTTAATATTTATTAAATAACACATATTTATATTTTAGGCATATTGATAAAAAAAAATTTAGAGTACAGATATTTTATGTGTACAAAATGTATAAAGTATCAATACTCTATATGTATAAAAATTTATCAGATTTTTTATATCGATTATATTTTTGCTGTGGAGTTTTTCCCAATTTTCTATAAAATGTATTATATAATTTTTTTCCCTTCTTTTGGTACTTTATAAAGATAAAATTATTGGGTCATTTAGAGTTTTTTCCCCCATATAAAGCAAGGTAAGACCCACCTCAAGACCATTCTCTCTTCTTATAATTATAATTTTTCTTTTTCACATTTCAAGTGGTAAAACATTATATTTTGCTATAGTTAAATTTGCTCTTATATCTACAAGTGCATGATATTTTCTAGATCTATATTTTTCATAATTAAATTTTATGAGTATATAATATAATAATCTTGTCATATTCATGATAATATTTCTAATTTCTTTTTAAAATTCATTTTACAAATTTCTATATCATTTAGTTTATCCCTTCTATAATATTTTCAATAGTTTGACATGCATATGTGTGTGTATATGTACATATGCGTGTACATTTGTGTATATGTGTACACACACACACGGGTGTGCGGGCGTGCTCACACATATATATGATAACTCCCAACTAACTTTTATATCAGAGATCATAGGTAATATCTTAAATAATAGCTGTCTATTTTTTTTTTTACAAAATAATTTTTTTATCTAAAAATTAAATCATCAATTAAAATTTTAATTCTAAGATCTTGAAATTTTATTTATACAATGAAGATCACATTGCAACGGTGAGTACCTGATGCTCATCACAACAATGGATCAAAAGTGTAAAAAACTTTATAGAAATTAAATCAACACCATTTTATTATCAAAAGACATGCTCTCATTATATGCTTCACATATGGTTCAATCTTACAATCTCAAGTTTGAGAAAGCCTTAAAAGATGTTTGGTGTCATTTTGGGCTATATATCCTAACAATTAAAATCCACTCCATCACCACCTAATTATTTTGATAAATGTTGTGCTTATACCTACCGCGAGTAAATGCCTATAAAGATGTTAGGTGTCATTTGGGCTATAAATCCTAACAATTAAAATCCACTTCATCACCACCTAAATATTTGGAAAAATTACATTGGGGTCCCAAGAACTAAAATTAATTACAAAAAGGTTCAAAACCAAAATCTCATTGCAAAAAAGTCCCAAAAGAGTCTTTGAGACTTTTTTTGTAATTAATTGCCCAAGATGACTGAATCTTTTAACAACTGGAAATGTTATATTAACAACTGGAAATGCTATGTTAACAAAAATTTTTAGTTGTTAATATGACATTTTAAGTTGTTAATACGGCTTTTCAAGTTGTGATAATTTTTGTTGTTAACATAACATTTCCAATTGTTAATATAGCATTTCCAGTTATTAAAGGCTTCTGTCATCTTGGCAATTAATTATAAAAAAGTCCCAAGGGACTTTTCGAAAATGGGATTTTGGTTTGAGATTTTTTTATAATTTTTTTGGGTCCTTGGGACCTCATTGTAAATTTTCCTAAATATTTTGACAAATAATTGGGCTTGCCTACCACGTGTAAGCCAAATGCCTATGTAGTTTTTTTTTTTTTAATTATCCATCCAGTCTCTAGAACATATTGGTTATGATTAATCTGGATTCACCCCATTTAGAGCCCATGATTGTAGGGAAAGAGTTCTCAAACCTATTTTCTCTATTCACACACCTCAAACCGAGGGCATCTTTAAAGGAAAATAAGTTCCTTACCACTTGATTCCAATAAATATCAGTGCCTACATATGGTTTTTAATGCACACTTTAAATTATTTGGGGTACCGACACACTTGTAACAAGTTGGAAAAAAAAAAAACAAACAAACAAACAAGTTCATGGTAGAGCGGATAGCTTGTTTTATTAACGGAACTTGTTGAAACAAGTTGGCAAGAAAAAGAAGTTCCTATAATAAAACAAGCTACCCTCACCAGCTAGCAATGAAAAATAAATAAAAGAAAAAAAGAAAATTTATTAGAAAATTAACATGCAAATCATTGTACTTTCATCTTAATTATAATTAAGTCGTCATAGTTTCTTTTTCTTTTTCATTGGGTCCACAAAATATGTTAAAATATAAGTATTGATTCTTATACTCATAATTTGGTAATGTGTAAGAGAAATTATGTCAATAGCTTTTTTTTTTTTGTCGAACATGTCAACAGCTGATGACATGTATAGATTGTTAATTTTTTTTAAAACAAAAAGAATTTGATTAAGGTTTCCCTTTTGAAGACTTAGAGCTACTGTAAAGGATTTTCACTTCTTTCAACAAATATGTTTTTTCGAGTTTTAATAGTGTTCTCCTCCTTTTGTGGTTAGGCCATTTATCATCTCAACCAATAGTTTATTAGTTACACCTATGTTAATTTTGTTATATGAATTAAATAAAATTAAAATCGACTAAATTACAGATTATATAAAGATGCAATGAAACAATTATAATCATACCAATTTATTTTTATGCTGATAAAAATAAATTTTAATTCATCATTTAAAAAAAATTATTTTTATTCAATATCCAGATAACTCCACTTAACTGATTATAAGCCCATGGACGAATCATATAATTGAGTCAATTTTAAGGGCCCAATAAAAAGTAAAGAAAATATACCGCAACCTAAATTTCAATTAACAAAACTATATGAGAACCCCAAATAAATTTTCCAAAATTTACATACTTAAACGTACTTATTCCTAACAAATCATAATATACTATCTTTATTCCTTAATACAAAATTTTATTCATACATGATGAATTAGATTTTATATTACAGGTTAGAGGTAGTATTATTTTTATATATTTTTTATTGTTATTGGTGCATTTATTTGGTTCCCCGATAATAAAATCAAAAGTAACAATTTAACTATTTTGTTGGACAACAATGTAAAAGGTTAATTGCTTATGATCAAGTTTATTTGCATGAAGCTAATTGTACAACAATGGTAAAATTGAAAGATTTATATATTAAGGAGAGAAAAATACACCTGTGTTAAGTTAAAAAATAAAGAAAATCATAGGTAGTTCTTGAATTTCTCTAGAGAACTTATCAGTTATAATTTAAAGAGACCTATCAGTGATTAATTTTCTTAGCTGCCTGATGAGCCGTAAATTTACCATGTATTAAGGCACAAATTGAGCATGAAATTGATCTAATATGATTTAAAAAGCTTTAAAATAATAAGTAAAAAATATGGATTTGATGTCAGACATACCCTCATAAGTATTCTTGTGTTTTTGCATATTTTTATCCACAAAGATATAGCAAATTGTAAGAACTCAGGAGAAAGACCAAAAAAGAAGCCACAAAGAAAGTAAAAGTTGACGCCCAAGGCGCCAACTTTCTGTATGAGCATATTGGAGTTGGCGCCCAGGGCGCTTAGGGCACCAACTTAGTGGAAAGTTGGCACCGAGGGCGCCAACTCTCTAGTTGGGCATTTGAAGTTGGCGCCTAGGGCGCCAACTTTCTGTCTTGTTGCTAGGTTTTGGTGCCCAAGGCGCTAGAAGTGTGAAAAATCTGATTTTTAATTTCTAGGGTCTGAAAAAGGAAAGAAAATTAAGAATTTTTAGTGGATTTGAAAGCCCAGTTAGACCTGGAATAAAAAGAGGAGAAACCCTAGCAACTAAGAACAACTTTTGGCATTAGAACACAACTTGACAATATTGGAGCAAGGGATCAAAGCATCATCGTGGAGATCAACCTTCCCCAATCTTTGAAGACCGATTCTCTTTTCATCTCTTTTCTTTTTTTGTTAACCTAGCCATGCTCGGCTAGTTTTTTTTTGTAGTTAGAGCTAGGATGAATCCTATGCGAATTTAAAGTCTTTGTTTGGATTCTTGATTGATCTTTATTTTCTTTATTGAATGAATTATCTTTGCTTAAAGCTTTCTTGAAGACTAATCACCTTTTATATTGTTCATAGGTTGGTGTATGACAATAGAGATGTTGGTGCATTTAACCCGAACTGTTAATTCATCATAGAGTTTCATGACCCAGACATAGGCTTATGAGTTTATGTGATCTTATAATTCTGGTTTAAAAATATGATCTTTCCAAACAATACTAAAACATTAGGTTGTTTTCAAAGATAATGGACTAAGGTAGCATCAATGCAATGAGACTTAGTCTAATTTTAGAGAATTGATCGTCAATCGTAGGAACAATAATCAATTAAGGATTCAATTCAAATTCTTGGAGGAGCATAGGGGGATTCTAAGCCCTAGTTGCGTTTTTCTTGATTGCTTATCTTTTCTAAACATCGTTCTTGAGATTCTTGATCTTGGACTATTGTTCTTTCTTAAATTCTTTAAATTCTTCTTTGGTTACAACTCACCTCTTATTACTCGATTCATCCAACTAAAGCGAAAATAGCGAATTAGTGATTGGAGTACTATTCTTCGTGGGATGATCTTTTTATCACTACTTTATTACTTGTAACGACCAGTGCACTTGCCGAAGTCGCTATCACTACCCGGTAAGGGCGTGGTTTGAATTGCTCACCTCGTCAAATCAATATAAATGCATGATTAATTTGCTTAGCCTACTATTCTATGACATTTTCCTTTTAGTCCCTCTCTCACACACACACACACATTTATAATATGCAGCATAGGTGGGAGCTGCAAGCCAACCAAAAAACTGCTAACATCGCTGATGTCCTTTCAGTTATCCTTCATTCTTAGTAGACCTTAATCCAACATGATTGAATCTTTCCCAACATTTTTTCAAAATCTGATTCAGTCCATAAGCCCAAGGGATACTTCTACACTCGTGTTTCTTGCTTTGTGGGGAATTATTGCAGCTACATGTTATACAAGGGTCTACTTTACCAAACACGATTCCAACACACCCCCAGGTCCACAAGGCCTCCCCTTGTTCGACAATCTTCTATGTCTCCATCCTCAACTTCACTCCTACTTCACATCTTTGTCTCAAATCTATGGTCCCATATTCTCCCTCCGACTCGGCTCCAAACATATCATCGTCGTGTCCTCTCCTTCGCTGGCTCGTCAGGTGCTCAAAGACCATGACCTCACTTTCACCAACCGTAGCATCACCATCGTCAGTAGGGTCGCCTTCTACGATAGGAGCGATATACTTTGGACATCTTATGGGTCTAAGTGGCAAATGATGAAGAAAGTGTTTTTCCAATAGGCTATCAGCAATACCTCCTCAAGTTCCGTCAGTACGCTCAGCGGCAAGGAGGTTCGAAAAATCATGGGTTATTTGTATAGTCGAGTCGGGTCTCCAGTGGATATTGGGCAACAAATGTATCTTACAGTGTTGAACATCATAGCAAACATGATATGGGGTGGGACAACAACGGTAGAAGAGGATGATGAGACGATTGTGATGGGAGCAGAATGTTAGGTTTATGTGCTCTTTATTCACTTAAGCCCAGTTGGGCTTAAGTGAGACTACAGCCCAAGAACTCTATAGCCCATGTGGTCTAGAGTTAGGTCTTGGATGTAGTAGTATATAAACACACTTTAACCTACTTGTGAACCATAAGAAACAATAAGAGGCTCTCATAAGAAAAACCCTAGAGGCAAACATTCATCATCTGAACGGTTGCCCATACAACTATCCCATCCCACTCGAGAGATAGTCTGGAAGATCGATCATAGAGCGGACTACGATGATTTGTGGAGAAGCATTCAGATTACTGCATCCTTCCTGGTAATCAAAATGATGAAGGTTCTTATTTTTCCTACATCGAATCGGTTAAATACGCTTCCGTGTTTTTGATGAGATTCCTACAATTGGCATCTGAGCTAGGTTGATGAGGAAAAGAACCCAGTTTTGATATTTTTTATTTTTCATGTGATTGTTTTAGAAAATTATTTTCTTGAAAATATGGCATCTGTTTCTATATTTGTTATTTAATTCATGATAATTATTCGTTCATAATTCATATTTAATATTAGTTTTAATTTTAATTGCTTTAATCCATGGTTAAACTCTCCATGTATTTCCTGATTTGTAACAAGGAGGCTAATCCCATATGATTAGGTTTCCTCCTTGCTATTTCTTTTTTATTTTCTGAATTTCTATGTAATTTATGAATTTCTGTAAAAGTTGGAGATCAAGAAACTGCGAAGAAAGTGAGCGATCAACACTGTCAAACACTGTTCGTGGACTTTTGGACCTCGGAATTGGACAAACCATATATGGTTGGAAAGAGGACGGAAAGACGAGCACGGATCTGAAAACCCCGACCCCAGAAGCTCATCCACGCGCTGCCATGCACTGCCACAAGCTTCTGCGCGTGGTCTTCACGCGTATGCAAAGAACAGGCGCGTGAGGGCGCATGGAACCGCCTTTTGTGGTGGTTCTTATGGCGCTGTACTCGCCTTCTAGTAGCGGTCCTTCCCCTAGAGTTTCGTGCTAATCTGACTTTGGTGGATGACGTGGCAGAAGTGGAGGCTAAGGTTTCTCTTTTGTGTCCTAGGGTTTCTAGCCAAGGATTGGGTTTTTTGGGCTTTTGGGCTCATGGATAGCCTAAAGGGGCTTGGACAAATACTATGGGCTAGACAAAAGAGAAATTCCAAAGTTGTAAATTTTTATCTTTTAATTTTGGGTAAACGTGCAATTTTACACATAACCTTTACTTTGAGGAGCGCCCAGCACCACGACCTTTTTTCTGGACGTTACGTTTTGGGAGCGCCCAGTACCACAAGCCGTTAGTTGACCGACGTTGACCGTTAAGTTTGACGGAAATGAACAGTAACTCCGCTAAAATTACCATTTTGCCCTAGTTTTAAGCTGAAATTACCATTTTGCCCCTAATTTTAAATAATTTTGTTTAAAAGAAAACACCTCCAGCCATTATCCAAACAAATCGGTCTAGGACCCTATCTAGTATAGATATATTCTGTCACTCCCTCATTGCTTCGGATCATTCTCATTGCTCCCACTAAAAGCTTAGACCGACTGGGAGAAGAAGAGGAGAGTAGGTTGAGAGAGTTGGGATACAGAAAGAGACACCGAGAGAGGGAGAGAGAGTTGCAGAAAGATAGAGAGAGAGAGTCCATTCTTTTTTTCCCCTGTTTTCATATCAGCAAAACATAGGGTTTTATTCAATGGAGAGCAGCTGGGAATTCAAGCAAGCAACTAAGGTAATCCATCGAGTTTTTCTTCCTTTTACTCTCGTCGTTGTCCATCAAAGAGACTTTAAATATTAAGCTTAAGTGATAAAACGTTAAGGTTGCAAAAACTGAAAACAATGGGGCTGTTAGCGTCATTTTGTTTTCTTTGAATCTTGTTGCGTGGCATCAGTTTGATTGTCTGATCTTATATATATAAGATCAGACAATTCCTCAACGAAAGGAAAGGAAGTGTGACAGTCACCTTTGAAACTTCAGTCAAACGTTGAAAAATAATGCTGGTTCACGTCCTCTGTTTCTTGATGGCGCCAGCCGAGGAAGGATGATTTCAGTCTCCTCTCCTTCCTTTTCTCTTCGTCTCACTCTCTCTTTCACAAGCCTCACTATTTCCTCTGTTTTTTAGTCTAGAAATAGAGAACTAATCAGCTGCAGTATTTTCTCTCAAGTTCTCACGTTCACGGATGAGAGCAAGCAGCGAGAATGAGGATTATATAACAGAAGTTAAATCCAGTTTAATCATGTTGAACCTCTGGTCCGATGGAAAAGAATGCCTAGTGGTTAAAGGTATTGAGATTGAGACGTACATGCAGCTGGGTTGTGGAGCTCGAGGAGTATGGCACGTGTCTGATCCTTCTGTCTTCCTTGCCTTATACGTGATCTGCTGATCTGTTTCCCCGTAGAACATGCTGAATCCTAATTATAGTTTGATCTTCTACTATTAAGGGCGTGGACTGCTTCTTTGGTTTGGACGGTTTGCTCGATAATGGATAATGGCTGGAGGTGTTTTTTTAAAAAAATAAAAATAAAAATAGGGGTAAAATGGTAATTTTAGCTTAAAACTAGGGGCAAAATGGTAATTTTAGCGGAGTTACTGTTCATTTCTGTCAGACTTAATGGTCAATGTCGGTCAACTAACGGCCCGTGGTACTGGGCACTCCCAAAACGTAACGTCGTGTGTATTTTTGGTTCAGAAAAAAGATCGTGGTGCTGGGCGCTCCTCAGGGTAAAGGTTATGTGTAAAATTGCACCTTTACCCTTTAATTTTTATAAGAAAGCCATGGATTAAAGTTATTTGTTTAATTACTTAATGCTTTTATTGAATAGTATGAATTATATGTGCTATTAACATGATTAGAAATAACATGCCATATAAAATAGGAAGATGCCATATTGTTGCATAATCACATGTCATCACAACATAGTAGCTATTATGTTTATGAATCGACTAGTATGATAGTTATTATGCGTGATTATTTAAATTATTCACTGAATTAATTATCAATTATTATGATTTTAAATTAAAATCTAGAATAATAATTGGATTAATTAATTGTGGAATTAATCTAGACAAATAATCCAGGAAATTTCCTAAGAGAATTGTAATTTCAAGAGTAATTTATGGGTTATTTAAAATGGTCATGTGAAGTACACTCTGCCAAACATGACTAGATTTTTTATTCCTAATGATTTCTCTGAATTGAACAAATTCTTGGAATTTGAAAATTCTAAATTTAAAATATTGAATGGGTGAAGGTTTTAAATTAAACATTTAATTTTAAAACCTACGGGCTCCAATTGTGGATTTATTAGTGAAATAGTTATCGCTGAAGCCCCATCGGATAAGGATAATCGGATTTCGCTAGATTAAACCATAATATTTTCAAAATTTTAGTGAAGTTTTGCACGCCCCATCATCGGCAATACTTAGACACTAAAGATATTTTTGAAAATAAACAATGGTTAAGTACATTCAACTTTGGTAAAATTGTTAACCCTCCCATCGAGGCTCTGGCAATGGAATTGAAGGCCCAAATTAACAATATTAGTTTTACAAGTGTCTTGCCCATCGTAAGTCTTGTAAAGATAACTAATAGATTGTTAAACAATAAATGAATAGTAGTTATTAGAATCTGCTAGTGCTATATCTTTTGTTGTCAATTATAGTTTGTAAATAGTGTGTTTTTCCTTATTTTCAGAAAAAAAAAAATTCTTCATTCAATCCTTTAGCTACAATTTTGAGTCAAAAACCTATGGATGGTACAATTTACAAACAATGGAAAACTAATTTGGATATTGTTCTTCAATATGAAAAGCTCAACTTTGTTCTAACTACCCCTAAGCCAACGCAGCTAGCTGCTGATGCGTCTGATTCAATTTGGACTCAATTTCAGCAGGAGAAGGAAAAATGGGAGAAAGCGAATGTGCCAGTTCGCTGCTATATTTTGGCCAATCTCGCCAATCACCTTCAGGAGCAATTGAGAATGATTGAAAGTGGAGCAACAATGCTCCAGACTCTTAATGACATGCTTGCTACGCCTAACAGCTCTGTAAGGCAAAATGCGCTGAATGCAGTCACCAAGACAGTAATGTCTGGAGGAAGTGTGCGGGATCATTGTCTGACAATGATAGCAAACTTCAAGAAGGCTGATGACCATGGTATCAAGTTTGAATAAGAAGTGAAAGTTGACCTTTTCTTACAATCACTGCCTGAATACTTCAATTAATTCAAGATAAATTATAATATGAATAAGATGAATCTTGATCTCACTCAACTGATGCACGAACTTGAGAGTGTTGAGCAGTCTCTAGTCAACCAGGGAAGTGCACTTTTTGTTGGTGAGGGTTCTGTGAAACCTAAGGGGAAACCCAAAGGAAAGAACAAGAACAAGAAAAAGAAGAAATCAGGTACTCCAGTTGCCAAAACAGTTGTAATGAAGCAACCAAAAGGCAAGTGCTTCAAGTGCGAATAAAAGGGGCATTGGAAGAAAGATTGCCCATGTATGAAACAACCAGGTATGGGTAATTTACATGTGATTGAGGCTTGTTTAGTGGAGAATCACAATGATAAATGGATCATTGATTCAGGAGCCACTAACCATGTTTATTACTCTTTACAGTGGTTCAAACATAGTTTGCCTGTAAGTAAAGGACAAAGAGATTTGAGGCTTGAAAATGGGGAGCTTGTGTCTGCACAAGCAGTGGGACAAGTTGTTTTATCTTTTGATAATTGTAGAACTTTGGTTTTAGAAGACTGTTTATTTATTCCAGAATTTTAGAGGAATTTAATTTCTGTTAGTTGTTTGGATAAACATGGTTTGACAGTTCAGTTTAATTCCTTAGTTTCTATAAGAAGTTCTTCTTCTTTTATTTGTTCTGGTATAAAGTTTAATGGTCTTTATTTCCTTAGTCCTGTTCCCTGTGAAATTAATCATGTTGAATTAAAAGATGATGAGCATATTAATTTTTCAAAGAAAAGAAAAGTTTCCAACGAAACTTATCTTTGACATTTGAGATTGGGTCATATTAACTCTAACAGGATACAAGGTTTGGTCAAAAGTGTAAAATCCCTAGACTTTGAACCGATACCAGTATGTGAATCTTGTTTAGAGGGTAAAATGACCAAGAGATCTTTCAAGGCCAAGGGAAAATGTGCCACACTTCAGCTGGAATTGGTACATACTGATGTATGTGGACCAATAAATGTCCAAGCCAGAGGCGGGTATCAGTATTTCATCACATTTACTGATGATTACTCTAGATTTGGACATGTGTACTTGATGCATCACAAGTCAGAGGGTTTTGGAAAATTCCAAGAGTTCAAGGCTAAGGCAGAAAAGCATCTTGGTGTTCAAATTAAGACTCTTCGATCTGATCGAGGGGGTGAATACCTATCTAGAGAGTTCAGGTCTTACCTGACTAAAGAGGGGATATTTTCACAATTATCTTCTCAAGGAACACCCCAGCAACATGGAGTTGCTGAAAGGAGAAATAGAACCCTTTTAGAAATGACAAGATCTATGCTCAGTTATTCATCTCTTTCTGATTCATTCTGGGGATATGCCTTAGAAACTGCTATGTATCTATTGAACTTAGCACCGTCCAAGTCGGTTTCAAAGACACTAATAGAATTGTGGAAAGGGTGTAAGCCCTCAATGAATCATATTCGGATTTGGGGTGCTCCGGCACATGTCTTGCAACAGAAACCAAATAAAATGGACTTGTGTACTGAAGTATGCATGTTTATAGGCTATCCTAAAGGAACCAGAGGTTGGTTGTTTTATAGTTAAAAGAAAAGAAGGTCATAGTGAGCACTCACGCGACTTTCTTAGAGGAGGACTATATGGCAAATTATAAGCTAAGGAGTAAGGTTACTCTTGATGAGTTAGTCTCAGATCAAGTTTCACCGCAACCTCAGGCAGTTCCAGCTTTTATTCCTGTGGTTGTTCAAAGAGGGGAAAATATACCTGATGAACATACACAGGAACCACATACAGAACTAGAAGTTCAGCATGATAATGAAGTTCAGCATAATGATGATGTTCAGCATGATGATGAACTTATGGAAGAACAAAATCATGAATTGGTTAATCCATTTAATGAGGGTCCTCATCTAGAAATTGTTAACCCACAAAATATGGACCCCCTGTAGATGCACAACATTAAGTGAGACAAAGTCGTAGTGGGAGATTGACTCGTACACCTACAAGATATCTCTTGTTGGGTGAGTCAAATTAGGATGTCATCGTTGATGAAGATGATGATCCCACAAGTTATGACGAAGCACTAGGAGATGTTGATGCTCAAGAATGGCTTGAGGCTATGAATCATGAAATGGATTCTATGTATTCCAACTCAGTTTGGTCTCTTGTAGATGCACCTAAAGGGGTAAAACCCATTGGATGTAAGTGGATTTACAAGAGAAAGAGAGGATCGAACGGGAAGGTTGAAACCTTCAAAGCTAGATTGGTGGTGAAAGGATAATCCCAAAAGGAAGGTGTGGATTATGAAGAAACCTTTTCGCCAGTTGCCATGCTCAAGTCCATCCGAATTCTCTTAGCTTTTGCAGCAAATCTTGATTATGAGATTTGGCAAATGGATGTCAAAACTGCTTTTCTAAATGGAAATTTGGAAGAGGAAATCTATATGCAGCAACCAAAAGGGTTTATAGCCAAAGGGCAAGAAAAAATGGTATACAAGTTGCAAAGGTCCATTTATGGACTTAAGCAAGTGTCCAGATCATAGAACATCAGATTTGATCAAGTCATTCAGTCTTATGGTTTTGAGAAAAGTCCTGATGAGTCGTGTGTGTATAAAAAGATCCAAGGTAATGCGGTATCTTTTCTGGTACTTTATGTGGATGATATACTCCTTATCGGAAATGATATAGAGGTATTGTTAGGCATAAAAACTTGGCTGAGCAAGCATTTTGATATGAAGGACCTGGGGGAAGCCAATTATGTTCTTGGTATTAAACTTTTGCGAGACCGAAAGAATAGGGTTTTGGTATTATCCCAAGCTAAATACATTGACAAAATACTTGCCAGGTTTAGCATGGAAAATTCTAAGAGGGGAATTATACCCTTCAGGCATGGGATTCATCTCTCAAAGAAGCAATCTCCTAAAACTCCTGAGCAGAGAGAACGCATGAGTAGGGTACCTTATGCTTCAGCAGTAGGTAGTCTCATGTATGCTATGCTATGTACCAGACCAGATATCCGCTATGCTCTGCTATGCAGTGGGAGTAGTGAGCCGGTACCAATCTGATCCTAGAGAGGAACACTGGGTAGCGGTTAAACATATACTCAAGTATCTACGGAGAACGAGAGATTATATGTTGGTCTATTCTAGTGGGAGTCTTGAAACCATTGGTTATATGGACTCAGATTTCCAAGGAGATATTGACTCAAGAAAGTCCACCTCAGGATATGTGTGCACCCTTAATGGCGGCGCCATTTGTTGGAGAAGTGTAAAACAATCATATGTGGTTGACTCTGCCACAGAGGCTGAATATGTAGCTGCTTTTGAGGCTGCAAAGGAAGCTGCATGATTAAAGAAGTTCCTAACGGACCTTCAGGTGATACAAGGTGTTAACTATCCTATTACACTTTACTGTGACAATAGTGGGGCAATAGCACAGTCCAAAGAACCAAGGTGTGACAAGAGACAAAAACACATAGAGAGGAAGTACTACTTGATCCGAGATATAGTTAAAAGAGGAGATACTGTGGTAGCAAAGATAGCATCAAACGAGAAGCTTGCTGACCCTTTTACTAAGAGTTTGCCAGAACATGTGTTCGAGAGGCATGTTACATCTTTGGGTCTTAGGAGGATTCCAGATTTGCTATAGCTTTAGGTAGTTGTTATTTCACTTTGTTGTTTTGTGTTTCTTTTCAGCAAGACATTATGACATTACTATTTTTCTGAATGTTATCAATGAGGTGTTTTATCATTTATTTCAAGCACTATTTACAAACTCTAAGGTCCGGATCAATTGTGGAGTATATGATCATATGGATACGTTCATAGAGGACATGGTCATAGGTTCTCACAATTGATGAATAAGTTCACAGCTATTAAATTAAGTTGGGCACTTTATTTAGGTTGCAATATTTTATGAAATGGTTTTGTCTGAATCATTATAAAATATTAGTGTGAGTTAATACTTACATTGAATGGATCAAGGAGAGATTTGATTAAGGTTGTTCCTTCTGTCATAAGAAATCAAATCTCCAGATAACTATAGTCATGTAGTTACTCTTAATCCTAAGTTTATTTGAAATAGGTAGTCGAATAGTTTTCATTCTTTGATTTACCTACAAGTGAGGTTTGATCTATATGACGGCCAATAACTTGGTATTTTGGGATTGAGACTATTTGGTTATCGGTGTTTATGAGATAAACAATATGGAATTTATAGGAAATGTCCCCCTGATATGTTTCGGTATTTGGATGTTGAAGACACTGGCCAGTGCATGTAATCCATTAGAGAAACTATAATAGTCAAGGGAATAAATAATTGATTGGGTTATAGAAAATTAGTCAATCAAATTATAGACATTCTATAAAGAGGTAATGCATATTCGTGTTATAAGTGTCATTATTCTTAGAGACCACGTTCGGGCTTTTAGTGGAGTAGCACAGAACTAGATAATCTTCTGTAGATTATCATGAGCCTTGATGAATGACAAATGGTAGATCCCCAGGCTAGCTCAAGACAAGGGATGGGGTATATTATCAGATGATGATGGCTTATGGGCTGCATGGTCTTAGGTTTACAAACTTAAGTTTGTATCTTAAAGAGCAAGTGGGAGATTGTTGGGTTTATGTGCTCTTTATTCACTTAAGCCCAATTGGGCTTAAGTGAGACTACAACCCAAGAACTCTATAGCCCATGTGGTCTAGGGTTAGGTCTTGGATGTAGTAGTATATAAACAAACTTTAACCTACTTGTGAACCATAAGAAACAATAGGAGGCTCTCATCAGAAAAACCCTAGAGGCAGACGTTCATCATCTAAACGGTTTCCCGCACAACTATCCCATCCCACTCGAGAGATAGTCTAGAAGATCGATCATAGAACGGACTACGACGATTCGTGGAGAAGCATTCATATCACTGCATCCTTCCTGGTAATCAAAACGATGAAGGTTCTTATTTTTCCTACATCGAATCGATTAAATACGCTTCCGCATTTTTGATGAGATTCCTACACAGAGTTCAAGAAAGTGGTGGCGCGAATTGTAGAACTACTTGGAACGCCCAATGCATCGGACATATTTCCGTGGTTGGCTTGGTTTGATTTGCAAGGTGCGGAGAAACAAATGCGTTTAGCAGTTCAGAAGTTCGACGAGATCTTCGAAAAGATGATTAAGAAGAGGATGAAGAAGAATGCGAAGAGTATAGGCCAAGGCCAGGAGAGTAAGGTTTCTTAGGGTTCTTGTTGAAATTGAAGGATGAACGTGATTCCAAGACGCCTCTCACCATCACCCAAGTTAAGGCTCTTCTCATGGTATCCATCTCTTTCCCTTCAACTAAAATAGAAATACCTTTCATTGGCCTGAATATATAGGTTGCAAACACTACTATATCTGCTTTCAAATATATATACATACGGAAAATAACAGTTAAGTTTTACAAGAACAATCAATAATAGTTAGGTCCCCAGATAAATATTTTTGCAAAAAAGTTACAAATATATCAATACGGAAAGTTAACAATTTATGAATCTCAGTTGCATATAAGGTATTTGAATTTCTAAGAGTAATTCTCAGTTTTCAATTGAGATAATTATTATTATTTGTTAACACATAAATGGTCCGTTGTTTAATATAGATCTATTATATATGTTTTTGTTGTAAATATATCTATTTCCATAATAAATATTTAAAGTGATTTATTTAGTCAAAACATGTTGGGTATTGCAAAATCCACTTATTGTATAGATCTTTAATTTGGAATAGTATTATGATTGTGTTTTAGCTATATGATTAAAGTATTATATTGCATTAAACCATACACACACACACACACACACAAAAACCAACTTACCTATGTATTTTGAGGATTTGACCCCCATCTTTTTCCCTTCCTGTCCTCTTCTTATCCTTTTTTTTTAATCTCAGGTGTTGGATTAAAATTTGAACGGTTCAAATTTAATCTTTTATAAAAATATTAATAAAATATTAAATTATTAAAAAATATATAAAAATAATATTTTTATGAAATATTAAATCTAAACTATTCAGATTTCAATCCAATGATTTAGATGAAGAAGAGAATGGGAAAGGAAGGAGATGGAAGCCAATCCCGTATTTTGAACATGTTGGTGTTTTAGTACCTAACATGCTTACCTTTTACAAAACTACACTGGTTATGAGCAATAATAAGGCATAACATGCTTAAGGTGGTTAGAAATAACCTTTGTCACCACCTTATATATAACATTACATAAGCTTATAGGCTTGAAATGACGGATGGTTTGCGGGTGATCCACCTTCGAAATTAGCAATGTTCATTTCATCTACTTGTTTGCATCTACAAGGGTTCTCAAATAAATCTCTCTCACCATAGCCACCACCGAGGGACCAACAGTATCCCATTGATAAAATAGAGGGTTAAAACCATCGGTGCTTTTAACGGACCCATATCAAAGATGGCACGCTTGATTGCCTGTTCACTTACCGGTAACCCAATCCAAGAACAATGAACCTGATTCAAAACTTGTGATCCACAATCGAACACAGGTGATGAAGAAGAAACACCATCTTCAGTGTAGAGTTCTTTGAAAAAATTACTCCCCATATTCATAATATCATTCGCATCATATCACCATTTGTTCTGAAATTAGAACACAATTGTCAAGCCCTAATGGACTAGTTTGTTGATATAGGATTTGGTAGATGTCTCCTATATATCCATGGATGGGATACCTAAGAAAGAGAAGATCATAGAGCACAAACACAAGGGCTTTCACCCAATGGAATGGGGTGGGTGTTCTATGTGTACCGAATAGTAAAGAGGCAAGAAGTAGAAGATGTGTACCTTAGGTTTTAGGTCCTATTTATAGAGGTACCTTAGGATTAGGGTTTGGGCAGTTGGGCCTCACTTGTCTCTAGGCCCAAGTGTTTGGCCTCCACATCTGGGCTATATCTTGATTCTGTAACAGTTGCCCCCAGCCCGATAGTTCAGGTCTCTGGACTGCTGGGATATACTGATTATCTTGCTTGCTTTTGTAGCGATTTTCCCAAGATAATTACCCGATCTACACTCCTACATTTAACAATATATAAGTAAATCACAATCAATGAAAAATGCTTACTATTTTGTGCAAATCATTCAGTTTGCTTCTTTCTTGTCGAACTCGAATGCTTGTCCGAGCTTGATTTCTTTTCAAATATTTGTCCGAGTTTGACTTTCGTTTTGCTTTGCCTTGATCTCAGTAATCCCGTAATGATAAAAATGCTCTTCCATTAACAATTGGTTTGCATTGTTGCTACTATGTTACCCCTTAGCCTGGTAGTTCAGGTCTCTGAGCTGCCGGGGTGAACTGATTTCCCAACTCGAATCGGGTATTCATGATTTTTGGGATTCCTTATGTGTTGACCCGAGATTCCAGATTTTCATGCTTTGACCCTGAGATTCCGGGTTAATATTCTTCAACCCCGAGATTCCGGGTTTATAAACTTTAATCCCAAGATTCCGGGAAACTTTACACAAGCTCGAATTTTAACCGCAATCCACTTTTAAAAATTTACATGGAGCCTGGATTCAAAACAGATTTGGTTTAGCTTGGGTATGACTTCAAAATTTTACACGGATCCCGAATTTAAACCAAATTCAGTTTTAACCGAGTCCGGCTTCAAAACATGAGTCATGAAAATGGGTTTGTGTACCTCGGATTCATGCATGTAAATAGTCTTGGCGGCATTGCCATCGCAATATGATTTCTGAAGATGGGTTTGTTTACCCGAATTCAATCATTTAAATAGACTTGGCAGCATTGCCCCCACAATATGATTTCTGAAGACAAGCTTGTTTACCCGAATTCAATCATTTAAATAGACTTTGTGGCATTGCCATCGCAATATTGATGCATCATTGCCTCAAAGGCTTTTCGGCTTGGTCATATCCCAAGGGGAGAATGTTTCAACCGTTTATCTTAGCTTTAACGCATCCCAGAGGAACACGTTTTAGCCTTACTAGCGACATCGACGCTTTAAATAGTTTGGCGACACTGTTGCTTTTAAATAGAGGTTGGCGACAACGTCGCTGGTGACATCGTGGCTTTAAATGGAGCCTGGATTTTAACCATATTCAATTTGACCGGGTCCACCTTCATCCCTTTTGTAGGGACGGACTCCAAACGGAACTTGAATTTTAACTGGATTCAGTTTTAACCGAGTCCACCTTCAGAAATTTACACGAAGCCCGGATTTTAACGAGATTCCTTTTAACCGGGGTCCGTCTCCAAGGATTTACACGGAGCATGGATTTTAACCAGATTCGGTTTAACCTGGTCGGCCTTCTATTCTTATTTCCTGCAAAACTTTATGCAGAGTCCAGATTTAAACTAAATTCAGTTTAATCGGGTCCGCCTTTAAAACTTTACATGAATCCCTGATTTAAACCAGATTCAATTTAAATCGAGTATGACTTCAAAAATTTACCCAGATCCCGGATTTAAACCAGATTCAGTTTAAACCGAGGTCTGCCTTCTTTGCCGCAAAAATTTACACGCCATAACAAGCAAATGACATTTATGATATCATAGGTTAGTAATCAAAATGAAATTTCTTGAAACTAACCAATTATGAGCAAAACGATTTGATTTGCTTGCTCTTTGCATCACTGCCGCATATGTTACCTTTCCCATAGTTGGCCATGGTAATGAAGTTGTAGCTCTTAATTGAAAAGGAACCCTATAAAGCTTTGAATGCCTAACATATATGAATATACTATAACAAGCCTCAAAAATGCCTCAGATGATATTTCATGTGGAGGATCCTCTGCACCCTATGCTTCCATTTAACATAGCAAATTGCATAAAGTGCTATTATCAAATAAAAAAATTTCAAGCAGTGTCGATGATGCCCCATTCAACAATTGATAAGCTAATCATCATGTAGTGCTCATGGCAGAGGGCTCCTAATCATGATGATGTTCATATTCATGAAATTCTGTATATTGAAGGTATCCATCCTTTGCTATGTGGAGAAGAGAGAAGCATTCATCATAAAAGTAGTAAGGATTTTCTTGCATCCATTGAAAAAGTTTACACCAGCATGCCCACAAGAGCAATCAGATGCTTTCAAGACAATATATAGTGGTAGAAGAAGAAAAATCAACTTTGCAGAAAGTGCAGCTAAACCCCGCAGAAAGTTTGAAAATTTACACTGGTCCCTCAATGAAAATTCTCAACTTTGCAGATAGGTCCCTGGTCAAAGCATGCGTTTTGACCAGGCTTATTAATTCATCATCAGAAGTTATAACACGAGACATAGAACAGATGCCTACCTCGCCCCGCAAACCAGGAAAAACGATACTGAACGCATACATCGGCATCAATGAGCTCGGAATCTCGGAATATAGCCGACATGCAACCTTCCAAGCATCCAGGCATCTCGGCTCCCCATATTGGAATGTCGGAATCTCTGCACCTCACCTCATCTCCGAGATTTAGCTTAACTTAGTTTAATGCCCACCTCCGAGATTTCAGAATCATGACGCTGATTTAGCTTAATGCTCATCTTGGCATATCTTGGTTTTGAACGTATTCAAACAATCTCGGCTTACTGTTGTGTATTTTGAATTTTAGCATCTGTTAGCATCTGTGCAGTATTCAAACCGTAGCCTGGATTATAATTAATGATCCAAGTGACATGCCGCTGAGATCAATCTGAATAAGATTCTTGATTGAGAAGGCCTCCTAACAGCTAGACTCCACGAAACTACTATGAGATCAGTAAGAATATAACCGAACAAACACCGCTAGACCATAAAGATATTCAAAAATCAGGTGCTTGTTCCTTATTCGCCTGAAAATTCAAGAATCAGACACGGGCTTCCACATAATCAGCTAGATCCTACACTAATTCAATTTAAAGTGCTTCCCCATAATCGGTTTGACCTGAAAATGCTGTCAATACCGTAAACAGACTAATTCTTTGATGAATTTAGGCTCAACATTAAAGAAAGAAACCAAGTCATCAGCATCGGCACATATTATATAGGTGTACGGAGAATTTTGCAAGTCAAATGATTTCCTCTCCTGGATTTGTTGGCAGCAATCACTCATACATGAGTATAGAATCATCCACTAATAGCGGCGCCTTTTCCAATGTTGACTCTAGTATGATATCACATTCACAGCAGGAGCAGCAAGTTGGTGGCCAAAAGAATGATGTAATACAGAACCTTGGTAGCTAAACGGATAGTGGAATGAGGCATGGTTTGCAACACAAATTTTTGGCATACTCAAATGGAGTTATGAGTAGTGGATTTTTAGGCTTAACAGGAAATAATATGCAAGCTTCGAATGAACCTGGAATTATTGATGGCAACTCCTCTAGACAATTGCAGCAGCACTTTGATCAAGATCAGCAACTATCTGTACAGGGAAACTTTTATTCATCTGCTATATCTTATAGATCTATCATGAGCTTGCAATATTCAAAACCCACTCTTTGATTAGTGGTCATTCGAGTTTGCACGGTATGCAGCATGCTGCTCTTCTTAAGTGTCAAGTAATTAATCACTGCTTTGGGAACCTGATCCATTCTTCGAGTAGGATGGCATAATTCAAAATATATTGATGTTGTTACCGCGAATTGTTGCAGTAACTAGAAGTGTCCCACTATGGTCAAAAGACAAAGCAAAAGAAGAAATTCTGCACCTTCTGGGAACTTAGTCCATGCTGTACAATCAAATGCGATAGCTTTACCTCCCATGAAGAATGATTTCAGCCATTTTTTAGTAGTAGAACCTCCATCATTATCCCCACGAATTTCACAATGATCAAGAAGCATTTCACCATCTCTCCCAATCCCACCGACATCCTGAGCTCGAGAGAACTTATGACTAAGGCTGCAAGACTCATCCATTCTTCTGTTTTGAGCATCTTCCTGCACTAGTCTGAAGAAGTATTTGAAAAATATAACCCCATAAACTAGTTGTTCTTAGAGCATTAGGCTCTTGATGTAGTTGCTTATGATTGTAAGCTACGAGCAGAATAGCTTAGTAAACGATGCGTTAGAGCTCTTCGAATCAATGATTAAGGAAGGTCCGAAGCCAAATAGCTTTACCTTGCTGCCCTATTAAGTGTTATTTCAAGCTTGACTTCTCTGGATCTTGGCAAGCAAATCCATGCAACTCACCACTTCTCTGGCTATGAAAGCCAGCATCCACGCTGATTGGATTAAAGAACTGATCAGCTCCATGCATATCCTCAATCGAACCAACCATAGGAAACTCACCTAGTTGCTGCTTCATAAAACCCGAAGCATCGTTTAAATTATTCAATGTATCAACATACCTTCTCTCAGTACCCCTAGTTGCTGGTACTTGATAGAATATAATTAGTTTTGTAATTAGTGTATATGTTTAGCGAATGCCAATTGTATAGATCATGACAGACACGTGTATGCTTCTTATAGGTTCTGTTATATTGCTGTAACTGTAAAGATTCTTTCCTGCTGCTATAGATATATCAGATAAGCCTGAGAGTCACATACAGGACCTCAAATTCATTTCTCCAGTAGACTCTTTATTATTATTCTCTGTTTTTCTATCTTGGTATCAGAGCAACAATGACGTCGTCATCGTCTTCTGTTGCCTTTGTTTCACCAATAACCTCGAAATCCTACTCCCTCTTTAGCTCTTCCAGTCAAACTGCCACGATCAAGCTAGATCGTACCAATTTCCTAGTTTGGGAATCAATAGTACTTCCATTGATCGAAGGGAATTGCCTTGAGTGCCACATCAATGGTACTGCAAGTGCTCCACCGAAGCTTGTTGCCGGTGATAATGGAAACAAAGTCGTTAATCCTGATTATGTCGAGTGGTTCTCAGTCGACCACATGTTGGTTGGCTGGCTGAGAAACACAATGACACAGGATGTAGGAGCACAGCTCCTTCATTGTCAGACGGCAGAAGAAGTATGGAACTGCGCCTGAGACCTGACTTGTGCATCGACGAAAGCACGTGTTATGGTTATTAAAAATGAGTTATATAATACCATAAAGAATGCTCTTAGTATGACTGATTACTTGAACAAGATGAAAAATCTTGCTGATGAACTTGCTCTAGCATGTTCTCTAATTGCTACTGATGATCTTATCCTCCATACTCTTAATGGTTTAGATTTAGAGTATAATGCGATAGTAGTTAAGCTTGTTGACAAACTTGATTTGTCCTGGATTGAGACTCAATCAGACTTGCTATTGTTTCAATCCCGTTTAAGTCAGCTGAGTCATTTTTCTAATCTCAGTATTCAGCCATCTATAAATGTTGCACAACACAGTCACACCCCAACCAATGTCACAAATAACACTTCAAATGACTCTGGTTATAACTGTGGCCAGAGAGGGAATTCTCACAATTTTCGAAACAGAGGAGGAAGCCGTTTTTGGGGTGGTCAACGTGGAGGCAGACCATATTGTATTAATTGCCAGCATCCAGGCCACACCATAGCAAACTGCTACTATCGAGAGGATTCTAACTACTTAGTTTCTCCTCAGGCCTATTATGCAGCTCCCCACTCAATAGCTGACCCAAATTGGTACCTGGATAGTGGAGCCAACTACCATGTAACTCCCAATCCTGATCATCTAGAGAATGTTACTCCAGCTGGTAAGTCTCATTTGAGAACATGCACAGGTGAACGCAGTCCTATTTTTGGTATTGGCTCCTCTGTAATTTCTGGTAACTGTAAATCGAAGTTACTTCTCAATGACATTCTCTTTTGGACCTGGCTATCACCCAAGAAGGGGGGTGAATTGGGTGTTTGATAAACTTTAGGAACTTTAAAAAAAAACTTTTCGCAAGTTATAAATTGACAATTAGATATTCAAAGATGAGCATATACTGGAAATGTAAAAGATAAGGGAAGAGAGTATGCAAACTGTGATTTATCCTGGTTCGGTCCAATCTTTGACCTACGTCCAGTCCCCAAGCTTCACTTGAGATTTTCAATCCACTGTTTGCTTTGAACTTGATTACACATTCTGTACTTGAAGTAATCCTCTCACTAGGATTCACTCCCCCTTACAAACCGTAATCAATTCACTTGCTTGATTACACACTCTGTACTCGAAGTAATCCCACACTCGGATTCACTCTCCTTACAAGCTGTAATCACAACAAAGTGTTTCCCACTCAAGATCACCCAATCTTGAGTAACTCTCAGAATAATAGGATGATTACAATGAATCTTCTCTCTCAGAAGTAAGTGAATAAACACTGAAGCACAATACATATAATCTCACTCTCTAAGCTAGATATATGATCATTGAGATATTCAGAGAGTAGATGAAGCAGACGTTAGAATATTGGCATTTTCACTGTGTAAGCTCACGTCCCTGTTCTTGCTCTCCCTCTTGTATATGTCTCTCTTGTTCTTCGTTTCTGGGCTTCTTATATAGATGAAGAAGAGGAACTAGCCGTTGCATTTTCTTCTCTTTGATTCTTCAAAGTTCAGCAGTAAATCTGGAATATGACAGTTGCATATTTTCCTCTGTTTCTTCAATTCTTGGATGGAATCTTGGATTTAGTTGTTGTAGATGGTATTCCAGAATTCTTGTCATTCCATAAACTTAATTTGATCGTTTGAGGTGATCTTAATGTGTTCCAACGATCTGAACTAAATATCTGGGATAAGGGAGAAGAATCAGCCCTGTTCTTGGTTCTTCATTAAATGCACTTATTCTGGATCTTTGATTCTCTCTGATCTTGTGATGAACCTGTCTGAAACTTAACAAAAACTTGATCAATAATGTTAGGAATAATAATATAACATGATATGATAATTTCAGATTAACCCATAAAGATTTCGCAAATTGGCGCAATCTATTTCTTATACTTCAGCGACGCAAAATGGAGTTTGGAAAACTAAACTGGAGTTTGCAGCGGGCTAAACTGGAGTTTAGAAATCCAAACTCGAGTTTAGGTCTTCCAGAGAAGAATGTCGCGATTTGAGTTTTGGAGCACACTTGAACATAAGGCTAAACTCAAGTCATTAAGTGACTAACTAGAGTTTGGGGCTTTGTTACGAGGATAAGCCTAAGTTCAAGAACTTCCAGACTGGAGTTTAGAAACACAAACTGGAGTTTGTCAAATCAAAATATTGAGGAGCTCTCTGTCTGCCACAAACTCAAGTTTACTAACTCAAACTCGAGTTTCCTTAAGAGATGAAAACATCTTGCTCTCTGTCAAGTCCAAAACTGGAGTTTGCTAACACAAACTTGAGTTTTCTTCTCCATGGCCCAATCAAATATTCTTCTCACA
Source organism: Acacia confusa (assembly GCA_037074495.1). Taxonomy (NCBI): domain Eukaryota; kingdom Viridiplantae; phylum Streptophyta; class Magnoliopsida; order Fabales; family Fabaceae; genus Acacia; species Acacia confusa. The sequence continues at coordinate 25,514,868 of CM073513.1, read as the reverse complement.
AGTTTTTTGCTCTCTGACTTGATGAAGATCAATTCCTGGAATCCAGTACCTATCTCCATAAGACTCTTTAAGTCTTCTTTCCAATGCAAGAAGAATCAGCTCCAAACTCATTGCAATCTGACAGTTATGATCTGATGAACGAAGGCTGTTCTTTAGCTAACGTTTTTCCAGCATCCTGAATTGATTGTCAACTTCAAAAAATCATACCTCACTCATTTGATCTTTGTTTTCCATGATCTTTATGTTTCTGGAAAGGTATCTGAGTCTATTTTTATATGTCACCGATTTCAACTCATTTCGATTTGTAGATTGTAAGATATCCTCAAATTACTGAACCTGGGTCTGCTGGGTGACGTTAACAGATGGGTCAACTTCAAAAGTTCATAGCTCTCTCATCTCAGCTTCTTTGCACATGAAAATTTGTCTAGATGACGCATTGGATGTCTAGTTTCATACAAAATTGATTTCACCTTAAACCGATCTCTGGTTTGGGAGATATCATCAAATTACTAGAGGTCGCCAGTTCTGATTGTGAAATAGAGTTGGACAGAGTTGCTGAAAGCTTGCTAAACTCGAGTCATTAAGCGACTAACTCGAGTTTTGAGTTCCAAACTCGAGTTTACATTGGCTAACTCGAGTTTTGCTGATCCAGAGACGCCAGAGTTGCTGAAGACACTACAAACTCGAGTCATTAAGTGACTAACTCGAGTTTTGAGTTCCAAACTCGAGTTTTCTCATAATCCAGAGGCAGATCACTTCCAGTAATGCAGTAAACTTGACTTTTAAGTATCTAGCTCGATTTTGCTCATCCAGAACCTGATATATGCTTGTTTTAACTCTGAATTGAGTTGTTCTAACTTTCATTTGATCATGGAGACTTCTAGAATCAAACTAAGAACTTGTATAATGATTTTTTTAGTTTATTCAGCAAGTTCTTCTTTCTTTCTTCTCTCTTCTTGATTATTCTCCATGAATCAACTCTTTCTTTCTTCTCTTCTCTTCTTTCTCCACATGAACAAATCTACATTAAATGTAGCACTTAGTCAATGTATATGGTATAAACTTTATGATATAAACTTTTTGCTCTTGATAATGGCATCTATATAAGACATCATCAAAACTAATCATAACCAACATTCTCTATGTTCCCTCTGCCACTAAGAGTCTTATTAGTGTCAATAAACTTGTGCAAGATAACCCTGTTGATGTTCATTTCACTAATCAAAGTTGTACTGTGAAGGATTCGGTGACCGGAAGTCTGTTGCTTCAGGGAACTCTACAGGAAGGGTTGTATCCAGTGAAGGAGGTGAAGGAAAGAAAACCTGAGTCTCAGCCGAAAGTGTTCATGGCAGCAGGAGATAGACTACAATCAGATCTTGGTCTTTGGCATCACAAGTTAGGACATCCGAGTTCAAAAGTTTTAAATTACGTTCTTCATAAATGTAATAAGATATATTCAGTTATGCGTGACATTGATGATCATATATGTGAGGCTTGTCAACTGGGTAAATCAAAATGTCTATCATTTGCTAATTCTGTTTCACAGTCTACACGTCCACTTGAGCTAATCCACACTGATTTATGGGGCCCTGCTCCTACTCTATCTCACAATGGACATAGATTTTATATTCATTTTGTTGATGATTTTAGCCGTTACACATGGCTATACCCGCTTAGACAAAAAGGAGAAGCAGTTCAAGCGTTTAAAATTTTCAAAGCTTTCGTTGAAAATCAATTTGATTGCAAAATCAAAGCTCTTCAGTGCGATAATGGCAGTGAATACAAACCAATATTGAATATAGCTGAAGAAGCTGGGATAAACATTTGATTGACTTGCCCCTATACGTCTGCCCAAAATGGCAGAGCAGAGAGGAAACATAGGCATATAGTTGAGACTGGTTTGACTCTTTTGGCACATGCTGGTATGCTGTTGAAATTCTGGCTAGAGGCTTTCCAGCAGGCTGTGTTCTTGATTAACAAATTGCCGACGCCAGTTCTGAATAATGACACTCCTCTGTTTAAGTTACGCAAAACATAACCTATGTATGACTCCCTTCAACCTTTTGGTTGTGCTTGTTATCCCTATCTCAAGCCTTACAATGTTCATAAATTCCAATACCACAGCCAAAAGTGTGTCTATCTTGGTGTTGCCGCTCAACAGAAAGGCCATAGATGCCTAAGTCCCTCAGGTAAAGTCTTTGTGTCTCGACATGTGATTTTTGATCCACACTTATTTCCTTTTCAAGCAGGTTTTATGACCAAAGATGCTCCTGCTCAAGCTCCTGTCAGTTCAGTGCCTCTAATTATTCAGTTCAAGCATCAACCCAGAACTGAAAATGCCAATATTGAGTCAATTTCTGGTGTTGATGGTGGCAATCGAGTTTCTTCGCCAGCACACAGTGCCACTGGAGATACTAATGAATTGGCTGAGGGACATGGTCCAGCTCGAGAAAGTCTGACTGAAGAAGAATGCAGTCAAATTCATCCTGCTCCAAATCCAAATCCAGAAGTAATTGGGCCGATTAACCAGCACCAAATGATAACAAGGGCTAAAGTGGGTATTGTAAAGCCCAACTATCCTTATATCGGTTTGTCCATCAGTGAAGTCCCAAATTCGACAGAACCCTCGACGACTTGGGAAGCTTTGTCTTCCTCCGTCTGGCGTGATGCGATGAAGAGTGAATTTGGGGCATTACTCCGAAATCAAACCTGGTCACTTGTGCCTTTCGTCAATCAGAAACTCATCAATAGCAAGTGGGTGTTTAAAACAAAATTTCGGGCGGATGGAACGATTCTGAAGTACAAAGCACGCTTGGTGGCTAAGGGGTTTCAGCAAACTCCTAGCTTGGATTTCGGCGAGACCTTCAGTCCGGTTGTGAAAGCCACAACAATCCGAGTTATTTTGTCTCTTGCAATCACCTACAAGTGGCCAATTCGACAGCTCGATGTAAATAATGCTTTCTTGAATGGGTTCTTGGAGGAAGATGTTTATATGACACAGCCAGAGGGGTTCGTTGATCCAAAGCGCCCGAATCATGTATGTAAGTTAACTAAAGCCATCTATGGTTTGCGACAAGCTCCACGAGCTTGGTTTGACCGTTTGCGTTTTACTCTGCTTGACTGGGGATTTGAAAATTTAAAAAGTGATATTTCAGTCTTCATGCTTCAATCACACAATCTGAAGATTTTTATTCTTGTATATGTTGATGATATCTTAGTGACTGGCAACAATTCTACCTGCGTTGAAAAATTTATAAGCCAGCTGAACTTGATGTTTTCCCTAAAGGATTTAGGTCCCCTTTATTACTTTCTTGGTCTGGAGGTCTATCGCAATGATTTAGGCATGTTTCTCAATCAAACCAAGTATGTAGTTGATTTGTTAAAACGTTTTGGTATGACTAATTGTGCACCAGTTGCTACTCCTATGGTGACTGGCAGAACTTTTACTTATGAAGATGGTGAACCTTTAGGAAATCATACTGAATATAGACAAGCTGTAGGGTCCTTGCAATACCTTACTACCACACGCCCAGACATTTCATTTGCTGTGAATAAACTTAGTCAATTTCTCTCTAAGCCACGTACAGTACATTTACAAGCAGTGAAAAGGATTTTTCGATATCTAAAAGGCACCTATAATCTAGGACTACACATTAAGCCTTTCAACAGTCCTGAAATTGTAGCCTATACAGATGCAGACTGGGCATGTGATCTAGATGATAGGCGTTCTATGGGAGGTTTCTGTGTGTTCCTTGGAAATAATTTGATTTCCTAGTCATCTAGAAAGCAGAGAGTTGTTTCAAGGTCCAGCACCGAATCTGAGTATCGATCTCTAGCTGATGGGACTTCTGAAATCAAATGGTTGAATTCTTTACTTAATGAAATGGGATTGTTTGTTAAAACTCCTTCGGTAATATGGTGTGATAATCTTAGTGCAAGAGCGTTGGCTGCAAACCCAGTGCAACATGCAAAGAGTAAGCACATTAAGGTTGATATACACTTCATTAGAGACTTGGTTTTAGCTGGTTTAATTGATGTTCAGTATATTCCATCTGGTCATCAAATCGCTGACTGCTTCACAAAATCTCTGTCACAAACTCAGTTTCAGTATTTCAGGGACAAACTCGGACTGTTGGTTACATCCTCTCATTTGAGGAGGAATGTTAGAATATAATTAGTTTTGTAATTAGTGTATATGTTTAGCGAATGCCAATTGTATAGATCATGACAGACACGTGTATGCTTCTTATAGGTTCTGTTATATTGCTGTAACTGTAAAGATTCTTTCCTGCTGCTATATATATATCAGATAAGCCTGAGAGTCACATACAGGACCTCAGCTTCATTTCTCCAGTAGACTCTTTATTATTATTCTCTGTTTTTCTATCTGTACTTTAAGATTGCTGCCTCCTCATACAGCTCCCTCATCTTACTCATCAACTCCTCAAAGCCAACATCTCATGGAACACTCACAATTCGTGCCTCTCCGCCAACATAGCGAAGCTTGCCATCTAAGGGACGAGGCATTATATTACCAAGAAAGCTACATAAGAATTTAACCAGCTGGGTGTCGTTATTGCAACCAGGCACCAAACCCAGTGCAGAACCATGTGTAGAAGGCTGAATTGCAGTATGACTATCCATAACAAAATGTCCACACTCAATTTGATTCTGACTTGCTTAAGCATCGGGTTCCTGAATATGCCAATTCAATACCACCAGGAGGCCTGAATTCAAAAGTCCCCAAGTCAAAGAGTTAATCAACAGAATCTATTCTAGCACTTTCATGAAAATTTGCAGCTCTGATCTCGGATTCTTGTACTACAACTAATCAATTGGAGAATGCCATAAGAGCAAATAAGATGCCTATTGCCCACAGAGAAAGGCTCACTGCTACTTCCGTTATATGCATATCTTGACCCAAAAACTCCAGAATTGGGGCGGTGAAAATGAAAATAGGAAGCATAGTGAGTGAAGTCAAGAACAACACTATCCGCAATCTTTGAAGATATATTACTATCATCTCATACTGTTTTGCCCCATAGGCTTGCCCACATAGAGTTTCCAAAGCCCTTGCCGTCCTCAGCATACATCCGAAGTGTGCTACTCCCTTTTAGAGCTGACATAATAAACTGCAACTCTATATACTTTTATTTTATTTTATTTTATTTTATTTTTGGCTCAATGCTCTATACTAAGATAGAGACAATCAAAAAGACAAAAAATCAATGTAAATAGTTATATACATTGATTTAGTGATTATTGATTTTGTCGCGGCCAAGACAGGCGCTCACTAACACTAGCACAATGCATAGTATGAGAGATAATGCAACTTACGTGTAAATTGAGCACGCTATTGTTTGGCCCAGAATGATGCAGAGATCTGGCTATGGCCGAGATGGAATTTACAGGTCTCTCAGGTTCCTCGTCCGGCGAACCAGAGGAGACGAGATCGAAAGCATATCTCGGCATTGACGATTTCGGCATATAGCTGATGTTGAATATATACCTCGGTATGGGTATGGAGTGAACATGGGGTAAGGGTACGAGGTGAACACGGGGATGCTGAGCACCTCATTATGGCCACCGACTTACGCCTGCCCGACTATGTTATTCCCAACGACAATGGTGACTGGTGCAACCCTCATCATCCAACGCTTTGCATGCAGAAAATCCTTAGTCAGTAATGCCGGCATCTCAGCCTCTCAGTGTCTCAGCTCCTCATGCCGGAATCTCGGCCTTTCAGTCAGTGCCTTTCGGCCACTCCTAGGATTTCGAGGTTGAATGCTCATCTCGGTCTATCAGAGTCTCGGCATTGTAATTGTTGACCGACAGCGACAGACCTTGGACTTTAATAACGACATTGCCTCTCCAGTTGTCGCCCCATCAACTCGGAACCATTTATATTTGATCTCAGCATCTCTGCATCTCTTCACGATATCTCTACATCTTTGAATTCTCAGTACCTCAGCAGGAATGGATGAACTTCGCCAGCAAATGTAAGGCTAGGCATTAATGCGTGAAGTTATTTTGGTAACATCCTCTTGCGTGCCAAATGATTTCTGAATTTACGCAGCTACTTGCAACATAACTATATCAGCGTTTATCTCATCATGCACTTCAAGCTTTTGTACAATTTATGCTGTTTCCAAAGAAAAACTGTTTTCTTCATGGCCATCAGACATAGAGATTGATGAAAGCTTAATCGATGACAGCAGTGAAATTCTTTGCTCAACCAATAGCTCGTCGAACTCCGCTTCCACCTCTCAGATAGACTATGGTTCAGCTGGAACATACACTCCCATAAATTCCTCTTCCCCAGAGGCACAGAGATATCAAGCTCTTTCAGCCATCAATCAGACCCGTCACAGCACGAAAGCTGGTTTAACTGATCAAAACAACCACTTTAGAAGCCATTCTCTAGACCTTGGCATAGAGCAAGCTGCTATTTATTCTTCCCCACCACAGACGGCACCAATGTTCTGAAATTAGAACACAAGTGTCTAGCCCTGGACTAGTATATTGATATAGGATCTGTTAGATGTCTCCTAGATATCCATGGATGGGATAGAAAAAAGATCACAGAGCACAAACACAAGGGCTTTCACCCAATGAAGTGGGGTGTGTGCTCTATGTGTACCGAATAGTAAAGAGGCAGGGAGTAGAAGATGTGTATCTTAGAGTTTTAGGTCCTAGTTATAGAGATGCCTTAGGGTTAGGGTTTGGACAGTTGGGCCTCACTTGTCTCTAGGCCCAAGTGTTTGGCCTCCAAATTTGGCCTATATCTTCATTCTGTAACACCATTCATCATTCTCGAGTTTAAGGGCCTCAATTCGGTTACATCGTCTTCATCCGTTGGCTACTATATGGAAATGGTTACAGATCTAAATTATGGGCCCACTATGAGGATGGCCCAACAAGCAACATCTATAGATAATCACAATAATCTATCCAAATCAAGAAGATAAGAATTAATCTATCAATATCCTTGTCAGGATCCCACAAATCAAGGATCTTATTATTAAAAGATATCTTTATCTTTTAATAATAAGATAACGCCAGCTCATCAAGATAGGGCCCAGGTATGCCTATAGGGAAAAACCTTAGTAAGGTACACATATTCTAACTCTAGCTCTTCAATTCACACAGAGCACACACCCCCACTCCTTCTGGCTAAATGTCGATCTGTATATCGAACTACGTGGACTTTGATCTAGGCCTTGGGATTTAATCCTAGGTCAAGCCCAAGATATTTTGTTCTACAACAGAATATTGGCGCCGTATGGGGACGATAAATTTCGATTCCGGTGACCAAAAGATGGTCAATATGAAAAACGAGTGGCAAATGCCTTCGATGAATCAACAGGCCTACCACGAATCCACGATGATGTCTGGTTGGCCTAATTCGAAAAATTATATCTGGATCTGATTGATTTACGACTTCTGTGAGGGACTGAGGATCAAGTCTGCTTGTGGGCTTCGATGGTGGCAAGCATATTTTTGAGATTGTGAATCCGACCAATGAGTTCGATTGGTAAACATGAATACTCAAACGGAAATATTCCTGAGATATCAACTCGGGAGAAATCATTAAATGATCAACCAGACTCTGTTCAATTTGTAACTCCAATTGTACCTATTCGCTGTGTTGTAGAGAAGGAAGCAGGGTGGTGGTGATCTTTGATGCTTCGATGTCAATCCAAGAATCCTTGGTTAAAAATTTTGAACTGATGCTTCCAATCCACTACCGAAGCAGATGAAAAGGAAGGGGAGATCTATTAAACACGGGGCCCCATGGAATTAAACTCTCCTGTCCTTCTATTGTATGTTAACGAAGGTCAAATTATTCACTATGCATGAATTCATTCCGACTGAATACTGTCTGCCATGTTTCACAAGAAACTTGATAAAAAATCATGATATGTGTTATGATCGGAGGAGCGATTGGAGAAAGCACCATCGTCCTTCAAGCGGCTTAATCTCAGACAGAGCCATCAATTTCGGTTGGGGCCGGCACATGTGATTCTGGTAATCCTCTACTGAGTTTATTATTATATGTTGTTAATCCAGATAAATTTCATTGGTAATGAAGCTCTATGGAAGTTTACATATGTAGCTGTTCGAAGCAATGTTGAATTTTCGAAGATTTGAATGAAGCCCAAATTCTGGGCGAATATTGCTTGTTTCAGATGAAACGATGGTTTATGTTTTCTGGAATTTCACCTGGTAATTGATTTTCCATTTGCCTAAGAGCATGATTGCTTGCTATTGTTCCCATCAGTGTCAAAGAAGAACAGTCCTTAAATTTTTGTTTGCCATAAAGTAATCTGTGACCCTCTGCATTGTGAGTAACCGACAATTATTGGCTGGGCTCCTGAAGAGGTGTGCAAAGAGCTATTTGCTCGATCAGGGGAAGCAAGTGCATGGGATTATCCTTGCCTGTTGGGTGTTCGATAAAATGCCTTAAAGAAATATGATACTACCTATTTCTCAAGTTTCCCAGAGGCTGCTACCGACTGCTCAGTTGGTCATGCCTTCTTTTGCGCAATGGTCATTTTGCCATTGCATCAAATGATGCTTTGTGTTGGGCGACTGTAATCCAAGTTTCACTACTAAGAGTCTTCAGAATATGCAAGACAGTGGTGGAAGTTGGCAATCAAGTGATATAAGGGAGCTGTTTTACAGTTTCCCCCGTGATGAGGTTCCTGCAGAATCTGTTATGCACATGTGTGTGGTTCATTTTATTCCCTTACACAAACAGCTTCCAAATCGCAAATAACATCCTGGGTTTATTGTGGAAAAGGTATATGACACAGTAGAGAAGAAACTCTGGAAGCTTACTGATAAGGATTATGAGGACAATAAACAACATGAAATTGATGAATCCAGATGATTCTCTTCCAAAAATGAAAAAAATACTGTCATGGAAAATAACATCCTCGGTTCGTGATGTCTTAATTAACTCATCAGTTAAAGAAGTACCCTACTAGGCAAAGCTTAGGTATCTAAAGTGCAATGAGCTGTTTTTCCATTTGCCAAATATCATCCTTCAAAAATGGATGTCACGCTTTTACCATCATTGTTGGCATTATGGTGTAAGCATTGCAGTTAACTGGTGGCTGAGGAAGTGAAAGCACTCTTTGGCTATGTCTCG